>CM057141.1:23141027-24375657 GCA_029964075.1 Patiria pectinifera | reverse complement strand
AGCAAAGTATGAACTTTAGCATTCCGTTTAGCATGTTTAGTGGACCCATTAGTCAGCGGGGGGGGGGGGGGTGTTGCAACTCGCCTCCCCTAGATCCGTCACTAAAATACTTATTACAACTCTTGTATTATCATGTCAGATTAGTAACGCAACAGGCATGAAAACCCATTGATGCCCAATGCAAGTATGGACGAATATCGTTCTTGTTGTTTGTTTTGCGCAGTGGTAAGCGACGGACCCTCCACTTCGTCATCATAATATACTTACTCGTCGGACATTCAGCTGTCCGTTGCGCCAGGCTTGGTAGAGGGAATTATTACGGCGATGGCCACTCGCTTCATAACTCGAGGTCCAGTTCATTGCGGTCCACATGTCATGCAGCTTGACTCCAGTTCCTGCCACGCCTTTGAACACCAGTCGCCACTCTGGGTCTGTATAATAGGAAAAGAGATTGTTTCCCCCATTTTCATTTTCCACGATGAACCAGACTTCAAAACACATTTACCAACACGTAATTAACTTTAAACACTCATCTATTGTCAAATTGTGACGTCGTGACTAAATAAGTTTTTGGTGTACAGCAATCACAAACAGACGCTGTCAATTGTGGTTCTGATTTGGTGCGTGTACAAGTCACTCACCAGGAAGAAGTGAAAACACAAACTCATTGTAAATGACAAAGATCTAAAGAAAAATATAAAAATTCTGAAACAAAACATTATCCGGCGTTTATTTGGCGGGCAAGGTTTGCAAGAGAACATTTTTTTAGGGATCTACATCCGTCACTGACTTTGTCATTTCTTTTGGTTTGAAATAAAAACGTTTCATTCGATAGGGAATCAAGGATTGTTTAAGAATGAGTTAAAACGATACTTAGAATTAGATAATTTATGTTATATTACTTATGGTGATTCTGCCAAATTAATTGTGAAATGGGACCCTTTATCACTTTTATGTAATGACTATATAAATTTAGGTTTCCGTTTACAATTGTAAAACACAAGAGAAGAGTTTGTTTTGATGAATAAAAGTTCCCCCGAGGAAAAAAAAGAGAAAACAAAAATACGACTAATAATACATTAAATTAATATCTGACAAAATCAATGGGCTGCAATATCCACTGAAAACGGTGCTTTGGCGAGACTTTTTTGGTAACAATTCTTTTCTACTAAATAAAACAAGATTATTGGTGAGCTGCTGTCATTTTATAATGCAGTTACTCCGGGAAAATACACAAAGAGAGCTACAACCATTAACGGCCTGCTTTCTGCCTCGGCTTCTCGCCAAAATGTCAATTCAACAACGATGCCAAGAAATTAATGAAGTCCCGTGAATCATTCCAATTGTATACTCCGATCCCTAACCCCAACGCCACACATAAAATCCAAAGCGGCTGATTCCCGGTACTTTTTTCATCACAGAGTACGCGAAATTAATTAACCTGTTAGTGTAACCCGTCTGCTACGCACCAAAGCCGTGGAACCTCCAACGTGGGAAACAAAAACGGGGCAAAAAACAGCTGAATATTCAAATTATAGGTTTTGCCCTTCACCGACGTTTTAAACACTGTATACTCAGTGTTGTTTTCCAACTTTCAATCGGGAGGTAACACACTGAGTATGCAGTGTTTAAAACGTCGGTGAAGGGCAAAACCTATAATTTGATATATCACCCCGACGCAAAAATTCCATCTTATAATAGTTTATGCGCTACCCGCTGCTATGTACATCAGATTCGAACAATCCCGTTAGCTCGGTGGTCGAGTGGTAAGACATCTGCACTAGAAAGCAGAAGGTCGTGGGTTCGAGTCCCACCCGAGTGATTTTTTCCAACTTTCACTCGGGAGGTAACACACTGAGTATACAGTGTTTAAACGTCGGTGAAGGGCAAAACCTATAATTTGATTTATCACCCTGACGCAAAAATTCCATCTTATAACAGCTGAATAGTGCAGAGAAATTCAACGTGGTGACATAAACACGTCACCAACCCATGGAAACTGTGTGGACAGAAGGATGTGAACAAAACAAGAATGTATCAATAGCCGATCGATTAGGGCCCTGTCACACTTCTGCGTATCCTAATTCCTTATGAGTTGCGCATTGACATTTTTTTTCATACGCAGTCGTACGCACAATACGCACCTCATATGCATCTCTATCGTTTTGTGTAGGTTTTATGTACGCAGATATACGCATGGTACGGCCCAGTACGCAGGATAGTTTTGGGCATGCACAAAACTACGCTGCGTACGCTGTTACGCAGGTCATAAGTTATAAATACGCAGCGCATCGGTCCCGCATCGGTCGAGTGCGTTACGAGTACGCTATGTGTTCGTGAAGCACCCCGTCAGTATATGAGCCGCCTGTATTGGACGTATACATAGCGTACTTGCAGCGCAGATGCAACGCACGCTGGACGGCGAGCGGCGGAAATGCGGCGGGAATACGCTCAAAAGTGCGTCAAGCATGCGGTTGGCATAAGTCGGGTGCTACCGGAATACGCTCGGCATGCGCACTGCATACTGACCTATTCGCAGCCCGAAAAATAATGTTGTGCACTGCATACGGAACTCATACGCATCTCATACGCAATGGATGCGCTGAATTCGTTACTTGTACGCTAGATGTGCGTCGCACGTAAGTCAAAGTGATCAAAACATTTCGACGTTAATTGAGCGTACGGCTGCGTATTGAAATTTTTTGATAAGGAACTCATAAGGAATTAGGATACGCAAAGGTGTGACAGGGGCTTTAGGTGAAAGTTCATTGATCTGTTTCCGATAAATCAGCTGGTGTTTGATTCAACCTCTGAGGCTCTTGGTTTAGACACACCAGATACCAACGAAAGTGCTCAAACTCTAAAGAGGGATGCTCAATAACTATCCTGATGAAGTTTTAGCTCTGTGAATACTGTATATTTTCGAGAAAACAGAACAAAAACCATAATGTTCTGGATCGCGATTTCAATTCCAAAGTTCCCGAATTGCGCCCTCTCGTGACACACATCCCGAAATCAGCATTAGGGACATGATTCTCATTCAGCCGGCTGTCAACCAAACCAACTACAAATTAGAATGCATGGGGGGCGTATTCAGGGAAATTTCCAAAAGTGTGTTACTTGACACACGTTTGGAAATGACCTTCTTTCGTTGTTTTCTTCAAAAAGACAACATGCTAGAACAAAACATTTCACAGGGAGTTTATTGTCATTTTACTGTCTTTAAACCGCGTTTTTATTCACAATATTTTGGTCGGTTACTTTTGCTGCAAATGGTCCAGTAGCATGGGCGTCGCCAGGATTTTTTTAGAGGGGGGCAAAGGACATTTTCTCCCCGAAATCCCTGTATTTTACGAGCATGTTCTCAATTTATCATTGTTCGAGGGTGGGCAGGGACATTGCCACCCCCCCCCCCCAATCCATTAAATTAACAGCAATATGACTTTTCGCGCCTCTTTTTTTTGTTTTTTTTGTTTTTACTTTTCCAGGGGGAGGCAAGCACCCTCCTTGCCTCCCCCCCCCCTTGCGACGCCGACGTGGTCCACTCTACCTTTAAAGATCATACCTCATGCTCTTCAAAATGCGGATTTGTATTCTCCTAACGAATTTTCAATTTGTATGTTTTGTTTTAACGGAAATAAAAACTCCTTGATTCTGATTTTGGGCGTCTGTCTGCAACCCTCTGAAAAATAGGACATTCTTTGTGTGCACAAATAATCCGCGCTGCGAGAGCCGAATTATTGCTTGCAGCCAATAATTAGACATTGGTGAAGAAGTAATTCAATAACCATCATTCATAAATACCTCAGACAGTTTAGCCATTCCTATTGGTCGAGAGCCAGTCACGTGTGTGTGTAGCAGTTATCGCGTAGCTGACATTGTCAGTTCCGCTTCTGCCGTTTCGACTATTCTTCCAGTCAGCTCCGTCCATTCCTCCTTGGACAGAAGTCTTAGGTAGTCCAACCCAGCTGTGCTGTGTAGACGCTTGTCTACTGTCTTGAGGTCTCGGTCGAGCACCACTGGTAGAGTGATACGAGGGCGTCCTCGCCAGATGTCTACCCCAGGTTCCGATCGGAAGTACTCATCTACGAATAGTTGAGCGGGTACATCTCGCGGGAGCCGCAAGACATGTCCGAAGAGTCGCCAGCGTGCTTTGAGGACCTTGATGTGGACCGGTCCACTTTTGCAGCGAAGGTAGAGTGCCTTGTTGGAGATTCTATGTGGCCACCGAATACCAATGAGCTGTCGTAACTGGCTTCGGTGGAATGAGTCAAGTTGGTCGGTATGTTTTTGGGTGAGGCCCCAGGTCCCCATGTTGTACAGTAACACGGGGAGCACAAATGCGTTGTAGAGGCGGATACGAAGACTCTCACTCACGTGGTGACGCCGCAACCAAAGTGTCTTCATCTGGTGGAAAGCTACAGTAGCTAACTGCTTACGACGGGCGACGTCCTCGCCGTCTCCCAACAGAGAGCCAAGCTTCTTCGTCATGCGCCATTCCTCTTCTTCGCGACAATCTAGACGCTTCACCGATGTGTGCTCAGTTTTGGTCGGATTTACTATAAGAAACCATTCGAGCAGACTCCCTGGTGCAACTTGTTCCACCCTGTCGATGAGTTCTCTTGAGTCGCTTACGAAATCTACATCATCTGCATATGCCACATCCAGAGGAAGACCACCGTCCCGGTCGCTTTGTGTTTGCAGCTTTTGACGAAGGTCACGAAGAGCCGCTTCAAGGTATATCACAAACAACACTGGAGAAAGACTGTCTCCCTGAGGTGTGCCGATGGTGGTTTCAAAAGGAGCGCAGGTACCTCTCCTCAGTCGTGGCTCCAACGATGTTTCTGATAGGAGTAGTCTAATAATGCGCAATTCCGACTCATCAAGAAACGTCTCGAGTACTTCCATCAGCCGGTGTCTTCTGATGGTATCGAAGGCACGACTCATATCGATCCCAAGAATCTCTGCGCTTTTCTTGCAGCGTTGGGTCTTGGCGCACAGCCATCGGTAGCCAAAGACGACATCTGCTGTTCCACGACCTCGTCGAAATCCGCTTTGACCAGGGGCAAGAAATGCGTCCACCCTCCCGTAAATGCGTTTGAGGACCAAAAGAGAAAGTGTCACGTGGCCGGTCTTAAACGGATGATAAAGACATGGCTAGCTGGTCTTAAACACTTTTCCAGTGTCGCAATGAAATGTGGACCCCTAAAAATCCAGTGCCTCTTACCGTTTCATTGGTTGAACCTTCACAATCCTCACGTAGGCATGCGCAACACTACCAGTGAGTCAGTATACAAATATTGAATGCTTCGAGTGGTGTAGTAAAACTAGCCTCCCGAGGTGATCCATGGACCATTCTATTTTCCCGAGGCGAAGCCGAGGGAAAATAGAATGGTCCATGGATCACCGAGGGAGGCTAGTTTTACTTCACCACGAGATAAAGCATTCAATATTTGTTTTATAACACTTCACCCACAGATTCTGCTTGATTTTAATATTTTTAATTATTTAAATCTGAACACAGTTGAAAAAAAAATTCAAGTTCAATACAAAATTGGTGGAAAATGTATTTCTCTCTTAAAAACTACCCCTTCACGAAATGTTTGAACCCAAGTCTGCGGCGCGCTCTCTTTTGGAATAATACGCGCTACGCACAACGTGCAACGCGCACACCAGCATGCATTTGCACACAAATACCGCGCCGTGGAAATAGTACTTTGGTTGCCATGCGCATTGTACTTTTGTTGCTATGCGCATAGTACTTTCGGCCGTGCACAGAAAGATAGCAAAATTAGAAAGTAACATGTGACTCGCTCTCGGCCAATCAAGACACAGAATCTGTGGGTGAGGTGTTATAAAATTTTATAGTTCTAAATTCAAAACGCAACGCGCCAGGTGCGTTCTGCGCGACATCGCTCAGAACATGCCACGCGCGCGTCAATCTCCATAAAAGGGCTGTTAACATCTTACTGTTTACTGGATGTTTAAAAAAGCATGAAGTGAACTTGTTGAACAAATCGGTATTTTTTTGAACGAATTATTTGATATTTTTTACCAAAAAGGTATTTATGAATGGGAATAAATATGTGCTCAGTCGGTATTTATCACTGTTTAAGACCACTTAGAGTCTGGGTGCTGATAATTACCCTCGCCTCCGGCTCGGGTAATTATCAGCACCCAGACTCTAAGTGGTCTTAAACAGAGTGATAAAAACCTCCAGAGTACACATTTATTCCCTTATTTAAGCCATCATTTATAATGCAGTGACTCCGGGAAAATAAACAAAGAGAGCTCCAACCATTTACTGGCTGCTTTCTGCCTCGGCTTCTCGCCCAAATGTCAATTGAACATCAATGATAAGAAAATTAATGAAGTTCCATTAATTTCAATTGTACACTTTATTAAGCGCAAGGCTACCATAAAATATTTAAGCAGCTTATTCCCTGTACTTTCCATAACAGAATATCGGTACCGTCTGGTACGCACAAGCGGCGGCGATTTCTAGAAAAAAATTAGTGTGAGGGTTGACTGCAATATAGGCCTATGAATTGAATGCTTGTTCCTGACAGTCCCAAGCACGGCTTTCACCTGGTGCTTCATTTTCTGTTCCCTACTCTTTTCGTCTTGACATCTTTTCCCCGACCATTATATTTGCAGCAATGATCAGCAATGGGTAGCATACCGAATTATGAGGTTTTCATTTTAAAAAGAAGAAAATTGGCAGATTCTCCCTACAGTAACATCCTGTCTAATGACGTCATCATTATGAAACCTCGCAAACTAATGTTTTCTCCAAAGAATGTTATGGGCAATCAACATTTTTACAAAATATTTTCAAATTCAAGTTTTACATTTCTTTGACATATCGTTAAAGGGTGTGCCCTTTTGTTTGTTGACATCATCAAGCCATCTTTTGTGCTTGGCATCCCTAACTGAACATTTTAGATAATATGTCCGATAATTTAAGTTTTCCAAGTTGGCTAATTCTCCGTTAAAGTGTTTAAAAATGTCAATTGAGCATCAATGAAAGGAAATTAATGAAGTTCCGTCAACCTATTACGAGTGTATATCTCTCTTAATTGCAACGCCAACATTCAAATCCAAAGCGCCTTAATTACTGCCTGTACTTTTTCATCACAGAGTACTCGTACCCAGTGTAAACCCATCTGGTACGCACCAAAGGCGTAGAACCTCGTACTAAAATAAATGAGGAAAACACTTACAGATGTATACCCCATGCTCTTAAAAATTGATTGGGCTTTTATTTATTCCTTTTCAATATGCATATTTTGTTTTAACAAAGCAACTACTTTGTTCCGATTTTTCGGCGTCAGCAACACTCTGAAAAAGGACTTTAATTTTGTTCACAATGACTCGTCTTAGTCCGTGGGACGAGAGGCCGAAAACGCTTTACTTTCGAGATACGCGATCTGATCCGCCGAATTTTATAAAACTTTCCAGACATGTAGATTATGATGTACCATACCTAAAAAACTTTGTTCCCCGATCCACAGTTTGTTTGGGTATGAGAAAATCTGAGTTAAAAATGCTGAAAATTGTGCATTAGGAAAAAAATAAGAAAACAGCGCCCTCTATGGACACAGTCAGAAACCTTTTCGCACGCAGTGTTCCCTTTGAAGATCATTACAGATCAATTTCGTCTAAGCTGTTGCCGAATGGCAGCATTCAGAAACCTAATTCGTCGTATATAATTCAATTAGACGAATTTAATTTCTGACTAACAAGGTTTGGCGTAGACTAGACGGAATCGATACCCCGGCACGAAAACGTATACTTCTTCTTTGAATTTGCTTGAGCTGAATTTTAAATATGAATATTAGAAACGGTGAATTCGCATGATAAACGTTATAAAATAGCCGGGAAAACCTATATAATTTAATTAAATTTATTTATTTATTTATTGTTTTTTTATGGGGGGGGGGGTGGTGGCGGATTTAAACCTGCACAGTTGTTACCCACACAAGAAGAATGGTGTTTAGATTACATAAGTTTGTTCAATCTGTACAGAATGAGCATTACTTGTTTGTAATCAACTAACCAAACGAGCTAAATTGGCACATGTACTGTATACATTACGGGCCGATTAGATAATTGTTGTATAACATATCAAAAGTCTCATCAAATTGTTTGCAAACTTTTTTAAGAAGAGAAAATAAAAGTATATTCCCCTATTTGGCAGTGAGTGGCAGCATTACAACTGCAATTTGTTTCAGCCGAAACCGTTTTACCGTTTTTATTATTTGGAATATTGTTTTAAGAACCGAATCGTTATTTTGTTGTTGCTCCGTCCATTCCGTGAAGCCACAACCCAAGGGCCCACCCGCTTCCTTTTTGAGGCTGCATCAAATTTGTATTACTTTTTTAATTTCAGGCATAACATTTTTTAAAGATGTTTCAGAAGTTCAGATGCTCCACCAGATGCCACACACTTATATTATTTTTAGAAACATCTTACCCTGAGATACGAGTTCACAAAATATTATTCTGATTTGTGGTTTAACCATCAAATCATTGTTTAGCTAAATACATAACAATGTTAATATTCGATCTTAATTTTATAACGTGGTCATTTTATGTTGGACAAAACTATAACGGTGATATTTTTGCATTTTGGTGAGCAATTAAAAAAATCTAGAACATAATATGAAAGAAGTGTCATCTAGACTATATATAGGAAGCTTAGAAGAACTCATTGGCCGAGTTTGGGTGGGTCTTAATTGTTCTTGACACGGGACTGGGTATATCATTCTTGTAAACAACGACGGATAGGTGCATGGTGTGTGATCCTGTTCCGAGTGCAGTGTTCGTGGGTCGTGTTACTACGGAAGTGTATTTAGGACATGACCCCCAAATAAATTTCCGGCCCTCTATTTCTAAAATGACAACATGCCAGAACATCATAATATCACAGGGAGTTTAGTGTCATTACTGTGTTTAAACCGAGTAAATTTTTTTCGTAATATTTTGGTCGGTTACTTTTTGGAAAGCTGCAAATGGTCCACTTTAACTTTAAATATCATACCTCATGCTCTTCAAAAATGCGGGTTTTTTCTCCTAACGAATTTGCAATTGTATATGTTTTGTGCACAAATAATCTGCGCTGCGAGAGCAGGATTATTGCTGGCAGCCAATAATTCGACATCGGTGAATAAATAATTCAATAACCATCATTTAAGCTATCATTTATAATGCATTTTCTCCGAGAAAATGCACAAAGAGTGATACAACCATTAACTGTCTGCTTTCTGCCTCGGCTTCTCGCCCAAATGTCAATTGAGCATTAATGATAAGAAAATTAATGAAGTTCAATTAATTTCAATTGTATACTTTATTGAGCGCAAGGCTACCATAAAATATGTAAAGCAGCTTATTCCCTGTACTTTCCATAACAGAGTATCGGTACCGTCTGGTACGCACAAACGGCGTCAATTTCTGGGGGGAAAAATCAGTGCGGGGGGGGGGGGGTTTGACTGCAACAGTGTTGTAATCAGGACCAGATAGTCCGAGACCGAGACCAAGACCGAGACCTGAAGTTGCGAGACCGAGACCGAGACCGAGACCAGCCCCTCAAGGCGGACCGAGACCGAGACCGAAATGGTCCGAGACCGAGACCGAGACCGAGACCGCGGATAATAAATAACAATAATCTAAATAAACAAGTCTGTCCTTGAGATGTTGATGTTCATGGGGATGTGAAGGAAGTGATTGAAAGTTAGGAATCACCTGTACCTGCTTAATTGTGTCATGCGAGTGCTCTTCGTGTTGGCTTCATGCCATAAATTACAACATGGCAACAGAATTTGTTATTGTCACAATCAATTTAAAAAAATGGAAACAACCTAATTTAAAGAAGGGGAAAACCTTATTTGATGAACTTCTATATTTTGGCCACTTTTTTTTTAAATTTTTTTTTTTTAATATTGTTTAACTACTATAAAGTGTAAATCTGATGAAGAAACTCTAACTTAGGAGTACGACAATTTGTACTAGTTTTTGCAAAACTTGAACATGTTGAAACTTGACAAAAGTAAAAAGTTAAAGGTGGATGTTTCATCTGATATAGGAACTCGGACCCTAAACTCCACAGCCACCCCTTGGTTTCAGCAATGACCACTAACGGATATTTAAATGCAACTTTAATTTTACATTGGACCTCCTTGTAAACCTGATTCGAAAAAAATTCGGAGCAAGAAAATATTGATTTATTTTTTAAAATTTCAGTAATGGAATATAGATTTGTACATGTAGACCAAAAAATTGAGAGATGGTAGCCAGATATGGATTGGTCTGCCCCCCCCCCCCATCCCTCTTTGTGATTCTCCTTCTGTTGGGTCAGAATGTTTCGTTTGTGTAATATGCTAATTAGGTTAACTTTTTGTGTATCTGTATTCTTTGTCAAGAGAGGGCGCTATTGCACACCACCGTAAAACAAGTCTGTTGGGTAAAAACGTTTAGATAACGTCAAACTTTTCATGTCAACGTCACTTTTCGTCAGGCAATTTGTTGTTTTGGACAGCCCAAAGTCGTAAGTTAAATAATTTCTAAATCCTTTTGTATGATTGTTAGACATATATAGAACATGGCCATCTAGATATTTGTGGGATAAAAGTAATATTTCTGGGTTAATTTATTGGGGAAACTTTGTGTAAAAGTGTCATGTAAAATGTGTGCATATAGACTTTAATATACAACATTACATGGGATTCGCACATGTGCTACAGCTGATTTACCACTAACTGGACATTTGTAATATTGTTTTTGTGTATCAATCCTGATTTGTATTTGTTATTCTTTGTTTTGTTTATGTAGATTAAACCGTGTTACGAGTTACGTGTTACGTGCTTCATGCTTCATGTTTCGTGTCTACGTGAGATGCGTGATTAAAGATGCGAGTTACTGTTGCTGATACATGATTGTGTAGTAGTCATTCGTCATTACAAAGTCAAGTTCACTGGAACTTTTAAGTGCCATCCTTTACATGAGTTTAATGACTGGGCTTTAAGATTTGGACATCGTCATGAGTACTACTGAGACAGGAATGTCACGCCACGGTGAAAGCCGTTCAGCATCGGAGCATGGGGCCACATCAGACACCAGTGGACATGATGACCTCATTCGTCCGCAAGATTCTGTGAGTCAATGCAGGTCAAAGGTCAGCAGGACATCAACATCAGTGACCGGTGCCAGAGTGAAAGCAGCTGCCAGAAAGGTTGCTTTAGAAGCAGAAGCGGCCATGTTGCATCAGCTGCAAGCCCTTGAAGACGAAGAGTTGAAGCTTCATCAAAGAAAGAGACACTTGGCCCTGCAAACAAAGTTGGCTATGGCAGAAGCGGAGGAGGCTGTGTATGCACTTAACGACAGCAATGAACATTGCGATACCTTCTCAGTACACGCATCAAACAACAGTGAAGTGCAGATTGCGACACCCCCACAGAGTACACTTGAAGTAGTGGATACATCTCCAGCATGTCAAACCACGAAGTTGGAGTTCGACGGAATGAAGGAACCAGATACGAAGCCAGAGGCTGAGACGACAGTGGATCCAAACAAGACATCAGAACCGGACAAGACAGTGGATCCAGTCAAGACAGCAGAACCTGACAGCGCGCACAAGAACAGTGAAACAACGGTTCTTGAGCTGGTGCAGCAGGGTCAAAAGCAGCAACAACGGCTGCTTGAGGTGATACAGCTGCCGAAAGCAGAACTTTTGACATACGATGGAGATCCTTTGCAGTATTGGGCATTCATAAGATCCTTTGAGAACAGTGTGGACAACTCCAATTTGGAGGACAGTGCTAAGTTGATTCGGTTGTTACAGTACTGTACTGGTAAGGCAAAGAAAGTGATACAGTGTTGTTCTGTGATGCAGCCACTTGAAGGGTATAAGAAGGCTAAAGCCTTGCTTAAGGAAAGGTTTGGTAACAATTACACGATTGCTGAAGCTTGGGTGAACAAGGTTACTGAGGGTAGTAGTATTAGCCCACATGACAAGAAAGCACTAAGAGAGTATGCAGATGATCTGAAAACCTGTAGGGAGACCCTTAATGCCATGGGTTACATTCAGGAAGTAAATACTCAGAAAGTGTTGGTTACTTTGATTGAGAAACTGCCAAGTTACCTCCGTAACCGATGGATCAAGCAAGTTAGGGTAATTAGAAAGAAAAACGACAGGTCACCCCAAATAGGGGATTTGGTAGAGTTTGTAGAAGATGCAGCTGAAGAAGCTAATGATCCTGTATATGGTGCATTGAGTAAGCCAAAGGACAGACATGTTGTAACAAACAAGAATGTTCCAAAGTCCTCTGTAAGTCGTTATAGCAAAAGTAGTTACACCATGATGACAAATGCCAAACCTGGTAACATGACATGTGTATTGTGTAACGGTAGTCACACCTTGTTTGGGTGTACAGAGTTTAAGAGTAAGAAACCAGAAGACAGATTTGAATTTGCTAGGGCAACAAAACTGTGCTATAACTGTTTGAGACCTGGACATATGTCAAATTCATGCACCTTAAACCGAGTTTGCTCTGTTGCAGGGTGTGGGAAAAAGCATACTAAATTCTTGCACCAGATTAAAACCATCCCCGTAGGTCAGTACACCCCAAGAACTGAGGTCACGACGGCACCAGCAGAACCAGTGGCATCAGTGCAAAGTGGTTTCACCGACACAGAGGTTGACACGAGCTGTAATGTCACAGGGGTCGGCGTGATGAGAGTTGCGTTGCCCATTGTTCCGGTCAAGGTCAAGGCCAAGGGTAGTGGCGTTTGCATCGACACATATGCGCTCTTGGACAGTGGGTCCACGAGCACCTTCTGCACAGAAGAGTTGGCGAAGCGACTGAAACTTTGCGGTCAACAGCAGCAATTGTCTCTCACAACATTGACAGGGGCAAACGTGCAAACAGCGACAACTGTCATCAGTTTGACAGTTAGCGGTATCGACTGCAAACAGCCAGTTGAACTTCCGTTGGTGTATACAAGACGTGAGCTCCCTATCCATGATGCCAACCTGGCCAAGCAAGAGGACATTGAAAGATGGCCTCACTTGCAAGGTCTCAAGCTGCCACAGGTTGACAAAGGTCGAGTACAGCTTTTGATTGGGCAAGATGTACCAGAAGCACTGATGCCATTAGAAGTCAAGAAGGGTGAGAGGAATGCCCCATATGCGACAAGAACAGAGCTCGGATGGTCGCTGAATGGACCACTGGGAATGGCGAACAAGCACACAGCCACATCCAACTTCATTGCCGCCGACGACAGTTTAGAGAGACAACTAAAGATGTTCTGGAAGTTGGACACGACTGATTCCATTCATGATGACACCAAGGGGATGTCGGTGAAGGACAAGCAGGCTATTGCGATATGGCAAGAAAGTGTTCGTCTCACAGATGGGCACTACGAGTTGGCGATCCCATTTAAGAATTATCCTCCGCACTTGGTTGATAATCGCACTGTTGCGGAACGACGTCTTTTTTCGTTGGGCAAGCGGCTGCAGAGAGACACACTACTACACGCTAAGTACACTGAAGGCATGCAGGATCTCATCAACAACGGTTATGGAGAAAGTGTTCCAGAAGAGGAAGTTCATCCCTCAAACGGCACCGTGTGGTATCTCCCACATCACCCGGTGTACCATCCGAAGAAGCCTGACAAGGTTCGCATAGTATTCGACTGTGCGTCTAAGCATTTTGGAACATCACTCAATGACGAGGTGCTAAGTGGACCAGATTTGACCAACAAGCTGTTGGAGGTACTCTTGAGGTTTCGGCAAGAGACAGTGGCACTTATGGCTGATGTCCAAGCCATGTTCCATCAGGTCAAAGTCACTCATGAAAAGCGAGATGTCTTGAGATATCTGTGGTGGTCTGATGGTGACAGCTCTCGACAGCCGAGTGTGTATAGGATGACTGTACACCCCTTCGGTGGTACTTGGAGTCCAAGCTGTTGTACTTTCGCTCTGCAACGTACCGCTGAAGATAATCGAACAGACTTCCAACCTGACACAGTCGACACAGTCATGCGTAATTTTTATGTAGATGACTGTTTGAAATCTGTCCCCAGTGAAGAGAAAGGAATTCAGCTGGCACAGGAACTCCGTAGTCTTCTTGCTAGAGGAGGTTTTAGGTTGACAAAGTGGGTAAGCAGCAACCCACGAGTTCTTGCGTCCATCCCCATCGAAGAGAGAGCGAAGGATGTCAAGGAGCTCGATCTGAACTACGAGGCATTACCGACCGAGAGAGCTCTAGGAATGCAGTGGGATGTTGAACTGGACTGTTTTGGCTATAAAATCAGTCCCAGCGACAAGCCATTGACAAGAAGAGGAATACTTAGTGTCTGCAGTTCCATCTATGATCCACATGGCTTTGTGAGTCCGTTCACTCTGAGAGCCAAGGTTATCATACAGGATCTATGCCGCAGAAAGCTAGGCTGGGATGAGTCACTTCCATCAGAGCACCTCAACAGTTGGCAACAGTGGAAACAAGAACTACCCGAGATAGAACAGTTCAGGGTGAATAGGAGTATCAAGCCTTATGGTTTTGGAGAGGTAGTCAAATACCAACTGCACCATTTCTCGGATGCATCAGAAGTAGCTTACGGAGCGACAACCTATTTGCTTATGACAAACTTGGAAGGCGACAAGCGGTCTTGCCTTCTTTTGGCCAAGTCACATCTAGCCCCCCTAAAAAAGATGACTATACCAAGGTTGGAATTGATGGGTGCGACACTCTCCATCAAACTTGATGCGATGGTTCGTAGAGAGTTAGATGTGTCATTAGAGGATTCAGTATTTTGGACAGACAGCACCATAGTACTGCAGTATGTGAAGAATGAGGAGCGACGGTTTCTCACATTCGTGGCAAATAGAGTTGCAGTTATCCATAGCGGGTCATCACCCAGTCAATGGCATCATGTTGTGTCTAGGCTTAATCCAGCCGACGATGTTTCAAGAGGACAAACAGCTGAGGAGCTGCTGACTAACAAGCGATGGCTCAATGGACCCGACTTCCTTTGCCTGGAAGATAGTGAATGGCCAAAATCGCCAAGCCTGAGAGATCTATCAGATGAAGATCCAGAGATAAAGCTAGACAAGGAGGTGGTTACTGTATGTGCTGTAAACAAGATGGAACAGGTCGATGTGGTAGACAGGTTGTTGAAGAGGCATTCCTCATGGCATAGATTGAAGAAGAATGTGGCATGGTTGTTGCGGGTAAAAAACTACTTGCGATCCAAGGCAAGGAAGCAACCAACAGTAGACATGCAGAAGCTACTGGCCGTAGATGAGATGACGAGGGCAGAGGATGCTATCATATTGTATATCCAGAGACAGTCCTTATGTGAAGAGTTGAAGTTCCTCCAGAAGGACAAGGTAGACTCCAGAAGGTCAAAGGACTACATCAAGAAGACAAGTCCTTTATACAAGCTTGACCCAGTGTTGTCCTCTGATGGTATCATTAGGATTGGTGGTCGTCTGAAGAATGCTCCAGTAGACGAGGGAGTGAAACGTCCGGCCGTGTTGCCTAAAAATCACCATGTAGTCACTCTGATTGTCAGACAATTCCATCAAGAATCGGGACACTCTGGAAGAGAGCACGTACTTTCCCTTTTGCGTCAAAGATACTGGTTGATCAAGGCCAGGTCTACAGTCCGCAGTATTTTGCGTGATTGTTTTGGGTGTAGACGTCAATCAGCCACACCAGTCGAGCAAAAGATGGCAGATCTGCCATCTGACAGGGTCATGCCAAACAAGCCACCATTCAGTTTTGTTGGAGTGGATTGTTTTGGTCCGTTCATGGTTAAACAAGGTCGAAGCTTGGTCAAACGCTACGGGTGTATCTTTACCTGTCTAGTTGTACGAGCCGTTCATATTGAAGTCCTACATACCATGGAAGCGGATTCTTTCATCAACGCGTTACAACGGTTCATGTGTCGACGTGGAGAGCCGGAAGAGATCAGGTCCGATAACGGGTCCAACTTTGTGGGCGCCGAGAGAGAGCTTAGAGAAGCTACACAGTCCCTAGATCAGCAGAAGGTCAATGAGTTCTTCCTTCAGAAAGGGGTGAAGTGGAAATTTAATCCCCCTACGGCATCGCATATGGGCGGAGTCTGGGAAAGGCAGATTAGGACCACGCGAAAGCTGATGACTTCTCTCATGAAAGAGCAAACCATGTACGACGAGAGTTTGTCTACACTTATGTGTCTGGTGGAGTCTATCATCAATGGAAGGCCGATAACTACAGTATCAGATGATGTGAATGACCTAGAGCCGCTAACTCCCAATCACTTACTTCTGCTTCGTGTAGGGCATGTCCTGCCACCTGGTGTATTCGACAAAAAAGATATGTATGGAAAGAGGAGATGGAGGCAGGTACAATATTTGGCCGATGTTTTTTGGAGAAGATGGATTCGGGAGTACCTTCCTATGCTGCAAGAAAGACAGAAATGGTTTGAGCCAAAGAGGAATATCCAGGTTGGAGACTTGGTGCTTGTCGTTGATAGTGACTTGCCAAGGAGTAAATGGCTTCTAGGACGAGTTGTTGAAACACATCAGGGAGGGGACCAGCTAGTCAGATCAGCCAAGGTGAAGACAATGTCATCTACCTTGATGAGACCAGTCCAGAAACTTTGTCTTCTGGAAACAGTAGAAAGATCTGAAACATAAATTGGTTGTTGGCCTCTTCAAGTGTTTTTGTTTGTTTTATATCATGTTTTCCAGTACATGTAGTTCCAAAGGTTAGAGTATGTAGTACAAATAGCTGATGATTCATATGTTTAGATCCAGAAGCTTTCCTTTGTGTGTGTATAACTTGTGTTATGATGTATAATTGAAAACCCTAAACCACCAGTGGAAGTCAACTTAAAGGGGCACTCACATTCTCCCTTATTTTTTGTATGATTTAGGTAAATGTCATTTGGGGTTGGTTGTGACATTTAAGGGGTCGGGATGTTGGGTCAGAATGTTTCGTTTGTGTAATATGCTAATTAGGTTAACTTTTTGTGTATCTGTATTCTTTGTCAAGAGAGGGCGCTATTGCACACCACCGTAAAACAAGTCTGTTGGGTAAAAACGTTTAGATAACGTCAAACTTTTCATGTCAACGTCACTTTTCGTCAGGCAATTTGTTGTTTTGGACAGCCCAAAGTCGTAAGTTAAATAATTTCTAAATCCTTTTGTATGATTGTTAGACATATATAGAACATGGCCATCTAGATATTTGTGGGATAAAAGTAATATTTCTGGGTTAATTTATTGGGGAAACTTTGTGTAAAAGTGTCATGTAAAATGTGTGCATATAGACTTTAATATACAACATTACATGGGATTCGCACATGTGCTACAGCTGATTTACCACTAACTGGACATTTGTAATATTGTTTTTGTGTATCAATCCTGATTTGTATTTGTTATTCTTTGTTTTGTTTATGTAGATTAAACCGTGTTACGAGTTACGTGTTACGTGCTTCATGCTTCATGTTTCGTGTCTACGTGAGATGCGTGATTAAAGATGCGAGTTACTGTTGCTGATACATGATTGTGTAGTAGTCATTCGTCATTACAAAGTCAAGTTCACTGGAACTTTTAAGTGCCATCCTTTACACCTTCCAACCCTGCATGTTTGTGTGTCCCCTACATGTTTGTTTCTTGTTCCTCTGTCATTTACCTCTGAAGAAGGCCTGGCTAAGGCTGAAATGTAATGCCACTTTATTTTTGTTTAATGTCAATAACGTTACATATACTATAGAAGATTGATGAAACATATTTGCCTGATCTATCTTCTGTTAATTGCCCGCCGTCATCATCGTCATTAGCCTATTTGAGAATATGGCCGACACAATAGAAGGGCGCTGTCACAAACTGAATGTGGTGGGCGAGATGTACTTTTAGGATTCATGGCTCAGTGCCCACGCCTCTGTGTTTTGTACCGTGCCATCGTATCGCCCGCATCAGCTACTTTGCTGGGCAATTTACTTGAATATTTTAGTGATTAACAAGTACGACATATTGCAAATATATTAATAGTTTATTGTGATGGCCGTAAACAGCATATAGCGATAAATGGAACACAATTGTTCTCGACTCATGCAAATGCAATTGACATTTAGGAAGGAGACGAGGCAGGCAATTAGACTCTATTTTTGTGTGACTATGGCAGTAGCTCAATTTGTGTTTATCACAGATGAAAAGATGAATACATGGCGAGTCAAAAAGAAAGTGACCGTATGATCAAAAAAAATGGCACGCTCCAATTTGTAAAAAATATAATTGGGATAAAGAACATGTTATTGAGTAGTAACTGTGAACATTTCACGTTATTTGCATACTCTATTCCCAAGTCGTGTCTATTTTAATAAAGAAATCACAAAATTCAGCTGTCCACCACTAATACCAATTTAACGGTCTACAAAATGATGAATATCCATTAATAAATATAATTTAAAAAAGAACGTTTTCCCGCCTCCACGAATAAAGGAAAAATTGAAAAGGAAAATAGAAAAAAAATCACCAATATTTCTAGGGAAAAAGAATTGAATTGTTTCCCATATTCAAAATACAAAATCTGACTGTAAAAATAATGTTTCAGTCTTGATTCATAAGATTTAAATCTCAGTTGTATTTGGAATCAATGAGGATGGCTATAAAGTGCTTGTTTCAACAGATCATCCCACAATAAAAACGAGAAATAAGAAGAGGAGCAATGGTTATTGGACTATGCCTCACTCACTAGAAAGTGAAGAGAGACATGTCCATTAGCATCACACTGCAGTCACATTTGCCCTTAAACCTTAAAGGGCCGGGGGCGGAATCCGCCCCCCTCTCTTTTTGGCTGGTCTCGACTCGAGACCAGCCAAAATATCGAGACCAAAGGGGACCGAGACCGAGACCAAGACCGAGACCACAGCTCCCGAGACCGAGACCGAGACCGAGGCCGGCAAAAAGTGGTCTCGAGACCGAGACCGAGACCGAGACCGGTCTCGAGACCTACAACACTGGACTGCCTATAGGCCTATGAATTGAATGCTTGTTTCTGACAGTCCCAAGCACGGCTTTCACCTTGTGCTTCATTTTCTGTTCCCTACTCTTTTCGTCTTGACATCTTTTCCCTGATTATTATATTTGCAACAA
Source organism: Patiria pectinifera (assembly GCA_029964075.1). Classification (NCBI taxonomy): domain Eukaryota; kingdom Metazoa; phylum Echinodermata; class Asteroidea; order Valvatida; family Asterinidae; genus Patiria; species Patiria pectinifera. Next base: position 24,356,513 of record CM057141.1, on the reverse strand, counting down.
TAAACACCATTGGGTACCAAACAATGGATTTTCATTTAATAAAGAAAATAATTTGCAAACTCTTCCTGCAATAACTTTCTGTTTGATGAAGTCATCATTATGAAACCTCGCAAACTAATGTTCTCTCTAAAGAATGTTTATGGAGAACGATGTTTTTTTTCATTTTCATTTTCAAATTAAAAGTCATCATTTCTTCGACATATCGCTAGAGGGTATACCCTTTCGGATGATGACGTTATCTTGCCTTCTTTCGTGTTTGGCATCCCTAACTGAACATTTTAGAAAATATGTCCGATTGTTTAATTTTTCCATGTTGGCTAATTCTCTGTAAAAGTGTTTGAAAATGTCAATTAAGCATCAATGACAGGAAATTAATGAAGTTCCATTAACCTTTTTCAATTGTATACTTCACTTAAGCGCAACGCCAACATAAAAGTCCAAAGCGGCTTATTCTCTGTTCTTTTTCATCACAGAGTACCGGTATAATTACGCGTAAATAACCCTTGGTGTAACCCGCCTGGTATACGCATTAAAAGCGTGGAACCTGGGGCTAAAAAAACTGAAGCAAAACGCTCAAGCTAAAGATCACTGCTCTTAAAAAAAACAGTTTTTGTTACTCCTAATGAATTTCCAATTTGTTTAAATTTTTTTAACGACACAACTACTTTATTCCTATTTTGAGCGTCTGCAACTCTCTGAACAAAAAGGACTTTCATTTTGTGCACAAATAAACCGCCTTGCGGAGAACCAAATTGTTGTAGTCCAGCCAATATTTCGAATTCTTTAGAGATATAATTTAATAACTAAACTTTGGAGGATTGCTTTGTACTATGCCTCATTTAAAAGTGAATAACTTTGTATTGAGAGGGAAATAACATTTGGGGGAAAAATCATCTTAAAAAACAAATCTTTAAGTTACACAAAGACATTCAAGGTGGTGACACCCATGGGAAACTATACAGACAAAAGGACGTGAACAAAACAAGAATGTATCAATAGCCGATCGATTTGATGAAAGTTTATCGATCAGTTTTCGATAAACCAGCTAGTATTTGCTACACCCTTGGCAGTTATTGGTGTCTGCCAAGAGAAAAAGACAATCCTTGGATGTAGCACTCTTAAAGGTCAGTCGTGTTCTAGAATTAAGATATAAATATCTATCAAAATTATGACTTGTATCAAGAGTATTCAAATGAAATTCAACAAAAATAAAACAACCCCTAAGGTTATTGCGAAATTAATAGGTTTTTCTCTTTTTTTGTCAGTTGCCGTCATTTATAATGCATTTTCTCCGGGAAAATACACAAAGAGAGATACAACCATTAACTGCCTGCTGTGTGCCTCGGCTTCTCGCCAAATGTCAATTGAACATTAATGACAAGAAATTAATGAAGTTCAATTAATCATTTCAATTGTATACTTCACTTAAGCGCAACACTAACACACAAAATCCAAAGCGGCTGATTCCCTGTACTTTTGCACCACAAAGCACTGGTGAAGTAACCCTTGGGTAACCCGCCTGGTACGAACCAAAAAACCTGGGGAAACGCTTAAAGATAGAGTAGGCAATTTTGTAAATGGTGCATTTTTTCCCCATTTGAACCAACAGAAGAGCTCAAAATCTAAAGAGGGATGCCCAATAACTAACCTGATGAAATCTAAGCTCTGTGAATGCTGTAAATTTTGACAAAACAGAACAAACATAAACATAATATTCTAGGCCTAGAGTAGGCCCTTCTAGATAGAGTTGGCCATTTTGTAAATGGTGCATATTTTTCCCGTTTGAACAACAAAAGAGCTCAAAATCTAAAGAGGGATGCCCAATAACTAACCTGATGAAGTTTTAGCTCTGTGAATGCTGTAAATTTTGACAAAACAGAACAAACATAAACATAATATTCTGGATCTCGATTTCAACTCCAAAGTTCCCGAATTGCGCCCTCTCGTGACACACATCCCGAAATCAGCATTCGGGGCATGTTCTCATTCAGCCGGCTGTAACCCATTCGCCCAATTGCATACCAACTACAAAATTAGAATGTATGGGGTGGATTCACGGAAATTTCCAAAACTTTGTCACTTGGCACACGTTTGCAAATGACCTTCTTTTGTTGTTTTCTTCAAAAAGACAGCATATCATTGTAATTATCTATATACCGAGTAAGTTGGTTTTTTTCGCAATATTTTGGTCGGTTGCTTTTTGAAAAAATGCAAATGGCCCACTCTATCTTTTGAAATCTTATCTCATGCTCTTCAAAATGGATATGTTTTCTCTCCTAACTAATGTTCGTTTTGTGTGTTTTGTTTTATTGAAAAAAAAACCTAGGCTATTTTATTCCGATTTCGGGCGTCTGAAACCCTCTGAACAAATCAGTGGCGTAGCACTGTCATTTTTATTGGGGGGTAAAAAATTTTTGAAAAGGGCACTTGCATATCCGTGCTGATGTAGACACGTTTTTCCCCGGACACTTGGCCTCCGTAAAATCAAATTGTGAATAGATTATGCAAAGGGCGCTGTTAAAAAAAACCGAAGATTATGCACACTAACGTACAATATGTAGTGCTTTAAACGGCAATACACGCGCGAAATTAACAAAAAAGGCACCCACAACAGCCGATTGAACCAAAAGGCCACCACTTACTTTTAAAAAGTGCACTTGTTCAGAAAAAAAAGGGCACTTGTGAAACAAAAGTGCACTCTTTACAAAATATTGGGGGGGGGGGTTAACTGCTGGTGGAAAAAGGGCATTTGAATAGAAAAGGGCAGTCTTAAAAAAAAATGGGGGGTGAATTACCACCTCCCTCCCCCCCGCTGGCTACGCCTATGCAAAGGGCTTTCTTTTGTGCACAAATCACCCGCCCTGTGAGAGCCGAGTTATTGCCTGCATAGCAGCCAATAATTCAAATTTGGTGAAGAAATAATTCAATAACTAAACGTCGGTAGTTTGTTTTTTTTGGAAAAATAAAAACGTTTTATAATGATTTTTGAGCTGCTATCATTTATAATGCAGTGACTCCGGGAAAATAAACAAAGAGAGCCACAACCATTAACTGCCTGCTTTCTGCCTCGGCTTCTCGCCAAAATGTCAATTAAACAACGATGACAAGAAATTAATGAAGTTCCATTAACCATTTTAGTTGTGTACCCCACAAGCGCAATGCCAACATAACCATTTCAAGCAGCTTATTCATCGTACATTTTCATAACAGAGTACCGGTAATGTAACCCGTCTGGTTCATACAAACGGCGACGATTTCTAGAAAAAAATCCGGTTGGGGGGGGGGAGGGGTTTGACTGCAATTTAGGCCTATGAATTGAATGCTTGTTTCTGACAGTCCCAAGCACGGCTTTCACCTGGTGCTTTCATTTTCTGTTCCCTACTCTTTTTGTCTTGACACTTTCCCCTGACTACACCAAACCCATCAAACTCCAACAGCCGGGTTTGTTAAGTTTTGGCAGGTTCAGTACCAAACCCAAGCAACTTCTTGTTGGACTTTGTCTGACACGGTACCAAAGGCCCAGGGAGACCCTGTTGAATTCTGTGAGGTTCAGGGCAGAAAGGCATGAGACTTGTGAAACGGTTGGAGTTTTGGGGAGTGCATAGGCATTTTATTCGTGGGTAAATCACGGCTGGTAAATAGCACAGCTGCGGGTAAGCTGTGTGCTGGACATGGATTAGTTCGTGGGTATGCTCACCCATCAAATGTAAAAACATGTATGTTGGAGTTTGGGGGAGTTCACAGCCATTTCTTCGTGGGTATGCTCACCCATGGTCCCTGTCGGGCTATCCGATGTTCCCCAATACCTATGTTCCCCAATATCCTTATGGTTAGGGTTAGGGTTAGGGATACGGTTAGGGTTGGGGAACATACGTTTTGGGAACATGCACCCGAATGACTTTTGTTATCAATTATCACTGCGAGGTTTGGTTCTGAAACCTGTAGAGAAAAGGGGTTATGCTTGCAACACAGGCAAACAGTGAAGTCGATATTGTGTTTTTCTTGTTATTTCCCCCATGTCGACAACCAGTGGCGTAGCCAGGAATTTTTCAGGGGGGAGGGGGCGCTGGGGGGGCTTGAACATATCATGGGGGGCGTCATGTAGGGGCGTCAATCGCTTCTCAAAAGTGGGGGGGGGGCATACCTTGATCAGAACTGATGCGAGCGCGAAGCGCGAAGCCCTTACGGCGTGGTGGTTCGGGGCACGCTTAAGAGCCCCGAAAAAAAATTGGATTCTAGATGTTCTGTGGTGTGATCTGAAGCAATTTCTTACCACTTTCCTCCATGCTTTAGCTAATATTTTCTTAGCAAAAGATAATTATTTGAACATCGTTTTCGAGGTTGGAGTCATTGAATCAGCTATCGGTATTCTGAGCTATTATTCTCGATGCTCTGTGGTGTGATCTGAGGCAATTTCTTACCACTTTAACCAATAATTATCTTAGCACAAAAGATAATAATTTAAACATAATTTTAACATAATGAGACACGAGTTCAAAAATCTGGGGGGGGACATTTGATATTGTGTCCCCCACCCTTCAAAAAGTAGAGGGGGGACCAGTCCCCCTGTCCCCCAGGATTGACGCCCATGGCGTCATGTAGATCAATGTAGAAACTCAACATCTCAGTGGGGGGCGACTGGGGGGACAAGGTTTCATGGCCCCCCCCCCCCCACGCCCCGCTGTGGCTACGCCACTGATTTCAAGGAATTTTAATTGGTCTATTATTAATATTTAGCTTATATGAATGGAGGAAAAAGTTTGTGCGTGGCCGCTGATATCGCGTGATATCGCTGACTGAAACTGTCTATAATACGTGTTCCGTGGTGTGAGCGAGCAGTGCAGTGGGTGTTAATACGCATTTTAGATTATCATTATGCGCTATATGTCACGCCGGTTGTCAGCTTACTGGTCCGCGGTCGCCGGTCGAAGGGTCGTTTCTCAGTGGTCATCATGTGGATCATTCGCGACTATTTAGATTTAGACCAATGATAATTTTTTTAGAAACTCAAAATCTCAGTGGGGGGGGGGGGGCGACTGGGGGGGCGACAAGGTTTCATGGGGGGGGGCGGTCGCCCCCCACGCCCCCCCAGTGGCTACGCCACTGTCGACAACCAAGGTGCGCTTCATGTAAAGTATCTCGTTCAACATGCGTGCATATCACGGATAACTGGTACACAGGGTGAGTCCAAAAAGCGGAACCTAAACCACAAAAATTATATTTCATATTTTAACAAAATATGTAGCACCAAAAATAATCATAACTGGAAAGCCAATTTCATAAGGTACTGTTAGATGAAAAAAGAGTGAAATTGCTTAATCCGTTCAGAAAATATCACCATTTAAACACAATGACCCCAAAACCTGTCTTGTTCAACAACAACAAAACGAGTTCAAGAATCGTCGCAATTGTCTTTAAACATCACCAGCGATAACATCTCAGTTTAAACGTTAACAATATAACAGCGGTCCACTGTCGGTCTAGTGTCGGTAGTCCAACAGCGGACCGCCAGAGGTCTGCCACAGGCAGACCGCTGCACAGTGGGCCAGAATCGTTTCAAAGTCTGCCAAAATTTAAAAATAGTGAACGTGACATTTTTATCTTTTTAAACTTTTTGAGGAAGACAACATCCTAAAGAATATTTTTAACCCGTATTTAAATTTTGTTGTGTAAATTTTTATGATGTCATAATTTTTTTTTTTATACCCCTGTGAACAGAAAAACGTACGAATGATGCTCAGTATGATAACATTTGGCAACTTTTAAAAAACGCGTTATGACTTTATGAAAAGGAAAGCAGTCAACTTGTTACTACATGCAGTTGTTACCCATTAGTAGCCAAATTAGAAAATGAAATTCAAATTGTAAAAAGAATAAACATTTTGGAATTGAAAATCAGTAAATTTGACCCCCAAAAAACACAAAAATGTGAATTTTTGTATTCAATTAGTACGAGCTAGAATTCCCGCCGATTCCTGCCAAGATTTTAATTTCAACGTTTCCACCCAAGCCTAAGCTTTACGTTGATGCCAAGTTTTTTGCTAGAATTTAATATACTGCGTGTAAGAGGCGTTTTAAAGGCCCCTCTTCGCCGTTTTTTTAATGAACTGTACATATAGCCTAATTTTAATATAAAAACGTGTAAAAGTAAGAAGTCGCTCTTTTGTAATTGGAGCGATATTCATTCAGTTTTTAAAACTTGTTTAAGGAAGAAAACATCCTAAAAATATTTTTTTCACCTGTATTTAATTTTTTGTAAGTTTTAAGGTGTCATATACTCCTGTGAGCAGGAAATTTACGAATGCTGCTCTTAAAAATAATGATCAAATTTGGCAACACAAAAATCATCAAAAATGCATTTTGCGATAAAATTAGCACGATAGTTTGGATTCCCAGGGATTCTTGCCCAGATTTTAATTTCAATCTTTTTACCCAAGCCAAGGCTTTTTGTTGATGCCAATTATACTTTCTAGAACTTGCTAAGCTGCGTGTAAATGCCCCATGTTTGTCGTGTTTAATAAACTGTATACGTGGTACTGTATATACCCTTAACTTAACCACGTGTAAAAGTTACAAACAAAAAAAGTTACTTGTAATTGGAGCAATATTTATTCATGCTGAGGAGAAAAATCACAAATAACTTTGAGAGGTTATGTCATAATAAATCAATGGAAAGACTTACCCAATTTTGGTTAATTATTATAGATGTAAACATGTCTAGTCAACAATAAATTGTATGAGTTCATATCCCTCTAAAAAGAAGCATTATTAGAATTAAAATATAATTTCAACCCGCCAATCAAAGTGCAGCTTTTCAAATACGTTTCCCCAAACCAATGAAGGTTTCAACTATCAGTTAAACATTTAATCTACCCGGCTATTTTGATTGGATAATTGATTCCACCAGTTGATTCAATAGTCAATGTAGTATGATTCTGCCTTGTTATTACAATTAACATTTGCCTTAGCAAATCGGAAAACACTATTTTGATGTCGTCATACAGATTTTAAAATGCTTTTATTGCTCTTTGTGTGTCTGTAAACACAATAAAGGTTTCAAAAGCACTCTCGTATGAATATTTCTATGTTTTGAAAGGAAAAATGGCTCAACCAATTAAGACACAGTATTTTGTTGACGTCATATCAATTAAGAAAGCTTCCATTGGTTTCTTAGGTCCAGAAACCCCCTAAACGTTTCAGGAATCAATGTAATATGAATCTGTCTTGGTATAACAAAGATAATTTGCCTGGTCCAATCAGAAAACAGTATTTTGATGACGTCATACAGGTTTGAAAATACTGCCATTGAATTCTACGGGTCTGCAAATCCCTTAGGTACTTCTAGTTTTATTTTCATCAAGCTCTTTTAATGAGTATGTAATTTTGACACACTTTGACTGCATTCTGGCCCACTGTGCGCTGGTGCAAACGTCCGCCCGCTCGCCGGTGGTCCGCCGTCGGCAGCCTACGGAGGGCCGCTGGAGGGTCGCTGTCGGCCCTCCGTCGGCTGCAACGGCGGACCGCCAGCGAGCGAGCGGACATTTGCACCAGCGGTCCGCCGGTGGCTGCCACCGGCGGCCCGCCGGCGGTGTCACCGGCGGACCGCCGGCGGACCGACCGCGGCTTGCGGACTGGGATTCAACATAATCCCTTTGAAGGCCCGTCCTTTTAAAAAAGTAGATTTTATAAATCACATTGATTGCCTAACCAGGGTTGTTAATAAAGATATTGTGTACTACAGTTGGTGACAGTTGTCGAAACAAGTATTCTGTGTCATTTTCTTTGTTGTTCCAAACAGTCAAAACACACAATGAATTGCTTTTTTTTTGGACGAAACGGGTTTTAGGGTCATTGTGTTAAATTGGTGATATTCTTTGAACGGATTGAGCAATTTCACTATTTTTTAATCTAAAAGTAGCTTATGAAATTGGCTTTCCAGTCATTATTATTTTTGGTGCCAAATATTTTTAAATATAAAATATGTTTTATGGGGTTTGGGTTCCGCTTTTTTTTTTGACTAACACTGTACATTCCAAAAGACCATGACCAAAATATAAAGTATAAAAGATGTGGAAAATAGCTCATGAAATTTTCCTCAGCGTCTTTTGAGTATTATGTCGCCAATTTCATGGCCAGATACGTTACCGCTTTTCCTGAAGGATATAGAACCTGTGAAGATAATGACGAAAATCTATGTTTCCATTGTTAACCAATCCAGCCGGCCGTAGAGTTTCATTGTTCATGTGCAATACACATTACGATGATTTCAAATGAACATTTCCAGGCCCGTTAACGTAAACAATCCTTACGTTGCTTACGTTACATTTTACTCGCTTATGGAAAAAAAGCGACGAGAACTGACCTGGACGGACATATCGGTTTAGAGTTGTCATGGTTAATAAGTAAACTGAAGTCGGGATAAGTCACACAGATTAGCACGATTCCAATAAAAGCTCAACAAATACGTTACACCATAAATACGTGACTAATTTCGCGGGGGAAAAAAGGAATAAGTCATTGTTTCTCGCGTTTTGTTTGTACACGAGAACGAAAATTGCATCCACGTGCACGCTCGCTATCTCATAGCAGTTTTCCATTCCAATTCACCAATTCAAATAAGTCAATTTAGCACGCTTATTTTTCAACCAGGAAGATTCAGGTAGGCCTATGTCATAGCCTGGCCTGGCTGTGCGATTTGGAATTAAAACAAAAGAAATTAATAACTGGCTTTTGTATAACCATGTGTAAGCCAATTATTTCCTTCACTTTGAGAAATAGACCCCCTACATGATTTTTTAAAGGTATGCCATAGGCTGGCCTCTATAGCTATGCGATTTGGAATTAAAAACAAAAGAAATTAATAACTGGCTGTTGTATAATCATGTGTAAGCGTATTGTTTCCTTAATTTTGAGAAATAGACCCCTGCATTACTTTTTAAAGATATGCCAAAGGTTGGCCTCTATATCTATGCGATTTGGAATTAAAACAAAAAAATGACAACTTTTGGTTATTGTATAATCATGTGTAAGCCCAATTCTTTCCTGACGTTTGAGGGTATTTATCAATGCGCAGGCCTATCTGCATGGGCAGCGTCAGGATGGGGCAAGGCCCCCCCCCCCAGAAAAAAATGGAAGAAAAAAAACAAGAAAAGAAAAGAACAAGAAAAAAGAGGTGTGAAGTCATATCTGCAAAATGATTCCGTGGGTTTTCCCCAAAACATTCTTCTGGGCTTTTCCTCCCACATCTAAAACTGTAATTTCTTCTCATTGTCTTCTCTCCACAGGTTTCTTCAGGCTTGCGAGCTACAATGCCCAGGGCGCTTTTAAGAATTCCTTGGTTACATTACATGACACGATTAATAATAATAATAATTAATTAATTTCAACTTTCGAATTAAGAGCGGGACGCTCCTAATTGGTTCTGAACAGTGGGCGCAGTTTCTGAACGGAAGCGCGCCATTTAAATCCACTTTTTAAAACCGTATAAAGGCCTGCAAAACCAAACAAGCAAAATTATTTGTTACAGGACATTATATTCCTTTAAATTTTGTTTGGAAAAGAATTTCGACATTTTGAAAAAGCACGTATATACCAACTTTAACAAGCGTCTGCAGTCTGCAGGGGTGTCAATGGGTGTGGGGTGGGTAAATGTTCTTCGCCCACCCTTGAAAAAAATGATAAATTGAGAATATGCTACAGAAAATACAACGATTTTTTTTTAGGGGGGGGATGTGCTTTGCTCCCCCCAGAAAAAAACTCCTGGCGACGCCAATGCCTATCTGTAAATGATCAGTGGTGGACAACGGCGAATCGGGGAGGGGGGGGGGGCAGGCAACGGGGGCCATGCCCCCCGCCCCCCAAAAAAGAGAAGAACCCAATTTAGTTGGGTTTTTTAAGTGACGTCGCAAAAAAGACAGCCACTGCGCACACCACCATCTGTTGCTAAAACAAAATGGTTAAAGTGGTCAGGAATTTTCTGGGGCCCAATTAGCGGGCCCAGAACCCCACGCCGTCAATTTTTAATTCATTTTTGGGGGGAACAAAAAAATTCCCCCCCCCCAAAAAAAAAATTGTGTTCTGGATCCGCCCTTGATGGTAGACAGCTGAACTGTGGGGTGTTTTCATTTAAATAGAAATAACTTGTGAACAGAGTATTTTAGTTATCTATGCACTTTTGGTATAACCTATAGAAGTAAAGATCAAGTGGCTTGGTGCCCGGGAATCATAATGTTCCCTAAATCTAAATCTGATGATGTCATAATGACGTCATCATTTTCCCCCGTATATTCGGACAAGGGTTCATCACACCAGGTTTTATCTTCTTCCCTTATACCGATTCAAAGAAATGTCTTGATTTATAGGCTTCCGTTGAATTTTTTATTCACCTAACATTGACTTTCCTGCACCCCTGAAGTACACGACAATACGCAACATTATAAAATGACAAACGGTTACGCAGTTACATCAATCATGTGATGTAAGCATATCTCGGCGCTTACTTTGAATTAACCATTGACTTACCTGTACTGTCAGCTGTGGTGCACGGTTTCTCCGTAACAGCTGGGGTAGGTTGTCTCCTTCCCGGACAATTCTTCCGGATCTCTCGCATGACTTGCTTCATCCAGTGCTCCGGGTTATCAGGATCAGGTTCCGGTGGGGGACCGGAGTAACACACCCTCTGCTGGCTCTCCACACCAAACAGGAGCACTTTGGAATAAAAACAAACAATAATTGCACTGTGAATGTGGATAAAATATAACATTTTTTCGTCATTTGCGAAGAATCGACGCCAAATCTGTTGGAAACAAAAAAGGCGTTTTCAGAAAAAGTCGAGGTCTATTTTTTTCCCACAGCTAAATGAACTGATGTTTCAACCCATGATTTCGTATACTTTAGGTTTTCCCGGTCAATTTCCCCTAAAATATAGGTTTCCCCGGCTATTTTAACACTTGTATCACACGAATTTCCTATATCGATACTTAAATTTCGTCCCCGAACATGGCCAAGCTCAATTCTCAATTTGAATTTCAAAAAGCCACCACTAGATTTAATTTAAGGTTCAGTATAATTCAAATTGTTAGCATTCCGATTTGTCCAAAATCTTTGAGATTCGTCTCGTGAAGCAATCGGCGTTTATTGAAAAAGCAAATTCGTTTTTTTGTCTTTCGTTTTCATGTTGATGTCATTACATTTCGTCCCTGGTGACTTAAATCGTATACGATTAGAAAATGCGCCCAATCTTTAGACTTATTTGAAGAATTATGTGTATTAAAACAATGATAATTCAACATATATTTCCTTATATGGGTCATTCCATGTCAGACCAACGCACTTTTTTACCTCATGTCTTCCGATTTTGATAAAAATTGCTGTGCTTGTAGGTCCTAATGAGCAATGAATACACACCAATTTTTAGCCCGATCCGACCTACCATGTGGTCAGGGCAGAAGCCACAAAAAAATGATATTTTTAGAGTAAAATACCACCCTTTTGGTATAAATATGTCAAAACTATGGCAATTTTCATCGAATATATGTGAATTTATTATTAAAATAATGAGGATTGCATACTCAAAGCACTTTTTTATCAAAATTAAATTTTGTGAAAAGTAGGTAACATGACCTTTAATATGCTATCGTGACCTTTGAACCATTTTTTGTAATAATGTATCATTCCGAAAATCAACGAAATAAAAAATCTTGCTAGAGCATGTCTTCCTCTATCAGAATCTACTAAAAATCAGTTGGGGTCTTCAAAATTTACAACTTTATGACTATTTTTGTACAGTTGGTAGGTTACAAATGAGTCAATTTATAGACTTTACATAAGAAATACACCAACACAACTTACTATTCTGTTTCTTAAGTTACTAAAATTAATCTAGATTTTTATGTATAAAGTACAAAGCCAGGAAAAACAAAATTCTACCTTCTGATTCCAAAGAAACTGTCTAATCAGAATATCTGGACTCGGAAGTGTGCTAACCACTAACAGTAACCAGGCCTTCACCTAGTACAGCGGACTCACGTCCAGGTGAAATTCATCTCAAAGGAACAAAATGCCAAGTCTGTGAGAGTCATTAAAGTTCAAGAAGCACAGTGATGAATGAGTAAAGGTAACTTTGATTGTAATATTAAGTATTATCTTCAAGCAAACTTGAATCCTAGACCCTGATTAGTCCATCTATAGCAACAACTGTGTGATTTTATATAATATTGCACAGCTATATTGCACCCCAGATATTAAAAATGTACGTGTACATATGTTGTGTTATTTCCTGCAGAACGGACCAATACACTACATGTATGCACGTACATCTTCACCGCGTGTACGCATTTGATATAAAGTTTGCTTGAAGATAAATTGGTTATAACACGGATTTATGTAGTGCATCGAGTGGCATATGGGTCACAGCAGCATTGCATTATTTCATATTCCAAGCGCGCTCGTGGGATAACTTATTATCAGTGGCACCCAGGAGGGGGGAGGCTTGAACCCACCCCCAACATTGTCATTTGTTTGTTTGATTTTAGGCTAGTTTTTGTTGGTCCAATCTTTTACAGAAATTTGAACAAAAAACGATTTATGAACCCCCCCCCCCGCACCAAAAGCCAAATCCTGGGTGCGCTACTGCTGATAATTTACACTATGAGTCTGGTTAGACCTCATCAGCCCTCAGAATGAGAAATTCACAAACCAAGATATATTTTAGTAACTTTAGAAACAGAATAGTAAGTTGTGTTGGTGTATTTCTTATGTAAACTCTATAAATTGACTCATTTGTAACCTACCAACTGTACAAAATTAGTCATAAAGTTGTAAATTTTGAAGACCCCAACTGATTTTTAGTAGATTCTGATAGAGGAAGACATGCTCTAGCAAGTATTTTTTTATTTCGTTGATTTTCGGAATGATACATTATTACAAAAAATGGGTCAAAGGTCACGATAGCATATTAAAGGTCATGTTACCTACTTTTCACAAAATTTAATTTTGATAAAAGAAGTGCTTTGAGCATGCAATCCTCATTATTTTAATACCAAATTCACATATATTCGATGAAAATTGCCATAGTTTTGACATATTTATACCAAAAGGGTGGTATTTCACTCTAAAAATGTCATTTTTTGTGGCTTCTGCCCTGACCACATGGTAGGTCGGATCGGGCTAAAAATTGGTGTGTATTCATTGCTCATTAGGACCTACAAGCACAGCAATTTTTATCAAAATCGGAAGACATGAGGTAAAAAAGTGCGTTGGTCTGACATGGAATGACCCATATGTATGAATAAAAGTAGTTAGCTGTAAAGTATGCTTGATTTCCATATGCTAAGCAAAGAGCATATTGTGAAAGTTCAATTTCTGATTTTAATGTTAATTGTCAAAGAAAACTCAAAACTTACAGCTATACTTTCATTTATAAGGAAATATTTGTTAAGAATTAAAATTTAATTAATGCGCAAACAAGTCCAAAGATTGGGCACATTTTTTATCGTAACTTTTTAAGTCACCAGAGACGAAATATAACGACAAGAACATTAAAACGAATGACAAAAAACGAATTTGCTTTTTCAATTCAACGCCGATTGCTTCACGAGACGAATTTCAAAGATTTTGGACGAATCGGAATGCTAACAATTTGAATTATAGTGAACCTTAAATGAAATCTAGTGGTGGCTTTTTTAAATTCAAATTGAGAATTGAGCTTGGCCATGTTCGGGGACGAAATTTAAGTATCGATATAGGGAATTCGTGTGATACAAATGTTAAAATAGCCGGGAAAACCTACAGCATTCACATCATGATGCTCATCTTGATAGTGGCCGATTTGAAGTGAATTAGCTCCCTGCTGTCGTTCCCGTGGTTCGTATTAGATTTCAGATGTTCAATTTTCGTTTTCAGACCTGACATTTAATGTTTAACACATCATATGTTGAAGTTTTGTCATTCGGTTTAAAGGGCTCATGAAGTGAATATTTCTTAGGAACACATTTTGTGCTACTTTCAATTTAGCAGTCGGTTCGGTTTTGGGTTATTTGCATGAGAGTCGTATTTTCGTTTTCATCTCCGCGCATTCTATTCAGTACTTGGTGCATTCAAAGTAAAGAGAAACGAAGGCAAGATTCGAGATTTTTAATGTTCTTCACTTTTGGACCATTCGTTTTTATTGGATTATAGTTTGTAGATTTTCAAAGTATCTGTTGTCTGCCTTTTCTATCTAAAGAAGTAAAAATGTAAACTAGTGATCAAGAAAACTAAATATGAAAGTCGACGTATAAGTATAGGTCTTCCCGGTTATTTTAACACTTGTATCACACGAATTCCCTATATCGATATTTTAATTTCGTCCCCGAACATCGCCAAGCTCAATTCTCAATTTGAATTTCAAAAAGCCATCACTATATTTCATTTAAGGTTCAGTATAATTCAAATTGTTAGCATCCCGATTCGTCCAAAATCCTTGAAATTCGTCTCGTGAAGCAATCGGCGTTGAATTGACAAAGCAAATTCGTTTTTTGTCATTCGTTTTCATGTTCTTGTCATTACATTTCGTCCCTGTTGACTTAAATCGTATACGATTAGAAAATGCGCCCAATCTTTAGACTTATTTGAAGAATTATGCGTATTAAAACAATGATAATTCAACATATATTTTCTTATATTTATTAACAAAAGTAGTTAGCTGTAAGTTATGAATTTTTATTTCTGTGTTTCACCATTAACATTAGAGTCAGAAATTGACATTTCACAATATGCACTTATGACATTGACACTAAGCATTACTGTAACTTCAAAGACCTTCTTAATGTTGTTCTTTGATAGACATACCTTATTTCTGTTGTTTTATTCATGATCATATATCAAAGAGCAACATTACAAAGGTGTTTGATCTTAACGCTAAATTTCAATATGCTATATATAAAGCAATGAGCATATTGTGAAAGTTCAATTTCTAATTTCAATGTTAATTGTCAAAGAAAACTCAAAACTTACAGCTTTACTTTCATTTATAAGGAAATAAATTTGTTAAAAATTAAAATGTAATTAATGCGCAAACAAGTCCAAAGATTGGGCACATTTAACGTTTTAAGTCACCAAAGACGAAATGTAACGACAAGAACATTAAAACGAATGACAAAACAAAGAATTTGCTTTTTCAATTCAACGCCGATTGCTTCACAAGACGAATTCAAAGATTTTGGACGAATCGGAATGCTAACAATTTGAATTACATTGAACCTTAAATGAAATCTAGTGGTGGCTTTTTGAAATTCAAATTGATAATTGAGCTTGGCGATGTTTGGGGACGAAATTAAAGTATCGATATAGGGAATTCGTGTGATACAAGTGTTAAAATAACCGGGAAAACCTATAATAAACATAGGAAACAGTAAATTTTGGTGATCTTTTCCATTTTTTTAATTGTGTTCACATATGTTCTTAATTTTTTACCCTTAGCTGTTTTATCTTCTGTTTTTAAATTGCGATCTGTTTTTTAACATATCTAACATTGTTTCTCAATTTGCTTTCTGAATTATCTCAAACATGTTTCATTTCATTAACATCTGATTTCTCTTTTTGCTGTGCAAAAGAAAGAAATAAGAAGTGATCAATATGGCTATTTTGTGGCTGCTGTTTTGTGACAGAATGTTGTTAAAAGAAGTTCTCATGTACATCGATTCTGGAACAAAGACACTCCATTGAATTCTGACAAAAAACTAATAACATGAACATGAACCGGTTTCGAATTCTTTTGCTTACATTTCACAAATGCTTGGTTAATGACGAATTCGAATGACCAAACTAATGCAACTGGAAGCTCCGGCGAATTTGAATGACTCAATGTGCCATTTGAATTTAAAAGCGTAATTTTTAAAATTGCATCATTGAAAAGTGCGATCGCATCCTTTAACTGCTTTAACATATTCAACGATCTAGTTAGTTACTAGGATGTTGATCTGAAGGTGCACTCAAATTAAAGCGAAAATGGGTGATTCGTCATCAATTTGGCTGCCAAATCTATTAAACTGACCAGAAAAACCTCTAATAAAAATGTCTCTGTTTCTTGTGACCTGCGGTTTTGTAAGAATTTGAAGAAGAAACAAATTTCACAACTGCATGATCTCTATAGTCTTTTTTCTCACGAGAATTTTTACATGACAAAAGGACAGATCGTGAGTTACTTTATAACAAAAATCAGCAGATATTGTGACAAGGAAGAAACCGAACAGATTGAGAAAATAACAGGAATATATATATAATTTCCCCTTTGCAGGGTGAGTAAAAGTATTGATTGTTTCCCTTAAGAAGCATATATTAAATGAAGAATTACTGAAATTGATCCATCCTATCAGATATTATGCATGTTTTATTAATAGAAAACATTTTCACAGGTGCCCACGAAATGCGATTTGGAAGCAATTCAGCTGAGTGAGAACCAGACACTACACACAGGCATTCAAATACACATGAGATTTTAATAATTTGAGTCAATAGCATTATTTTTACCGTCAGATTTTGTTTTTGTAGGCCTATATGAGGAAAGAATTTAGTCTTTTTTTCTGAAATGGTAATGGTGATTTTTGTCTGCTTTCCTTTGCAAGTTTTCGTTCATTCATGGAGGTATGATATAGTTCATTGTATTTAACGAGTATTCATCAATGCGTACAGCACGGTAAAAATGATCAGCTGAATGTTGTGATATTTGTATTAAAATCAAAATAAATTGTGAATACAGTGTGCAAGTTACTACTCAATAACATGTCCTTTATTCCTATCTACTCTTCATCAAATGGAGCAAGCCACATATTTTAGATTCTTTTTCTAACTTGGTCACTTTCTTTTTGACTCAATATGTATACATGTACATATCCCATCATCAAACGAGCTTCGAAAACTAGCTTCTATGATACTCTAGCGGCTTTCCTCAGATTTGTACAATGATTTTAATCCCCCATACAATGTCATGTATACTTGGGATTCAAAGAATATGGAACTCAATCTTACCTGCCATTGCTGACAGCATCAGAACCACAGCTAACGCTCCGTCCATCCTCCCGGCCAGATGCAGTGAATTCTGAGCAAAATCAGTTGGGTTGGTGGTACTTATCAGCGACTCGCACGTGTCATTTCTCTATGATCAAATCAACCCGCATTAGCAGCTACACACGTAAACCGCTAAACAGCATGACGTCATCAACAGCCAATCAGGAACGAGCCTGGACCTGGAACCAGCAATGATCGAGACCATCTGAGCCTGAACGTCAAAGAAATTAGAAAAAAAAATGAAATTCGTTTTTACCTCTCTCCAAGTTATTTTTTCATCAATTTTTCTTGAAGAATACCAAGACAAATTTTCAGCATTAATGCTTTTCGGGGTGATTGCAGTTAGAAATCATTCTGTCCAAAATTATAGCAAGAAAAAGGGCGACCCAGAGTAAAATGCCCATATAGGCGGGCCACACGAGAGTTCTGGAAGCTCCGTCGCCGCGCCGCGTACCGAGATACTGCAGGCACGTGATGCACCGGTACCGCACATGTACATGTATGTATGTACAGGGTGAGTCAAAAAAAGCGGAACCCAAACCCCAAAAATATATTTCATATTTAAAAAAACAAAAGGAAGGACCAAATATAATAATGGCTGGAAAGGCAATTTCACAAGCTACTTTTAGATGAGAAAAATACTTCAATTGCTCAATCCGTTCAAAGAATATCACCATTTAAATAAACACAATGACCCTAAAGCCTGTCTCGCCCAAAAATGCGATTTCAAGAATCGTCGTCACAATTGTGCTCAAACATCACCAGCGATAAAACCTCAGTTTAAAAATTAAAAATATTCACCAAAGTCCTTTTGAAGGCCTGGCTTTAAAAAAAAAAAGTGGATTTTATAAATCATATTGTTAACCAGGGGATTAATAAAGATATTGTGTACTTCAGTTATTGACAGTTGTTAAAACAAGTATTCTGTGTCATTTTCTTTGTTGCTCCAAACAGTCAAAACACACAATATTTTTTTTCTTTTTTTCACGAGACAGCTAGGTTTTAGGGTCATTGCGTTTAAATGGTGATATTTTTTTAATGGATTAAGCAATTTCAGTATTTTTTTCATCTAAAAGTAGCTTATGCAATTGGCTTTCCACTCATTATTATTTTTGGTGCTTCATATTTTTGAAATATGAATTATATTTTTGGAGGTTGGGGTTCTGGGTTTTTTTTAACTCGCCCTGTTATGTATCGGACAGCATGGCCCGAGCGGTGAAACATACGCTACAGTAGAAAGTTCCCCATTGCTCGCAAGTAAACTCACAGGAAGACTGACAAAACTGCGGTAATGTGATCAATCTAACAATAGCGGGTAAATTTTCAATGTAAATTAGCCCATATATTTACTAAACAGATGAACACGCGTTTTAATAACGTTTTCAAAGGAACATGCGCAACTGGACACTATATGGCATGAGCGCCATGAGCGCCCGGTGGCGGCCGGATACCCCGCTCCAAGTTAAGACGTCTTCTTCATTCATGGGAAACGTGTGCGGCTAAGAAAACGTTGCTATAGTTATTTCACCATTTCTGTGGTTATTTCACCAAACCCACAGGGTGCACATTTTCCCAATGCATTACTAAACCACGCCCGCGAATCGGGAGATCTTGGTATCATTTTCTTCTAATAAGATTCTCCATCCATTGGTATCCAGGTGGTTTGAGTCTCAAGGTGGTGTAAGGGTTTTTTTCTGGGGGGGGCACCCTGTATATACATCTTGACATTTAAATTTGAAACGCTCTTTGCCCATAGCGGTGTTCCAGATGGAAACAAATATTAAAAACATTTAACAGGCAATCTTTTCCCGAGCCTCATTATCAGCATCATTTCTAATACGCCGCACCTACCCGTCTTATTAGGGTGAAACCGTAATGAAACACGGATATTATGGGCCTTAATGGGCCGTGTAGCCCGGGTAACGGTTCAGTCATGGAGGAAAGAGGTTGCATCCGAACCAGCTGAGGTCTAGGTCTGCGCCCATTGACGCGGGGGCGCGTTGACAATAGAAGCCCGTTTTGTCACTAATGGAGATCAATTATTTGTAGTCAGTTCATTATTTTATTCAATTCATAATTACACAAGTTTTAAAGAGTTTTAGTGCTACGCGCGCAGCACCTCAATTTTTCTCTGGTTATTAATAGTACTGCCGCTTATAAGTAGGCTTGTTATCGTATAGGGCTAGGGTGACCCTGTATTAAAATGCCCATAGACACCAATGATAAATGCCTACTATTCACAATTCTACTCAGAACTCTCACAGGTGATCATGATCCACAGAAAAATAATGAGCAACATGTCATCTTTCATTTTCTTTTCAATTTTTTGGTGGGTTGACCTCTTTTTTTTTTAGATAATCAGCCCGGCCCAAAGAAGAAACGAATGCTGTTTGTCCAAGTCCAGGCCAGAGGTTCACTGCCACATGTCTTCAATTTCCCAATTCCATGGCTCTCAGAACTCGCTGATATACACATGGGCGTCGCGAGGGGGGGGGCAAGGGGGCGCGCTTGCCCCCCCCCCCGGAAAAGCAAAAAGAAAAAGAAAAAGAAAGAAAGAAGAAAAAGAAAAGAGAAAAAAGAAAAGAAAAAGAGGCACCAAGTCATAGTGGTGTAAATTTAATGAGTTGGGGGGGGGGGCAAAATGTCCCTGCCCCCCTCTAAAACTGATAAATCGAGAATTTGTTGAGAAATACAAGATTTTTTTTGGAAAAATATGTTTTGCCCCCCTCTAGAAAAAATCCTGGCGACGCCCATGAATATACATGTAGAATATTTGGAGGGTATGATAACTTTTATTCATGAGCTCGGCGGACGGATTTTTGATCTCATAGTTTACTTACAGGCGTGCACCCCGGCCCGATGCCTTACAACGATCTACATCACTGACGTCTCGGGTCAAGACCACTATCATGCCTGAATTTAGTCTGGTTCCCAGACCAAAAGATTCTGACTATTCCTGATGAATCTTAGTAGTCTGGTTCCCAGACCAAAAGATTCCGACTATTCCTGATGAATCTTAGGTCAGGTGGCCTCCGGTAATACAATGTATTACAATTTACATCACGTGACTAAAACGGGAGGAATTCCTTTTTTTTTCTGAAACTGTCCGAAGTTTGCCAAATTCATTTCGTCGACAATCGGATAGTGTCCGAGTATTTCCGAGTATGATATAGGTTTTATTAACTGCTAATTGCTTATTAAAAGCTTTTAAAAACTAGTTGATAATTAATATCCATTGCTTTTATTTAGAAAACTTTAAATTCAACGACGATTTTGCACTCGGATCGTATACGAGGGCGAACTTTTTGCTGCGTCATGCACTAGTTTGAATTTGACGACCGTTACCGGCATTTTCCAAAACGAGGCGTGGTCTCAATTCGGATCCGCCTGCTAACAGTGCTGTTTGGGTGTCCAACTTTGAAGATTCGAGGTAAAAATTAGTCAATTTTTTTTACAGAAGTATTAAACTGTATATCATAACTGTATGATATATGAAGCAAGTGATTTATTTTTAAAAAAATTATCGGAACATTAAAAGCTTTATGTGATAAAAGCGGATTCGGAAACGAAGTCGAGCTTTGTAAAAGGGCCGTCAATGTCGTCATGTTTATTTTTAGCCACGGAGGCTGCCTGACCTACAATTTAGACGTGTAGACGTCGGGGGAAATTGTCAGGTCGGGGAACCAGACTAGAATCTTAGGTCCGGTAGCCTCCGGTAATACAATGTATTACAATTTACTTCACGTGACTAAAACGGGAGGAATTCCTCCTTTTTCCGAAAATTTCCGAAGTTTGCCGAAGTCGTTTCGTCGACAATCGGATAGCACCCGAGTATTTCCGAGTATATAATATAGGTTTAATTAACTGCTAATTGCTTATTAAATTTATTTTAAATGAGTTGATAATTAATATTCATTGTTTTCATTTAGAAAACTTGAAATTCAACGGCGACGATTTTGTGCATCAAATATACTCGGATCGTACGGGCGAACTTTTTGATGCGTCAAGTACAATTTTGAATTTGACGACCGTTACTGAAATTTTCCAAAACTCGGTCTCGATTCGGCTCCGCCTGCTAAAAGTGCTATTTGGTTCCGTAATTTTGAAGATTCCAGATCAACATTACTCAATGTTATCTTACAAAAACATTAAACTGTATTATCACAACTATATGATATTACGAAGCAAGTGATTTATTTAAAGATTTGATCAGAACATTGAAAGCTACAAGGGATAAAGCAATATCGGAAACGAAGCCGCGCTTTGAAAAAGGGCCATTAATGTCGTCATGTTTATTTTTAGCCACGGAGGCTGCCTGACCTACAATTTAAGACGTGAGCGTCGGGAATAATTGTCAGGTCTGGAAACCAGACTAGCCTGAATTATTTAACAAAAAAACATCTCATGAGGGCGCTTCACGACGTACACACAGTATACGCGCGTTCACGGTATTAGCGGTACAAGACAGCTAGCAACTAGCAGGGCAATATCTCTCGATCGACTGCAACTGCGAAAACAATCCTGTAAGTGGGATAACACGAAGCTCCAATCTTTTTGGAGTATCTGAACAGTCTACCTACCCAATGTTTGATAGAATTCACTTCACTTTTTGCGCAAATTCACTTCGCTTTATTTTCAACATTATTTGGAAATTCCCATATCATGCATATCTGGCCATCAATTCATCTGTTTGTTGTGCGCTTCTTGTCATTTGCATGCGCAACTGGATCCTTGCGCAATCTTCGAAAAAAATTCTTCCAGATTGAGCGCACATTCTTAAGAATGCGCAACAAGAGAAACGATCTTTTCACTTGGCGAGTCGAGCTGCATCCTTAAATAATTGATAGTGGATATTTTGCCGGAGGTAATGACGGCAAACTAACGTTTACTAAAGGTTTGCCGGCAGCAATCCATATCAACAGAGGGCGCTGTACTCTTTAAGATAGGGCTAAATTATAAGATGTATGAAATTCCCACCAAATGTGTAGCACGTTTGGTGTAGTGGTTAAAGGGAAAATACAACATTTGCAAACATCAAAAAATAACACTACATGTACCAAATCATTTTGAAATACCTTGCTGGACTGTTAGTGAATGACAGTGTAAAGCATCCTGTAAAATCATGGCACCTGGTATCAGTGTTGTAGGTCTCGAGACCGGTCTCGGTCTCGGTCTCGGTCTCGGGAGCTGTGGTCTCGGTCTCGGTCCCCTTTGGTCTCGATATTTTGGCTGGTCTCGAGTCGAGACCAGCCAAAAAGTGAGGGGTGGATTCCGCCCCGGCCCTTTTAGGGTTAAGTAAAGAATCAGTTTAGGGCAAATGTGACTGCAGTGTGATGCTAATGGACATGTCTCTCTTCACTTTCTAGTGAGTGAGGCATAGTCCAATAACCATTGCTCCTCTTCTTATATTTCTCGTTTTTATTGTGGGATGATCTGTTGAAACGAGCACTTTATAGCCATCCTCATTGATTCCAAATTCAACTGAGATTTAAATCTTATGAATCAAGACTGAAACATTATTTTTACCGTCAGATTTTGTATTTTAAATATGGGGAACAATTCAACTCTTTTTCCCTAGAAATATTGGTGATTTTTTTCCTATTTTCCTTTTCAATTTTTCCTTTATTCGTGGAGGCGGGAAAACGTTGTTTTTTTTTCATTATATTTATTAATGGATATTCATCAATTCGTAGACCGTTTAATTGGTATTAGTGGTGGACAGCTGAATTTTGTGATCTCTTTATTAAAATAGACACGACTTGGGAATAAAGTATGCAAATTACGTGAAACGTTCACAGTTACTACTCAATAACATGTTCTTTATCCCAATTATATTTTTTTTACAAAATGGAGCGTGCCATTTTTTTTATCATAAGGTCACTTTCTTTTTGACTCGCCATGTATTCATCTTTTCATCTGTGATAAACACAAATTGAGCTACTGCCATGTACACACAAAAATAGAGTCTAATTGCCTGCCTCGTCTCCTTCCTAAATGTCAATTGCATTTGCATGAGTCGAGAAGAATTGTGTTCCATTAATCGCTATATGCTGCTTACGGCCATCACAATAAACTATTAATGAATTGGCAACATGTCGTACTTGTTAATCACTAAAATATTCAAGTAAATTGCCCAGCAAAGTAGCTGAGTAGAGAGGCGTGGGCACTGAGCCATGAATCCTAAAAGTACATCTCACCCACCACATTCAGTTTGTGACAGCGCCCTTCTATTGTGTCGGCCATTATTCTCAAATAGGCTAATGACGATGATGACGGCGGGCAGAAGATAGATCAGGCAAATATGGTTCATCAATATTCTATAGTATATGTAACGCTATTGACATTAAACAAAAATAAAAAGTGGCATTACATTTCAGCCTTAGCCAGGCCTTCTTCAGAGGTAAATGACAGAGGAACAAGAAACAAACATGTAGGGGACACACAAACATGCAGGGTTGGAAGGAGACTCACAAAGAGGGATGGGGGGGGGGAGACCAATCCATATGTGGCTACATCTCTCAATGTTTTGGTCTACATGTACAAATCTATATTCCATGACTGACATTTAAAAAAATTAATCAATATTAAATTTCTTGCTCCAAATTTGTTTCGAATCGGGTTTACAAGGAGGTCCAATGTAAAATTAAAGTTGCATTTAAATATCCGTTAGTGGTCATTGCTGAAACCAAGGGGTGGCTGTGGAGTTAAGGTCCGAGTTCCTATAACGGATGAAACATCCACCTTTAACTTTTTACTTTTGTCAAGTTTCAACATGTTCAAGTTTTGTAAAAACTAGTACAAATTGTCGTACTCCTAAGTTAGAGTTTCTTCATCAGATTTACACTTTATAGTAGTCAAACAATATTTTTTAAAAACAAAATTTAAAAGTGGCAAAAATATATGGAGTTCATCAAATAAGGTTTTCCCCTTCTTTAAATTAGGTTGTTTCCAATTGTTTTAATTGATTGTGACAATAACAAATTCTGTTGCCATGTTGTAATTTATGGCATGAAGCAAACACGAAGAGCACTCGCATGACACAATTAAGCAGGTACAAGTGATTCCTAACTTTCAATCACTTCCTTCACATCCCCATGAACATCAACATCTCAAGGACAGACTGTTCAGCTGTAATTAGTGTCTTGTTGTTTATTTAGATTATTGTTATTTATCATCCGCGGTCTCGGTCTCGGTCTCAGACCATTTCGGTCTCGGTCTCGGTCCGCCTTGAAGGGGCTGGTCTCGGTCTCGGTCTCGGTCTCGCAACTTCAGGTCTCGGTCTTGGTCTCGGTCTCGGACTATCCGGTCTCGACTACAACACTGCCTGGTATACTGTCATTTTCAAGAAAAGTGGTATTTTTGTATCAATTTCCAACGCTGATCGGACGATCAGCGTTGGAAAAACTGGCTTTTTTTCAAATACTGGCCCAAGTTGACCATCGCACTTGTTTGCAATCGATTACACACCTATGAACGGATACAAGCCAGCTAGACTGGTTCCCTGACCTTACAATTCCCCAATGTATGTAAACTTCTCTGTTTCTTCTTAAATGGAGTCAGGGAACCAGACTACGGGAAAATGATTGTTTTTCTTGGTTTTTATAGCATTTTCGAACCCAAAACCTCAAAAAAGTCAGTGTAACTATATTTGCTATATATTTCCAACCCCCTAATTCCATCCATTTCTGAAAATTACAGCAAAAGCAAATGATGTATATTCCCTTTAAGCAAAGGCTTTAGTGAGCGTGTAGTCTGGTTCCCCGACCTGACAATTTCCCCCGACGTCTACACGTCTAAATTGTAGGTCAGGCAGCCTCCGTGGCTAAAAATAAACATGACGACATTGACGGCCCTTTTTCAAAGCGCGACTTCGTTTCCGAATTCGCTTTATCACATAAAGCTTTTAATGTTTTTTTAAAAATAAATCACTTGCTTCATATATCATACAGTTATGATATACAGTTTAATACTTCTGTAAAAAAACATTGACTAATTTTAACCTGGAAACTTCAAAGTTGGACACTCAAGCAGCACTGTTATTAGCAGGCGGAGCCGAATTGAGACCACGCCGCGTTTTGGAAAATGCCGGTAACGGTCGTCAAATTCAAACTAGTGCATGACGCAGCAAAAAGTTCGCCCCTCGTATACGATCCGAGTGCAAAATCGTCGTTGAATTTCAAGTTTTCTAAATAAAAACAATGGATATTAATTATCAACTAGTTTTTTTTAAAGTTTTTAATAAGCAATTAGCAGTTAATAAAACCTATATTATACTCGGAAATACTCGGACACTGTCCGATTGTCGACGAAATGAATTTGGCAAACTTCGGACAGTTTCGGAAAAAGGAGGAATTCCTCCCGTTTTAGTCACGTGATGTAAATTGTAATACATTGTAATACCGGAGGAATAGTCGGAATCTTTTGGTCTGGGAACCAGACTAGTGAGCGGGATGACTCGGGTTCGATCCCGATCCCCGCCACATTTTTAAGGTTTTTTTTCCCATCCCCAAATAAATAAGAATATTCTTCTTTTATTATTTTAACATGTCTTAACATTTTATTGCAAAGTATGACATTTTCTTTTTCAGATTTGTGGCTCTGGAGGATTTCCTTTAAAGGGAAATAAAGTCCGAAATTATAAAATGGTCTGAATCCCATCTTGTGAATACGAGGTTACAACGATAATATTGGCATGGAGCCAGACTAAAATTTGTCACCGGAAAATGTTCAAGTACAAAAAAACAGTAACTGCGCATGTTCAGTGCATATCCGGCAAACTAACATTTACTAAAGGTTTGCCGTCTCCGGCAAAATATACACTGCCTAAATAATTATACTGTGGCAATGCAAATTCACTAGGGAAAAGATATAACAATGTAAAGTAGAGATGAAAGTATTATGCGTATTGGGGGAAATAATAAGAGACATAATAGTTTGGTGGAAAGATTTCTGATAACACAAACGTATAACGTGTTCCTTATCACTCAGCATGCGCGTACATGTATGGTGAGGGACATGTAACTTGTCTAGACTACACAAAGCACTTCCCAGACTAGTTCCCAGTCCTCCGTTATTACAAAACTTCCCATGGGGGGGGGGGGGACAGAAAAGACAATAATAACAGCTTTAATTGAATTCAAATTATCGTAGTTCAACGGGTACAGAGGCATAGATCATTTTCTTTTCTCGTCATTTGATTATTTCCCCTTTAACCTCTAATACGTTTAATTTAACATAATAATGCCGTGCAGTGTTTGTTAAGATTGCGCAAAATTCATGTACCGGTAAGCATGGGCGTCGCGAGGGGGCAGGGGGCACTTGCCCCCTGGAAAAGGAGAAGAAAAAAAAAAAAAAAAGGAAAAAAAGAAAAGAAAAAGAGGCGCGAAGACAAAGTGGTGTAAATTTAATGAGTTGGGGGGGGGGGGCAAAATGTCCCTGCCCCCCTCTAAAACTGATAAATCGAGAATGTGTTGAGAAATATAAGCATTTTTTTGCAAAAAAAAATTTTGCCCCCCTCTAGAAAAAATCCTGGCGACGCCCATGCCGGTAAGTAATATTCCCACGCAATCTTAAGAATGAGCACTCATTCTTCAGATTGCGTGCAGCGTGCTCATTCTTAAGAATGCGCGCTCATTCTTAAGATTGCAAGAAAGCGCACAATATGTTCATCGCTAATTTTCCCTTCACTTCAGTGACGTATGAAAGCCATCAGAAAGTGATAATAATTTATATGTATAAAAAGTCAAATTTAACAGGGAAACTATTGAAGTATTTACTGAGAAAACACTTCAAAATGATCAGACCAGTCTCATACAGTTTGTGCACAGGGGTGACAATTCGCTCGTACCCCCCGCCCTGCACTGATTTTGGTAGTTCAAGGATACAAATTAATTTAATTTTAAGATTGTAGGCTAGGTTAACTCAGCCCTCCCCCCCCCCCCAGTTCTGGCCGACTGTCCCCTTACCAACTCGCAAAATTGGTTGAATGGCGCCTATTGATTGTAATGGCTATTGTTACGGCAGCCGTAAAGCGATTTTTATTTGCTATACTATTGTAGCGCAACGGTGTGCTTGCAGCGAGTTATTTATAGAGCGAGCTGCAGCGAGCTTGCGCAGCGCCCTCTGTTGTTGGGTCCGTTCGCGCGTTCTAAAAAGCAGGAGTTGATCACAGCGCGTCGTTGAGAACGGACGTGAATTGCGGCGTCTCGTGGAGAACGGACGTGTGTGTGTGCGTTGTCGTGTTGCTGCACTGACGTGCTGACGACTGGGCGAGGACAGGAGGTTAGTAGCCGGAGACACACCGGGGATCTGCTTTATGGTCTGTGTGTTGCTACCTCGTGGGCTGTATCCACTGGGGCCTCGGGAGTCCTGCCGCCGGTAACTTGGGGTTGCCTGATAGGAAGTCGCAAAAGAGCGTGGGGAACGCTGCGAATAGTCCACCCTTGACGCAGGTGCCGTTTCATCCAGTAATTATTGTTGATTAACTCTTACATTCTAATTGAACCCAATGGAGAATTAAAGAACTTGATTGTCGTTGTTGTCTGATAAATAAAGGTGTCAGTGTCTGTTCCTTCATCGTTTGTTCAGTCTGTCAGTTGGAGTCCCTCCCTTAAGTGAACACCCTTAAGGAGACTACTTTGTACGTGTTGGCGGCATACGGCCTTCCGAACGGACGCATTCCCTAGGTCACCTAGATCACCGCTCGTCTAGGCTTACCAAAGGTTTAGTCAGGAGGCCAGGGCGACCTGAGTTTGGGGAGCCCCGGTTCAATCAGCGCCACATTGGTGTCAGAAGTGGGATAAAAGCGTACATCAGGAGCCTTGAGGATCGAGGATAAAGGGAATGGAACTGCTGAATAAAGACATGATGGAGGAAGAAGTGGCCATCCTTAGGATGGATGTCCAGAGAGGAGAGGAACTTCTTCAGGATGCCATTGAGGAAAGGCAGCGTCTGAAGGACGAACTGGAGAAAATAAAAGGGGAGTTGCTGGAGTCTACGCAGCGTGGACTGGAAATGACACCAGGAATTAAAACTCCTGAGTTGTTTTCGCTTACACCAAGACTGTCACCCTTGGGAACAGTGCCAGCAACACCAGCCAATACGATGGCGACCTCTGTGAGAGAGGAATGTACCTTGGAGACAACCAAGAAGGATGGACCTGCAGGAACGGTCCTTAAGGAGAAAAACACATCGGAGCCAGTCAAGGAGGACGTGGCTGAATCAGAGATCAAGTTAAAGAAACCGAACATTTGTCCGGATAGATTTAACGGGAAGGTGCCTTGGAAGGACTATAAGGCACACTTCATGGCCTGTCGTGTGGCCAATGGATGGAACGATGGGCAAGCGAAGGTGTTTCTTGCTGCAAGCCTCCAGGGACCAGCCTTAAGTGTGTTGGGTTGCCAGCCGGAGGGTAAGAAATATTCCTTCAGGGATTTAATCAGCTCGTTAGACCAGAGGTTCGGCCCAGGTCAACAGGCGGAGTACCATTTAATGGAGCTGCGACATCGTCGTCAGGGAGAAAAAGAGACATTACAGGAGTTAGGGCAGAGTATCAGGGAACTCTCTGCGTTAGCGTATCCCGAATTCTCAGAGGAAGGAAGGGATCGATTAGCGAGAGGACATTTCATGGATTCAGTTGGAAATAGGGCAATTAGAGAAGCAATTTTCAGGGCCAAACCAACATCCCTGGATGACTCGATTAAGGCATCCCTGGCTGCTGAGAGCTACCACAAGGTGGAGGAGCAGAGAGCTGCAGATAAAACCAAGAAGTATGCAAGAATGGTGGAAACGGAGCCAACCGTGGAGGCTACGGGAGAGGTTCCGGTTAATCAGGCAGTCGTAGATCGAGCTGTCCAGCAGATAATTTCCCGTCTAGGGGAGAATGTTCCTACTGGGAGCAAGGACCGAACGATACGACCTTTCGGACGCAGGAAGGCAAACACTGAGGACGTGTGCCACAATTGCAGGTGCAAGGGGCATTTTGCGCGAGACTGCAAGAAGCCGAAGGCCAGGAGATCAAGGATGTCGGGAAACGACATGCAGCCGTCTCAGGGACCCGTGAGACGGCTGGAGGAAGTCAAGGGTCAGACAAGTGCAAAGGAAGCCACCACCAAGGTGGAAGTGGATCATTAGACCAGGAGGTGAAGACCCACCAGGTACCGCTTAAGAGAGATAGACAACTGCGAAGAGAGGAAACCCTTAAGGAATCCCCCTTGGGTTGCGGGAAAGGAGGTTTGCCCATCCCTGAGGTACCAACCTTAAGGGAGACGCTGCGACAGGGAAGTGGACTTTTCGTACCTGCTGTGGTTAGGGGAGTTAAGGTGAACATGTTGATCGACACTGGAGCTACAAACACCCTACTTTCTGCGTCGACGTACTACAATATGTCACCAGAAAGAAGACCTACGCTGAACACTGAAGGTGTTGGGGTGCATGGTGCAGACGGAACATTAATCAAGACTATGGGAAGCGCCTGTGTAGAGGTCCAGGTTGGGAAGTCAGTGAGAGCAGTTTGTGTTGTTTTTGCACAACTGGAAGTCGAAGGAATCCTGGGAATGGATTACTTGATGCCGACCAATGGGAGGCTGGATTTTAGAAACTTGATGTTCACCGTAAATGGGGAGCAGATCAAGTGTCTTGACAGACAAGGCGCACATTTTTGCGCCCGAGTGGTGGTTGAGGAGACGACCATCGTGCCGCCTGGACACGAAGCTCTTGTGCCAGGCCGGGTTACAACTAAGGTAGCGGGAATAGGAGTACTCGAACCTGCAGATGAAGGTGAACTTTCGGGCAGAGGACTTGTAGTGGCAAGACTACTGGTGAAACCTGACGAAGGAAGGCTGCCAATTCGCGTATTTAATCCAGGACAGCGGCTGTGCGTTGTGAAGGCGGGAAGCATGGCAGGGTTCCTTACTGCAGTGCAGGAAAGTGATGTGGAGGAACAAAGACGCCAGGAAGAGCAGAACCCGCAGGAACTACCTGAATATTTAAGGGACCTGTATAACAGAAGCACTGAAGGGGTCGACCCAGAGTTTCATCAACAGATAGCAGGGCTACTGAGCGACTATAGTGACATCTTTTCGAGGGATAAGGACGACGTTGGGCACACTGACTGGGTGAAGCATCGAATAGATACAGGCGATGCGAGGCCGAGACGTGAGAGGCCACGAAGGTTCCCTGCTGCAGAGCAGGACGAAATAAACAGACAAGTTCAGGACTTACTCAAGGGAGGAAAAATTGAGCCTTCAAGCAGCCCGTGGGCTTCAAATGTAGTATTGGTCAGGAAAAAGGATGGGACCAAAAGGTTCTGCGTTGACTATAGAAAACTAAATGCAATGACTGTGAAGGACGCCTTCCCTATCCCAAGAATTGACGACTCACTGGACGCCCTTGCCGGATCAGGCTGGTTTTCCACCCTGGACTTGACTTCAGGCTACTGGCAGGTAGCCCTGGACGACGAAGCGAAGGAGAAATCGGCGTTTGTGGTAAGGGGAGGTCTGTTTAACTGGCGTGTCATGCCCTTTGGCATGTGCAACGCGCCGTCAACGTTTGAGAGGCTCATGGAGCGAGTTCTCAGTGGCCTGCACTGGGAAAATCTTCTAGTATATCTGGACGACATTATTGTGTACGGGAGGACAGTTTCTGAAGAGCTAAGCCGCCTGAGGGTGGTGTTTCAGCGTCTGACAGATGCAGGGCTAAAGCTTAAGCCCCAGAAATGCGAACTTTTTAAGCAGAAGGTTCGCTACCTAGGACACGTTGTGTCAGCAGCAGGAGTCGAGACAGACCCAGAGAAAATACGAGCAGTGAAGGACTGGCCAACCCCACAATCAGCAAGGGACGTCCGCAGTTTTATAGGATTAGCGTCCTATTATAGGAGATTCATTCAGGGGTTTTCGGACATCGCCCGTCCCCTGCACCGTCTGACTGAAAAATCAAGGCAATTTGAGTGGACAGAGGAGTGCCAGGAGTCGTTTCAGGAACTTAAGGGACGACTTACTAGGGCACCGATTTTGATGTATCCTGATCCTAAGTTGGAATTCATCTTGGATACTGACGCCAGCGCTTTAGGGATCGGAGGAGTTCTGTCTCAGGTAAAGGACGGCCAAGAGAGAGTTGTGTCTTACGCCAGCAGAGTTCTGAAGAAAGCAGAACAAAACTATTGCGTTACGCGCAGGGAACTGCTTGCTGTTGTTAATTTTCTGAGGCAGTTTAGACAGTACATATATGGACGTCGAGTCACAATCAGGACAGACCATGGAGCCTTGAGGTGGCTTCTAAACTTCAAGGACCCAACAGGACAAACAGCGCGTTGGCTGCAAATCATGGGAGAGTTTGACTTCGAGATAGTCCATCGGGCTGGGAAGTCACACCAGAATGCTGATAGCCTGTCACGCAGACCCTGCTCACAGTGCGGAAGGGACGAAATCAGCAGTGACGCAGATGAAAAGAAATCTGTGGAAAGAAGTGTTGTGATGGACACTTCGGATCAAGACGCGGAGGTTCGAGCAGACTTACGCGTGGTGGGGGTGCAACCCCAAATCTCAAAGGAAGGTTGGAGAAGGGCTCAACTCGAGGACGAGCAGATGAACTGGCTTATTCAGGCTAAGGAAGAGGCAGGCACACGCCCTGATTGGGAGATAGTTTCTCCAAAATCCACGGCTGCGAAGAATTACTGGCTGCAATGGGAACAATTGACAGTCCGACAAGGGATCTTGCAGCGTCGGTGGGAGTCCCACGATGGACGGGAGGTGCATTGGCAGACTGTAGTGCCACAAGAGTATCGGGAGGAGATACTGCGGGAGATGCATGCAGGAAGGACAAGCGGTCACCTGGGTACAAAAAGGACCATGGCTAAGGTACGCCTTAAGTTCCATTGGTCAGGCTTGAGTGCTGATGTCAGGTCCTTCATTAGGCAGTGCAACTTGTGTGCAAAGAGAAAGTCGCCGAGCAAGAAGCGGAAGTCACCTCTACAGAAACATTTAGTCGGGGTACCTGTCGAGCGAGTGGCTATGGATATCTGTGGGCCCTTCCCTGTAACAACCAGTGGAAACCGATACATCCTTGTGATCGGTGATTACTTCAGTAAATGGTTTGAAGCGTATCCCATCCCTGATGAAAAGGCGGTCACCGTTGCGGTGCGATTTGTCGAGGAGTTCGTGTGCAGGTTTGGAGTTCCCAGGACGTTGCACACCGACCAGGGAAGGAACTTTGAGGCGAACTTACTTGCCGAAGTTTGTAAGATCCTTGGCGTAGAAAAGACTCGGACAACACCATACAACCCTAAATCAGACGGCATGGTCGAGCGCTTTAATCGGACACTAGTGAACATTGTAGCAATCATGATGAGGGACCAGGGAAACAAGAAGGACTGGGATAGAGAGTTGCCTTTTGCAACAGCGGCGTACCGTAGTACTCCACAGGAATCAACGGGGGAAACGCCCAACATGGTCATGCTTGGCAGGGAAGTTTCCCTTCCAATTGATCTGACAATTGAGGAACCATCTGCAGAGGAGGAGACGCAAGACTTGGACTATGCCCAAGAGATGCGGATAAGGATGCAGCGATCTCATGACAGAGCCCGTAAGTGCCTTGCGAAGAGTGCCAGAAGGCAGAAGCGCCACTACGACAGGAACGTCTGCAAGGAACAGTTCGTCGAGGGCAAGTTCTGCTGGTTGTTTAACCCAGCGAAAAAGAAAGGGGTATCTCCAAAGCTGATGTGCAGGTGGGAAGGTCCATACCTGATACTGGACAAACTATCCGACGTGACTTATAGGATTCAAGGGAAGAGTGGGGGAAAGATGAAGGTTGTCCACAGCGACCGCCTCAAGCCCTATGAGGGAAAACCGTTGAAGCCTTGGGCCAAAAGGAGGAGTAGTAGTCAGGAGGAAGAAAATCAAGTTTCTCCAGAAACTCAGCTACAAGGGATAAGTGAAGTGAGCCAAGGTAGTGACCAGCAAAAACAGGCCTCACCTGAAGTAGAGTCACTTGAGGAAGCCAATCTCCCTGAAACAGAGGAGTTAGCAGGAGCAGATGAGCTGATGGGAAGTAGGGAGTCAATTCAAGAGAACTTGACACCGGAGGCACATGCGGAAAATGTGCAACCCTCAGTACCGACTAGAACTGAAATAGCACCTGCGCCAGCGGTACAAAGCCCAGTGCGGGCGAGAAAGAATCCACTGCGCCAGCGGCGGCCACCTCAGCGATATCGTTAATCAAAGATTCAGATGATCAGAATTACATAAGTGACGTAAGCAGGACAAATATTAAGGAGGCTTACCTTGGTGTTTATTTTTCGTTTTGCAGTTGAAAAAATCTACTGAAGGATGGACAAGAAAAAGGAGTGGAGTCGACCCAAGGACTGGGACACAGTGCGACTTCTCAAGTGTAAGGAGTGCGGTGACACCTTCATAAACAAGAGGAGGTTCGACAAGCATGCGAGTAGTCATGGGTCAAGGCAGATCTTGTTCTTCTGCTTGAAGTGTGAGCGGGGCTACACGAGGAAGGATAATCTGAAGGTGCACTACAATAATCACCACCCTTCATCTCTGGATGACTTGGCCAAGATCTACCCGGAGACGGAAGAAGAACACAAACGTGGAAAGGCTAATGCAGGGAGTAGGCAGGCTAACAAGGAGCGACAGAAGGATCGCCCTGACAAGCGCCGAGCTTCAGAGATGACGGAGGATACTGGGAATCCCAGCGGGAAGCAGCCGAAGGCGGCAGAGGAGTCTGAAACGGGGAAAGAGGAGCCGTCGACCGAGGATGCCCTAAAATGGCCGGTACCCTTAACTCCTGGACGGATGGAGATAATGATGGCTGGAAAGGTTCGGCGTGTCAAGGAGGTGCACACCACATCAAGATTCCAGAACGGTGTCAAGGTTTCTGAAGAAATCACTGAGAGAACCTTCGAGGTCAACTTCACTGCCGGTTTTGTTCTTCAGTAGCTATGTATCTGCAAAGTCATCTTAAGTTTCATCTTGATTAAGAACCTTAAGAACTGCAACTTAAGTTTTGTTTTCATGACCTTAAGGGCGTGATTTATTTAAAGTTGTTACTTGACTGAATTGTTGTTTATGGTTACTTAAAGTTTAAAGTTACAGAAACCCTTTTTGTATTTTAAGACTCTTAAGTCAGAGTTGTGTTTATTTTCATGAGAACCTTTTGCATGTAAAACAGTTTCACATTGTGTATGTAAAGTGTACAGAGGTACGGTGAGAGATCTTTATTTAAATCAATTGGTTAGAGTCAAAAAGTGAACTGAAATTGCCAGCGAAGTAAATGTTTACTTAAGTATGCCTGCAACTGTTTACCTTAAGTTCATTACCTTAAGTGACCAGACCTTACCTTAACTTGCCTTAAGTTTAACCTCCACCTTAAGTTTATTGCCTTAAGTGAACATTATTTTGACAATTATTGTTTCATGCTAGGAGCAAGCACATCCTTTGCTTTTAGTTATACCAGTTTTTAAGACCGAGGACGGCCTGAACTTGAGGGTGAGGCTGTGTAGCGCAACGGTGTGCTTGCAGCGAGTTATTTATAGAGCGAGCTGCAGCGAGCTTGCGCAGCGCCCTCTGTTGTTGGGTCCGTTCGCGCGTTCTAAAAAGCAGGAGTTGATCACAGCGCGTCGTTGAGAATGGACGTGAATTGCGGCGTCTCGTGGAGAACGAACGTGTGTGTGCGTTGTCGTGTTCCTGCACTGACGTGCTGACGACTGGGCGAGGACAGGAGGTTAGTAGCTGGAGACACACCGGGGATCTGCTTTATGGTCTGTGTGTTGCTACCTCGTGGGCTGTATCCACTGGGGCCTCGGGAGTCCTGCCGCCGGTAACTTGGGGTTGCCTGATAGGAAGTCGCAAAAGAGCGTGGGGGAGCGCTGCGAATAGTCCACCCTTGACGCAGGTGCCGTTTCATTCATTAATTATTGTTGATTAACTCTTACATTCTAATTGAACCCAATGGAGAATTAAAAGAACTTGATTGTCGTTGTTGTCTGATAAATAAAGGTGTCAGTGTCTGTTCCTTCATCGTTTGTTCAGTCTGTCAGTTGGAGTCCCTCCCTTAAGTGAACACCCTTAAGGAGACTACTTTGTACGTGTTGGCGGCATACGGCCTTCCGAACGGACGCATTCCCTAGGTCACCTAGATCACCGCTCGTCTAGGCTTACCAAAGGTTTAGTCAGGAGGCCAGGGCGACCTGAGTTTGGGGAGCCCCGGTTCGATCAGCGCCACACTATTTCAAAAGCACCATATTGCGAATCCATTAATATTTATAACTGCCCTACCAACCTAGCTTGAGTATCTCCAGCTTGAAGTGCTCATCAGGAATTCACATGTAACGCTGGAGACATAACTACGGCGTGAAAGTGTGGTCTTAAAAGACTCTTTGAAAACGGCCTCCCCAAAATTGTCCTTTTCCACCTCTATTATCCCACCCCAGACTCCATTTACATGCCTCATACCACTCAGCAGTCATTCTCGAAGCTAATGATCGACTTGAAACAGAACCAAAAAAACTAAAATGTGAAAAATGTTTTGCCAGGTAACCTCAATCCTCCAAATTCCTCCACTTTGGCAAAGAGGATTTTGAAGGATTTAGGGCGGTTAGGGTTAATTATTTAGGCAGTGTATATTTTGCCGGAGATGGCAAACCTTTAGTAAACGTTAGTTTGCCGGGTATGCACTGAACATGCGCAGTTACTGTTTTTTTTTACTTAAACATTTTCCGGTGACAAATTTTAGTCTGGCTCTATGCCAATATTATCGTTGTAACCTCGTATTCACAAGATCGGATTCAGACCATTTTATAATTTCGGACTTTATTTCCCTTTTAAAAAAAATCCTCCAGAGCCACAAATCTGAAAAAGAAAATGTAATCTGCAATAAAATGTTTCAGACATATTAAAATAATAAAAGAAGAATATTCTTATTTATTTGGGGGATGGGAAAAAAAAACTTAAAAATGTGGCGGCGATCGGATTCGAACTCGAGTCATCCTGCTCACTAGACCTTTTGCTTAACCACTACACCAAACGTGCTACACAACTTTTGATGGGAATTTAATACATCTTATAATTCAGCCCTATCTTAAAGAGTACAGCGCCCTCTGTTGATATGGATTGCCGCCGGCAAACCTTTAGTAAACGTTAGTTTGCCGTCATTACCTCCGGCAAAATATCCACTATCTAATTTATAACATACTGTTTGAGTGCATGTTCTGAACCTCACTGTTTCACACTTTTTGCATATTTTTTTTCACTGAATCCTTGTAGCATGGCAGGCACAGCTGGTTTAGCCTTGGACACTGATAGTGAAGACGAACTGCCAGCAGGATGGGAGGAAAGGAGCACCTCGGACGGACGAGTGTTTTATGCCAAGTAGGAACAATTGTTTGGTATTTGTGTTATGTTGTGGCTGTCGTTACGGCAGCCGTAACGCGATCTTTAACTGCTATTGTTAGGGCATTGTAAAAATACCATTGTGAATCTATATGCCATTTATAACTGCCCTTCCAACCAGCGCTACAATGTGAACTACGTGTGGACTACAATGCCGAATGTCACGGGATCAATTTTGCGCAGTGATAATTTTCTTTTGTTTTTTTTCTTATAATACTTAAAGGGAATATACATCATTGGCTTTTGCTGTAATTTTCAGAAATGAACTATTTGAGGGGTTAGTATGATAGATCAAATATTGTTACAATGACATGTTTGAAGTTTGGTGTTCGAAAAGGTTGGAAAAACCAAGAAAAACAAAACTGTTCAAGTAGTCTGGTTCCCCGACTCCACTAAATATAAAATTGATCAATTTACAGATGGCGGAAAATTGTAAGGTAAGGGAACCAGTGTAGCTGACCTGCACCCGTTCATGAACATGTAACCAATAACAAACAAAATTTGGACTGAATTAATGGTAAATTTTGAGCAGTTGTTGAAAAATAGTTAAGGTTTTCCAACGGTGGTCGGCCGACCACCACTGGAAATTTTTACAAAAATACAATTTTCTTGAAAATGACTTCACACCAGGTGCCATAATGTTACAGGATGCTTTAGACTGTCATTTGCCAACATCCTATCAAGGTATTTCGTAAAAACTTGGTAGTTTTATTTTTCGATGTTTGCAAATGTTGTATATTCCCTTTAATAGATTTCTTTACTTTTACATTTTTAATCAAATCCTACTTTTATTGAAGAAGATTTTATTTTTGTTCCTTCATGATCCGTGGATTTGGAGGATTTTTTTTTCTAAGGGAAATAAAGTCCGAGAACCATTCTGTTGATGGTCTGGTTCCAAGAACCAAAGATCCTGATGTTGAATACAGTCAGGTCAAGGAACCAGATGGTCAGCTGCTGTAACAATAGCAACTGTGTTTATG
The DNA here is from genome assembly GCA_029964075.1 of Patiria pectinifera. Classification (NCBI taxonomy): domain Eukaryota; kingdom Metazoa; phylum Echinodermata; class Asteroidea; order Valvatida; family Asterinidae; genus Patiria; species Patiria pectinifera. The sequence goes on along the minus strand of CM057141.1, from coordinate 24,319,093 downwards.
TTATGCCCCCTCTATAGCATTTGATCCAACTAATTAAATGTCACATTCATTATTGAATGAGACATCAACCCAAAGAATCAGCCCTTGTTTAGTTATGGAGTGATATTTTTACAAATGTTGAATTTTTTTGTGGGCCAACAATAATTCTGGGCAGGGTAGACTAACCCCCCCCCCCCCCACCCCCATCAGAATCGATCATGTAAGGACCAGGTACTATTCAACAAAGGGTAGCAGAAGCCCAAAATAGGTGTTCTGGCAAACTGGGCAGAGGTCGAAATGAGGATTTGGGGATATTAGGAAAGAGAATAAAATTCTTCTCAATACTGTTGCACTTCAGTCAGTCCATTGACAGGTTAGGGCTGTTTAAAGTTTGCACTTATCGACATGTCAACAAAATTAAAATACTGAGAAAAAGGCCTTTAAAGGGAATATACAACATTTGCAAACATCAAAAAATAAAACTATCAAGTTTTTACGAAATACCTTACTAGGATGTTGGTAAATGACAGTCTCAAGCATCTTGTAAACTTATGGCACCTGGTGTGAAGTCATTTTCAAGAAAATGGTATTTTTGTAAACATTTCCAACGGTGGTCGGCCGACCAGCATTGGAAAAACCTAACTATATAGCTGGTGCAGGCCAGCTATACTGGTTCCCTTGCCTTACAATTTGCCATCATCTATAAATTGATCCATTTTATCTTTTGTGGAGTCAGGGAACCATACTACCTGAACATTTTTGTTTTTCTTGGTTTTTCCAACCTTTTCGAACACCAAACTTCAAAAATGTCAGTGTAACAATATTCGATCTATTATACTAACCTCTCAAATAGTTCATTTCTGAAAATTACAGCAAAAGCCAATGATGTACATTTCCTTAAAAGTTTCGAGTTTTGTACATGTATTTGTGAAAATGGAAGATGCCAATCGTTCTCCCTTTAAAACACCTGCACTCCACGATTTATAAACTACTTGTTAAAAATATGTGTAGTACACATAACAAAAATTACAAATCGCAATAAATCCGAATATCGGGGGGGGGGGGGGGGGGGGAAAACGCCCCTATTGGTTTTTTTGTACATTTTTTTCCCACTCTGACTTGTGCCCAGCTCTGCCTCATTGTGCCAGAATACCTCACATTTATTCAAGTAAAACATACAAGCTGAAAGTTAGTTAAAACAGCTCATATGTTAATAAGAGAAATAATTCCAAAATAAACAAGGATGCTAATTTATTCCTGGTGCGTACTTTTCCTGCCAACTTTCAAATGTCATGTGTCCCTCTTTGTAAAGAACGTTTCTTTCTACATAATCAACTTTGTCCCCACAGCCATCAGAGCCGCGACACACAATGGGAGCATCCTAAAACAGGCAAACAGAAGAGAATTACTGGGGGTAAGTAGATTCTCATGCGATTGTTAAACAAAATTTAAATAGCAGTGCAGTCCTTCTGATTTGAAAATCTCAGGCGTGTGGAAAAAGGCACACCTGGATTTTTTTAGGTGTGTGCTTTCTCTAGGTGTGTGGTTTTCTAGGTGTGTGATCTGTGGTCCAGGGAAATTCAGGCGTGCAATTATTCACACTTCTCGGGAAGCTTTTAGGTGTGCGATGGTGTGGGGGTGTGATCGCACGCCTCAAATCAGAAGGACTGGCAGTGTAAATATTTACTTAAGCAAAATAAAAACCTGGCATTTTAAACAATCATGGAAAGTCAAGAAATATTGATTTGGTACAAGGAGTCATGGAAAGTGCGTAGACATTCTTGTTTGATTTCAATTGGACTTTTATGTTGATGTTACATCCGTATACATTGTGTACACACTGCAACAAAATTCACCATAAATTTGACTTTACGTGTCTGTTTCAGAACTTCCATATGGATGGACAGCGGAGGAAGATGATCAGTCAAGACGAATCTTCGTCGAGTAAGTATTTTGTCGGCTTAATAGTTTACATATGTAACATCGTTTGAGGATGGATAGTTTATATTATATAACCGACATACAGATCCTTGTCATTTGATTGGTGGAACTCACATCTCGTGGCTTTCATTGTTACTGCCATTCACGCCGGGGCTCAAAAAGTACTAACCGCCCATGGGGAATGGGAAATACTTTTCAATGGTTAGGATCATGCTTGTTCCATGATGCGGTTTCTTGAAAATGACAGTATACCAGGTGCCATGATTTTACAGGATGCTTTACACTGTCATTCACTAACAGTCCAGCAAGGTATTTCAAAATGATTTGGTAGTTTTATTTTTTGATGTTTGCAAATGTTGTATTTTCCCTTTAAGAAAACCCTAATTTTCGTGACTTTTTCTTTGTTTTCTTCGACAGCCATTTGAATAAGCGGACCACCTACACCGATCCCCGGCTAGCTTTTGCCCAGGAGGAGAGCGGTAAACCCGGAGTCTTACATCAACGTTTTGATGCATTCAGTACCTCGTTCGGTGTATTGCAGGGACGGGACCTATCTGACAAGTATGCAATCATCACGGGAGCTAATTCTGGAATTGGTAAGGGCAGGCTTCCAAGTATTCCTAATTTTCCTATTTTTTTTTACCTTGCTCCTAGTCCTCTTTTTTTCTTGAACTACTTTTTCCTACTTTTTTGTCCCACAACTCCGAATTACGAAATCTCATTGAAAATTTTTCGTAACAGTGTTACACACTGTCATATGTAAATCACACAATGAAGGGCTTGGGCGCAGGAGTACTGCAACTGTACTTCCAAGAGCTTAGTTGAGGATGGAGCACAAGTGTTGTGAGTACAGAACACGCCGTACGAGACTTATGATGCTGTGGACATGGGTGAGGATCGAAAAAAAGCACTCCCAAAAGCCCGCAAAAGTCCTACTTTTATCCTGATTTTTCTCCTATTCCGATTTTTCTCCTACTAAACGCACCCTACACATGCCACACGGTATATGAGGTAGTTTATATTCCATTTAGACAGTCATTTTGAAAGAGAAGTCCGGGCGCGCTGTCAGTTCATGAAGGCCCCCTTCAATGGCCAAGGCATTGTGCTAGCTATTGTTCAGATAATCCATCATAGGGCAGTTGCTTTGTACAATAGCATGCACAGTGGTTTCTCCATTGAAGGGGGCCTCGTGAGTGAACAGTGAATACGTGCCCTTGTTTGTCTATAGACTGGACACGTAGCCGTTCTAAACCAATGAAATAATAGTATCCAAGTTACAATTTAACAAATCTCATTCGCCCCCGCCCAACTTCTGCCAAAAAACAAGGATTTGAGACTGCAAGATCGCTGGCCCTCCACGGCGTGCACGTTGTCATGGCGTGTCGCAATCTCAAAGCGGCCAATCAAGCAGCAGCAAAGATCAAGGAAGAGATGTCATTGGCTGACGTCCAGACCATGCACCTTGACCTGGCCTCATTCAGAAGCGTCAAGCAGTTTTCAGACAGCTACAAACTGCGGGGCTGGTGAGTTTGTTACACATTAATGTCTTTGTTTGGAAGCATTAAAGGGTACATAAAATGAATTTTAATCTGGAACATATTTGTACCAAATTCCATTCCTCTGAAATGTATAAAAACCATGAGACATCCTTTTTTGGCAAAAAAAATGGCAGAGTCCACATTTTTAAACATTTAAAATATTTCATGCTTTTTCTGTCAATTTAGGGCATTGTTGCTGTGATTTTACTGTAGGCAAACTCTTCAGATTAAGGTTTTTCTCTTGAAATAGTCAACCCAAAGTTCTGCGTCATGAAAACATTTGTGCATAAAGTTTCCTCGTTTTCTAACTGTCATATTTTGAAACAACAATGAACCACTGAAAAGCAGAGCAATAACCACAACATTCTGGGGCTTTTTTATGCTGATGAAGCAGGTGTGAAACTGAAGTTTCTGAATGACATCCGAGATGTGTTCATGAATATGGAAATTTGCATTAGCATAAAAACCCCCAAAATACCAAAAGTCCTTAAAATGGCAATACGAAGATTACAAATAATGTTAAATGAAACACATAGGTACTTTTCAAAAATTGCATTTTAGAAATTCCATAATCTGCTACCAAATCAAAAAAAAATATGAAAAATCTGTGCCCTACAACCAAACACCAAGGGTGCCATGGGTGGCAAGTGCGTAAAGCGCTTGCCTATCACCAGTTTGGCCCAGGTTCGATCCCCGGCTTGGACTATATGTGAGTAGGGTTGTTTTTCTCTGGGCTCTCTGGTTTTCCTCCCTCTGCAAAAAGCAACACTTTCGATCTCTGGCTGTGCTCCGTGGTTAGACATGGGTCGTATGGCGGCTGCCTACATATGGCACCTTTACACGCTTTAGGCTTGACCACGTTGTAGCCGCAATTCAGTTTCTCAGCTGCAAGTAAGGATGATTAGCCTCCCAAATAATGATAATTAACCAAACACATATTTTTTAATTTTTGATGTCAAATCTCTTTTTTTATATTGCAGGCCTTTGCACATATTGATCTGCAACGCGGGAGTCTTTGGTATCAAGTGGCAGCTGACGGAAGACGGATTAGAGAGAACCTTCCAAGTCAACTACCTTTCCCATTACTATCTTGTGCGGCAACTTGAAGATGTCCTCATCAAGAGCTCCCCAGCCAGGGTGGTCCTCGTGTCATGCGAGGCGCATCGGTAGGTCTGAATCACCGACCCTATTTTTTGTCAAATTTTACAACTTTTGCTTCTTAGTCCTGACTATTCACCATCTGGCACCAAGTACCGGTATGCAAATATTGACTGCTTTGAGTGTGGTAGTATTTAAAACTATAGCCTGCTGAGGTGATCCATGGAGCATTCTTCTTTCCTGAGGTAAAGCTGAGGAGAAAATAGAATGCCCGCTTTGTCATCGAGGAGTGGGTGGCTGTACACAGGGTCCACAGTGCCAAGGATCAACATTCCTCAATCCTTCAAAATCCTTCAAAATTTCCCCGCGGATATTGTAGGATTTCAGAGGATTATGGATAATATCGAAGAGCAGACACTGTGCACCTCATCTTGCCCTTTTTTTGTAATCTCTTGAGCTTTTGTTTGATGTTTTCACTAGTTGTTTACTTATTCACAATCCTATTTGTTTTCATTGTTTTTGTGTTTTGTTTCAATATGTGCTACTTTTCTAGTATTACGAAGACTGAAGCTTGTGGTGATAGGAAAATGATTTTCCTTTCGAGACTCGCCTTTCCACCTCCTTGGCCAAAAAAAAAAAGTCTCAAGTTTCTGGTGTGGAACTTGCCCAAAAAGCGTTTTTTTTTTTCGTTTTTTTTCTTCGTTTTTTTTCTTCAAATGTCGGCTGATGACTGCAAATGGTGCCCGACTAAAATTAGTGCAAAATATATGGGAGTCCAGAGAGGCCACATAAAGCTTATACTCGATCGTTACCCCATCTAAAAGCACGTTAAAATTGTGCAGCAGCAGGATTCCAGTCAAACCAGTCAGTTTGGCAGTTTTTAGACATCATCTTACATTGAACATTTTTTTTTTTCATTTTGCTGACGCGCATGGCTACGGCGACAAACGCGCATACCAGAAACCGGAGACTTTTTTTTGGGCCTTTGTATCTCTTTTTAACTTTTGATAGGTGGTTTGTAATATTTTTAATGTTAATTTTGTAGATAAAAAATAAATAATAATAATAAAAATAATACAGTAGCGCCTTTCTTCAGATTTTTAGATATCTCCTCCAACAAACTGGACCTGAACAGAGTCTGCCTGGCCAGTACCGAGTACCGCTCCCTGTGTGCCTATGGCCAGTCCAAGCTCTGCATGATACTCCTTAGTCAGCATCTCCATCGACGTCTGTCCGACAAGGGTGTGACCTCCAACGCTGTGCATCCCGGCAACATGATCTACACCAACTTGAAGAACAGCTGGTGGGGCTGGCGACTGCTTTTCCTTCTGGTTAGGCCGTTTACAAAATCAAAGGTGAGTCTGTACTTTTTAAAAAGAAATTGGTTAATCCTAACTCCCTAGCATGATTTACTAGGAACCATACCCATCCTGGCAAATTCCAACACCATATGGGAAACTGCACACATATATTTCTGACTTTGATTCTGGAGGTGTGCCAATGCAATGTAAAAGATTGTCAGATTAGGGGTACTGTACCCATTCCCACAGATTCCAACAAAACATGCCGTTGGGGTTTGATGGGTTGAGTTCTGTTAGGGTTAATAAAGACTGCCGATCACTCAGTTAAATTTTCTGTTAGATGATTTGTAATAAAAAGCTGTATCCTCTCTGAGTGATCCCCGTTTGCTAGTTCCCAGGTTTGCAGCATTGCTAATGTTGCTAGCATCGTGACTTTGGGCGTGATCCTTGGTTACACGGCATATATGGGTTTGTGACTTCCAACGTTTATGACGTCTCATGAATGCACTACAAACTGAAAAATGCTGTACAAAGTCTTGTGTGATTTGGAAATTCCTCGTTTTTTTTCTAAATTCCCAGTTGCATGCCTGTAGAACACTGGTACGGTGACACGGAGGTCGCAGGTTCAAACCCTGCAACACTCAATTTCTTCGTAAGTTTTATATATTTTGTTTCTATTATTTCTTTTCTATACTTCGCCGCTCATGATAGCAACAAGGGGCCGCCACCACCGTATACTGCGCCACAGCCAGAGAGCTAGAGGGCCACGGAGGGATGTACTTCAACCATTGTCAGCTGTGTGAGGCGTCCGAGGAGGCCAACAATGAAGACCTAGCCACTGCGCTGTGGCAACTGAGTGACTCTCTGATCAAGGAACGTCTGAGCAGATACACACTTTAACAAGGTGTCTGGAAATGTAGTCTAAGGGTGGCATGTTCGCAACCTGGTTTTCACCCAAATTGTTGCGGCAGGATCCAAAGAGAGCCCCCTGTCTGTGTTATGCATATTCATAGATGTCCAGAGCTTTGGAGAATAAATGTATGAAAGGTTAGAGGAAACACCACAAGATGGTTCTGAAAGAACCAAAAGAATAAGTTTCATGATAAGGGTGTTTAAATCACCGACAGAAGGCAGCAGCTTTGTGGACTGGCTGGAAGTAGTCGTGCCTTCTACTCGGTTGTTCTGAGTTCAACTCCCAGGGAGACATTTTTCTATTCTTCTCATTCTATCTTTTGAATAATATAAGTAAGCAGGGCGCATTTCTTTCAACACGACATGTAAACCTTACGTTGGGTTTGTGTTGTCGACAAAGCATTAGATATGCATGCAACGGACCAATCAGAAGATGGGAAACCCAGTCCATTGGGGGGAAAAACAAATGTGCAGTTTATTCACCATCCGTTCACACAGCCTTAATGCTGATGTGGATATGTCACGTTGGGGATAAGCATATCAACTCCGGCTAACTCTGCAGCTGCTGTTTAGTGATGTCAAATAACAGATTCTGTGCTTGAACAGTACTAGTTGGCATTACGTGACCACTGGTGAGAGTTTGGTGTGCGGAACACAGAGTACGCCGACTGATTTTGTTTTGAACGAGATCTCATTTGTGAGATCTTTATGTGAGCGCTAGGCAAACGAAGCAAATATGTTCAAGAAGTCTACCCGACTCTCTGTATCACACAGACTCGCACACGTGGCTGGAACTTGAAATGTAAACAACAGTATGGATCAAATTAAAACAATTGTACAGTGACACTGTTCGTCATTATGTCTACGCTTGTTTCAATGATTTTATTGTCACAAATCACAAGGGGGGGGGCATTAAACCGAAAAGATTATCCAAGAAGTACATAGTCATAAGTAATTGCGTATATATCAGGTATTCATTCATTTCAGCACCTACAATGTTGCACACATCATACGTGAAATAAATTGGAAGGAAACGTTATTTTTTTAACATGGAGCAATGTCGGGCGACGACTGCAAGTTATGCTCGCGCACTAATAGCAACATGCGAACACCTGTCAAACGCTTGTTAAAACGTTGTCGTGAAACTTTTTGATGCTGGCTCCCTGGCGCAGCTATTGGTAACCAGTGATGGAACCATGGCCTGGTTCCAAATAGTCGACCAGAGAAGTCCAATCATCCTGCACTGCGAGTAACGTTTAGTCAAACAAACATTTTTTTAAATTGAATACACACACGTACTTCTGCCTCAGTAGGTGTATATTTAAAGAAGGGGTTTTGTATTAAACCGGTTTTGGCTGAACTTTGTTACAATCAAAAGCGATTTAAAGCATATTCACAGTAATGTACAAAATTCTTTTAACTTCTCTGAATAAAAAAAAAGAAACAGTTGAGATTTGTTTTATCACATTAATTTACGCAAGTGTGTTTGCAAAGCAAACCAATTTATTGTCAATTATACACATTTTTAAAGAAAAAAGGGCATGCTCTGCTACATATCTTTAAAACATGAATTTCTACGCCTGTTAATGTGACTACAGCCCACAAAATGAGTTTTCAAACTTTTCAGTTTTATTGACCGAGCCATTTCCACCTTTTCTTGGTCTTTTCCAGACAGGCTCTCACGTCCAACTCATTTTGGGGGAATTGTCACAAAATTACTAAATACATAAAAGTGTCTGCGTTAAATACAATCATGAATAATTCCAGACAAAAGTAACGTTAAGAATGTCTCATTAATGTATTGAATTAAAAACACGGAGAAATTAGTCCACGCAATATGGAACCTTATCAATGAAAAAAAGGCAGAAAAAAGTAGAATAGTTGTAATTTAAGGTTTCTTTACATAAATTATCCAAACACAAGTAATTGGTTCTTTCAGGAAGTAGGAAAAATTGGTTTAATGGCAATCACAAATTGACAACAAGTAACAATTTTAGAGTTTTTCCCATTTTTTTTCTCTTTCAGATCAACAAACCGACAATCACACAAAAAACTGGACAATTTTTTTTTCTCATGACATTCTGTACATCTATGAAATGGTTACACACTTTAATATGCCGCCAAATTTTGTAAATGTTCTAGATATGTGTCCACCAAAAGAATTGGTACGTCCGGTTACGATTCAATGTTTCTTTCAGTCACGATTCAATGCTTTTGGTTACATAAGGCTGCTTCAAACTTTCACTAACGCTTACATGAAATAAAATGAAAGAGATCGAGGCCTAGAAGCCTATAAACCTACTTAAACTTACGACTGATGACCGATGTTTTAAACTGAAGACTGAAAAAGATAGGAAGCCATTTTGTCTCCAAGGCCCGGCTTTCTTTCTGAATGGAACAAGATATAACTTCCGACTTACAATGGACATCAGACTTAAAAATAATAGTAGATGAGCTCTCTATCTTCAATTGCGAACTAGTTTGCAAAACCTGATGCATCTGAAATGATCTTGGAGGTTGAGATTCACTACAGGTAGCATGAATGACACAATTTTGTGATCATATGGCGACAACTTAACAGTTTCAAAGTTGAACAAAGAAATTGACAGGAGCAGGGCTTGAACCTGCAACCTCCGGATTAATGGTCAATTTCCCTTTGTGGTTTGAGAAATTTTAACAAGACAAGGGAACTTAGGTTTTTGAGACATCTCGATTGGACACATAAACACTGACCTGTGTGTGATTGATTGCAACTCCCATTGTGCAATAGAGCAATCCGATAAGCCCCGCCCAATGTTTTGACCAATCACAGCCCGGATTCATGTCTGACATGCATGTTTGGAGAATGCATTGGGCACTGGAGAGGCCCAGTGAATGGATCAGCAAGTTGGACCGTGAATACAAATACAGTCGAGTCTCGTTAATACAAACTCGTTCCGACCTAGCCAAATTGTTTGTTATATCAGAATTTTGTATTAAGAGGAACATCAGTCCCATTCATTGTGTACATAAATGCACAGTCGGGACTAAAGCGTTATGTTTGTTATAACCAGAATTTTGTATTAACAGAGTTTGTACTAACGAGATTCAACCGTAATTTGTTACTTGCATACTTCCTACATAAACATCAGCAGGTGACAGTCACGTACGTGAATGTCAACTGATTTTGGATAAACACTCCAAAGCCCTATTAGGAACTTGAGGAGGAAAACTACAAACGATAAAACAACTAGAACCCCATTTTTATATGCGCATGTTTTATATCTACTTCTATACTAAAATTCACCGATGTCAATTTAATAATTTGGTTTGGAAATCAGTCACCTTTAAGGACCTAAAAACGATTGGAGATGTACATGCACCTAGCTGCAAACTGTAGCCCTGTGACAGTGCTTGCGTTTACAAGAAATTCCACATGCAAAGGGTACATTTTCCTTTATGACAACAAAATTAGGAAAATCGGTAGAATTGAGCTGTGGCCCTATAAAATTATTAGAGACAATCCACAACAGAATCAACACAAGAAACTGAAAATTGTCCAGGGTGGAATTAGATTTGTTTTTCTTTTGTTAAAAAATCAAATTACTAAAAAGGAACACGACACTTATCAATGAATGGCCCATCTTGTACATGTGTGTACTTTTTTAACAATCACAGAAGACATGTACAAAGATGAAAGACTGAAGCATTTTGGAACTAGTCTATAAAAGTCTTTATTTTATCCCCGAATCATTTCTCCATCTGCACAATTCTTACACAGTGCACAAACCCATTGTTGACTTCTTAACGCATTAGGAAATTTGATTAATTTTATTGATGAAAATGCACTGTCTCAGCATAGAAATGTGTTGCAAAGCTACGCCCACAATTAAGCCCAAGAATAACCTCAGTGCTGTGCAACTAGTAATTTCCCAGCCGCACGGCATCACAACAAGTCACGACTAGTCACGGGACCACGACTAGAAGTCACAGCACATTGACTAGTCACAGCACCACGACTAGTCATGACTAGTCACAGCACCACGACTAGTCATGACTAGTCACAGCACCTTGACTAGTCACAGCACCACGACTAGTCATGACTAGTCACAGCACCACGACTAGTCACAGCACCACGACTAGTCATGACTAGTCACAGCACCACGACTAGTCATGACTAGTCACAGCACCACGACTAGTCATGACTAGTCACAGCACCACAACTAGTAGTCACAGCACCACGACTAGTCATGACTAGTCACAGCACCTTGACTAGTCACTGCACCACAACTAGTCATGACTAGTCATGGCACCATGAGTAGTAGTCACAGCACCACGACTAGTCATGACTAGTCACTGCACCACAACTAGTCATGACTAGCCATGGCACCATGACTAGTAGTCACAGCACCACAACTAGTCATGACTAGTCACAGCACCTTGACTAGTCACTGCACCACAACTAGTCACGACTAGTCACAGCACCACGACTAGTCGACTACAAAAGAATGGAGGTTGCGACTACAACTAGTAGTCACCAGTGACGAGTAGACTAGTCGCACAGCAGTAGCAAACAGTGCTTTAGGGTTTGCAAAATTGAAACAGGAAAAAAATCTACAAATGATCGTAGCATTTTTCCAATTTTCATAAACATTTTAAGGGACAGACCACCAGTTCAACTACGAAATGGATACCATGCAAGCAATGCAAAGGCTATTTAACATTTCAACATCTTTGATGAAAGCCAAGATTGGTGTATTTAACAGGGGGGTTTTAACAAATATTCCACATTTATACAGTTTTGATTGATATATTCTGATTTTCTTGTGCATTATGATTTTTTGAGCATGACCAGCTTGAATTGTTGCTTCGTTTGACCAGATATGGAAAAAAAGGAGTTTTTCTTGCACACCGTATATTTTTCATACCTTTGCGCCCACACGCCTATCAATGTACACTTACCCAGAGACTTAATGAATGATGACGATATTGCCTCAAAAGAAATCCAGGCCCTTAAACTGTTTTTCTTGCAAAACATTTGTTTTGGGTTTTTAAATTTTTTTTTTGATGAAAACCTTTGACTGCTTATTCATAATCACATGGATGTACAACTTTTCAGTTCATGATGTATTTGTTCCAGCGTGCCCTTACATTTTATCGTCACATGCAAATGATCATTCCCTTTGTGATTGTATTTGCTTAATGAAACCAAATGACTGGCGCAAGTAATTTCAATCACATACTAGTGTTTTTCTTTTAATAGAATCGAAATGACTTGTGTTTCTACTTTTATTAATGAAATGAACGTGCGTGTAGGATTGATTATTTTCGTCATCACATTGGTCCCTGCTTTTTTTTTTTTTTCGAAGGAGCAGATTTTTTTTTTTTTTTAAGACAGAGACTGGGCAGACTGTATAGGCTTATTAAGTCTGTTTTTATGTTGTTTAGCTGTTTGATTGAGTGAATGTTTTACAGGATGATTTTTCCAATGAGGATCCCCACTAGGATGGCAATGACCAGAGCGACGACCGAGGGCATGTTGTTGACTTTGGTCTCCATGACCGCCGGCTGGACAGACGACATTTGGGTATCGCCGCCGGCTTTACGCTGTCGCACACCATCCTGAAAGAAAAACCAAACAGGGACATACAAATTATACGCCATTAAAACAAGTCAAGTGAAGGACAACGTGGCTGTGATTAGGGCTAGGACAGATACCAAGGTAACCCATACCCAAGTGGCAGTAAGCCATACCCAAGTGGCGGTAAGCCGTTCAATGTTCTGGTTTTAACACCAAAAATCTCTGCATAGTCCTACAAAACCCTTTTTACATAACTTTCCATTGATCATTTGCTGGTCCTTTTACGTCCAAGAAATTCTTCATTTGCTTTGAGTCCATCTGTTGACAAGATCTGATAATTAAGAGCTTGGGATTTTATATTTCAAGTCGCTGTCTTAGTGCCATGACAAACAAGGCAATTTACAGGCCACTTGTTCTTGGTGATAATCCAAGAAGAAAACCAAAGGCGAATTTTAATTTTTCCTCAAATGTTTACAGTCGACTCTCGTTAATACAAATTCTGGTTATAGCAAACATAAAGCCTTGGGCATTTATGTGCCCAATGAATGGAACCGGTGTAGCGTGAATATCCGACTCCATGAAATGTGGACTCATTGGTAGTACTGCGCACGCGCGAGTACGATACTAAGCTATTTTTAGGATCGTTTCGGGAGAGTGACCTGTCGTGTGCGAGGGATCAACCAATAATAGGGAAATAGGGGTCCGATTTTCATAGGAGTCAGATTTTCATGTGACACCGGCACTACAATTAATACAAAATTCTGATATAACAAACATTTTGGTTAGGCCCGGCTAAGTTTGTATTAACGAGAGTCAACCGTATAAGGAATGTCCATAAACTGTGTGAAAAAAATGTGTTCGTCGTGAGGGTTCCTTTATCTCATCGTCCATTTGGTTGCGTCCAAGTTGCCTGTGAAAACTACCATGACCTGACCCTTAGAGGCAGTTTTGCAATGCTGTGCGGGCTGCGTGCGGAGGAAAATACCTTACTTCATTTTGTACTTTTTGTGTTTCCTCTGTGGGCACCTGACCAACGGGTACCCGATTCCAAAATGACCTGCAAAAGTACACCCCTCAAACCCCCACGAAAAACACACAGTAACGAGTATAAACTTTGCAGTACAAAGTGTGGAAGAGCAAAATGACAAACTCTTGACTATGTCACACTTGTTTACAAATTTGGACGTTGAGGTTACGTGATCCCAACTTGAAGCAGCCTGTTCTATGTACTTAATTTCAAATATATGGGTAGTTTTCAATTATTGACGTTTACTATGTAATCCAGAGAACAGGGGTGTGAGTGACCACTGATAAAAATAGCTGAAAACAGCTGGAAACAGCTGGATAAAGATGTAAAAAAAAAACAGAGTTTTGGAAATCTCCTATACTTTTGTACACAGCAAGTGAGGGAAAAAAGCTGAAATCCAAAACAAAAAAAGGCTGAAATCAGCTTTAAAGGGAATGTACATCATTGGCTTTTGCTGTAATTTTCAGAAATGAACTATTTGAGGGGTTAGTATAACAGATCAAATATTGTTACACCGACATTTTTGAAGTTTTGTGTTCGAAAAGGTTGGAAAACCAAGAAAAACAAAAATGTTCAAGTAGTCTGGTTCCCTGACTCCACAGAAGATAAAATGGATCAATTTATAGATGATGGAAAATTGTAAGGCAAGGGAACCAGTCTAGCTGGCCTGCACCCGTTCATGAACATGTAACCAATAGCAAACAAAATTTGGGCTGAAAAAATGGTAAATTTGGAGCAGTAGTTGAAAAATAGTTAGGTTCTTCCAACGCTGGTCGGCCGACCACCGTTGGAAATGTATACACAAATACCATTTTCTTGAAAATGACTTCACACCAGGTGCCATAATTTTACAAGATGCTTGAGACTGTCATTTACCAACATCCTAGTAAGGTATTTCGTAAAAACTTGGTAGTTTAATTTTTCGATGTTTGCAAATGTTGTATATTCCCTTTAAAGCTGAGATTTCACACCCCTGCGAGAAATCCCATGAGAAAGACTCTTGGATGGCTGCGTGGCTGTGTGTGGCATCAAGGGGGATAAAGTGAAGTGCAAATTGCTTGTAGGATTGACAAATTTGTGGTTGAACTAACTTACTCTTAGGTTTGTGTTCTCTGTCCTTAGATTGCTGACTTCCTGTCTGAGTGCCCTGCATTCCTCCACCACTGTCTCCAGGTCTTTCTCTGCCGTCTTGCCTTGGCTGTCTGCTTTCGGAGACTTGCCAGAACTGCCAGGCTCCATCTGCATTGGGATTGACAAACAAAACCAAAATTCACAATATGATATTAATTAATATCAAGGTTTGTCGGATGCATTTGTGCATGTGAACTGGAGCCATTTCAGCTGGAACTGCATGTCGCCACCAATTTTGACTAAGCAATAGACCTCATGCATTGCAGGTGTCTCGGAGGGTATTCTTAATTGATTAACAATGAGTGCACAAAAGCAATATAAAACCATGCCCTTGAACTCTGCCTTAACCCCAACCCTCCTCAATCCTCCAAAGACTTCCAGGCGGTTGTGGAGGATTTTAGAGGATTGAGGCCGAATGGCAAAATGAGTTTAGAGGATGCACTGTGTCAAGTTGGAAGGTTTTACTCGGCATTGTTTATGTTCAGTCATGCATAATTGAGCCCTGCATTAGCCCTCAACTTATACAGTGACTGTTGGAGGATTTTGAAGGATTGAGGCAGTGGTCACCCCTCCATTGAACAAATTCAAGACATAACGGATGATTTTTGAGGACTGAGGCAGAATCCGTACCTGAGCGCGTGGTCAAGTGTCCTTTTTCAGAGTTAAGGAGATACTTTGGCACAGAGTCCACAGGACTCGAATCAGTTTGAAATAACAATTTACTCAAATTTGAATTTCCAATCAGTTAAACAACTCAAATGTTATCGAAGGAGGAAGTTGGGTCAGCCAAGCAATAGCAAACGAACATGAGATGATGAGAAACAACACAATGGTATCAAAAAGTTGGTCTACATTCTTTCTTTTTTTTCTCCAAAACTGCATTTCATTTTTCAAATATTCAAAAAGTATTCAAATATTCACAAATTGATCAAACATTTCAGTATTTTGTTCAGCTTCAGCACGTACACCCTGAATACCCTTGTCACAATCATTTTATCCCAAGGGATACTGAGGGTGAAACTTGCTCACTTTCCCAGACAAAAATAAAAAGTCACTTACCACTGAAGCAGCATGTGTAGCTTGATTGGCCGGTAGTTCAAATACACACTTTAACTTGGTGTCCATCAGAGCGCCGCTTTCTTGCGACTTCCACTACAGGGGGGAAAAAATTGCCATTTTAAAAGTTAAAAAAGTACCAAAAAAAAGAGGTGCTAGGATCCAGCAAAAACTGCAGTTAATCCTAACTCCCTACTTAGTTTCACTAATTAGAAGACCATAGTCAATCAAATCCATTGCTCCTTCTAGTTCATACAATGCTTCAGGACCAAATCCATTAAAATCTACCACTGGTGCTGGTGGAATTTGATGGACTTGGTATGCAGGACTTATCTGCCAAAATAGCCCACAATGGGGGGATGGAATTTGATGGAGTTGGTAAGGTAAGGGTTCATCATAACACTACCAGATTTAACACTGTGCGATGTTCAGGTGTTATAGTCCCATCCAACAATGTCACAGTTGTCTCCTGCTGCAGTCGGCGACCACAGACTCCGAGGCAAATTGGCCTTGGGAATTTTGACCTGTGGGATCTTGTAAACACAGGGAAGGCTCACTTTGACGAGCGCTCTACGCTGTTGCACTGAACATGTTTTCTGGACAAAATAACCTGGGTTGGGGTTAATTGAGAGCGATAATATTTCCGTCAGAAAAATTCAGACTTACCACTTCTTCTTGATTGACTTCTCCCGGGGGCGCAATGAGAGACTGCACCATGAACTTGTGCTTGTTCTTCTCATTGGGATCATATTCAAACGGCTGCAGCATGACTGTGGAGATGTATCAACAACAAAAATGAACCATTAGGGCCTACTTGTCATCTAGTACCTCGTTTTTAAGACAGACATTAAAAGAGAACAGTTATGGAAGCAGAATTCACACCTTGGCTCCCAAAATATGGTAGAGGTACGCAAGCAACCGAACCCCCTCACCTAAAGTTGGCAGTCTCTATTTTTCATAGAACCACACTTCTCTGAAGTCAGTAAGCTCATACTATGGGTTAGCGGGGACCTTGAGTGCTACGAAATCAGGCCAACTTTACTCACTCTTTGGCTGACAAAATTCTCCAAAAACAATCATGAGGCAAAGACAAGGTCCTCAGTATTTCAACAACCAAGCTTGAAGACTCAAATCAATTTTTAAAGAAGACTTTTCTTAAATATTTTGCACACTGAGAGGGAAGTCAAGTGATTTCAAAATGAGGCTAAAGACTAGACTGGTACATGTCCAACCATGGTCCAACAATCTGAAAAGACTGACCTCTTTATTCCTTGTCATTAGTCTGGTAGCTGACTATTGAGAAATGTGTACAAGAGAGACTCGTACCAGACATGCCAGATGGTTGTTTTGGCACAGTTGATTGATGCAGTACTGAAGGGTTGTTGGACTGGATGTTTTCAGTGTCAGTCTATTTTCTTGTGTTGCATGTTTTCAGTACCTTAACCCTAACAACCCTGAGCCCATCAAGCTCCAACAGCGGGTTTTGCTTGATTTTGGCAGGGTTGGTACCGAACACTGGCCAGCTGGTGTTGGACTTTGATTGACTGGGTACCAAAGGCCCAGGGAGACCCTGTTGAATTTTGTGAGGTTCGGGGCAGAAGGGCATGAGATTTGTGAACACGTTGGAGTTTGAAAAAGTTCACTGGCATTTCTTCGTGGGTATGCTCACCCACGGTCCTCAGCACAGTTTGTGGTCAAATGTGCTTGTACATGGGAGTTCACAGGCATTTCTTCGTGGGTACGCTCACCCACGGTCCCCAGTACAGTTCCTGGTCAAATATATTGCTTTATTTTGTTAGGTTTGGTACCATCCCTATCCAATCACTCGACAATGCATAGGCCCATCCATACCAAGTCAATCAAACTCCAACAGTTGGAGTTTGGCAGGTTTAGTACTGTTCCCCGTACAAGGCCTGTTAGAGTTTGGCAGTTTTGGTACCAGTGCTTACAGACCTGTATGCAGCTGTTGAAATTTGTTAGGTTTGGTATCCTTTCTAGTGCAAGAGCCTAGGGGGTTAGGGTTAAGTTTTGGGACTCTCATACTCAGTACTGAGAGTCCAGATATCCGGACTAACTATGGGTGTACCTCCAGAACTTTTCCCAAGTTGTATTATTTTCAACTTGCAAAGCCTCACTACTTTCATGAATGCATGGCATATATAAACCACAGGTTTGTGTTCTGGTCTACAGTTCCCCACTGCAAAACAAAACCGCATTGCAGATTTGGTTACCATGTCCCAATAGACCTGACTGCCCGTCCCATGTGTAAATGAAAAACCAAACTGGCTTAATTAGGCCTATTTGAGGCAAATTTGGACAGCCAAATTTCACGTTGACTACATCTAGCGCCAAGATGGAAATGACATACCAGAGACTTTGACAGACTCTTTGGGTCCGACGATGCCACTGTTTGGCCGGACGCAATACCGCCGGGGAGCTGTGGTCTTGATCTTGAAGCATACCGTCTTCTCCGAGGGATTAATCAGCTTCAGTTCAGAGGACACCACTTCGGTGAAAGGACCTACGAAATAGGATACAACCAACAAAAGTTTAGGAAAAATAATATTAAGACCTAGGCGTGCTATGCCTACTTTAAAGGAATACCTTTGCTGCAGTTCATTTGAATATCTTGTGAATTGAGTTCAGAGTCGATTATTTGTAATTGACAAATATATGACAAATGTTGGCCACTGTTGTTGGCCTTTCTGAAAGACTCCCATATCTGGCCATCACTAGTTTTTTTCCTACCGTGACCTATATCAGCCAACAAAAAGTGATAATAGGCCTAGGCCTATGCCATAACATAAAAAGTCAAATATTTGTTTAGCAGGGAAAAAAGCATTTACTGAGGAAACACTTCGAAATTTTCAGACCAGTCTCAGGGTTTGTGCACAGAGTGAGTGATGTCCAGGTACGTATGGGAATCTGGAAATATTTGGAAATCTGGAAAGATTCCCACATCTGACCATCACTAATTTTTCCCTTCAGTGACCTATCAGCCATCAGAAAGTGATAATATGTCCTAAAAAGTCAAATTTAGCAGGGAAAATATTTAAATATTTACTGAAAAAACACTTACGAAATTTTTAAACCAGTCTCATCCAGTTTGTGCACAGGGTGAAAAGTGATTGCCAGACATGGGAATCTTTCCAGCCTCTCTAACAAAACATGTCTACATTAACACTCGACTCAACAAAAGTGAGCTGTTGAGAATGGCACTGGCAGCAGATTTGTTACTGCCAATAAATTTCACGTTTCGTCCCTCTTTTCATAAACATGTTTCTCTCAGACTCATCTCTCTCAAATCTACAAGGATTTAAAATAACGACCACTTAAACACATTTGTCAAAGCCCTTAAAAAACAGCATTGAACAACTTGAAAGATAATGATTACAATTTATGAAATAAAATTAAGTTTAATTGTTAGGCCTACCTCGGAACCTCAACTCGTTGGGAGGATCAATCTCCAGTATTTGATCTGACTTCGACATGTTTGGTGCTGTATTTGACTTAGTCTTTGGATTCTAAAACAACACTTGTTGTAATATGTTGATCGCAGTCACGACCTCTGATGTAAAATGTCGGCTATCGGCTCATATATCAACGTTTTTCCACCGAAAACCAAAATTACATGCAACCGCGAACAGCACTTGCTCAATAATCTACAGCCATCTTGGGACGATTGCGTGTGAGGTCAATGTACTAATTTCCTGTCTGGTACCCTTTCCAGTAAGAGATAGAATCAACGGTAAGCGCTCTTTCTCCTGACTAAGTGCGCGCATACAAAATGATCATGATGAGTGAGGGCGTGCTAGCGCTAGTGCTTAGGCTGGAGCGTAAAAAATAGATATGTTCGATTGTGAGTTAATCTTTAAAGAAAATTTAGTCAAGTGGGAAATTCTGAAAAGTTTTTTTGTTGTCGGGGGCGGGTACCATAGGCAGACCTGTTTTGTGTAGGCGTCAGACATAAATTAATATTGTTTTGCCTATATGTAAACTAATTCATTATATTTCATTCCAAAAAGCATGATGTCATTACTCGCGCAAAATCAAATAGACGTGCATAATATATCATGCAGCCCCCCCCCCCCAAAGTCTCTCAGCCAATCTAAGCGCCGGAAGAGGGGGGGGGGGAGAGGGGGGGTCTCTGGCCCCATCATTGATCCACCGGGCCCGAAACAAACAAAGGAAAATCGTGGGGAAATGAAGCCATGATCTTATCCCTCAAAGGGTCGGGCGGAACCTTTATGTTCTCGCGCCATGAGCCTTGTGAGTCTGAAGATTATCATTATAATACCAAATTCATTAGATTTGGAGCAATTGGACAATTCCGTCCGTTACTATCCAATAGGAAGAAACGTTAAAGGCTAACCTTTGGGAATTCTCCAAGTGTGAACTTTTTAAATTCCATTCCAATTTTAAAAGCTGTCATTTTGCACGGGAAAGATTTGCGGGGGAAGAGGGGTTGCTGAACGCGGGAATCGGTGCTTGGTAGTGAAAGCGTCCAGAATACGGAGGAAAAACCGCATCGCTTTAATTAAATGAAAGACCTTCCCGGACAGTTTTAACTGCTCAATAATTCATTCGAAGTTTTTTTTTTTTTACATCCATAGGCCTACAGTCCAGGTATTGAATGAAGCGCAAAACGGACTCACAGAAAATAAAAGTATTACATGTATAGGCCGTGCCCCGACATCCCCCCCCCCCCACAACTTGGCGTCTCACAGGCGCCTAAACGCGGATATTGATAATCGAAATCAATTATTTTCCCCAATGAAGTTTAAAGACAAAAGTAAATCAGGCATTTCTTTCAGATGTATTTGAATACTTCATCGTTTTTCAGGGGAGAATCTATAGCTGCAAGGGAACGGGGGGGGGGGGTTATATGGAAGGTATGGGAGGGGTTGAGAGAAGACGTGCCAAAGACACGCGAGGGTCTTTCTCCTGTATTCTAAGGCAATTTGAGATTAAATTGAATAACTTTAGCATTCCATTTACTACTTTAATAGTATCATAACATCATTCAGCGGCTGAACGGGGGCAAGGGAGCGGATCAGGGGGGCAAAGGGGGGCCCCCCCCAAACGAGAATTTTTTTTTTTTTTTTTGACATCATAAAGCAACAGGGCAAGCAAACACCACATTTTTTTCTCAAAAAATTAAAAAAATTGGTGGCCAATTGCCTCAAGATCGCACCACAGATCTAGAGATCCAAAAAAATTTTCCCCCCTTTGGGGGTCCAAAATGGGTCCAAAAAAAATTGTCCCAAAAATTGTGTTCTGGATCCGAGGGGGGGGGGGGTAGGGGGTTTAGGGTTAAAACCACCACCCCCCGATCCGCTGCATTCGATTACAATTCGTCAGACTCCCACTTTCTGCGCGCATGCGATACGATCGCGACTTGGTAAAATGCGAATAGCGCCATCAATGTCATTGATGCGTCATTTTTAAAACTTCGACCTTGTTGGACTTTAGTCCCCGGCGAAAATGGATGAAAGCTAGTATTTCTGCCGCGGCCGTAGCAGCCGCTGACTAATCTTATGAAACTAGTAAAATGGGGCCACAAATAATGAATGGAATGCTAATGTTCCTAAAGTTAGTTTTGACTTGCCTTAGAATGCAGGAGAATTAAGCTGGTCTATGGAACATCCCCTTGCCGCAGTATAGAAGGGAAACACGGCCGCAGCAAGGGTCTATGATATGCGAGCAGATTCGGCGATTAATTATGCAAAACAAGACTGCGTCTTGACCTCGAGCCTCTGACCATTCAGCGGGCGCCTTCTATGGGGTCTTCGGTAACCCGTTGTTGTATTACAAAACATGGCAGCAAAACTGACCAATCAACAGCTTAGTCCACATTATCGAAATTAAGTCACAATTTCTGAAGTCGACTCCAAAAGCATTATATGGTAGATTTTGGAAATTTTCCAAATTATGAACTTTTTATATTTCATGCCAATTTAAAAATCTGTCATTGCACGGGCGAGATTTGATGAAACGACGGAGGGGAGGGGTTACTCAGTCGAAATCAGTGCTTCACAGTCTTCCAAAATTCGCATCTTTTAAATAAATACTTCTGTTCCTTTCGTTCAATAAACTGTAGTAAAAACTGAAAGGAGAGGAAAGAATATGCGTTCGTGTTCTTCATAGGCGTTTGTGTTTCTGCCATGAATTAATCATGGTCAAAAATGCTTTAACAACTAACACTAGGCCTACTCTTTCCAAAACATAATATCATATCACCATCTACATGTTCGGAAACAAAATCTCATCACCATCTACAGTTACGGGTGAAATAAAAATATATATCATATCAATATCTACATGTTCAAAGACACCATTGAACATATAGATAATGATATAATATTTTGTTTTTCAACTTGTAGATGGTGACATAATTATGTTTGTTTTCAAACTTGTAAATAATGGTGATATGATGATCTCATCATCTACATAGTGAACATTAAAAAAAAAATCATCATTATTATCAAATCAGGTTTGCCCTTCACCGACGTATAAACACTGTATACTCAGTGTGTTACCTCCCGAGTGAAAGTTGGAACAAATCACTCGGATGGGACTCGAACCCACGACGCAAAATTCCACCTTATGAATCATTATTATCAACAACTGAAATGTAACCGCGGGGGTCTTTCTCCTGCATTCTAAGGCAATTTGAGAATAAATGTAATAACTTTAGCATTCCATTTACTATTTTAATAGTATCGTAACATCATTCAGCGGCTGAACGGGGGACCGCTACTGATTTTCAAAGTTTGTGGTTGTAGCCACGTAAAATCTATCAGACTTACTCGCGATCGATCGCATCATGGTAAAATGCAAATAGCGCCCTCATTATTACCGATAAATCATTTTTGAAACTTCGACCTTGTTTGATTTCGTCTCCGGCGAAAATGGAGTATGCAGTAGTATACCACTACTTTTCAGCGGCAGTAGCAGCCGCTGACTAACTATTTACTTATGGAACTAGTAAAATGGGGCCACAAATAATAAATGGAATTCCAATGTTCCTTAAGTTAGTTTTGACTTGCCTTAGAATACAGGAAAAAGCTGGTCTACTGCGGCCCTTGCCACAGAGGAAGGAAAACCATGGCCGCAGCACTTGAAGGGTACATGATATGCGAACAGATCGGCGATTTTTCCAAAACAAGACTGCGTCTTGACCTGGAGATACTGACCATTCAGCGGGCGCCTTCTACCGGGTCTTCGGTAACCCGTTGTTGTATTACAAAAACGTGGCAGCCTAAATAGACCAATCAACAGCTTAGCCCGGCCAGGCGCGGTTCTAGAACCAATTTTTTTTTTTTTTTAGCACGTGGTGTGGAATTTTTTTTTTTTTGGGGGGAAATGCTGAAATGTAGTTTTTTTTTTTTTTCAGACACTCTCCAAAAATGTACATTACCTACCTTCTTTTTTTTAATTTTTTTTTTTTTTTTTTATTTTATTTGGGGGGGGGAAAAAATTAGGGGCCCACAGCCTGGCCCCCCGAACGCCTGTGCGCGGCTTAGCCCACACTGATGGAAACTGCCTTCGGCACTAAGCGGCCTTAGCTTCAATATCACCCCTAGGTCCCCGTTACCTGAAAGCTATGATCCGCCCCTGGTATGAATTGTTCAACCCCGGCCCCCACCCCCACCCACCCACCCCCGGACCACGTTCAAATGCGAACATTTCATGGGCCGCGGGGGGGGGGGGCAACTTACACCGGACCCCTCCACCTGGCGACATTTTACCATATTTTTGTTTATTACGAAAATGGAAGCGCCATCATTTCACTGCCGCAACAAGTAATAGTATCCCTATCCCGGCTTTTAAACAAAGTTACCAACGAAAAGTAATTGCAGTTTTCTTTCTGTAAATAATTCCCGTTTTGCTCCTCCTATTAGCCTAATCCGAAACGACACCTCGGTTTGAAAAGGGGCCCTTGCACGTGTTAACGTGGGACGTTCCATTGACTGACTCCTCGATATCCTGTGGCGCGCTTTCGTTTGTGTTGAGTCTGCGTGTGCCCCCCATCAGCTGGCCGTCAGTACCCCATGCGGTGCACTTGAATCGAGACACACACACACGGCACTCTCCCGGTCATAAACTTCACGATAGGAGGGGCGGCGTCACCAGGATTTTATATTTCCACAGTGGGAGACATTTTATGGTCGCGAGCCCGTTCGATCGAGAGAAGTTTGGTGCTGGAACTTGGAAGTGGGTAGGGCTGGCTTGTTGATCATCTGGGCTGCAGGTCCTAAGATGTACAGTAAACAAGTGCATGCAGTGTACTACGCGCTGGATGAATGGACGAGTCTGTATGAATAGTGCACAGCTGGGGTCCGTAGTCGTTGTCAACTAAGGGACGCTTTCAGCTGTCAGCCTGGCTGTAGTTTCTGGAGTGTTGCTAGCTGCCAAGTAATAATTAAGAGTCAGGATCGGACTCTCTAGCCGCCGCTTGTTTTAAGATGCCAGTTTGCCTCAGATGATGCTGCACATAAAAGCTGCTGCCCACAGTCACACATTACGATGAGGATTCAAGGAAGATCTTCTTAAAAAACTTCTGGACCGGCTGAGACTATCGCCAAATAAGTAAACAATGGTGACAATACCTCGTCTAATCTCCAGAGGAACTCCCCTGAGAAGGATTGGGAAAAGTGATTCAAGAATGTACTGCAAGCTCACGAACATCTGCATCGTCGTTTTCTTCTTATTGTACTTCTCTGACCCTTGTTGTTCAGAACAAAACCAAATTCAGGTAAGGATTTTACACTTTGTAAATTGTAGTTGAGTTTTGGCTTTGGAGTGCCTATTTTTTAGTACTTGTCATGCTTGTGGGCCTAATAATATTTAATGTCATATGTTGTTATTTTTAATATCATCATTAGTCAAACCAGTTTTGCTCTTTTTTTAACTTTATAATATCTTATTTTACAGCAATATGATTTTCAAAAGAAAGTTACGAAATTGTCTGTTTTCTTAAAATTGAATTGATTTTTATTTCTATTTAAATTTTACTCACCTTGGCTCAGCGTAGACAGCAAGTTTTGCTGTTTTGTATTTTATTTGTTTATTTTGTTTTCATTTGCATTTCACATTTTCAATTGTTGACACTATAGCGTTGATTAAACTTGGCTGGTTTGACCTCAATTTTTTTTTTGTGGTGAACTTTTTTGAGGCACCATACCAGCAAACTTTCTTTTAAGTTTATTATTAAACTCTGCCACGTCTGTGAGGAAATATGTGCCCTGAAACCGCACAAGTTAGATCCCCAAGTACCCCCCCCCCCAAAAAAAAAGCTTGTTTCACATAGTCATTAATGGGTTGTCTCATTCAATTTTCCAAAGTCCTGCCAGTTCAGCCCAATAAACACTGACAGGGTCTCGGGGTTTTTTGAGGTCAAATAAAGTTTACTCCAGCTCCTGCTATGAAATTTTGTCATCCCTCATTGATCGAGTAGTGTTTCTTGTGCCGCAAGTCAAAAAGGGGTTGTGGGTCTTAAAATTACACCCATGATGCAAATTAAGACTTTTCTCCTGATCCTAAGTAAAATTTGAGACAGGAAAATAATCTATGAGTAAAACTCTTCAAGTGTTGTCCCTGGGCAATTGGCTCACCATTTGCTTGCCTTTCTCCACCCAGGAGTATAAATGGGTACCGACATTATGTGATGGACTAACATTCCATCCAAAAGGAATAAGGAAACATGTATTCTCAGTCGTTTTATGCCACAGAAATCGGAGACATACACCCGGCCTTTATGGGCAATATTGGCTCGTGACAGACTTAATACTTTCCTAAAAATAATTTCTCTATGCCCATGTTAGTTTTTGGAAGGTTTGAAAAATTGCTTCAGTGCGCTGTCACTGTATTATTTTCACAATAGCAACAAAGCGCCTGAATGCATAAAAGAGGCTGTAATAATGGCAAACGGATAAAATGGGGCACTGCGGGGTGTACAGCTCATGAAAAGAACGTAACCCCGGGGTGCTACTGACAAAGTCACAATGGTCGCATTGTCGCGGCCAGCGTTTGAATTACAGGCCTGATGTAACTTCTGCCATTGTTGCCAACCTCTCTCTTTGTGAACGTTAGACCCTATAGTGCCTCAAGGGTAAGAAAGTGGCATTGACGCATATCCATTGATCACGCTGTCATCCGTTTTTTCTTTCTTTGGCCAAAGCTGGTAACTCAAGGAACCTCAAATTGTACTTAAAACCGTCTCTGCAAGAAAAAAAGTGAATTATTTCTGAGTGGCCATTGTGTTTGCGAAGTTCATTTACTCGCTATTCATTTGGGAGCATTTTGTTAAATTGTTAGGTTCACTTGTCAGTTTTTCACATCAAGCAATTCATTCTTTCCTCTTTTTTTTTTTAGGAAAATGCCTCAAGCTTTCCAAAGCATCCACACAGCACTCTGCAGCAGTTTCAAGAACACACGACAACTAAAGGTAAAAGTACTTGTAATGTGGGAATGCTGTCAGTTCTATCACGAAGGCCTCCTTCAATGGGGAAAGCATTGTACTAGCTATTGTTGTTCAGATCCGTCGCGGGCGGCTGTAACTTTGTACAATAGCATGCACAATGGTTTCTCCATTGAAGGGGGCCTTGTTTGTGTACAGTGATGTTGTGCCGGGATTCGTCTATAGTATAGGGCTGGCTGGCTCAGTTGGTAGAGCACTGATACAGTAATCCGGAGGTCACAGGTTCAAATCCACTTCACTCCTTGTTCAACTTTATTTCAACCCCGTGCCCTCCCAGTTACTCAACAAAATCCAGCTTTGAAAAGAGTTTGCAGGATCAAGGAAGGTACGCCCTAGGATGTAAGGTTGATATTGCAATAATATTTGAGTTGAGTGAAGCCTGCTCCGAGGACTGTTAGCTATTTCAAGGCATTTGTGTATTTAGGGGGACCATGGTGCCATTGTCTCCCCCCCCCCCCAAAAAGAAGAAGTTCTAAGAAGAATAGGTGCGTTGCTAGATAGGGTGTATGGAAGTGGGTGTACACTCCCTAAATAAGCCGAGTAAAAAAAAAGACAATTTTTCATGCTGGCTTTTACAAAAAAATGAAGGTGGCAGCCACCGCCGTTTTTTTTTGCCCCAAATTGGTGGATTTTCCAAGATTGCAGATGAAGTCTTCCATTTTTCCCTGAAAAAAAATCCTGGTTACCTTTTACTCAAAGAATCTGCTTGGCCCCACCCCTCAGCAAAATCCTGCATACATGTACACCACATTGGGGGGGGGGGGGGATTTGTGTACTTATTTGTATACCAGCGGTGTCCTTTTCAAGTGTGTACATACAGAATCACCTGAAAGCAAATATCCGATAAGGAAACAAGCCTATCCTGCTGGTACATATAGAGCTTCAATCTCCCAGGCCACCTGGTATTGGGAACTCAAAACACTAACCGTCCGCTCACAACAAGCTCTTGGGAGGATGAGTGGGCCTTCATTATCATATCGAGGGCTTTTAGTGTGTGCCTGCTGAACTTGGTAAGAAGGTAAGACGTGTATTTGCAAAGTCGGAAAAACTAGGAGTAAATTTGCAGTATGCTCAGTCTTTGCAATACGCATTACCCCAGTGCTGGTTCCTAATGTATCAGAGGACAATAGAATCTACTTGGAATATCTTCGAATTTACCTTCGAAGACTTGACCAAAATGTGTTCATGGAGTGACTTTTCGGGTAAACACTTTTAAAAACCAACCTTTCAATTACCGGAAGCACTTTGAGCTTGGGGGGGGGGGGCTTCATTTTCTTATTTGAAGGGTGTGTACTCAAACAAACACCCTTCAATTGGTGAGTAGGACGACACAAATCAAGACGTGGAGTAAGTACGATACAAGTGCAAAGTCATAGACGTGGGAGTTCATGTGCAGTTGACCTCCTTTTGTATGACTGGTGTTATCTTCAGTGAAACTGTGAACGTACACGTCCGGGCCGTAGACCTGACCTACTTGTACAAGTGCCCTCTCTCATATTATATAATAAAAATGTGTGTAAGTTACAAAGTGCATGTAATCACAACTCTCTCTGGCCTCACAGGTACCCAATTTACTCCTGGGTGGAGAGAAGCAATGAGTGACAAAGTGCCTTGCCTAAGGGCACACGCATCATTACCCCAAGCTGGACTCGAACCCACAACCTGCAGAATTACCCGCAGACCACAAATTCAGTGTTCCAGGCCACGAGACCAAGGCACCAAGGAAAACCTAATTTGATTTATATCACCCCGACGCAAAATTCCATCTTATAATAGTTTATGCGGTACCCGCTGCTATGTACATCAGATTCGAACCGGCCAACCGATCCCGTTAGCTCGGTGGTCGAGTGGTAAGACATCTGCACTACAAAGCAGGAGGTCGTGGGTTCGAGTCCCACCCGAGTGATTTTTTCCAACTTTTACTCGGGAGGTAACACACTGAGTATACAGTGTTCAAAAACGTCGGTGAAGGAATGGAATTGATATAAAAAAATTACATAATTATATTAGCATAAACAATTAACGCTAGAAAAATGTAGGAACCACAATATGTAGACCTACCTCTTGGAGAGATTTAAAGATAAATAACGTCAGAATACTTGTACCAATTTGTTCAGTTGAGATAACAATATTGCTGACAAGTTAACCAGCCCATTTTTCTAAAGTCTTTTGGAGCAGTCACCGTGGTAAATGTAAGCTAAGCAGCATGGGGGGGGGACAGTCAAAGAATCAACAAGTTTTACAAGGCAGATCTGTAAAGAGCAAGGGAAAGATGGCGTACGCACAGTAAACATGGATGTTGTGTAATACAGGGGTGTGAAATCTCAGCTATTTATAAAGCTGATTTCAGCTTTTTTTCAGCTTTTTCCCTCACTTGTCGTGTACAAAAGTACAGGAGATTTCCAAAGTTCAGCTTTTTTTACACCTTTTTCAGCTATTTTTCTCAGTGGTTACTCACACCCCTGGTAATATCCATACATAGGTTCTTGTACATGGTTGATGTCAATGTAAACCTCAATCAGATCAGACAGCGTTTGGAGTCAGAACGATCATGCTTGTTGGTGTCTGTGTGTTTTTGTTTTGTTTTTTATTTGGACTCTTTCTTCTGGTGGTAAGCACGCTTTGGACTGCTGCTGAGTTCCTTATGAGACATTGACCTCAAAGCTGGTGATATGAAACAGACATGTTTAAAGGACATAAACACCATAATTCTAATGGATAGTATTTAGTGTACAGTTTGAGAATGTCTTATGAGGTGTATATTGCAATTCTAAACATTTTATTTTTGGCGACAACTCAAGGGCATTTCATACATTATTTGATTACAAATATGAAGCTTTTACTAGAAATAAACCATTAAAAACTAATAGACCATGATATTCTCATCATGGATTTGAACCTACAGTGCGCCAGGTACATTGTACAGTGTTCCAGAGGAGGTACAATGTAGTACTGGTTTTAAACCACTCCAGTCAATTTTTTCTTCATTGAAAACTGAAGGAACCTTAGGACTGCTATGCGCTGAATGTACAGAATACCTGATCATACACAGAATATCCAAATAGCATTTTACCAAATTGAATATTCGGAGGAAAAAATGTGAGTCATGTTGAGAAGATGATGGAAAACATGATGTGAATTTTATTTGTGAAAGTTGAGAGGTGTCTTGTTTGTAAAAATGCCAAATTTTTGGGGACGGCCACTTTGCGTGCATGATCTCAAAAAAGATACACACGTGGTAGTCATTATATCAATGGACAATTGTTCAAATATTCGATGAAATCCAAGATCCAATAATTAATATCAAGTTCTTCAAAAACACACAGCATAATGACCCTTCATGTCAATTTTAAAATATTTGTTGGCGTATTTCATAATCAGGTGTTTTTTTTATTATTTATTATTTACTACTTCAGATCTTGAATTTGACTAGACTAATCAGATTTTTACTTTAAAATCTTTTTTCTTTTTTTAGGTTACGAGATAGTACTCCCTTACCAGGCAGATCCTGATGGATTATTCGTGTCGCACAGTCTGCATCCCGTCAGAAGGCGGCGGAGCTCCGACAGCATTCTATCCACGCCGGCCGCTGTCCACTACAAATTCAGCGGCTACGGCCAGGACTTTCATCTCGAACTCTCCGCTAACGAGGCACTGCTAGCGCCAGGATTCACGGTCCAGTGGCGCAAAAACGGCAGCGTGAAACCGCAGGAATATATCCCCAAGATTGACAACTGTCACTACGCGGGGACGCTGAGGTCTCACCCCGATTCAACTGTCGCCGTCAGTCTGTGTGATGGTTTGGTAAGTTTTTGACAAATGTGATAGATAAGGAGGGATGTTTGAAATTCTTTCAGAAGAAGCTGTGCCTTATGAGATGGTACTTCAAGTACCAAGAATTCTCCAAGTGATTTACAAAAAAAAATATTTTTGGAGTCTCACACAGTTCATCGGGGAAAAACATGGAGTCAACATCATAGACAGTGCCAAACAGAATTTACACTAGGTGACAAGACCTTGGTTTTCTGATATATTTTGCTGTGTGTATGTGTAAGGATTTTTTAAAAGA
Organism: Patiria pectinifera; assembly: GCA_029964075.1. Taxonomy (NCBI): domain Eukaryota; kingdom Metazoa; phylum Echinodermata; class Asteroidea; order Valvatida; family Asterinidae; genus Patiria; species Patiria pectinifera. The sequence goes on along the minus strand of CM057141.1, from coordinate 24,288,998 downwards.
AGAATAATTATTCTGAATCATGCTTCCGAATGTAAACTGTGTTATCAATGGCTGGTCTGGGGGGGGGGGGAGGCGTTCTAACCCCCTTGGGCTGTAAAAAGAAAGCAAAATCAAACAGGAAAAAAGTAGCAATTGCCTGTTGAACCCCACCTTGACAGCCCCCTCCCCCTTGTGCAAAAATGTGGATTTGCCCCAGGTTACTACACTTAAATAATAAATGAAGATAGGATAATATGGACTATAATATAATTTTATCAGATGTTTTCTGGATTCATTTTTCAACCATTGCCTTTTTTTGGAAAGTCCTTTCAGTTGGTACGGTCATGGTACAGTGTACCGCATAATAGACTGTGGCAATAAGCAGGCATTACAGTGGGCGGAAGTGTTCCCTTGTGTTTCCATGTGGAATAAATTGGTGAGCAGCAGGGGTGTGGTGTGGGGTCCACTAATTAAGTCTCAAGTGGCACAGGGACAAGAAAAAAACTTGGCAAGCCTCATCAAGCTGGTCCCAGAACAGTCGTCGCAAAGCACAACATTCTTTTCATTTGATTTAGAACGGCTATGCACTGGAAGTCTTATCATGCATAGCTGATCTGGTCTACACAATGAGCTGAATTTAGTACATTCAATGGCAATACGGGGTACCCCAGTATTGATAGCACTAGCCAGAGAAACAGAAACAAACTTATAAAAGGACCTACCGATACAATACCAAGCAAACATCACATCTCCAGCCAACCCCACTGACCCGACACTGCCCCACCCCATCCGACACCATCCCACCCCACCCTCACCCCCACCCCACCCACCCCATCCCACCCATCCCACCCCACACCATCCCACATCACCCCATCCGACACCATCCCACCCCACCCCACCCCACCCCATCTCACCCCACCCCACCCCACCCAAACCACCCCACCCCACCCCACCCACCCCCCAACCCACCCACCCCCCCCCCCCCCACCCAACCCAACCCCCCCCCATCCGACACCATCCCACCCACCCCACCCACCCTACCCCACCCACCACCACCCCGCCCAGTCTGCCAATTTTCCAATCCCTATCCCACCTCCTACCCCATCAATGCTGCCATTACCATCATCTCCCTGCCATCACCCAAACTTCTTGTGCACAGTCTTAGGGTGCAGACCAGTAGATAGGCCCAAAATTGCCTACACCAGCCAAATCACAATTTATAAACTGTAAATTTTTCTCTGCACTACAGTGTTTGAAGAAATGAAAGGTCCCTGCTTGATCTGCACTTGTCTTAAGAAATTTGGGATTCAGTCGGACCCGAAAGTTGCTGTATTTTGCAATGAAGTGGAGGAATCATTTTTCAAAATGGCGATGGGCTCTAGGACTGGTTTTGGAGTGATCATCTTTGGAGTGAAACATCACCCCAAAGTCATTGATTAACCCCAAAATATTAAACAGAGAAGTAAAAGAGTGTGAACCAAGCTTTAATTTGATGTCATGTATGTCTCATCACCTATGAGAATTGTGGGTGTTTTTGCCGAGTTTTTGAAGTGGGGGAATTTATGATTGGTACTTTTTGAATTTAGTTACTGGTTTGCACTCCTCACCATTTCTCCCAACCTTACAACGTTTCTACAGGTTATTGACCTCAATCAATGGCCTACAGCCAGCCCTGGCTTACTCCTAGTACTTTCAGTTCTTTATTGGTCAGTGGATTAACTGTGTGGACCATGACCACTGGTGTTGACCAGGACAGTCTTAACGAGGACCATTGAGGAATCGATTGGAACCTTTGTATCCCTGTAACCCAAGCATAAAATAGAACAGGCAGAGCAAGATGTAGAACAAACCCCCATCACAACTTGACAAGTGAAACCAACCTTGCCAACAGATTTGGGGAAGATGTTATTGGTTTTATGTAAATCAAAACAGTAATAATGTCTGCTTGTTCAGTTTTTTTTTGTAAACAGGCATGTTTGTCTGTCTATAGAAGTTGCAGATGTTTGACTTTCCAAAACCATGTACAATGTAGGTTAACACTATAACAGTTTGAATTGATGAGAATATGTACAGTATCATACCATATGAAATGAGAGCTGTGATGTAGAAAGAAGTGCATTATAAATACGCCATAATATGAAATAATGTGACCAGTTTAATCATGAAGGAATTGTTGAATGCATCGGATGCTGGTTTTCCTCTATTTCATGTCCACATAAATGAGCTCCATTTGTTGGTAATTGTAGTACTAAGGCAAAAACCATACCAGCCCTCCCCCACCCCCCAAAGGGGAAAAAACCGAAGCCAGCATTATGCTTTTCCAAATCTTGCAAACAAAATTGCAACCACGTGAATTAATTATCCTGATGCGTGAGCATGACCAGCATCACAGGTGAATGTTGTATATATCTCAATCCTGGAGACACTTTGCAGGACTAGAAAGATCTAAAAAAAAACACCAAATATCTGTTTTTGTCATGTGTACGGCATTATTTTGGACAAGATACTGGCTTGGTATACGCTGATGTACAAGATAAGAAGGCTACCTACAGCACAGCTTTCAATCATCGGATCAATGTGGACATCCTCTCAGTGAACAAAGCAAACAAAGCAGACCCCCTTCTCTTGTCAGATCTAGCAGGGGGTGGGTGGTGAAGACAATCCCTTGTCTAAGCTCCCCTCTCATCAATCCCACAACAATAAGAAGTGGCTGAATAGAGAGGAAGCTAAGAGTTAGACCCGGGCCATTCAGCCCCGCAAATCCCCAGTCGTTGCTTACATGTGTTCTTCCATGATCAATTATTTAAGGTAATTCAGTACGAATCGCACAATGCCTCCCGCTGGTTCTGACGCAGTAATTTAATCTAACGCTGTGTTTCCACCAAGTTCTCTCCTTCTTATTTCCCTGGGTGGGAAAGAAAAAAATATCACCCAAACAAACAAACAAACGCGGGAACAATTACTTTCCTGTCACAATACATGTTCGTGACAGAAAACGTTTCCAGTGCAGTGAACATAAAGTGTTTTTGCCCATATGTCATGTGGCAGTCAAACTGACATGTATGTTAACCAACAAATTTTAAAACATATTTTTTTATTAGCTGTTTCGGAGTTCTTGCTTCGAAACAGCTCTTGGTTATTTTCTTCATTTCAGTGATGGCCATGAGTTAAAAGCCTCCTGATGAGGCATATGTGCAAATGAACCATATGATAAATTAACTTTTGCAGTGTAGTAGAATTTTAATTTAATGCTGCAGGAATATTAGAATAAAAATTAATCAGATGTAGCCTTCAAAGTAAGGAGGCTTTTAAAAGTATTCTTTGGCTTAGAGAAAAGCTGAGCACAGAATACTTCAGCATGAAGGCTACTCTGTTATTTTCATCTTAATATTCCTTCATTGGTCATGTGAAATACATCTTTGTCTAGGGGTTTTCTTCGGCTACTTTCTGAGATTTTTATCCTGAAATGGAAGTCCTGGTAGTGCTGGGATTAAAATCTGGATTTTACAAAATTTGGTTTGAATTCCACTGTTAAGTTTTGATTTTACAAACCAGATATTTGAAACCAACCTTATCAAAATGAAGCCTTCCATTTTTGTGTGACACAAGCTAAAGAAAACAACTGGAACGTCTCCCAATTTACTCCATGGTCTCTGATTGTAGCTGCATTCTTCCATATAGTGATCTTCTTGGTTCATGAAAAGCTTGCCCATTTGAATTATCAGAGAGTTCCCATCCATTTTTTTTTCAACATTAAAGCTGTGGAGTGTTTTTGTAAAGGCCCAGTGGTCATTCTATCCTGCAAAATATACCCAATCATCGGTGGAGGGCATTCCATGCAGCACTGATCACTCGTCAGTTTCTGTTGGCATGACTGTAACTTGTAAGTTGAATTGGAACTTCTGGTGAAATCGGATTACCGTTACTCAGTTAGGGAGAAAAAAAATAAAGATAACTAAATTTTGAAACCTTTGATTTTTCCCACCACTACCGGTATGTCCTACATGTACCGATATGTAGATTGGCAAATCTTCCAATAAAGTACTAGTTTTGTCTTCATTAGTGTACTCAGGCATGCAACTTTTCCTCGGATCAGCTGATTTCCTCTTTTTTTGACTTCCAATGTGTGCCATTGAAAATAGAAAAACACTGTACAAAGTCTTGGAAAGATTTGAATTTCCTCTTTTTTTGGTGACTTCCCAGTTGCATGCCTGTGTACTGGGTATGTCTGACTATGTGACCATGATCAGTTCAGATGTAGGGCAAATGCCTACGCAAGTTCAGATGCAGTCTATATCGATGATCTCAGATGGTGTAGACCGTGCTTAGGCCCAAAAAAAAAAGTCTCCGGTTTCTGGTATCGAGCTTGCCCCAAAAGTGGTGCGGCGACGCGGCTTTTTTTTTTTTTTTTTTTTTTTTTGGCTTTTGGCTGATGCTGCTGACTGCAATGACTGCCCTAGGTGCCTGACTATAGTAGGAGTCCAGAGGCACATAAAATCTTTATTCTCGATCATAACCCCATCAAAAACAACGTTAAAATCAGCAGCAGCAGAAATTGTGTCAAAGCAGTGAGTTTTTGGCGGTTTGAAAATCATCTTGTATTGAAAAAACTTTTTACTACACTTTTCAGCGCGCCAGCTCGCCGACAGCATGAAGTGACGGCGAGCGGCCTTAATCTTCATAGAATGTCAGCTGCTTTCCATTGCGAGAAGAAGCAGCACTTGACGCACATGAAAAATATATCAACACGAAATATGTTTGTAACGCCGGTAAAATTCCAAATGTCAAAACTGCTGATGGGGCACTGAATGGTTAAGAAATTATGGGGGTACGGTAAGTTGCAGAGTATGTGTTAGATAATCATGTGTACATGTGTATGCTGTATCGTTTTGAAATGGCTTTAAGACGTGTTGAATGATTTAAGTGGGCACTCTAGCTACTAAATGGCAAATTGTTATTATAAAGTTAGGGACTGCTAAAACAACCCTTCTGGCAAGTTTGGCTGATTGTAAAGTCACCAGACCATGAAGATTTTTTAAGTTGCAACATGAATGGTTAAAAAAACATACGGGTGCCAGTAACAGGTTCATGGGCATGTTCATGGACACTGGGGCCAGTGGGGGTAGTAAATGTACCATATACATTTATTTATATGATTTCTGAGGGTACATGCACTGTTCATTACTCAGAGTGGAATTTTGACGGAATTTTGCAAAGACTTTCGAAATGAATAAAACTGCTGCAAACTGACGGGATTGACCTGAAAAATACAAAAGGTAGACGACCTGATGTTTCGACACTAGCACTACCGTTACGTGTGGCATGCAGTGCTTTCTCAAAGGCAAAATGACCAATGTTGGGTTGAAAAAGTTACCCCCAAATTATCCTGTTTTTAAATTATTAAACCAATGAATGAGTGAAGACATCATCTTTTCCTAGTGACATTGGACCTTTAGGCCTATTCTAGTGAACAACATGAACATTTCGGGTTTTTTTTTGGCCCCCCAAAATTTGTTTCTTGTTTTACCTGACCCATGACTTGACCGTGCATGTATGTTGCGCTACGTTGAAATCTCAGCTCTTTGATTTCACCGCAATCACTGAGACCTTTAGTCGTGGCCTTTGTGGGAGCTGCATTTAGGGTCCCATAATATATGACATGATGTCAGGAGGAAGCCAATTTCGGCTTGTCACTCACTCACAAAAAGAGTTCACACATCGCGGTTGTTTGCCGAGGTGCCAATAAGCGCTGTTTGATTTTTGCCGACTTCTGTGATGAGTTGCGTCGTCACTGTTGTGCCCCACAGTGTGATTTAAAGTCTCAATGTACCCAAGATGAAGCAACTGTGCTTGGCAACAACTGCCAGTCGACATTCAGAAAAGTATTTTTATCAGTTTATTGAGGTTTTGAAGTTGGCAACTTGGCATGTCCCTGCATAGAAAAATACCCCTCCCCCTCCAAAAAAAGAAAAAATCTAAGAAATTCTGGTCATCCAAATTATATATTTGTTTTTGTTTTGTGTCATATGTAAAGAAGATGGTTGCCTCCATGTTACATGCTGTACAGTATGATTTGAGTTTGATAATGGAAAGCTTATTACTTTATCTAGTGTTTAAAAAAAAAATCAATTTAATCCAAACACTTCAGGGTGAGTTGGGTTCTTGTCAACTCCATGTTCCAGGTCAAACACAGAAATTTTGGGAACCCCTTGACCTTTCACACTGGTAGGAATCCTACATGGCTTCGGCACGGGTCTGGTACTCTACACAGGTATCGGTAAAATCCAACCTTGGTCAGTTGTTGAGAGGCTCTACCCAGGTAGAAAATCCAAACTCTACATCTGATTCGTGTACCGTGTTCGATTGGACGCCGTTCTGCATGCAGCGGAACCGCATCGAATGGAACTAGTGGAACCGCGTTGATAAGGCCTTTTGTTTTTTTCATGTTGTAACGGTAGTTTCTTCAGGCTATCCAAACTACAGTGCCTGTGGATTTTATAAAAACAAAATGAGAAATTTATAAGTACGGTAATTTGCAATTTTATTATCTTCCAGACTGGCCTAGTCCGGACAACAACAGATGATTTTCTGATAGAGCCTCTCTCGGATCAGCTCGCTGCACAACACAACCTGTCTCTAAAGACAGGCCAGAAGCCGCACATGTTGTACAAGCGATCCGTCCGTAAAGAGCCCTCAGAGAGACACGCCTCGGGGAGACACGAAGGAAGGAATCACACCAAACAGCACTTCTGTGGCTCCAAGAAGAAATGTAAGTCAATTGTAATGGCCGTTTTATACTTAAATGCGAATGCGAAGTCCCAAAACATTTGCTACAAAATTCACCGGAGTTGAAATCTGTTCAACTTTTACAAATTCGCAGCGCAATTCGGGAAATCACACATTCGCATTCGTGTTGGCTTTCATGCTATGAAACCATGAACCAGCCTTAATTGGAATGTACATCATTGGCTTTTGCTGTAATTTTCAGAAATGAACTATGTCATTTACCAACATCCTAGTAAGGTATTTCGTAAAAACTTGGTAGTTTTATTTTTCGATGTTTGCAAATGTTGTATATTCCCTTTAAGACTGATGAAAAAAAGTTAATTTCTCTGAAAGTCAATTGCTACTACAGCTTTCGATTTCACATACGCCATTGCCTGTGAAAGTTGCTGCAACCGCTTTAAGTGTCACTGCTGGCCCTGGCCAAATAATTTTGGTTGAACCGGTAGCATGGAGCTATGAAAAGCTTTTTATAGCTCCATGGTTGTAGCCTCAGTCAAGTCCTCACACAGACTATCTAGGTCAATCAAAAGTCAATCACATGTAAAAGTCATCTATTTTCAAGTCAAGTTATAAAACTTGTGACTTGAGTTGACTTGTTGACTTGTGATTGACTCGACAACGACTCTGAATGTTACACACATGATTCTTTAACCACATGAACCAATTTATCACATATGATTTGATCAAATTTGATTGAACTATAAGTTTAATAATTTTATTACCAGTTGGAATACTTCACGTGTACAAGCGCACTTTATAGTGGAGCATGCTGAATGAACAGAATTATGGACACTTAACATAAAACAAAATTTCTGGGGAAAAACCCAACAAAACAACATTCAGGTAAAAGCAGGCTAAGTTTCACTTTAGTGAACTATTTTTAAGCGAAACGTTGTTTTTTAAACAAAATATTCAAAACTTCCTCTAAATATTATCAAATACGGGTTCTATAATTTACTGAGCTTTAAGCTTTTAAAGCATGCAGAGCCTGTTTTTTTCCCTACAGAGGTACAAATATGTTCATACATGAACCACATTTAGCATGGGGATGTTGTGTGCATGGTGTATTTTGTACCCAAACCAATGAAGCTTTTGTGTGGGTACCGGTACTCCAGAGTCAATATGTCATGTGTGTGGGCTTTTTTTCTCCTAATAAATAGGCCTACCTCAACAGATCGGATGTGCGGCACATCATAAATCAAGGGGGGGGGGAGAGACCCTACAACCACCAATCCGTCACTGTTACAAATCATTGTTCCCATAGTCTGGGTAGAATACAGGGCCAGACAATAAGCCATTTCTTGCCCAACACCCTGCATCAAGGTACCCAGACAAAAGCCGAATTTGCTACAATAGCGAACAACCTCCGGCTAAAAAGGCACCATCCTGTGTTTTCCCTCTTCTTTTTCTTCTTTTGACGAGATCCTGGGATCTCCTACTAGGTTTAATTCCTGACTGTGTACATAGGTAAATGGATAGCATTGGAGCATGTAATAGTGTGTGGCGAGATTTATTATTTAAGAAAACCTAAAGGCGTAAAATGTAACAGTGTAATAAAAGCTACTGGAACTGTTCAGTGACCTGTGGGCTCTGCAAGCGCAAGTTGCATTACACATGTTACAGGCCAACAAGCCAGACGCCTTGTTTGAAGTTTGTCACTAGTTTTAAAGCACAGTTGCATGCAATTCAGCCCATACCATGACTTATGATTATTTTGCATTGAGAACATACATCATTTTGTAAATTTTAAGAACTTAAATTTGTTTTATGATGATTTCATTTTAATTCTTTTACACTAGTTTCTGCTATACATTATGAATTTGTTTCTTCACTGTACTGCTTTCAGTTCCAGTTCTGTCTGAAGGCTTTTACGAAAGGACAAGAAAAATCAGAAGCTTTCATAAACATAAATATGGTGTTGTCAAACCGCTAGTCCACCGAGTTTGCCAGGTGAAGGGAGAAACCCTACATTGAAATTCACTTCAGCCTAAGCAAAACCAAAACTAAAACTAAACTTAACTAGAGCAAAATCAAACCAAGGATGAGATACCATGAGTCCCTTTGGGCAGAGTTTCTGTTCAGGACTTAAACTTGTACCCCCTGCCCTGCAAACAGGGCGCTGGGAAGGGCTCCGCTTCACAGAATCTTGTGAAGGAAGTACGGATGTCATTTTGGGTAACTAATCATGAGCTTCGCATGGCCCTAGCGCGCAAGTACGTATGATAAACAGCTGTCGCGAGTTTGTACGCTGCATTCTACAACACAGGTCATGCAAAATCTATCCAATGAGAGCTCAAAGAGATCAGCCCTTCCTTGCAGCGCCCTGTTTGCAGGGCAGGGGGTGCGAAGTTCAGGACCAGTTCACCAAGTCCAAATACCCGTATACGACACTAGTTGTTGCCATTTCTTGTCCTACACACAGCGTGTACACTATAAGATAGGATATACCCACACGTACATGTAGTAGGTCTGTAGACACCTGTCCATCCCCTGCTGACACAGCTGAACATAGTTTGAAAGTTCCCAGCGAGAGTGTTAAAAATAAATTGGTCTACAAATGATGCCACTACACAAACTAGTGTCCAGTGCAATGCATATTATGCATAAGTGTGCAACTTTCTACATGTATAAATTTGGAGCCCCTGTTACATCTAACATCTATGATTTTATAATTCTGATACACTCCTTAAATGCAGTCGTCCTCCAAGAGTTATTATGAATTGCAAACTATCTACTCAACAAATAAAAAAAAGGTTTGAAGTCATTCTTTAATGATACTTGAAACCAAGGTGACAGGGACAGGCAAGATGTCACACTTTGGACACTAAATTTATAGAATACCAAGTATTGACACAATATGTTTACACCTGTCTGTCGGTTTTCCCTGACTCCTTCCAAGCCCCCTACCCCTTCCAAGCCCCTACCCCTTCCAAGCCCCTACCCATTCCAAGCCCCTACCCCTTCCAAGCCCCCTACCCCTTCCAAGCCCTTCCTCTGGCTGCTCCCCATCAGACATTTGATAATTCAAGCATTTTTCTCTCACTCCTAGTGCAAAAAGGTGATTTTTTTTTCTCTGAATTTAATTTTCCGACAGTCCGAATCCAGTCTTAAAATAGCCAGGGACATTTTTACCCCATGCAGCATACCCAAGCAGTCAAAGTCATCATAATCCCAAAACCCATTTCCACACCCCATTACCCATAGCACATAGTCCTGAGATAAGACATTATCCCACCCTCCCAGCACCCAGGAGTATTGCAAAAAAAATTAGCGTGACGAAAATCCAACCCTCGGGATTTGTTTGTTCTATGTAACCACTGTGACCAAATCTTTGGACTTAAAACCTTTGGCAGCCCAGGGGGGAGGGGTGGGGATGACAATTGACAGGCGGTAGTTGCAAGGTGATAAAGAGGGGACACTGGGGTGGGGGAGGTTTCTTGCGAATGAAAGGATCAATTCATGCCAGCAGTTTTGGGCAGAATTTTTGGTTGGTGATGCATTGAGTGTGTTTTTTTTTTGGAACAGTGGACCCATTGAACTAATGAACTTCTCAACTGAAATTGAATGAAGTGCTTCAAAGGGGCCTATTGTTGATTGACCAGGCCAGCATGTCAGCATATTAATGCAAGGAGTGAGCTGTTCATTGTTAGGCCATTTTTTATGAGGGGAGGGGAGTGTTGACATTTAAGACAGTAAATGTGTTCATGTTTGCTGCTGTTTAGACTTCCAATTTTTTTTTTGAAGTAGAAATTATTGTGTGACAGGAGTGCATTGATTCAGAGCTCACTGAGTGAGTGTGGAGTTTTTGGAACATGGTGGGCAAAAATTTGCTGAGGATTTTTTTTTTAGGAATTGGGAACAGACCATTTGCACAGTGCCCCCTCACTGAGGACAACTTTTGTTATGTAAACGCTGAGAGCCTGAGACATGACAGCACAAAAGGTCTACTGATGCAGAGGAACAAAGACATGCCCTCCTGAAATCAGATGCAGAGGCTCTATTATAGAAATAGTCGGCGTAGCCTCTAGTGTCCCTCTACATTGTACCCAAGTTTAAAAAAAAAATGTACAAAAGAAAAAAGAATTGAGCTACTTTTCCAGAATAATTCTACACATTGCCCCTCCCTCTCGACACAAAATCTGGACACACCGCTGGTTTTAATGCTCAAATTGAATGCTAATTTTTGGGAAGGAACCTTTCTTATCGAAAAGAAGTCAATCTTTTGACAGCAACAAATCTGTCAAACGTGATTGTCATCCACATGTCAAATAATCCTTCAGCTGCAATTTTCTGTCAGACAGAAAAACGCCCAATCGCTGTCTGCAAATGTGAGATACACAAATCTATGACCTTTGATAGAGAGAGGCCCCCTTTTTTTGCGCTTGACTTTAAAAGTTGAACCCAACCCACAAAGCAAAGTACATGTAACCTTGTAGAAACTGACCAACAAAGTACCACATAAATGCACAGTCTTTATACAAATTACCCTGTGCTTTGAATCTTCCTGAGCTTGTATCCTTCAAAATCAAAATCATGTTCCATTAACAATTAAAAGTATTTGGATGGTTGGGCCTTCTTTCCTTGGCTTTATCCCAGCAAGTCCTCCAAAATTTTACTGGAGATTTTTTAATAACCCTTGTACCAGTACCGGTAGGCGTAAGGGTAATTTTCACATGATCCTGTAAAATCGTGGCTGCTGGTGTGTTGACATTTTTCAGAAAAGCTGCTGGCCGACACCTTAAAATACCGAAAGTCTATAAATTGCTCCGATTCATCTTAAGGGGGGGGGGAACCACTACACAAGAAAATGATTTTTTTTCTTTTTTTTTTTTTCTACAAGCCCAAAACGTCGCTTAAGGCCAAGTCATAGGCCTACTTGGTTGATGTTACGAAAATTCTCAGAGAAATTTCCTGGGGTTGAAGATTTTGCGAATGCACAGTGCAAAGTGCAAACTCTTGCATCAGAAATTCACGTTCACTTTCACACTAATGAACAGGCCTTAACTGTGAACTTTCACTGTATCAATCAGGAACCAGATGATTTAGAGCACTTTTAAATTACTTGAAATTGAAAGAGTTTGAAAAAAACAAAAAAACAAAGACAAGACCAGTCAAGCCTAGTAAAGCAGGTCCCAGGCCAAATTGATCTAAGGGGTCTACATGTAGGTAGTCATATCTGTGGGACAGTGTCAGGCTTGTGCCAGTCTAATTTAGAAAAATTAGAGATAGGTACAAACAGGACTGTAGGCTGGCCCTCTGGGACCAGCAAAATGAAACTTTTGGGCCAGGATGAGACTTACGCAAGTCTAATTCATACCTGATAGTCAGTTAGTGAATCAGTCAGTCAGCCAATCAGTGAGATAAGTACAAACAGTGAAACGTTTGGGCCAGGGTGAGACTTACATGCAAGTCTAATTCACACAGGGGAGCCAGTCAGACAGTGAGTCAGTCATTTACATTTGTACAAAGTCTAATTGTGGGCTGGCCTCTACTACTACAATTCAGGAGTGGAACTCGATGTCGCTCCAAACGTTACTGTCCCTAATTTCAGTTAAATTGCGTGAAGTTTCATTCTTAGTTTGGAAAAGAAAAATTGGATTAGTTGACTTTGCCATCTGCCTGACAAATTGATAAAAATACCACTATCTGGAAACTCACAAAGTGTGGATGGTATACCACAGTCATAATAGATATTAAAAGCTCTTTCAGAATTGTACTGACCCAGCACCAGTTGAGGATGGATTACATGTCCGACCCATCTCTGGCCATAATGGCAAGAGATGGCATTAAGTCTGTTTTGCGACCATGGTTGACTGATTCTGTGACTGAATGGACTGTCTGGTCACTCTGGTCAGATATAAAAGATACAATAGGCATACAGAAGGTTCTACGTAAGCAGAATGAAACCTCTTTCCGGACTAAACCTCTGGAATAATAGACTGTCGGAACTTTTGCTCACTGGAGGATTCAATATTGAGTTTTGCCCTTCACCAACGTGTTTTATACGCTGTATGCTCCGTGTTGTCCTAAGTGATTGTGAGAAAAATTCACAAACTACACGATAAGCAGGAGGTCGTGAGTGTGTTTGAGTTCCACCCGATGAGTGTGTTTGAGTTCCACCCGATGAGTGTGTTTGAGTTCCACCCGATGAGTGTGTTTGAGTTCCACCCGATGAGTGTGTTTGAGTTCCACCCGATGAGTGTGTTTGAGTTCCACCCGATGAGTGTGTTTGAGTTTTTCACCGATGAGTGTGTTTGAGTTCCACCCGATGAGTGTGTTTGAGTTCCACCCGATGAGTGTGTTTGAGTTCCACCCGATGAGTGTGTTTGAGTTCCACCCGATGAGTGTGTTTGAGTTCCACCCGATGAGTGTGTTTGAGTTCCATTTGAGTAGTTTGTGACTTTTTCTCACAATCACTCGGGACTCTAGTTAGTTTCCCTGTGTGGTTTCTTTGATTTAAGTATGTTTCCAATCAATTTATTTTGTTGAGCTGCATATTTTAGTGTAGTTGCAGAGCATGCACCATAACTTGTAAAAACTCAAAAAGTTGAAAGCTGTGCATGTACACTAAATTTGGGGGTTTTGTTCATTGGATGGTAGTGTGGAAATATTGACCTTTTTACCCTGGATAATTTTTAAGCAGTTTTAAGCAGGACGAGGCGCTGCTCAAGTTCAGGCAGAAACCAGAGTTCGAAATTAGCGGTAGCCCGCTAGCCAAATGCTAGTCTAAATTTGGGGGCTTTGTTCATTGGATGGTAGTTTGGAAATATTGACCTTTTACCCTGGATAATTTTTAAGCAGTTTTAAGCAGGACGAGGCGCTGCTCAAGTTCAGGCAGAAACCAGGGTTCGAAATTAGCGGTAGCCCGCTAGCCAAATGCTAGTCAAAACAGCGACTGGCTAGCCAAACTATTCTTATTAACTAGCCCGGCTGGCGAATGAAAAATTATTAGGATACGGCAAAGATGAACGTACAGGAAGAAATAAATCATTAAATTCAGAAAAAAAAACCCATCAATTTGTGTCTAATTTTGTCAACTGTTTTAAAGGGTTAAATTATTTGATCTTTTCATCAAAAACACTGACAAAATTGCCTCAGAAATGAGCCTGAAAATTTGCCATTTTGTATTTGAGATAAGAAAAAATGCAGGCTAGTGAAAAGCCCGCGGACTAGTTAAGAGTCCGTTTCAGTAGCCCGGCTAGCTAGTGAACAAAAAAAATTAAGGTAGAACCCTGCAGAAACCCCTTGAAAGTCCAGCATGAACACAGCTGAATGCCGTTAGTCAGCAACAAGTTTTCCAGTAGCTGGAGTTGTCATATCACAAGAATGAGATGGCAAACCTCGGGCAGGAGTTCACATTTCCACCAGGGGAGGGTAGTGATTGATGTAACAGGAAGAGTGTGTTGATGACAGCCAGTTGTTGCTAGAGCTCCCAAGCCTGGATGGACCATGGATGGACCAAACGCAGAACACACTTTAGATCATTAGATGGCAATTTTCTTGCTGTGCAAAACCAGATGCACTCTTTGTGTTGAGAAAAATTCTGACTTGTGGAACCCTTATTCCCAATACATCACCAAATTCCTGCAAGATACTGTAAGTTAAAGTTGTGTTCCCCCATGCAATTATGGAGTTTCATCCTAAAAAATAGATTCCTTTTCTACATTGGTATTTTTCTAACAATGCAACAATTTCACTTTTGAATGAGACATCGACCAAAAAAAACCCACCAACCAATGTGTAGTTATTGAATTATTACTTTACAAGTTTTGCATTACTCGCAGCCTGATAATAATTTGTCATTGCATGGAAGCTGGTTCCCACCCCGCATTCAGTATTGATAATGTACAGACTGGGAGCCAGTCTTCCTGTAAGGCAGATCTGTTTGTGCCCACAATTTAAAAAGAAAAAAAATCAGAGGATTGTACACACCCAAAATGTTTTTTAAAAAAGAAGAGTTTTGTGGGATTGGAATAAAACATACAATAACATGGTACAAATTTATCCGGATAAAAATATTAATCTTTTGTAGAGCAAGGTTAAGCAGCTTTAAATTTATTGACGATACTTACCTACTTTGCCAAAACTGCTCAGAGAAACTGGTGTAAAATGTCATTGCCACCTAAGATTATTTAGGGGGTGTTGGCCTCAGAATTTGTGGGTCAGTTCAGTGTTTGTTTCATTTGAAGGAAAGAGCTCTTGACACATTGACCTCCCAAGGCAACCCAGGGTCATGTTCACCCTTAACTTGTTATTTCTTAGACCATACATGGCACCTAGGACTTGTGTATATGCAGAGTAAGGTCTTTCAGCCCAACCATGGCCCAATACACTCCTACCCTCAACCCCCCCCCCCCAGAAAAAGTATTAAATTGCACTTAATATCCACTCCTGTTCACTGTATGCACTTGTGATGTGTATGTTTATACAGAGAATGCCTGTGTGCTTTGGATTGGTGTGGCCAGTGGTTGATTCAAGATTTTTCTAGGGGATAGCTGAGGTGTTGTAATTAATTAATTAATGTTCAGACCGAAGTGGTTTAGTGAGGGGGGGGATGGGGCTTTAGGGGTTAAACCCCCCTCCCGTGACCAAAAAAAGCCACACAATGCAAAGGGGGAGGGGGGAGGTAGGGGAGACAGGGGGAGGGGAGAAAGAGGTGAGGGGTATCCACACATCTGATCAATGCGCTGAACATTCTCTGCACACAACTCACTTGCGGGTGGTGTACTGTGTGTGCAAGATGCGACTTGCTGCAAATTGAATTTCGTGGGAAAATTGGAAACCTTCCGTTGAAAAAGTTCCTCCTTCGCCACTTCCTCATACCCCAAGACTCTCACTCTTGGTCGAGAGAAATATCTCTCAGATCCTCTTAGGTCTGTTTTTCATGTACGGTATCATAAGGGGAGTCAGGTTGGTGTAGCTGTACTTTTCCTACCTGATTCCGTGGGTTTTCCTCAGAATATTCCTCTGGGTTTTTCCTCCCCCCTCTAAAACTGTAACTTCTTCTCATTGTCTTCTTTCTGCAGGTTTCTTCAAGCTTTCGAGCTACAGTGCTTAGGGTACTTTTGAGGAATCCTTGGTTTCATTACCAGAAAGAAATAAAATAAATAAATAAATAAGGCCCTTCCACATGCTCCAAACTTAAGGAATGCCTTTGTCACAGTTCGTTTGAAAAGCTTGTGAGTTGAATTGTGACTGGCTGACTTGTGATGGACTTGTCAGGAACTGCAGGGACTTGTGATGGATTCGACTACAGCACTGGTCACAGTTGATGCAGTTTTGCCTAGCCGTCAATTGTGAACCATTTGAAGTTTCTCCTATCAAGGCCATCCATTTTGTTTTCAAAAGGATTGTCAAGCATTGATTTCTCCTGAAAACTTGGTAGACATCCTGTCATCATCTCCGCATTCATAGACTTGTGCTGGGTTCAATACAAGTGGTCTGAAATGCAACAAGAAAGTGTGGGAAAAGGGAACACATATTTAAACACATCACTTAACCTATTTTCCAGATAAATTATGAGCTCCTGAATACAACTAATTGAAACTCATGATTACAAAGACGTTTTCCTTTTCATGAAGTTACACAAAATGGGCAAAAGTTACTCTTGTGTTGAAAAGACTTTTTTTTTTACAATTTTTCTTTTAAAATCAGTCTGTATCGACTGAGGCCATTGTTATATTGACTTGGCCTTTGAAGTCTTGCCGGCTCCTGAAGGGCTTTTTGAGGGCCACAGAAGTAACTTGCTTTGCCTTGCTACAGGCCGCCTGCTGGCTCAAATATCAATCTTTTCCCAATATTTAAAATGGCAACACTTACAACTTGAAGGTGAAATATAATCACTTATTCCATTTTTTTTTAAAGGGGGTTGGGTATATAAAAGCCCTGTAGCTTTAAAAGCTAGACCGATTGTATTTTGAGCTTCGTTATTGTATAGCTGCCAATGATGCTGCCATTGCAATTGTAAACAACTTTTTATGTCGTCCATTGGCTGTTTTGTGTTTTCTTGCTGCTTTTGTTTATCACATATTGTTTAAAGCTGCTCTACCCATGCTCGCCAACATATTCAATTTTTTTCTCCCCATGAAATAAATTTTCAAGGTACTTTTTTTCTGTTTGGGACATTTTCTACAGTTTAAAAAACTGGTTCGTTTGATGTGCCTGAATTTGAGTTGCAAAAAATTCAAACTTTGTAAAGTAATTATTCTGTCAACATGGGTAAATGATGGACCGGGGTCCAAAACAGAGATTTGGATAGCGTGAAAGGCCATTGAGTGTTTAATTTAACCCTCTGGAAATGTAAGGGCAGACACAGGTTTTGTTTGAATGAGCCAATGGGCACTTTGTATGATAGGGTGGAGTGGGTGGTATAGAACATGTATGTTTTTGTCCCATGGCGTCACAATAAATACCCTCTTCGCACATACAGGTATACACACAATCTGGTTCCTTTTCACTTCACTTTACCTTATTTGTGGCGCACCTTCATGTTTGCCGAGACCACACACGAGCCCATTTTCAGAGGACGGGGGAAAATCCAGGGGTAAAAAAACATTGTGAGGACACTCAGAAGTGCCCAGTACTTCGGTCCAAGGTTTTGCCAGCAATCAATTTCTTCCACATAGAGTTGTCACTACAGAGGACTTGCAAGTTTTGCTTTTAAATGTTTCATTTTGATATGAATACTTTTGCTTTTTGATTTCTATTTTTAAAAAAATAGCATACAATTCTAGTACACTAAGTTGTGTATATGGAATTAAATTTGCAGGGGTGGGTTTGGGGGTAGGTGGGGGGTCGTGAAATGGGAGGATGGGGAGGGTGGCATTTTCCGAAGGGGTCAGTTAATTAATGTTTTTTTACCAATTAAAAGTTCATGTTGTCTTTCCCCATTTTCTGGAGGGGGGGGGGGTGGGCGAGGGAGCATGTGCCTTTGGGAGGTGACCCTCCTGAGTTATGCTTCTGCGTAAACGTCAAATTACATTACGAGCTTTATTGAAAAGATTGGGTCATACTCTTTTCAGGCATGCAGCCTTTCATCAGTTTAGTTGATTTCCTCATTTTTCACTTCACACTTACGCCAATGCCATTAAAAATTTGAAAAACACTGTATAAATTCTTGTCAAGTTTGGAGTTTTCTCCTTTTTTTTGTTGGCTACTTCCCAGTTGTATGCCTTTGTTTTGTTTGTTATGTGGTGATAGTATTTTTGTTTGGAGTTGGAGGTTGCTTAATTTGAAGAAAATTCAAACTGAGATCTGCCATTGGTTTTTTAAATTGGTTTATCCGAAATCCGAATGCACTTGGGTAAGGCCCTGCCTGAGAATTACCCCTTTCGCTGCGCTTGGTAAGACTGCAGGCTAAGAAAGCTGTTGAAGTAAAATTGGGTCCTCAATCATTGTCAAGACCTTGGGGGCCCAGGTCAGGGTTACCTTCAACAAGTAAAAGACCAAGGATACCAATCATGTAGAGGACTTCAGGGAACCTCAGGATTCCTGCCATTAAGTTTCTTGTTCAGGAAAAGCCTGTTTAAAGCTACATGCATTTTTTTGGGGGGGAGGGGGGGGGGGCAAATTTACATTTTTTGGTGAGGTTCCTTGCAATACATTTCTTGTCCTCAGTTAATTTGTACCTTTGCATTCTTCATTTAATGTTCCCCTAAACTTTCCTCATTTTTTAATCATTTAATACTGCTGAAGAATCTCAACATGACATATATAAACAAAACCAACAATTGTCCAAGTCAGTTGGAAAATAAGCAGTAACTTTTGAAAATGTTTTTCTGCCAGTCTTTGGTACTTACTTTGTTTACTTTAGGATACGTGTAACAGTATTCTGTTTAATCATGGAGGAATAAAAACACATCCTCCATGGTTTGATTAACTTCTTTAAGTTTAACTGTTTGATTAACCAATATTTTGTGTACATAAACAAGTCTCGTCTCGTTTTTATTTTCAATTTGTAATATATTAAAGTTTTGGCCAAATGTGGCAGTAAAAAGTTGGAGACCCGCACTTGGGCCGTAAAAAAAACCCTGGTAGATCGGGTTACTGTAAACACACAATTCTTGTTTGGCCTTAGATATCTACACAAGAACGATTACCTCGTGGATTTATGCGCTTAGTTGACCTGACCAAATATTTAGTGACATGATGACCGGGTTTTTGTGATCTATGACTTTGAATCGATCTCAGATTCTTGCTATTTGCTCTGGAGATATGAAAGGCTAAAAGCATGCCCATCCAGTTTCATCTGCATGGCAAAAACTGGAGGTAGTCTCTTTTGAGCCGTTTTCTAAACAAACGACAAGATATCACTATTACTAGAGGTGTTTACATAGGGATTCATTGGATCTGTGGGATTTGTAAATGACTTGCTGATAACCTAACAACAAGATACAGTCCAGTGCAGGATTGGAGTTAGTCTTGGTTCAAGATTGACAGAGTTCTTAGTTCTTAGAAGGTGCTTGCTGATACACCATTTAAAGTGACGATTAACTTGAAATTACATACATAATCCCCGTAATCTAGTCTTAAGTTCCAGACTGGATTTGTTTTTTATTCCCCTAATACGGCCGGCCCCTGACTTACGCGGTAAAGCCCCGCGGCGGTGGTAGAGGCTGCTATCAACAAGATGAATCAAATCCAGTCTTTGAAACTTCGGCAGCGCTACCCGGAAAATTATGAGCATACTCAACGCGCGCTGTGTTGACTGAATACTTGAGATGGGTAGAAAATATTGATATTTTGACAAGCAGCGTGACATGGGTCTGTAAGAAATGTACAAATATTTGCAAAAGGACTCAACTGCAGACAGAGTCCAAGTCCTTTTACAAGTAGGCGCAACAAGTCCTTGTGCAAGTACATGTGGGCGTGGTACTTGGACAATTTTGGCAGACAGTTCACTCTGTTTACACCACCTAAAAACTCAAGTACTCTTGACTTGTTTATGGCGAATCACATGTACGCTGTACTCTATAAAAGACTGTACTAGGACAGCTGCTTTCTGTAAAGTTCATCCATTGTTGGGGGAGGGAGAAGCAGTAGGTATGGAGGTTTCGGTCAGAGGGATGTTGGTAATTTTTTTGGCCCTGTTTTATTCATAAAAAATGGTTAAAAGGGGGGATGGTATTACCAGGCATAACGATAACAATAACATTTTTTTAGACTGAAGTCTGAATTCAGACTTCTTGAATCTGAGAGAAAGATATTTTCAGTGTAAAATATATGAATCTTTCAGACTAAGCTTTCATCCAATTTTAAGATTTGTTTGGAATTGACAATCTCATCCTCGGGTATTACTAATTTATGGTTGTGAGGAGGTGGCGCTTTCCATTCCTTAAAAAAAAACTATGCCAAAATGTTGTGGGAGGGGGTGGGGTGCAAGGCCCCTTGCCCCCTTCCCCTCAATATGCTGGAAGGGGGGGGGAAGCTAGCTAGCCCCAACTTTGTAAAAATTGGAATGCAAGTAAACACCAACTCTGCAGCTACACCTAACACCTGAGTCAGGGCTTCAGTTAAAAAACTGCCAAGTTGATTTGGGCTTCTAAACTAATCAGTCTCAAGAGCTTACAAGTCAACAAACTACTGCAGTTCATTCAAGGTCACATTTATTTGCCAACAGCCAGGGAATCATTTTCCAATGTACAATGTTTTCAATTAAAAATCAACTGTGCTAGCCAATAAGTCATGAAGCCCCCAGGCATTTTTTTCTTTTGGCGGGGTGGACTTAAACAAGATGTTGTCAAGAGCATTACTGCAAACATCCATCACCACCCTGCCACTGTAGGAGTCTGGAGGGCTTCAACTCCGCTGTCAATGGCACCAGACTATTATTGTTCAAACTGTGTAAGAGCTTTCTTTGCTTCAGTGTACACCTGCGATGTACTTGTCTCCAAAATAAGTGGCCTGTGGTCCCCCCTTTTTTTTTTAGGAGGGAAGGGGTGGGGTGGTGGGAGGGGAAGGGATTTTACTAGACTGGCAAGTTGTTGAAAGACTGTCTGAGAGCAGTTTGTGCCCAGAAGCTCTTGTTTGGAAATACCACGCTCTAAATCACTAGTTGGTGATTTATCAAAATAATGTCTTGGGCCAGTGGGAAACTGACCTTCAGTAAAACCTTCTTGACGCATTGTATCCTACCTATTTGTTATTTCTAAACATTTTGTTTATTTTTGCAAAGGTGTTAGTCCTTTTTATCCCAGTGGCTCATAGAAGTTACTTTTCAAGGAGGCTATTATGGGCACTTCCTCCAGGCAGTGAGCAGTCCACAACAATGAAGCTAGTTATAGACATGCCTCCTATTTGGTCTCCCCACAGCTGTTGGGATGTGATCAACACATACCTACCTAGGAAAATCTCAGACTTTACATCCATTTTTACAAACAGTCCTTTAGAGTCATGAATTAGAAAGAAAAGGCAATAGACCGATGGCAACGTGATCGAGAGATGGCAGAATGATCGACTGATATCGCAGTGCGATCGATCAATAGTGCAACAAGACCAGGCAATAGTGCAGATCCACTTTGTTTCCACAAATCCACTTTCAGGGCCACAAAACTCTCCCTTAATTTAAGAGAAAAAGTTGCAGGATACAAATCATGATTTGGCCGGCGTGGACAATTTCGGGCCTATTTACTGGTTGTCACCCTTATTGTCAAAATGGACAGACCCAGCCAAGTTTCCCAAAATGACTTATTTAATGATCAACAGTATATGCCTGCTGGTACTTCTTTTAGACTCGAAAGTATGGAAAAAAATAGTATAATAAAAAAAAATTGCCTCTAGGCAAATGTCACCATTGGATTCACCTCCGCTATAGCGCTACCATCCCTCTAAAAAAACAAGGCAATAAAACGCTGTGGACCACGTCACAGTCAACAACAATCAAATAATGTAACCATTGGTCCATCACTTATCATTGTGAAGAACATGTACCAACTGTGACTAGGTCGGGAAAACCTCTGAATCAGCTACCGGTATTCTGACGGATCAGTTCCCCCCTTATCAATTCTATTGGCCTCGGAAATATATGGGACAAGGGAAAAGAATCAAACTTCAGTTTTGGAATTTTATGCTTGAAACTACACGTACTT
Organism: Patiria pectinifera; assembly: GCA_029964075.1. Classification (NCBI taxonomy): domain Eukaryota; kingdom Metazoa; phylum Echinodermata; class Asteroidea; order Valvatida; family Asterinidae; genus Patiria; species Patiria pectinifera. The sequence continues at coordinate 24,267,147 of CM057141.1, read as the reverse complement.
TTCAATAGATCCGAAACCCATGCAGTCTTGGCTGTGGTATTCTTTATTGTAAACATCATAATTGGAACTTTGTCCAGCCGGAAAAACACCGAACCGGGGAAACTGAAACTTACGCCCCCCTCTCGGTTTGAATTAAAGAATTTGTTTTGCATCGACAGCCAGGGACAGATTCAGTTCATAGGGTTTACAAACTTGGGCAAGTGTGTTTGCGCATATTTATTGCCCACAATACTTAAAGTGCGTTGACTTAATACTGGCTTGTATGACTTGTTACACTTTTGGGATTTACAAATGTGCAAACATTGGTTTTAATTTACAACAAAAATTTTAATCATTCCTTAATTCTTTAGGAATTTGGTTTTTAGAGTTTGGAATGCGTACAAGTTAACGGGAGATAATGATACATACATGTAAGCCAATGTTATTGACACTAGACATTTGTTATTAACCAAAGTATTGAGGCATGTGGCTTAGTGGTTGAGGTTCGTGACTCATGATCAGAGGGTCAGGGGTTTGAATCCAGCTGCTGGTCGTATGTTGTGTCCTTGGGCAAGCCACTTTACCCCAACTTGCCTCTTTCCACTGGGTTTCCACTGGGTACCAACATTAGCTGGGGAGTAACCTGCGATGGACTTGCATCCAGTCCAGGGAGAATAGAAATATTCTCAGTTGTTTTAGGCCCAGGAAACCAGAGTTATTAAATGCCCGCCTAAGGAGCCATATAGGCTCATTACAGACTTAACTTTGTTTTTCATACTCTAAACAAGACCCAGGTAAAAGTTCTTGGAATTGCCCAAATAGAGACGTCAAGATGTTAAGTAACCACAGTAAAGATCATGCTTACGTCAAATGAAGAGTTTGTTTGAAATAGTAATTGCAACAACAAAATCTCCAGAAATTACAGGTTCACACTGGAAAAGTGGACATGTTTGTGCTTGTTGTGAAATTCGGCCAAGTGGCAACTTTTCTAACTTTTTGCTTACCATTATATTAGGGAGTGCCGGGAAATTGGCCCTCAGTTCATAGCGATGGGTTTTCGCCGCCATAGCTTTGAGATAATCACCCTATACAGACCTATATGAAGTAGTATAACCCAGGCCATGGAGACAACCGGTCAATAATCTAAGTATTTGGTATTTAAACTATGCACTATACACCAGACATGTTGACGCTCCATACCAAGTAGTTCTGTTTTCCTTGTTCAAGTGCCAACACTTTATAAAGCACTTTATGCTTGGGCCGGGCCTTATGTTCCTAGATAGGTTATCTACCCCAGGAATCAGTGTCTATACACAAATGATTTATATAATATCCTTAAAAGTCGTTTGTATAACAGTGCGGACGGGCTAATATTGTCATATTATTAGTTTTAATCCTTTAGTTCAATATTGGATGTCTTCTATCTGAACTTTGATGTTGCCGCAAAACGTGTAAAACGTTTTATGTCAGTAGGTGGACGAGGTACAGTTAAGTTGGATCTGGGTCATTTTACAAATTTGGGGTCAACTTGTTTTCCTTTTTTGCCTTCTCTTCCAAGAGTGGTTTGTAAACTACCCATCCAACAAGTATAACGAACAATTGTTTGAAGTTAAATGGTGCTTGAATGTGCAAATCACAAGGACATTAAGAGACCTCCATGTAACGGGGGCAGGACAATGTCACACTTTGCATCCCAAATTAATAGAATGACCCATCTGCCTTTGTATAGGTTTGTAGAAACAGGAAAACAATATTACCGTTGGAAATTAATACAAAATATTCATAAGTAACCCCTCAGACTAAATGATATTAATTCAGTGTATAATTATGTGTCTTATTCTTAATTCTTGCATGGAGACCACCTGATTCTTCAAAACCAAAACTTAAGAGTAAACTATGGTGTATTCTTGATGATTGGAAAAAATTGGGACAGTGGTGTTTTTTTTCCTGCTGTGAGCCACTAGGAATGATTCAGTTGGCCTACAGCTACTGTACTAATTCAAAAGAATGAAGACATCATTTTATTCCCAGTGGGGGGGGGGGGTGTTGTTTTTAAAAATGTGTTTTTGCCCTGAACTTTCTTTCATCTCTTCATGAGACTGAACATTCTCCAGTATGGCCGTGTGCCTCGCATGCGAAATGCAATTCCAGAAGAGCTCAGAATCCCAAATATTCTTTAATCATTCGAACAAAACTTTCAGTAGTCTATAAATCAGGCATTTTGATTGACTTTTGGATGGGGTTTTAAAAAAATATGTTTTTGCTGAACATTCTGAACATTCTCCAGTAGTGCCTGGCATGTGAAATGATATTCCAGAAGAACTCAGAATCCAAAATATTCTTTAATCCTTCGAACAAAAAATTCAAGTCTTAGGCCTACCCCACATCAGGCATTTTTATTGACTTTTGATGAACGACATCAAAAGTTGACTCTTGCAAATTCTTGCCAGATTGTGTTCTGTTTACAAGCAGAAAAATATGAACTGTCTCCTCCAGGCTCCAACATATGGAGAAAACATTTCAGACCTCTAGCCCTGTGATTTTTTTCTAGTTTCAACCCCCAAAATAGATTTTGTTTATATTGCTATTTTTCTAACAATACAAATGTTAACCACTTGTGGCTGAGAAATCAAAACAAACTGATCCTACCACAAACAAATATGGAATGTTGTTTTTTTACATCCTGACAGTAATCCAGGTGTACATTTTTTTGTGCATTTATGGGTGTAAATGAAGCCAAACTAATAGCATATTTTCGGAGGGTTGAAAACATCAAAAATGGAGCAAAGTAGCCTTTTCCATTTAAATAAAAATACAAATCTAAAATATGTTAGGAGAAAAAAAATTGAATGCGCTGATTGCTGAAAAGCGCGTTAGAACAGCTTTAACTGACGACCCTACACGCTAGGTGATGTGTCACCGCAGTATTTTGATTAGCATTAAACCCTGAAGACGCATCAGGGATTTGTAAGATAAATTACTTCCTGAGAAAACAGGTCACAGTCCCCAAATGCATCAAGCAGGAAGTCATCAACCACTTCTAAGTATCTCAGAACATTCTTTTTAAAATTAGGATTTGTCCTGCAATGATGTTATTCATATGAGCAGTGCTGTCAGCAGTGTTTGTATTCATTATCAAAACCCTCCTACTGATAGAACTGTCACAAACTGTCAAAAAAAAAAAACCTACTTCCCCTCCCACAGGCTGGTCACCAACTGCAAGAACCCCTTTGGATTAAACCATGTAACCATCAAAACCTGTTGAACTGGTTTTATAGATCGAGGGTGTTATGTCCTTGAATACTTAGCAAACTTTTACTGCAATTCTATATAGACCTGATGCATAGCAGCCATTGCCCTCTAGAGGGGAGAGGGAATGCCTTTGTTTTACTGGTATGCATAAGAGAACCTTTTGTGCATTTATTGTTACTGAATTAAATCAATCATTGCCAGGCACTCAGCAGTACTTCTATCTATCTCTCTATCTATCAGGCTACGTCCATCCACTGTCGAATGAAGCCCTCCTCATGCCGTTTCCAATCACTTCTGTTTCTGGCTGTCCTAGTCCAAGTCGCTGTTCCCATATATGTAGTTACATCATCTCTCCATCTTTTCTTTGGTCTTCCTCTCCTTCGCTTTCCCATTCGTGGTTGCCAATCTGTTAATCTGCATGTCCATCTATTATCCTGAATTCTTGCTACATGCCCTGCCCATCTCCATTTTGACTTTCTCTATGACATCTTTCACCCCAGTTTTCTGCCGAATTACTTCATGTTTTACTCTATCTCGTAGTGATAAGTGAAGCATCTGTCTTTCCATAGCTCTCTGTGCTGTTGTGAGTTTCTGTTCAAGTTCTTTAGTTAATGACCAAGTTTCTGATCCATAAGTCATAGTGGATAGCACACACTGATTGGATAGTCTCTTCCTTAGCAGTACTTAAACCCACCATATCTGTTACCGTCAGTCAAGGCAAAATGTACAAAACTCCCACAGCCTGTCTATTCTACCAGTATCAGCCCAATTTACAAAACTGTTAAAACCTGTCACTTGATAGATTTTGACAGATAGGGTATCTCTCTCCGTTTTGGCACAGAGAGAGGGCGGGTTAAAGGTATACCTTTGTCCGGAGGTCGCCAAAATTTAGTGTTTGATATTGGTTGCTAGCCAAAATTTAGTGTTTGATATTGGTTGCTAGCCATATTTCAAAGGTCTGAGTCACAGAAAATCTACATCTTTAGTGTCTTTCATTTACATTCACAAAAGCAACTCAACATCACTTTGTATTTGGCCATTTGCTGTAAAAAGCTGTAAAAAGCTTTCAAATGTTTTCTTATTAAGTGTTTCTTCCTTTAATATTTACAGAATCATAAAGAAATATGTTTAAAAAGGTAAAATTGCTCACTTTCACTTTTTCAACCCCACAGTTCAGCCACATGTTCCTGAGGAACCAGTCATTTTTGCAGATGAGTTCGATTTACCACGGCATTCAACCGAAAGTAGACCCAAGCGCGCCATTGAGGGCAACATCCACAGAAACCGCTTCGTGGAAACGCTGGTGGTCGTGGACAAGAAAATGATTCGCAGTCATGGAGAAGAGAAGATCACATCTTACGTCCTGACAATACTGAATATGGTGAGTATGAAGTGAAATTCTGCGAAACTTAAACAAAGTTGTCTTTTAATAGGTTTAAACTCTTGTTAACTGAACCAAATTAATTCCCATGCGGACAGCCAGTAAACTTGCCAAATTGTTTACCGTAAATTTTTCATTGCAAGTTTAACCTCCTGCACAGCGTTAAAATTTTAAAGAGCCAACCGGGTCGCTGGAAAAGTTGATTTTCAGTTAAAAATCTCTGACAAGTCCCGAGAGGACGGTCACTGCAACGGTAAAAACTAGAAAGCACTCAGAGAACGCAAACCTCCGCCAAGGCTAAACAATTCCACGCCATATTGTCAGTACACCCAAAAGAAATATTCCCAAAATGGTGAAGAATCCTTTAAAAAATCTTGGATCCAGACACAGGTCCGGATCACTTACATACTGGTATCACCAAGATCAAATCGTGGGACTAAAAAAAACCCAAACAAACAAACAAACAAACTAAAACCTTTTGGGGGGGGGGGGCTCAGATGTAACAGAGACAGGAGAAAAGTTGACTCCAAGTTTATACAATGACCTGTATGCATGCGCATATTACACCCATGAAATACGTTTAGTACAGAATGTGGACTATGGTAAGCGGAAGTTTTTTGCAAACAGTAAGCAGAGCCATGAAATTGGGCCGTTGTGATTTCTAAGTTGTACATTGTACCTACGAAGAAGGAAAAAACAAGCAACTCTTTGGTAGTCTTGATGGAGTTTATGTTTGGACACAAGAGGTCTTTGCGCTATATTCACATGACTATTAATCCATCACAGCATTGACCTGGCGCCCACATGGCTCACAGAGGTCAGCGCTTGACCCTAAAAGCCACTAAAACAAACTTGTAACTTGATTCCACCGCTGAACCACTCCAAAACTCTTCAATGTTATCAGCTTTTAATGCATTGGGGAAAAATCAGTGGAAGGGTACCGGTAGGACATCTTAGATGCTTTCGATGAAAACAAGCAGATGTTTTCATCAAAATGTTTGTCTTGAGAAAACGGGTATTGAAATGTGACGTCTAGTAAAAGTGGGTCAGGTCACAGAAACGCAAAGCTTTGAAATTCTCAATACTTCTGTATTGAGAGCCAAGTACCGTAACTTGATTTGCAGTTTTGCAAAGATTTTTGCAGGGTGGTTGATTCTTCAAACCATGAGTTCAAATCAGGTGAGCTGTGATGCGTTTGTGTCCTTGGGCAAGACACTTTGTCATGAATCTCTTCTCTTAACCAAGGAGTAAAACGGCTGGGTACAGTTTGAAAAAAAAAAACGTTTCCATCAGCCAGCTGCCCATAATGGCGGTATCAGTCTGAATTGCTTCCTAGGGAGCTGAGCTGATCTTATGAATATTTTAAAGGGGTCACTAGGGAAGGGGTAATGATAATGTAGCACCTTGGGTGCCAATATTTGTGGGATATATGCCCTATTTAAAAATCACTGTTGGTATTTTTATGGTCTCAAGGTCTCATCCAGTGTCAAAAGTTGAAGTTGCAGCTTAAAGTCCTATTTCTACCCACTGCGATTTTATTCCCTAATAAATAGGTCAGACGGGGCCATCAATTGGGATACAATTCCATTAGTGTCACGCAGGTCCATCAGCATGTATCTGGGCTACTGTGCATAAGTACATGTACGTACGTCACTGCAGAGAGCCTTATTTCAAGATTGCAGGAATTCTTGAGTACAGTCAGCATTCAGTATTTCCCATATAATGACCAGTTTAGTCGGAAGTCGCCGGATTATTGCCAGCAGTTTATTTGTAATTTATGAGGGCCAGGTTGCAAGTCCCAAAGAACAACAGGTGCAGTTGAACTTGGGTTATTTGCTGACATAAATCGCCCGAGGTCGGCTCAGTCCATGACCAGTTGAAAAAAAAAAGTTTTAAAACAGATGCTGCCGAGGAAGCCATTTTAATCAATCAAATTGAAGACAGGTTCGCAAATGCTTTCTTGGACTTCAGGCATGAAAAGTAGATGGCAAGGTTAGCCCAGGTTGGACGAAGTCTAACGTAGGGAGGAAAGGGAGTCCACCAGGGCTAATGGCAAGGTGTGACCACTCACTAAGGCTGTATTGAGCGAGTCACTGGTGTAAACTCAAGTGTACTCCTGAGTGCATATAAACAGCTAGAGCATGACCCATGAGCATGCGTGAGTACTTGAGAGTATACTCTTGCACTTGTCAAGTCACGCTTGAAATCATGTGATTTTAAGATGGCAGAAGGGTATATAAACACTGCAATTTTTTTCCAATTTAACAACCTTTTCTCGTTAATTCTTGTTTTTGAAATTTACTTTTGCATTATGTATTTGCAAAATTTGATAGATATGTGCAAATCTGAAACTGTATTCTCTTTTTTCTACATTTAAAACTAAGTTTTGAACGAAAAGCAACCATTACACAATAACCATTCAAGCAATGTAACCCAAGTGCAATGTGGACACAATATTTTCCTCATACTCATTCATACTCGTACTCAGTACAATGTCTCGTACTCTGCTCATAAAAACGTTCTCCCGCTGGACTTTATGATATTTTTGTTTAGGTACATGCAAGAGAAGATAACTTTTTTCTACTGTTGGGTAGATTATCCAAAATCGTCATGTTGGACCCGGTCCAAGACAAGGATTTCTTGAACCACTGTCTCGCCAGCAATTCTAACACTGCTTTCTGCATAGGTAAAATCAAACCATGGTCGAGACCAGGGTTGAAAGGCTAGTACCTAGTACCCAGGTAGAAAATCCAAAATGTGCAGCCTACCCATGTTTGATTGGAACCACCTACGACGGACGCGTGTTGATTTCAACTAGGGGTAGGCGAGACGATAGAGTGAAAAGGCTTATACATGACATAAGATACTGTGCAGTATTCCAGTGAAAGAGATCATATAATATTCTGGTTTCTTTTGTTAAAAGTATTTAGGTTTTTCTTACCAAAAAAGTTGCTCTGTTTCCCATCATTTACATGTAGTTGACAGAGATATGCATTACAATGTCAACTTGTTTGGGGTTGGGTTTTGTTCTGGGTGAATGAAACTGGCTCTGTTACAGGTAAGTGCACTCTCCTCATGATACTGTGTCACGGAAATTGAAATGAACTCCCTTACTGCCTTAAAGTAATCACTTTGTTATAAAAACACGCCCCAAAGATACACCGTTGTAATGGTTAACACTAACATTGGTAGGAAAAACAGCCCTAAATCACTCTTTTAATGGTTTTACACTGACAGATTGATGGATATCGTTGGTCATTCGGTGTCTTTTTTGAAGGAATTTGGAAAATTACATATACAGGGTGGCCCACCTCCCCAAATAAATGGAAGAGCGTACTTCCGCTACCCTGAGACTCAAACAACCTACTATACAGAATATTTTAGATTCTGCTAAAAAAAAAATGATACCAAAATCACCCGATACAGTCCAGTAGTCGGGTTTTTTCGGAGCCTATCTTGTGAAACAAAGTCAGGAGTCATTTTGTCCCCATGAATTACTCAACCGCGCCTGCGAATTTGACGTAATTGGATAGAGGGATTAATTGTTAAGAAAATTAGATACCTTTTGGGATTACTTGTTATATAATAGGCTGATACCCACATGCAAGATGTGTGCTTCACGAACATGTAATAGGCTCTGCAGCAAAAACTACTGGACCGAATCGGGAGATCTTGGCATTATTTTTCTTCCAAAAAGATTCTCCATCCAATGGTACAGATGGTTTGAATCTCAAGGTACCGGTAGTGGAAGTATGCCGTTCCAGTTTTTTGGGGGGCTGTATAGCTTTTAAAGCCATGAAGAATCATTGGCAATTATCCTTAAAAGTACCTACTAATTTAATGACAGAATCCTTGCTACAAAGTGAAGATACCAGGACTGGTATCAAATACCCTGTGAAATTATTAATGGTATCGCTTGGAAGAAAGTTAACACTGCAGGGGGTATAAAAATAGGTTGCCCGTGAGCACACTTTTTTATATTGAAATTAACCGTTTTCTACTGTTTGGTATGTTTTGCATATGTTTAAATGCCTAGCCTGACAGCAAGAAGTCCTTGATAACATGTGCACCATTGACACATGGATAAGAACCTGTACAAGTTCGTAGTTGTGAAAATGTAGCTCGCGCTTGTTGAAATGTTCTCATGAAATAAAAACTGTCTTGTACTCGTACTCATACACATTTATGGCAAGGTACCGTACGTGTACGCGTACTCATAGAGTCATAGTCGTACTCATGGCAAAATACTCATACATACTCGTGAATATGTACCGGTACTCGACTACAACACTGCTCATTGGGTAAATTTGTGCAAAATGTCTTTGCTTTCATGGTAAAAGCACGGATTGGTATTCTAACATGTCTGTTTTTAGTGCAGAATTCTGCGGTTAGCCAAGAACATTCCTCCCAGTTGATTTATAAAATTCATAAGCCATGTGCTCCTGCTAGCTAGGTGCGATGACATCTTAATGCTCTGGTTAATGATGTACGGTTGACATGGACCATTTTGACAAGTTGCAGCACATTGGCAGTCCATTTACACAATAATGGACCTGACCCTTGAGGCTCTTGTGAGAGGGAATCAACTCTCCGCTACCCTGGCTCCAATAACACTCTTGACTTTGGAAAAGCGTGGATTAAGTCTGCTCTAATGCCTTGAAGGGTTTGGCTATGGCCTGAAGACAAAATTTACTTTTTACATTCCAAGTTATCAAGTCCGGGTCGGGCTGGGGCAGCGCTCTGTCTATTAAGCTTCAATTTGTTTTGGAGTTTTCCTTGTGGTGTGAGCACAGGCCAATTCTATGGCGTTGCTATGCACTCAATTTTCTGCTAACAGCACATGTACCTTCTACAAGCACCGTGGTCCCACGGCTATGGTGCTTGACTGATGTGTGATAGTACAGGGCTCGAATTCTGACGAGGAACACGTTGCCTGTGTTCATAGGCAAGACACTTTACTACAATTGCCTCTCTCTGCCCAAAAGTATAAATGGGTAGTAGATTGCCCTATCTTTACTTTGAGCAAGGTTTTATCTCTTCAAGTGTGTTTCCATGAGGTAATTGCCAATATTCCTACGTGCCTTTGAAGGTTTTTAAAATCTTTTTGCAAAGCTTTGATCACCGTTTGATCAGATCACCTCAAAAAAATTGGGAAAAAATCAATGAGGAAGCACTGCCAGCTGGCTTTGGCAGGTCGGATGATCTGTCGACAAACCCAACACTTGTTCATTTCCAAGCTGTTGGCATGTATGTCTGTTTGATCTTTTAAGCGATCCCGTCGCCTTTCCAAACCTGAACAGAGGCACCTTGGGCAAACCTAATAGCGGAAATCAACCAATTACAGAGATAATACCATTTAATGATGACAGATTAGCATGGCGGCATGCTTTTATAGAGAGCAACAATTTGAATTTTATAGACAAAGTCTGTCATAAAATGTTTTGTTTGGGGACACACAGAAGCTCTGTTGTGAAGACACAAAAGCAATTCAAAACTATGAATGGTCATCTTTTAGTGTTTGACTAGCCCCATAAATGAGTCTCAAAAACTGGACTTCCTCAATACCCAGAGCCACACTACAATGCATGCTAAATTTCCTGAAAATGTGTACATTTATTTCCTGAATTTGAAATCTGAGCATGAATAAAGATTTAGCTGCTTTTTTCCAACGTGCCAAAGTCCAGTGTTTGTAATTCATACTTGAATTTTGCCCTTCGTCAATATGTGTATTTTCCAAAGCTTTATAGTCCGTGATTTTTGAGAGCTTTTAAGACAGAAATCACAAGTGTTCTCGAGCGGGATTTGAACACATGACCTCCTGTTTACTAGTGTATGCCTTCCACTGAGCTTACCAGGGTCAGCTTGCGGAAACAAAATTTAATTCTAAAATTTCTGGTTCACAAAAAGGTCAACTGAAACGAACAAATTCCCACTGAACACCTTGGCTTCCCCCCTGACCAGAAACACTTTGTCCTTGTGACTACCCCATCACATTAGCGATGACTCATTCATGTTCAGTCATCGTCATGGGACATACCTGGATATGTGGCTCTTCGACTAACAATCCCAGGGTAACAACTTAATGACTCCCACTTGACAGATGCATTGTTTCCTGATAACAAGCACGTCTGGAAGGAAATGAGCTCATTCTAGCTGCACATTGAAGACACAGATCTTTCCTTATTGCATTTCCTCAGCTACCCTACCTTCACATAAATTACTGTGACTTGCAGTAATTGTGCCTTAAGTGACCAGACATTTTGTCAGAGTCATGTGTGAAACGATAAAAGCAGAATGCAAAGTCTATAGACCATAGTGCAACTGGAAGGAACCCCCTTTTTTTATTTAAAAAAAACCCCTGTCTGTAGCAGTGATGTAGTGGAGTCCATCACAATTCCCTGCAAGTCCTCCAGTCCCAATTCACCTGGCAAGCTATTAAAATGAACTTTGACAAAGGCATTCCTTTGTTTATGGTTCATCCACTGTTTCTTGGGACTGGACTTTTGAATGGACTTGTGATTTGCTTGTGACATGTGTGACTGGACTGAAGATGACTTGACTGCATCCTTGCTTCGTATACCCTCTGTTAGCAGAGAGGAAATTGATTTCCACACCCCGTGAGACATTTTAAAATTGAAATTTGGTTTGCATGGAAAGACTTTTTCACACTATGTGTCTCCCAGGTGCACCATAAGGGGTAGGCACACGTTTGACATGCACTGTATCATGATACACTAGGCCACACTTGGTCCATGAAAGAGCATTTCTGAGGCTTTCTGGCAAAATGAGACAGAATTGAGAGAAGAGTTCGAAATGAAGGTTTGCGGGTGTTAGGAAAGAGAAAAAAATTGTCCCTACAATACTGTTTGTTGCACTTTAATCCGTTGATAAGTTATGGCAGTATAAAGTTCACCCATTGACACCTTAAAAAAAGGAAGCCACTGAGAAAAAGGCCTTTATAGTTTCAAGTTTTGTAGTCGTGAAAATGAAAGATTCCTTGAAAACACTTTTATTCCACAATTGTTGTGCTATATATTTTCAAAATATGTGTAGTAGACGTATCAAAGATTACAAACATCAATAAATCTGAAAATTGAATTCACCCATTTGGCTTTTTGCATTTTTCTCCACTACAGCCTGCGTATTACCAGAACGCCTCACGTTTTTCTGTGTGTAGGTCATTGGAAAATGGTAACATTTTATAGAATCCTTCATTGGTAAAGTTGATATTCCACGACAGTGATTCTTCCGAAGTTAATGAGATTGATAGTAAGTTTTAAGTCAGACTTTTGCCGGCTAGCAATGCTAGCAGCCTTTTTTGGTCCTAAGTGACCACTCACAAAAATGTATGACATGTGGCGACAACGATTAATAAGGCGCTGGATTTAAAGGCATTATCTTTGACTCGGTCCTGACTCAAAATTCACAACAGGTTGAATCGCAAGGCAGGAAATGTACAATAAATCCAAGCCTTGGTTTTAATTCCCGGACATCATCCGAACAGGTTTGCAATTACGCATCAAAGCAGGACAATTCATGGCCAACAACGTTTTCTGTCGTGTGTCCAAAAAGATAATCAAAAGATAACTTGAGGATCGACTCCGAGATCACTCAGAGAGGAGACAACTGTTTATTTTCATGCTCATCAAAATAAACCATGAAGGGAAAACTGGATGACTTGCTGCTCTTCTAATCAGTAGGAGGACCATGAGATTTAAAAGAAACAAGATCTTCCCAGTGTTGTCTTCGACGGTTGCAGCAGTACTGATGCTAGCATTGTGACTTTGGGGTGCAACCCTGCCAAAAAAATCCCATAGACACTAGTGCTAAATGCGCATACTTAAAAATTCTTTTAAAAATACTCAGAACTCTCACAGGTATTCAAGCTGCACAGAATAATGATGATCAATGTGTCATCTTTCATTTTCTGTTCATTTTTTGGTGGGTTGACCATTGACTTTTCGAGATATTCTCACCCAAAGAAGACGACCCCTATTTTCCCCAAAGCGGAAAAGTAGCCATCTTGAAAAACGATCCCTCCACAACATGGCACTTTCGAGCCCAATAGCATCCAAAATGCTCAGAGTTGGAAGCCCCAAGTCTGGGCCAGAGGTTCATTACCATATCTCTTCAATTCCCCAATTTTATGGCTCTCAAACTCTCTAATATAGAAGATTTTGAGGGTATAACTTTCATTCATGAGCTCAGCGGAAGGATTTTTGGCCTATTTACAGGCGTGCACCCTTTGGGCCTGATCCGTCCCTATTAGGCCTGATCCCTATTAGGCCACACCAAGGCTGGTTCACAGTGAAGTCCATTCAGTCTGTCCCGAAGCGTATGGCTCATCCTAGCAGTGTTTATCGACATGGCAAGAAACAACTGAGAATATTTCTAGTCCCCTGGATGATATGCCAGCCCATTGCCGGTTACTTTACATCTATTGCTTGTACCGTGAAGTGAAGTACATGTAACTTGCTCAAGGACACAACATATGGCCAGCAGCTGAATTCGAACCCCGGACTACATGTACATGTGTCTCATAATGAGTCACAAACACGAACCGCTAGGCCACACTCCGTAAAGCCACTTGATGCTCATATGAAAGTGCAAGTGAACACAAATTTGTGACGTAATGGCAAGCATTTGCAGTTAGATTTTGCAAAAGGTAAACACATTTTGAGCACGGAAGTTTGCCACGAATGTTTGTTAATAACATCAAATTCCTATTGCATTTGTATTTGCAGAAAGCAGAAACTGGACAAAAATATGCTTTACATGTATAATAAAAACAAGATTACCCGGCATTTTCTGGATTTGAGGGCTTACTGGAGGGCTTACACAAAAGTCTTCTGCAATCTGTTCCTGCCCATTTTTTTTTTGATAGGGTTAAACAAAAAAAAAGCTTTTTTATTTTTTTTGGAAATTGTCCAGACTAGGGTTCCTTTAAAAGGATATTGAATGGTCAGCACAGCTACTCAGCCATTTCAGTCTAAAAGCCACTTGGTGGAATCCCTCCAATTTGTGAGATTTCATGGATTAAGTTTGATATTGTGGCAAGAATTCAATCAGACAGGATTGAAATTCAGAAGATTAGTCTTGTACTCTCATTGTAAGCTCACTGCTGTAAAAATACACTTTAAGAAATGTTTGAGGATGCCAGTTTTTCTGTACTTGATTTGCATGGAATTCCATTTTTAACTTTCAGAAAATGTTTTTAAATACATTGTCATAACAGTTTAAATCTAGAGTGAGCATACATCCAGAAAGCATTAGGGTTTAGTCTTCTAGTTGATCACACTGAATTTACTCTGAGTTTCCTTGTCATAACTTGTAGATTGTATCTTTCCTAGACAACGGCCGCGGGGGTCCTTATTCTTTCCAGATTTCGCTTTGCTAGCTACAACAAAATAAAGTCAAAAGACATCAGAGAGAGCAAAGCCGTGGGAGAAAATAGTTGTTCCCGTTGTTCAAAAGTTCAGTCGGTCATTGCATTAACAGGTAACAGAAACACAAGTAAATTTGGAGCAAAAAGTAAAAACAACAATAAAGTAACACAAAAATAACATAAAAACACCCCCTCCCTCCCTAAAAAAAAGTAAAATTGATTTTGGGTTGTCTACCCAGGTATACGTAGAGCCTCTCAACCCTGGTCCTGACCAGGCTTGGATTTTACCTGTGTTGAGCGTCGGACCTGTGTAGAAGCCATGTTGGATTCTAGTTGCTAGGGTAAAAGGGGTACCTGAACTCTCCATGTTGGACCTGTGTCCAACACAAAAGTTTTGGATAGTGTGAAAGAACCTTTTGTGCCCTTTGAGACATTTGTTGATTTCTTTGCAAGCAAGATTCAAGTAACAATGACTAAAGTTGAACAAAAACATTGTTTTTGTCTTGATTTCAGGTGACGAGTTTGTACAAGGATGCTACTTTGGGCAACACCATCAACATAGTTCTTGTTAGTTTACTACTGTTACAAGATGACCAAGTAAGTATTTTTTTATTTCAATGAAAGTAAGTTTGTCGGTTAGATAAATTGTTAGATAAATAGCTTTAGATAAATTATGATTTTTTTTTAAAGATATCACAAAAAAAACGTATAAGTAGCAGACATTTTCAAATTAGGAGTGTCCCACCCTTAATTTGTACTCTCAATTTTTACCTTGTTAATTTATTTATCAGCACAGGTATTACTTGATGAAAACATTATTTAAGTTAAACCTGACTGCCGACATACAAAATGTAAGAGAATGTTTATTTCATCAAAATAGTGTTTTCTATAGTAGGGAGAAATCCAATTGGCCCTAACCCCTAGGCCCTTTTGGCTAGGAACCATCCTCAATCCTGCAAAAGCTTCCAATTGCCAAATTGGTAAAATTGTATACAGCCTCAATCCAGGCTCTTAAATCATCCATTATTTCTTGAATTTATTAAGTTGGGGGGGGGGGTTTGACCATTCCTCAATCCTTCAAAATCCTTCGACTCCTTTTTACACATGTTGGAGCACTGTGAATGATATCTATTATAATCAAGACATACTTTATGCATGGCTAAGCATAAAACAACGCAAGGTACAGATTGAGACTTTGACACATTGCATCCTCCACAAAATGGCATACAGCCTCAATCCTCCAATTTCCTCCAAAACCGCCTAGTTGATTTTGGAGGATTAGGAGGGTTAGGGCCAGGCCCGTCACCAGCTCCGGGCATTGGGGGGGGGGGCACACCACAAGGAAAAAAAAAACACTTACATGTATATATAATTTTTACGCTTATGGTTTTTGCTGATGGGGGGGGGGCAGTTGCTCGTCGGGGCTCCCTCCCCCCCCCCCCCTTTGGCGACGGGCCTGGTTAGGTTAATGGAATTTTCAGAAGCTAGAGCGCAGACATACTTCAAAAAATGACCGAAAAAATTGACTAGGATCTCCAAGGTGGCCTACATTATGGACACCCAATGATCCTTGCAATGTGAACCAATCCTAAGGGACAAACCGGCTGATCTTGAAACCTTCTGCATGTCAGTGCCTGCCGACCTGGGGGATCTGGTAATTTTGTAAAAACATTGCAATGGTGAAAGAAAGTACTTTGGTAGCATTGAATGACATCCACTTGCTGCAACTCTTTCTCCTTTTTAGTCTGGCCGATAAATTTGAAGAATGAGTACCACAAACAACAGGCACATGCAAAGTCAGTGATACAAAAAGAACATGAACATGTTTTCAATCTCGACACGAATGTGGGAAAGTTGATGGACACCTACATGTGAAAACAAGAAAATGCTGCAGCTGAACTTCAATAATAGGATGTTCACACCTGTTGCACACAAGAGTTGCATTGAAGTCAACCAAAAGTCAATTTCAAGTTTACTACAAGTGAAGTGATAAATGATTCCCAGGGGGAGGAGGGGGGGGGGGTGGGGAGAATGACTGAGAAAGTTATGCCTTTGTTACAGTCTCTTTGAATATCTTGGCAATTGGCTTGATACTGAAATAAATGGGAATGTTCATTATTTTGAACTAAATTGCTTTTAATTTGAAACCTGATGATGTCATCAAGGCATCAGGGTCACTGTTTGTTTCAAGTTTCAAGTTGGTACCATGTAGAAGAAAAGTTGCAGAGACTTATCCAGAAATAAAGAAAGGCAGGCAAGGCATAATTGTTCACACTTTAAAAAAACAGTTTGCCCATGGATTTGCTGTTGATTTTGGATTTTCTACCTGGGTAAAGCCCCTTAACCCTTGTCCTGACCAGGGTCAGATTTTACACGGGTACTGCGCCAGACCCGTGTAGAAGATGTTGGATTCTTGCCAGTGTGAAAGGGGTTCCTGAAATCTCTGTGTTGGACTCGGGTCAAACGCAGCAAGTTGGATAGTGTTACATGCTCTTTAAAGCTATAGTCCATCATTTGCAGCTATCCGAAAAGTAACTGGCGTAATTATTGTTGAAAAACATACTTGGTTGAAAGAAAGTAAGGGGACTAAACTCCCTGTGAAATTATTCTTTCTGGCAAGCTGTCATTTTGAAGTAATCAGCGAAAGAAGGCCTTTCCAACGGTGTTTCTTAAGACGCACCGTAGGAAATTTAAATTAGTAGTTCGTTTTGTTATTCGGCGAAGCACGTGCAAGCATTGGCACGAGGCACAGGCACGTGCGGTTGCTATAATTCGTTGGATCAGTGTGCGACATCGTGTAGCTGCAATCGGCTCATTGAGAACGTGTCTCGGACACTGAATTCAGGCCCAATTCAAAACATGATTCAGCAACTTTTGATTTGAAATTGAGATCTTAGAATGCTGTTTTTTCTCGGAATGTACAGCTGAAGCTGAGCTGAAACTTCATCAGGTTAGTTGTTCAGTATCCTTCATTAGATTGTGAACACTTTTGTTGCTTCAAACGAACAAAATGCACAAATTACAAATGATGGACTATATCTTTAATGCACATGGCACCAACATGTACAATGGTGCCAACCCATAATGTGCACGATTTCATATGCTATGCACTGTCAGTTTCCAGGTGTGCTGTTCTGACTGTACGTGTTTGGATGAATCATATGTCAGTCGTATTATTGCACTGGGTTTTGTTTTATGTGTCAAGTTCCTGCCGTGGGAAATGATGTCATTTTTGTACAGGTTTTGTGCCCTGCATCCAGCATCTTAATATTTTGAGTTTATTTCACGGGACTAGTTTGCATATGTGAAAAGTTTGGGATTTGGGTCTTCTTGTGACAGGAAATCTACACACATGCATAACTTTAATGAAAAAAAAATGACTCAAAATTATAATTTTTCATAATATGTGATGCGATCAAGCTAAGTGAGTCATTTTACAGGCCACACTAGGGCCACTTCATCGCATCACTTCATCACTGTCGCTTGGTGTTCCGACTTCCATAATTTTTTAACTAAAGATGGTATCAGCACGCGGTTTTCACAGCAGTAATGCTGAGGTTATACTTTTTTCAAATCTGTAATAAAAAAATTTTTGACCAGGGTTGACAAACGACTCATGTAATAGTAGTACTGCAATACTTTGCAATTCACTTGTTTCTGGTAAGAAATGCATGTTCAGTGGTTATACGCACAAGTTATTTTTTAAGAAAAGTGGAATTTTTGTATCAATTTCCTGACCATCGGTGGGAAAAAAAAATGACTTTTTGTCAAACAGTGCCCCCACTTAATAATTATTAACCAAATTTAGTTTGTCCACATTTTGTTTGCAATCGGTTACATATCCATGAACGGGTGCAAGCCAGCTAGTCTGGTTCCCTGATCTGACAATTCCCCAATGTCTATAAATTGTTCCGTTTCATCTAAAGTAGGGTCAGGGAATCAGGCTATGAGAACAACACTTTTTCTTGTATTTTTCCAGCATCTATGAACACAAAACTTTAAACAGGTCAGTGTAACAGTATTTGCTATAAAATGCTTTCCGACAATTCCATCCGTTTGTGACCAAAAGCAAATGATATTATTACCTTTAACTACATGTATGGTTGACTATCATTTCTCGACTCACACTAGCCTAGTGGACTGTTTGTGACTATTCCTACTAAAGTCAGTCGCATCGCCGGTTAAGATAATGCACATTATGGTCAAAAACATCATCACAAAACTTATTGATGCAGGCTCCCTGCTTTGCATTACGATGCCCGTGGCTATACAGGGTGAGTAAAAAAAAAAAAAAATGTTGGGTTTGATTGATGAGTGAAGTGAGTTCTGCATAGCACTTTCAAAAAATCTAGGAAGTGAAAGCCCATTTCATTTTTCGTTAGTACAAGAATCATCATAATCACTTATTTTGTTTTTTTTAAAAACAAACACAAAACACAACCAGTTCTGTCTCACGGATCACAAAAAAAAAAGGTGTGCGTTCAAAACAATTCAAACACATCCCGTGGACAGAACCTAAAACGGAGGTTGTGTTAAAAAAAACGTATCTCTTGAAAGCTTGTACTAAAAAAAACTTATGAATTGGGCTTTCATATCCTAGATTTTGAAAGTGCTCCATGCAGAACTTCACTAAAACAATAGTCCCGATATTTCGGTTTCATTTTTTTTTTGACTCGCACTGTATTGGTAACCAGTGATGGAACAATCCCCCATGGTCCGGTTTATATGCTTATACGCCGACTTCAAATCTTAATTTGCAGATTTTTGCGTGCTGCGGCTTATACGCCGCGCGGCTTATATTCCGAAAATTACGGTAGTCGACAAGAGTTATCCAAGCATCCTACATTCGAGTTAAGTTAGTTGAACTATGGTTAACCACTGCCTCACTCAAACTTGCTACCCATTGCTCCATCTGCAGTTCTGAATGTTAACAAGTTCTGGGAACGTGTAGGTTATTGAAGTAAACTTGTTTTTGAGTAGTAATTGTGCAACATTATTCAAATAAATTATACAAGAAAGTGAAATTTTCAATGGCCTTTGAAAAAGATCCTTCAAGGCTTGAACCCCTAGGCCTGCTGCATAGAATTACATCAATCTAGAATTAAAAATGCATCACTTTTTTGTTTTTGTTTAAAATTTATTTAATTTTGTTTCCCAGCCTGGGTTAAACATCGACCATCACGCCGACCATTCACTGAATAGCTTTTGCCAATGGCAGTCCACGTTAACCACACCGAACGGCAGCCATCATGACCACGCAATCCTGCTGACCGGAATGGATATATGCTCCTGGAAAAACGAACCCTGCGACACACTAGGTATGTGCAGCCTAATGGAAAACGCATACATCTTAATTCTCTTTTTTCGTTTATGAGTCACAGCCTCGGAGTGCGTCATTGGAATTTACGAGGGAATTAAATGTAATCGTCGAAGCGAACGAGCTCTGAAGTTGGTGAATGCTCTGACCTACCAGAGAGTGCCTTGCCAGCACATTAGACCAGCGTCCATCTTGAATGATTTATTTCCAAGGATACAACTATCCATCTCAATCCCTTAATGTGAAAGAGGCATTAGTTGAGTGAATTTTTAATTTTAACTTCCCTGCTGGGCCTGACGAATTCATTAAATTATATTTTGGAGTCCTGAAATGCATTCACAATGCCAAAGAGCAAATGTGTGGTCGTTATCCCCGTCTTGACTTCTATGACTTGTTTTGTTGTGCTGATGAGCTTTCTACATCCTCTCAATATATCCATTATGCGTTAAAGGCATGTAGGAATATCGGTAATTAACCGGGAAACGTACCGACCGATTTAATGAGAAAAACCTTGTTCAAAGTGAAGAAAGGGCTGGTACCAAATACCCCATGAAATCATTTTACGTTGGGTTAGCAACGGAATCGGGTTACCAGACCTCGAAGATTGTGCATAGATTTTCTTCTGTATTCCTCAAACTGTGTAGTAGCCACTGAGCTCAAACTAGTTGTTATGCACCCTACAATTTTGTAATTTTGTTGACTTCAAACCGAACAAAAATGTAAAAAGAGACAATGATCCTACGTACTTTTAAACTAACGGTGCATTGTCTGTGCTGGAGAAAGTGTTGACAAGTTCCACCGTGATTGATCATTTTTCATCAAAATACGTGAAAGGTGTGATCCTCCAAATGTCACTTTTGAAGCGTCAATGACCATATGCTTCATTGCATAGTTTCCTTGGATCGAAAGTTATTGAGCCCCTTTTGGTATATCTATTGATACCTGTTTCTTCGGATTATTTTTATTCAGGATTTGCTCCAATTGGTGGTATGTGTAGTAAATACCGTAGCTGCACCATTAATGAAGACACCGGCTTGGGATTGGCGTTTACTGTAGCTCATGAATCGGGCCACAGGTAAGAAACAAGTAAAATGAGCAACAGGGGTGCGTTCCATTCGTATGAATAATGTTAACATTTGCAAATGTTGGCAGCGTTGGTACAAGAGGGACCAACTGTTTCCCATTAACGTCGACGAACATTAGCAACAAAGACGGACGATCTTCCGGAGTCGCTTGATATGTTTGTCTAAAACGGCCCACACACAGAGTGAACGTATGAACCTGTCTGGGCTTAAGTTTTCAACTTTCTACTGTCCAGTAATATATTACTGGCAACATTTTCCTTTCAGGCCCAGC
This sequence comes from Patiria pectinifera, assembly GCA_029964075.1. NCBI lineage: Eukaryota > Metazoa > Echinodermata > Asteroidea > Valvatida > Asterinidae > Patiria > Patiria pectinifera. The sequence continues at coordinate 24,246,477 of CM057141.1, read as the reverse complement.
AAATTTTTTTGTGGATTTGAAAAGCTGATATCCACAGTTGTGGGATTGGCTTTCAGGGTGTCACCATTTTGACAAAGTGCTCTTTGTTGTCACACATGTATTTCAGAGTCATACTGACAATGTTTTATCTCTATGTTTTGTTCGCCTATTATTTTTTTCTCATTTTTTACATTTGTAAACATAAGTGTGGCATGTGTGTTTTTAGTTTTGGAATGGTCCATGATGGAGACGGGAACGAATGCAAGAAGTCCAGCGGTTACATCATGTCGCCCACGTTGTCAGGCAACAACGGTCGTTTTCACTGGTCCCCATGCAGTCAAGAATACATCACCACCTTCCTTGAGTGAGTGAATATAGGCCAGCTTCCAATATGGCTGTTTTGCAAGCTCTGCCACTAAAATAAGTCAACTAAAAAGCCACCATACCCTAAAGATTTTGTATGAGTCATTCTTAAAATTGGGTTCACTTTTTCCTCTCCCTGTTACAACTGACACTGATTTTGTAAATTCTGGTGCACTCCTTTAAATGCCTTTTCCCATAAGTGTGATCTTGTAAAGCAAACTACCTACCCAACAAATGAACTCCTTTTTATTAATACTTTAGCAGCAAATGAATAAGTTCAGATATGTAACAGGGACAGACAAAATGTCACACTTTGGACCCTTAGGCGGCGTTTGAGCGAGTCATTCATTAACACGAGTATATTCCTGAGTGCACGAGCGGCAAGAGTATGACCCGCTCAGTCAGAGTATACTATTGCTCGCAGCGAAATCACGTGATTTCAAGATCTCGAAAGGGTAAACAGTGCCAAATTTTTCCAAAGCTAAAAGCCTTTTCTCATAAATTCTTGTTTAATGTGATATAAGGAAAAATCTGAAACTGTATTTCCACATTAAAATTTTGTTCTTTTACAAAGAATTAGCTTCTGCTATTGCAGCAACAGTTACTGGGCATGTTTTTTTTAACAGTAATAGCTGTTCAAACGATGTGACCGGACTGCAATAGACCATTATCATGTTGCTACCATCTTGATTTTTTCCATTCAAATTGAAGTAACCAAGGCCAGGCTGGAAGGGAAAAATAGTCTGGTTCCCTTTTGCACAAAAACATTATCATTCAGTACTGTTGTTGGATACAGGGGACATGACTGAAATGGTGGCAGCATGATAAAGGTCTGTACTTGAGCAACATTTCTCACTCTTTAGAGTATCTGGAGTGACCTACATGACGGCAGTCCTTATTTATAGAATGACCCATTTGATTATTGAAGCGGCTGAATTCATATCCCATCCACACATGTGTTACCGCCAGATGTGTAGTCAAATAATTCGGACATGGTCATATATTCATATCTTGTGCACATCTGTGGTTCCTTTTATTTCCAGTTCCAACCGGGCCAGGTGTACAGAGGACGAACCCAAGGCAATCACCAAATATCAGTTCCCCAGGAAGCTCCCGGGAGAACTGTATGACGCTGATAAACAGTGTCAGTGGCAGTTTGGGCCCAGGGCACGTCTCTGTTCATTCAACTTTGGAAAGGTACAAATCCTAACTTTTTTTCCGGGGCCACATGTTGTGCTTGATTCGATTAGAAAATAGCGGCCCGATAAAGAAATAGATTTGCCCTACAGCTAGGTTTTTTCGGAAACTTGAACAGCTCAAGAATTTATACAAACTGGTCAATTTACCTTGCCCCTTTTTAAGTTCGTTTGAAAAAAAAAAAGAAGTGACGTCCAAATTGGTATGAAGGTCGTTTCTTGAACGGTGATACTGTTAAAAAATTCTTATTCAAGGCAATATTTTGATAGCAATTTTCAGACTTGTCAAAGGGCTTAATAGCATAATGATATCATTATTTTTTGGTGTGGATTTGAAGGCTGATAGTATTAAACCTGACTGGTCAAATTGTGTGGAAGTAATTTGATTGCCATTGATTTGTCAAAGGCTGAAATTTGTCGTGAAGTTGAGGCAATTGTGCCGTTAAGTCCAGGAACGAGGTTACAGTATTAAATTAAGTAAATATAAACCTGTGTGAATGCAGTTATACACATATTTACCTTAAAGTGTCAAAAGTGAGTTAGTGTTTTGTTGCGTTTTCTTGTGGTCAGAAAAAAGCTACATCTTGTCGACAGTTCCGCCATTTTCTTAATCCTCTTACTTTTTTTCAAGTTCAAAATCAAGCAAATGTTTGGCAGTTAGATGGACAAAACCACAAAAGATTTTTTTCCAACAGTGTTTAAAGCCTTGTAGGATCAATTGTAAGTACCCAGAAAAACACCTACTGATTAAACGACAGAAAAATGCTCAAACTAAAGTGAAGAAAAGACTGGTATCAAATATCCGCTGAAGTTATTTCGCTAAAAATTGTATCGTTTGGAAGAAAACTTGCTTTGAAGGCGATATCAAAATAGGGTGGGTTAGCAACAGAATCTAGTTGTGATACCCCCCCAAAAAAACCAGTACGCATAGCATTTTTCTCTGTTTTGTCAATATATTATGTTCTTTTCTTTGTTAACTGCCGATGCAATTTTGCCCATGAAATTTTTAGAAAAGCTCCTTCAGAGTTTGCCAACTTTCAATAGGCATAATCAACATCTAATGTAAATCGATAGCGGCCGGGCTCCGTGTTCCTTCCTGTGAAATGATTAATGGGGATATGTGAGGGTTAGGGTGAAGAAAAATGTAAACTTTTTTTGTTCAGCATTACGGTTAAGTCATCACGAGTCATCATGTCTCAAATCAAGCGACAGTTTTTTCCTATAAGTTGTGACAAAGGCACTCTTTTTTCCCAGGGAAAATCCTTATCTTGATGTGTTGCATGTTTAATTAGGTTTCCAATGTATGACATTTTTTTCAAATTGTAGATATCTCTAAAAATAGCCTTTCCATTGATATTCATAGAGAACTAGGCAAACTTCAGACTTGAGATTTTTCAGACATTCAATAAAAGCAGACCTTTTGAATCTGGAAAAATTGCATATAAAGTAACACAAAAGCAATATCTTTTAGACCTTTCATCCATTTTGAGACCTTTTTTTTAAAAATTGACAATCTCATCCTTGCAAATTTGTTCTGACATTAATGATTTTTCAGCAATGCATTTCAATGTCCCTTTCGGATCTCCGTGTCAGAATTGAGCAATTCTTGAATTGTTACAATTATAATACCATGCAAAGATAACGCATTATAATGTCACCAACTGTTGGTTTATTTGTATATGATTTCTCAGTCGCTATGCCAATCAATATGGTGCCATCGGGACGAGAGAAGATGTGAAACCAAATTCCTACCGGCCGCAGACGGCACGTCGTGCGGTAACGGCCAGTGGTGCATACAGGGAGACTGTGTGAGTCGCAACAAGCGTGGGCCGCGGCCCGTCCACGGCAACTGGTCCGCTTACGGGGACTACTCGAGCTGTTCGAGATCGTGCGGGGGAGGAGTTCAGCAGAAGGAGAGGCTTTGTAACAATCCTGAGCCGCAGAATGGCGGTAGATACTGTGAGGGTTCCAGTCATATTTACAGAATGTGTAACATACAGGTAGGAAAATAATTCCTTGTTTTTGGTGAACTTCGGCAAGTAAAAGGGCGGTCAAAGTCAGGACTACAAAAAGCAAGCTAGGGCTGTGCGGAATATTCTGAATACCCGAATACTCGATTATCCACTGAATATCTGAACAGTATGTTAGTAAAAACGAATATTTGAAAAATGTGAGCAGGCTCAAGAAGATGAAAAAAACTTCCTGAAATTATTGCCGAGTCATAACAACAAATATTCAGATCCTTAAAATCTGTCAAATATCAACTAGTCAGCTACCTGGAATAAATGTATCGATAAATACATGTTATTTTTTTTAAAAATTACCTCAATGTCAATGTTCAAGTCCAAGTTCAAATAATTCAGTACTAAATTCTTTGAAAATGCACAGCACTAAAGCAAGGATAATCAAAAAAGAAAGAACAACACAATTAAAGAGAAAGAAGAGAAATCATAATAACACAGCTTTCAAAATGCATGTTATCCACAAATTTAAGGGGGCTGGTCATGATGTTACTAATGAAAGAAAAAGTTATAAACCAAATTTCTGTTCATCGTTTCTATTCGTTGTGTGAGTATGCACAAGGCATAATGTCGTTCGTCACAGATGATTACATGTTAATGTCATATTTTGCTGTAGAAATGTGAACCGGACGCTGTAGACTTCCGTGCCAAGCAGTGTGCAACGTTCAACGGCAGGCCCTTCAGAGGATCTTACTATGAATGGCAACCCTATGTGCACACTGACAGTAAGTAGTCAATAGATTCCTTGGAGTCCACCCAAGTCTTGTATCTCCAAGTTGCAGTCAAGTCAAGTCAAGTCACATTACAAGTCAGTCACATTTACAATGGCGCACTACCCTCCCCCCTCTCCCTCCCCTGGGAGTGGAAAAAAAAGAGAATCATTTTTGTTGGCAAATTGTTCCAATCAAAATTGTGTGTCTGCTGGCAAATATACTGCAACGAAAAGTGCCGAGTATCTTTGGTTAGTTCCCAAGATTGTCTGTTTTGAACAACATCCCAAAAAGTAAGATTTTGAGGAGGCCACACCTTTTGATTTTGAGGAGGCCAGGTTCAAACCCTACTCCAGTCAATTTAATTGTTCAACTTAAAAAAAGAAGAAGTAAGTTTTGATTCCGTTTAAATTTATGACATTTTAATTAAATTAATGACTAAAATTGAACCACAATTGGGCCATCAGTCAGAATTTGGTTCCGTAAGCCTATAACTAGTTTCCGATTGTCAGATTTTCTACATATTTTTTCATAGGGAAAGAAGCTTGCAAGTTGTATTGCATGGCTGAAGGGTTCGACTTTTATTTCCCGCTGAGCTCCAAGGTGCATGATGGGACACGATGTAGCCACGACAACCTAGATACGTGTGTCAATGGGGTCTGTCAGGTACGTCTAAATAATGTTTTTGTGAAGCTAATTTAATGTCAGGAGACATTCCATGTGAAATTTGTTGGAGTATTAATGTGTTCAACATCTGCACTGAGTATAAACTGGCCTTAAACATTCTAAAGTTTCATTGGTTTGGTTTGTGTACTGGTATGTCAAAAAGCTTGCTAGTAAATGAAGTCAAAAATTGAAATCTGAATTATGTTGTTATCTGAGTTATGTTGTTATCTGAGCCCTTGGAGTATTTGTAAGAGCTAATGCAATGAAATTCTAAAGGTTTTTCTTAAGGTTTTTGCCACATGTTACAGATATCGTACACAAGTGATAACCTGTCAATAGATTTTTTTCAGAATTCTATAGGAACCTGTAGGAATTGCAAAAAAACCTTAAACAGGGTTTTAAGATTTCTTTTTTGTAAGGGGGTTTCTTTAAAAGAGGGAAAATGCTTAAACCTGTGTAGCCTCTTCAGATATCAAGGGGTAAATTAAAGCACCAAAACGAGACTTAAAGATTTGCATTGTAGACATGAACAAAGAAAGGGAGGTTTGCAGTAACACCATATCAACAATATCTCTTTTGAGTTGCGTGATTCTGAGAAGAACCAGTTGTTTAAACTTGAGTTTCGACAGTATGCTCATCAGCAGATTACACCCTCCAGCCTCTCCATGACATAAGGGTACTTATATATGACTTGAAGCTTTGCAAGGCAGATAAGATAAAGTAGAAAGTTTGCGGGTAACACCATGTGGAAAGTAATCTCTTCTTGGAAGAAGTGTGGTTCTGAAAAGAACCGGCTGGTTGAGTGTAGAACTTCACGTTTCGGACAGTGTGCTCTGTCCGTCCTCAAAAGGGGACTCGTGAAAAAAAGGTCTCCTGATGACGAACAGAGCACACTGTTCAAAACGTTGAGTTAAACCAACTGGTTCTTCTCAGAACCACATAACTCACTAAGAGATATTTTTCACATGGTGTTACTGCAAACCTTCCTTTCTTTAAGCCCCCCGAAAAATGTGTTAAACTAAAATAGGTTACCAGCTCAAAGAGTATATAATGTTAGTTTCTTGTGACTGGTTCACATCTGAATTTGCTAAGCACGAAAAGTTTCAAAGCCCAAAAAACAGTTTAACACCAAAATTTATTAAGCAAGTATTTTCTGCATCTATAGCAGCTTCCTGAAATTGGGACCAGGTCTCGGAGATGATGTATCAAATCTTAATTTGTTTGTAAATTTTTCGTTTTGGTACTACATTGCATTTGTAGAAAGTTGGCTGTGATCATGTTCTGGGGTCGGATGCGCAACCAGATGCGTGCGGTGTGTGCCAGGGAAACAATGCCACGTGCGAGTTTGTGTCAGGGGTTTACTCGGAACAACACACAGAGAACGGTCAGTATGGTTAACAACTTTTCAAATAACTTGATAATAATAATAATTTGGTGCTAATATAGCGCTTTATACTAACAAAGTCTTCACAATTGTTACCCCTGTTCATCAGGCCACGAGACCACGTTTCTGCAGCAGCTTGAATTCAGCGCAATCTGGACTGTACCCTCACAAGTACCCGTTCGTACTTCTGAGCGGAGAGAGGCAATTGTTGTAAAATGTCTTGCCAAAGAACACAAGTTACCATGTTCCGAGTCCAGGTCTGAACCCTCGCACCATTGCACTTGAGTCTGACCAAGTAACCATTAAACCACGGCACTTTGTGATATACATATTACCATTGTCTTGACATGTTTGTGTGATTAGCAGTCCATAATCTGTGAAATTATCTCTCCAAATGTGTAAACAATTCATCACACACTTCAGACCTTGGTCCACCATACTGTTTCAAAAAATGATGCCATGTGGAAACCCGGGTATAATACGGAACAAAAGTTGATAAAGATCTCCACAAGGCAATTTCGAAATTTGAATAGGTCTCCACAAAGATTTCACAAAATAGATAAATGGATTTTACTAAAAAATAACGGAATTTCCCAGAAATACTTATCGTCGCAAATTAAAGTATTTTATGTAAGGGAAATTTGGTCGGAATTTCAACCCAGGAAAGTAATTGTGGTTAAAATAGGAGCATTTGAAAATAGCTTTCGACCTTTCATGATTTTGTACACAAGAGCAAAGCAATGTCACTACAAGGAGGTGTAGAAATCTGTCTGGTAAAAAACAATCCAATCAGACGAAGGATTTTGTAATTACTATACTTAAATCGATTTACACCAAGGTCAATGAACGTCATTTTCCCATGTGCACTTCAATGGAAACAGTTTAATTCCACACTTCTTTTTTTAAAGTTTGACATTTTGCTTTCACTGCAAGTGGCCTCCAAGATCTTTTAGGGTACATCCTGATTGCTTAAGACTAGGAACACAAATTGGGAAATCCGTTTCTTGAGCTGAAGGCATTGGAATAAATCCTTGGTTTTTTTTTCAGTTTCACCATATCCTGTGATCCCCTAATTGGGGTCTGATGCCAACAATCTTGCAATGTTGAGGATCTGTAATAGATCGGAACAGAGCCAAATAGTCCTAAAGGGGAACATGTGCTGTTTCCATTTCGAAAAAATCAGTTATTATCAAGGAAATATCAAGAAATCCCATGGGTAGCATCAGCCTTTGTGTACATTCCCAATGGACCACACAGGGAACCAGGCCTTTTTGCATTAGAGGGCAAAGCATACATAAAGTAGTGCACTATTATGGCATTAACTTTTGCCATTGAAATTAGATACATGTGCGGGACGTTTAACTGAATTCCTGTTCTTAAAGTGACTCTCCACACGTTGAATACAATTTAAGTGGGCTTTACTTTGATGCTGTCTTTAGACCATGATCTCCGGTTAGGTGTTTGTTTTTTGGGGTTTTTTTACACCACATAGGATCATTTGCAGTTACCAGGAAAAGCAGAAAGTACCTACTGATTTAAAGGGAATATACAACATTTGCAAACATCAAAAAATAAAACTACCAAGTTTTTACGAAATACCTCACTAGGATGTTGGTAAATGACAGTCTAAAGCATCCTGTAAAATTACGGCACCTGGTGTCAAGTCATTTTCATGAAAATGGTATTTTTGTATACATTTCCAACGGTGGTCGGCCGACCTAACTATTTTTGAACTACTGCTCCAAATTTACAATTTTTTTCAGTCCAAATTTTGTTTGCTATTGGTTACATGTTCATGAACGGGTGCAGGCCAGCTAGACTGGTTCCCTTACCTTACAATTTTCCGACATCTATAAATTGATCCATTTTTATCTTTAGTGGAGTCAGGGAACCAGACTACTTAAACAATGTTTGTTTTTCTTGGTTTTTCAAGCATTTTCGAACACAAAACTTCAAACATGTCACTTAAACAATATTTGATCTATTATACTAACCCCTCAAATAGTTCATTTCTGAAAATTACAGCAAAAGCCAATGATGTACATTCCCTTTAATGTCAGAATTCTTGTTCAAACTGAAGATAGGACTGGTATCAAATACCCTGTGAAATGATTCCACCTAAAATGATATTGTATGGAAGAAAACTAATCTTTGAGGTGGTTTCAAAATTGCTTGCTTGCGTGCACGCTGCCTACGTGTGTTAGCAACTAAATCCAGTTAAGATAAGACACTCAAAAAAATTTTGCATTCTTTGTTTTCTCAAAATGTATTATCATTCTTTGCATACAGCGCTGGCACAGAAATTCAGTGCGTACAGAAACACAACACCCTCATGTACAAGACGTACACATGAGCATAGGCCAAACTTCTTCATGAAATAGGAAACCAATTTCCACAGAATTTTCTCGGATGGCTAGCAAGGATTTTTTTCACTCACAAGTAAGCAGAGACCATGAATTTGGGCAGATGTCGGCCAGCCGTGCCTTGACCATAAACCCTACCCAGAAAGCTGGAAGGCCTGTAACTTTAATCCAGCTCACAATCACCGAGTTAAAGGCAGCAGGTTCAAGGCTGGTCGTATCGAACGGCAAAAAATATGGAGTTTCTTCCTCGGAGACTTTGGAATGTTGACTAGCTTGCCACATGTAGCGGGCTGCTCCCTGGTGTACTTGGCTTAGAGTGATAAGGCAAAATTACCAGGATAAGTTACTTATAAGTTGGAGAAAAAAAGTTTCTTATCGTCGGATCTGTGTTATTGACCATATCCTCTATCGTTAGAATAATTAACCTGGACATTCTGGATTTCCAAACCGAAATGAAGATCCCTAGATTTTAAAGAAGAACCTACAGCTGAAATAAAACTACCAACATCGGAACCATGTTATTGACCATTTCTTTTTATTAAAATGATTAACCACAACATTTAGGATATTTATTCCTACATGTAAGTCGAGATCTCAACATTTTAAAGATGCAAAGTAGAGCTAAAATAAAACTCCCAATGTCAAAACCATGTTATTGACCACTTCTTCATCATTTGAATAATTAACTGGGACATTCCGGATGTGAAGATGCCATCAAGTTTCGTGGAGGTTCAAAAATAAAACGGCTTCATCCAGAGTTGTAATGACTCGAGTCAATGACTCGACTCGAGTCTGACTCGAGTCACTTTTTTTGGCGACTCGACTCGACTCGAGTCCCCGGGCCAATAAATGACTCACCACTCAGTCCACTGAGCGAATGCTGACTGGGACGACGACTCCCTCATCAGAATGACTCGACCGACTCGAGGAAGGCTAATAAGACTCGAGTCCCAAAAGTAAAAGCAAAACTTATTTGAGAAAAATATTTGCAATGACTTACGCCGCGCCCGTTCCGCCCAGTTTTTGTTCACGTCGTTATAATGTGTTAATGTAAATACGTTCATATACAGCGGCCGTCTGTTTTCCTTCCTCCATAATGATACAACAAACATACACCGTGTCGCGGACTCCCACCTTGTGGTTCTATAGCATGTAATGCTAAACCCGGAACCAGACTTAAAACGCATTTCTCAATCCGTGGTTTCATCATTGGTTTCGGCGATTTTTTGTTCTTGGGAACGCTGGCTAAATTTATGGCCAGATTTCACAAAACAAATGGATACGGACTGGCTCACCTTTAAATAATCAGAAACAGTTTTGTATAATGCAATTAGGTTTTGACGTTGTCAGCGATCAGCGAACAACAAAATCTAGACCCGAAGCCAAACCAGTTATAAGTCCGAAGTTTCACATCTTCTTATCTGTGACATGAGCTAGCTAGCAATGGAAACTGTTGGTTGGGTACCATACAGCATACTTTATGTCTTTGGATTTTCGTAATAGACTGGTGCCTTGTATTTCTCTCTTGTGTTTGTTGCTTTTTATTGTAATTTATTATATAGTGTTCAAATATTTGTGACTCGAATTGACTCGAGCTAAATGCTTGACTCGCCTCGACCGACACACTCACTCTTGACGACCGACTCTCTCGACTCTTGACCCTTGATGACCCCTGCTGCTCGAGCGAGTTCTTGTCATTTCTTTACTCGACTCTCGACGAGTCACAAAAAAAAAATCAGTGACTCGTTACAACTCTGGCTTCATCTCTCGTCCTTGTGGAAACTGCAGATTGACTTTTAATCCCCTCGAAGCTTGTCAAATTAATAGTCTCCTGTTGTAATTCGTTCAGCGAGGAAATGCACATTATGGCACATGTCATAATCAAAGCGTGCCTAAATATAAAACCGAGTGTTTGGGTCAGTTAAAGGTTGACGCGCCCTTCTGCAACGAGGAATTTGTTTGACACGAGCGGGATAGATTGGATATTTTTTTTCTTTTTGGCTTCCCTGATGGTTATAGCACTTGGTGCGTAGTGACTTCCGAGAGAGCTTGTACCAAGAAGAGACTCTGCGTGGGTGGGGTATAATCTCATAAAGTGTGGGGGTGGGGAGTAGCACTCTCAGCCCCCCCCCCCCCTCCCAGAAAACGTTTCTAACTTTTGCAAGTTAGGTTTTGAAAATAAGGGGCCTTGCAAAAACACATCTTGCCATCCAATCCACAGTATGAATATTTATTCTGAAAATGAACTTTGTATTACCAGTATTTTTAAGCCATGGATAAAAGCTGGAGGTTTCTTCTGACAAATATTCTTTATAGTTTTTATTGTAATTTAGGTACAACTGCATGACTTAATATTGGTCAAAATACCTTGCATCCTGTGTTTAGAAGGTTCTGTGTAAAGTTATAGGTGCAATTTTCAGCCTTAACAAGCATGAAATGCAACATTTATTAATTATAAAAAGTGTTATTTTTTATCATTTTCGGTGAAGTAAATTCCTTGTAATTTGGAGTCAGACTTGGTGGAGCCTTAATGCTCCTATAATTAACATTGTCCACAAACAACCCATGATGTAGAACGTCAAAACCAAAGAGTTCATGAAATTTTTTGCGATTGAAATTTTTAGACTACTACTTGGTTGTAAAGATACCAGCTGGTGCCAGGCACATCAAAGTCAGTGAGCTGTCGACGTCTACCAGCTACCTGGCCTTACGCAACGAGGGATTCAAGTACTACCTGACGGGAGCCTGGACCGTGGACTGGCCCGGTAACTTTGACATCGCGGGCACCGTGTTTGAGTACCGGAGGCCCTACAACATGCCGGAGTACCTGCAAGCAGTGGGACCGACGTCTGAAGATCTTGTGCTTGAGGTAGGCAGTTGAGCCTCACACGTTGTCACTAATCGATCACAAGTGAAATCACAAGTCATTTACATGTTAATCGTGAGTCCTCACAAGTCAATCACACGTCCCCGCATGTCAATCACATGTAGTCACAAGTCAAGCACATGTCCTCACAAGGCAATCACGTGTCCTCGCATATAAATCACATGTCAATCACAAATCACATGTCAATCATGAGTCATTCACAAGTCCCAACAAGTCAATCTCAAATCTTCACAAGTCAATCACATGTCCTCACAAGTCTGTCACATGTCCTCACAAGTCAAGCACGAGTTATTACAAGTCACACACAAGTTCTCACATGTCAATCACAAATGAAATCACAAGTCTTTGCTAGTCAATCATAAGTCTTCACCTGTAAATCACTAGTCCTCACAAGTCAAGCACAAGTCAAGCACAAGTCCTCACAAGTCAATCATAAGTCCCCACAAGTCCATGCAAGTCCAATAATAGGTCATTCAGTCTCAAGTCAAAGTCTCAATTAATCAAGTGAATTGGGACAAGGCCATTCCTTTGTCGGTTTTAATTCCTCTTTGTACTAGTGAGCTTACTTGTGATTGACTTGTGATTTGACTCGTGACTCGTGATCTGACATCGTAGATTTGTGATTTGACATATGATGGACTTGACTGGAACTTGTTAAAATGTTGTAGAGCAGGATTTGCAGGATGCCTTCCGTGACATCGCTGAAATAGACGTATAGCTAGCTTAGATAACCTTTAAGTAGGTTTTCCTGTCATCTGTGTGGCCATGGTGCTGACATTTGGAAATTGTACAGGTGTGGGTCAAGAAATAGAAACCTGATTGATGATAAATTAAAAAAATTTAGTCTGTTTTCCTGGAGTTCTTCCGGTCTATTCATCATGTGCAACCTTCCTGTGTGATCTCATTTCACCTAAAATTACCCTTGGATTACTTGCCAAATTCTCCACATTTGAGTTAATTATATTAATCCCTGGTTCCGTGACACTGTAAATAGATCGATTCAGGGGATGCTCATGCACGAAGTCCAGCTCAGCCACTATAATTTGGCATACTGATCATTTTTTGCCGTTTGAAAGTACCAGTAGAAAGAATGTGATTGTCCTTTCTACTCAATGTGTAACTTTATGGATTAAAGGTAGCGTCCATCATTTTGTAATCTGTGCATTATGTTCGTTTGAAGCGAGAAAAGTGCTGAAAATCTAAAGAAGGGTGCTTAACAACTAACCTGATGAAGTTTTAGCTCTGTGAATGCTGTATATTCTGAGAAATCAATATTCTAGGATCACGATTTCAAATCAAAAGTTGCTGAGTTATGTTTTGAATTGGGCCTGAATTCAGCATCCGTGACACGTTGTCACTGAGTCGATTGCAGATACGCGATGTTGAGTACTGAACCAGCGCATTATAGCAACTGTGCGCCTGTTCGACGTGTCAATGCTTACGTGCGCTTTGCGGAATCAAAAAAACGAACTACTAACGGAAATTACAAACAATGCGTCTTTAGACGCATCGTTGGAAAGGCCTTCTTTCTTTGATTTTTTCAAAATGACAGCTTGCCAGAAAGAAATCATTTCACAGGGAGTTTAGTCCCATTACTATCTTTAAACCAAGTAAGCTTTTCCAACAATAATTACGTCAGTTATTTTTTGGATAGCTGCAAATGACGGACTGTACCTTTGAGGAGAATTCCTTACCAGAGAGGCACGGTAGGGTTAAGAACCTTATTTGTGTAATATTTCTTTGTAATAAATATCATCTCAAGCTCCACATCAACAATATTATGATGATTGTAGATGTACCATGAATGAGCAGCAGATGTTGGGCATCTGAAGGGGCATAATTCTTCCCCCCCCCCTTCCTTTTTTTTAAACGACTGGTTGGTTTTTTTTGCTCCTGCATCCAACTTTTGGATTCCCAACTAAACAGACAATGTGCCTCTCCACCCCCACCGGAATGTTCTGTCACCGTTGACTGCATGCCAAGATGGTGACATTTATACGGAAGGCAATATTTTGATCCACTACACAAGAGCAAAGGAGTAGTACGGTGAATCATTGTTCAAACAGGATGGTGTAGCATTCGGAGGCACCGCATGCTCCATCCAATCACTGCAAACTTGTTAACAAGGGGTCAAACAATTTGACTTCGTGCGACAATTGTAAAGCTCTGGTTTGCTGTATTGTACCTAGTGTCGTGTTGGGAATTGGGGTTGACATGCTAAGCCTATGGGGATTTCCTGCAATCATGAGACTACACCCGGTAAGAATTGGTCACCGGTTTTCAACATTGATTCAGCCCCCTGACACTTGTTCTTAATTTTTCAGAAATCGAGTTCCAGGATTCTTTATCAAGCCTCAGAATTTAAACCCCCCCCCCAGACCTTTGTCATGCTGCCACCATTTCAGTCATGTTCCCTGTATCCAATAACAGTGCTGAATGATAATGTTTTTTTTGTGCAAAAAGGAACCAGACTATTTTTCCTTCCAGCCTCGCTTTGGTTACATTGATTTGAATGGGACAAAAATAAAGATGGCCGCAACATGATAATGGTCATCTATAGACCTTATGCATTAAGGCATCGTTAGAGGACAACGGTTTGTATTTCCAGGAGATCCAAGAGTAAACCTGGTGTGTGTTTATTGTAAGAAAAGTAAAATATTAAAGAAAATCCTCTGAGATACCAGCAGTTCCAAAAGTTTTCTTTTTTTTTCCCCTGCAATTACTGATTTCAATATTATAACTATCGACTCAGTGCTAAAGCCCTTAATGCTGTAGACATTTGAGCTGTAGAATTCAGTGCTTATATGAACCGAAATGCTTAGCGGTGTGCATCGGAGCCGGGTACCCGAGTACTGATGTCGGTCCATGGGATCGGGTACCTGTAACCAACTTTACAAATTAGTAACTTCTTGGACAATGAAAAGAATAGGTTTTGAATACCACTCGTGGAGAATTTTCAAAATGAAAACCAGCTACTTGGAAAACCAAAACATATTTCACGTTTATTGCATTTTCACGCGCGACAGATGACGCTTGCGAAAGTCGCAGTTAACACCGTAAAACTATAAAGCCCTGCAGACAACTTACAGGATTTGAATTGTGGGGTTGGGTTTCTTTTACAGGTATTCGGGTAGCCGTGTTTTACTTCAATAGGGTATCCGGTTACTGTACTACCCGTCAATGCACACCATTACTAATGCTATGCGGCGTTACACTACAGACCCCAAAACTAAATACAGAAGTCTGCGGCTGAGTGAGAATCATGTCCCGATTGCGGATTTAGGGATTGTATCACAAGAGGGAACAATTCAAAATATGAAATTTAACTTAATGTGACTGAAAAAGAAATTGTGCATACGTTTTCTCAAAATGTATAGTATCCACTGAGATGAAACTTCAACAGGTTAGCTGTTACACTGCCTTCTTCAAGTGTTTAGCAATTTTGTTGCATCAAAACAATATAAGCGCTAATAAGAAGTGATCGTACGTGCCTTTTAAAAAAAAACTTGAAAATAAAAGTTAGTGCTGGAATGTATGCCAGGCGATGACTTTGGATCCAACTGAGTTTTTTTTTCACAGTTACTGTTACTGTATTAAGGGAATAGACGTACATGCATGGCATTGTTCAGACATCTGTTTGATATCAAATGTTGACTGGTCTTCAGCGAAACATTCTCTTCTGGTGAAACTTAGATGAAGGATTGTCCACGGGGAAAGGAAAGCTGGTATTTGTTTTGGGGTCAAAGGAAAACGGACGTCTGGGGTGCGGGACTAAAATGGCTTCAGGGAGCATTTTGTGTTTTTGAGATTCGTTTTCAAATGAAACTTGGATAGAGAGTTGCCTCTGGCCGAAAAGGAAATGGCGGTATTTGTGTAGAAGTCAAAAAGGTCACAGCGAAAAGGTTAAGAGTGTAAGTTCTCAAAGCTGGGGAATAGTTTCTGAGATTATTCAGATGTTTCTATATTCCAGTGTTGCTAGTGTTTACCCTAATAAAACAAAATGATTGTTTGATTTGGGTACGAAGTGTCCAGGCTTTGGTTAAAAAAAATACATGTGGGAGTGATGAACAGTGATCAAGGGCGGATCCAGGGGGGCCAACAGGGGCCATGATTTGGTTAAAGTGGTCAGAAATAGCCTCAGATCGCACCACAGAGCATCTAGAACCCAAAATTTGTTCGGTGCCCTTAAGCGTGCCCCGAATCCCACGCCGTCATTTTCGGGACCCACTTTTTGGGGGACCAACAGTTTTTTGGGGGCCCCCCAAAAAAACTTGAGTTCTGGATCTGCCCTTGACAGTGATTCTTGCTTATACATTGTAATGACTCTACTTGTGGGGCGCTGTGGTCCAATGGTTACGGTGTTCGACTCACGTGCCGTGGTACACGGGTTCGAATCCTGACCGTGGGAACATGGTGCTTGTGCTCTTGAGCAAGGCACTTTACCATTATTGCTTCATCCTTCGGATGGGACGTAAAGCCGTAGGTCCCGTGTGTTGTGTAATGCACGTTAAAGAACCCAGTAACACTTGTCGCTAAGAGAAGGGGTTTGCCCCGGTGTTTCTGGCAGTGGCAGCAATTATGCGCCGCAGCACCTAGCAAAAAAAGGTGCTTCATAATGGGTCTCATGTGTTCATATACTTCATTTACCTGGCTTTGGTTGTGTAACCTGGAAAAATGACACACTATGGGGAACTCGCACTAAAACTACTACAACTAAACTAAACTCAGGATCTTTGAAGAGAAAAGTCGCGAGGAGACTGAATTAATAGGGACAAGGGACACCATTCTAGATTTCGAACAAAAAAAAACAAAAAAAGAATTTATTTACAAGAACTTTCAAAATGACCAGATAATTAAAACCAAGACCACGAAAATCAAGTAAGAGCAAAGACTAAAAAAACCAAAACTTAAACCTAAACAAATCAAAGACTCAAAGAAACTTCAAAACCAACTTAAACCAAAGACCTAAACCGAGTTAAAAACCAAGTTAAAAACCAAAAGTATTTAACCAACACAGTGTTGTATAAAGTGGACCTTAAAGACACTTCTGGCAGAAATCAAATGACTCGAGCAGATAAACTCTCACACAGGGCAAATCGCACCCAAGAAAATCAAGGGGAAAAGAGAGGTAATAAAATGCACGCTCCTCTCTCTACTGCCGCTGGTCTGCTACTGACCATGAGGGGTCTGTGCATGGTCTTACAGGGTGGCAGAGCACATGGTCTTATCAAAGGGGGAACCAATGGCATGAGAACAATTTGCATACACTGTGGACTGTTACTGGGGAAAGCTAATCAGGGGGATACACAACTAAGAAAGGGAAGGGGAAAGCTAATAAAAAGGGGTGATTTATGCAGGGGGCCTACTCCTATCCTAAAACACTACAAAAAAATACAGTAAAAACTACAAGTAAAACTTGACCCTGCCACAGTTGCATTCTCCCCCAGCGCTTTGTATCCTCTGGCAAAAAGCGCTATATAAATACAGTTATAATTATTATTTATTATTATTTATTATTATTACTTTAGACGAAACAGAGCAACGGAATGGTCAGGTCAGGGAACCAGATTAGCTGGTGCACCCTTTCACAGCTGTGTAACCGATTGCCAACAAAATGTGGACTAACTAAATTTATTGAATATGGGACAGTATTTGAAAAAAGTCAATTTTTCGCCCAGTGATGGTCAGTCATGGTTGAAAAATTGATACAAAAAATCCAAAATGACAGCACACCAGGTGCCATGATTTCACAGGATGCTTGAGACTATTATTCACTTACAGTCAAGCAACGTATTTCATAGTAATTTGGTAGTTTTGTTTTTTATGTTTGCCTATGTATGTTACCTTTAAAGCTGAGCAGATTTTATTTAAAAAAAAAAAAAAAAAAAGAAGAAGAAGCAAAAAACAACATTAAAAAAACAATAAATGCATCAATTTTTATGCATTTTGGTTTCATTAAATGCAGATATTACTACAAGGTATAAACCCAGGCATCGACTACCAATACACTGTGCAGAGGCAGGACACCAAACCCATCGCTTCAGTACATAACTACACGTGGCAAATAGTAGAGTCTGAATGCTCAGCGTCATGCGCTGGAGGTAAGAATGTCGGCATTCGTCAAGGAAGAGGCTTGATGTGAGACCAAGAAACTGGGAACCATTATCCATAACCCTTTTAATAATCCATACGTTGGTTTAACTTTGCCCTTCCTTTTGCTGGTCCCAGAGGGCCATGCTAGTTTCCTCTTTGTACCTATGTCCCTGGCTCATGTCTGACTGCCACTTGTGAACTGGGCAGTGCTATTTTATAGGATTACCCCATACATCCATGAATGGGCTTAATTCATTCTATTGTGTAGACCAGATGCATGATAAGACTTCCAGTGAACAGCCATTCTGAATCAATTCGGGCGATTCACAATGCAGTGCGCCACCAAGAGTTTGCCATGGAGAGTAGCTTTTCAAGTTTACGGTCGACAAAACATGGCCCATTTGAATGAGTGTCAGTAGACAATTTGAGCTAATTTGTTATAGATTTGGGAATAGCGTTCTGCCGCCCTATCAAAATTCACTATATTGATACAAAGAAAAGGGCAAACATATACTCGAATCATATGCTATATGAAACTACTGACCGGAAAAACGAACAATTCCAAATGTCCAACGCTGCGAATTTGTCGACCATCTCCCACAATGCACTGGAAAAAATGAACTCTCTGTGGCAAACTCTTGGTGGCGCACTGCATTGTGAATCGCCCTAATTGAATAGAATGTAGAATGTTGTGCACTCTGGGACCAGCTTTACGAGGCTCGCCCAGTTTTAAGCACTCCATACTCTATGTTAGGTTTTGCCCTTCTCCGATGTTAAACACTGTATACTCAGTGTGTTACCTCCCCTGTGAAATTTGGAAACAATCACTCGGGAGGGACTCGAACCCACGACCTCCTGCTTTCTAGTGCAGACGTCTTACCACTCGACCACCGAGCTTGCGGGATCGAGTGGCAAATCCTAATATTGATTTACATCACCCCGATGCAAATTCCACACCATACGCATTGCTATCCAACAGGCATGCAACTTTTCCTTTGATCAGCTGATTTCCTCTTTTTTTACTTCCCATGTGTGCCATTGAAAATAGAAAAACACTGTACAAAGTCTGGGAAAAATTTGAATTTCCTCTTTTTTTGTGATTTCCCAGTTGCATGCCTGTATCCAAGAGCTTGGGAAAGCAAAATTAACCTGTTTACTTGCGTGGGACTCGATCCCATGACCTCCTGCTTACTGCTAGTGAGGATATCTTAACCACTCAACCACCAAGCCTAAATTTGATTGTCAAACTTACATGTCATAATGCACTTTGCTGACGTGTTCTTAATTTAGCATTGAATGGTAACACCTGGTTTCTTTTGATAAGTTCAACATTCCTACAAAAAGTAGCAGCATCCAAATGCGTAGTTGGATGGGCAGGAGTAAACATCATCATGTAATTACAAGGACAACTTTGGATAAAAATACATTTCAGCTTTTCATTTCTGCGCTGTATGTTACGCCAAACGTGCCTGTGATGATTTATTTCCCTGTCAGCTGTCATCAGTACAGAAGGAGGAAGATGCAAATTTTGGGGGATTTACCATAAGTGTAAAATGTGTTTTGGGTTTTGGATAACAAGAAAGACCTTGTTTTCTGTCGGGTGAATTATGTTGTAAATGCCAACAAGCTCAAACTAAAAGGTTCTGTCAATGTCATAAAGCAATCAAATTACTGTAGAAATTGGCTATAAAAAAACGCATGGCCCACAAGATAATCCTCTCTGAGTGATCCCCGTTTGCTATTTCCTAGGTTCGCAGCATTGCTAGTGTTGCTAACATCATGACTTTGGCCGTGATCCCTGGCTACATGGCATATAGAGGTTTATGGCTTCCGACTAGAACCACTTGAACAAAGATATTGACAAAAATGGGGAACTGTCAACATAGGTCTGGATAGCTCAGTTGGTAGAGCACCGGAACGGCAATCCGGAGGTTGCAGGTTCAAACCCCGCTCCAGTCAATTTCTTTGCGTGCGAGTCCTTCCCAGTAATAGATCTCCCCCAACTCTCCGTCTTTGTAATTGTCAAAGGCCATAACGGCCTTTCCGTTTTCTGTTTATCCTGTAGGTGTCATGACGTCAGAAGTGTTTTGTCTGAGAAACAATAACACAGAGGTAGATAACTCATTTTGCGATGACAGCACCAAGCCCAGGACCGGTATCTTCACTTGCAGTATGTGGCCCTGCCCAGCGAGGTAAGACACATGATCTTTGTAGGAACCTGTAATCTACCAAAATCCATTAAAATCAACCCAAATTGCACTAATATCTGTCAAAATCTACTAAAATATACCCAGATAAACCGAAAATACCAAAATCCACAAGTACAACCAGCATCAACAAAAACGTCTAGAATCATATAAATTTAGCGCAATCCGCCTAAATCCATCAAAATCTACCAAAATCAACCCAAATCCGCAATATTCAAATGAAACGTCTGTGCAGTTAATTACCACTGGCATGGTTGGACTTTAAGTTCAACAAGTTAGACTTTAAAACAAAGGACATCTTGCCTCAAGTAAAGTCAATGTTTTTCCCGAACTTCAAAACCTAAAAACTTTAAAGGTATAAATTTTCTCTTTCGTAAAAAAAAAACCCCAGAAAGACAAAAGTGGAAATTTAGTGTCGTAATTCAGCAGCCACCTTTATCACTAGCCAGTTTCAAACACTTGTCTTTGCTATTTAAACAGTGGTTTAAGACCACCCATGTGACGGTGTCTCGACCAATAGGAGCATGGAAACTGTCTCAGGTATTTATGAATGTTAAAAGCCACAAAAGTACAATAAGTCAAAGTTGGTGATGGGCAATTCCACACCAAAGTGGACATGACACCAAAAAATTCAAATACATGTGACTTAAACAAATTTGGCATCAAATGAAAGCTAAAAGTCTATATTTTCAAGATTTGAAGTCGGAATTTAATTTTTTATACATTTCAAAACTAGGATTATGTAATAATCCTGTTTTAATCCTAAAAATGTGATTAATAGTGATATGAAAAAATTCTACCAATTGACACACAAAAATATGTACTAATGCCATCAGTTTCTGTCATGAGAAAGTATTGGTCTTGAAAACCGACTAAAACTTGTTTTTAACATTTTGCGTAATTTGTTTCGCTTCAGTGACTTCTAATATTTCAGCCTTCGAAAATGTCCTTCCGTTACCGAAAAAATACATATTTTTAATTTATTTTTAAAACTTGCAGTATGAATGCATTGAAAGTTATTGTGCAAAGCAAGTTTAGGTAGACCTTCAATATGACATTATAACTGACACTGCTGTACTTCTCGTTTTAATTACAATTAATTCTGTCCTTCCGTTACCAAATTGGTAACGGAAGGACGGTAACGGAAGGACAAATCGTATTTTTATCAAATGTTACGACATTTGCGCTCATGTTTGAAAAATGAAAATCACTGCAAATACATGCATGTATAATGAGCATTGAAAGGACATTCATGTGACCCACCTTCACAAAAGCGGGATAAGCAGGGCAAGGTGTTTATTACAATTTGAAGGCACAGGCATGTGCAACATGTACAATGTACATGTACATATATGCCGATGTACCAGTACTTGTACATGTATGGCGTTGTTGCAGAAAATCAAATCATAAAGTTGCTGCCATCAGCATTCATGGACAATAGAGAAAGATACGAATTCTGTGAAGCCATTCCAGAAGCAAATTAAGTCAAAAATGAGATGGCAGAAAGTACCGGTACTTTGGGGCACTTTCATTCAATTTACATGTGTAAGACATGTGAGGTGCAGTCTTTGACAAATTATGCCCAAGTTAACAACTTCAGTTTGGATGTTTATAAATTAATTGTTACTACTCTAAATCATTGTAATTTGATTTCAAACATTGATTTTAGAGTTCAATTAAAAGCAACACCTAACTGAAGCCATCAGTTCTACCGGTAGATGTTTTGACCTTAAAGATACATGTAGGCTGGTCGCCCCACCCCCACCCTTTGGGTAAACCTTTGAACCTACCGGTATTATTATTAAAAGTTGTTGGTGAACATGTAACCAATATACTCGAGTGTTCACATACTGTGTATTTAAACTTTTAAGGATTGAAGTGATGGGTTTGAAGTCTATTTCTGTAGCAGTCTTGTGTTCGTGAATTATGTGTTTTGGGTTGTTTTCGTTTTTCTTTTGTTATCATTAATTAGCAGGCTTCTATCTTTATCTCAATAGTTTCTTGGGTATAATTATTTATGCCAGGTCTGCATATTGTTGATTTTACATTTAGTTACACATTTAAGCAATTTGTTTCACTTGTATAATTAGTGTAAATTCACATTTTGTTCATGCTATAATTGAGTAAACCTTTTGTCCTTCCGTTACCGTCCTTCCGTTACCAAATTATAATCTGCTTAAAACTTTGTAATTATATAACCGAAACACTTAAAGTCAAATGAAAGGTGGTATAGTATAGATAAAGCTTCAGGGATTCCATTTCCTACCTTTAAAATATACTTGCCCCATAAAATTCACAGAGTTTTTGCAAAACGCGAGTAAGTTGGAAACCCTTGTCCGTTTTACCGTCCTTCCGTTACCGACCTCATTAATATTCATAATTCATAAACGGGAGGCATTCATGCCCCCCAAAAGTGTGGAAAATGAAAGGAGCATTATAGCAATACAATTGTGACATTTGTTTGCTGTAACTATGAACAGTGTCTGTGATACACACATTTGAAATTTTGTTTAATGAGTGAAAACGTCCTTCCGTTACCGTGGAATTGCCCTGATCCTATATTCACCCCAAGTAATAAAAAAAATATTAAAAAACTGAACATCTGGCTTTGCATGCAACATTTTTAACCAATCATTTTTGAAGGTCCCGAAGGCACCTGTTCACATTGAGCTCAATGTCGCCAATTTGGTTAAAAGTACAAAAAAGTACTGTCGGATTCTTTGCGAAGGTTTTGATTTCTTTGTGGATTGAGGCCAAGGTTTTGAGCAGACGTGCCTGGGGGTTTAGTGTTAATAGTTTCATCATGAAACTGCTCGACAGCAAACGCAGTGTGCAACAGAATACTACCCAGTGTTAGTCATCGTTGGCGATTTGTCATCACCCTGAAAATATTGATACAGCCCCCTTCAGCTATTGAGTATCCTCTTACATATTATAGTGTTGAATTAGATTGTTCGTCGGGCATTGCTCATATCAGAGAGTGCATCTTTGTTTCGGGTCCCAGAGGGCCGGCCTAGAGTCCTCCTTGTCCCTATCTCACTGAATGACACGTGTGAGCTGGGCAGTGCTATTGTATAGGATTACCCCTTTATGTCAGTGAATGGACTAAATCACGGCCCATTGTGTAGACCAGATGAATGAAAAGACTTCCAGTGAATAGCCAATTCGAATCAATTGAACAGAATTCTGGAACTGGCTTTATTTAGCTTGCCTTGTCTTGTTTGCAAAGTGTTTGCTTTCTTTGTGGATTGCAGGAAGGATTTCGAGCAGACGTACCTGGGGTTAGTGTTCATAGTTTCATCATGACAATGCTTGACAGAAATTGCACTGTGCAACCGAAAACTACCAAGACCTAGTCATTGTTGGCAATCTCCTATCCCCTTACACATTGCTTGCCCATAAAGGAATCGCTCATATCGAAGAGTCTAGAAATACAAATTTATGAATTCTTGAAAAGGCTGACTTTTTGCTTATTTTTTGGTGACCGGTCACGTAATCCGGGCGATTCACAATGTAGTGCGCCACCAAGAGTTTGCCTTTTAGAGCCAACTTTTCAAGTTTACAGTCGACAAAACATGGCCCATTTGAATGAGTGTCAGTAGAACGCAGCGTTCTGCCACCTTACAAAAAAACACCATATTGATAACAAGAAAAGAAAAGAGCAAAAAGATCCTCGAATCATACGCTTACGAAACTTCTGACCGGAAAAACTAACAATTTAAAATGTCCCGCGCTGCGAATTTGGCAACCATCTCCCACAATGCACTGGGAAAAATGAACTCTCCAGGGCAAACTCTTGATGGCGCACTGCATTGTGAATTGCCCGAATTGCCATATATTATCGTTAAGTTCAAAAGTAGCTTCTTCAAGGTCCACTTTATTGTGAGTCACTCAACGGCCTTGTTGTCTGAGCCCATCACAGGTCAACTCACAAGTCAAATCTGAAGTCAAATTAGAAGGTCACATGTACATGTAACAGGGGATGAGCAGTGACACGGAATGCCTCCGTCTGACTGACTGTCGCATTTACTTAAATAGCATGTCACTTGACTTGAGACGTGATGACTTGTGATTGACTTGCGAAGGCTTGTACAGTACTGCAACCCTGCCCCGTGAAATCCCCTTAAAAGTATGACTGGGCGGTTAAGCGATTATAAACAGGTGCAGTGTTTACAATGTAGAAATGATCACGGGCGTTGCTAGAGTTGGAGGCGTCACCCCCCCCCCCCCAATTGTTTTTGCCAGCAAAATCATCATTCTGGCAAAATTGTTTGTCTTTCAGCAAATACAACAAAAAGGGCCACCTATTGTCCAGTGGCGTCCAAGATAGTCTGCTGTAAACATTGCCTCCAATAGTCGGATAGTGTCTCCCCCTCCCCCTTCCCGCCTTTTTAAAAATTTGGCGACTGCCAGCTTTCCGGGAAAAAATTCCTGACTACCTTCCAGCATGGAGGGTCTTTTGGCAAATTTGTTGTCACACCACCCGTCCCAAACCCTTCCTGCCCCCCCCCCAATTTAAATCAGTTTGGCGATGTTCCAAGGAATGATACTGTAGCGTGATCTAATATTGGGTTCTCGTCCTCCAAATCTCGCAAAACGCAGGAAAGGGGACACACACTCTACTCACAGGATTTCCAACTCAAGAAGACCAGATGTATTTCAAAATCACAACTGCGGAACAACTCCATTGCAGAAAAAAATAAAATTGCTATGAAGTGACTCACAAAAACTGCTGACTCCCAGCATAACACCTCACTACTCCACTTCTTTACAATGTTTTTAGAAAGTATAACATTATCCCGACCTGGCTTCCGGCCAGACCCTTCCCGCGCTTGCTGAACAAAAGAGACCCACTTATAGCAGTCTTTGTAGAGAGCCTATTTCCGGGGTGCGCGCTATATACAAGCCAGACAAAAGAATTAGATCAGTGTGCCTTGTAAACAAACTATGCCAGCGCCGCTGTCTGCGGTCCGTCTGCGGCCAGAGACATTAGCAAACAAAGAGGCTATACAAATTGTTCTGTTACAATACCATTTTGTTGTGCAGAGGTTAACAGGTATGATGATGCAGGTATGAGAGCGTGACAGGTGTACGCTGATTGATCACGTTGGCCTTCCTGCCTACCTGCTTTCATGACTCAGTCAGGGACTTGGAGTAGATTCCTCTGTCTGACTCATTCCTGCTTCCATTACGCTGACCCAATCTTCACCTTGGGTCTTGCAAAGTGAAATGTAACAAGCTGTGTTGACTCGCCATCTAGCTGCCTGACTTCTGTCTGATCAAGTTACCAAATTTGTCAGTTTCCATTGAGATATTAATTTAAACAGATTGCTGTGGACTGCCTGCAGTATCAGTAGTGCCGTGTGGCCTACATACGAGAGCTAGTGGAGGACATAGTGTATTCATGAACTTGTTTGTGCATGCGTGACATGGAGTTTAATGACCGAAAGTCAGTGTGCTCACACTGGCCTAGTGAGGCATTCTTGCATACAGAAAATCACATAAGGGAGTACGCATAGTGCCAGCAGCATTTACATGTAGTAAGTGTCATTTTATGGTCTCTGTGCACAAGTAACCCTCAACCGTTACAAAGGGAGGGTTTGGGGAGACCAAAGATTGCCGGAGAGGCCTGGCGCTAATGTGAAGACGCTACGGCTTAATAAACATTCAGAAAACAATTAGTCATGCGTACATCGCGCAATGTGCACAGTACGTGCATGCTGATCCCATCCACTGGGTCCTCGGAACGTGGGCATAATAGACCATTATCATGTAGCGGCCATCTTGATTTTTTTCCATTCAAATCAACGTAACCAAAACAAGGCTTGGATGAAAAATAGTCTGGTTCCTTTTTGCACAAAAAAAACATTATCGTTCAGTACTGTTATTGGATACAGGGAACATGACTGAAATGGTGACAGCATGATAAAGGTCTATGGTTAGGATTCATGATTTATAATCAGAGGGTCATTTTTGCGATTCCAGCTGCTTGGCATATGTTGTGTCCTTGGGCAAGCCACTTCACCCCACTTTGCCTTTCGCCACCCGCACTTGCCTCTCTCCACCCAGGAGTATAAATGGGTACCAGCATTAATTTAGGAGTAACCTGCGATGGACTGGCATCCCATCCAGGGTGAATAGAAATATTCTCAAGTTGTTTCATTCCACTGAAACCGGAGATAAACGGTGGTCTCATTTTGGTTCGTGACAGAGTTTACTTACTTTCCTAATACAGCACAGATTCCATAATTATTAAAAGTTTTAAGTGGATACCTGCACTCTATTCCCCCCAAAAAAGTCTACCATCATTATAAAATATCCTACACTGATTGTTAAATTGTATTCGGGTCATTGTATTATAGGGGTACCAAAACAAGGGTGAATTGTTTGGAGGCGAAAGAAAGGCTGTATATCCCTTTCTTTTTGTCCAGTTGGTGAGCAGAATTGTTCAGGATCCCATGTGTTCATGAATTGAGAGTGTCATGGATTTTTTAATTTCCGAGCATTTTGCTTGGGACCGTAATCCTCTACAATCCTGTCACTGTCATTGCAGGTGGGAGACTTCAGACTGGGGAGAGTGCAGCCGGTCATGCGGCACCGGCAGGCAAAAACGACGTGTCAAATGCATGCGACAGATCAGGGAAGGCGTCGACAAAAGCGTCAAGGAACCCTACTGCACGGACACCAAGCCCCGCAAACGCAGGAACTGCAACATGCAGGACTGTCCGGCGCGGTGGATACCAAACGGATGGTCAGATGTAAGCTATACTCGGATGATTTTTATTTTTTGCATAGTGGCATGTGTTAGTTTGAGACCTTGAGGGATTGTGATCTTTCAAAGTAGGATTTGGATTTTATACCTCTTGTACATCTGGTGTGTGGCGAGGGTGGTAAAGTTGCCGCAGTGGTAGACATCGCTAACAACTGCATGATTCAAATCAGTCTTGGGAACTTTGGCAGTGCTACCCAGGAAATTCCGAGCGTAGCTCATGAATACTGTATTCAAGCTAATGCATACGTGTGGAGTATGCGCTGAATTTCCGGGTAGCGCTGCCAATTTTCCCGAGATTGGATTTGATTCATCTAGTTGATACCTGCCACGGTGGCTTTACCGCGCTTGTCATGGACCAGCTGTATAACTGGAATAAAACCCTTGTAGTAGTATTGGACCAAGACTACTTCAATAGTTGACTTCAGAAAGTTGCATTTGAAAGCATGCAGTACTGTAGTCGGGACCACACTGTCCGAGTTCAAGTCACCAGTCTCTAATTGTGAATTCTATAGGGACCAGTTTACTAGAACTACTGATGAATTTTTTGATGTTTGAATGCATTGGAAAATTTAAATGTGTTTTCTGAAGGATTCAGAAACTTTCGGGAGCCAAAACGTGATGTTGATTATAGCCGAATGTTCAATAGAGCAGTGTTACGTTAGCCGTACTGGGTAAAGCAATGTCTTATGTCAAATTGTGACTAAGTTACTGACTTTGAGTAATGATGAACACTGACCGTAGTGACAATTCAGTCAGTCACATATCAATCAGAGGTTAATTATTGGTCGTTCACAGGTCAGGTCGCAGGTCAGGTCACAAGTCAGGTCACAAATGGGGTCACAAACAGTGACAAAGTAATACCCCTGTCACAGTTCATGTGAATAACTTGTGACGTGACTTGGGACTGAGTGACTTGTGATTGGCTGGTGATTGACTTGTGATGACTTCACAGCAACTCTGTCAATGACCAAATTCCTTCTCCTTTATACAAGAAATTTTCCTCTTTTTGAAAAAAAGCTCTTTGAGTGAAATTCAAATAGGAACATTGACAATTATCCAAACATGGACCTAGCAATTTAATGAGAAAATTTTGCTCTAAGTAAAGCTGGTGCCAAATACCCTGTGAAATTATTCCATCAGAAATGGTTTTGATGGAAAGAAAACAATCCTTAAAGTTGATGGGAAAAGTGTGCTTTTTTGTGTGCCTTAGCAACGGAATCCAGTTACAAAACCCCAAAGATTGTGCATATTTTTCTCTCTATTTTCTCAAAATGTATTGCAGCTACTGAGCTTAAACCTCAACAGGTTAGATGTTATGCAACCTACTAGAGAGTTTTAGCAATTTTGAAACAAACAAAGAATCCAAAAAAGGGCAAGACTTGGACGTGGACATAATTTAAATGACACGGGACTCAGACTCGGACTTAGCGCTTGGATACCGAGTTGGAGTTTCCACACAAACAGGAATACCAAAGTGTGCCTGCATAATTTTACGTGAATTGGCAATGGAATCCAGTCGCGAAACCCCCCAAATTTTACATTCAAGAATGAATTCTCTTTTTTCTCTAAAAGTGAAGTACCGTAGCCACAGAGCTAAAACTTTTACAGGTTAGTTGTTATGCACTCTACCTAAGATTTTGAGTAATTTAAGGAAGTCAACAAATACTCAAAAGTGCCTGGGTCAAAAGTTCATTTTGTCAAAACAACTTCTGTGCCTAATCTCCAAATCTTGAAAAAGAAGATACTCCAACAAAAACACTTGTGTATTATTCACAACATACTATTTTCAGGTATAGGCCATTTTTTGAGCAAATAAGGACACAGTGACATCATGCAAATACTGGGTCCTAACAGTCAAAATATGCGTTTATGGAAGCTGTTACGTTAATATCTTTCAATCAACTTAAACATTGTAAAAATGTCATTTTTGCACGAGAGCAACATGTAAATTTACACCAATAACCTTGGATCCACGTCTGTTTAGCTCCATAATGGCGTCTTCGCAGAAACCTAATGAGTTTGCTCAAAAATATTTTCAAATGGAAGTGGAAAGTGTTTGAAAACAATTGCGTAGGCAACACCTACTAATAGTTTAATAAGTTTAGACACTTGCTAAGCCTAAGGGGCTTAAAGTTAATGCCCGTAAATATGATGAGGAAATTGGCTTTACGCAACGGTACTTCACTTTTAGAGAAAAAAGAGAATTCATTCTTGAATGTAAAATTTGGGGGGTTTCGCGACTGGATTCCATTGCCAATTCACGTAAAATTATGCAGGCACACTTTTTTCAAACCTTCTTCAATGATTGTTTTCCTTTCAATCGAAACAATTTCTGGCAGAATAATTTCATTGGGTACCAACCCAATGTTCACTTCTGAGCAAGTTTTTTTCTCCAATTTTAAAAATATTTTCTACTAACTAGGAATGCACTAACAGTGCAGAATTGGACTGTTCACATCCAGTAGTTTTATTCTGACAAATACATTTGAATGTTTGCCAAAATGTCTGATATGTGACAGCAATTTCATCCTCTGTTTCCCAGGTACCAGCAGTGACATTTATACAATCGGTTATATATCAGTCATCCATCTCAATGATCTGAATATTGCACTGCCAACATTTAACTGACTGCATTTTTTGTGTATTTTGTTTTCCTCTTTTTTTTTCAAGGTGGCGAAGGGGGGGGGGGGGGAATGGGAGATTTCCAATGCTATGCATCATCAAGCATTTCACTTTTAGAGAAAAAAGAGAATTCATTCTTGAATGTAAAATTTGGGGGGTTTCGCGACTGGATTCCATTGCCAATTCACGTAAAATTATGCAGGCACACTTTTTTCAAACCTTCTTTAATGATTGGTTTCCTTACAATCGAAACCATTTCTGGCAGAATAATTTCATTGGATACCTGTCCAATGTTCTCTTTAGAGCACGGTTTTTCTATAAAACAAATTAAACTAACTAGGAATGCACTAACAGTGCAGAATTGGACTGTTCACATCCAGTAGTTTTATTCTGACAAATACATTTGACTGTTTGCCAAAATGTCTGATATGTGACAGCAATTGTATCCTCTGTTTCCCAGGTACCAGCAGCGACATTTATACAATCGGTTATATATCAGTCATCCATCTCAATGATCTGAATATTGCTTTCCGGTCAGGAAGTTTTACTTGCATGATTCATTTCTCCTGATGCTGCAGTTCCCGCAGTAATTCAATTATCGAAATCCTTGCTAGTCAATAATACACAGTGCGAAGGGCTCCCTTAAAGCCGTGCAGTCGCCAGTCCTAGCCTGGATTTATGGAGACACTTGGCAGAAAATGCTGCTTTATTAGCGAGTTAATGAGCTTCGGAAAAATCAGCTTGGGAACTAGTCAAAAGCAATATAACTTCTACGGCAATTTACCTGGTATCCTGTGGTTGTTGTTAAGCAAAGCGGGGGTTTTTGGCTCAACAACTTTAAGAAATTTGTCCCTGGTGTGGTACAGCACTGCCAACATTTAACTGACTGCATTTTTTGTGTATTTTGTTTTTCTCTTTTGTTTTTCAAGGTGGCGAGGGGGGGGGGAATGGGAGATTTCCAATATTATGCATCATCAAGCATTTGCCTTGAATTAGAGGCCAATTCTCAACTTAACAGTCAACTTCCGAAAGACATCCTTGAATTAATCATGCTTTTTTTATTATTTACTGATTGTATACAGTTTAGACATAATATATTCCGAGGGCTTTATAGAAGTTGTTATATCAATAATTTCCTTTACAAATTACATGCATGCATGTCCAAAAAGCTGCGAGTCGTCACCTACATGAAGTGCAAAGTGCTGAGTTGTGATCAAACCAAGTCATTCACAAGTCAATCACAAGTCATTTAGGCTCAGTAAGAAGCTATCCTTGCGATTTGACTTGTGATTGACTTGATACCAATGCTGCCAGAAAGAATACCGTTTGGCAATGTCTACCAACAGAAGTTGATGACTTTCTTCACGATGCAATACGGGTAAAGCACGATTTGCGCTTCAAACGACGGCCAATCTTTATTTTTAATTGCTCAAACAATTGCTCCGATTTCACCTTTTTCTTTGCTGACACCTATCTGCTATCATTAATTTTTTTTGCTCACTTCTTGCTACCACTTTTAATTTTGCACCCGTTGTACTATGCACAGTGCTCCGCATCTTGTGACACAGGCTTCATGACGCGCACTGTGATGTGTCAGACTATGGACAGTAGCGGCCGCTCCATAACCAAGCCGCAGGCCATGTGCAGTGGGGAACACCAACCCCCGCTGCGCAGAACCTGCAACCTTGGAGCATGCCCACGGAACCTGCAGTGGTATATATCGGCCTGGAGCGAGGTTTGCCTTCCTTTTTTTCTTTACGTTTGCCTTTCTCTTCTTACTTTGATTGTGTTATTTGCATGGCATTCGATGCACTTTTCTTGCACTTATATTAACTCTGCACCACAGAGTAATCTACTATTGAATTTTTTCTCTTCAAAATTCTGTCTATCTCGTGCTACTGCTTTCTTTCTGCTTAGATGCGATTCGGCCAAAAAAAATTGAATTGCATCCAAAATCAGCATGTTGTTTTATGAAGTTGCACTTGCTTAACAATTGCACTTTAAGTAAACACAGTTGCACAGTTGCAGAAAGTAAACTAAACCAAAATTACAAATAATTGTGTCCAAACAAGGAAACTTGCCAAAACAGCCATTATGAGGATGGAATCGATGGAACCTTTCAAAGTACTCGGGCAATCTCAAGAGGTTTCTCTCGAGCTAATTCAGTTAATAGTTGTACTTTACTACGTGGTTTGAAATGCAGAAGAAAATTGCATCCGATGTCATGCATCTATTTAAGGCCGGTACATTCTTCACACGAATGCAAAGCGAATTCGACATCATGAAACATTTGCAGCAAAATTCACCATATTTTGAAATGTGTTCCAACCTGTGAATTTGCTGTGTAATCGCTTGCCGTGACGTTGTTAGTTCGCGTTTACTTTCACGCTGAGTATGAACCGGCCTTTACATGTATATTCTGCAATGCAGTTGAAGCCTCGCAGAAGGTTTGAAGTAGTTTGCAGATAATTTATCTTTTTTTAATTTGAGTGGTGCAAGAGAAAGACTTGCAACAGCGATATACACTTTCATGGGTTTGCAGTAGCCCCAAGGGGGGGGGGGGGAGACTTTACATTTGAAAGAGTTTAGAGAAGGACTGGTGAAGAACCATCTTTTCCAACTTTAACAAATAGACATTTACAATTAACATGGTGTAACTGCAAACTTTCTGTTGGTTTATTTCTCAGCCACCTAATAGTTTTGAGTCTTAAGTCGACCTCAGGTCAACCTGCAATTTGCTTGCGCCGCAATGGAGCTGTCAGCATCAAGCACAAAAGTCATGCTCAATTCACAAAACTGAGAAAAAGTGTGAATATCTTGGAACAAGCGACATCTGGGCACAGAGTAATCACAACCAAGCTCATGTCACAAATGACGCATCAACGATTCACAATAAAATGATCCCGATGCGCATACGACGACGTAACTTCACACAGATCGACTACGATTGATTCTGGCCTGTCGGGAACATGTTCTGTTGCGGCGCATAAGTTAAAAATTTTCTACTCGTGCGACTGTT
Source organism: Patiria pectinifera (assembly GCA_029964075.1). NCBI lineage: Eukaryota > Metazoa > Echinodermata > Asteroidea > Valvatida > Asterinidae > Patiria > Patiria pectinifera. The sequence goes on along the minus strand of CM057141.1, from coordinate 24,214,195 downwards.
GATTTTTTTTAGTGCCGACTGCTGCCAATCGTCTTAATATTATAGCAGTATCACTCAGGCGACAAAATTTGGCGACTGATATGTTCCTGACAGTGATATCTCAGGTGCAGCTTGATCCTGAAAAGTCTGTCGCCGATTATTTTGTGTCGACACAAGGTTGACATGAGGGCAGCTTTATTGACTGTGTGATCGCTTGTCATGGGTTTTAATAATATTTTCAAGTCAATCACAAGTAAACAATCTCATGTCGAGTACTCAGTTATTGTTGTGTTTGCCCTTTTTCCGGGACCTAATTTGGGACTGGACTTCTGATGTCTTGTGATTGACTCAATGACATCTCTGTGTGCTGTGAATTATATCATTTCTTCATGTCATTTCATAAGGCAGTTTACATCATTAACTGCAACGCTGTGTGGATTGAATAGAAATTTACCTTTCATTCAAATATCAACAGTGATTTGGCACAGCAGTTTTTAGTGTTGCTGTCACACTGCGTACATGTAATAGATATCTCTCAAATGATGCCACTGATTGTCACGTGCATGGGCATTTTGGGCGTCAAATTTTCTTGACGCGCATTGGCTGCGCCATATTTATTCGAAGAAATTTCAAGCAAGATGCGCGCGTATTTAGAACATTTTGCAGACTGCGCACACACCTACCTGATGACGTTGAATACGTAGTTGTCATTTGCCTACGAAGATGGCTGCCTATGAGAGGGGTCTGTTATTGAGGGTTGGGCGGTTTACTAGTGCTTTGTTCAAAAGGCAGTCATGACTTGTGTATACGTACAGGCTCATTTCATATTCAATGAATCATCAAATTTGTATTAAAATTGTTTCATCATTGATGTTGTCATTCATGACTGCTATGCACAATGGTCCATAGGACATTTTACACTATCAATATCTCTGTGTTGGACCCGAGTCCTTCATGGAGTTTTCGGAAACTCCTTTCACACAAGCAAGAATCCAACAAGGCACCTAAATGAGTCGGGCTGACTACACGGGTAAAATCCTACCCTGGTCAGGACCAGGGTTGAGAGCAGGGTTCGAAATTAGCGGTAGCCCGCTAGCCAAATGCTAGTCAAAACAGCGGCGGGCTATAGTCAATCTATTCCTTAAGTAGCCGAGTCAAAAAAATTATTGGGCTACGGCGAGGATGAAGGGACAGGAAGAAATATATCATTAAATTCAGAAAGAAAACCTCATCTATTTGTGTCTTATCAACTGTTTTAAAAGGTTAAATTATTAGATCTATTTTATAAAAAAAGCCTGAAAATATGCCATTTTGTATTTAAGCTAAAAAAAAAATGTGGGCTAATGAAAATGCTCACGGGCTAGTCAAGAGTCTGTTTCAGTAGCTTGGTAGGCTAGTAAACAAAAAAGTTAAGGTCGAACCCTGGAGAGGCTCTACTCAGGTAGAAAAATCCAAAATCTACAGCCGACCCGTGTTCATGACAGTGTAAATGTAAGTTTGAATGCCTACCTGTGTTCAATTGGATCTGGTCCTACTTACGAAATGATAGTGTGAAAAGTCCTTATGGCAATTCTGTTTGATTAGTACGTGAAAATCATCTTGGGAATCTAACAATACATGTACATTGAAAGTGATTGCTGTGTTGCGGGCCATGGCATCTTACGAAGGGATCAGATGTTACCGTGGGTGAAGCTGAGGGTGCCATAACTATAACACTTGTGTTTCTCACAATGTTCCAAACTTTATGAGGCGCTAATCCAATTTGCTAACATCATAGGTGGTGTTTTAAGAAACAATATTCCAGGCTTACCAATAACATCAACGTTTGCATTTTTACAGTGTTCAGTGACGTGTGGTATGGGACGCCGCTCACGGCTAGTTCGCTGCAGTTACCTGGACAGACAGGGTCAGTATCGGGAACAAGACGACGACGAATGCAGTCACCTAGAGAGACCCCACCTGCAGACGACCAAACCCTGCCACCGGGGAGTGTGTCAGTCGCAGCCTGCGCAGCGATCGGCTGAATGGAAGACGACTACGTGGTCAGAGGTAAGAACAAACTAGACTTATGTGTAGTTCTGTTGATAATAACTGGTGGCATACAATATGTGATAACATTCCCATAGGGCTTTGAATTATGACGTCACATGTGACGTAATGACGTCATGATGACGTCACAACAATTTTCATCTGTAACTATATTTTTGTTTGTAAATAACAACTTAGCCATAGCATACATCGTTGAAAGCAAGTTCACATCTTTCAGCAATTTTAAATTACAAGGCACTTCTGGTTTCAACCGGAAGGAAGGGTCACGTGATTTTGCACATAATATATAAAAATGAAGACCCTGGATTATTCTATCGATTCCCGCAAATGTCAAGTTAAGGGCTCTCACGGTTAAATTTATATTGATTTTCAAAGATCTATTAATCTTTAATGTGACGTCACGTGACCCATGATGACGTAATCGTGACGTCACTTCAATTTTCATCTATAACACATCCCGGTCTAGGTACATACCAACTTTCAACCCAATCGGACCTGTAGTTCAAACAGCCAACAACTGCCTATTGCTCCCTGTAGTGCCCGAAACCATCCTGCCTGTTACTCCCTATACCGCCCTAAACTGCCCCAGCACTGAATGGTGACCTGAATGTAGCAGCGATTACATACAATGTAACACAATGTAGTAAAGGTGCTATGGGTTTAATATGGTTTTCTTGGTGGTTTTTTTTCAGTGTTCCAAGACATGTGGAGGAGGCGTTAGGACTCGCGAAGTTAATTGCCTTGCCACCAGGAGACGTACCTCTTCGTTGAACTGCAAACAGAGGAACAAACCCAGCGAAACGCAGACCTGTAACCCAGAGCCGTGTAGTCAAACAGGTAAACCAATGTGATTATAGATTCCGTAGTCATTAAATATCTACGCCGAATTAAATTCGTAGGAGTTCCTCAGCACCAGGCTTTTATGAATCGCATCATACGAATGGGTCATCATCGGGGGTGCTTTCCACTCTGCGAAATTGCTAAGCCCAAGTAGAACGATTAATACATAAGCATATAGTTTTCAATGACATTATCCTTCCATGTTGGCTTGGCATGTTCCCAGGGCCTAGCTAGTGAAAGCAGACCTGGTGTGACTGAAACGCATCCCAGGCATTGAGATTGATTCTTTTTTCCATAAATTATTAGAGTGTTTCTTGTTTTTGTATTCGTTTTTAGTTCCGAAAGTCTGTGTGGATAACTACAACTGGTGCTACCTCGTACCGCAGCACGGCATGTGCGGCCACAACTTCTACGGGCCCAAATGCTGCTATTCCTGCAAACCGGACGCCTGATGACGACGATGATAGTATATTACTTCCCCACCCAGCGTCTTTTATTAACTGACCAGTACCAGTAACAACTGCAACTGATCTCAATCAGCAGGAAAGTCCTGATTATCGATATGCTGCAAGTGTTTGTCAACAAGTGGTAAAAAAACTCGGTTTGGCGTTGATCGTCCCGGGATGTTTTGCGATGACTTCCTGTGGAGATACGTATCAGATTGACCCTGCTGCACGCACATTATGTGGGCTGTGTTATTTATGTGCCGGTATACATCACACACCACCGCTTAAAACTTGACTTGTGACACGATCTCAAGAAATATGTGTCAAGTTGCTGAGCCGCAATTCACTAACAGGCCTTTATTGCACCAAGCAAGTCATCAGCATTTGCGTTCACACCCTTACAGGCAATCATAGACATCAAGGATTTTTTTTATAATCGTTATTATTGTATAGTCACCAGTTCTTTGTTTCTTGCAACTGAATAGTTCATCAGTCAGTAGTATTTGACTGTAAAACGCACGGAAACTCTTGAAAACTGGCTTGTGAATGAATAGATGTTTTAAACAGGTCGACGTAACCCCCTCAGTAAAAGATAATGCTAAGCCTGCTCCTTCACAAGTTTTTAGATGTCAGAATGGGTCTTGAAACAGTGCTGTCGGAAATTCCTTGCAAATGCAAGTGCAGAAAATTGTACTCTTGTAGAAAGTGAGTACATGTACAAAACATGTACAAGTGGCAGTAGCTGTATGAACAAGTACTGCACCCCTTTGGGTTGTACAAATTATAGTTGATTTTCCGAGTACTGGTTTAAGGACAGAAATGAGTACGAATAAATGTACGTATACAGTCAACTCTCGTTAGTACAAACTCTGTTAATACAAAATTCTGGTTAAAGCAAACATAAAGCCTTGGTCCCGACTGTGCATTTATATGCACAATGAATGGGACTGATGTTCCTCTTAATACAAAGTTCTGATATAACAAACAATTTGGCTAGGTCCGAATGAGTTTGTATTAACGAGACTCGACTGTACACTGTAGTTTAATACATCTTTCTGTCGAACCTGCATCAACAAAACCAGCGTCAGCATTATATGTGGGGTAAGCACATGCAAGGTGTCGTGAGGAACAATTTGTAAAATCACTGTATTATAGAGATGAAGTTCATTGCAAGTTGATAAGGGTTGGATCTCTCAAGTGTTGAGCTACTGCTGTCAATGCGTCTATTGGGCTTAGGTGCAGTTAGTTTGGTGATGCGCACTTGCAGGGTGGTTGGTTGTTTGCCTTTGAAATTATTTTATGAGACATCACTAGGGCACTGACGTTTCCACTGCTTCATTCTTTGGGTGAGCAAAAGTTGTCAATTTCTACTTTGACAAGCGTGGAGTAGAACTTCGCTATAAAAAACACTGTGGGGTCCACAAAAGAGATTGTAGAGTATAGTGGTCAATCATTGTGGAAGTACCCCCTCAACGATGACAAATGGAGAGTTGGGGGAGACCACTAGATGCACTCTTGACAGTGGCGGCGCTATGGGGGGGGGGGAATTTTCAGCGATGTTTTTACCTTTATGACAGTTACGCTTGGTTTTTTTGTCCAACAACCCATATTTTCTGGATGTTTGTCAGTGTCTGCCACCAAGACTCTGATATTAATCCCCCACTAAGCTTGGTAGTTGGTAGTCACTAATTAAGCAGTTCCTTGACGATTCTAAAAATACAAATTACAAAAAACAACACGTCCCAGTCAACTTGTGTTTCTATACGGTGCAAACGTCAGTGCTCTAGCAATGCTGTATACAAAGATCAATCCCAGCAGCCATCACTGTACATTCAGCGAGGCCCCCACTAATGGCCGACGCATTGTACCAGCTATACAGTGTGCAAGTTGACCACAAAAACCTGCAAAGATTTTATAGGTATACAGTACATCTGGGCACCGTGTATACTGAAATCTACAATGTGTGTAACATTTGTTTTGTGTCCTGATTAGGCTTGTCCAGTCAAGGGTAATAATTGGGATCTGTCCAAAAAAAGAAAAGCATTAACAATTTACAACATTACAAAAATATTACAAATCGATGACTAATGAAATGAAAAAAAAAATGTTACCTCAATTTTCTGTTAATCGGAGACGTGGATAACAATTGGGTGAGTTTTAACATGGGAGTCCGTGGCTAGACTATCCGTGTATCGTTCCGAGACTTTCACATGAAAAGTGAACAAGAACTGGCGCGACTTGCACGCTCTATTGTTCAGATAATCCGTCATGGGGCTGTTATTTTGTACAGTAGCTAGCACAATGCATCCACCATTGATGGGGGCCTCCGTGCTCCGATTGGTGTATTACTGCACCAATTCAGCCAACTTGTGTCTTGTATAGATGTATGTATAGGTATTCATGTATTAAAAGCAGGGTCACTTTATTTATTGGTGTTTGCCGATGTACAGATACTTGTAGGTGCTATTATAATTTTTTTTTTTTTAAAGTGTGATTGGTGTCTTTATTTAATTGTGTGTGAATTGATGAATGAGAAGTACGTCGTGTATAAAAGAGCTTTCAGAGAAACTATAAAGTCGCCTGCATACTATTTGCTCATGTATCGATAAATTCCTAAGCAGTATTCATCCGCGCTCTGGCTTTTTAAGCGGGAAATTTTATTTTAGTTGTAATATATTAAGGATTTAAAAACAAGCATTAAAAGAGCCATAGTTTCAAGCTGCTGCGTTTATTTGGCGTTTTATGTCACAATTCGCGTGTTTCTTGGATCGACATGCAAGTCTTATTTTCCATGCTAAGCAGCAAATATTTGCGTAAATACGCTGCCGAAGTTGTGACATCACTCAGAGGTCAACTTGGTGTAACCATAGATACCGTTTCAGGCGCACCGTAGCGGTCACCTGTCGACACAGTGATACACTATGGCCGTTGTAAACCCACTTTTATAATAAGCCTTTTCGGAGTTCCAACTGCGCATTCATAACCTGTGACAACGCGCATTGTTTGTCTCAAATGTGGTTTTATTATTACTGTGGTTTTAACTGGGGAAAGATTTCCATATACGAAATTCACTCAACACCCTGTGTACAAACCCTATGAGAGTGGACTGAAAAATTCTAAGTGTTTTCTATAAGTGGACTGAAAAATTCTAAGTGTTTTCTAAGAAAATGCTTGTATTTTTTTACTGCTCAAATTGGGGGCTTGTTAGTCAATACAGAGGAAAATTAGTGAAATTCGTATATGGAAATCTTTCCCATACTGGTGCAGCGATAATCTGCTGCAAAACGCTTAACCCATGTCAGCTACTTATTTGTGAAAATGCTCTATTAAAGTAGCATGTAAAACTGCTGTCGGTGATCGTGTGTGTGAAATGTATGAGGAATTTGTTGTTAAGGAATTTGTGTGAAACGTCGGATATTAGAGTGAGCATGACCTGGGGTGACGTCACACTAAGGCAGCGCATGGTCTTTCTAAGCCAAATATAGTTCCATAAAAACCTGCTCGCGTGACAATAAAACAGCCGTTGGTCATTTTTTTTTTTAATTAGCTGTAAAAATGCATACTATAAGTGAATTGTTGGGGCAAATGTTGTATTCAGTCCTATAAATAGTATCACGTTGTAAACTTTATTTTAGATATTGAATTGTTATTTTTAGATAAAGAAATGGTTGTGTATTTTTGTAACAAATTTTAGTTGGCGGGTTGAAGGATTAAAAAACCAAACTTGGTGTGTTTTGGAGGCTGGAGTATTTTCCCATCGACAAAAAGAAATCTGAAATGAATGATTGAGAGTGATTGTGTGTCGGCGCACAATGCATGAAATTATTGTAATATGAAATTAATGATTGTAATATTTTGGATACATTTGGGGGCTTGGCTTTCGTTTCAGTCCAATTTTACAATACTTGTAATTAATTATTTTTCTTTTTTTAATAGCAGAAGTGGTACACTTCAATGTTATATCCAAAACAATCATGCGATTTAGTATTTTTTCTAAAATTTTGAAGTGAAACATCTTATCACATTTCTCGCTTTATTAAAAGAACCCACTGTACATGTATGTGGTTTCTTATTGATGACAAGAAATTCACAATATCTCCAAGGGATATTAGGCTGACCAAGGAACCTTATAACCCAAATTACTTTTTTAAACCAAACCCTAGTGTTATAAAAAACAAAAAAGTATTATTTTAAACAAACTTATGTATATAATATTGGATGGCTTTGACAATAATTGTAGCTATACCAATATTGCACTTGCCTTTGACTCGTGCAATATTGTTATAGCTTGTGCATTATATTCTTGTATCCCCCGAAAAAAAAGCCATCCAATATTATTATTACATGTATCAGGCTGACTTGATGCGAAAGAAAGAAATTTCAGGACATTGTCTTTATTTCTCAAATATCTTCGCTTACTGAAGCAAAGTTCGCGATGCTTAAAGCTACCATTTTGGTTATTGACAACAGTGCATGTATATCCTGCGTGCGACGGTAGCGTGCACTACGCTCTGTTGGCTGGTTGCCAACTGTGAGTTACTACACTCTTGATCGTGCTGGAACCAACAAAATTTGCTAAAATGCCCGGATAAGGACAATATCAAAAGTAATATTGTCCTCATCTGGTTACTTTTACTGGCATAATATTTCAGTCATCCGGGTACTTTTTACGCAACATTTACCACGCCGATATATTTTTTACCACTGGAAGCCTGATATAAATAATATTCAGTATTTTGTGACCGGCAAGTAATGCTGAATTAACAAAGTTTTTTTCATGAGACTGACAAAATGTGAATATTGACCTTATAAAAAAAATGCGGTGCCTTTGGCAAATTATCATTGATTACCCCTTAAATTTGATGATGTAACTTCTGTAATATTTTGTGTACAGATTCCAGAGCACACGGGATATTGTCAGCTTATTTTGTTTTTTATGCAAACGAGGTACAGTTATGTGTAGCGAACAGATACTGTGAACACTCTACCTCAAGCATGCCTGCACATTAATTTTATGCACGTGATACTGGAGTCCCAAAAACAATTTGACAAGTAAACAATTCATAAGTAAGATTTGAGGCTTTGCATGGTGGATATACTAAATAATGAAAGGTTTGCGGAAACACCATGATCGAAAAATTTCTCAACTAAGAGAATGGTTCTGAAAAGAACCAGAGGTATAAACTCGACGTTCCGGTCAGTAGGCTCGGAACACCAAGTTTATACCTCTGGTTCTTTTCAGAACCCTTCTCTTAGTTGAGATATTATTCGCACATGGTGTTTCCGCAAACCTTTCATTATTTAAACAATTCTTAGTTAATTGCACCTTGTTGTTTCATTGCATTGTTGACACTTTATACATAAGCACACTTCAAAGAAATTTAGTTTGTGTGGTTTGGGGAAAATGTAAGGTGTCGTTGAAATGGGTAAAACCTTACAATGTATTCAAATATAACTGTGATATTACTCAAATGGATTAGTTCTCTTGCACATACGTTTTATATGCCATTCTTGAATTGTGTATGTCAACTGCGAGGGAGAGTTTGACTGGACAGTATTCAAATTAATGTTGATACTTGTTTTATATAACGTCTGAATAAATCCCTGTCATCTGATTGGTGGGTCTTTGATCACATGTCGTTGAATTATACGTCCCAACCCATGGCCCGGACGCACCGCAAAAATGGAAGTTCTATTCCACGGTAAATAATGTTCCACTGCACTGACACACTTCTGGCAGCTCTGACCAATCAGATGACGAGAATTTATTCAACTGTTGTATAAAACAAATAATGAATGTTTCACATTTGTGTAATCAGTGGCGGCGCCAGACTCTAAAAAAAATTGGGGGGGGGGGGCAAGTAACATTTTGGGGGCAGTCAAAATAAAATCTGATGATATCCAAAATGTAAGGGGAAAGTAAGGAAGAGCCCAATAACTAAATGGCAACGTAGCGCCGCCGGGAAAGAATAATTTCATTCGGTGACAGATGGAACATTCAATCTGTCACCTCATGAAATTATTCTTCCCCATTGCACTCATAAACATTCATTATTTGTATATTAAACGCGGCTTTCAAATGGTGTTTGGAATATACAGGCATGCAACTTTTCCTCGGATCAGCTGATTTCCTCTTTTTTAAACTTTTTTTACCCATGTGTGCCATTGAAAATAGAAAAACACTGTACAAAGTCTGGGAAAAATTTGAATTTCCTCTTTTTTTGTGATTTCCCAGTTGCATACCTGAATATAGAGTGACCTTTGTGTTTATAGTGTTTTGACATAAATGCAACGCTGATGATTCAGTGTATGACTTGGCGACAATCTTTCAAAATGTAGACATGTGAATATTGAATCGCAGAACATCAAGGAATAGGTAGGATGCGAACATTCCAAAGTTAGATTCCGCGAGGTTAGGGCTGATTGGTCAAGACATTGAACCAAGGTTTGCGAGACGTCACACTATGACAAGGCAAATATGTAATCGTTCATTAAGATATTGATTTCACGTCTTAACCACCGATAAATGTTATGTGTAATCAATTATTCAGCACTTTCTACAGGTATTCCATGTAAACCGATCTTTTGTTCCGAATATCTCGAAATATTAAGCATTTATTATGTTTGGTTTACTGCTGAAAGGACATGAGAATGGTTTTTATTTCGTCGGCACAATGTTTAACAAAATGATACCAATGTTTGATCATATGCCGGGTGAATTGGAAAGATTGTAAAAGATGAAATAGTGTAAAACAATCACGTGATAAGACAGAAAATGTATATTGAAATTGACATATATTTTATATTTATTGAATACGTAACGATCACGATAAGCCTTGATTCTATCGGGAAATTTCTTTCAGATGCGATTAAAGCTGCAAGTGGTGCTATGCTAAACAATGTAGTTCTTTAAATCGGTGCTAATTGGTCTTATTCTTGTTATTCTCTATTGTTTTACTTAACTACAAGATGGTAATTCAAGTATTACTGAATTCAGAGTACTATAATAAATAAAATGTGATCATTTTTAATTGCATGATTGTTACTAGTCAAATTTTGGAAATAGTTGAGCTTTCTTCGGTAAAAGTCAGGCCGCTTATGAAAATGTTGGTCTGTGAGTAAAAATATTACAAATTGCTTTTCGATTGATATTCATAAGTATATAGTATGAATACAGGGTCTGCATTTTGGGTAGATTTTGGCCGACTTTACTATTATTAATCAGCTGTATTTGAAGTTGTTTAAAGCAGGGTAATTTTAAGCACAACAGAGGTTTTCAGTCAAGTTTGTTCAATTTAGTTCAAGTATTGGATGCACTTGTGTAAACCATCGGAAATATTTCTCTATAAAAGTTTTTGTCGTTGAATTACGAGGTGTGACAGACATTTAGGGTAATTTTTTTAAGCAAAATGAAACTACATTTTGTTGACAGTAATGGTGTGTTTTCTTCAGATCACTCTGGGTGAATAAAAAGTTCTTTGTGGAACGAAAAAAATCAGTTTTTCAAATTCCTTTTATTAAAGTGTCTTATAAAACTTTGCACAATGATATAAACAATTGAAATTTTAAACAAACCAATTGTAGAATACAAAAATATACAAGCTATGGTTTGGCCTTAAAATAATTGGGCATGATTTAACAAAAACTTTGCCAATATTGGTGAATATTTGAATATATTATAGAAGCACTAAATAGTGGCTTAAAGGGAAGATACAACATTTGCAAACATCACAAAACGAAACGATGAACTTCTCACGAAATACCTTACTGGATTGTTAGGGAATGACAGTCTAAAGCATCCTGTAAATTCATGGCTCCTGGTGTACTGACATTTTAAAGAATAATTGTATCTTTCCAACGTTGGTCGGCTGACCAGCATTGAAGAAACTGGCTTTTTTTTTCAAAAAGTGCTCCTAATTGTTCATATTTAGTTATTCCGTATTTTCTTTGCAATTGATTACACACCTGTGAAGTGGTACAAGCCTGCTAGATTGATTCTCTGACCTTACAATCCCCCAAAGCCTATCAATTGCTCTGTGCAGTGGGGTCAGAGAACCAGACAACAACATTATGATTGGTTTTCTTTGTTTTTCCAGCATCTTTCAAGCCCAAAACGTGAAACAAGTTAGTTTAAGATAGGTTTTCCCGGCCAATTTTCCTAAAAATGCTCATTCACTTCTGAAAATCGGTCGTTCATTTTCGTCTGAATTTGAGAATTGCTCTGAACACACGTTTCATTTTCGCTACCAGAGCATTTGAATCCATTTTGGTTCAATCCATTATGTGATTGAGCAGCACCAATCGTTCAAGTCAGGAATGAGGTGCTCTATGGCAACCTGCCAAGGATCTCTACAACTATCAGACTTAGGCATTTGCAATTGGCTGGTCACAGCGTTCTGCATCCAGAGATAGCTGCAAGCCAACTCATCCTCTGGGAACCCACTCATGGAGTACGTAGCCTCTCGCGGTGGGCAGACGCTAACCTACGTGGGCCAGCTGCGTCGTGATACTGGGCTAGCCTCCGCAGCCGAGATCAGGACGGCCATGTGAGACCGTGATGTGTGGCGTGCCTTTGTTGCAGTCCGACGAGAGTCGACTTGATGATGATGATGATCGTTCATGTTTATTTAGATTCGTTTACAAGACTTCTTTTTTGCTTTTAGAGGGCAATTTCAAACATGGACCATTCTATTTCACTTTTAGTTTAATGTTGTGATCTAATCTGCTACTTTGAATGAGAAAAACCTACTTTTGATTGCACATTCACGAAATTGTATTCCAGAACTTTGTGCGAAAAGGTACGCTTACGTAAATGAATGCACAGGTAACGTAATTGGCAGTCTGTTTCTCAAAACCGAATGCACGGAAAATGAAAACGATTGAACTTTCGTTGAATTGAAATGGGATTAAAGACGTGCATTCATATTCAGACGAAAATGAATGACCGATTTTCAGAAGTGAATGAACATTTCATGAAATTGGCCGGGAAAACCTATAATATTTGCTATAACATACTAATCCTCCAAATCCATTTGTTTCTGAAAATTGCAGCAAAAGCAAATGTTATATATTCCCTTTGACTTTAATGGTCAACGGTTTTGTGCATGTGTGCCCATCACTGTGTGCACAATAACAAGAGACATAATAAACATCAAATTTCAATGGGGGTTGTTGGCTTTTCAACTAATAAAAGATCTACAAAAAGTTGGGGTTTTTTTCATTCTTTTAAAGGGCTTTGGCACATGTCGTTCCATTTTAGAGGAAATATTACAGTTTTGAAAACGTCTGATATTATTACATTATATGGTGTTGTATGGTTAAGAAAAATACCATCATTACACAGTGTTACCAAATTACTATCCAATCCTAATGTTAACAAAGTGAAATATCAAAACCTCGGCATGCTCTGCTGAAAAACGTGAAAAAGTTTGTTGTAACTTTGAATGAATTTTTAGAATCAACGTAGTCTCAGTATCTCTTCGGTGGCAATTTTCAGTAGCAAGTTGAAGTCCACATCTAGATGAGCTCTCCAGAATCGTCGATCCCTTCCCCAGACCTGGGCTGGGTAGCAGGGACTGGCTACGCCGTGGAGGATACGGGCGACGGCACGGCCGGAGAAGCTACGATCCGTGTGCATGCTGATGAATTGGCGTATGTCCCCCCTGGCGCGCCCCACGTTGCCTGCTGCAATCTCAGACTGCGTGACAAAAAAACAAAAACGCGGAGAAAATTGAAAAGTCAGAGTGATTTTGGTTTTTCTGTCTGGATTGAATTTTTTTTTTTAAGATATTCTGTGCATGCTATTTTCAAAGTTTCACACTAAAAAAACCCCAATAAATTGACTTTTTCCAGTATTAAAAAAGTTATTCACTTTTGAAAGAACAATTTTAGCATCAGAGATGTCTTGTCAGTGCTATTTCTGAGTTCATCACAGAAAAGAATTGTTTTTTAATCAATGTGTTTTCAGCAATACGAAAGTTTTTCACTTATGAACGAGACATTGATAAAAAAAATCGGCCCATGTTTAGTTATTAAAGAACAATTACTTCAAAATTTGCGAATAATAATTACTTCACTATTTGCGAATAAGTCAATAATTCAGTTGTTCCAGAGCGTGCACATTCTAATCATTTGATCCAGAATGTCTATTTGCTGGAAGTTTTTTTTGTTTGTCTGGTTTACTCAGTGGGCTGAATTTAGCTCGCTCATTGGCGTTACGGGGCAATCCTATATGATAGCATAGTGACAGTCAGTTCAGTCAGTCGGGGAGTCAGTCAGTCAGTCAGCGAGATAGGCACAAAGAAGACTGTAGGCTGGCCTTTTGGGACCAGCACATATCTGGGCGTCAAAGAGTGGTAGCGCTGTCCAATAAGACTGGCCCCTGTCGACACCCCTGGCCATAATTCAATACACCCCCTCAGGAAATGAATAGCAAACACCAACACGATGACAAACTATGATGCAACTGACCTGGTCAGCCCGGCCCTGGTCTGCCATGTCATTCCGCCACGCCTCGGTGATGTAGTCACTGAGCGGTCTGGCGAAGTAATCCCTCAAGATGACCTTCAAGGAATCGCTGCGTTCCACGTCGACGGAGTCACTGCAGTCCCAGTAGTTACTATGGGATATACTGCAAGCAAACAGGAACGGCAAAGTTGAGGAAAAGTCACAAGAGACAATGTTCACAGAAGCTTGGGGGAAACTGAATAGACTTCAAGCTGAAAGAACCTTCAGGTAAAACAATCCTTTTTTTGACAGATTATGGGAATTCCTTCGAGCATTAGATAAAGATGGTTTATATTCTTGAACTTGGCCTTGAACAAGTCACCTGTACAGTGACTCATAAGACAAGGCCCCGCGCAGTAAACTTTGAAAATAAAACAGGTATGAATGTCACATCCAGACGCCACTTCAGCGGTTGTGTACAAACTCTATGGAGAATCAAGAACATTTTCAAAGTATTTCTAACAAAAATTAGAAATGTTTCTCAGTCCCAGATTCATGTCTTATCAACTTTTTTTACGAAGAAACTTGAAAATCGCACAGCGATAGCAACTTTCAATTAGCATTGAAAAGTGGAGTACATCATTTGCAGCTATCTAAAAAGACTGACCAAATTATTGTTAAAAAAAATGTACTTGGTTTAAAGATAGTAATAATAATAATAATGTGTTGCTTACATAGCGCTTTATACCCAAGGTTTCAAAGCGCTTTACAATTATTATCCCTGTTCATCAGGAATGAGACCTGTAATGGCACTAAACTCCCTGTAAAATTATTCTATCTGGCATGCTGTCAAGAAAACAATAAAAGAAGGTATTTCCAAAGATGCGTCAAGTGAAGCATTTTTGGAAATTTTCGTTAATAGTTGGTTTGCAATTGGGCAAATCCGCAAATCTGTGCGTGGTTGCTATTATTCGACAGTTCAGTGTGTGACACCGCGTAGCTGCTGAATGAGAACGTGTTCCAGATGCTGATTTCGGGCGCAATTCAAAATATGACTCAGCAACTATCGAGTTGCAATCGAGATCCTAGAATATTGTTTTCTCGGAATACACAGCATTCACAGTGCTAAAACTTCATCAGGTTAGATTTTGAGCACTTTTGTTGCTTCAAACAAAACAAATGCACAAATGACAAATGATCTACCCTACCTTTAACAACTCATTGTTGATGTATCATGTTCTAATTCTCCCTGCCAACCTACCTGTGTAGCGCTGAATGAACGGCCTGTAGCTGATTCAGCTCTCTCTTCTCTTGTGAGCTGGACTTGCCGGTCAGGTAACGGACCAGCTCATCGTGTTCCTCACCGGTCAAATCTCCAGGTGCTAGCAACAAGAAGGCGAGATTGGAGAACTCCACCATGACGCCGCTCTTGACCCATCCTGGCAAAAGAAGTCACAAATCAAATCAACACTCATGAATACTTGGAACAGTATGCCTATTCCTATTGGTTGAGAACCCATCACGTGGGTGGGTTTTAAACCGCTATTCATAAATACCTGGCCGGGAGCCTGTCAACGGTGTTTTCTTGAACAAAGCGTCATTGGAGTTTTGCCAATTTTAGGCTTTTTTTAAAAAAGTCTTTGACCAAATGGTATTTACGAATAAGGGAGTAAATATGTGCTTGGCCGGTATTAAACAATTATGTAAAAACTGGGTAGAGGCCTGATTGGCATAGTTCGTTGGAGCGGCTATAGACGTCGAGTAGGGGCCTAGTTGCCAATAATGGCCCCCGCCAAACTGGATTATCGTTCCGGATTACCGTTCCGGTGCTTTACCAACTGAGCTATCTAGTCCTGTATTGGCAGTTCCCTATTTTGTCAATATCTTTGTTCAAGGGGCGCCAGTCAGAAGCCATAAACCTGTATATGCCATGTAGCCAGGGATCACGCCCAAAGTCACAATGCTAGCAACATTTAGCAATGCTGCAAACCTGGGAAATAGCGAACAGGGATCACTCAGAGGATGCGGCTCTATAAAGACAACACTAACCTTTCCCCATGACCTGCCTCCATTGCAATCGTCGCAGTTCCTTCTTGACGATGCTCAGGTCCCACCCCATGCACCGCGCCACCTCCACCACGTCAAACTCGACGTCGCTGGCGTGACGGTACGTCTTGCCGCGCTGCTTGTTCTTGGCGATGGCCGCGGCCACCGGGGGGCAGGATTTGGCGATTTGTTGGAGCTGGCTGGGTCCGCCGTAGCACTGGATGGTGCAGGTGGCGTAGGTTGGGGGTAAGGTGACCAGCCAGTGCTGGGGGTGAAGCTCCAAGTAACACAGTAACGTGGAAATGCCTGAAACAATTGTAAACAACGTAAGTTATCAGCAAGTTCGAGGGCAAGTATCCAAGACCATATTTTCTTCATCTTGTTGATAGCGGCCTCTACGACAGTAGCTCATGGTGTGCATCTGCGGGTAGTATGGAAATCGGGTTAACCTATTGAAGTAAAACATGGGTACCCAGGTACCCTTAACAGAAACCCAACCCCCAAATTCAAATCCCGGAAGTTGTCTGCAGGGGCTTTATAGCTTTACGGTGTAAACTTCAACTTTCGCAAGCATCACCTGTTGCACGTTAAAATGTACACAAACAAGGAATCTTTTTTGGTTTTCCATGCAGCGTGGTTTTCATTTTTGTAAAACCATCATGTAAGGGGCCTTGTCGCCGAGCGGTTAGAGCGGTTAGAGCGTGGAGCTACGGAGTGGAAGGTTGGCAGTTCGAATCCCATTCAGACAAAAAACTGGAAAATTCTCTCTGACGACCCAACAGTAAAATGGGTACCTGATTTGTTCAGGGAAGGTAAGACGGCGAGAGGAGAGGACTGGGCATTGCCACTCATATGCCGCGCCCAAGACACAGTGGACCTCTAACATCCCACTGCCCCTACGGCCAGTAGTGGCTATGGGACCTTTACCTTTACTTACCATGTAAAGATGATCAACTCAGTCGTGTGAACTTTTTGCACAGGTATCCAGGAAATTCTGAGCATACCTCACGCACGCTATATTCAAGCTAATGCACACACATAAAGGTAAGCTAGGAATTTCCCGGGTAGCGCTGCCAATATTCCCAACATTAGTGATTTGTTGATAGTTACCTTTACTACCCCTACTGGGGAATAAAATGCGAATCAAGTCTTGGACAAAGTCTACTAAGCTCATCACCTTCCTCCTTGATGTCCAGTTCTTGCACGGTGGACTCGATGGGCACGGCCACTAGGTGTCCCTTGCACAGTCTCCTGCCAAACGGTCGTTTGCTGGAGCGGCTAGTGGGCTGGTCCTCGCCCTGGAAGAGCTTGGTTTCGTAGTCCTCCATGGCTGCCAAGAACTGCTCATCGGATAAGTCACTGCCGTTGATTTCCTCAGTGCCATCGCTGTTAATGACTGCATTGCCCTCAGCACCTGACAACTAATTATACAATAGGCAAACTTGTTAACAGACCTCTTCTTAATTATACACGATACACTGTGGTATTAAATTTCAAAAAAATTTTCCCTGGTGAAATTAAATGAGAATAAAACATTTGTGTTGGTACCAGAGGGCCAGCCTATTGTTTTCTTTGTATCTATCTCATTGACTGACTGACTGACTCCCCGACAGACTGAGTGTCTCTTGTGAGTTAGGGTGGTGAACTGATCAGTACTATTGTTCAGGATTACCCCATGAATGGACATTATGGGGTTATCAAAAGACTTCCAGAGAATAACCATTCTAAATCATATGAATAGAACTGTGTGCGCTCTGAGTTAGACTTGTCCTGGGCATGGTTTATTGGTCATTCATAAATACCTAAGACAGTTTACGAATTCCTATTGGTCGAGAGCCTGTCACATGGCCGGTCTTAAACGGATGATAAAGACATGGCTTGCTGGTCTTAAACACTTTTCCAGTGTCACATGAAATTGGACTCCTATCAAATCCGGTGCCCTTTACGTTTCATTGGTTGAACGTTCACATTCCTCCTGTATGCATGCGCAATACTACCAGTGAGTCAGTATTTATTGGTCCGAAATTCACACTACACCAGCCCAGCTGCGTTTTGCGCGACATCGCGCAGTACGCGCGACGCGCACGCCAATGTCCTTATAAGGTAATGAGTTGTGGAGGGGCTTTCCATATTATAGTCACAGGGGTGTTTTGTAAAACATGAAGTGAAATTGTTGAGCAAAATGGTTCCCTTTTACCTTGGTACTTGGTCATTTGCCATTCAAGTATCATTAAGAGTGACTTCAAATGTAGGTAGTTTACTATTCATAATCACTCTTGGAGGACGACTGCATTAAGGAGTGCATCAGAATTACAAAATCATAGATGTCAGATGTAACAGGGACAGGAAAAAAATGTGGACCCTAAATTTATTGAATGACCCCTATTCACCTGGTACAGTCGCTTGGCTTGTTGGCATTTACAGGGAGGGAACACCTTGCTAATGAGCTTCTTAATGCAGTAGCGATCCACGGTGTTGGCGTAGGTGTGACGACGTAACTCACACAGGTCTCTCCCCTGAAAAGAATAGAACACAAACAACTGCAAATATGCCAAAAGTCCGAAGCAAAAATTTGTTTTTATACTCACAGACTGTTTATTGGGACAATTAGAAGATGTTCAAATTTCATGCAAGTTTGAAATCTTTTCTTGACAATCAGTTATACGCAATCAAAATGTTTAATTCAATTTTTGTGCATGTTTTGTGTCAAAAATGAGAGATAACAATTTTTTAAGGTACATTTAAAATTGCAAGCCAAAAAAAAATCTGAAAGAGCTGTGTGAGATAAAAACGTAACAAGACACATTCGACTTTGAAATTGACAATTTCAAGAACAGTTTCTACAACTTTGGGAAAAATAAACTTGGCATTTTTAATTTGTATAACTTTTTCTGACATTGTTGCCAATGCAAAGAGTGAAAAGTGTACAGTTATGAAGATTTGTCGTTTCCTCATTCAAGGACGCAGAACAAAAGATATTGGTTCCTTCCTTTGACGGAAGGCCATGCCATTCGGAATCATATTCTACATAATGCGCCAGCAAAAAAACTGAACTATGCAGAAAACACTTGTCTCATCCATTAAAAGTTTGTAGTTAGTGGGGTACTGAATAAAATTGGAAATTAATAACCTTTTTGGTCTTTCATTTCACATTATGAAGATTGTTTCAAAGTCGACAATTGGACGTCACAATCCCATTTGATTAATTTTAAGGTAAAATAAATGAGCAAATCAAGTTCTAGGACTTGTATAACAAAAACGAAGCTCAAAAATTATCTGAAAACCAACTTTCTCATACTCAGCTAATGTCTTTGAGCATTCATTGGATAAATTTTATCATGTGACCCAGGCTGACACATTGCACGGAATGTAGAGACCCAGCTCATGCAGGCAACTACCCATAATGCTTTGCGGTTTTCTCTAAAATATTTTGTGAAAGAGTGTGGAGCACCATGGTCCTATGGTTACGGTGTTCTGCTCATGTGCAATGGTAGGTGGGTTCAAACCCTGACGAGGGAACATGGTGCTTGTGTTCTTGGGAAAGACATTTTACTACTAGTATTGTTCCACTCCACCCAGGAGTTATATATTTGTACCTGTGAAGGTAGAGACCAGACTGAGCTGATCTCGGGCTGCTGCAAAAAGGAAAGTCTCATGACCTCATGAAGAGGGCAAATAATTGTGAACTGCTTTGAAACTTTGGTATTAAGTACCATAAGCAACACATTATTATTACTAAAAAGATATCAATGTAATAAAATGAAATGAAAGGAGTGACATATGGGCAATTCCAGCATTAGAAGGGAAGTGTAATGTATGTGACGGAGCCAATTAACCAATCTAATTAATGATTCACACAAAAAATCCAAAAATTCCAAGTCTGTAATCTCCTTGACCATTACTAGAAGATTTGAAAAATACGTTTTCAGGTTCATTCACTGAGCTCTTAAAGCTCTGTCACGGACATTACATAATGCTGCAATTGTCCATATGAATAATAAAAATATAGTACAATATACCCGTGGTTCCAGAAACACATGGCAGTGCGCTGGTTTTCCGTCCCTCCCAGCTCGGCCGATCTCCTGCACGTAGCTCTCAAAACTCTTAGGGAGGTTGAAGTGCAGCACCGCTCTGACATCAGACTTGTCCAGTCCCATGCCGAAGGCCACGGTTGCCACGACGATGCGCAGACGCCCCGTCATGAATGCGGTCTGGACGCGACGCCTCGCGGCTGCTGTCATGCCTGCATGGTAGGCCTCCACGCAGTTGACACCCGTCACTACCCTCACACCTGTTGGTGCGAATAGAAACATCAACATTAATGTACTAACTCTTTGAGGTTCACATCAAGAACCTTGAGGTTTACACTGAGAATTTTGAGGTTCAAATTAAGAATTTTGAAGTCCACATTAACATTTATGAGGTCAAAAGTAAAACACTGTTTAGGGTCACATCAATGCACCTATTGGCACAAATAAACGCATCAACACTCATGTTAACCTTCTTGAGGTTCACATGAAGAACCTCGAGGTTCACATTAAGCATTCTGAGGTTCACATTAATAATCCTGATGTCCATAGTAACACTAAATGAGGTTAACAGTCAAACACTCTTGAGGTTCACATCAAAAAGCTTGAGGTTCATATCAACACCTTTGAGGTTAACAATAAAACACTGTTGAGGATCCTCTGTTGAAGTCAAGTCAGTCACAAGTCAATCACTACATACAACTGGCATAAACACTCCTCAGGTTCATATCAGTTCATTTACTGGTTCAATTTGACAGACCAAAACATACAAACAATTGTTTCTCACCTTTGAGAGCTGCTTTACTTGTATTTTTTTTACTTTTCTTTGACTTGGCAGTCGTTTTCTTCTTGGTGGATTTACCAGTCTTTGTTTTTCTTCTCTTTGGGGCTGGAACATCTTCTGTTTCCTCATCTTTGAAACTGTACTCATCATCTGTCTCACTGTCCACTCTCTTACGTTTTCTTCGTTTCTTTAATTTCCCACTATTTTTTTCGTGATCCTCATCTTTCTCAGGAACCGTTTTTCTCTTTCGGCTTCTTTTTTTTCTTGTGACGTTGCTCGTGGTGTCATCACACTGTTGCTTATGATCTCCAGGCCATGTGGATTCTGTTTTTGTGTTCTCACATGTTGTCTTATCCGTGTCTTCTTTCTTCTTGAAGTTACCTGTCTCGCTCTCCGCAAGTCTGTTCTCGTCTCCATCTTCGACTATTCCATTTGAAATTTTGGTTGCATCCGAGCACTCCTCTTTTTCAATGGCTGTTCTGGGTTGCTCATCGTCAGAATTCAGTGATGCCATGGCAACCATCTGGCCATCTTTGGATTCCGCATCATCGACCATTTGTTCGTTGCTTTCTTGTGTTGGTAATGGCTGAAGCTCTTCGTCTGGGAGACAGGTTCTGAGTAGGGATGCCACCCTTTCAGTTTCCTCTCGTCTGATGCAGTAGATGATGATGGACGGAAGGAGGCAGAAACGCGAGCTTTTAAGAAGCTCAACTAAAGCCTGCATGAAAAAAATTGGAGCGACTTAATGAACACATGCTGGTGATTCAGCCATAACATACATATCAGCTTGGGCCAACAAAAAAAAGTTTTAAAGTTTCTGGTCAGCGTATGCGTGGCTGTAGACCTGCACGTCAGCAAAAAAGAAAGTTTTTTACAATAAGAAACGATGTCCAAATGTTGCCAAAATTACTGAATTGACTGGAATCCTCCTATAGTGTAATTTAAACATCTTTAAGATGAAGGGTATGAACAATGAAAATATGTTCACATGGCCTCTCGGATATCACTGTCTGGCGGTGTCGTCAGATTTGCATTCTAGGTTTGCATTAGTCGGCACTGTCAGCTTCAAATACTGTTTTCTTTCATTTTGAAGGAAAATATGATAATTTTATGGTGGAAATAGAAAATTGCATTGTTAAAAATTGGGTTTTTGAACATGCCAAACTGACCAGTTGAGTTTAATTTGGTTTGTTTCGGATTTGCTGTGTTCAGCAAATTATGAGCCAGCTCAGTAGTTTGGGTCTCTTGACAATGTACTTACTCGCTCCCTGTTTGTGTCTCGCGACGACGACAGCAGAAGATTGTCGGGTAGACACGTCCCACGGATAATGGCGCCCGGGTCGTCTGCTATCCCAAGATGCTGTGCGACACTCTGGGCTGTTGCCATGGTAGCCGTGGCGGTCAATCCCAGCATGCACTGCACCCCTAGTCTGTCCCGTAACACCTTTGATTTCAATCAGTTCAAACGATCAGATTCAGATTTTTGAAACAGACTAAGATTTAAAATATCTCGGCTTTAAAAGAATTTGCCCTCAGGAAATGTGAAGTTAGTGCTCTAGGTATTTCACAAAGCTCTATGATGGCAACTAGGATATGTAGAAACGAGTCATGGTATGATTTGCCGTCAACTGTCATTTTGCGTAATTTCATTTGTCTAGAATGATCATGTATCAAGTTTGTAAAATGAATGCAATCGTTTTTCATTTAAATACCGTCTGGCGCATGATCTGTCTTGCAGGCTCAGCATTTGACAAATTTGTCATGTGTGTGCAGTGCATCATGTATAAACACAGAGCATGTAGTTCATGTCGGGGAGGACAGCACACAGTGCTCAAAGCTCCAACTGCACTGATTTCATTCGTTTCTTGCAGAATAGCTAAACCTTTATCTTGTAATAATAAAACTGAGCATAGAAATTTACTGGAGGGGGGTTTGAACCTTCACCCTCCGGATTGCCGTTCCGGTGCTCTTCCAACTGAGCTATCCAGCCCCATGTTGGCGATTCCCCAGTTTGTCAATGTCTTTGTTCAAGGGGCGCTAGTCAGAAGCCATAAACCCATATATGCCATGTAGCCAGGGATCACGCCCAAAGTCATGATGCTAGCAACATCAGTAATGCTGCAAACCTGGGAAGTAGCGAACGGGGATCACTCAGAGAGGATACGGGGCATACCTTGCACAGCATGAGGTAGGAAGGCCTGAAGTTGTGCGACCACTCCGACAGGCAGTGGACCTCATCGATGCAGACAAACGCAATGGGAGGTAGCTGGGCCAGGGCCGGCATGCAACCACTACCCATCCCGCTGCTGCCACCAACGATAGCCTCGGGAGACACTAGTAAGATGTTGACGTCACCGTCCTGGATCTCCTTGACTACTTTCTCCCGCTGGGGCTTGGTCATGTTGCTGTGCAGGCGGACGCCTCGCAGGCAATCGGGTAGTCCTCCAACCTAATCAGGGTGAAGATGTAAGTTTTATTTGTGAAGTTTTATTGCTCTATTAAATATTGCCCTGAAATACCACATTCTATTCAGATCTGACTAGCTCTCGGCTCCAGCAGATCATCAATGAACCCTTTCTTTTACTTTGGGCAACTTTTGTCGACATGAAACCACCCCCTGCTGCTTACCATAGCAACTTTAGTGAACAAGGAAACCTCACACAGAGCATGCAGAACAGATACATTCAATGATTTTCATGAAGATGGCATTGTTAGTGTATGTTGCAGCCTGTACAACAACCTAAGATCTACTGAAAGAAAAGTTTAAGAACCTCCTAATGAAGATAATTTGTAGTGTTACTGTTATTACAATTTGAGAAAATTAATAGAAAAAAGTAAAGTCTGTCGCGAGCCAATATGGCCTATCATGCAGGTACTCATCTTCAATTTCAGTGGCATGAAACGACTGAGAATATTTCTATTCCCCTGGATGGGATGCAACTCCCCAGCTAATGCCGGTACCCATTTATACTCCTGGGTGGAGAGAGGTAAGTGGGGGTAAAGTGGCTTGCCCAAGGACACAACATATGGCTAGCGGCATGATTCAAACTCTGACCTTCTGATCATGAGTCATGAAAAATGGCCACAAGACCACAGCCCCCCTCCAATCATGACTGAAACCCTATCATGAAGAAATTGTATTGGAACTGCTTGGTAAACATTTACCTGGTCATCCATGAGCGATACTAGCGGTGAGATGACCAGAGTGATGCAGGGAGCACGCTGGCTATACATCAACGATGCGAGCTGGTAGACGAGGGACTTACCAGCACCAGTGGATAACACGACTAATGTGGATAATCCTTAAATACACAAAGAAACAAATTCAGTAACGAGTTCAGTGCAGGATTCAATTTTCTGATTCTAAACCTGCACTGATATTATTGGCACAATCGTGTCTCATTCACCCTTTAGTACCTGTTCTGTCCCAAAGTGCCCTGCCTGTTACCCCTTGTACTGCCCCAGCATGCTATGGTTTCATAAAGAAGTAAATGCAATGTAGTACAATGTTATACAAAGGCTTATGGTTAAATTTGTGATGTTATAGCAATTATTCGCAGTGAGAATTTGCAAAAGTTGAACATATCGCAGCTCCGGCGAATTTCGCATTCACGTTCGCTTGAGGAATGAACCGGACTTAACCCTAACTCCCTAGCATGATTTACTAGGAACCATACCCATCCTGGCAAATTCCAACACCATATGGGAAACTGCACACACATACTTCTGACTTTGTTTCTAGAGGTGTGCCAACCCAATGTAAAAGACTGTCAGTTTAGGGGTACTGTACCCATCCTGACAGATTCCAACAAAACATGCCATTGGGGTTTGATGGGTTGAGTTCTGTTAGGGTTAATACTAGTTGAGTAAGAACTCAGTTCCCTACCTGAGAGGATCCTCATGACAGCTTGCTCCTGCCCCGGCCGGAAGCTACTGTAACCCATCTGCTTCAAGGCTTTGTAGACGCACGGCGGGGCCTCTGTGTAAATAAATTCAATAAACAGTCTCTCTTGAATACTTGTACTTTATGATACATTAGTTATCAATATCCAGGTATAAATCTAAGCAGCTGGCAATATTTAGAATTTTCTTAAAATTCAGTTTCATCAAAGTATTGTGACTGTTAGAATAAAATAGTTTGTATGCCTCGTATCTGTTTGTCTTTAAGTAATCTTTCTGAATGTGATCAGTTTAAATCAATGACATCACAATCTTATGCTGTGGTCCAATGGTTACGGTGTTCGAGTCGTGTGCCATGGTACATGGGTTCGAATCCTGACCGTGGGAACATGGTGCTTGTGCTCTTGAGCAAGGCACTTTACCATTATTCCTACGTCCTTCGGATGGGACGTAAAGCCATAGGTCCCGTGTGTTGTGTAATGCACGTTAAAGAACCCAGTAACACTTATCGCTAAGAGAAGGGGTTTGCCCCGGTGTTTCTGGCAGTGACAGCAATGTGCGCCGCAGCACCTTGTAAACCCTTATAAGGTGCTACATAAGGGGTCTCATATTTCTCATAAACTTTATTTACCTTTCTTTAATAATAATTACCAGTGCCTTGATTACCTAATTGTTGGTGGATACGTGCGCTATATAAGACTCCGGTATTATTATATTATTTTGGCATTTGTATCAAAAACCAAAACTTTTTCAGTAGAATGATTAAGTATGAAGTAAGACCCGTATTATACTCTGTGTGTTGTGCAAACATACCACATACGCATACGGTTCTGTGCAAAGTTGAAGTTGACAGTCGACATGCGCAATCATCGGGACACTACTCAGAAGCATGCACATTTTGAGCATGTCATCAATGAGTTAATGAACACGCCGTATACACAACTGCAAATCTTACCACCAGGTTTTCCGTCTGAGTTGAGCTGCAGGAGTGGTTCTATGGGAGGTGGCGGTGGAGGAAAGTCATAGGCTGTCTCTACATTGGCATCAGGAATGACATCAACACTGCCTGCATCTTTCTCTCCATCTGTACAGGAAAAAAGGCAGATAGACTTTAACAGGCTACATATTTTAGTGAGCGAGTGCTGTAAGGGCAGCATTTCCTGGGTACAAACAAACCCATTCATTCAAGCAGTTTAGTACCTTTACTAAGGGAACAAATATGTGCTTGGCCGCTTTTTAACAAGTCTGTTTCAGACCAGCTGGGGGAATGGACGCTGATAATAGCACAAACCGAAAGGCGGGGGATATTATTGGTGACCAGGCCCCCAGCCGATCTTAAATGGACAAGTACAGGCCAAGCACATATTTATTCCCATTCATAAATACTTTTCGGTCAGAGTGTCAAAACAAATTAAAAAAATTAAAATTTCCAACGATTTTTTTCAACAATTTTACTTTTTAACACCCCTTTAACTATGTTATGGTATGTGCCTCTCGCGAGTAGTCCTGAACAACTCCTTATATGGAGGTCTGCTCTAAACAGAAATTCTGACATGCATGTATTTTTAGAATATAGACCTTATGCATTGCGGGTGGCTCAGAGGGCGTTCTTTGTTATGTTAATTTAGTCACAATGAATGCACAAAGATTTACTCATGTCTGTCCAAGCGAAACAAAGCCATTGCCCTCTGACTCCACCTTAATGCATAAGGTCTATTGTAAGACTGATCCAAGGAATAAGATGACTGGATATTTTTTTGTGAGACAATTCATTACTTGCTCTTACCTGGGGTACTCTTGATGCCACGGGCGGCCATCGCTGCTTCTTCTAGTGTCGGAAAATCTTCCTCCTTAATCTCTGCTTTTTTTTCATCGCCAGCACCTGGCTGGAAACCTAGAATTAAAGTAATCAACACACAGAATTTGTTGAATTTTATCTTGGTTTAACACTTAATAAAATTTGATTCCAGACATCATGACAGCAAACATACAATCAGGCAATCTCACAATTTGTGATGGCAAAACTAGTAACATTTAACTAGGGCAAATTTCACTCCACATGTTTTTTTGACATCAAATTTCTTTCACATTTGAAAGTTTACTCCACTTACACCAATTTTATTGCGCAAGTTGTGCAACAGTTTACAGTGCAACACAGTTCAAGTATTTCAATTATGACACAATTCATGCAAGTTTCACAGTGCATAAGTCACCGACTTACGCAACAAATGATGGCGTAACTTTAATACGCAGTTTATTTGAGGTGACGCAAGTTATGGCATATCAACTGAAAATTTTACCGTACTGTTATTTTTTCAGGCTCTTTGTCAATTTTTGACAAGCGCAAGGCACACGCAAACTCTGATTGGTGGCTAGTTTTGGCTAGCTTGAACTTGATCTGCGCATTTCGAAAACTTGAATATTCAATCAATTTAAGTCCAAGTTAGAATAATTGAATACTAAATAATAGAAAAAAAATCACTGCACTACAAGTAATTCAGCGTAAAGTGACCATTGCAAGGAATATTAAATTTAAATCTCAATCAGTCAAATGAAACTGGGAGGGGGGTTGTTATGCAACGGCCGAAATCCAAGAGAAGATAAAAGAAAATCTCACCCATGCACCTGCTGGCCCAGTGGCCCGTCTGTCCGCACTTGAAGCACTTGTCTGTCGGGTTGGCCATATTGAACCCTCCCCTGCCCCTCCCTCTACCACCACGCCCTCCTCCCCTCCACCCGCCCCGCCCCGACAGGCCCAGACCCCCGCCTCCTGCCATCTTCTGCTTCCAGACCTGACGCTTGTAGGCCTCCCCCTTCATGTGGAACAGCCCCTTGCGAGTGTACCTCTTTTTCTTCATCTCAAGTTTGACAAAGTTCTCGTTCAGGTTGGAGCGCGCGGGAGCTGGAGCTGACGAAGAGGACGTTCTGTGAAAATGAAAGATTATGGACACAATTGGCAAACATTCAAAACCAAACTGCCACAATATTATGAAACAGCCTGCATGATTGTAAGTAAATAATAGTAAGAAGCAGTCTGTGAAATCGTAGTGCCTGCTATGCTGTCATTCTCAAGAAAAGAAGAGTTTCGTATCAGTACCTACGATGATTTGGACCTAACCATCGCTGTGAACAAACAGTTTTTCAACTACTCTATCCGTAAAGGTCAGCAAGGCAACTATTTACTTTGTACACGTGCTCGGTTACACAAGGTACATGTATGTAATTTTTTTCCCACCTGTGACCTATGGGTTCTATGTATGACAGACTTGGACTTTCACATTTGTATTTCACAGCAATTGCGGCAAAAAGGCTCTTTAAAAAAACCTGAAAATTCAAAAATAGTTATTTATACTGTATTTCATATTTACCTAGACGTGGAAGAAGCAATTTTCTTGGATTGCACGCTCTTTTTTTCTAAGGTTGCACCATCCACGCCTGTGTATTCCCCTTGCTCTTCCTTCATTGTGTCCTCTTCATTTCTTAAGGCATCTAGCTCGCTCACTTCTTGTAAATTTCCAATAATACCTGGTCTAGGTTTCCGACACAAATTGGAGTCGTCATCCTCCTCCACGAATGAAGATTCTTTGTAATGACTGTCTTCATGTTGTACCTTGGTGACAATATCTCTTCCGTTTGTCATGAGTTTGGATGCAGGGTTGTCAGAAATTTGTCTGGGAGTTTTGACCGATGGACTTTTGGATCTTTTCATATTTGGTACATTTGAAAGTGGAGAAATTGACGTTTTTGGTGAACCAGTCGCTTTGATACTTCCACTGGAAACCATACGTTCTCTGATTTCCATGGCAACCTCTCCAGGTGAAGCTTTGCATTCTCTCTTGACTAAATTGTCCGGATCGCTTCTTTCAGGAATCTCATAGTCAGCTCTGGAACAAAACGATTGTTTCGTATCTTGATCATCATTAACATCCACCTTCAAACCAGCCACTGACGCAGTTTTTGACCTACTGCCTGAGTTCTTAGGTGTATGAAGTTTTTCGTACTCAGAAGAGCTTTTAATACTAAAACTGTTACCTTTGTTAGCTCCATGTGCAACTGAGTATTCCGATGTCGATACGGATGAACTTGGTGTGGGTTTTGATGCATCATCCAGTTTATGCCTCGGTTTTCTGGACGACTCGCCATCCCAAATATTCTCTTGGTTTTCTTGATTAGTTTGAGCATGATTACCCACAGATCCTCGATGCGGCGTGCTTCCAGAGTCCCGCGCAGATAGACTCTTAACTCCTACCAGGAGATCCTGTTCACAGTTGTCCAACCATTCTGTTTTCAAAGACTGCTTCTTTGGAGGTTTCGTACGGAGCATGCCGACCGCAACATCGTCTCTCCGCAGCTTGGCCTTCTTACAGGAGCTGGTGACAGCGATCTTGGTGTCGCGCAGACAACTGAAGATACTCCCTGTAGACTTTTGGGTGATGACATCCTCCTTAGCGCTCAGATCATCGTCAGGGATGCTAGCCTGGAAAGCATCCTTGGGAGACGTCTTGGAGGCATCTGACCCAGAGCCTGCTCGTCTGTAGGATGGCGTCTTTGGGAGCTGCAGAGGTAACAGGAATTTTGATAAACTAAGCATATTCAAATATCGACTACTCAGCTTCCTTGAAAAAATATTGGTGCATACATGATGTTAAAGCATATTGTCAATTTTTGTCTGGCGCACACGAAATCCTTGGCGAAAATTTACTTCTTGGTCACGCAAATGTCAACCGGTTCCTGAATTGCTAATGCAATCGCAGCCGGCGCAAGCAACTTAGGTTGGCACATAAAAAAAAATGATCAACGGCATTTCAAATTGATTCCAAGTTTGACTGATTGAATCGGGTTCGTTAGTGTGACGTCAGTTCAGTTTAAACCACGCCCACTGCCCATTCAGTAGCATTGGAACCATTGGAACTGGAAGTTAACGCAACGTACGTGTTTTTACTAATGAACCGGACATTCAATTATTCAAAAATGCACATCTCTAGAACTCACCTTAGATGTACTCCCTGAGTGTTGCAGTTTCCTACTGTACTGGCGTAGTATGTTGCCTTGTTCACGCTTGCTTCCTGCCTCAGATTGCTTGTCCGGAGTACTCTTGTTAGACTGATTGAGATGAGTTCCCCAGGTGCCGCTGGATATCTTCTCCGTTTTGTCCTCGGTGACTGCGGGAATGGACGATCCATCAACCGTTTTCTTGAGATCATTGTATTCTCTGTAAGCATCTGATCAGAAACGTAAAGACTTTTGTAAATGCGACTGACAATATTTATTAGAGTACAAGGGGATAACGTTGGGATAGCAGTTCTTTCCTTGCCTTCCATCGCTGTGACCCAGGTTGGAATCCTGCCCAGCACCAACATGTGGAGTGGGCTTTGATCTTTTTTATTATTAAGCGACTTTCTGGACACAATTTGGCCACAATCCATTTTTACTGGTCCAAGATAGTTGTGGGCATTTACAGGTAATACTGGAATCGGGTACGCTATTGAAGTAAAACACGGGTACCCGTCCCGGGTACCCGTCCCGGGTGCCCGTAAGACGGTCTCTATCAAAACTGAAGACAAATAAAACGCAACCTGCTAAATTCACTCTATTGTCAGGAAATTAGTCCCTAACAATCCCTTATTTGTTTGTGGAACTGTATTACCTTGAACTCGCTGTGGTGCCTCTTTAATATCTGATCTGCTTGCTTTTCTATCGTGGGTGTCGTGGAATGCTTTCTCCCACTTCTTCAGCGTCTTCTTTAATTCCACTGCTCTGCTAGACACGTCCATGCTATGGAGCAAACCAACCCAAAAAATGTCATATCTCTCAGAAGTGTTGGCAAGTTGGGAAGCAAAAAGATGATCACAAAAATAAAGATGTGGCATTGAAATAAACTGTGATAAAATTCCAAGGCACTTGGCCCCTAAAATTTCCTTTTTAAAGAAAATAACATGAGATCAAGCCTGAATGTGATCAATTTGTGGAGTCTCAAGTTATTTGTGCAAAAATGTCAGAGATTTGTCAGAAAAACAATTACAGTAACTCAACTAAAAACTGATCAGAACAGACAACTAGCATCTCTTTAACAGCTGTAGACCCCTACACTTTTCTACCATAATTTAACATTACACAAATAAAAAGTTCTTGACATCTATGAAAGCAGGTTGTTTACAAAAATATGAGCAATATTGCTGTTTTTTGGTCATATTTTTGGTTCCTGGTCTTTTTCGCTGTGGGGTAAACTCTCGGGTTAACGATAGTGATTTTAATCTTTATCCATGTAATGTGTTCTCAGACTAAATTCTGGTCTTGTCGTGAGTGGAAGATACTGACTACTCACTTGCTTTCTCCTGTAACTTTAGCGGCATGTAGAGGTCTCAAGCTGGCATCTAACTGGTAAATATAACAGCAAAATTAATTTGGTGATTGTGTAGTAACAGGCAAGTGCTGTTCCTAAGAGAACAAAAATCCACTGTTAGTTTATCGGACTTACCAAACCAGTAGCTAGCAACATTTAAAACCGACACTGTTGTGGAGAAAGGGCAATGTTTTGATTTTTTTTAGGCAAATTTATCGGTAAAACGGCGATGACAATGGCAAAATGCAACACAAAAATGGCAAGACACAAGATGGTGATCACCACGTCGCACCGTGAATGCACAAAACCGCATTGATTCACATGACATCAGCTGTAAACTTCCTAAGAAAAACATATTTTCTAGGCAGTGGATATTTTGCCGGAGACGGCAAACCTTCAGTAAACGTCAGTTTGCCGGATATGCACTGAACATGCGCAGTTACTGTTTTTTTTTACTTAAACATTTTACGGTGACAAATTTTAGTCTGGCTCCATGCCAATATTATCGTTGTAACCTCGTATTCACAAGATGGGATTCAGACCATTTTATAATTTTGGACTTTAACTCCCTTTTTAAAACAATACTCCAGAGCCACAAATCTGAAAAAGAAAATGTAATACTCTGCAATAAAATGTTTGAGACATGTTAAAATAATAAAAGAAGAATATTCTTATTTATTTGGGGATGGGAAAAAAAACTTTAAAATGTGGCGGGGGTCGGGATCGAACCCGAGTCATCCCGCTCACTAGAGCTTTTGCTTAACCACTACACCAAACGTGCTTCACAACTTTTGGTGGGAATTTAATACATCTTATAATTCAGCCCTATCTTAAAGAGTACAGCCCCCTCTGTTGATATGGATAGCCGCCGGCAAACCTTTAGTAAACGTTAGTTTGCCGTCATTACCTCCGGCAAAATATCCACTATCTATTTTCTACCAAAAAAATAGGGTCTGAATTCAGCTGAAAAGTAGCAGAAGTGAATCTGGAATAACAACACTTTAATTACTCAAACAAAAGTGGGGCCCGTAACTACACAATGGCCATTCATTTGGCATGTTTGGCCATTTGATTTGTATTCAGGATTGACTAGCTTGTGTTCAGAAGTTTCTGTGACATTGTCCCATCGAAATATTGAATAGGCCTGCCGCCTATAAGCATGATAAGTTAACTAGTAATTTTTCACATTCTTTTTCCGGATGATTACCGTTTTTCCGTCCCAGATTCTTGTTTTTCAACCATTTGAAATGGAAACAAATTATTGTGGTTATTAATGGTACCCTGGGAGAAAGAGCAAACAAACAAATGACATAAAAATACCACAATTTCATGAATTTCAAAGCCCAAGTCGAACCTTACCTTAGTTTTTCTGCACGACTAGGCAGCGATCAATTTTCCCGGCAGATTTTTTTAAGAACAGCGCCCTCTGGTGCGAGCAGGGTTTTTTTAAACGTGGGCTTCATTTCAACTATGGTTTCAACTATGCGTTCCCTTCCCGTACCGTACACTAGTGCTAGTATTGAAGCCGAAGCCACAACACAACCGAGGTTAAGTAAACCTCTCGAGCACATCTTTTTTATAGCATGACTATAGAGGGCGCTATACAAATTCTACTTTCCATGCATGGACATGTGTGTACAAATGGGTCTGGTAAGTTCCCTAATATTATTGGTTGTGTTTCATTTAAATTTCCTCGATTGTTGGAAATTTGGTTGACAATACTTGAGCTTTGTTTTTATATTTTTAAGTCCAGTTTGTTAACCATTCTCAGACATGTCAGACTCATTTTAAATTTTAGGCCTAATGACGGTCATTTTTTTGTGAAATGTTTTTATTTGGGGGGGGGGGGGGGGAGGGGGGCAGTGTTATAACACATTCCAAGACAAGTCAGTTGCTGTATTGAAATATGTTGGAAATTAAGTTTCTATGAGTACCGGTAACATTTGCTTTTAGTTTTAGTTATGCACAGTTATTTTTGCCAACTCCTTTTTCGTTGGCATACAGAATAGTATAATGGTGTAGTTTACTCCTAGAACTATGAGGCTCCGCGTGAGCGGAGCCTCATAGATCAAGAAGCCCGCAAAATTGCCTGCAGCACAAAACACTAATAAAGTACAAAAACGTCCATCAAAATGCAGCCATTTCACACAGAACCACTGCACAGTTTGCCCCTATACTCCGTACTTTATCTCTTGACATACTCACGTATCTTGTGCGGAACTAACATAGGTGGATTCTGTCGGTTTTTAGGCCAAAATGATGAAAAATATGCCCTTTCCGCACTGAGCCAACCTGACATTTGAAACGTGCACGCATATGATCGAGCGATGATTTTCGGTTCGCTCGGAGCGCGCCGCGGGGTACGGAAGCTTGAATTGCCTTCCGCGTTACCGCGTTACTGCGATAATTTATCGCAGAAATCCAGAAATCAGAGATAAATCCTTCCGCGATACCGCGTTACTGCGATAATTTATCACAGAAATCCAGAAATCAAAGATACCTATTCCGCGATACTGCGTTACTGCGATAATTTATCACAGAAATCCAGAAATCAGAGATACCTATTCCGCGATACTGCGTTACTGCGATAATTTATCACAGAAATCCGGAAATCAGAGATAATTCCTTCTGCGATACCGCGTTACTGCGATAATTTATCACAGAAATCCAGAAATCAAAGATACCTATTCCGCGATACTGCATTACTGCGATAATTTATCACAGAAATCCAGAAATCAGAGATAATTCCTTCCGCGATACTGCGTTTCTGCGATAATTTATCACAGAAATCCAGAAATCAGAGATACCTATTCCGCGGTACTGCGTTACTGCGATAATTTATCACAGAAATCCGGAAATCAGAGATAATTCCTTCCGCGATACCGGGTTACTGCGATAATTTATCTCAGAAATCCAGAAATCAGAGATACCTATTCCGCGATACCGCGTTACTGCGATAATTTATCTCAGAAATCCAGAAATCAGAGATACATTTTCCTCGATACCGCGTTACCGTGATAATTTATCACGTGACACCGCGCACTCATCGATTGTAGAGAGGAGACACATCAACCTCGTCCCCAGGGTTTCGAGCAGGGCGCCCACCACTACCAGCTCTCTTACTATTGGAAACACGGTTGGAAATAAAGTAAGCACTGGGGACGAGGTTGGAGACACATATGAATTTAAAGCTCCGTATACGTGATAAATTATCGCAGTAACGCGGTATCGAGGAATAGGTATCTCTGATTTCTGGATTTCTGAGATAAATTATCGCAGTAACGCAGTATCGTGGAAGGAATTATCTCTGATTTCCGGATTTCTGTGATAAATTATCGCAGTAACGCAGTATCGCGGAATAGGTATCTCTGATTTCTGGATTTCTGAGATAAATTATCACAGTAACGCGGTATCACGGAATAGGTATCTCTGATTTCTGGATTTCTGTGATAAATTATCACAGTAACGCGGTATCGCGGAAGGAATTATCTCTGATTTCTGGATTTCTGTGATAAATTATCGCAGCAACGCGGTATCGCGGAAGGATTTATCTCTGATTTCTGGATTTCTGCGATAAATTATCGCGGTAACGCGGTAACGCGGTAACGCGGAAGGCAATTCAAGCTTCCGTAGCGGGGGGTACGGTACAAGCGAAATGATAGTATGTGCATGCGTACAAGTGCATGTACCGTACCCCCCGCGGCGCGCTCCGAGCGAACCGAAAATCATCGCTCGATCATATGCGTGCACGTTTCAAGTGTCAGGTTGGCTCAGTGCGGAAAGGGCATATTTTTCATCATTTTGGCCTAAAAACCGACAGAATCCACCTATGTTAGTTCCGCACAAGATACGTGAGTATGTCAAGAGGTAAAGTACGGAGTATAGGGGCAAACTGTGCAGCGGTTCTGTGTGAAATGGCTGCATTTTGATGGACGTTTTTGTACTTTATTAGTGTTTTGTGCTGCAGGCATTTTGCGGGCTTCTTGATCTATGAGGCTCCGCTCACGCGGAGCCTCATAGTTCTAGGAGTAGGTGTAGTTTAGGACCCATTTCAATCAAAGAGAACGAAAAGACACTTTATGTTTTGGAACTGCGATGATACAAGCAGGAAAAGTCACTTTATGTGTTTGGAATCACCTAAATAGTTGGCTAAACATGCTAAGATAAGATGCCAAGTTCAATGTAACTTAATTGTGTGGAAAAAAAGAGGGCCAGATTTTGATTTATGGATGGAACTTGTAAAACATAGAGGTGTCATAAACTAGACGATTACCCAAAATAGGTTTATGGTTTACAGGCATGCAACTTTTCCTCGGATCAGCTGATTTCCTCTTTTTTTACTTCCCATGTGTGCCATTGAAAATAGAAAAACACTGTACAAAGTCTGGGAAAAATTTGAATTTCCTCTTTTTTTGTGATTTCCCAGTTGCATGCCTGGGTTTAACATTAGTAACTACTATGATTAATGTTTATTATGATATGAGCGTAATTTTTTTCAGTTATGCATTTTCTAACTGAGACTGTCTAAAAGATGAATGTTATCTCTTGACAAGCATATGTGGCTGTGCACAAAATTGAATGGGCGTTGTAGAATTCATGTATTTTCTAACAAAGTTGAACCGAACGTTTTTCTCAGCACAAAATTCAGTATCTTTGTTGTGCCCATTCTTGAAAATCACGCAATTTTAAGAATGTGCGCGCATTCTTAAGAATGAGCGCCCATTCTTAAGAACGAGCACGCGTTCTTAAGAATGAGCGCTCATTCTTAAGATTGGGTGGGAATATCACGTGCACAATTCATGAATTTTGCCCAATCTTAACAAACATTGCACGACATAATTATGTTAAATGAAATGTATAGCGGTTAAAAGGGAAACAATTTATATAAAGAGGAAAGAAAATGTTCCATGCTTCTGTACTCGTATAACTACGATAATTTGAATCAAAATAAACCTGTTATTATTGCTTTTTTCTGCCCACTGTGGGAAGTTTTGTAATAACGGAGGACTGGGAACTAGTCTGGGAAGTGCTTGTTTAGGCTAGACAAGTCCCTGTATGTATCATATGCATGCCACGAAAAAAAAACGATGTCCAGAAGCTGCCAAAATTGCTCTTTTGACTAGATAGAATCCAGCTCTGCGACGTAATGGTGGGGTGTGAACAATAAATTGGTGGCAATTTAAATGGGAAATAGCATTAGCACTATGGGATGTCGCCGTATTCATTCTCATTCTTCACATTCTTCATTCTTACATTCTCCCCCGCTTTTATTATCCCAAAAATCAGAATTCTTTCCACTAGTATTATTATGTCTCTTATTTTTTCCCACTCTACTTTTCAGCGCCTTGCGTTGCAACAGTATAATTATTGAGAATCAGTGAACGAGGATGCAGCTAGACTTGCCAAGCGCAGCCGGTGCTCGGCATCGACAAGACCGTTATCTTGTCGCGCATTCTTAAGAATGTGCGCTCACTCTGGAAGAGTTATGTTTTGCGAAGATTGTGCAAGGATCCAGTTGCACATTCTTAAGAATGTGCATGCACATTCTTAAGAATGCGTGATTTTCAAGAATGGGCACAACATCTTCAACATTTGTATGATGTATTTGCCATAATAATGGAAAGAATGTTGCATCATGATGCCACTTTCTTCACTGTATTATCCCAGTGAAGATCAGTTATTGCAAAAATGTGGAAAAGACATGAATCTGGGACTGAGAAACATTTCCAATTTTGTTAGAAAATATACTAGACTTCCATAGACTTTGTACACAACCAAAGAAGTGGCGTCTGGATATGTACTACATAAGTATAACTAACCTTATAAATCTTTATAAAAAATAAAAAATAAATAATAGACGTCAGTTTACAGCATTCTACCAAGATGAACCATTTTTCAGACAAGTCACAGCTATACAATAACCTAGACGTGTGGGGTTTTTGGTGACTTTTATATTTTTTTTACTTTTTTTTAGCTTTGACATCTGTCGTTATCGTAGTAGGCCTATAGCACTCAGCATGACTTCATGTGCATCCGCGTTGGCGAGTAAGTATTGTTATTCTGTATTACATTTTCCGCAGATGTGACACTTACACATTTAAAAAAAAAAATCAATCAAAGTCCATTAATGCTAATTTTTCAGGACATTGAAATGAAAACCCCAATTACTTTGTGTCTGTTTTGTGTAAAAAAAACAAATTAGTGTAACTCCCTAGGGTGTGTGCAAAATTATATTGAAATTGGAGGATTCAGGACTGTTAAGGCTATCGTTTGCAAACCTAAAGTCACAAATATATTACCATATTACGTACTTTATGTACAGGGAACATTTGGACATTGCACAGTTTTTACATTTCACTGTGAATTTGCATCATTTTTTAGGAGCGACCTGCAAGTATTGTACACAAACAGCAGTGAGCGTATCCAGAATTCCCTGGGTGGTAACCAGGTGTCTGAGTACCAGTCATTGTGTACACGCTGGCAGGACCTGGAGAGACAGGTTAGTGATCCTTGTACGGAAGAACGCTGGTATTACGAAAACTCTGTACCAATAAGCCTCTGTACTGATGACGTCACACTTTGTTCACATGTGCACTTTCCTATGGAGCCAGTGGGGGCCCACGGTCCACTGAGCACCATAGGAAAGCACACACGTAAACAAAGTGTGACGTCATCAGTACACAGGCTTATTATTATACAAATAATAAGGGAATAAATGTGTGCTCGAGAGGTTTTTATCACTCTGTTTAAGACCACTTAGAGTCTGGGTGCTGATAATTACCCGAGCCGGAGGCGAGGGTAATTATCAGCACCCAGACTCTAAGTGGTCTTAAACAGAGTGATAAATACCGACCGAGCACATATTTATTCCCATTCATAAATACCTTTTCGGTTAAAAAATATCAAATAATTCGTTCAAAAAATCCCAATTTTGTTCAACAAGTTCACTTCATGCTTTTTGAAACATCCCTCTGGCAAAATAATGGAGTGTTCAGCTGGCGAGTAAGATGTAAACAACCCTTTTATGGCGATTGACGCGCGCGTGGCATGTTCTGCGCGATGTCGCGCAGAACGCACCTGGGGCGTTGCGTTTGGAATTTTGAACTGTAAAATTCTGACTCACTGGTAGTGTTGCGCATGCCTACGTGAGGATTGTGAACGTTCAACCAATGAAACGGTAAGAGGCACTGGATTTTTAGGAGTCCACATTTTATTGTGACACTGGAAAAGTGTTTAAGACCAGCTAGCCATGTCTTTATCATCCGTTTAAGACCGGCCACGTGACGGGCTCTCGACCAATAGGAATAGCTAAACTGTCTGAGGTATTTATGAATGAATATTTATGAGTGCAATGGAAGGAATATTTTCATGAGACAAAAGATTGACTATTCCATTCAACGAGGCCTAGCCAAGTTGAATGGAACAGTCAATCTGTCACCGAATGTAAACACTCCTTGCATTGCACAAATTAAAATATGTTCGTTATTTGTTTTACATAACACCTAATAGATCCTCGTCATTTCACATTTTATGAGAAAAAAATGCTTAAATTAGGCTTACCTTCAATTTTACCCCATTTCCATGGACGCCCACAGCATATAAATCCAACAGGTTGTAAAAGTTCCAATCCAAACAGTTGTAATAAACAACCAATTTAAAGTTCAAGCCCAAAATTGTTCAAAATAATCTATAACTGGTCGAACAGTTTAACTGTCCAAACACTATTTTCACTCGGCTTCGCAGCCCGGGAAAATAGAACGCTTCATGGATCACCTCGTGAGGCTAGTTTTACTACACCACTCGAAGCAGTCAATATTTGAATACTATACAGACTAACGCCAAACGTTACAATTTTTTGTGCTATATTTACAGCCAGGGGCAATCTCGATCAGGACGGGACTACGGTCCACTTATCGATCTTCCAGATTGGGCATACGCAGGTTAGTGTACATCTTGTTTTATTTTAAATCCAGTCTTTCAAAAGATCGAAGACCATAGACTTTGTGTATTGAAAACGCAGGCTTGCAAGGAGGGCAAATGAACATATGAGAACAACGCGATTGCTACATGTATTATATGTACAGCCTGTGTAGAACCCCCCCCCCCCCCCCCCCCCCTTTGACCTGCTCAGAATGTGGAAACAAATGGAGCATGTCGCGTTATACTCTACACATATGAAGGAACCACCAGCACACATCCAGAGGTTATTGCTGTAAATGTACCACCCTTATTCACTTGCATTATTTTCTCCCCAATATTGATCATATACCAGGGAAAATTCCAACATGGACAGTTGTACTTTGCATTTTCACAACAGAAGTTGTACATCTTAAACCCTAACCCTGCTGAATCCAACAGGATCCAACTATGTCACATACCCGATGGAGCCTGTTGGATTGAGCAGTAAACTCCTTGTGTACATTCCTGATGCAAAATGTTGGATTTAGCAGGGTAGTCCTGAGGAAGTACTAGGGAGTTAGTGTTAATGGGATTAATTTGCATTTATTTTAAATTCACATTGGTTTTTTACAGATGGTCGTCCAGCCCCTACAGGATCCGGACAGTACAGGCGACAACAGGAACAACGCCAGATTGCTGTAAGTTTATAAAGCCAGTCACACAGCCAGCAATAACTTTCTGTAGGCTTAGGAATCCAAGAGTATAGACCTCATGCAGGAACAGCAGATAGCACCTTGTGACCCAGAGACCTTATTCATGAAGAAGCCAATTTCTGACCGTGTTCCCTGTAAACTGTTAAACAGGATGGTGCCAGACAATTTTATGATTGGAGTGCGTTCCAAGCCTCACTTTAGATTTTTCTTTTAAAGGTGGCTGAAAACTTCAGCGTATATTTAATCACAAATTTTAAATTATTCATCAGATAACTTGTAATGAACTTGTATCCCTTGCTCCTTTAATACAGGCCATTGACTTTACAAGGAAAATTTGCAAATATCGAAGTGTTTTGGAGATTGTAGCAAAGCAAGGGATTCAGGGCTTTCATTTCTACTCTGAAATTCCAACAACAAAAAAGAGTTTACCTCGCTTTTAATTTAATATGGCTGACTCATGAATAAAGTCTATTCACAATGGACTCAAATCATGAAACTCTGAACTTTCAAGAGCTCCATTGTTAGGGACACACCACTTGCGCATACTGGTTCATGCGTACACCTTATTTTATTCTGAATGCGCACAAACCCCTAGCGTCTTCATGTGAGTGCCAGGCGCAGTTGGCATACATTCAAATGTCCCTCCCGGTGGTCTCCCCCAACTCGCTCTTTGTAACCATTGAGGCCGTGCTCATGCCTGAAGTCAAGAGTTTTGTTTTACTATAAGTGACTTGCATTATTGAGGTCAAGTTAGCATTGTGACGTTCAACAAATGGGAAATCCTTTATTTCAATGCTGAGACATGTACATGCAAGAGTGCCATCCATTTCATACAGACTGGGCAGAAGGTACACATGTATGAACACAACTCTTTGGCCCGCAGCTTCCGAGATCATTTTGAGCTTGTTTTATCCCTTTGCAGGAACGCATCGACAGACTTGCCTCGGAGATGATGGCTGCCGTCCAGAAGGAGAAAGACGCGTTGTTAGCAGAGCAGAGGAAGCAACACCAAATAGATCAGCACAAGCTGAAGCCCAAGGGTCACGCACTCAAGAAGAAGAAACTACGTACCAAAGATCCCATTTAGTTTATGTCATCAAGTCAGTTGTACATGCCCATTAGTCCACACACTGCCTCAATCAGTGGCGCACCCAGGATTTGGCTTGGGGGGGGGGGGCTCACAAATTTTTAAAAAAAATTCACATTTTTTAGAAGTTTAAATTTTTTCAAAAAATGTTGCCCAAAATTTTTGGCCGTAGAAAAAATTGGTGGTTTCGTTTTTTTTTTTGGGGGGGGGGACTATTTTGGCGTTGATGGCGCCACTTACACCCCTATTTTACTACTAAAAAAAGGGCCGCATACATATCACCAAGGGCAAATCATGGGAATTAAAAAATAAAGACACCCTTTTTTGGGGTGGGGGGGGGCTCAAGCCCCCCAGCCCCCCACCCTTGCGTGCGCCACTGGCTTCAACACCTTACTCAGATATAGAGTCAGAGAACGACCATTTTGCCATTGAAATGGGCCTCCATGAACGTACAGTGATGGCCTGCTAAAAATCATGTATAGTCTGTGGGTAATGATTGCTATAAAGCAAAAGGCAACTTACGAAAGTTGACAATACCTAAATCCAACTTTTTGATGGGTGTTATGTGAACACCTTTTATTCACGTGTTGTATATTAAACCACAGAATTTTACTGTAAATTTGCCATCTCATGTCTTTGCATTTGAACATGTCTGACTTACTCTTTTTTTAAATAACTTCTAAAAGACCGAGTGGAGAATCCGCCCATTTTTAAAAATTAAATCATAGGCTTGATTTAGGTCCCTAACTTTAATCTCCATGACAATAAACTTTTCAGAAACTGACAGGGACAGATGTGCAGATTGATCCAAGACAGTCACATCTTTATTTGCTGCAGAGTGAATGGGGCATACATATCAGTCCATTAGATTGTACAATGTACTTGAATAAAAATAGGACTACCATAGAGTAATAGTGCAATGGCAGCTTGGAATATAAGTTGGCTTGGAGTTGATGCAATGTAAAGTTTGTAAGGCAGCTTGTACAAAGATGGATCCCCATACTCTGTATTGCAGAGACAACAGTACACCAAGCGCACAATAACTTTTTCATTTATAAACAGTTTTTGACTCTGAGTTAATCAAAGCCAACTTTGTCATTGCTGTGCTACTCGGATTACACAGAGTTGGTTGTTAGTCAAAACAAAGAGTCTGTCGTCGGCAGCCGCGACACCCAAGATGTCGTCCGTTGTCTCGAGACTGACCAGCTGCTGCTTGGCAATCTGGCTGACCACGCGCCCGCTCTTCCTGTTTCGCAGCGGAGACAAGATGGCCGACGGCTGGCGGTACACGTACAGGTGCCGAACGCAATCGCAGACCAAGGCATAGGAGCAGTCGGGCGGACAGCAGGAGTACTTGCGGTCCCTCTTGGACGCCTGCACGTAGCCCAGGGCATTGAAGGTGGCCGTGTGTTGCCATGGCGATCTGTGGTCCCCGTCGGCACTGATGCCTGGTTGCCATAGTAACCCATCCACATCATGGCGGAGGCAGATGCAGGGTGGCCTCTGCGGATGAAGTTGGGCGTTAAACAGGACCTGGTGACTACTGAGGCTTACCTGAAAACAAGATGGAATGTAACAAAAGAAGCGTTACAGCAGAAAAATAGATTGGAATCGACAGACTTATCTTTGAAGAAACCAGCATAGAGTGCGTACAAAAGAGAT
The DNA here is from genome assembly GCA_029964075.1 of Patiria pectinifera. Taxonomy (NCBI): domain Eukaryota; kingdom Metazoa; phylum Echinodermata; class Asteroidea; order Valvatida; family Asterinidae; genus Patiria; species Patiria pectinifera. Next base: position 24,171,973 of record CM057141.1, on the reverse strand, counting down.
ATAAATTAAAGAAATTTTAACAAAAGTTCAGTACACATTTTTCCAATTCTGAATCAATTCTTAGTTTGTTTCATTCCTTTAAATTGTGTAGCATCATTTGAAGAAACTGAAATGGGCAGGTAAATGAAACTGCCATTTTTTTCAGTTGACGTCCACTATGACTCAATGAAATGTGAAATTGATTTTGTTACACTTTTCTTCAAGTTCAAAAATTAGGAATTCCTAAAGTGACAACAACCAGGAAAGTCACAGAAATGACAAAATTTACAAAAACCTGCTGCAGTATTTTTACAATTTTAATGGGAAACAGGGAAAGTAAATAAAACGAAAAATGTGCATGCCTCGAATATTCAAATCTGTATTCCAAAGCTAGAAGCGAACTGCCCATATTAAGAGCATATTTTAGTGACAATTTATCATTTATTTTTACACTCCTTTATGTGTGCGTAACTTAAAAAAACAGTTGTATGTACATTTTTCAAATGTACATATCGCTCTTTATTTCCAGTATGAGCAATGCAGCATGTTCACAGGTGCCATACCCTGTTTGTGACCGTATGTGAGTCGCCGTCCAGCCTTACTAACGTTGAGTAGCCATCTGGAAGAGCGTCGCATTCCTCCAAGTCATTGGGCCCTATCCCTGGCTGACTGCCTCCCGGTACTGGGTCTGGGTGCTGGTTACCAGTAAAAAAAAAAATAAGAACACAAATACATTAGAAATTTAACAAACCTTGTTAATGACCACGTTGTTTTATCATCTAAGATAAATCTATGAAGCTTTTGAGTGATCACTGTACTCACAAGTTGATCCGACGTAAGATGCGCGAGACGTTCATGGATGATCCTGGCCTGATCTTGATCAATCACGTACTCCCCGCGTTCGTTGCCGATGACGACCTCGGTCCACATAGTGCCCTCCTCAGCCTTGGCCAGAGTAAGTTCCAACCTACAAAAGCAGACGTCATAATTGAATATGTAATTTTTTTGGAATTTTGGAAATACATTCTGCCTCACTGCTTTGTGTGGAATGAGGGATATTTCACAGCAAAGGATTCACCGGTGTTGAAGTACATCAGCAGTTCATCAGTCAATCACAAGACAGATCATTAACCAATCACAAGTCAGGTCATTAACCAATCACAAGTCCGGTCATAGGCCACAAGTTGGTCACAAGTTGGTCACAAGTCAATCACAAGTCGGGTCATAAGTCAATCACAATGATATTACAGTCAAGTCACAAGTAAATCACAAGTCAATTCACATGTCAAATAAGCAGTAACTGGGGATGAACAATTAGAAAGGAATGCTTCAGTCACAGTTCATTTTGATCCAAGATTGGATTTGGATTTAATCCCTTAATAGACCATTATCATGTTGCGGCCATTTGGCTTTTTCCCATTCAACTCAACGTAACCAAAGCGAGGCTGGAAGGAAAAATAGTCTGGTTCCTTTTTGCACAATTTTTTTTTTCTTTCACTACTGTTATTGGATACAGGGAACATGACTGAAATGGTGGCAGCATGATAAAGGTCCATACAGTCGTTCCCTGACAAGAGCAGTAAGTCCGCCACAGTGGTAGAGGCCACTATCAACATGAATCACATCCACAGGAATGCAACTGGGATTTTAGAAAAAATGAAATTCCAAACCACACCATATTTTGTACAGTGTTTTTCAATTTGTAATGGCATTCATGAGAAGTGAAAAACGAGGAAATCAGCGGATCCGAGTAAAGTTGCATACCTGCATCCAGCCTTGACAACTTTGGCAGTACTACCCAGATAATTGCGATCATACCTCAGGTGCATGCATTGGCTTGAATACAGCACCTGTGAGGTATGCTGGGTATTTTCTGGGTAGCACTGCCAAAGTACCCAAGACTGCATTTGATTCATCTCGTTGATATCGAGTCTCGACCTTTACCACTGCGGCAGCTTTGCCAGGTTTAATTGTCAGGGATCAAGTTTTGCTCGCTTACTTTCTATTTTCAAGTATCCAAGTGCACATCTGTACATCAATGGCTCTATAGAGGGCGCCCTTTAGCAGCTCGTCGCCGTCCTTGATGCCGAGGTTTATGGTATCAGCAGTCAGTGTAAGATTGACAGCAGACTTGGGGGTGGACGGGGGTAGGATGAAGACCAGAGTCACGTCGTCGCCGGTTTGGGTCCAGGTGTACAGAGGAGCAACTGCTGTAACAATAACAAGATTTAATAGTTATTATACAGTTGAACAAAGAAATTGACTGGAGTGGGGTTTGAACCTGCGACCTCCGAATTAGCGTTCTGATGCTCTACCAACTGAGCTATCCAGCTCTACGTTGGCGGTTGCCCATTTTGTCAATGTCTTTGTTCAAGGGGTGCTATTCAGAAGCCATACAAATGGTGTTTGTTCAGCACTTGATGGTCCAGGATTCCAGGATTTTCCAAGGGATGGCTGGGGTGTTGAAGTCCTAGACTTTTTTTGGGGGGGGGGGAATAAGGCACTGCAGTAAGTTCATAAAACACCACAGGCCTGAAGCATTGAACTAATATTTGTTATATTAAAGGATGATGTTATTCAGGGAACTATCTCCCCTGACTACCCAGGGAGCGATTCCTTTAAGAAATAAGTTACCATATTCAAATCACCACAAGAGCCAAAAAACGCATCCTTATGTTTTCATGCATGTATAAGTAATATTGAACAGTGTTCGTATTAAATATTGAATAATTAATAATGAGCCATTTACCTTCAGAGGAAGTGTCAGAGTCTTTCTCCACCTCCATGTCTTGTTCCTGGACTGTCGCTGTGGTCTTAGCTGTGTCTTCAGTAATTGTAAACTCTGCTTCCCCGGCAAGGAACACTGCTTGGCCAGTTACTTCAATGGCAGCATAGAATGGTGCCAGTTTGCTCTTCAAACTCCGTCTGCGACTCACTCGATAGGATGATTCACCTTCCGGGCCACGGAAACAAACCAAAACAAAACCTCTATCATACTACACTATGTCCCCCAAAAAAGTGTCCATCTAACTGTTTTTAAAATAACTACAAAACCATGAGGTCAATTTTGAATATTTTTGGTTGTGAAGACACTTCTAAGCCTTGGCCTCAACCCCTATGAGTTTCATTTAATTTCAGTCAAGCATCACTGCACAATTGTCAATTGGGCACAACACCACTTTTGGAAACTGTGACCAATATGTCTTAATCAATTTCAGTGGTGTTTTGTGTACATGTAAGCTGTGTAAAATCCTGCATGTTGTGAAAAAAAGGCTGATGTGGTTTTGAACTGGAATCATTTACCCTTGAGCATTAAACTCAGGTCTTGCCATGATGACTGATGGCCAGGCAAACGATTCCAATCCCAACCGCAGCCCTTTTCACAAGGAACTTGGTCAGTGTCCAAAAATGTTGTGATCAATTGATAATCGAGTAGTGACGCGTGACTGAAATTAAATGAAACTCACAGGGGTTGAGGCCAAGGCTTAGGAGTATCTGCACAACCAAACATTTTCAAAATTGACCTCACATTTTGGAGGACATACTGTACATTGCATTTATATTCTCAAATAAACCAGAAAGGGCAACTGACTAGGTGACTCTATAATAATGCAACAAGAAATTGTTTTGAGTGTGATTAAGCTGTGAACTCCAGAATATTGTATCGTTGTCTACCAACTGAGCTATCCAGCCCTATGTTGGTGGTTCCCCAGTTTGTCAATGTCTTTGTTTAAGTGGCGCAAGTCAGAAGCCATAAACCTGTATATGTCATGTAGCCAGGGATCACGTCCAAAGTCACGATGCTAGCAACATTAGCAATGTTGCAAATCTGGGAAATAGCAAACGGGCATCACTCGGAGAGGATACAGCTTTTTATTACAAATCAACAAAATAAAAAAAAATATAAAATTGTTGGTTTGCTTTATCAGCCAACCCAGCAAGGCAGCAAAATGGCCCATATTTCACGACTTTTCAGTCCTTCCTTCCTTACTTTGAATATTCAAATAATGAAAGTCATCAAAAATTTGCATATTTGAAAACTATCCTACCATCAGCTTTGGCTATTGTCAGCCAATCCAGCAAGGCAGTGAAATGGCCGGATGTCTTGACTGCATCATTCGGATCATCCCCTGTCTGTTCTGTTTGTTCTTCTTCAATTCGTAGCAGCAAGCAATCAAATGACGCTGACTTTGCCTGCGCTATGGAGTGCAGCAACACGAAGGGCGTGGCAGCACCACAGACCTCCTCACTATACAGTATCTGTTGAGGGAATACCACATAGTTAAGTCAGTATGGCAAACAGGCGAACAGAAAGAGGGCACTAAATAAGTCCACTTGTACCGCCAAGAGGAATTCCTTGGCATCTTTATTTTTAGGAAGTGTTCTGATTTTGTGGATATCTGTAAATCTGTAACCAATGAAATTGCACCATCCAACTCTAGTAGCTAGTCCAAATGGACATGAGCTTATCCAAAACCGAATTCCTTGAAATGCACGTTGACGTCAAGGAAGTACAATCATCCCTACAAAGTATTTTCAAGAGTTGCTTGACCTGCCATGTGGATAGATCGGCACAATCCCTGTCACCCGTAGCCAGCAAGTAGAGAGCCCCTGCCCCATCGGCTAAGAGACAGAGCTCCGCAGAAGTGAAGTGCAGCGTGGCGTTATGCCTCGGTCTGTTGCGCTGCTCGCATTCATGGCTGATCTCAAAGACAACTCGGCCAGGCTGCAACTGTGACTCCTATTAACAGGGATTCAAGCGCACCAATTGAAAGACAAATTCTCACTGGTATCACAAGAAGATATGGAAATTGTGGGTAGAATTACAAAAGGTCGGTGTAGCGTGAATATCCGACTCCATGAAATGTGGACTCATTGGTAGTACTGCGCACGCGTGAGTACGATACTATGCTATTTTTTGGATCGTTTCGGAAGAGTGACCTGTCACGTGCGAGGGATCAACCAATAAAAGGGAAAATGGGGTCCGATTTTCATAGGAATCGGATTTTCATGTGACAGGGGTCAACTGTAAAACTAAAATACGAATCAACACGCAGGGGTGTAACCAGGGTTCTAACCATGGGGGGAGTGTGAGTGGGGGGGGGGGGGGGCTGGATGTTACAGTGGGGGTGGGGTGGAAGACTAATTTCTGTTAAACGCGTTAGCCATGGTCACTTCTTGGACCAACAAATTTCCTGGGGGTCGACTGGGGGATTGACTGGGGATCGACTAGGGGGGGGGATCGACTAGGGGTGGGGGGAAACTAGGGGACAACAATTTTTTTTATGGGGGGATGTGCGTCCCCAAACACCCCCCTGCCCTTGGCTACGCTGCTACAGACATGTAGAAGTGATCAATAACTCCATGCAGCAATGGTAGTTGATTTATCATGTCTTTGATAGTGTAATTTCATTGGCTTCGAATGGCGCGTGTTCTGTCTATAAAAATGACTATTTTACTTCATACACATTACGTTGCATATATTTTATCTCATATACACCGCTTGCATACATTGTGTGCGCTTGTAGGGTGCGTTTATAAGGCCCGCCTTGGGTGCTCTGCACCCCTCAGGTATTAAAACTGCACTCAAAAGATCGCACATCACAACAGTCAATAATTATCAAATGATGCTGTGTCACCATTCGGCACCGTCCTAAATTGCATAAATTGGGAAAAATCAAAGGGAAAATTCAAAGCTGGTTAATGTGTACTTTACCAGTACAACTCTGTGTTGAACAACTCTCCATTGCTTGTCAATGTAGAAGACACAGTTGGGATTCCACTGGTCATGTACCAAATGGTTGTGAATACCAAATGCCTTGACATGCTGCAAGGTGTACTGATCGGAGCGCAGCTTCACCTCGTCAATACCTGGAAAAATAAATCGTGGGAAGCTACCAAGGGAAAGTTCAGGCAAGAATATTCGGTAACCACGGTAGCTCTGGACGATACTAGGTCAGAATCGAATAGAATCAATTCCAAAGCTGATATCGGAATCGTGATTCGACTTTTTGAGGAATCAATTCCCGGTGGTAATTAAATTCTCCCAAGAATGGATTACAGACACGTCAAACAAATTTTGATATCGATTGCCATGTACATATTTGTGGCAAATTATCATTTTTAACCGATGTAACTCCTTTTAACGAAACTGAGTATAGCGACTCACTACTGTTGTTCTACTAAAATTATTGGAGGTCTTTGCTCCCATGTTTTTCTTTTTTTAAAACCTATTCAAGACTCTGTTCTTACTAGTGGTGGGAGAAATCGGAGATTTCAAAATCCGGTTATCCCAATTTATTTTGAACCTAATAAATTTATCTGATTTCACCGGAAGTTCCCATCCAGCTCACAGTTGTGGCAACAAAAAGTGACGAACGAGGTGCCGCATGAAATGCCCTCCCAATGACTGGGTATAGTTTGCAGGATTCAATGACCACTGGGCGTGGTCAAAAACACTGTGTCACAAAAAAATGGAAGACTTAATATTTTTAAGGATGGTTTCGAATATCTGGTTTCCAAAATTGAAACCGGCTGCAGGAATTCAAACCAAATTTTGAAAAATCCACGTTTAACCACTAGTTCTTACCACACTCTACATCGACGGAATACTTTGGGAGAGGGTCAAGTGACAGCTTGTAGCCGTCAAAATGAGGATCCAGGAGGTCGCGATTGGCTTGCAATGTGTCGGTGCACATCATGTGGGTCTTCAAAGTTTTGTTGGTGTATTACAGCAATGCTAGTCAATGAGTAGAATTCACTGTGCAGAATTCACGGACAACCTGTTGAAGAAACAAAGAGAAAAGTGCCGACAGTCATAGTTTGGGCCAGATCACAAAGTGAGGTGAAAATTGAAGTGTTTGGTGGCATATGGCATCCATATTTTGGACTCTTCCCCCAAACTCCAAACATATACCAAAGTATTAAGCACATGTAATCTGAATAACACCAGCATACCATTGGGGGAAGAATGTTGTAATTGTATCCACTTCTTTGGTTGCGTACAATTTACAAAGTCTATGGAGAGTCAAGTGCATTTTCAAAATAGTTTCTAACAAAATTGGAAATGTTTCTCAGTCCCAGATAATGATTTGTGTCTTTTCAACATTTTTGCAATGACTGACCTTAATTAATTGAGATTAATATATGATGAAAAAGTGGCGTCAGGATGCAACATTCTTTCCAAGTTTGGAAGTAACTTGCACAAGTTGCAGCCAACTGCCACTGTCATGGCATGATGATGTATTCGACAACCAGAAGATTGGTGTTTGTACACGTACGTACGTGGCCGAACAGAAAGATAGATACAGACTGCAGAGACGTTTAGGCCTTGGGCAAGGCAAGGGCCAATCCAGAACACAATTTTAGGGGGGCGGAACAAAATTGTGGTCCCCAAAAAGTGGGTCCAAAAAAAATATGGCGTGGATTCTTAGATAGATGTTCTGTGGTGCTATCTGAGGCAATTTCTGACCACAGTTTAAGTTTAACCAACCATTTGCTTTTGAGGAAATGATGGTGGTGTACGCAGTGGATGCCTACACAGTGTCTGCCTTTATTGTGACGTCACTTTGAAAAAAAATATTTGGCTCGTTTTTTGGGGAGCCATGGCCCCCGTTTCTCTCTCCCCCGGCCCCCGCCTGGATCCGTCCTTCTCCTGGGGACCAGCTGAACTTAAGAGCCTGGATGAAGTCAGGTTGGATATTCTCTTAGAGTAGTAATTACTGAAGTAATATTTGAGTGTGATTTTACCGTTTGGAAATGATGTGACGACCAGGCATGCCACATCGAAACGAATCTTGGTACGCTGGCATGCGCATGCAATGCACGACGACCACGATCCCCCGCATGCAGCGCATCGCCCATGCACTACGAATAGCGCCACCTAGAGTCAGATGGTGTCCATTCTCCGTCACCGGCATAGTCACCGGCCGCACGCGCGCTCGTACTGTCCTAGTGGATGCACCCCGACCATCCCCATATCACATACTTCAAAGTGTTTTTTACAAATACTCAGAACTCTCACAGGTATTCAGGCTGCACAGAAAATGTTGATCATCATGTCATCCTTCATTTTCTTTTCATTTTTTGGTGGGTTGACCGAAGACTTTTTGGAGAAATTCTCACCCAACTTAGACCACCCCTAATAAAACGAGTGATGTTTCCCAAACTGGAAAGGTAATCCCTCTACAACATTTTAGCGCCACTTTCGGGCCCAATTGATTTGCACCCAAAATGCTCAGAATAGGAATCCCAAAGTCCAAGCCACTGAGCGGTGCATTGCCATAATCAATTCCCCAATTCCATGCATGGCTCTCAGAACTCTCGATATAGAATAATATTACTTGAGCGTATAACTTTTAGTCATGAGCTCGGCGGACAGCTTTTTGGCCTATTTATTTGGGTGTACCCTGGGCCCGGGAAGGGATAATTTCTTGCACAAAATGTTTTGATGGAAGTTAGATGGAGATCAGCGGGAAGCAGGTGCGCGAAGCATCGTGGAAGCTTTCTGTCTCTACCAAAGCACGCGCAGGCCTACATGCATCTCCAAGAAATTAGCCCTGATTCCCAGTGCCCTGTTGTTGTAGGGTGGTGCGCGCTGACGGCAGCAAGTTTTGAGAACGTCTCTCATTCCCTACTTTTCGATGGAAAATGTATGGGGTGGTTTTTTTTATGAAAAGAACATGACGTCACGCTATTATATTACTCAGTCAACTAGTTAACGATACTAGAAGGTTTGCGGTGACACCATGGGCGTTAATCCTGGGGAGGGGGGGTGACAGGGGGACATGTCCCCCCCCCCCCCACACACACACACACACTTTTTGAAGGGTGGGGGACACAATATCAAATGTCCCCCCCCCCCACCAGATTTTTGAACTCGTGCCTCATTTACAGGGCCCTATTATGTACTACAATGTATCTTTTGCTAAGAAAATATTGGTTAAAGTGGTAAGAAATTGCCTCAGATCGCACCACAGAGCATTTAGATTCCAAAATTTTTCGGGGCCCTCAGGTCCCGAACCCCACGCCTTTAGCTTAGAATATAATAGCTTATTCAATTACTACAACCTCGGAAATGATGTTTAAATCATTATCTTTTGCTGAGAAAATATTGGTTAAAGTGGTCAGAAATTGCCTCAGATCACACCACATGAGCATCTAGAATCCGAATTTTTGCGGGGCCCTTAAGCGGGTCCCGACGCGAACCCCACGTTGTAAGGGCTTCGCACTTCGCGCTCGCATTATTTCTGATCAAGGTATGTCCCCCACTTTTGAGAAGTTGACGCCCGATGCCCCTGGGTGACACCGTGAAAACCTCTCCAGTGGAAGAAGTGTGGGTCTGAATTGGAACCGGTTAATTAATTAACTAGTTCTTCTTTTCAGTACCACACTTCTTCTCAAAAGAGATTTTCCACATAATGGTGTCACCGCAAACCTTTACTCTATAGTTTATACCACCACCATTCAAAGTTTCAAAACTTACTCATAAAATACATTTAGTTATGAAACAGTATTGTCGTCGATGGAGCTGCCAAGGTATGGATCATGATGTTAGCTTCAGTCGAACACCTTTATAACAACGTCCTTTGGGAATTTGCAGATTACCTTCCTTGTATTAAAAGTAATAAAAAAACACAGAAAAACAAACACTTGGGACCTAAAATATTGTATCAACAGTGCTCTTCTTATCAGGGTTCGACAGTACCGTAATGGTGAGCCCTGGTACGGCGCGAACCTTTCAATCTTCATCTACTATTTTTGCTTTTTCAAATTTACACATGTACATGTAGTCCAGTTGTAGGAATAGTTTTCATTTATAGGAAAAGTAGAGTCCAAGAAGTGTGTTGCAATGATTCCATTGAAACTACTGAACACGGGTTCTCAGAGAGACGTTATCAAAGAATGAATATTGAACTGCGTGGGTACCAGCGAAACATCAGTCCATCTTCCTCCCACCCGCGATAATAACTTTTGGCACATAGAGTTGTATTGGGTTGTTTTTGTCAAGTATCTCATCTTCCAACAACACAATGTACAATCGTTAACGGTTGTTTTTTTATGTTAAAACTGTGTATGTTTATTTTACAGTATAAAAAAGGCACTCCAAGTAAGGGTAGACCAAAATTCTAAGTTCAGGTCTCATAAGCAGAGTTTGGTTAAAAACAATCGTCTGATGACCAAACTATTGAATGTTGTCTGCGTGGATGTGAGCGAATGACTATAATGTGTGAGTCATTAACAAAATAAACTACAGTGGCTTGAGTGAGCTTGGTGATGTGCATTGTTTTCTTCAAGGGGCACCCAAGGCAAAGAGTAGTGAGCAGTAAATTTCTCTTTTTCAATTCAAGATTTCAAACGGGGCAACAGACACTCCCCTGGGGGACACACAGACACTACCCTGGGGGCATATTTGCACTACTGCTTGCAGGTTATCATACCAGCCGTAAAAAAACATAATAGTACAATTAATGTCTTGAAAATGAACAAGCATCAGCCAAATCATATAACGCATGGAGCCGTATAATACCCGAAGCAGTAGAAGGAGAAATTTATATGTCGAATTTAACATAACAACATTGTCTAAAATAGCGTTATTCAACGTGGTACGTCATATACTGAAATAGTCTAGATGACTTCTTAAAATCATCACACTCCTTCTAACCTTAGATCACATCTACTCAATTCTTATTCGAATAATCAGTTATAATTTATGAATCTGGATGTATACTCTCGTCTCCGACTTTGTGTTTTTCAAGCCTGTCTTTGTGTGCCTCACCGTTGTCCATTTTGTCCTTTGTCACTGTCTCTGTTTTTCTCGGTCATGTCCACTTGTCTGTCGATAGGTTAGTGTACAAAAGCATGACGCTTCACCTTATACCTAAATGTTGTCATAAATTTGTTTTAAAATTGATCCATGTACATTATTATACACCATTACATAATTCATTGCATTTTGCTCTGTGTAACTAGTTTACACGACATTGTAACATTACTGTGGAAATGGCAACATTGAAATACAAATGTTTCTATCAGTTTCAGCCTATGTGTGATTCCTATGTCATACAAAGCCAACAACGAAGTAGATTTTTTGTACATCAGATTACCCTCATAAAACATCTTGTTCCGTCCTCACCACGGTAAATTTCTGAACAATGATGTTGGGTGCCATCTGTGGATCTGCGATATCACTCGATTGAAATCATTGCGCGATCGGTCGATTCCTGTAGGAGATTTTAAACTTTTCAAAGGGTGGGCGACTGATGGCAGCACAGTATGGCGATGGCAGCACGATCAACCCGGCCCAGCGCGACCGACCGATCGCGCATGATGAATTGATGATCCATTCACCGATCGCGTTCAACACTGACACGTTATACTTAATCAAGTGTAGGCCTACTGCGAACAACTATATACTTTATTGCACTAAAAGTTGTCTAAAAAACAAACCAAACCAAATCAAAAATGAACTGTTCCTTGATAATTCCCAGCCATAACATCTTCGTATGAGGGAGGCGGTGGTAATTCATCTACTGGGGTTAATTCTGGTTGTGAGTTTGCTACCGAATAGAGATTTCTTCGCGAAGGCGCCATACGATTGTCGTACAAAGGTGGCGGCGGCAAGTTATCTATAGAGGTTTGTGGTGCAGGCGAGTAGACGTCATGTCCGGATCCAGGCGCTGTGTCGTCCGCGGTAGCCACAAACGTCGTTTCCCACGTAGAGTAGTCATTGGTCGGCGCCTGTTGATCATCTGGCGTTCTGACCGCAGCACTTATTGTTGGTAACCTTGGAGTAATGTCCTGAAAGATTTAACAAACAAACAGACACAAAAAAAGCCGGTTCATACTAGAACGTGAGTTTACGTCACGGTAAATTTTCTCGCTGCGAATTGTTGCTGTTGCAGCTTGTAATCAAAACCGAAAAGGTGAGATTCGGGATAGAATGTTTCATTCAGAACAGGCAGTCTTACAGCTTGCACTTTTTTTGGGGGGCGTGTTTTAGGCGATCACGAATTTGTGACGTCACGCCAAGTATGCGTAGAAGTTGAACACATTCCGCAGTGAATGTCTTCCGTATTTGCAAACGTATTTGACGTCATGAAACATTCGCGGCAAATTTCACCAGATCAACTCTGTGTTCAACTTCTGCGCATACTTGGCGTAACGTCACAAATTCGTGATCATCTAAACCACGCCCCAAATTGTAAAATTCACATGCCCTAATAAAGGATAACATAATTACAGTATGCCGAATCTCACCTTTTTGGTTTGGGTTACAAGCAGTGACGGCAACAATTACTCCAAAATACAAGACTCAACGTTGATTTGAAAAAAAAACACCTTGATTACTTGAATAACTGTTTACCTGTCTCGGTACCTCCGGTGGACTTGAGGTGCATGTCGATGTAGTACCCGTAGACACAGGTTGTCCGGCGCATGCTGTCGGTACTGGCGTCGTAACTGATGTCGACCGCTCACGTTGTTTGTACTTCTTGTGTATGTGGCCGCAAATTAAAAAGATGAATACTGAAGTTCCACCGAGAACGTACCACAGAGTATTGGAGGCTGATATGAATAGGAGGAAAATAGACATTATATTACGAACTAATATTTTTTTCACAATTACTAGTGCAAATGAGAAACGTACAAAGGGATTTTGAGCCGCCTTTATCGCCCGGCCGCATGAAAAGCATGATATCCTCTATGTTTTTAAATATCCGATGTAAAGTTGAGAAAAAAATTATCTGCAAAATGCTCATTGTATCAGCTACATTCCATTCCACCAAAGTAACTTTTGTTCTGAATCCTGGCCATAAAACTACCCACACAAAGGCACACACCCATGCGGCTCAATCTTTACGTATCCGGACATTTAATTGATTCCTTTATTACCTTCTTTGTTGCATCGAACTCCGGCATCCTCCTGATGAGAGCAGTCATGCTCCAGCCAGCCGTTGTGGGAGCAATCCACAAGCCTGGACTCGTCCCCTGCACAATCCACGTCGTCCAGAAAAATGGAACCGTTGCCGGAGCCGAAGTGCGCGTTGGACTCGGCCGACGACGCTCCGTGAAAACCGAGCTGGTTACACACGACATTGGCTTCATCAACGTCCCATCCATCATCACAGACGGTTCCCCAAAGGCCATCGTGATACACCTCAACTCGACCTTCGTACGTATTTTCTCCCACCAAGCGAAGAGTTCCAGATTCTATATTTTGAAAAAAAGGGATGAAAACCAGATGTTTTGGTAACATTAAAGGTTGTGGCGGTAGCTGACCATGTATGACGACGATCACTTTAAAACTTATAGGCCTAGGCCTATACCTTCCATCTCTCAAAACATAAAGGTGAGATGAGTGAAGATGACGAGTAGTGTTGTAGTGAGGTTATGTGAGTTGGGGCGCGGAAGTGTGAATTTAAGTGAGTTGAGGTGAGATGAGATTTAGGTTGGCAAAAGTGCAGTATTGAGGTGAGGAAAGGCGAGTGTGGTATAGGGTGGGTTGAGATGCGGTAAGATTGTGTTGTATTGGCGCTCGCCGGTATGTTGAGATAGAGTAGGGCTAAGGTAGGAATTGAAAAGGTGAGCTGGATTTGAGTGCAGGGGTTTAGCAAGGCAAGGTGAGGTGAGATGAAGGGCAGTGGGACAGGGGGGCAGTGGGAGAGTAGGAAAGATAAGTGAATACAGACGATACGATTAAAAATGGTTGATTTAACGAGACGAGTTCGAGGGATGATTGGGTGGAGTAATAATTATTTGGTTTGATAGTTGCGAATATTGATTCACCATGAAGGGCAAACCACCACCTTCAATCAGTACCCAATCATTACCTAATGAACCGCCGCATATTACTCCCGCGTCCTCGCTATGTCCACAGTTATGGTCCTGTGTAAATGAACAGGAAGACAGCTGCGTTTCAGACCCAGTGCAAGCGACGTCATCCATGACAATGGGTCCGCTCCCTTGGCCGAAGTGCGCGGAGCCACGCGCCGACACTGCATCACTCAGGTTCAGTTGACGACAGACGACCATGGCGTCTGATAAACCCCAACTGTCGTCGCACACGGTTCCCCAAACGCCGTTGATGAAGACCTCCACGCGACCCTCCGAGCTAGTGGCTCCCCCGACCAGACGAACTTTGTACGAGGCTATAACAGAAGAGAGGAAGCCAGAATGATACAAATTTACACTTAAAGGCATGTCATTATTTTGTTTCTCATTCATTTATTTTCGTTTCCAATAACAACCACACTCAAATTATAAAGATCAATACCCCAAACCTGTCGAAGTTTCACAATTAACCCTTGCATTTTGCTTTTTCGCACATGACTCCTTATGCCTTGTGACACGCAGACAGTGAGACAGCGTAGGATTGTGTCAAGCGCATCAATGCAAAATACTAGTTTACGCCACTGAAAGGGTTGATATGGGATGGGGTGGTGTAATGTGATACGTTTTGATGCATGGAATGAACTGGGATAATGGAGAAAAATGGAATGCAATGGTACCAATCATTACCCAATGAACCGCTGCATATTACTCCCGCGTCCTCGCTATGTCCACAGTTATGGTCTTGTGTAAACGAACAGGAATACAGCTGCGTCTCAGACCCAGTGCAAGCGACGTCATCCATGACAATGGGTCCACTCCCTTGGCCGAAGTGCGCAGATAGAGGAGCTGACAATGCTTCACCCAGATCCAGCTGACGACAGACGACCATTGCGTCTGATAAACCCCAACTGTCGTCGCACACGGTTCCCCAAACACCGTTGACGAGAACCTCTACACGACCCTCTGAGCTGGTAGCTCCCCCGACCAGACGAACTTGGTACGAGGAGGCTATAACAGAAGAGAGGAAGCCAGAATGATATACGAATTCAGTTATTTAAAGGCGTATCGGATCATCTACATTTCATGCATTTTGTTCGTTTTCAATAATAACACCACCAGCTTGTGGATAAAAGCCTTCGGCTCGGAGCCACTATCCGCGTCCAGGCCCCGAGCTGGTTTTAAATGCTCTTCAAATTGTGTTTTTGTTTAAAAGTAGCCGAGCACAAACATTCCATTAATAATGAGTATTTTAAATTTGTTGGACCGAGTGACAGAGGATTATTGGATGGGCTCTGTCGATGGGATGGGGTGGGATACCAAAATGAGATCAGTGGCGTAAAGCAAAGAGGTGGGAAAAGTGGGTACATGCCCCCTTCTACCTGAAGCCCGTGTCCCATTTGATTCCCCGCATGCGCAGTTGTACAATTTTTTTTGTCTAGCCCCCCCCCCCCTAAAATAAATTCCGTAAAAAAAAATTGCAATAGCAAAAAAAAGGATTGTGATGTACATGTACATGTACATGCGAACGGTCTCCCCCAAAGAAGAAATAGCCGTGACAAGGGTGAATTAGTTAATATACATGTAGTGTGAATGATTTTAGGATTTTATTGGCGCTCCCCATTGAAAATATGGCATGAGCCCCCCACCACCACCACCACCACCACCACCGCCACCACCACCACCTATTGATTTTCGGAGGCCTAAGTGTCTGGAAAAAATAACCGGTCAACATTTTAGCACGCCTCCCTGAAAAAATTCTGGATCATGCACCGTGCTAGCCCCCAAAAAAATATTGGTTGTAGAACCGCGCCTGATTCCCCGACTCACAAAGTTGACAAACTCAAACTGAGGTTTATTGTCTCAAGGAAATTGGACACTATTTATGCTACTGAAAGAATTGGGCAGGGATGATGGGTTGGTATAATGTGAATGCCAAGGGGAGAACTGGGATGGAATCGAAGGTTGGGAGGTCAGATTGGTTGGCATGCCGCTGGACAGGACTGCATTTTGGGAATGGACGGAATGGGGTACGATGGGGAATGATGGAATGTAATGGGATCAGTCATTACCCGATGAACCGCCGCATATTACTCCCGCGTCCTCGCTATGTCCACAGTTATGGTTCTCTGTAAATGAGCAAGAATACAGCTGCGTCTCAGACCCAGTGCATCCGACGTCATCCATGACAATGGGTCCGCTCCCTTGGCCGAAGTGCGCAGATAGAGGAGCTGACAATGCTTCACCCAGATCCAGCTGACGACAGACGACCATGGCGTCTGATAAACCCCAACTGTCGTCGCACACGGTTCCCCAAACGCCGCCGACGAGGACCTCCACGCGACCCTCCGAGCTAGTGGTTCCCCCGACCAGGCGGACCGGGTAATCAACTTGGGTCGAAAAAGTATTGAAAAGTTGGATAACATCGTTGCAATTAATTTTCTCGCTACAAGTACATGTGCATGTAAAGCTAACCATGTTAGCATACTCTGATATCCGGCGCACATGTCAAACCCATGTTCAGGGGAGGCGGAACGCTTTTCAAACGGGGGGGGGGGGGGCAACACCAAAAAGGGTTCACTTATCAAGAAAAGGGGCACCTTCCGTCATTGTGTGAAAGTGAGAGTCCTCGGTCTCCGTAATGGCGGATCTAGAACACAATTTT
Source organism: Patiria pectinifera (assembly GCA_029964075.1). Lineage (NCBI taxonomy): Eukaryota > Metazoa > Echinodermata > Asteroidea > Valvatida > Asterinidae > Patiria > Patiria pectinifera. Next base: position 24,155,502 of record CM057141.1, on the reverse strand, counting down.
TGGGTGTTTTTTTTTGGGGGGGGGCGGGGGCTAATAAAAAATGTGTCCCCAAAGAAGTGGGTCCAGAAATTCACCGCATGGGGTTCGGGGGTGGTGGTGTTCGTAATGGCTTCCTTTTTTGTGACAAAAAAATGGGTTGGGGGGGGGGGACGGGGGAGGTTTGGCCCTGTTTTTCCCCCCCCCCCCCCCCCCCGCTCCCCTTGGATCCGCTCTTGGGCTTTCGGCACACCGTACACCCTCCACCCCCGGCAGTAACCTCTCTGGGTCCACCCATGAATTTGACTAAAGAAGAGAGACCATTTTTTTTCGCGAGAGGGGCACTGGTGCTTTTGATTGCCAGTTCAGCGACCATTTTATTCGCGTGAGGAGGAGGGGTGTCGGACGCTTCGCCCCATTTCCACGTCGCCCCATGTCACTTCGCCCCTAACCACTTCGCCCCATCTCCGCTTCGCCCCATCCCCACTTCGCCCCATCCCCGCTTCGCCCCATCCCCACTTCGCCCCATCCCCACTTCGCCCCATGTAGTATGAAAAAGGTGAAGGCTAGGGGTGCAGACCAAATAAACTGCCAAAGACCCAAGATAATAAATGCTCCCAATTCTATTGGGACTCATCAGCCGCTGGATTCAAAAGAGTCCGTAGGTATGGGTCAGTGAGTTAAAAGGAACTCACTGCCTTGAGGAAAATGTTCCGTCAAAATTTGTCTGATATGTACTTGTATCAACTTCATTTAGATGAGATTGGTTCCTCCAAGAGTGAAATTAGGATGTCAAAGGTATTGTCGTTCTCAGATATTAGTGGAAGACGGGTTGGTATAGCCGGTTGGGAACAAAGTTGGATCTGTTGAAATTGTTTTTTAAGCCAATAAAATAGATGATTTTTTTTTTTAACATGTAAACGGCTGGGGCGAAGTGGGGATGGGGCGAAGTGGGGATGGGGCGAAGTGGGAATGGGGCGAAGTGGTTAGGGGCGAAGTGACATGGGGCGACGTGGAAATGGGGCGAAGTGTCCGACAGGTCGAGGGGGTGCATTATTATTTTTAAAGGCCAGCTTTCCATGAGTGGGGCGAAATTTTAATGTTGCGAGCGGGGCACTTATAAAAGTGTGCTCAAGTTCGCGGGGTAGTTTTTACATCTCGAGAGGGGCACAAGAGACAATTTTATTTGTAACACTTTCAAGTGTGCGTTTGAGGGGCAGTTTTGTTTTCATATCGAGGGGGCACATTCATTTTGTTGGCCAAAATCTGGGGGGGCCCCCCCCCCCCCCGTTCCGCCGCCCCTGCCCATGTTACTCAAATAACACAGTAAATACTTTGGTACATTTCGAAAACAGTTATTACCTGGACGATAAGATATATATATATTTTTTTTTTGATTGGGGTGTTATAGTAAATAACATTCGTTGTCCTGCATGAAGCTATTATTCAGAAACCAAAGTGCCAGCTGATTGCTTGAAAAAGAAAACAGGCTTATACAGTGATTGCAATTAATTGCCACAATTATTTCTTATTTAAAAATTGTGCAAACTTTTGTCAGTGTATAATTATTCCTCTCCGCACTTAATGACTTTATACTTTTCCCACAACGATTAACTTCCCATGACAAGGAAGTAACTGAACTAACTACACTATATTTATACTTACATGCTATCACCACTCGACCACAGAGTATCGCTACTACGGACATCAACACGGCAAAATCAAACATTTTTTCCCAACAATATTTTTCATTCAGTCATTCGTCACTAGAGTTTTTCAGTGAAAAATGCTCGGCTTACAGCTAGGTGTTTTTTATGTGAAAATTTCATCGTGTGGTTGAGCGTTTTTATTACGTTGTAAAAAAAGTGCATCAACAGCCCATGTCTTGCATACAAACCAATATGAATATGCCTCAATAATAGAGTACTGGTAGCAATGAGTCATTATTCATGCCTTGTGTAAGCTTCTTTCTTCATGGCCAGAGCATCCAGCTTTTCGACGGCCATTTATTGTCCGGGCATGGTTACCACTTTCAACAGAGGGAGCCATGCTTGACAACCGAACAATAGGCTTTCGATCCTAAAGCTTTTCTTTAAATAACAGGATACATGTACGTACGCGTGTAGTAACAGGGATAAGTCATGATATACTTCCGAGTCCGCCTCTCCGCATGTACATCATTGTAAAAGTAGTTTAATTGCTTTGCAAGCATAGGTTATATGTGCAATTATTGGTCCTGCATCAGGCGCGGATCCAGGGGACCCCCCCCCCCCTGTCATTTTTTTCCCCTATAGAAGTCCATGAAAATGTGAACCCCCCCCCCCCCCTGCTCTGACACCACAACATTTTGTACTGGTAATAACGTACGCCTTTGCACAAAATACGGACAGAGCCAGTTAAGTTAGGGGGTATTTGTACACTGTTCTATGCATCGACGGATTTGAACAGCGCCCCCATTGAAAGTATGGACCGAGCTCCCCCACCCTATTGATTTTCGGAGGCCACTAGTGTCTGGAGAAAAAGCCCTGTCTACATTTCAGATTTTTTTTGCCGATGACCCCCCCCCCCCCCCCGAAAAGTCCTGGATCCGCCCCTGTGCATACAAAATGAAATTCATCGAACCAAATACGGGGGAATTTTCCTGAATAAAAGGTAGCCCAGCCAGGGTCCTCATCCTAGGGGGGGCGTGAGGGGGGAGGGGACTTGAAGTTACATTGGAGGGGGCCCTCAAATTTCATTCGATCATCTGAAAGGTAGGGGAGGGGGGTAAGGGGGGGGGCTGGACACATCTTCCCATGGGGCGCTGTTCAAAACCTTTATAATGGTTAATGTTTGACAACTGCCGCTATTGACCTATCGCGGTAGAATCGCGTTAACGTACCTTGTGAAACTTAACGTACACAATTCCATTGGTTTGTCTAAGGGGCGTGGCTTACTCGCACAACTGGCGAAAACAAAGGGTTTGGGGTGAAAAATACGCACAAAATCGTGGAAAAGGGGACTTTATGTTCGAGTCCAGCTAATCATCGTAACTCATACGACTGTGCTTTTCTCTGGATGCCAAATTTCAAATGGGGGGGGGGGGGGCGACTGGGAGGGGGCGCGAACTTTTATGGGGTCCCCACGCCCCCACCCCCTATATAGCTACGCCGCTGATCGAAATAGAAGTGGGCATGGGCGTCGCCATAACTTGGGGGGGGGGGGCAAAGCACATTTCCACCCGAAAATCCTTGTACTTTTTCGTATGTTTTCGAGGGTGGGCGGGGGAACATCTTTTTAGGGGGGGGGATTAGCGCCCCTCCCCCCATGCCCCATCCTGGCGACGCCCATGGAAGTGGGCTGGGACGTTCGCGGAATTTGAAAAGACCGATGAAATGACGGATGTTTAATGAACAATATCGCTCATAATTACTGACTGCATTGCCGACTTGCTGGCAGGCTGGCTGCGCTGATTGACGAACTAAGTGACTGAGTGACTGACTGATATGATGAGTGGATGACTGTCATTCAGTTAGATATCATGGAAGAAGGAACTTCAGATTGCCTGAGCTGACCACGTCACGGAGGAAGGTCCATGACCGAGTTGAGTCACGAGTATGCAGAATGTCATACATGAGAATTTCGGTTCCAACTTAGGGCGCAGGCGCAGGAAAGAAACAACTTAACCAGCGCAAACTTTGGCCAAAAAAACAAGTCTCCGGTTTCTGGTATGCGCGCGCGTCGCCATAGCCATGCGCGTCGGCAAAATGAAAAAGTTTTTTCTCAATGAAAGATGATGTCTCAAAACCGCCAAACTCAGTGGTTTGACTGGAATCCTGCTGCTGCACAATTTTAACGTGTTTTTAGATTGGGTTATGGTCGAGAATAAGCTTTATGTGGCCTCTCTGGACTCCCATATATTTGCACTAAGTTTAGTCGAGGACCATTTGCAGTCATCAGCCGACATTTGAAGCAAAAAAATCAGGTAAAAAAAAAAAGCCGCGTCGCCGCACCATTGTTTGGGCAAGCTCCATACCAGAAACCGGAGACTTTTTTTGGCCTTACGGTCATGACGGCGGTAAAAATAATGTCTTACAGTACTGTTTGCCAGCGCATGACAGGTGACTCGTTCAGGGCTCGATTCATGGCCGCATGGGGGATGGGGGGTTGAGGGCGGGCACGCACAGTGCAGTTTACTCTAAGACATTATATGTTTATGTCTGGGGATGACATTTAAAGGTTTGCATGGTGGAAAGATACTAAGACAAGATATGAATTCCGGTACATACCGTTATTTCGTTTTACCGTTTTAGATTTTCTCAAAAACAAACACAGTCAACGAACCATTGACCGTTTTGTCGTTTTACAGTTTTGTAAAACGGTCAAACGGTATTAAGTCCCACGACATTAACAGTCCTAGGTGCATTAATTGCTTAATTGCCCAACCTAAATCAAAAAATGGTCGACAGGAGTATTGACCGTTTTTTCATTGTCATGTTCTTGTAAAAGAACACTCTGAAATGAAGCAACTAACCGTTTATCGCTTTCAACAATTAAGAAAAACAACAAAAAGGTCATTGTTTTTGTGACCTAATACCGTTTGACCGTTTTACAAGACTGTAAAACAAAAAAACGGTCAACGGTGCGTTTACTGTTTTTGTTTTTGAGGAAATCCAAAACGGTAAAACGAAATAACGGTATGTCCCGGGATTCGTATTTATCTTAATACCGTTTGACCGTTTTACAAAACTGTAAAACGACAAAACGGTCAATGGTTTGTTTACTGTTTTTGTTTTGAGGAAATCCAAAACGGTAAAACGAAATAACGGTATGTCCCGGGATTGTCCCGGGATTGATTTATTATAAGTTTGCGGTAGTTCATCATGTATGTGCGAGCTTTTCATCTCGAATTGCGCCCTCTGTCGATATTATGAAGCACCGGGCCGACCAAGCAGGTGCGACTGCGAGTAAGCAGTTTTCCTTCCTCAACGTTTCAATGAAGTATCGCTGGAATCAACCGGTATTTTATTAAAGTGTTGGGTTCTACAGTTGACTAGTTTGCAAATATTAGTTATTGGATGTATAAATAGCATAAACCGTTGAGAAAACCTGCAAACTTGCGGGCGATTAGCGTGCACAGAGAGCGCAGCACTTGGCATAGCCAGCTGTGCGCGCTTGTTTTCATACACTTCCGGTTTTGTCAGTTCGTCGTGTAAACATCCAACGTGTTCATCGGGTACTTCAAAGCCCTAAATCTCACGCCGTAATGGCATCTCATACCAGCGACAAGACACCGCTCTTGGTCAACTACCAAGAGGATTTCTCGGACATTCGGGACCCGAGAGAGACAGTGAGGAACCTGTACGCCAAGGAGGCCTCGTTGGGTTATTCTGCCAGTAATGGCATAGACAGTGTGACAGTTAGCGCCAGCAACTCCGTGTGTGATCTCAGCCGGTACACTGACAGCATTGTGGCAATATTTGTGGTGGCTTTTGACACAAGATCAGGTGAGTATTTACATTGCTATATATTTATCATCTCTCCACAGTTAACACTTTCCATGTAAATTACTGGTCGAGTTTTGCATGTAATTCCATTTTAAATTCTATATTAAAAAATTATATGTAAATTTAACTTAAGTTAAGGGTGAGAATCTGAAAATGTTGATGATGCACTGTGACTGTGAGTGTGACTTGGTATCTAATGTTTATAAGTTAAATTTGCATTTCCTAATCCCCTTTCTTGATAAATCCACATTAAAATAAAATTGAAATTACAGTGTCTTTAGACTTTGTGCCTTTTACTTTTTTTCTTTCTTTTTTTTCTCCCGCAAAGTTTCTATCATTTTTATATTTTCTCCCCAAAAAATATCTAATTTTGCAAATGTACATGAATGTGAATGAACTTTGCTGCAAGCTACGGGCCCTGGGCACTAGTACCCCCTCAGCGGTAGGGAAGGGAGAGTTGGGAAGACCACTCGAAGTGACATGCGAAAGCATCGCCGATGACACTTGATGCTCCAGGAAAGACACTAATGCTTTGTGCACAATTATAATAACATAAGTTGTGCGTTCTTCCCGCTATACGCGCGCAAACCAGTATGCTCACAGCTCACGTAGTGTGTTCCTTCCATTAGCCTCTCAAAAGTGGTCAAAAAGCGCCCTCTCTGTTCGTGCACGGAGCCCATTGTATAAATGATGCACAGTTTGATTGAAATAACTTTGACAAAAAAGATTCATTTGGTTCATAATAAGGAAAAGTCAATAATGAGATGAAATTTTGGGTAGATCCAACAAATACAATATAATGTATGCGAGATACATACATTTGAATGTGAGACACATACTGTAGGCCTATACTACCGTACAGCATAACATGCATTTTCGTTTTTGTACAGTAATTCGGAAAAGAATTGACATTATGTTATTTTTAATAATGTATGTAAATGTGTTACCTTGAAACCTTGAGCCATGTGTATCCAAAAACTGAAAAATATTAGTTTGATGATAGTGGTGTACATTTTGACCCTAACTCCCTAGGCTTTTTTGCTAGGATGTAGCTCCTCAATCCTGCTAAGTCCTCCAATTGGCCTCATGGACAAATAGCATATAGCCTCAATCCTGCGTATTCCTCCATTGTTTCTTGAATATGGTCCGTTGAGAGGTGATCACTGCCTGAATCTTGCAAAATCCTGCGACAGTGACTGTCAATATGTTAAGGCTTGGCCAGTGACATCCTGGAGCAGTACGGAGGATTTGAAGCATAATCCAGGCCTATAGGCCCTATTTATGCATGGCTGAGCAAAAACAACACAAGGTCCGGCCCAAGACCTTGACAAAGTGCATCCTACGAAATCAGTAACGCACTTTTGCCATGTAACCTCCATCCTCCAAATTCCTCCACTTTGGCAAAGAGGATTTTGAAGGATTCAGGGCAGTACAAAATGCAAATGTTGGCGATCTAAATGCACTTTTTGTGATCTACAATGTAGGTGTCCATTTCAACATATTACAAAAACAAGAGTTTTCACCTTAAAATGTTTTCTTAAATTGACACCCTTGAAAGCTGAGTGAAAATCAGCATTTAAAAATGTTTTATAATTGCTAATTTGTTGCATATTTTGTCATTCCAAAATTTAATTGAACACATCAAAATGCAACAGAGTTCAAATATTTTGTAGGACTTTATGTGCCTGATGCTTGAAAAAATAAATAGTCAATCAGAAACCTAAAAAAGAAGAATATTCAACCAGCGAAGCGAAACAAAAAACTAATCTAATAACTTAGGCCTATAGCTTACCTGTTGGTTATTCATTGTTTTGCAGAGCCCTCCTCACAATTGTAAAACAATGTTATCGTTGAATACAATTTTATGTTTGTGCCTTTTAAAGGGAGGGTACAACATTTGCGAACATCAAAAAATGAAATGATCAAATTATCACGCAATACCTTACTGGATTATTATGGAATGACAGTCTAAAGCATCCTTTAAAATCGTGGCTCCTGGTGTGCTGACATTTTCAAGAAAAACTGTATTTTTCCAAAGCTGGTTGGCCGACCAGCGTTGGAGAAAACTGGCTGGTTTTTTTTCTCAAAAACTGTTCTTAATTTTCATATTTAGTTATTCTGACTTTTCTTTTCAATTGATTACACACCTGTGAAGGGGTACAAGCCTGCTAGACTGATTCTCTGACCTTACAATTCCCCAAGTGTATTAAACGCTCCGTTTCATCGTAAGTTGGGTCAGGGAGCCAGCCTACTAGAACATGATTGGTTTTCTTGGTTTTTCAAGCATCTGCAAGCCCAAAACGTGAAACAAGCCAGTTTAACAATATTTTCTATAACATACTAATCCTCCAAATCCGTTTATTTCTGAAAATTGCAGCAAAAGCAAATGTTGTACATTTCCTTAGGATGAAGGGAGGTATTTTGGGTTGGAAAGACAAGTTGAAAAAGGATTAATTAATTGGAAAAAAATGGAATTTGTTGAAGAGCACGGGGAATGCAACTTTACATGGAATCATTTAATTGGAGCTTTGTAACCCATTACAGTTTATGTTTTGTCATGGCACATTGTGAATTGCCATTTTAAGGAATTTTGGGGCTTTTTGGATTTAGCTTAAAGGGAATATATATATATACAACATTTGCAAACATCGAAAAATAAAACTACATGTACCAAGTTTTTACGAAATACCTTACTAGGATGTTGGTAAATGACAGTCTAGCATCCTGTAACATTATGGCACCTGGTGTGAAGTAATTTTCAAGAAAATGGTATTTTTGTATACATTTCCAACGGTGGTCGGCCAACCCACAGTTGGAAATACCTATTTTTCAACTACTGCTCCAGCTTTACCTTTTTTTTCAGTCCAAATTTTGTTTGCTATTGGTTACATGTTAATGAACGGGTGCAGGCCAGCTAGACTGATGGTTCCCTTACCTAACAATTTTCCGGCATCTATAAATTGATCCATTTAATTGTTAGTGGAGTCAGGGAATCAGACTACTTGAATATTTTTATTTTTCTTGGTTTTTCCAGCATTTTCGAAAACAAAACTTCAAACATGTCAGTGTAACAATATTTGATCTATTATACTAACCCCTCAAATAGTTCATTTTTGAAAATTACCGTACAGCAAAAGCCAGTGATGTACATTCCCTTTAAGTGGGTACCATGCACAATCCATTAGAAAAAAACAGTACAATTTGCATATTAATAGCATAACAAATAGCATAAAAACTGATTCGAAAATTTTCTTTGATAGGCCTACTGTTTTTCTCAATTTAATTTTTTTTTTGCAAATCTGCAACTATCCGCTTTGCATGACCTTTAAAAAAAAAAAAAAGTTATTAGACAAACTGTATTTTTTGTTCATGGTCTGCATTATGTACATGTATACCTGTTGGCATTGTACATGTACAGTACTAGTTGTGAGGATTGAGCATAATAATATTCTACAGTTCAACTGTCCAAGAACGTGCACTACTGTATGCAGTGTTTTTCGTCACCATCTACGCGTGCATACGCATGCAATGATCTAGCAGCTATAGACGTGTGTGGTTGTACTGGTACGTCATCAAGATCTTAGAATAGACGTCATCCCTCACTCATCTTGAAGGAGTTGTGCCTCTTCACGGAATTCCGTCATTGGCATTATTGCTTTTCTTTCAGTTGTTGACATCAACTAGTGAGTCGTAGGAGAGAAATACATCGGAGAAATAACTGAAATTATTTTGATCTTTTTCTTGATGCAAAATGTTTAATAAGAATGAGAATAATGGGCTTTCAATGATTTTTTTAAAAATTTTTATATGATCAAAGAGAAACGCATGTTGTACACTTGTGTGTAAAAATAATATGGCAGTAGAATCCCCAAATAAGACAAAAGATGTAGGCCTATCTACTGTGCAAATTAATGACTTCTGTATTGGAAATATTAATATTCTGTTCTGTGGGCCATCGCGGCAATCTGACAGGTCAGAAATTTAATTTGGCTTTGACTTGTCAAGAACTAGAAGCTCATGCAGATACATACCTGTATCTCAGAAATTGGGATCAAAATGTTTCAAACATTTTTGTCGTAAAATATTCAAAACGACAACTTTTTGAAATTACAAATCTCACTGTGGCAAATACACATCCTTGTCTCTCATGATCTGAATTAATAATGATTGACACAACAATCCAATGGTGGATAGCGTAATGAAAGTTCACCCAGGTGTGAAATAATTTGAGACTAGAGACAAATTATGATAATAACTGCCAGGGCAACCAGCTCTAATCAAGCAAAGCATGACAGCCCAGCGCAGCGAGCAATATGCATCTGACACCAACCTACGCAATGTTACTTAAGTTTTATGGGGGTTTGAAAAATATTGATTATTATTTCCCCCCCCCACTTTTTCCCCCTCAATCTGTAATTTCTCCAGATATGAAGTAATTTGTTTAAAGGAAATATACAACACTTGCAAACATCGAAAAATAAAACTACCAAGTTTTTACGAAATACCTTACTAGGATGTTGGTAAATGACAGTCAAAAGCATCCTGTAAAGTTATGGCACCTGGTGTGAAGTCATTTTCAAGAAAATGGTATTTTTGTATACGTTTCCAGCGGTGGTCGGCCGATCACCGTTGGAAAACCTAACAATTTTTCAACTATTGCTCCAAATTTACCATTTTTTATTCAGTTCAAATTTTGTTTGCTATTGGTTACATATTCATGAACGGGTGCAGGCCAGCTAGACTTGTTCCCTTACCTTACAATTTTCCGGCATCTGGAAATTGATCCATTTTATCTTTAGTGGAGTCAGGGAACCAGACTACTTGAACATTTTTGTTTTTCTTGGTTTTTCCAGCATTTTCGAACAAAAAACTTCAAACATGTCAGTGTAACAAAATTTGATCTATTATACTCCCCCTTCAAATAGTTCATTTCTGAAAATTACAGCAAAAGCCAATGATGTACATTCCCTTTAACTACCTGTAGCTTCAAAATATTATTTTGTTACTGGCGGTACTTACCTTCATTTTCTTCTCTTTTTTTAAATATCAATGTATAAGGCCCTACACTTTATATTATCCCACTTTGTATCGGTTCACTGGAGAGTTCAAAATAATTGTCTACTGAATTAAATACAAAAAAAAATTGAACTTATCTTTAACATTATAACCCTCCTGCGCAGATCCTTTCAAAGATTTAAGAAGTACATAGGTAACCAAACGGTACATTAAATTTGTCTGGAATCTGCGAGTGGGTGTGTGCCCAGTGGAGGATTTTGGAAGAATGAGGAAGGTTAATTTGGCAGAAAATCCCTGACAGAGATGAATTTTGATGATGTCTCGTTTGTGTTTCCAGGTAACATCGTGGAATGGTCGCAGCCAGAAGACATGGACATGGAGGGGGTGGAGTTCAAGGCAATGGCCAGCGGGGCACACACCGTCCTCACTGATTTCATGTAAGTCAAAACCTTCGGAAGAAATCAATGACGCCCTCCAACTGTATGCGTCACCCAGAGAGCTGTGGAGTTTGATAGTATACAAGTATTGAGTGGATCAGCGTGGAATGGGAGGAATATTATCGCAAGGTAAAATCTGGACTTTTCCATTTCACGAGGCGAAGCCGAGTGAACTGGAAAAGTCCAAATTTTACCGAGCGATAATATTCCTCCCATTTCTCAATTTAAAGCCACTCAATATTTGTTTTATATAACTGACATACATGTAGATCCTTGTCATTTGATATATTTGAACTTTTATTTCAATACAAAATTGGTGAAAAATGTACTTCTCTCTTCCAAAACACCCCTTCACGAAAATGTTTAAATCCTAACTTCCCTAACAATGAAAGAAACTTCCCTACAATGCCGTCACTGCTAACATGGCTAATGTTCACAGGTATGTTCGTTTATGGCTTCTGACTAGCACCCTTGAACAATGACATTGACAAAATCGGAACAGCCAACATGGGGCTGGATAGCTCAGTTGGTAGAAAATCACAGTGGCAGTTTGGAGGTCGCGGGTTTAAACCCCACTCCAGTCAGTTTCAATATTGGGTTTTAGTCCTGCACCGACGTTATAAACACTACAAGTGTTGTCCCGATTGAATGTAAAAAAAATTTTTTTTTTTTTATTTACATCACCCAGATGCAAATTCCATCTTATGATCAGTCAAGTTCTTTATTCAACAAATTATGTTTGTGTATGGTGTAAATGGAGGACATCCAATTGCTTTCTCATTGCTTTTGTACACATTTCCCTAGCGAGGACTGTCCTCACTTGAGTACATGTCCTCACAATCAGAAAAGGAGTTTCCCTAAGTGTGTTCTCAAAATGCTCTTTTGTTTGTGCTAAAACATTTTTGCAGTACCACTCATTGGTTTTGTACACATTTTCCAACTGAGGACTGTCCTCACTTGCGTACATGTCCTCTATCAGAAAAGAAATTTCCTCAGGAAAGTCCTCGATTTACACTAGTAATAACACTCACACAGGTGCATAGCAAATTGAACATTGATGAAAAAAAAAGGAACCACAACTCTGGTTGAATTATACATGAGGTCAACTGGACCGGATGGTGAATCATTTAGTGTATTATAAACGCAAGGATTTATCTCTTTAGTCATTAGCCAAACCCAGGGCAAATTTATCTGTAGGAAAGATTTGACCTTAACTTGCACACTTACACATCATGTACATGTAGAGGCCAATTATGGTAATTGTTACTCATTCAATCATGGTCGTTTGATTGAAAATTAATACATGATGCTTCTTTGTCTGAAAACAAAGCTCCTTAAAGGGAATGTACGACATCTGCTTTTGCTTCAATTTTCAGAAATAAATGGATTTGGAGGATTAGTAGGGCCTATGTTGTAGCAAATATTGTTAAAATGACTTGTTTCACGTATGCTTGCAGATGCTGGAAAAAAACAAGAAAACCATTCCTGTTCTTGTTCCCTGACCCCACTTAAGGTGAAACGGAGAATTTAAACAGACTTTTGGGAATTGTAAGGTCAGAGAATCAGTCTAGCAGGCTTGTACCTATTCACAGGTGTGCAATCAATTGCAAAGAGTTTTTGCAGTTTTGGCTGCAAGGAGTTTGTAAGTAGTTTTTGAAAAAAGCCAGTTTTCTCCAACGCTGGTCGGCCGACTAGCGTTGGAAAAATAACATTTTTCTTGACAATGTCAGCACACCAGGAGCCACGATTTCACAGGATGCTTTAGAATGTCATTCACTGACAATCCAGTAAGGTATTTTGTGATAATTTGATCATTTCATTTTGTGATGTTTGCAAATTTTGTATCTTCCCTTTAAGTGCACTTGGCGTTAGAGTTGCTCCTTCATTTAATGCTTAACTTTGGTTTTGGGCCTCCCAAGAACTCTGGCCGGAATTTAGGTTGAATTACATGAAGTAGTCCAAAAACATAATTTTTTAAAAAGAATTTGTGAAAAATTTGTGTAATATCTGATTCCTTCAAATTGAATTAATTTAATCATCAGGAAAGTATTTCCCAGTGAAAGCAAAAAGAAGAAAATTTTTGACCCTGTTGTATATAGCCTGCTGTAGTCTTCGAAGATCATCTTGCTGCTTGCCATTTAGCTATGTGAAAAGCAATAAATTTCATTAAGTATGGTACGTCTGTTACGTTGCATAATAAGCTTTGCGCTCAGCGTGAGTCCAAAATTAGACAGCCAAGCGAGAAGAAAGGAACAGTCGTCGGAGGGGCTGTGATTAATAAGATCCCTCAGGCAGATGAGCCCCGCGAGGAAGCCTGGCACGCTCGATACTAAAACGCGTTAAAAGAAAAAAACACCTTAAGTACAACCATAGGGTAAAACATCAAGTGGGTAAATTATGCACGCCATTGCGTACTTGAATTTTCGCCGAGATGGCTGGTGAGATTGTGAATTGGTTATGAGCTGACGCAAAGGATCATTGTTATGGATTATTATCAAGATTTCTGAGATCTTGCTAAGCATCTCTTGGTCCAATAGCACAGCGTCGATTTCATCAATCTTGTCAACTGAAGTGTGACCAAATGAAATTTTATTGGAATTTTTTTCAAGCTCTGGCTGTAAACTTTGCTGCCTCATTTTTAATTTTTTTATTTTTATAGTTTTTTTATTGCCACGCTACATTACACGTACATATGTACATGTAGGATATGGTAAAAAATACGATGGGAACTCCATTTAGTAGCAAGCCACTAAACTTCTATTCTAGATCTGAAATATATGTATGATTTGACATCGTTCATACAGCGTGTCCCAAAAAAAATGTCCCTCTCATAGACCACAGAATAATTACCAAAATCAAGTTTTTTAATTTTATTATTTACATTTTTAAGCCCACTACACTTAGTTGTAGTGTTCAGAAAAAAAATTTCAAAGGTTTTCATTCATTGGTCACAGGCTTTACAGCAGTTACAGTGCTTTCATCCCATTCCAAAAGAAAAAAAAAAAACTACACACACACACATACCTTTCCATGCTTCTCCTTTTTTTTTTCAAACACTAGTGAAAAAGTTGCAAGTTTTTTGTTCTTTGTTTTTTAATTTAAGTAACTAAGTTTAAGTCATTTTTTTTTTTTTTTAACTGAAAAAAATCAAATCAAAGGTCAGTTTGGTCATGTTTGCTTTTGTATGGGTATGTTCCACTTTGTTCTTTGTTCTCTGTCCTCCTGCACATCCTTCCACCTGCAACTTGGAAATGGCTGAAAAAGCTGTTGCATAATAGACTACTGTGTATAAAAACAACGACCAGAAGACAAATGAATTTTCACAGACACCTAAATTAAAAATCTTCTTAATTAATCTGATAATCTGATTGAATTGAGAATAATAATTGATTTTTTAATTATTTTATCAGTTTACACATTTTTTTTTTTTTTCTACATCAGCTCACATAGTTTATGATACATGGTATTGTGCAACTTTCAAAGATACACAATTACATACATCATGTACATAGAGCTATGTTTACACGCACCATAGAGTTACAATCAGACAAATAAACTTGGCACAATAAATTTGCAGCTTTCACTTGCGGAGTTTCACATTCCTTCACTAACTATAGTGTCGAGTTGACTGAACTCATCTGGTGTTGTTTGAACAGATACAGTAAATTGATTGAAAAAAATATCAGTGGTTTTTTGTTTTTTTGCTCTTAATTTTTGTGGCTAGAAAAAATTAGGTCGGGATGCTGATCATTAATCTTCTTTTTTTTCTAATTTTTTTTTTAACAAAATGATTTGGGTTCTGTGTAATTTTCGAGGTCAGGTAACTGGAAACACAGATATTATTTTCCTTGGCCTCACTGAGAATTCCCTCAAGACATTTTGTAATACATTATGTAGAGCCGTGCACCATTTAGAATGAAACCCCAGAGCTACATGAAAGCTCCATGAAGACCTCAACCCCTTCAAATATTGATGTGGTTTGATGATTGGCGTATGCATAAACACACATCCATGTTATAGTCCCCTGAATTCCCTTTGGGTATTGATACCTGTAACAAGACTACAGAGTAGACACCGAAGATGACACCTGCAGGAGGCACCTGCAGGAGGCTAGTGTATTACCCTGATCTATTTGTATCTTATTCATCTTCCTGATGGAGGTGTGATCATTGCCTTGAGGGAATTTGCCTTAGATCCATGGGTCTGTTTGCTGATTGAATTCCACTTGATACTTCTCAAATGAAAGGAGCTCTTTTTACCCTGAATGTAAGAAGCTGTTATGCTGTGTATTTTACGTTTGGACATCAAGACAATTTGGTTTCCATTTTGTCCATTTACAATGTACATTTAAGAAACTGTTTGAAAATGTCAGTGAGAAATGTCATGGTTGACATGAACCAATTTTTTTCCCCCATTAAATTTCCCTCACTTGATACTTCTCAAATGAGAGGAGCTCTTTTTTACCCTGAATATAAGAAGCTGTTATGCTGTGTATTTTACGCTTTGACATCAAGACAATTTGGTTTCCATTTTGTCCATTTACAATGTATACATGTAAGAAACTGTTTGAAAATTTTGGTGACAAATGTCATGGTTGACATGGACCATTTTTCCCCATTAATTTAGGGCAAATATTTAAGGGAACACATTTGTAGAACTAGATATTTTTTCTAGTGTTCACGTGGAGTTGGGAAACTGTAGTACATGTATCTGTAGGCTTTATTCACGAGTCAGCCATTTTAAATTGAATGCGAGGTAAAATTTTCATTTTGGAACTTGCGAATGGAAATGCAAGTAATGAAATAAAGTTAATTACATTTCAAAACCAGTCTGCTCTGATGAATAATGTGAAATTTATGATTAATTATACGCTACTATTTTAAGCCACATTTAAAAAGGAAATTGAAAGTGAGGCTTTGAACACATAAATAGACTGCCACCATCCCATTTAACAGTTTACAAGGCCTATTTAATCATACGCGATTTTGTCACAATGACAATGTCCCACTGCTGACTGCAATGATGCACGCGCATATGTAAACGAACAAATACGCAATATGTTGCCCAATTTCTGATATTAGCACGATAAGTTGCATGACTTTGTTGCGTGAATGTAAAAGCGCTTACTGATTTGTGCTAATCTATCAAAACGCGGGACATTATCGCGCGACAAAATCGCCTAAACATGTGTAAAAAAAATTCAGGAAGCACGATCAAAAATAGCTTCCTCATGAATAATTTCTATAGTGGACACGGATTTCTTTAGATTACAGTCTCTCATTATAATACAAGACAGGGCAAGTCAAGTAGAGCTGGTCCCCAGGCAGTCAGTCAGTCGGTGAGTCAGTCAGTCGGTGAGTCGGGTACAAAGTAGACACCTAGCTGTCCTCTGTGACCAGCACAAAATATGTATGCACATGTTGTTTTCTGTACATGCAAGTTTTACATGTTGCCAAAAAAATGGCATCAATCGGTATAATTTTATCACTTTTTTCCCCCTATTTCTCTTTGTTTTTAGATATTTCAGGAAGGACGACTACTACGGCTTGAGCTGTTTCCAGAATATGCCCGTGGACAGCGAAGTAGAGAGGGGAGCCCGGATGAAGTCAGTGGGTATCCTAGCAACGTCCTACACAGCACTCTACAAACATATGCAGTTCCTGGAAAACCAAGTCCGGTAAGAAACTACAAAACTATTCTTTTTCCATTAAATTGACACTAAAATCATTCACCCTTTAGCTTGCAGGATCAGTCGCAATTGTACTTCTGTATTTGAGCCATTTTTTGGGAAGAGCACATCCTTGAAAAAGTAAAATTTTAAAGATGTGGGATTGATTTCTACAATACAAAATATTTTTTTAATGTTCATGAATGCCCTTTTTGCGATAATCATTTTTCAGGCACCAGTTGGAAATTCCTGGTCGCTATGAGCAGCTGTTGGCGTTCTTCAATGATCGTAAGGGGTCGTTGCCGTCTAGAGAGACATCGCGAGACACATTATCAGTGTCCTCACCGATGATTGGATCGACTGGGACCACGCCCCTGACCACACCCATTACCACACCCAGCTCGGAGTACAGTCTACCTACAATGAAGGTATGCTTGGAACACACTCTTGGATGATGTTCCCATTACATAACTTGAATATGGACTTCGTGCATTTGAGTATCCTCTCAACAGTTACAAAGGAAGAATTTGGGAAGACAACAGGGAGGAACAATATATAGTGGAACGTTCAGGGTGTGAAATCTCAGCTTTATAGCTGATTTCAGCTTTTTTGGTTTTGGATTTCAGTTTTTATGCCTTACTTACTGTGAACAATAGGTATAGGAGATTTCTAAAGTTTAGCTTTTTTCCACTTTTTTTCAGCTGTTTTAAGCTATTTTTATCACTCACACCCCTGAACGTTGCTATACTGAACACCGCTATACCGAACATTCGGCTATACCAAACATCGGCCTTGGCTCCCAAATTTTTGTGTACAAAATGGAAATGTCAACAGAAGAGCTACAAATTATTTCCCTAACGAATAGTAGGAAAAAGCCACCCATGTAAGCTCAAAAACTGTGTAATAACATGATTCAGCATAGTTACACGTGTTCGAAGTCGTCTTTCATTAACTACCAGGGCGTACTTGGTGAAGTTCTGCTACGGAATTGAAAATATTAAAGGACAAGTTTGGCGACTGACTCCGTGCTTGGTTTTTAAATGCAGTTACACAATAACAATTATCAAAAGAGGGTGCCACTAACGTGTGAAAATCGTTATACTGAATGATCGCTATTACAAACAATTTCTGCGGATCCCACGATGATTGTTATAGCGACGTTCCACTGTAGCGCATTGGCGACGACGCCTGACGCTTATGCACAGCCGTTATGGGATTGTGCACATTCAAAATATAATTGGTCATGCATAGATACGCACATGACTGTGCATGGTATAGCACATACCCGATGATGTATATGACCAAAGCATACTTCATTTACCCTGTGGCAACTCCCCCATTCCCTCCAAAAAAAAACACCACACACATTCCGAGAAACTAATTACTTCGCTAACGTACAAGTCTGTTCTTAGCCTTCCAAAAACCACTGCTCTAATAACCTACAGAGAAATGTCTACGTCAAGTGACAGAAGTTGGTGTTCGGGCGTGATAGTACCTATCACACTTTGTAAATGTCACTGACTGGCTCTATTTGCCTGGAAGTAATGATGCGATAATTAGGCCTGTACATTGGTGTCCTCCATAATTTGCCTTGGTACTCTTGATCATTTGCCTTTTTGGGCCTTATCATTGGAGAACAATTTTAAAGCAGTGCGTCAGCAAATAGAGTGCTGATTTGATGGGAAATTTAGGAAAACACTGATTGACGGATGGGTTATTATATAAATTTAGGGTCTAAATTGTGCCATTTTTCCTGTCCCTGTTACCTTGGTACTTTGTACTTTGCCATTCAAGTGTCATTGAGAATGACTTCAAATGTAGGGAGTTTGCTATTCATAATCACTCTTGGATGACGACTGCATTAAGGAGTGCATCAGAATTATAAATCATAGATGTCAGATGTAATAGGGACAAGAAAAACAAGTGGACACCAAATTTATAGAATGACCCATCTGTCAATTCAAATTTGATTTTGTGCAAATTGCCAGGGATGGACTTAAAGGGCAAATGTTCACGAATGTACATGTAAACGTACAAAGGAAATATATCGTGGCCGGAGTCCTCGCCTTGTAAGTTGCTTTTTCAAATGTTCCAAGTTTCAGGATTTTCTCTTGTCCCTCTTACCTGTCAAGAAAGTACACATCAGGAGTTAACTTCCTCTCAATTCATTGTAAGTTCTACACAGATAATCATAGCTACTCTTTAGGAGCAGCTACGGGCTTTATTTGCTCACTGTCTTATGTAGTTTTTATAACCCCTTCATGCCTAATAAATCAGGAATTACATGAATAAGTGTTTGAGTTGCGGGCATTCAGCTGAATGCTGGATATGTACTCTTGCTGCATACGCAACTGACATGCCTAAAGGCCCAGAAAAAAATGCATTCGTTATAAATTGCGAATAGTTTGTGTTTTGCTGCACGTACAAATGTATGCTGTACATTTGTGTTGATTATTTCCTTGTAGTTCAATGTCCGGTTGTTTATGTAGGTCTACAACATGTAGGTCTACAATTTTTTTCACTTTCTTTAAAGACCCGAAAGTGAAAGTCTCAACAGGAAGATAATAGTTTCGTGACAATGATACAAATGCACATTTAGTTTTGATTCATGTACATTCACCGTGCTTAAATACAAAAGTGGTCAGACTGCTTTATCAAGCCTTTGTATGCATAACTTTGTCATGGGTGGTCGATTTATGTTCAACACTTCACAAAGTTGTGCCATCATCCAGGACAGACAATGCAAATTGAAATGTAAATATAGGTTTTCACAGCCAGTTTCAGCAAAAAGAAAAAGTTCATTTCCATCAACACGCATTCAGATTTGGTGTAGATTTTTAGATTGTGTTCATACTGGGTTCCCCACCCCCCTATTTTTTCATTCAGTTGTGTTTTCATGCACACGAGATTCTGGTTTAGTCATGTCTTTCGTTTATAGGGAGCATTCGTTCTAATACAAATTTTAAAGGGCCTCATGTTAAATTGAGCAATTGATGAATTTGACCAGAAAAACCTATAGTTTTTGGGTCATTAGAAAGTTAGCATTTCAAAGTGTGACATTTTTCCTGTCTCTGTTACCTTGGTACTTTGTAATTTACCATTCAAGTATCATGATTTCAAACAATGTTTTATTTGGTAGTTTGGGATAAATTTATGCAATTTATGACAAATGATACCGAAAACAGTGCACTTTTTGTATACGTGTTGTTGTGGTTCTTGCACGCATACAAAAGTGCAACTTTTTTTCAGTACCATTTGTCATAAATTGGACAATTGTGTACACATTATCACTGTTTGGGGCCAAACAAAGAGAATGGCTAGATTGCCAAGGAATTTCTGTTCTGATCAGTCGTAGTTTGAGCAAGATGTGCCCAGTAGTTTTTAAGTTAGACAAAAAAGTATTGAGAGGGGAATTTCTTTTTTGATTGAGTGTGCTTTGTTAAGAGAACACAAACTTGAATTTGTTAATGAGCACAGCCAGCGTATTAACAGAATGTATTTCTTGCCTGTCTTATCTCTCATCAGATCACACATCCAGCTGGCTGCTTTGCACAGTTCATCAACTTCTTTGGGGAGCAGATCTTCACCTTGTGGAAGTACGTCCTCCTACGCAAGAGAATACTGTTCTTCTCGCCGCCACCCATCGGTGTCGTCTGCTACAGAGGTGAGGGACCAAAGATTTTATAGCCTCAGTGATTTTTTGTATCTCCAAAATCATGATGTTCAAGGAGGTAAGGAAGGGGGCGTGTCTTCCCGACCCCCTCCCCACAATTTTTTTTTACGTTTCTCGTGGGGTTAGCTGGTTCCCACCCTGACCCATTATCGATAATGTATGGACCAGGAACCAGTCTGTTCATAAGGCAGATCAGTTTGAACTCATTATAAAAAAACTTTTTTTCAAAGGATTGCAGATCCCCCCCCCCTCCTTAAAAAAGACCTTTTTCGGGTTGGGAAAATATCATACAAGTTAAAAATTTATAAAGAAAAAAAAGTGAATTTGTTGAGGAGCATTTGTGATCAAGTTTGATTTTAAAAATATTATGTCCAGTCATGAAATTGTTCATATTTAAAGATGTTCATCTAACTATCAAGCAAGTCCTTGAGCTACGTGAAATGTACATGTACGCAATTGAGCAAACTACAAAACTTTGTGTGGCCCAGCAACACGTTATCTTGTGCGGAGTGCTTTATGCAATAAACGGCAATTTACGGCAAAAATAATCCTGGCGCAAACAAAATAACCTTAAGCTAACTCATACATGTATACTATACATATTGTGTCCCTCCAGTTTCCGAACCTGGAATTGTGTGAAAATCCAAGTTTGTTCACTTAATGTACTGCTGTGAAAAAGAAAATGTACATTTTGCCACGTTGTTAATCCCATGTACATGTATGGCGCCTGTATATGTTGGCTTTCTAGCTTGCTGCACATGGCAGCAGTTAAAAGGCATTGGCAGTCTAAACATGCACGCAATAGAGGCCAGATCTAATATGAGTTGGCAATGAACAAGACCGTAACTCAATAAACGGACATAATGAATATCGCCAGTAGCCTCGCGGGGGAGAAACTGGAGCAGTTGGTCATACTGATGATGATGTGTGTGTTTTCTGCCGCGCTTGATTCATAGATTGATGTGATCGAAGCTGGGGACGTGTATTTTGAGTTAAATCAGTGTGTGGTTTGCGTATGCTTGTACAGCTGAAATTGTGGTCAACATGCCAGCCGGTAATCTAGTTAACTGCTGGCTGTGTTTGTATGTACAAGTATGTTAGCCATATTAGGTGTTGCATATACATGGACAAATACAGGTTTTGTTTAATAAATTTGTTTTGGTGAGAGAGGCTTTTTGTTCATTTGGCCTTTTTTTTTGGGGGGGGAGGCTTGTTTTTGTTTTTGTTTGTCTTTACTGTAACTTTGTCTTTTCTATTCCATTTAACGTCCATCGCATATCTAACTACATACACAAGGTGTAATGAAAATACTGTAATGGTCGGGCGGTTTTACACATTTAATGCCAGAACCACTTTTGCCAATTTCATCCACAAGTCCAATTTTCCAGAAATTCCTATATTGATTGAGCTTTGACGGTTCACGTAAAATTACTATTGCACGGTCTGTTTAGCTATGTTGCACGCATATCCTGCAACTGCTGTTACATGTAGATATTGAACATGTACAGTCTGTGCTCTTCAACAAATTCCTTTTTACTTCTCAAGCCCGGTTCATACTCTGCGCGAAAGCGAAAGCGAACATGAATTTGTGACGTCGTGGCAAGTATTCGCGCTGCGAATTCGTAAAACTTGAACATCTTTCAACTCGGGCGAATTTCGCAGCGAATGTTTTATGACGTCAAATTCGCTTCGCATGAAGTATGAACCGGGCTTAATGATTTTTGTGTTGACTGTCTCTTTCAAAAGAAAATACTGTTTGTTTTGCTAAAAAACTTAATTAAAACATTAAAATTGCGTTGGGCTGAAACTCCAAAATAACATGGACAATACATTTTCAAAGAGTTTAAGAAATTATTTGTATAAATTCTACAAAAAATGCCTTCTTTAACAAACGCACATGCCACATGTGCTTTATGAATTCATTCACTCAATTTAAACCACAACTCTTTGTCTGAATCTTGCCTTTTATTCCCCTCAACAGTGTACTGTGCATCAACGTTAGGCCAGCACGAAGTCTTCATATCAGCAGCAACCGAATACAAACCTTTCTTCTACATCAATGTGGCGGATATAGATACCATAGAAACAGAGGTTTCTTACATTGCATGTAAGTGGATACAGCGGTTTTAAATTTGGTCTGAGTATCTTGCAAAATTATCATCATGTACATGTGCAATGCATTAGAGGGTTTTTGCAATCCTCTTTTAAATCTACAGGGATTATATTTCTCATAGAGGATGTACGTGTGTGGTGTATTTTTAGAATCACTGCTGATCAAAAAGAGAATAATACACAGAAATTGGACTCTCCAGGGGTTGAAATTGGGAGAAAATGAAAAACCCACAAATTATTATTATTATTATTATTATTTATTACAAAAAAAAAAAAAAAAACAAACATGTGTACATACATACAAACAAGGAAATGTCAAAGACAGTCAAGATGAAAGATAGATTGTGTAACAAATACAAAACAAATACCAATCAAAAAGATAGATGTGTATAGTAGTAGTAGATGTAAAAATGGGGGGGGGGAGAAATGGGAAATGGAATGGGGGGAGCGAATTGAGAGGAGAGGAGGAAGAGGGGGAGAAAGAGGGAGGGGAGTTCAACAAGCAGAGAAGAAGAACATGATGAACAAAGGAAGAAAAAAAGGAAGTATGAAAAATGTGTCACAAAAATCCTCCAACATTAGTAACATGTAAATAAATATAAATAACTTTAAAAAATAACTATAAAAATAAAATAAATATAAGAAGTTAAAAATAAATCTGGAAATTTGCTATAATAATATAATAATAATATATATATATATATATGTAAAAATAAAAAATAAAAAAAAATAAAAATGAAAAATAATAATCAGCAGAGGGTTCAAGAGTTGCCGAGGGCCCGAGGCCAACATATCGGTAGGCTCTATAGTATATGTTTGTATTTGCACATAGGCACCCCTTAAAATACCAATTTATATTGTTCTGTATAAACTTTTATTGGTTAAAAAACCCTTTACAGTAAAACCTCAGGAATTCCAGATTTTGAGATTCTTTAAAAATCCTAAAATTAGAAATAATCCTGACAAACAACTTTGAAATCAGAAAAAAAAAATCTGACAAAAAAATCCTGAAATCAGGACAAATCTCACCAATAAGCATTCCATCCAATAAAAAGTTCAGTTGCGGTACCCACTGCTACATCAGATTCGAACCAGCCATCTGACCCCGGCAAGCTCGGAGGTAGAGTGGTAAGACAACTGTAGTAGTAAGCAGGAGGTCATGGGTTCGAGTCCCACCCGAGTAAGCTAGATAATTTGTTTTTTTTTCACAAGCAATTGGACAACACCGAGTATACAGTGTTAACAAAAAATACGTCGGCGCAGGGCAAAAACCCAATATTGAATTTACATCTCCCTAACACAAATTCCATCTTATAACATAAAGTTTTTTCTTAACCCTTCAGGCACGACGGAGAAAGTCTTTCAAGAGAAGCACTCCTTGTACGACGTGTACGTGGACAACCAGAACGTCACGACGCACTCGGCCAACCTGAAGACCATGGCTAAGATCAACGCCATGGACAAGGAGAAGTTTAACAGGCTGAACAACCAGCGATGCGCCATGATGTTCAGAGCGCAGGAACTTGGAGAGGAGCTGGATGACGATCACACATTTGCATCGTAAGTTGCTAGTGTGGCGCTACGGAGTTTTGTTTTACTAATTGGAGCCAGAGTCATTTCAGGTTTCATGGCCTGATGATCAGGGGTAGTAATTGTGAAGTGCTTTGAGACATTGGAATGAAACACTTTAGAAGTACCACATTATTATTTTAAAATTCCCCGGGACCGTTTACCCATTCCTATTGGTCGAGAGCCCGTCATGTGGGTGGTTTTAAACGGTTGATAAAACACCGACTGTTTTAAACACTTTTTTTGGTACCGCTGCATTCTGCGCCACATTGCGCAGTAAGCGCCACATTGCACAGTAAGCGCCACATTGCGCAGTAAGCGCCAAGGTCCTGCCAATTTCCATATAAGGATATTTTTAGTATTACTCGCGCGAGGCACATACCATAAGCATAGCTTAAAGGGGTTTTTCACAAAACAGTGAAGTAGAATTTTTGAACAAAATTGTTGAAAAATATATACATTTTGACTTGTCTTGACTTTTTGACCAAGGGAAATTTATGAATTTTGTCTCGGGCCATTATCAGCATCCAGGCCACTAGCCAGTTTAAAACGTACTTGTTTAAAACTGGGCAAGCACATATTTATTCCCTTAGTATAAGTTACATTAAACTGCAGAAAATACTGGAAAAGGTTGTACAATCTTACTGTGCAGATGCATGCATGTAACAGTTACATCCTGAACTGTGTTCCCTCGGCCAACCCTTACCCCTTTACACAGTGGTTCATATTCAAGGATTGGAAGTTCAGCAGATGGATTCAGACTTTGATTCAAGCTCGTCATATCATCCTACCTCTGCTCTTTTTCTTCTTTCACCGTTTCAGATTTTTCTTGGAGCAAAACAACCACATCTTCCAGACCCTGATGGACGTGTCGGAGAGCCAGGACAAAACGCTGACCACTGACCACTTGAAGGCCATGGGGCTGGACCCCATCGCTGACCGCCAGTTCATCATGGACCTGGTGGAACTCTACGGCATTGACGTCATACTCATGGTGGACAACCCATGCTGTCCAGTATGAGCAAATAATCATGGATTTTGAGCACAACGTGTGACTTACCATTGTTCAACTCACTTCACTGGAATGCTTTCTAATTACTGACGGTTCGATAGTCTTTGGTCCAAGACTGGTTTGGAGTTTATTCACCTTAAACAGCTGGTCCGTGACAAGCGAGGTAGCTATCAACATGAGATGAGTCAAATTCAGTCTTGGCAATAATGGCAGCGCTACCCAGGAAATTCCAAGCCAACCCCATTCGCACTGTATTCAAGCTAATGCATGTGCATGAGGCATGCTCTAATTTCCTGGGTAGCGCTGCCAATATTGCCAAAACTGGACTTGATTCATCTTGTTGATAGAGACCTCCGCTGCAGCGGCAACTTGGCGCGTTTTGTCACGGGACTGGCTGCAATTAGGGAATAAAAATCTAGCATTGGACCCAGACTAATGGTTCAACTACTCTCAGACAAGATAAGTTTGCGGTAGCACCATGTGAATAAATCTCGTTTGTGAGTATGTGTAGTTCTGAAAAGAACCGGAGGGACTTTTCAGTCACCACACATACTCACAAAAGAGATTTATTCACATGGTGCTACCGCAAACTTATCTTGTCTTAGTATCTTTCCACCATGCAAACCTTCAAATCTCTACTCTCGTAGTCGGGAAGTTGTTTGGAATTTGTTTTAGTATGTGATTGGTTTATTGCGGATAAAGTTGTGTTGAAAGTGCAAAGATCAGCTGGTCTGGTACCCGTTTCAACCCAGCAGTTTCATCATGGACCTGGTGAAATCAGACAGCTGTAATCTTCCTAGACCTGCTGGACCCAAATTATTACCCATTGTTCATCGGTGACTAGTCTCAGAGGAACTCCACACTTTGGACTTCAGGCACAAGTACCCCCTCAACGGTTACCAAGAGAGAGTTGGGAGGACCACTGACATCACAAAGGGAGGGACACTTGTAGGCATTGGCACTATACATTTACCGCCCAAACGAAGACGCTGCAGGTTAAGAAATTAATGGTCTTGTGTGGGGGCATGCGGTGTCTCTCATCAAAGGAGCTCTTGTAAGCGACCAAAGAGCCATCTACCGTTGGGTCCTTCAGTGGTTCTCCTAATCACATCACACACTGCCAGTTATGGAGTACCGAAGTGTGACGTCATTTGGAACCAGAAAGTGTAGTGCAAAAGGAATGGATCAGGAGTACGCCCGCGTGTTGGTTCAAGGGCTGAATCACGTGCTAATGTCTTTCACACACATTTTGTGCCCGTGGCGTATTCACTTAGGTACTCCATATACACCTACACAGACTCCACACTCCTAAATGACTATGAGCTTTTTAATTTATTTCAGAACAGAATTGGCCGAGTAAGGTTTTTCTTTTTTCTTTTTAAGCACTGTATTAAATTGATAAACTCTACTGCCTGTTGAAAGGCCGAGCTCTAAGCAACATGTGCAGGAAGAACATTTCAAGCGTATGTAAGAATGAAATTATTTATATTAAATATTGTTTTTTAACTTATGACACATTGTGAGGCATCCCCCAAATTTGAAATTATATTTTCAATTCGACACCTTTTGGGATACCCCTGAATTTCATGCTGTTGAAGCCCAGAAAAAAGTTGTAGATTTTTTATTTTTTAAATAGAAAACATTGTGCTGAGCATTCGAAATTTTTAGTAATATAGGTACCCCATATTTTAATTTTGTTTTCAACAATCATGTAGTATGATGATTTGCAATTTATCTGTGTCAAGAACGATCACTGTAAAAGAAAAAAGTGTAATGTTTGTGCAGTCAATGTTGATTAAAAATATGCTCTTGAAATTTCTTGCGAATCTAGATTAGAAAAAAAAAAGTTCAGTCGAAGTAATATATTTGAATATTTATGGTCAGGTATATGTAAATGTATGTAAATAACTTTTTCAGATCAAGTGTAATATAGTAATACAATTCTGGGGAACCTGTTAAACAACAGGTACGTGTACAATGGTGTACATTAAAAATTGTATAAAACGTGAATATTATTGATGAACATTTAAGGGGACAGTATATGTACTAGCGTCCCTTTTTTTTCTCTTTTCGTTTTTTTTTTCTCTTTTCGTTTTTCTCATGTTGTGGTTGAACATCTGCAGAACATGGAAAATTCTTTAAAAAGCTTTCACATTTGTTTTTTTTTGTTTTTTTGGCTTGTCCCACGGGGGCCATCCTATACTCGTCTTGGTACCTGGTTGACTGACTCGCTGACCGACTGTCGCTTGTGAATTAGACTTGATTAAGTCTAACCTTGGCCCAAATGTTTGAAATAGGATTTCCAATGTTGAAAGCCATAGGCAATGGTAATTTAGATTGTTTTGGGTAAACTGTAAATACCTTAAAGATGGACCTGCGAAATTTCCAAAATTTCCAAAACTTGAATATAAAAGTTCATCAAGAATCACCTTGAAAAAAAAAGCAATAAATGTTAGATTGTATAATAGTGTTATCCAAGATACGATATGTACATGAATACAATGTATAATGTAAAGCAGTGCTTATATAGCGCTTATATGTCAAAGGTCTCAAAACGCATCACAATATTATTACCCGTTCATCAGGCTATTAGACCAGTATTTGCAGCAGCTCGAGATCAGCTCATTTTGGTCTCTACCTTCACAGGTACCCATTTATACTCCTGGGTATGGGCGTCGCCAGGATTTTTTCTAGAGGGGCAAAGCACTTTCCCCCTAAAAAATCCTTGTACTTTCTCTAGCATATTCTCAATTTATCATTTTTTTTAGGGTGGGCGGGGAACATTTACCCACCCCACCCCCATTGACACCCCAGCAGACACCCATTTTGTTAAACATGTTAAAGGGGTATTAAATTAATAGCAAATATAACTTCACACCTCTCTTTTTTTCTTCTTTTTTTCCTTACTTTTTTGTGTGTGTTTTCCCTGGGGGAGCAAGTGTCCCCCCTTGCCCCATCCTGGCGACGCCCATGCTCCTTGGTGGAGAGGCAATTGTGGTAAAGTGTCTTGCCCAAGAACACAAGAACACAAGCACCATGTTCCCTGTCAGGGTTTGAACCCACGTACCATGGCACGAGTCAAACACATGTAACAAAATGCCTACATTGTATATAGATATGTATGCATTATGTCAACAAGGATTGAAATCAGGCATGTTCTGAACATGCATCATATTTAATTGCCTTGCCTTTACTCAACAACTAAATATGACACCTGAAATTTGCATCCTTTAAACAATAAGTTACTCACTGAGGAATATTTAATCTGACATCTCAATCCTTGTATTTATTTTCATCTTTCGTGGTGTGCCAGGTCACATAAAATATTTTGAAGAATGACCCGGAAAGGTGTTTATTTTCCTGCTGAAAGCAGCTTTGAACTCAATATACTGCATAGGATATTCTAATATATTGAAAATCTTTGAAATATTTTCAAATGTTTAAAAAAAAAACTTGCTTCGTTGTACACATATAGAAGCAGCTCATTGCTCACTTAAACTCAATTATTTGGAGCCCCAAAGTGTGCATGTATATACCAGATTTTTGTGTGTTATATTGACCAAAATTGTATCATATAAAAACTTCAAGATAACAGTAATATGAATAATAAACAACATGATTTTGGAATAGAAATTGTTGTGTTATGACAATCGTTTTATCTGTCAAGTAAAACAAAAAAAATCCATCCCAAAACACAAAATGGACGGATTTGCAACTTGTAAAAAAAACCCCAAAAAACAGAAAGTAAAGTTGCATGTACGTGTTCTACATAACCCCCAAGGACAGACACACAAAGGGAGAACAACAGATCCTTTCAGTCCTCGGGAGTTGGGTCCTTTGTTGGAAACAGTCCTCTGTGGTAGCTTCATGTGCTTAGTCTATGGGAGAGGTTACATTACAGGGACAAAGAGAAACACAAAGCATTGTCCTCGGGAGTATCGAAAAACAAGAGTACATGTGACTTACTACAGTGTTTTTCTCAATTTTTAATGACTCATATCGGAAGTTATATGAGAAAATCGGCTGATCCATGAAAAAGTTGCTGAAGTGTGACTTAAGTAATGCATGTTTTTTTGTGTACGGGGCACCCATTACATGTATCTCCACTGGTCCGACATGACAGGCACAGCTGGAGCATGCAGTAGCACTGAAGAGGTACACAATGTCGTTGCCCACATTGCCCGTCGGGCGGTGCATGAAGGATTGGGCTAGTGTTCTTTTCTTCCCCCTTGCTCTCTTATTCTCGAAGTCTCCTGTCAGGGAAATTGGGCCAGAAGCCTTGGATCTTGGCCCTCTTGTCCTTGGGCATGTACTTCATGAGGTACTGCAAGGGCTTCCGGTGGGGGAACTTCTGCTGCTCGGCAATGTACTGCTTAGGGTGGTCATACTCGAAGATTGGTTCGCGCATACCTGGCGAGGAACAAGACAAAACTTGGAAATTTGGTATTACAAACAACAGATGAAATTGTAAGAGTGCCACTGTAAGAGTTTCATGAGCTATATCTTCAAATACCAGCAAGGTATGTTACCCGTCATCACAAAATGAGCGTATAAGTCAAACTTGTCAAGAATAAAGACATTTGCAGAACAAGAGCTTTCCAACGGTATAAAACATTTTAGGGTAACAGGGTTTGGTAACAGAAATATAGACCGCCAACTTCATTGAAGTTGTAAAACTAATTTTTTTAGAGAAAACAGCATTTAGAAATCCCACTGTTGTATTACAGTGAATGAACAATCAAACACCACAATGGGATGAAAATTGGTTTAAAGATGTTTAGCAGAACAAAAACAATTAGGAAAGGTAGAACAGGACTCACAGGTTGATTGTGTACACATCTTACCTAGTGTCTGGTGGAAAGTCTCTCTTACAGAGGAGTCCCAACGACATTGGAAGAATGCCAGCCCAGCTGGTGTGATCACGTCTTGGTACTGCCTGTAGAACTCTAACGTCTCAAATGTTCTCTCTTGTAGTTTGCGACTGCAACAAATTTAGACATAGTGATAATAAAAGTCACACTGTAACTGCAAAAAATGTACACTAAGTAAGGCCAAAAAAAAAAAATATTCGGTCTCTGGTCAGGCCAAAGTTCTGGAATTGACGGGGCCACGCAGCTTCTTTTTTCTTTTTTCTTCAAGCTTGGATTGTACAGACAAGGTGGGGTACTATTTTGCTTTTTTAGTATCCTCATGTACATTAGTGTCCTCCATAATTTGCCTTGGTGCTTTCGATCAATTGCCTTGGTGCAATTTCCCATTCCTTGGTGCTCTTTGGTAAAAAAAAATTGAGGAGGTGCGGAAATAGAGGGCCCTGTTGGAGCTACCGCGGAACATTTTGAAAAAAAAAGATCAACGCGCATGATTAAATCGACGCACGCGCTGACCAGAGACCGACTTATTTTTTTTTTTGGCCTAATAAATTCAATTTATTTAAGTGTGTGTGCAAGTCAGCACGACTTTACAAGTAAATCCCAAGTCAATCACAAGACAATCACAAGTTAATCAGAAGTCAATTACAAGAAAATCACAAGTCAATCACAAGCTGATCACAAGTTAATCACAAATCCATCACAAGTCATCACAAGTCAATTACAAGAAAATCACAAGTCCATCACAAGCTGATCACAAGTTAATCACAAATCCATCACAAGTCATCACAAGTCAATCACAAGTCGATCACAAGTCGATCACAAGACAATCACAAGTCAATCACAAGTTAATCACAAGTCGATCACAAGACAATCACAAGTTAATCAGAAGTCAATTACAAGAAAATCACAAGTCAATCACAAGCTGATCACAAGTTAATCATAAATCCATCACAAGTCATCACAAGTCAATCACAAGTTGATCACAAGTCGATCACAAGTCACAATACAAGTCCAGTCTCAAATCAAGTGACAAAATATTCAAATGAATTGTGAAAAAAAAGGAGTTTGTCTTTCAACTTGGAAAAAAAATTCTGACAACTGGGTGTGGCAAACTAAGCCTGGCTTATATAAGAAACCAGAAATGAAAGTTGGATGCTTTTGCAAAACTTTGAGGCAATATATTCACCAATAAACAAGTGTTGACTTGTGTGATGTATGATCATGTTTCTTACAACTGGGAGACATGCATTATGCAACCCAAGGCAAGCCAAGACTGCCATATGCCCAAGAGGGTGAACAACAAGGGTACCTGTATGCCCAACATCACTGCAGTCAAATATTGTTTTCAAATATTGTGCAAATAAATCTAAAACTAAACATAAAAGTTTGCTTCACATGTACAAATATAACAGGACAAGGCACGACTGGGACCAGCCGAGAAGGGCACCTACCATGGCAGACTGACTGCCGCATTGCTGTAGTCAACCCTGCCGTCCTGCTGAAAGAGTACAAACACAAAGCGATGGTAACCGGTGCCCTGCGCAGGGAACGGTGGCAGGTAATCAAATATCTCATCGCCTTGACCCAGCTGGTTACCAGGGATGTTGCCTCTGTTTAATAAAACAAAAGTATTGAACATTAAACAGGGCAACGCTAACGCAAAACAAAATGAGTTTGAGAAAAGTTTGACCAAAAGTTTGACACTAAAATATCAATTTTAGAAAATACTTGACTTACACCAACCAATGAATATACTCCTTGTTGTTATCCAGCAAGTGCCCATCTATGGAAGTAAAAAAAAAAGAATACACTTTAAGAGCTACCAAGTTGCCTCAAATTTTTCTTTTTTTTCTTTTTTTGAGCGGTAATAGTTTTACTGCAGAGCATGGTGTGGACGGCGTGAAGTACTAGACTTTCACAAGTGCAGTTTAGTTACTTTGACAAACCAAGTTCTTTAAGTTTTTATCATAGGCTCCGTTTGTTAACAAGACTGGGTGCTTTTTGACCACTGTGGACAAGGGACACATAGTGTGTACATACCATAGAGCTATATTAACTTACTAGAGCGCTAACTTGATGTACAAAGTAATGCCTCCACGTTTGTACGCAAACCTATGGAGACCTAGAAATTTTGTACGGCTTTGTGTACGGCTTTGTAACCCTAGGAAAAGGCGCTTTATAAATGTTATTATTATTATTATTATTTGCATATCTGCGTTTGTACGCCATACCGGTGCGTTATCGAAGCCGATACACCCAAACCGAAACGCACTATCAGCAAATGAGCGTGTCATTTTGCTCTGCGCAAACAGCGAAACGCGTGCGCATATTTGCTGCAGATGCTTTTCGCCGTGACGTTTTATTAACTGTCATGACACGCTCAAGTTGTTTGCGTATGTTCTACTTGCGCGTTGCATGTAGAGTACACTTTCAAAATTCAAACGATCTAATCTAATTACATTATGTTCTACAAACACGCACATGAATTCAAAATGTCTGCGCCCAGGACGGCTTCAAAGCATTTCCGCGCGCAAGAATGAGGAGTTAGCGCTCTAGTAATTTAATAAGGAACCCCAGGAATCCCCAGGAACCTCTTCTTGCCACCATGAGGCTACGGAAGCTGAAGTGGTTCGGCCACGTCACACGGCATAACAGTCTTTGCAAGACTATCATGCAGGGCACTGTCGAGGGAGGACGAAGGCGAGGGCGACAACGAAAGAGCTGGGTAGACAATGTAAAGGAATGGACAAACATGAACATGTCAGAACTCCTAGTGCAGGCCGCTGACAGAACAGCATGGAGGAGGACTTTAGCTTCTTCTGCCCTCGGGTCCCCCCAACGACGGCAACAGTCAAGGGAAACGTAACGTAAAGTAAATTTAATATAGTTCTGTGGCACGTACTGGTTTACACATGTATAACGCTAAGCATGCGAAACTTATTTTATTCTGAGTGTGCACAACAACCACAGTGTATTCAAGTGAGCATCATGCGTCATCGGCAATGCATTTGAACTTTGAATGTCTCTCCCAGTGGTCTCCCCCAACTCTCCCTTTCTTTACCGTTGAGGGGGTACTGTGCACGGACCCCATAAGGATGTATGACCATCTTTTGAATACACTGTTTTGGGCACCCCGCGTTTGTTATCCCAATGTGCCTAAAAGCGTAACACCTCAGCAACTTGGACGCCCTTCTTTTTCATTTTAAAGCAACATCAGAAAACAAATTTGCTGACTGAAGCTCGCTTATGCTGATGCTTTGTGAATCTATAGTCTTTCAGTATTGATTCTAAAAACTGACCTGGCTGCGATTCATTCATTTTGCAGGTTTCAGTTCCTTCTTACCTGGGTTAGTTAGTAGCAGCGTCCACAGGTTGTCTTCAGGACTATCGAAGAAGACAGCTGGTGGCTGAGAAGCCTGCATGACATATTAATGAAATGAAAGAAAATTACTACAATTATCAGTATTATTCATAAACTACTAACCTTTAACTCTCTGGTCTATGGGAACTTTTGTGAGTTTTCAAGAGGAAAAAAGGAAAAAAAATCAATGGGCATTAAGAGTACTGTGGCTGGGCTGTATAGGGCCTAACCATATGAGAGGTCAAATATTAATTTCTTCCAATTCTATCACTCTTTTCAGCTGTACTGGTGTTAATAGAATTAATGTACATGTAAAAGCAATCTTGATGACAACTAACAGACCTTTGTGGTTTATGACGAAAGGTTTGTCACTGAGATATTTGCAGCTGCATATTCACTGCAGTTCAGTGCGATGCTTTCTAGTTGTTTTCGTTGCTTTTTCAGGTTTTGCAGCATTGTTAATGTTGCTAGCATCGTGACTTTGGGTGTGATCCCTGGCAACATAACAATTACTTAAACAGCATTAACAGCATAACAATTACTTAAACACTTGTGAACAATTCTTGATAATCACCCAATCAACTCACCTCAGTTGGTGCCACAAAATTGCCGGAATGGACCGGCACGGTCTCGTCCTCTTGCACATCATAGGAGATCCTGAGCGTGACTTGCGGAAGAAAGTCGGCGCTGTCAAAGAGATCCCTGAAGATGCCGTAATGATGAGCGATGCGTCGGAGATGATAGGGGGCGCTGGTTCGCTCCCATTCCTGCTTCACTTCGTCCAGTGGGACTTGTACTGTGGGAAAACAAATTACACAAAAAAGATTTGTAAAAGATGTCTGGGAGCTTGGTGGCTCTCATCTCCACCTGGCTCCCATAGGAAAGCCCATAAGTAAACAAAGCGCGACGTCTGTTTTCTAGTGAACAGAGATGAAACTGGCATATGGAAAAAAATCGGAAAATAGGCCGAACAAAATACGTGTCCGAAATCTGGGCTGCGCTGCAGTTACACACATGTACATGCATGTACAATACACTTCATGCCCAATTTTTGGACACCAACTCCTGCTTTATTTTCGATTCAAACAAAATTTTACGATGAAAAAAAAAATGGTTTATGTTTTCATTACATAAAATGCCTGAATTACGGTTAGAGTAATGGAGTAATCAATAAAGAAGTTCACTTCTTACTTGAGAAAGTGGAGGGAAAAGTCCGAAAGTGCACCGTTCATGGTGCTTCAATCATGTCCATGATTCAACCACACAACTCCACTACTCCACTTGCATTCATACGTGGGGAAAAATCGGGCATTATCGTTTTTCTCTTCCAACAAATGCCAGTGAAATGTTTCGCTAATGCTCTCTTCGCTATCCTCCAGATAATCATCATGATTTTTAGAGCATAGCATTTTGTACAAATGAATCTGAAACCTCCGAAAATTGCACAACATAATGACTTTATCTACTGCACTGGATCGTTCACAAGGCTACCGTCCCCGACCGGCCATGTGCTAGCGGACGGCACGGTGCGGTACGTACACTGGTACCACTGCATATTCGCACGCACGTGCGACACAGTGATTTTTCCATGTCACCTGTCTATGTTTAACCTTTGGTCCAGCCGGAGAAGGCTCCGATCAGTGTTATGCCCTGTGTTTCTACCATTGAAACACTCCAATAACGACTGGTGAAAGAGATTAAAACTACGTTTGCGATGATTTTAACGTGCCATTTCTATCAACTTTTCATCGACTTTTCTACGAAATTATGATTGAAATAAAATGACATTTTGTGAGAAAATCGTTACAAAATCAAATTTTGTGGGACACACTGTAAAAAAATCGGAAATTTCCTTGGAAAATTCAAAAAGTCGGATTTCCGATTAAAATCGGAAAAGTTTCATCTCTGAGTGAAGCAAAATATCAGCGACCCTATCCACTCACATGTTCTATGCCTTGCAGCTTTCTCCAGCTCAGCACTACACTTGTTCTGTCTGTTCCTGGCTAATCTCTCTCTCAGGACATCCTTGCCAGACGTTTGCGAGATTGGAAGACCAATGTCGATACCTGCTGATGCTAAAAATAGTACAGAAATTTCTCTTCATTGGCCGTTACATTTCAAGTCAGTAGCCAGCCTAAACTGAAATTGGGATAGGTCTGAGATGGATGTGGGGGTGCCCACTATACCCAAAATGCCCAGTGCCTGGTTCCATTTTTTTTTTGCAGATACAAAAATCGACTTTCTGAAAGAGAATCTCAACTTTTAGGTCAATGAGTTGCCAATTAAAAATACATGTAGGTCTATATGTAAAAAAAAATGGCCTGACAAAAAGCCTATTTCATATTAAATATTATTTTAGTTTTTATTTTATATTGAAATAATGATTATATTTTCAGGATGACATTTTAATTCAGTTGCCAGCAGAGATGAAAATACCTTACTAAGGTTCTTGGTTTTCAGTTCTTGGTTTTCTACGTTTCCAAAATAGTAATAGTTGAACATGTTGAAAAAGACATGAATCTTGGACTGAGAAACATTTCTTATTTTCTATTTCATTCACATGGGATGGTACTGATGTAGCCTAACCTGACTGCATCTGGCCGTACAATACTATCACAAGCTCTGTAGCACGGTCAGTAGTAACTCATACCTTTTCGAAAAAAACGTTCTTTTATCCAAAAATCTTCATCCATCTGGCCAAAAGACAACTTTCAGTCATTATCTCCCACGAATATCGTCGCGAAAATGTTCCTCCATGCAGATTATGAATATGCATTGTTCAGTTCATGACCTCGTGTTTGTATGGCCAGCCGCCCTGCGGCCGCGCGCCTGACAAACGTCAAGAACTGAATGCAAACTTAACCTCCCATTCATTTCTATTTTTTTAATTCTAATTTTGTTAGAAAATTCTTTGAAAATGTACTCGACCCTCCAGACTTTGTACACAACCAAAGAATTGGTGTGTGGATACTACAGTCTACATTCTTTCCCATCCTAGCGAATTCGCCCCCCCCCCCCCACGCCCGGAATATACCCCGCCCCACCCCCCACACACAACATCACATCGACATCACGCAATTCCGCAACAAACAGTAAACTTCAATCAGCATAATCACAAAAAAAGCAACTCTCATACCTCCAGCATAAGGATGACCTGTGTGACAACTTGCAATATCCTGTATATTAGGCTGTTTTCTTAGAAGGCAAGTAAGCCTTGAAAACTGACGGCAGAAATGTCTCACGGGCGCAGCCATCTTGATTTTAACCTTCACAAACGCCTGGTGGCGCTGTTGTAATTCAGCATGATGCGCATCATCAAAAAAAAAGGGGAATTACACACTTTTGTAATTGTGTTTGTCGGTCCTGCTACACTGTGAATGTGGAAAAGTGGAAAAAATTTGCAAGATATTGACAAATTGGGCAGAAATTAACCCTTCAGACAATTAGTGTACGTACTTCACGTTGGGTTGCTTGTATTGTTGTGTTCACTGACTGACTGAAATCAGGCAAAATGTTTGCCTTTTTGGTAAGTGAAAAAAACCAAAGTAGATAACATAGAATCGTTCGTATTCCATGTATTCCGAATACTTTTCGTAACAAACATGACAAAATGCATGCCATGCAACTGCACTTGCTATTACATCATGCAAGTTACGGGCCCCGTTCCTATAATAAAAATCCACTTTAGGTAATTTGACCATGGAATAATCGCCCTCCACGATTGGGCTCACCCAACTAGTTATAGCAATGTTTGAAACCAACAGGAATAGAAGAGAGCAGTGTTTTGTGTTTTTAAAGGGAATTTTAATTTATTGGGGATGGGGGGTGCGGCCGGGGGAGGGGGGGGGAGAGACAATGATGAAGACGACACAAATGCAACATGAAAATATAGCAATCACTGCAATGCTCTAGCTGGAGTTACCCAGCTCTGAGTTTTATCATTGGGTTGTCATCTAGAGCTGGAGCTCATTTTTCTCAAAAACGATAGTATAGGCAAAAAAAATTTGGAAAATGTTGAATTTTGTCCCCGTTACACACTAATTGCAACTGCAACTCACCCCAAACTTGCCTGGAATAACCATTACACAGGTCCTTGAAGTAAAAAACGATCAAGGATGAAGATTCAGCCCACAATTGCAGTGAAAACAGGAGGAATAACCGCTAACCTGACAACCTTGCGACCATGTCCTGACGCCAATGGTTTGTGCACACACAAAAATTGTGTGCGATTGAATGGCGGTCGGTTACCGTACCAGGCTGTCAACTAGTCGTTTTGCCGGCTGGCGATTGGCTGTTGGCGCATGGCGTCGAAGCGTAACCCCCGATGACTTGTTCATGCACTATCGGTTGCGGTTCCATTACCGCAGCTGTGATGCGAGTGGTAAACTTAATATGAGTACATAAAACAGTCATCGGGTGTTACGCTTCCGCGCGACGTCATGCGCCAACAGCCAATCGCCAGCCGGCAAAAACGACTAGTTGACAGCCTGGTACCGGTAACCGACCGCCATTCAATCGTACACAATTTTTGTGTGCACAAACCATTGGCGTGGACATGGTCGCAAGGTTGTCAGGTTAGCGGTTATTCATCCTGTTTTTACTGCAATTGTGGGCTGAATCTTCATGCTGGAACGTTACTTCACCTGTGTAATGGTTATTCCAGGCAAGTTTGGGGTGAGTTGCAGTTGCAATTAGTGTGTAACGGGGACAAAATTCAACATTTTCCAAATTTTTTTTGCCTATACTATCGTTTTTGAGAAAAATGAGCTCCAGCTCTAGATGACAACCCAATGATAAAACTCAGAGCTGGGTAACTCCAGCTAGCAATGCTCCACAAGTGCTTAAAATGACTTTGATTTGCATGGCATCAACTGAAAAAATGTGTAAGAAAAATTGTATTAAATTTTCAAAGAAGACTTGATATTATTATGTTAAGGGTGCTGATGTCATTTTAAAATGATAAAAACACTCAAAGGACTAAAAAGAAAGGCACCTATTAACAACACAATCGCAGGGTGCAGGTGTTCAGAATTCAGATGAGTTTTATTCTGCTATCAAAGGAATCAAATTTAATCAGTTAATGGAATTTTTAAATTGAATTTTTTTTTTTTTTACAGTTGGGGTTTGCGTCTGGGACTGCAGTGGGTATCTACCTGTCACAGAATTATGAGGTAATTATACAAGCGTCCAGGTACAATGGGAATTTTTAGCATTTATACTCTAAAATGGGAATCAAAACCTGCATACAGTACATCACTGTTCAGATTTCCTGAGGTAAAAATGAGGTAAAAAACTAAGATCTCCATGTCCAACAAAAAAGGAAAGCAAAGATAGTGAACGTGTTTCCCAAATAGGCATTGGATTAAAAAGATCAAATCTTTGACCCCTGTTGTCTGTGTGTTCGTCAGTCAGTCCTTGGTTATTGTTTGTGTTTCATTTGTACTTGTCTATTGATTTGTCTGTTTTCTTTAAATTCTTTGAAGTCGTTTTTTTTTTCAGTTTTGCATTTAAGTATAGGCATGTCCCTATCAGCTTCAGCTTTTTCAAATCATCCCTCCATCCTAATACAACTACTTTTTGTTCTCATGATACTTTTACTTTGCTTTTGATGGGAACAAATGTTATTGAAATTGGAAAAACAATTCTATAATAAATTTTTGTGTGTGTATTCCTTTGCCCTTGAAAAAGACAAACAAGCAACAGAAAACAAAAACAAGTAAACAAAAAGATGTCCATTCGATAAATCCCTGAATCTCGTCATCAACATCACGTTGCAGGTGCCGGATATGAAGAAGCTGGTGGATAATCTCAAGGATTCCGCCAAGAAGCTTGAAAAGAAACCTGACGGGGATACGAAGAAGGAATCGTGATGGCTGGGAAGAGAAGAGAGATGAGTGCAAAATGGACAAGGACTGGAAATCAGCAGTTGACACTAGATGTCACTGTCTGTAACAGTGGATCACAGACCTAGTATCTTATTTTTTTTATAAATACAGGCATCGGAAGACGGCTTTAGAGGGGTAGGCTGATAACGTACAGTTTCCTACTGTAATTCCAACTACCCTAGCCTCCATTAGAATACACCTCTATTGGCACTGGACCAACTGCAGCAACCTTGCCCGTCGAATTAGCCTATTTGAGATATGGTAGGCATAATAGGGGGCGCTGTTTGATTTGGGTAAACTCTTTGGCATAAACCAAGCCAAACAGCGCCCTCCTATTGTGGCCCCCATATCTCAAACAGGCTAATATAAAAATAGACAAATCTGGCGGCAGCCATTTTCTGCGGTGGCATCAGGCTCGCGCAAGTCGCGCTAGGGGAGTAGGTGCACACTCGAGCTCCTTTAACCATAGGAATACCAAAATGCACGCGCCTCGTCTTTAAGAACACGTGCAGCCTCATCTTTCAGAACGAGTGCAGCATGCACATGAGCGTGACATGACCGCAGTAACAGCTTATTCTGGTCACCGGATTCCACCATCGGTCCTATAAATTTAGGGTTCAAAGTGTGACATTTTTCCTGTCCCTGATACCTTGGTACTTTGTTATTTGCCATTCAAGTATCATTAAGAATGACTTCAAATGATTTTGGGGATGTTGGGTCAGTAGTTTGCTTTTCATAACCACCCTTGGAGGATGTCAGATGTAACAGGGACAGGAAATTTATACAATGAACAATATAGGCCTACTGCCTGAGTAAATTCTTGTCTTGAGCTGTTGCGCTTGTTCTCCGTGTGACAAGTGATAGAAATATTATCTTGGAATGGGAAGCATTTTTTACCTGTGCAAGGTGTATGTACAATTAATACATAAGATAGTCTCAGCTACTTCTTTATTCAATAGCTACACTGAAACAAAGCCTCAAAATTGTTTATGCTGATGCCTGTGCGTTGTGTAAATCGTTTGGATTAATTTTTTTCTTCAACTTGTACAGAACAGTTGGTTATAATCCAAAATGAAAACGTACATTTAAGTAAGGCCAAAAAAAAAAATATTCGGTCTCTGGTCAGACCAAAGTTCCGGAATTGACGCGGGGACGCGGCTTTTTTTTGTTTGGCTTTTTTTTTCTTCAAGCTTGGATTGTACAGACAAGGTGGGGTATTTTTTTTTTGCTTTTTTGGTGTCCTCATGTACATTGGTGTCCTCCATAATTTGCCTTGTTGCTCTCGATCATTTGCCTTGGTGCAATTTCCCATTCCTTGGTGCTCTTTGGTAATAAACAATTGAGGAGGTGCGGCAATAGAGGGCGCTGTTGGAGCTACCACGGAACATTTTGGAAAAAAAAAATTGACGTGCATGATTAAAATGGATGCGCGCGCTGACCAGAGACCGACTTATTTTTTTTTTTTG
The DNA here is from genome assembly GCA_029964075.1 of Patiria pectinifera. Lineage (NCBI taxonomy): Eukaryota > Metazoa > Echinodermata > Asteroidea > Valvatida > Asterinidae > Patiria > Patiria pectinifera. The sequence goes on along the minus strand of CM057141.1, from coordinate 24,114,970 downwards.
CCTAATCATCAGTGCATGATGGCACTGCATGCAAGTATCAGTTAATTTACATAATTGTTTTGTGGTGTGTAGATTTTATATCAATTTTCGGTAATTTCAACATGATAAATGTGAAAATTTGTTGAAAGATTTGTAGAGACAGTTTAATTTGTTGTACAAAGTAACAAATAAAGCTTCCACCTACTTGTAATTTTTGTGAAGTTTTGGAATAGCTAAAGCATAATTTATAAACTCAAAAAGCGAGACTTCAATTCCTAAATCTTTATGGTCCGGGTGAGAAAAGATTAGTGTCACAAGATGTCGAAATCTTCAAATGATCCCTTGAATCTTGCTAATGGAATTAATTTGCTTGTACAACGGTTGGTGGAATGAAATTTCAATATCTAATTTTTCAACTTGGAGTTTAGTTAATCGAATTGATTTTGGCCAACGTGTTCATCGATAATGTTTTAACAAAGTTAATTGTTTTTCTCATTTTCAGATGCATATACTTATATAAAGCTGGATGTATAAACATTCCATAAGCATTTCCCATTTATTTCATCAGTTTGTAAGCCTTTAAATGTGAGGTAACATTGTATCAGGTTAATGTGTACACCATGGGTGCACAGACCTGTCGTCAAGGGGGGGGGGAGGGCCTGGTGGGGCCGGGCCCCCTTGGCGAGCAATTGCCCCCCCCCCCCAACGGCAAAAGCCATACATGTGTATTTTTACAGTTGTGGGCCCACCTAGTTGGTACTTTGGCCCCCCTGACACTCGGGGGCTGGCGACGGGCCTGTGGGTGCAGTCAGTACACATGACAGATATTTGTTTAGCTGTTGGGAAAGTTGCATATTGCATGTGTAATAGAAAATGAAAGATAAACACTGGTCAGAGACTCATGCATAATGTTCCAATGCCAATGTTAGGGTAGTGTACATTGTTGTCGTTAAGAAAAGGCAACCATTATCATGTTTAACTTTACATCCATTTCAGAAGGGCGTTCCAGAGTCGAAAGAGACGTTAGTCCCAATTGTTGATGATAATATGATGTACATGAAGATATGTTGTTTAAGTTCACCATTTACATCATATCACCATGTGCATGTTTGCAAACAAAACCATTGTGTCACTATCTACACGTTAGAAAAACAGCAGATCACCATCTACGAGGTTTCTAAATAAGATCATATCACCATCTACATGTTTGAAAACAAAATCATGGCAACTAAACGGTGAAAAAAAAAATAATATTACCATACACATGCCCGAAAATACATGTAGAACCATATCATCCTCTACATGTTTTTAAAAAAGAAATCGCATACCCAACTAAACGTAAAATAAAGATTATAGCAGCAATAAAAGTTAACAAATGGAACGTGTAGTTTGACTATACATGTATTTATATTTATTTTGTTTTGGAATTGTAATAGGTGCTATAAATGTTTACTTTAGAACCGGTAAATTGTGCCATATTTTGGAACGTGTAGTTCTGACCAAGGGCGGATCCAGAACACAATTTTTTGGGGGGGGGCCAAAAAAAATTTTGGTCCCCCAAAAAAGTGGGTCAAAAAAATTACGGCGTGGGGTTCGGGGCCCGCTGAACGGCCCTGAAATTTTTTTGGATTCTAGATGCTCTGTGGTGCGATCTGAGGCAATTTCTGACCACTTTAACCAATGTTTTTTTTAGGAAAAGATGGTGGTGTACTCATTGCCTGCCTTTATTACGATGTCACATAAAAATTTTTTAAAATGGTTTCGTTTGGGGGGGGGGGGGGGCATGGCCCCTTTCCCCCCCCCCCCGGATCCGCCCTTAGGTCTGACGTCTTTGGGTGTTCAAAACAACTTGTGCAGTTCGCTTGAAATGGGTATGCTTTGTTAAGCTAAAAAGTAACCCCTTAAATTTTTCTACACGAGCCGAGTATGCATCTAATGCACTCAAGGATTGAGGACACTCGCAAGAACAGCACGTACATGATGCTGTAGCCTTAAGTTAAAGAGCTCAGAATTAAGCCCAGTTCTTTCCTGCATTATAGCATCCGATCCACCTTGAGTCATTTTTATGTTAATATTGCTGAAACCATGTTAAGATTTAAGTGATGCACACAAAACGAAATGTACAGTTAATGTGTGGTTAACATTATATTAATAGTGAATATTGAAATTAATAAAGATATCAGAATAATACAGTGTCCACACCCAATGGGTCATTTAAGTTGATACGTTTACATGTACTAAACAAATTAACTCTTTAAAGTAGAACTTCCCGCCCCCATCAGATTTGATAAAGTATAAAAATTAGAGTCTTAGGAAGAGGTAGGCAGACGCTCAAAGTAGAAAATGCAATCCGACCGTTCGTCATTCGAAACGGAGTCTAAGCAAGTGACGGGATTTGTAAATATACAACACAAATAAGATTTACAGAATTTCCTACGTTATTACGCTTTTTCATCAAAAATGAAACATCTCTAAACTGGAATAAAAGAGTAATGAATCAGTCTTTTAACGGCCGTTTCAAACCTTGCAAAGTCATGACCGTGATGACGCGCAGGTCACGCGTGAATTCATCAGAGTATCCCAGCGTCCTGTTTGCAGGGCGGGGGGTACGAGCGAAATATGCTAACTATGCATTATGTGCCCCTGTGCCCCTTTTCAGGACGTATTGTATGGGTTTTTGGGGCTTTGTTTTCATATTCCTCGTTTATATCAAAACTATCTATACCACTATTGGGAAATGGTTACTTCTAAGAAATAGAAAGATACTTTAGGCCAAAAAAAAAAAAATAAGTCGGTCTCTGGTCAGCGCGCGCGTCGATTTTAATCATGCGCGTCGATCTTTTATTTTCCCAAAATGTTCCGCGGTAGCTCCAACAGCGCCCTCTATTTCCGCACCTCCTCATTTTTTTTTTACCAAAGAGCACCAAGGAATGGGAAATTGCACCAAGGCAAATGATCGAAAGCACCAAGGCAAATTATGGAGGACACATGTACATGAGGACACCAACAAAGCAAAATAGTACCCACCTTGCTGTACAATCCAAGCTTGAAAAAAAAAAAGCCAAAAAAAAAAAGCCGCGTGGCCGCGTCAATTCCGGAACTTTGGTCTGACCAGAGACCGAATATATTTTTTTTTGGCCTTAAGGGCATTTATTTATCTCGAAGGGGCACTTTTATGCTCGAGGCGAGGGGGCACATTTATGGCCGCAAACAGGGGCACTTGGGAAAATCGGGGAGGGGGGGGGGGCCAAATGCCCTAGACTCATGTGCTTTGGATTTCCCCCTCTCGTGTAATGTCACTGCCAATTTGAGACATTACATCATCGTGACGAGCGGGAAGCCAAAATAGACCGGGGAATCACGTTGTTTGTTTTGGCGCGGTCCTCAGGGCAGTCAGTTCAACCGTTCCTATTGGACAAAAGCCTGTCACGTGACTCAGCAATGTGATTTCCCCAATAAATTTCAACTGCGCCATTATGATATTTACATGTTGACATTTTCAGTAACTAAGATTTGGTGTACATGTACACGCACGACACAAGTTGCTGTGTAAACTATATAACGGAAAGACGGCATCTGAGGTGGCGAGATCACACCATGGCATTGCTGACCTATTTGGTATGTGGCCTACTGTGCAGAAACTGTGCAGTAATGTTTATTTTCGCTTGATAACAAAAAAAATACGTAATTGATTGTCACAACTGATTTCTTGGCATTAACCATTTTGTGAAGATTAATAGTTCTCATATCTACGGCGCTTCATGAGTGCCATCCACTCCTTTACTTACTCAGATAATTTATCACGTCATGTTGACATATCGCCGAGAGTAAGGCGACTTAATCACATAATTGTATCGCCAAGTCGACTTACCGAAGTCGACTTGACCACTTGTCCAGATATATCTCGCCAAGTTGACTTCCATAAGTCGACACGACGACTTGTCCAGATGTATTATCTCGTTAAGTCGACTTTCCGAAGTCGAGATGACGACTGGTCCAGATGTATTATCTCGCCAAGTTGACTTCTTGAAGTCGACATGACGACTTGTCCAGATGAATTATCTCGCTAAGTCGACTTCCTGAAGTCGAGATGACAACTTGTCGAGATAAATTATCTCGCCAAGTCGACTTACGATGTGGAGATGATGACATGCAAAAATCTCGTTCTGTATGGATATCTCGTTTTTGAAGCACTGTCGTGGATTCTTTCTTGTTCGTCGGTGCATTTGAGGTTTTCCCCACCCGTTCTTATATGAACAATAAACTGGCAGAGGAACAAGAGATAAACTGTAGGTATTGATTTGATCTGGGTCGAGGTTGATTTGTGTGTTTTTTTATTTTCAACTTTTTTTTTAAATTACTCCCCCCAAGCTTCGTAGGAAATCACACCTCTGCCTTGTTTTCCCCTATTTATCCCGTTGAAAAGTAATTCACTTCACGTTAAACATTAACAATCATCATTTCACAAAAAAATGTCTTTATTGACAGGTTGCCTAAAAATGACACTAACAAATTCAAGATTTGCTTTAAATCATATTGAGATCATATTTAAGATAAAACGACTCTCACGGCTTAAATTTGAATATCGGAAAATTAGCAAAACTCTTGTCTGATATATTACGAGAAATGATTTGATAAAAAAATCACTATAAAAGCTCTAATTGCCAACATTAAATATGGGGCACTGAAGACAAAGACGAATTTGTGTTCATTTCAAGAGTTTAAATGGGGAGCGCCGGGGAGGGGGGAATTTGTTGCAGGACATTATATTCTTTTACATTTCGTTCGGAAAAAAAAATTCAAAATTTTGAAAAAGCCCGTATACCAACAATAACCTTTCAAATTCCCAAAACTATACAATCATACGTTGCATGTTCGTCAAGCTTAACAGCTCCTCCATAGATGATAATACCCAAACGCTTTGCATCAAAGCAACAATACCTTTTCAATGAAAACAACTCTAATGACATCGTTAATCATCCGTCTTTGTACCGCTTCATGTATGGAAAGGAAATAAACGAGCAGACGTTTTGCATTTTTTATGAACATCAACAAAAGAGACACAACCATTAGTTGCCTCTGCACGCCGCATTTTGATCAAAATTAATTTTCAGTCTCGGTGTCGTCGGGTATTAGTTTCTAGGAATGCTATTTGTGACCTGTTCTGTCAAAATCAGACTTTTCTGGGCATAAGGTCGAAAATAATATTTTTACATATTGTTAACATATGTTCTTTTTCCTTTTAATTGGTGGTTTAATTTTTGAAACCAGTCATTCCTGGGCAGAGTTATGCTATTTGGAAGTTCGTTGTGTCGAAAAGTAGAAAACGGAGAAAATGGCCATGAAGCGCCCCGACTCCGACACCCCGAGAAATTATACTGGTGTTATACGCCTTTCCCCAAAATACGGTCAGAACCTGCTGGGTTAGGGGGTATTTGCAAAAAAAACCTGTCTACATTTCAGCATTGATTTGCTGATGAAACCCCTCCCCCCCTCCCCACAAAAAAAATCCTGGTTCCGCCCCCGATTGTTGGTGTGCATATACGGCAATTATTATCGTCTACAAGGTGATTCAAAATGCAATCAAATTTGATACACAAATTTGATACAACGAAGTATCTATATATATAAGAGAGAGTTTAACTCGGCCTCCGAGACGATGTTTGCTCATGAAAGGATCCGAGACCGCGGGCTCCCACGGTGCCAAAATCGCTCCACGTCCGTGGAAAAATGCAGAGGGTGTCTTCCGCCGGGTCGGACACTTCGGGTCGTCCTGATTTTCCCGCACGGACCGGCGATCCGTTTCGTCTATTTTTCGTGACTGCATTTTGCGCAGGAATTTGCCGTCGTGTGCGCTTTCACGTTGACTGCCTGGTCGCCCCCTGTGCTGGCTTTTCTGCGTGTCTAGACTGTGCGAGGTCAGCGGCTTCAACGTAGGGGTTCCGTTTACGTGTTCTACTCGGCCGTTTTGCAAAAGTCTAGACTGTGCGAGGTCAGCGGCTTCAGCGTAGGGGTTCCGTTTACGTGTTCTACTCGGCTGTTTTGCAAAAGCGTTCACCAAATTGTAGTATGGGGTGACCTTGGTAAAATATTTTTTCTCCATGGTGCGTGGTCCGTAGTACGGAAGCTTGAATTGCCTTCCACGTTACCGCGTTACCGCGATAATTTATCGCAGAAATCCAGAAATCAGAGATAAATCCTTCCGCGATACCGCGTTACTGCGATAATTTATCACAGAAATCCAGAAATCAGAGATACATTTTCCGTGATACCGCGTTACTGTGATAATTTATCACAGAAATCCAGAAATCAGAGATAATTCCTTCCGCGATACCGCGTTACTGCGATAATTTATCACAGAAATCCAGAAATCAGAGATACCTATTCCGTGATACCGCGTTACTGTGATAATTTATCTCAGAAATCCAGAAATCAGAGATACCTATTCCGCGATACTGCGTTACTGCGATAATTTATCACAGAAATCCGGAAATCAGAGATAATTCCTTCCGCGATACTGCGTTACTGCGATAATTTATCACAGAAATCCAGAAATCAGAGATACCTATTCCGCGATACTGCGTTACTGCGATAATTTATCACAGAAATCCGGAAATCAGAGATAATTCCTTCCGCGATACCGCGTTACTGCGATAATTTATCACGTATACGGAGCTTTAAATTCATATGTGTCTCCAACCTCGTCCCCAGTGCTTACTTTATTTCCAACCATGTTTCCAATAGTAAGAGAGCAGGTAGTGGTGGGCGCCCTGCTCGACACTCTGGGGACGAGGTTGTTTTTTCTTCTCTACAATCGATGAGTGCGCGGTGTCACGTGATAAATTATCACGGTAACGCGGTATCGAGGAAAAGGTATCTCGGATTTCTGGATTTCTGAGATAAATTATCGCAGTAACGCGGTATCGCGGAAGGAATTATCTCTGATTTCCGGATTTCTGTGATAAATTATCGCAGTAACGCGGTATCGCGGAATAGGTATCTCGGATTTCTGGATTTCTGAGATAAATTATCGCAGTAACGCGGTATCACGGAAGGAATTATCTCTGATTTCTGGATTTCTGTGATAAATTATCGAAGTAACGCGGTATCGCGGAAGGATTTATCTCTAATTTCTGGATTTCTGCGATAAATTATCGCGGTAACGCGGTAACGCGGAAGGCAATTCAAGCTTCCGTAGCGTGGCCACCAAGTGCCCCTATTGTTTCATATGCTTCGCTTGCCGCCCCTGCGCCGAGTGCAACGAATACTCAGAAGGACTACACATTAAGTATGCCTTGCGCGGTCTGACCAATCGAAAGTCTACACTGCGTAGTATTTCCGGGCTATGCAAAACTGTCGATGGCAACGCGTACTGCAGCCTGCTCCACACCCTGGAAACGAGGTTGGGTCTACGGTGCTCGCTATTTGAAGCGCAAGCGTGTGACGTCGCGTGATAGAGTGCTGTTGCTTCCATAATGTGTTTACAGCTCCACGCTTCCACCACCAAGGCTGAGCGTTGTGATGTGAGTTCGCTGCACGCCACGTATAATTCAGTGTCGTGTTATAATTTCGGGGTGCAGACCAGTAAATCGGTCCGAAATTGCCTGCGCCGGCCAAATCACGATTTGCATGCCCTCAAAATCTTCGGTATTTGAGCATGCTGTGGGCCATGAACTTGAGGGTTTGTAAAACATATGGGTGGAAACCGTGCACAGGACTTGGAGCTTGCAGTTCTGTGTACTTTTGATGTAATTTGGACCCTAAAAGCGCTCTACTTTGCAATGGAGTGTAGGCATCGTTTTTCAAAATGGCGATGGGCTTCAGGACTATTTTCAGGGGTGATCATCTTCAGATGGAAATTTCTCCTAAAAGTCATCAGTTGACCCCCCGAAAATTGAAAAGAAAATGAAAGATGATGAAATAAGCTTTAATTTGATGTGTGTCTCGAACAGCTTGGAGAGTTGTGAGTATTTTTCCCGAATTTTTGAAGTGGGAGCATTTACCATTGGGGTCAATGGAAGTTTATTTACTGGTCTGCTACCTACATGTAGTTTCAAAATGGCGTCTTCCACTGTTTGTTGTCAAATGTTTGCGGAGTGTTTTTTTTTCAGGGGGCGGAACCTGGGGCCAGCGTTTCAAAAGGGGTCACCAATGGCGGTTCCGCAACAAATGCGCCCAAAATCTGAATAGGGCCGATGGACCGTCCTCCAACACAGCAATTTCGAGCGAACAAGGGGGTAATTTGGGGTCGAAAGGAGCAAAAACTCATTTCACGCCCGTTGGGGCGCCCTACAGTAAGGTAGCCGCAAACAGAGGGCTTGTTTTCAGACCAGACATCGCAGTCAGAGATTTTTTTTCGCATTTTTGATGAAATATGAGTCATCCATCCTTCCTCGTGCCGTACAAGTGGTTTAGAGAAATTTTTCAAAACCTCGCTTCTCTATAGGGTGCAGACCAGTAAATCGGTCCGAAATTGCCTGCGCCGGCCAAATCACGATTTGCATGCCCTCAAAATCTTCGGTATTTGAGCATGCTGTGGGCCATGAACTTGAGGGTTTGTAAAACATATGGGTGGAAACCGTGCACAGGACTTGGAGCTTGCAGTTCTGTGTACTTTTGATGTAATTTGGACCCTAAAAGCGCTCTACTTTGCAATGGAGTGTAGGCATCGTTTTCGTAATGGCGATGGGCTTCAGGACTATTTTCAGGGTGATCATCTTCAGATGGAAATTTCTCCTAAAAGTCATCAGTTGACCCCGAAAATTGAAAAGAAAATGAAAGATGATGAAATAAGCTTTAATTTGATGTGTGTCTCGAACAGCTTGGAGAGTTGTGAGTATTTTTCCCGAATTTTTGAAGTGGGAGCATTTACCATTGGGGTCAATGGAAGTTTATTTACTGGTCTGCTACCTACATGTAGTTTCAAAATGGCGTCTTCCACTGTTTGTTGTCAAATGTTTGCGGAGTGTTTTTTTTTCAGGGGCGGAACCTGGGGGCAGCGTTTCAAAAGGGGTCACCAATGGCGGTTCCGCAACAAATGCGCCCAAAATCTGAATAGGGCCGATGGACCGTCCTCCAACACAGCAATTTCGAGCGAACAAGGGGGTAATTTGGGGTCGAAAGGAGCAAAACTCATTTCACGCCGGTTGGGGGCGCCCTACAGTAATGTAGCCGCAAACAGAGGGCTTGTTTTCAGGCCAGAAATCGCAGACAGCGATTTTGTTTTTGGCACTTTTTTGAAGAAATATGAGTCATCCATCCTTCCTCGTGCCGTACAAGTGGTTTAGAGAAATTTTTCAAAACCTCGCTTCTCTATAGGGTGCAGACCAGTAAATCGGTCCGAAATTGCCTGCGCCGGCCAAATCACGATTTGCATGCCCTCAAAATCTTCGGTATTTGAGCATGCTGTGGGCCATGAACTTGAGGGTTTGTAAAACATATGGGTGGAAACCGTGCACAGGACTTGGAGCTTGCAGTTCTGTGTACTTTTGATGTAATTTGGACCCTAAAAGCGCTCTACTTTGCAATGGAGTGTAGGCATCGTTTTTCAAAATGGCGATGGGCTTCAGGACTATTTTCAGGGGTGATCATCTTCAGATGGAAATTTCTCCTAAAAGTCATCAGTTGACCCCCGAAAATTGAAAAGAAAATGAAAGATGATGAAATAAGCTTTAATTTGATGTGTGTCTCGAACACCTTGGAGAGTTGTGAGTATTTTTAATAATTTTGAAGTGGGAGCATTTACCATTGGGGTCAATGGAAGTTTATTTACTGGTCTGCTACCTACATGTAGTTTCAAAATGGCGTCTTCCACTGTTTGTTGTCAAATGTTTGCGGAGTGTTTTTTTTTTTTCAGGGGGGCGGAACCTGGGGGGGGGGGGGCAGCGTTTCAAAAGGGGTCACCAATGGCGGTTCCGCAACAAATGCGCCCAAAATCTGAATAGGGCCGATGGACCGTCCTCCAACACAGCAATTTCGAGCGAACAAGGGGGTAATTTGGGGTCGAAAGGAGCAAAACTCATTTCACGCCCGTTGGGGCGCCCTACAGTAAGGTAGCCGCAAACAGAGGGCTTGTTTTCAGGCCAGAAATCGCAGTCAGAGATTTTTTTCGCATTTTTGATGAAATATGAGTCATCCATCCTTCCTCGTGCCGTACAAGTGGTTTAGAGAAATTTTTCAAAACCTCGCTTCTCTATAGGGTGCAGACCAGTAAATCGGTCCGAAATTGCCTGCGCCGGCCAAATCACGATTTGCATGCCCTCAAAATCTTCGGTATTTGAGCATGCTGTGGGCCATGAACTTGAGGGTTTGTAAAAAATATGGGTGGAAACCGTGCACAGGACTTGGAGCTTGCAGTTCTGTGTACCGGTTATGTAATTTGGACCCTGAAAGCGCTCTATTTTGCAATGGAGTGTAGGCATCGTTTTTCAAAATGGCGTTGGGCTTCAGGACTATTTTCAGGGGTGATCATCTTCAGATGGAAATTTCTCCTAAAAGTCATCCGAAAATTGAAAAGAAAATGAAAGATGATGAAATAAGCTTTCATTTGATGTGTGTCTCAAACAGCTTGGAGAGTTGTGAGTATTTTTCCTGAATTTTTGAAGTGGGAGCATTTACTCTTGGGGTCTATGGAAGTTTATTTACTGGTCTGCTACCTACATGTAGTTTCAAAATGGCGTCTTCCACTGTTTGTTGTCAAATGTTTGCGCAGTGTTTTTTTTTCAGGGGCGGAACCTGGGGGCAGCGTTTCAAAAGGGGTCACCAATGGCGGTTCCGCAACAAATGCGCCCAAAATCTGAATAGGGCCGATGGACCGTCCTCCAACACAGCAATTTCGAGCGAACAAGGGGGGGGGGGGTAATTTGGGGTCGAAAGGAGCAAAAACTCATTTCACGCCCGTTGGGGGCGCCCTACAGTAAGGTAGCCGCAAACAGAGGGCTTGTTTTCAGGCCAGAAATCGCAGTCAGAGATTTTTTTTTCGCATTTTTTTGATGAAATATGAGTCATCCATCCTTCCTCGTGCCGTACAAGTGGTTTAGAGAAATTTTTCAAAACCTCGCTTCTCTATAGGGTGCAGACCAGTAAATCGGTCCGAAATTGCCTGCGCCGGCCAAATCACGATTTGCATGCCCTCAAAATCTTCGGTATTTGAGCATGCTGTGGGCCATGAACTTGAGGGTTTGTAAAACATATGGGTGGAAACCGTGCACAGGACTTGGAGCTTGCAGTTCTGTGTACTTTTGATGTAATTTGGACCCTAAAAGCGCTCTACTTTGCAATGGAGTGTAGGCATCGTTTTCAAAATGGCGATGGGCTTCAGGACTATTTTCAGGGGTGATCATCTTCAGATGGAAATTTCTCCTAAAAGTCATCAGTTGACCCCCCGAAAATTGAAAAGAAAATGAAAGATGATGAAATAAGCTTTAATTTGATGTGTGTCTCGAACAGCTTGGAGAGTTGTGAGTATTTTTCCCGAATTTTGGCAGTGGTAGCATTTACCCTTGGGGTCAATGGAAGTTTATTTACTGGTCTGCTACCTACATGTAGTTTCAAAATGGCGTCTTCCACTGTTTGTTGTCAAATGTTTGCGGAGTGTTTTTTTTTTTCAGGGGGGCGGAACCTGGGGGGGGGGGCAGCGTTTCAAAAGGGGTCACCAATGGCGGTTCCGCAACAAATGCGCCCAAAATCTGAATAGGGCCGATGGACCGTCCTCCAACACAGCAATTTCGAGCGAACAAGGGGTGCGCTCGGTGATTTGGGGTCGAAAGGAGCAAAAACTCATTTCACGCCCGTTGGGGGCGCCCTACAGTAAGGTAGCCGCAAACAGAGGGCTTGTTTTCAGGCCAGAAATCGCAGTCAGAGATTTTTTTCGCATTTTTGATGAAATATGAGTCATCCATCCTTCCTCGTGCCGTACAAGTGGTTTAGAGAAATTTTTCAAAACCTCGCTTCTCTATAGGGTGCAGACCAGTAAATCGGTCCGAAATTGCCTGCGCCGGCCAAATCACGATTTGCATGCCCTCAAAATCTTCGGTATTTGAGCATGCTGTGGGCCATGAACTTGAGGGTTTGTAAAACATATGGGTGGAAACCGTGCACAGGACTTGGAGCTTGCAGTTCTGTGTACTTTTGATGTAATTTGGACCCTAAAAGCGCTCTACTTTGCAATGGAGTGTAGGCATCGTTTTTCAAAATGGCGATGGGCTTCAGGACTATTTTCAGGGTGATCATCTTCAGATGGAAATTTCTCCTAAAAGTCATCAGTTGACCCCCCGAAAATTGAAAAGAAAATGAAAGATGATGAAATAAGCTTTAATTTGATGTGTGTCTCGAACAGCTTGGAGAGTTGTGAGTATTTTTCCCGAATTTTTGAAGTGGGAGCATTTACCATTGGGGTCAATGGAAGTTTATTTACTGGTCTGCTACCTACATGTAGTTTCAAAATGGCGTCTTCCACTGTTTGTTGTCAAATGTTTGCGGAGTGTTTTTTTTCAGGGGCGGAACCTGGGGGCAGCGTTTCAAAAGGGGTCACCAATGGCGGTTCCGCAACAAATGCGCCCAAAATCTGAATAGGGCCGATGGACCGTCCTCCAACACAGCAATTTCGAGCGAGCAAGGGGGTAATTTGGGGTCGAAAGGAGCAAAACTCATTTCACGCCCGTTGGGGCGCNCTACAGTAGGGTAGCNCCNAACAGGGGGCTTGNTTNCAGNCCAGANATNGNGGTCAGAGATTTTTTTCGCATTTTTGATGAAATATGAGTCATCCATCCTTCCTCGTGCCGTACAAGTGGTTTAGAGAAATTTTTCAAAACCTCGCTTCTCTATAGGGTGCAGACCAGTAAATCGGTCCGAAATTGCCTGCGCCGGCCAAATCACGATTTGCATGCCCTCAAAATCTTCGGTATTTGAGCATGCTGTGGGCCATGAACTTGAGGGTTTGTAAAACATATGGGTGGAAACCGTGCACAGGACTTGGAGCTTGCAGTTCTGTGTACTTTTGATGTAATTTGGACCCTAAAAGCGCTCTACTTTGCAATGGAGTGTAGGCATCGGTTTTCAAAATGGCGATGGGCTTCAGGACTATTTTCAGGGGTGATCATCTTCAGATGGAAATTTCTCCTAAAAGTCATCAGTTGACCCCCCGAAAATTGAAAAGAAAATGAAAGATGATGAAATAAGCTTTAATTTGATGTGTGTCTCGAACAGCTTGGAGAGTTGTGAGTATTTTCCCGAATTTTTGAAGTGGGAGCATTTACCATTGGGGTCAATGGAAGTTTATTTACTGGTCTGCTACCTACATGTAGTTTCAAAATGGCGTCTTCCACTGTTTGTTGTCAAATGTTTGCGGAGTGTTTTTTTTTTTCAGGGGGGCGGAACCTGGGGGGGGGGCAGCGTTTCAAAAGGGGTCACCAATGGCGGTTCCGCAACAAATGCGCCCAAAATCTGAATAGGGCCGATGGACCGTCCTCCAACACAGCAATTTCGAGCGAACAAGGGGGGGGGGGGGTAATTTGGGGTCGAAAGGAGCAAAAACTCATTTCACGCCCGTTGGGGGCGCCCTACAGTAAGGTAGCCGCAAACAGAGGGCTTGTTTTCAGGCCAGAAATCGCAGTCAGAGATTTTTTTCGCATTTTTGATGAAATATGAGTCATCCATCCTTCCTCGTGCCGTACAAGTGGTTTAGAGAAATTTTTCAAAACCTCGCTTCTCTATAGGGTGCAGACCAGTAAATCGGTCCGAAATTGCCTGCGCCGGCCAAATCACGATTTGCATGCCCTCAAAATCTTCGGTATTTGAGCATGCTGTGGGCCATGAACTTGAGGGTTTGTAAAACATATGGGTGGAAACCGTGCACAGGACTTGGAGCTTGCAGTTCTGTGTACTTTTGATGTAATTTGGACCCTAAAAGCGCTCTACTTTGCAATGGAGTGTAGGCATCGTTTTTCAAAATGGCGATGGGCTTCAGGACTATTTTCAGGGTGATCATCTTCAGATGGAAATTTCTCCTAAAGTCAGCAGTTGAGCCGTCGAAAATTGAAAAGAAAATGAAAGTTCATTAAAAAATCTTTACTTTGATGTGTGTCTCGAACAGCTTGGAGAGTTGTGAGTAGTTTTTCCGAATTTTTGAAGTGGGAGCATTTACCATTGGGGTCAATGGAAGTTTATTTACTGGTCTGCTACCTACATGTAGTTTCAAAATGGCGTCTTCCACTGTTTGTTGTCAAATGTTTGCGGAGTGTTTTTTTTCAGGGGGGCGGAACCTGGGGGGGGGCAGCGTTTCAAAAGGGGTCACCAATGGCGGTTCCGCAACAAATGCGCCCAAAATCTGAATAGGGCCGATGGACCGTCCTCCAACACAGCAATTTCGAGCGAACAAGGGGGGGGGGGGGTAATTTGGGGTCGAAAGGAGCAAAAACTCATTTCACGCCCGTTGGGGGCGCCCTACAGTAAGGTAGCCGCAAACAGAGGGCTTGTTTTCAGGCCAGAAATCGCAGTCAGAGATTTTTTTCGCATTTTTGATGAAATATGAGTCATCCATCCTTCCTCGTGCCGTACAAGTGGTTTAGAGAAATTTTTCAAAACCTCGCTTCTCTATAGGGTGCAGACCAGTAAATCGGTCCGAAATTGCCTGCGCCGGCCAAATCACGATTTGCATGCCCTCAAAATCTTCGGTATTTGAGCATGCTGTGGGCCATGAACTTGAGGGTTTGTAAAACATATGGGTGGAAACCGTGCACAGGACTTGGAGCTTGCAGTTCTGTGTACTTTTGATGTAATTTGGACCCTAAAAGCGCTCTACTTTGCAATGGAGTGTAGGCATCGTTTTTCAAAATGGCGATGGGCTTCAGGACTATTTTCAGGGGTGATCATCTTCAGATGGAAATTTCTCCTAAAAGTCATCAGTTGACCCCCCGAAAATTGAAAAGAAAATGAAAGATGATGAAATAAGCTTTAATTTGATGTGTGTCTCGAACAGCTTGGAGAGTTGTGAGTATTTTTCCCGAATTTTTGAAGTGGGAGCATTTACCATTGGGGTCAATGGAAGTTTATTTACTGGTCTGCTACCTACATGTAGTTTCAAAATGGCGTCTTCCACTGTTTGTTGTCAAATGTTTGCGGAGTGTTTTTTTTTCAGGGGCGGAACCTGGGGCCAGCGTTTCAAAAGGGGTCACCAATGGCGGTTCCGCAACAAATGCGCCCAAAATCTGAATAGGGCCGATGGACCGTCCTCCAACACAGCAATTTCGAGCGAACAAGGGGGTAATTTGGGGTCGAAAGGAGCAATACTCATTTCACGCCCTTTGGGGGGGCCTAACAGTAAGGTAGCCGCAAACAGAGGGCTTGTCTTCGGACCAGAAATTGCAGTCGGAGATTTTTTTTTTCCCATTGTTTGATGAAATATGAGTCATCCATCCTTCCTCGTGCCGTACAAGTGGTTTAGAGAAATTTTTCAAAACCTCGCTTCTCTATAGGGTGCAGACCAGTAAATCGGTCCGAAATTGCCTGCGCCGGCCAAATCACGATTTGCATGCCCTCAAAATCTTCGGTATTTGAGCATGCTGTGGGCCATGAACTTGAGGGTTTGTAAAACATATGGGTGGAAACCGTGCACAGGACTTGGAGCTTGCAGTTCTGTGTACTTTTGATGTAATTTGGACCCTAAAAGCGCTCTACTTTGCAATGGAGTGTAGGCATCGTTTTTCAAAATGGCGATGGGCTTCAGGACTATTTTCAGGGGTGATCATCTTCAGATGGAAATTTCTCCTAAAAGTCATCAGTTGACCCCCCGAAAATTGAAAAGAAAATGAAAGATGATGAAATAAGCTTTAATTTGATGTGTGTCTCGAACAGCTTGGAGAGTTGTGAGTATTTTTCCCGAATTTTTGAAGTGGGAGCATTTACCATTGGGGTCAATGGAAGTTTATTTACTGGTCTGCTACCTACATGTAGTTTCAAAATGGCGTCTTCCACTGTTTGTTGTCAAATGTTTGCGGAGTGTTTTTTTTTTTCAGGGGGGCGGAACCTGGGGGAGGGGGGTAGCGTTTCAAAAGGGGTCACCAATGGCGGTTCCGCAACAAATGCGCCCAAAATCTGAATAGGGCCGATGGACCGTCCTCCAACACAGCAATTTCGAGCGAACAAGGGGGGGGGGGGTTAATTTGGGGTCGAAAGGAGCAAAAACTCATTTCACGCCCGTTCGGGCGGCCCTACAGTAGGGTAGCCGCCAACAGAGTCCTAGTTTTCAGCCCAGCCATCGCAAGCAGAGATGATTTTTTTCGTAATTTTATGATGAAATATGAGTCATCCATCCTTCCTCGTGCCGTACAAGTGGTTTAGAGAAATTTTTCAAAACCTCGCTTCTCTATAGGGTGCAGACCAGTAAATCGGTCCGAAATTGCCTGCGCCGGCCAAATCACGATTTGCATGCCCTCAAAATCTTCGGTATTTGAGCATGCTGTGGGCCATGAACTTGAGGGTTTGTAAAACATATGGGTGGAAACCGTGCACAGGACTTGGAGCTTGCAGTTCTGTGTACTTTTGATGTAATTTGGACCCTAAAAGCGCTCTACTTTGCAATGGAGTGTAGGCATCGTTTTTCAAAATGGCGATGGGCTTCAGGACTATTTTCAGGGGTGATCATCTTCAGATGGAAATTTCTCCTAAAAGTCATCAGTTGACCCCCCGAAAATTGAAAAGAAAATGAAAGATGATGAAATAAGCTTTAATTTGATGTGTGTCTCGAACAGCTTGGAGAGTTGTGAGTATTTTTCCCGAATTTTTGAAGTGGGAGCATTTACCATTGGGGTCAATGGAAGTTTATTTACTGGTCTGCTACCTACATGTAGTTTCAAATGGCGTCTTCCACTGTTTGGTGTCAATTGTTTGCGGGGTTTTTTTTTTCCAGGGGGGCGGAACCTGGGGGGGGGGGCAGCGTTTCAAAAGGGGTCACCAATGGCGGTTCCGCAACAAATGCGCCCAAAATCTGAATAGGGCCGATGGACCGTCCTCCAACACAGCAATTTCGAGCGAACAAGGGGGGGGGTAATTTGGGGTCGAAAGGAGCAAAACTCATTTCACGCCCGTTGGGGCGCCCTACAGTAAGGTAGCCGCAAACAGAGGGCTTGTTTTCAGGCCAGAAATCGCAGTCAGAGATTTTTTTCGCATTTTTTGATGAAATATGAGTCATCCATCCTTCCTCGTGCCGTACAAGTGGTTTAGAGAAATTTTTCAAAACCTCGCTTCTCTATAGGGTGCAGACCAGTAAATCGGTCCGAAATTGCCTGCGCCGGCCAAATCACGATTTGCATGCCCTCAAAATCTTCGGTATTTGAGCATGCTGTGGGCCATGAACTTGAGGGTTTGTAAAACATATGGGTGGAAACCGTGCACAGGACTTGGAGCTTGCAGTTCTGTGTACTTTTGATGTAATTTGGACCCTAAAAGCGCTCTACTTTGCAATGGAGTGTAGGCATCGTTTTTCAAAATGGCGATGGGCTTCAGGACTATTTTCAGGGGTGATCATCTTCAGATGGAAATTTCTCCTAAAAGTCATCAGTTGACCCCCCGAAAATTGAAAAGAAAATGAAAGATGATGAAATAAGCTTTAATTTGATGTGTGTCTCGAACAGCTTGGAGAGTTGTGAGTATTTTTCCCGAATTTTTGAAGTGGGAGCATTTACCATTGGGGTCAATGGAAGTTTATTTACTGGTCTGCTACCTACATGTAGTTTCAAAATGGCGTCTTCCACTGTTTGTTGTCAAATGTTTGCGGAGTGTTTTTTTTTTCAGGGGGGCGGAACCTGGGGGGGGGGGCAGCGTTTCAAAAGGGGTCACCAATGGCGGTTCCGCAACAAATGCGCCCAAAATCTGAATAGGGCCGATGGACCGTCCTCCAACACAGCAATTTCGAGCGAACAAGGGGGGGGGGGGGTAATTTGGGGTCGAAAGGAGCAAAAACTCATTTCACGCCCGTTGGGGGCGCCCTACAGTAAGGTAGCCGCAAACAGAGGGCTTGTTTTCAGGCCAGAAATCGCAGTCAGAGATTTTTTTTTTCGCATTTTTTTGATGAAATATGAGTCATCCATCCTTCCTCGTGCCGTACAAGTGGTTTAGAGAAATTTTTCAAAACCTCGCTTCTCTATAGGGTGCAGACCAGTAAATCGGTCCGAAATTGCCTGCGCCGGCCAAATCACGATTTGCATGCCCTCAAAATCTTCGGTATTTGAGCATGCTGTGGGCCATGAACTTGAGGGTTTGTAAAACATATGGGTGGAAACCGTGCACAGGACTTGGAGCTTGCAGTTCTGTGTACTTTTGATGTAATTTGGACCCTAAAAGCGCTCTACTTTGCAATGGAGTGTAGGCATCGTTTTTCAAAATGGCGATGGGCTTCAGGACTATTTTCAGGGTGATCATCTTCAGATGGAAATTTCTCCTAAAAGTCATCAGTTGACCCCCGACCTGAAATTGAAAAGAAAATGAAAGATGATGAAATAAGCTTTAATTTGATGTGTGTGTCGAATCGAACAGTGGAGAGTTGTGAGTATTTTTAGCGGATTTTTGAAGTGGGAGCATTTACCATTGGGGTCAATGGAAGTTTATTTACTGGTCTGCTACCTACATGTAGTTTCAAAATGGCGTCTTCCACTGTTTGTTGTCAAATGTTTGCGGAGTGTTTTTTTTTTTCAGGGGGGCGGAACCTGGGGGGGGGGCAGCGTTTCAAAAGGGGTCACCAATGGCGGTTCCGCAACAAATGCGCCCAAAATCTGAATAGGGCCGATGGACCGTCCTCCAACACAGCAATTTCGAGCGAACAAGGGGGGGGGGGGTAATTTGGGGTCGAAAGGAGCAAAAACTCATTTCACGCCCGTTGGGGGCGCCCTACAGTAAGGTAGCCGCAAACAGAGGGCTTGTTTTCAGGCCAGAAATCGCAGTCAGAGATTTTTTTTTTCGCATTTGTTTGATGAAATATGAGTCATCCATCCTTCCTCGTGCCGTACAAGTGGTTTAGAGAAATTTTTCAAAACCTCGCTTCTCTATAGGGTGCAGACCAGTAAATCGGTCCGAAATTGCCTGCGCCGGCCAAATCACGATTTGCATGCCCTCAAAATCTTCGGTATTTGAGCATGCTGTGGGCCATGAACTTGAGGGTTTGTAAAACATATGGGTGGAAACCGTGCACAGGACTTGGAGCTTGCAGTTCTGTGTACTTTTGATGTAATTTGGACCCTAAAAGCGCTCTACTTTGCAATGGAGTGTAGGCATCGTTTTTCAAAATGGCGATGGGCTTCAGGACTATTTTCAGGGGTGATCATCTTCAGATGGAAATTTCTCCTAAAAGTCATCAGTTGACCCCCCGAAAATTGAAAAGAAAATGAAAGATGATGAAATAAGCTTTAATTTGATGTGTGTCTCGAACAGCTTGGAGAGTTGTGAGTATTTTTCCTATTTTTTTTGGAAATGGGCGCATTTACCATTGGGGTCAATGGAAGTTTATTTACTGGTCTGCTACCTACATGTAGTTTCAAAATGGCGTCTTCCACTGTTTGTTGTGAAATGTTTGCGGAGTGTTTTTTTTTTTCTGGGGCGGAACCTGGGTGCAGCGTTTCAAAAGGGGTCACCAATGGCGGTTCCGCAACAAATGCGCCCAAAATCTGAATAGGGCCGATGGACCGTCCTCCAACACAGCAATTTCGAGCGAACAAGGGGGTAATTTGGGGTCGAAAGGAGCAAAACTCATTTCACGCGCGTTGGGGGCGCCCTACAGTAAGGTAGCCGCATATCGAGGGGTTGTTTTCAGGCCCGAAAGCGCCGTCAGCGATTCGTTTTTTCGCATTTTTGATGAAATATGAGTCATCCATCCTTCCTCGTGCCGTACAAGTGGTTTAGAGAAATTTTTCAAAACCTCGCTTCTCTATAGGGTGCAGACCAGTAAATCGGTCCGAAATTGCCTGCGCCGGCCAAATCACGATTTGCATGCCCTCAAAATCTTCGGTATTTGAGCATGCTGTGGGCCATGAACTTGAGGGTTTGTAAAACATATGGGTGGAAACCGTGCACAGGACTTGGAGCTTGCAGTTCTGTGTACTTTTGATGTAATTTGGACCCTAAAAGCGCTCTACTTTGCAATGGAGTGTAGGCATCGTTTTTCAAAATGGCGATGGGCTTCAGGACTATTTTCAGGGGTGATCATCTTCAGATGGAAATTTCTCCTAAAAGTCATCAGTTGACCCCCCGAAAATTGAAAAGAAAATGAAAGATGATGAAATAAGCTTTAATTTGATGTGTGTCTCGAACAGCTTGGAGAGTTGTGAGTATTTTTCCCAATTTTGAAGTGGGAGCATTTACCATTGGGGTCAATGGAAGTTTATTTACTGGTCTGTTACCTATATGTGGTTTCAAAATGGCGTCTTCCCCTGTTTGTTGTCAAATGTTTGCGGGGTGTTTTTTTTTTCAGGGGGGCGGAACCTGGGGGCAGCGTTTCAAAGGGTCACCAATGGCGGTTCCGCAACAAATGCGCCCATAATCTGAATAGGGCCGATGGACCGTCCTCCAACACAGCAGTTTCGGGCGAACAAGGGGGTAATTTGGGGTCGAAAGGAGCAAAAACTCATTTCACGCCCGTTGGGGGCGCCCTACAGTAAGGTAGCCGCAAACAGAGGGCTTGTTTTCAGGCCAGAAATCGCAGTCAGAGATTTTTTTCGCATTTTTTGATGAAATATGAGTCATCCATCCTTCCTCGTGCCGTACAAGTGGTTTAGAGAAATTTTCAAAACCTCGCTTCTCTGTAGTTTCAAAATGGCGTCTTCCACTGTTTGTTGTCAAATGTTTGCGGAGTGTTTTTTTTTCAGGGGGGCGGAACCTGGGGGGGGGGGGGCAGCGTTTCAAAAGGGGTCACCAATGGCGGTTCCGCAACAAATGCGCCCAAAATCTGAATAGGGCCGATGGACCGTCCTCCAACACAGCAATTTCGAGCGAACAAGGGGGTAATTTGGGGTCGAAAGGAGCAAAACTCATTTCACGCCCGTTGGGGGCGCCCTACAGTAAGGTAGCCGCAAACAGAGGGCTTGTTTTCAGGCCAGAAATCGCAGTCAGAGATTTTTTTCGCATTTTTGATGAAATATGAGTCATCCATCCTTCCTCGTGCCGTACAAGTGGTTTAGAGAAATTTTTCAAAACCTCGCTTCTCTATAGGGTGCAGACCAGTAAATCGGTCCGAAATTGCCTGCGCCGGCCAAATCACGATTTGCATGCCCTCAAAATCTTCGGTATTTGAGCATGCTGTGGGCCATGAACTTGAGGGTTTGTAAAACATATGGGTGGAAACCGTGCACAGGACTTGGAGCTTGCAGTTCTGTGTACTTTTGATGTAATTTGGACCCTAAAAGCGCTCTACTTTGCAATGGAGTGTAGGCATCGTTTTTCAAAATGGCGATGGGCTTCAGGACTATTTTCAGGGGTGATCATCTTCAGATGGAAATTTCTCCTAAAAGTCATCAGTTGCCATGTCGAAAATAGGAAAGATATTGAAAGTTGAGCAAATAAGCTTTAATTTGATGTGTGTCTCGAACAGCTTGGAGAGTTGTGATTATTTTTCCGCAATTTTTGAAGTGGGAGCATTTACCATTGGGGTCAATGGAAGTTGATTTACTGGTCTGCTACCTACATGTAGTTTCAAAATGGCGTCTTCCACTGTTTGTTGTCAAATGTTTGCGGAGTGTTTTTTTTTCAGGGGGCGGAACCTGGGGGCAGCGTTTCAAAGGGTCACCAATGGCGGTTCCGCAACAAATGCGCCCAAAATCTGAGTAGGGCCGTTGGTCCGTCCTCCAACACAGCAATTTCGAGCGAACAAGGGGTAATTTGGGGTCGAAAGGAGCAAAACTCATTTCACGCCCGTTGGGGGCGCCCTACAGTAAGGTAGCCGCAAACAGAGGGCTTGTTTTCAGGCCAGAAATCGCAGTCAGAGATTTTTTTCGCATTTTTGATGAAATATGAGTCATCCATCCTTCCTCGTGCCGTACAAGTGGTTTTGAGAAATTTTTCAAAACCTCGCTTCTCTGTAGTTTCAAAATGGCGTCTTCCACTGTTTGTTGTCAAATGTTTGCGGAGTGTTTTTTTTTTCAGGGGGGCGGAACCTGGGGGGGGGGGCAGCGTTTCAAAAGGGGTCACCAATGGCGGTTCCGCAACAAATGCGCCCAAAATCTGAATAGGGCCGATGGACCGTCCTCCAACACAGCAATTTCGAGCGAACAAGGGGGGGGGGGGGTAATTTGGGGTCGAAAGGGGCAAAAACTCATTTCACCCCCGTGGGGGGGCCCCAAAGGAAAGGTAGCCGCAAACAAGGGGTTTTTTTTCAGGCCAGAAATCGAAGCAGGAGATTTTTTTCGCATTTTTGATGAAATATGAGTCATCCATCCTTCCTCGTGCCGTACAAGTGGTTTAGAGAAATTTTTCAAAACCTCGCTTCTCTATAGGGTGCAGACCAGTAAATCGGTCCGAAATTGCCTGCGCCGGCCAAATCACGATTTGCATGCCCTCAAAATCTTCGGTATTTGAGCATGCTGTGGGCCATGAACTTGAGGGTTTGTAAAACATATGGGTGGAAACCGTGCACAGGACTTGGAGCTTGCAGTTCTGTGTACTTTTGATGTAATTTGGACCCTAAAAGCGCTCTACTTTGCAATGGAGTGTAGGCATCGTTTTCAAAATGGCGATTGGATTGAAGACTATTTTCGAGGGCGATCATCCTCAGTTGGCAATTTCGCCTAAAAGTCATCAGTTGACCCCCCGAAAATTGAAAAGAAAATGAAAGATGATGAAATAAGCTTTAATTTGATGTGTGTCTCGAACAGCTTGGAGAGTTGTGAGTATTTGTCCCGTAATTTTGAAGTGGGAGCATTTACCATTGGGGTCAATGGAAGTTTATTTACTGGTCTGCTACCTACATGTAGTTTCAAAATGGCGTCTTCCACTGTTTGTTGTCAAATGTTTGCGGAGTGTTTTTTTTCAGGGGGCGGAACCTGGGGGCAGCGTTTCAAAGGGGTCACCAATGGCGGTTCCGCAACAAATGCGCCCAAAATCTGAATAGGGCCGATGGACCGTCCTCCAACACAGCAATTTCGAGCGAACAAGGGGGGGGGGGGTAATTTGGGGTCGAAAGGAGCAAAAACTCATTTCACGCCCGTTGGGGGCGCCCTACAGTAAGGTAGCCGCAAACAGAGGGCTTGTTTTCAGGCCAGAAATCGCAGTCAGAGATTTTTTTTTCGCATTTTTTTGATGAAATATGAGTCATCCATCCTTCCTCGTGCCGTACAAGTGGTTTAGAGAAATTTTTCAAAACCTCGCTTCTCTGTAGTTTCAAAATGGCGTCTTCCACTGTTTGTTGTCAAATGTTTGCGGAGTGTTTTTTTTTTTTCAGGGGGGCGGAACCTGGGGGGGGGGGGCAGCGTTTCAAAAGGGGTCACCAATGGCGGTTCCGCAACAAATGCGCCCAAAATCTGAATAGGGCCGATGGACCGTCCTCCAACACAGCAATTTCGAGCGAACAAGGGGGGGGGGGGGTAATTTGGGGTCGAAAGGAGCAAAAACTCATTTCACGCCCGTTGGGGGCGCCCTACAGTAAGGTAGCCGCAAACAGAGGGCTTGTTTTCAGGCCAGAAATCGCAGTCAGAGATTTTTTTTTTCGCATTTTTCTGATGAAATATGAGTCATCCATCCTTCCTCGTGCCGTACAAGTGGTTTAGAGAAATTTTTCAAAACCTCGCTTCTCTATAGGGTGCAGACCAGTAAATCGGTCCGAAATTGCCTGCGCCGGCCAAATCACGATTTGCATGCCCTCAAAATCTTCGGTATTTGAGCATGCTGTGGGCCATGAACTTGAGGGTTTGTAAAACATATGGGTGGAAACCGTGCACAGGACTTGGAGCTTGCAGTTCTGTGTACTTTTGATGTAATTTGGACCCTAAAAGCGCTCTACTTTGCAATGGAGTGTAGGCATCGTTTTAAAAATTGGCGATGGGCTTCAGGACTATTTTCAGGGGTGATCATCTTCAGATGGAAATTTCTCCTAAAAGTCATCAGTTGACCCCCCGAAAATTGAAAAGAAAATGAAAGATGATGAAATAAGCTTTAATTTGATGTGTGTCTCGAACAGCTTGGAGAGTTGTGAGTATTTTTCCCGAATTTTTGAAGTGGGAGCATTTACCATTGGGGTCAATGGAAGTTTATTTACTGGTCTGCTACCTACATGTAGTTTCAAAATGGCGTCTTCCACTGTTTGTTGTCAAATGTTTGCGGAGTGTTTTTTTTTTTCAGGGGGGCGGAACCTGGGGGGGGGGCAGCGTTTCAAAAGGGGTCACCAATGGCGGTTCCGCAACAAATGCGCCCAAAATCTGAATAGGGCCGATGGACCGTCCTCCAACACAGCAATTTCGAGCGAACAAGGGGGGGGGGTAATTTGGGGTCGAAAGGAGCAAAAACTCATTTCACGCCCGTTGGGGGCGCCCTACAGTAAGGTAGCCGCAAACAGAGGGCTTGTTTTCAGGCCAGAAATCGCAGTCAGAGATTTTTTTCACATTTTTGATGAAATATGAGTCATCCATCCTTCCTCGTGCCGTACAAGTGGTTTAGAGAAATTTTTCAAAACCTCGCTTCTCTGTAGTTTCAAAATGGCGTCTTCCACTGTTTGTTGTCAAATGTTTGCGGAGTGTTTTTTTTTTTCAGGGGCGGAACCTGGGGGCAGCGTTTCAAAAGGGTCACCAATGGCGGTTCCTCAACAAATGCTCCCAAAATCTGAATAGGGCCGATGGACCTTCCTCCAACACAGCAATTTCGAGCGAACAAGTTTTTGGGGGTGGGAATTTGGGGTCGAAAGGAGCAAAAACTCATTTCACGCCCGTTGGGGGCGCCCTACAGTAAGGTAGCCGCAAACAGAGGGCTTGTTTTCAGGCCAGAAATCGCAGTCAGAGATTTTTTTCGCATTTTTGATGAAATATGAGTCATCCATCCTTCCTCGTGCCGTACAAGTGGTTTAGAGAAATTTTTCAAAACCTCGCTTCTCTATAGGGTGCAGACCAGTAAATCGGTCCGAAATTGCCTGCGCCGGCCAAATCACGATTTGCATGCCCTCAAAATCTTCGGTATTTGAGCATGCTGTGGGCCATGAACTTGAGGGTTTGTAAAACATATGGGTGGAAACCGTGCACAGGACTTGGAGCTTGCAGTTCTGTGTACTTTTGATGTAATTTGGACCCTAAAAGCGCTCTACTTTGCTATGGAGTGTAGGCAGTATCTGTCAAAATGGCGATGGGCTTCAGGACTAGTTTCAGGGGTGATCATCTTCAGATGGAAATTTCTCCTAAAAGTTATCAGTTGAAACCCCGAAAATTGAAAAGAAAATGAAAGATGATGAAATAAGCTTTAATTTGATGTGTGTCTCGAACAGCTTGGTGAGTTTTGAGTATTTTTCCCAACTTTTTTATGTGAGAGCATTTACCATTGGGGTCAATGGAAGTTTATTTACTGGTCTGCTACCTACATGTAGTTTCAAAATGGCGTCTTCCACTGTTTGTTGTCAAATGTTTGCGGAGTGTTTTTTTTTTTCAGGGGGGCGGAACCTGGGGGGGGGGGAAGCGGTTCAAAAGGTGTCACCAATGGCGGTTCCGCAACAAATGCGCCCAAAATCTGAATATGGCCGATGGACCGTCCTCCAACACAGCAATTTCGAGCGAACAAGGGGGTAATTTGGGGTCGAAAGGAGCAAAACTCATTTCACGCCCGTTGGTGGCGCCCTACAGCAAGGGAGCCGCCAACAGAGGGCTTGTTTTCAGGCCAGAAATAGCAGACAGAGCTTTTTTTTTTCGCATTTTTTTGATGAAATAAGAGTCATCCTTCCTGCATCGTGCCGTACAAGTGGTTTAAAGAAATTTTTCAAAACCTCGCTTCTCTGTAGTTTCAAAATGGCGTCTTCCACTGTTTGTTGTCAAATGATGCCGGAGTGTTTTTTTTCAGGGGGGCGGAACCTGGGGTCAGCGTTTCAAAAGGGGTCACCAATGGCGGTTCCGCAACAAATGCGCCCAAAATCTGAATAGGGCCGATGGACCGTCCTCCAACACAGCAATTTCGAGCGAACAAGGGGGGGGGGGGGTAATTTGGGGTCGAAAGGAGCAAAAACTCATTTCACGCCCGTTGGGGGCGCCCTACAGTAAGGTAGCCGCAAACAGAGGGCTTGTTTTCAGGCCAGAAATCGCAGTCAGAGATTTTTTTTCGCAATTTTTTGATGAAATATGAGTCATCCATCCTTCCTCGTGCCGTACAAGTGGTTTAGAGAAATTTTTCAAAACCTCGCTTCTCTATAGGGTGCAGACCAGTAAATCGGTCCGAAATTGCCTGCGCCGGCCAAATCACGATTTGCATGCCCTCAAAATCTTCGGTATTTGAGCATGCTGTGGGCCATGAACTTGAGGGTTTGTAAAACATATGGGTGGAAACCGTGCACAGGACTTGGAGCTTGCAGTTCTGTGTACTTTTGATGTAATTTGGACCCTAAAAGCGCTCTACTTTGCAATGGAGTGTAGGCATCGTTTTTCAAAATGGCGATGGGCTTCAGGACTATTTTCAGGGGTGATCATCTTCAGATGGAAATTTCTCCTAAAAGTCATCAGTTGACCCCCCGAAAATTGAAAAGAAAATGAAAGATGATGAAATAAGCTTTAATTTGATGTGTGTCTCGAACAGCTTGGAGAGTTGTGAGTATTTTTCCCGAATTTTGAAGTGGGAGCATTTACCATTGGGGTCAATGGAAGTTTATTTACTGGTCTGCTACCTACATGTAGTTTCAAAATGGCGTCTTCCACTGTTTGTTGTCAAATGTTTGCGGAGTGTTTTTTTTCAGGGGGGCGGAACCTGGGGTCAGCGTTTCAAAAGGGGTCACCAATGGCGGTTCCGCAACAAATGCGCCCAAAATCTGAATAGGGCCGATGGACCGTCCTCCAACACAGCAATTTCGAGCGAACAAGGGGGGGGGGGTAATTTGGGGTCGAAAGGAGCAAAAACTCATTTCACGCCCGTTGGGGGGCCCTACATAAAGGTAGCCGCAAAAAGGGGGCTTGTTTTCAGGCCAGAAATCACCTTCAGAGATTTTTTTCGCATTTTTGATGAAATATGAGTCATCCATCCTTCCTCGTGCCGTACAAGTGGTTTAGAGAAATTTTTCAAAACCTCGCTTCTCTGTAGTTTCAAAATGGCGTCTTCCACTGTTTGTTGTCAAATGTTTGCGGAGTGTTTTTTTTTTTTCAGGGGGGCGGAACCTGGGGGGGGGCAGCGTTTCAAAAGGGGTCACCAATGGCGGTTCCGCAACAAATGCGCCCAAAATCTGAATAGGGCCGATGGACCGTCCTCCAACACAGCAATTTCGAGCGAACAAGGGGGGGGGGGGGGTAATTTGGGGTCGAAAGGAGCAAAAACTCATTTCACGCCCGTTGGGGGCGCCCTACAGTAAGGTAGCCGCAAACAGAGGGCTTGTTTTCAGGCCAGAAATCGCAGTCAGAGATTTTTTTTTCGCATTTTTTTGATGAAATATGAGTCATCCATCCTTCCTCGTGCCGTACAAGTGGTTTAGAGAAATTTTTCAAAACCTCGCTTCTCTATAGGGTGCAGACCAGTAAATCGGTCCGAAATTGCCTGCGCCGGCCAAATCACGATTTGCATGCCCTCAAAATCTTCGGTATTTGAGCATGCTGTGGGCCATGAACTTGAGGGTTTGTAAAACATATGGGTGGAAACCGTGCACAGGACTTGGAGCTTGCAGTTCTGTGTACTTTTGATGTAATTTGGACCCTAAAAGCGCTCTACTTTGCAATGGAGTGTAGGCATCTGTTTCCAAAATTGCGATGGGCTTCAGGACTATTTTCAGGGGTGATCATCTTCAGATGGAAATTTCTCCTAAAAGTCATCAGTTGACCCCCCGAAAATTGAAAAGAAAATGAAAGATGATGAAATAAGCTTTAATTTGATGTGTGTCTCGAACAGCTTGGAGAGTTGTGAGTATTTTTCCCGAATTTTTGAAGTGGGAGCATTTACCATTGGGGTCAATGGAAGTTTATTTACTGGTCTGCTACCTACATGTAGTTTCAAAATGGCGTCTTCCACTGTTTGTTGTCAAATGTTTGCGGAGTGTTTTTTTTTCAGGGGCGGAACCTGGGGGCAGCGTTTCAAAAGGGGTCACCAATGGCGGTTCCGCAACAAATGCGCCCAAAATCTGAATAGGGCCGATGGACCGTCCTCCAACACAGCAATTTCGAGCGAACAAGGGGGTAATTTGGGGTCGAAAGGAGCAAAACATCATTTCACGCCCGTTGGGGGCTCCCTACAGTAAGGTAGACGCAAACAGAGGGCTTGATTTTAGGCCAGAAATCGCAGTCAGAGATTTTTTTTCTCTCAAATTTTTGATGAAATATGAGTCATCCATCCTTCCTCATGCCGTACAAGTGGTTTAGAGAAATTTTTCAAAACCTCGCTTCTCTGTAGTTTCAAAATGGCGTCTTCCACTGTTTGTTGTCAAATGTTTGCGGAGTGTTTTTTTTTTCAGGGGGGCGGAACCTGGGGGGGGGGGCAGCGTTTCAAAAGGGGTCACCAATGGCGGTTCCGCAACAAATGCGCCCAAAATCTGAATAGGGCCGATGGACCGTCCTCCAACACAGCAATTTCGAGCGAACAAGGGTGGGGGGGGGTAATTTGGGGTCGAAAGGAGCAAAAACTCATTTCACGCCCGTTGGGGCGCCCTACAGTAAGGTAGCCGCAAACAGAGGGCTTGTTTTCAGGCCAGAAATCGCAGTCAGAGATTTTTTTTTTCGCATTTTTTTGATGAAATATGAGTCATCCATCCTTCCTCGTGCCGTACAAGTGGTTTAGAGAAATTTTTCAAAACCTCGCTTCTCTATAGGGTGCAGACCAGTAAATCGGTCCGAAATTGCCTGCGCCGGCCAAATCACGATTTGCATGCCCTCAAAATCTTCGGTATTTGAGCATGCTGTGGGCCATGAACTTGAGGGTTTGTAAAACATATGGGTGGAAACCGTGCACAGGACTTGGAGCTTGCAGTTCTGTGTACTTTTGATGTAATTTGGACCCTAAAAGCGCTCTACTTTGCAATGGAGTGTAGGCATCGTTTTTCAAAATGGCGATGGGCTTCAGGACTATTTTCAGGGGTGATCATCTTCAGATGGAAATTTCTCCTAAAAGTCATCAGTTGACCCCCCGAAAATTGAAAAGAAAATGAAAGATGATGAAATAAGCTTTAATTTGATGTGTGTCTCGAACAGCTTGGAGAGTTGTGAGTATTTTTCCCGAATTTTTGAAGTGGGAGCATTTACCATTGGGGTCAATGGAAGTTTATTTACTGGTCTGCTACCTACATGTAGTTTCAAAATGGCGTCTTCCACTGTTTGTTGTCAAATGTTTGCGGAGTGTTTTTTTTTCAGGGGCGGAACCTGGGGGCAGCGTTTCAAAGGGGTCACCAATGGCGGTTCCGCAACAAATGCGCCCAAAATCTGAATAGGGCCGATGGACCGTCCTCCAACACAGCAATTTCGAGCGAACAAGGGGGGGGGGGGGTAATTTGGGGTCGAAAGGAGCAAAAACTCATTTCACGCCCGTTGGGGGCGCCCTACAGTAAGGTAGCCGCAAACAGAGGGCTTGTTTTCAGGCCAGAAATCGCAGTCAGAGATTTTTTTTTCGTATTTGTTTGATGAAATATGAGTCATCCATCCTTCCTCGTGCCGTACAAGTGGTTTAGAGAAATTTTTCAAAACCTCGCTTCTCTGTAGTTTCAAAATGGCGTCTTCCACTGTTTGTTGTCAAATGTTTGCGGAGTGTTTTTTTTTTTTCAGGGGGGCGGAACCTGGGGGGGGGGGGCAGCGTTTCAAAAGGGGTCACCAATGGCGGTTCCGCAACAAATGCGCCCAAAATCTGAATAGGGCCGATGGACCGTCCTCCAACACAGCAATTTCGAGCGAACAAGGGGGGGGGGGGGTAATTTGGGGTCGAAAGGAGCAAAAACTCATTTCACGCCCGTGGGGGGCGCCCAACGGAAAGTTGCCCCAAACAGGGGGCTTGTTTTCAGGCCAGAAATCGCAGTCAGAGATTTTTTTTTTCGCATTTTTTTGATGAAATATGAGTCATCCATCCTTCCTCGTGCCGTACAAGTGGTTTAGAGAAATTTTTCAAAACCTCGCTTCTCTATAGGGTGCAGACCAGTAAATCGGTCCGAAATTGCCTGCGCCGGCCAAATCACGATTTGCATGCCCTCAAAATCTTCGGTATTTGAGCATGCTGTGGGCCATGAACTTGAGGGTTTGTAAAACATATGGGTGGAAACCGTGCACAGGACTTGGAGCTTGCAGTTCTGTGTACTTTTGATGTAATTTGGACCCTAAAAGCGCTCTACTTTGCAATGGAGTGTAGGCATCGTTTTTCAAAATGGCGATGGGCTTCAGGACTATTTTCAGGGGTGATCATCTTCAGATTGCAATTTCTCCTAAAAGTCATCCGAAAATTGAAAAGAAAATGAAAGATGATGAAATAAGCTTTAATTTGATGTGTGTCTCGAACAGCTTGGAGAGTTGTGAGTATTTTTCCCGAATTTTTGAAGTGGGAGCATTTACCATTGGGGTCAATGGAAGTTTATTTACTGGTCTGCTACCTACATGTAGTTTCAAAATGGCGTCTTCCACTGTTTGTTGTCAAATGTTTGCGGAGTGTTTTTTTTTCAGGGGGCGGAACCTGGGGGCAGCGTTTCAAAAGGGGTCACCAATGGCGGTTCCGCAACAAATGCGCCCAAAATCTGAATAGGGCCGATGGACCGTCCTCCAACACAGCAATTTCGAGCGAACAAGGGGGTAATTTGGGGTCGAAAGGAGCAAAACTCATTTCACGCCCGTTGGGGCGCCCTACAGTAAGGTAGCCGCAAACAGAGGGCTTGTTTTCAGGCCAGAAATCGCAGTCAGAGATTTTTTTCGCATTTTTGATGAAATATGAGTCATCCATCCTTCCTCGTGCCGTACAAGTGGTTTGGAGAAATTTTTCAAAGCCTCGCTTCTCTGTAGTTTCAAAATGGCGTCTTCCACTGTTTGTTGTCAAATGTTTGCGGAGTGTTTTTTTTCAGGGGGGCGGAACCTGGGGGCAGCGTTTCAAAGGGGTCACCAATGGCGGTTCCGCAACAAATGCGCCCAAAATCTGAATAGGGCCGATGGACCGTCCTCCAACACAGCAATTTCGAGCGAACAAGGGGGGGGGGGGGTAATTTGGGGTCGAAAGGAGCAAAAACTCATTTCACGCCCGTTGGGGGCGCCCTACAGTAAGGTAGCCGCAAACAGAGGGCTTGTTTTCAGGCCAGAAATCCCAGTCAGAGATTTTTTTCGCATTTTTGATGAAATATGAGTCATCCATCCTTCCTCGTGCCGTACAAGTGGTTTAGAGAAATTTTTCAAAACCTCGCTTCTCTATAGGGTGCAGACCAGTAAATCGGTCCGAAATTGCCTGCGCCGGCCAAATCACGATTTGCATGCCCTCAAAATCTTCGGTATTTGAGCATGCTGTGGGCCATGAACTTGAGGGTTTGTAAAACATATGGGTGGAAACCGTGCACAGGACTTGGAGCTTGCAGTTCTGTGTACTTTTGATGTAATTTGGACCCTAAAAGCGCTCTACTTTGCAATGGAGTGTAGGCATCGTTTTTCAAAATGGCGATGGGCTTCAGGACTATTTTCAGGGGTGATCATCTTCAGATGGAAATTTCTCCTAAAAGTCATGAAAATTGAAAAGAAAATGAAAGATGATGAAATAAGCTTTAATTTGATGTGTGTCTCGAACAGCTTGGAGAGTTGTGAGTATTTTTCCCGAATTTTTGAAGTGGGAGCATTTACCATTGGGGTCAATGGAAGTTTATTTACTGGTCTGCTACCTACATGTAGTTTCAAAATGGCGTCTTCCACTGTTTGTTGTCAAATGTTTGCGGAGTGTTTTTTTTTTTAGGGGGGGGGAAACTGGGGGCAGCGTTTCAAAAGGGTCACCAATGGCGGTTCCGCAACAAATGCGCCCAAAATCTGAATAGGGCCGATGGACCGTCCTCCAACACAGCAATTTCGAGCGAACAAGGGGGTAATTTGGGGTCGAAAGGAGCAAAACTCATTTCACGCCCGCTTGGGGCGCCCTACAGTAAGGTAGCCGCAAACAGAGGGCTTGTTTTCAGGCCAGAAATCGCAGTCAGAGATTTTTTTTTTCGCATTTTTTTGATGAAATATGAGTCATCCATCCTTCCTCGTGCCGTACAAGTGGTTTAGAGAAATTTTTCAAAACCTCGCTTCTCTGTAGTTTCAAAATGGCGTCTTCCACTGTTTGTTGTCAAATGTTTGCGGAGTGTTTTTTTTTTTTCAGGGGGGCGGAACCTGGGGGGGGGGGCAGCGTTTCAAAAGGGGTCACCAATGGCGGTTCCGCAACAAATGCGCCCAAAATCTGAATAGGGCCGATGGACCGTCCTCCAACACAGCAATTTCGAGCGAACAAGGGGGGGGGGGGGTAATTTGGGGTCGAAAGGAGCAAAAACTCATTTCACGCCCGTTGGGGGCGCCCTACAGTAAGGTAGCCGCAAACAGAGGGCTTGTTTTCAGGCCAGAAATCGCAGTCAGAGATTTTTTTTTTCGCATTTTTTTGATGAAATATGAGTCATCCATCCTTCCTCGTGCCGTACAAGTGGTTTAGAGAAATTTTTCAAAACCTCGCTTCTCTATAGGGTGCAGACCAGTAAATCGGTCCGAAATTGCCTGCGCCGGCCAAATCACGATTTGCATGCCCTCAAAATCTTCGGTATTTGAGCATGCTGTGGGCCATGAACTTGAGGGTTTGTAAAACATATGGGTGGAAACCGTGCACAGGACTTGGAGCTTGCAGTTCTGTGTACTTTTGATGTAATTTGGACCCTAAAAGCGCTCTACTTTGCAATGGAGTGTAGGCATCGTTTTTCAAAATGGCGATGGGCTTCAGGACTATTTTCAGGGGTGATCATCTTCAGATGGAAATTTCTCCTAAAAGTCATCAGTTGACCCCCCGAAAATTGAAAAGAAAATGAAAGATGATGAAATAAGCTTTAATTTGATGTGTGTCTCGAACAGCTTGGAGAGTTGTGAGTATTTTTCCCGAATTTTTGAAGTGGGAGCATTTACCATTGGGGTCAATGGAAGTTTATTTACTGGTCTGCTACCTACATGTAGTTTCAAAATGGCGTCTTCCACTGTTTGTTGTCAAATGTTTGCGGAGTGTTTTTTTTTTTTCAGGGGGGCGGAACCTGGGGGGGGGGGCAGCGTTTCAAAAGGGGTCACCAATGGCGGTTCCGCAACAAATGCGCCCAAAATCTGAATAGGGCCGATGGACCGTCCTCCAACACAGCAATTTCGAGCGAACAAGGGGGGGGGGGGGTAATTTGGGGTCGAAAGGAGCAAAAACTCATTTCACGCCCGTTGGGGGCGCCCTACAGTAAGGTAGCCGCAAACAGAGGGCTTGTTTTCAGGCCAGAAATCGCAGTCAGAGATTTTTTTTTTCGCATTTTTTTGATGAAATATGAGTCATCCATCCTTCCTCGTGCCGTACAAGTGGTTTAGAGAAATTTTTCAAAACCTCGCTTCTCTGTAGTTTCAAAATGGCGTCTTCCACTGTTTGTTGTCAAATGTTTGCGGAGTGTTTTTTTTTTTTCAGGGGGGCGGAACCTGGGGGGGGGGCAGCGTTTCAAAAGGGGTCACCAATGGCGGTTCCGCAACAAATGCGCCCAAAATCTGAATAGGGCCGATGGACCGTCCTCCAACACAGCAATTTCGAGCGAACAAGGGGGGGGGGGGTAATTTGGGGTCGAAAGGAGCAAAAACTCATTTCACGCCCGTTGGGGGCGCCCTACAGTAAGGTAGCCGCAAACAGAGGGCTTGTTTTCAGGCCAGAAATCGCAGTCAGAGATTTTTTTTTTCGCATTTTTTTGATGAAATATGAGTCATCCATCCTTCCTCGTGCCGTACAAGTGGTTTAGAGAAATTTTTCAAAACCTCGCTTCTCTATAGGGTGCAGACCAGTAAATCGGTCCGAAATTGCCTGCGCCGGCCAAATCACGATTTGCATGCCCTCAAAATCTTCGGTATTTGAGCATGCTGTGGGCCATGAACTTGAGGGTTTGTAAAACATATGGGTGGAAACCGTGCACAGGACTTGGAGCTTGCAGTTCTGTGTACTTTTGATGTAATTTGGACCCTAAAAGCGCTCTACTTTGCAATGGAGTGTAGGCATCGTTTTTCAAAATGGCGATGGGCTTCAGGACTATTTTCAGGGGTGATCATCTTCAGATGGAAATTTCTCCTAAAAGTCATCAGTTGACCCCGGAAAATTGAAAAGAAAATGAAAGATGATGAAATAAGCTTTAATTTGATGTGTGTCTCGAACACCTTGGAGAGTTGTGAGTATTTTTCCAGAATTTTTGAAGTGGGAGCGTTTACCATTGGGGTCTATGTAAGTTTATTTACTGGTCTGCTACCTACATGTAGTTTCAAAATGGCGTCTTCCACTGTTTGTTGTCAAATGTTTGCGGAGTGTTTTTTTTTCAGGGGGCGGAACCTGGGGGCAGCGTTTCAAAAGGGGTCACCAATGGCGGTTCCGCAACAAATGCGCCCAAAATCTGAATAGGGCCGATGGACCGTCCTCCAACACAGCAATTTCGAGCGAACAAGGGGGTAATTTGGGGTCGAAAGGAGCAAAACTCATTTCACGCCCGTTGGGGGCGCCCTACAGTAAGGTAGCCGCAAACAGAGGGCTTGTTTTCAGGCCAGAAATCGCAGTCAGAGATTTTTTTCGCATTTTTGATGAAATATGAGTCATCCATCCTTCCTCGTGCCGTACAAGTGGTTTAGAGAAATTTTTCAAAACCTCGCTTCTCTGTAGTTTCAAAATGGCGTCTTCCACTGTTTGTTGTCAAATGTTTGCGGAGTGTTTTTTTTTTTTCAGGGGGGCGGAAACTGGGGGCAGCGTTTCAAAGGGGTCACCAATATCGGTTCCGCAACAAATGCGCCCACAATCTGAGCATCCCCGATGGACAGTCCTCCAACACAGCAATCTCGAGCGAACAAGGGGGTAATTTGGGGTCGAAAGGAGCAAAACTCATTTACCGCCCGTGGGGGGCGCCATAAAGCAAGGTAGCCGCAAACAGAGGGCTTGTTTTCAGGCCAGAAATAGCAGTCAGAGATTTTTTTATGCGCATTTTTTTGATGAAATATGAGTCATCCATCCTTCCTCGTGCCGTACAAGTGGTTTAGAGAAATTTTTCAAAACCTCGCTTCTCTATAGGGTGCAGACCAGTAAATCGGTCCGAAATTGCCTGCGCCGGCCAAATCACGATTTGCATGCCCTCAAAATCTTCGGTATTTGAGCATGCTGTGGGCCATGAACTTGAGGGTTTGTAAAACATATGGGTGGAAACCGTGCACAGGACTTGGAGCTTGCAGTTCTGTGTACTTTTGATGTAATTTGGACCCTAAAAGCGCTCTACTTTGCAATGGAGTGTAGGCATCGTTTTTCAAAATGGCGATGGGCTTCAGGACTATTTTCAGGGGTGATCATCTTCAGATGGAAATTTCTCCTAAAAGTCATCAGTTGACCCCCCGAAAATTGAAAAGAAAATGAAAGATGATGA
This sequence comes from Patiria pectinifera, assembly GCA_029964075.1. Lineage (NCBI taxonomy): Eukaryota > Metazoa > Echinodermata > Asteroidea > Valvatida > Asterinidae > Patiria > Patiria pectinifera. The sequence continues at coordinate 24,079,272 of CM057141.1, read as the reverse complement.
AATAAGCTTTAATTTGATGTGTGTCTCGAACAGCTTGGAGAGTTGTGAGTATTTTTCCCGAATTTTTGAAGTGGGAGCATTTACCATTGGGGTCAATGGAAGTTTATTTACTGGTCTGCTACCTACATGTAGTTTCAAAATGGCGTCTTCCACTGTTTGTTGTCAAATGTTTGCGGAGTGTTTTTTTTTTTTCAGGGGGGCGGAACCTGGGGGGGGGGCAGCGTTTCAAAAGGGGTCACCAATGGCGGTTCCGCAACAAATGCGCCCAAAATCTGAATAGGGCCGATGGACCGTCCTCCAACACAGCAATTTCGAGCGAACAAGGGGGGGGGGGGTAATTTGGGGTCGAAAGGAGAAAAAACCCATTTCACGCCCGTTGGGGGCGCCCTACAGTAAGGTAGCCGCAAACAGAGGGCTTGTTTTCAGGCCAGAAATCGCAGTCAGAGATTTTTTTTTTCGCATTTTTTTGATGAAATATGAGTCATCCATCCTTCCTCGTGCCGTACAAGTGGTTTAGAGAAATTTTTCAAAACCTCGCTTCTCTGTAGTTTCAAAATGGCGTCTTCCACTGTTTGTTGTCAAATGTTTGCGGAGTGTTTTTTTTTTTTCAGGGGGGCGGAACCTGGGGGGGGGGGCAGCGTTTCAAAAGGGGTCACCAATGGCGGTTCCGCAACAAATGCGCCCAAAATCTGAATAGGGCCGATGGACCGTCCTCCAACACAGCAATTTCGAGCGAACAAGGGGGGGGGGGGTAATTGGGGGTGAAAAGGAGCAAAACATCATTTCAGGCCGTTGGGGGGCCCCTACAGGAAGGGAGCCGCAAACAGAGGGCTTGTTTTCAGGCCAGAAATCGCAGTCAGAGATTTTTTTCGCATTTTTTGATGAAATATGAGTCATCCATCCTTCCTCGTGCCGTACAAGTGGTTTAGAGAAATTTTTCAAAACCTCGCTTCTCTATAGGGTGCAGACCAGTAAATCGGTCCGAAATTGCCTGCGCCGGCCAAATCACGATTTGCATGCCCTCAAAATCTTCGGTATTTGAGCATGCTGTGGGCCATGAACTTGAGGGTTTGTAAAACATATGGGTGGAAACCGTGCACAGGACTTGGAGCTTGCAGTTCTGTGTACTTTTGATGTAATTTGGACCCTAAAAGCGCTCTACTTTGCAATGGAGTGTAGGCATCGTTTTTCAAAATGGCGATGGGCTTCAGGACTATTTTCAGGGGTGATCATCTTCAGATGGAAATTTCTCCTAAAAGTCATCAGTTGACCCCACGAAAATTGAAAAGAAAATGAAAGATGATGAAATAAGCTTTAATTTGATGTGTGTCTCGAACAGCTTGGAGAGTTGTGAGTATTTTTCCCGAATTTTTGAAGTGGGAGCATTTACCATTGGGGTCAATGGAAGTTTATTTACTGGTCTGCTACCTACATGTAGTTTCAAAATGGCGTCTTCCACTGTTTGTTGTCAAATGTTTGCGGAGTGTTTTTTTTTCAGGGGCGGAACCTGGGGGCAGCGTTTCAAAAGGGGTCACCAATGGCGGTTCCGCAACAAATGCGCCCAAAATCTGAATAGGGCCGATGGACCGTCCTCCAACACAGCAATTTCGAGCGAACAAGGGGGTAATTTGGGGTCGAAAGGAGCAAAACTCATTTCACGCCCGTTGGGGGCGCCCTACAGTAAGGTAGCCGCAAACAGAGGGCTTGTTTTCAGGCCAGGAATCGCCGCCAGAGATTTTTTTCGCATTTTTGATGAAATATGAGTCATCCATCCTTCCTCGTGCCGTACAAGTGGTTTAGAGAAATTTTTCAAAACCTCGCTTCTCTGTAGTTTCAAATGGCGTCTTCCACTGTTTGTTGTCAAATGTTTGCGGAGTGTTTTTTTTTCAGGGGCGGAACCTGGGGGTAGCGTTTCAAAAGGGGTCACCAATGGCGGTTCCGCAACAAATGCGCCCAAAATCTGAATAGGGCCGATGGACCGTCCTCCAACACAGCAATTTCGAGCGAACAAGGGGGGGGGGGTAATTTGGGGTCGAAAGGAGCAAAAACTCATTTCACGCCCGTTGGGGGCGCCCTACAGTAAGGTAGCCGCAAACAGAGGGCTTGTTTTCAGGCCAGAAATCGCAGTCAGAGATTTTTCTCGCAATTTTTTGATGAAATATGAGTCATCCATCCTTCCTCGTGCCGTACAAGTGGTTTAGAGAAATTTTTCAAAACCTCGCTTCTCTATAGGGTGCAGACCAGTAAATCGGTCCGAAATTGCCTGCGCCGGCCAAATCACGATTTGCATGCCCTCAAAATCTTCGGTATTTGAGCATGCTGTGGGCCATGAACTTGAGGGTTTGTAAAACATATGGGTGGAAACCGTGCACAGGACTTGGAGCTTGCAGTTCTGTGTACTTTTGATGTAATTTGGACCCTAAAAGCGCTCTACTTTGCAATGGAGTGTAGGCATCGTTTTTCAAAATGGCGATGGGCTTCAGGACTATTTTCAGGGGTGATCATCTTCAGATGGAAATTTCTCCTAAAAGTCATCAGTTGACCCCCCGAAAATTGAAAAGAAAATGAAAGATGATGAAATAAGCTTTAATTTGATGTGTGTCTCGAACAGCTTGGAGAGTTGTGAGTATTTTTCCCGAATTTTTGAAGTGGGAGCATTTACCATTGGGGTCAATGGAAGTTTATTTACTGGTCTGCTACCTACATGTAGTTTCAAAATGGCGTCTTCCACTGTTTGTTGTCAAATGTTTGCGGAGTGTTTTTTTTTCAGGGGGGCGGAACCTGGGGGGGGGGCAGCGTTTCAAAAGGGGTCACCAATGGCGGTTCCGCAACAAATGCGCCCAAAATCTGAATAGGGCCGATGGACCGTCCTCCAACACAGCAATTTCGAGCGAACAAGGGGGGGGGGGGGTAATTTGGGGTCGAAAGGAGCAAAAACTCATTTCACGCCCGTTGGGGGCGCCCTACAGTAAGGTAGCCGCAAACAGAGGGCTTGTTTTCAGGCCAGAAATCGCAGTCAGAGATTTTTTTTTTCGCATTTTTTTGATGAAATATGAGTCATCCATCCTTCCTCGTGCCGTACAAGTGGTTTAGAGAAATTTTTCAAAACCTCGCTTCTCTGTAGTTTCAAAATGGCGTCTTCCACTGTTTGTTGTCAAATGTTTGCGGAGTGTTTTTTTTTCTGGGGGGGGAACCTGGGGGGGGGCAGCGTTTCAAAAGGGGTCACCAATGGCGGTTCCGCAACAAATGCGCCCAAAATCTGAATAGGGCCGATGGACCGTCCTCCAACACAGCAATTTCGAGCGAACAAGGGGGTAATTTGGGGTCGAAAGGAGCAAAACTCATTTCACGCCCGTTGGGGGCGCCCTACAGTAAGGTAGCCGCAAACAGAGGGCTTGTTTTCAGGCCAGAAATCGCAGTCAGAGATTTTTTTCGCATTTTTGATGAAATATGAGTCATCCATCCTTCCTCGTGCCGTACAAGTGGTTTAGAGAAATTTTTCAAAACCTCGCTTCTCTATAGGGTGCAGACCAGTAAATCGGTCCGAAATTGCCTGCGCCGGCCAAATCACGATTTGCATGCCCTCAAAATCTTCGGTATTTGAGCATGCTGTGGGCCATGAACTTGAGGGTTTGTAAAACATATGGGTGGAAACCGTGCACAGGACTTGGAGCTTGCAGTTCTGTGTACTTTTGATGTAATTTGGACCCTAAAAGCGCTCTACTTTGCAATGGAGTGTAGGCATCGTTTTTCAAAATGGCGATGGGCTTCAGGACTATTTTCAGGGGTGATCATCTTCAGATGGAAATTTCTCCTAAAAGTCATCAGTTGACCCCTCCGAAAATTGAAAGGAAAATGAAAGATGATGAAATAAGCTTTAATTTGATGTGTGTCTCGAACAGCTTGGAGAGTTGTGAGTATTTTTCCGAATTTTTGAAGTGGGAGCATTTACCATCGGGGTCAATGGAAGTTTATTTACTGGTCTGCTACCTACATGTAGTTTCAAAATGGCGTCTTTCACTGTTTGTTTTCAAATGTTTCCGGAGTGTTTTTTTTTTTCAGGGGGGCGGAACCTGGGGGCAGCGTTTCAAAAGGGGTCACCAATGGCGGTTCCGCAACAAATGCGCCCAAAATCTGAATAGGGCCGATGGACCGTCCTCCAACACAGCAATTTCGAGCGAACAAGGGGGGGGGGGTAATTTGGGGTCGAAAGGAGCAAAACCCATTTGACGCCCGTTGGGGGGGCCCTAAAGTAAGGGAGCCGCAAACCGAGGGCTTTTTTTCAGGCCAGCAATCGCAGCCAGACATTTTTTTCGCATTTTTGATGAAATATGAGTCATCCATCCTTCCTCGTGCCGTACAAGTGGTTTAGAGAAATTTTTCAAAACCTCGCTTCTCTGTAGTTTCAAAATGGCGTCTTCCACTGTTTGTTGTCAAATGTTTGCAGAGTGTTTTTTTTTTTTCAGGGGGGCGGAACCTGGGGGGGGGGCAGCGTTTCAAAAGGGGTCACCAATGGCGGTTCCGCAACAAATGCGCCCAAAATCTGAATAGGGCCGATGGACCGTCCTCCAACACAGCAATTTCGAGCGAACAAGGGGGGGGGGGGGTAATTTGGGGTCGAAAGGAGCAAAAACTCATTTCACGCCCGTTGGGGGCGCCCTACAGTAAGGTAGCCGCAAACAGAGGGCTTGTTTTCAGGCCAGAAATCGCAGTCAGAGATTTTTTTTTTCGCATTTTTTGATGAAATATGAGTCATCCATCCTTCCTCGTGCCGTACAAGTGGTTTAGAGAAATTTTTCAAAACCTCGCTTCTCTATAGGGTGCAGACCAGTAAATCGGTCCGAAATTGCCTGCGCCGGCCAAATCACGATTTGCATGCCCTCAAAATCTTCGGTATTTGAGCATGCTGTGGGCCATGAACTTGAGGGTTTGTAAAACATATGGGTGGAAACCGTGCACAGGACTTGGAGCTTGCAGTTCTGTGTACTTTTGATGTAATTTGGACCCTAAAAGCGCTCTACTTTGCAATGGAGTGTAGGCATCGTTTTTCAAAATGGCGATGGGCTTCAGGACTATTTTCGGTCTTTATCATCTTCAGATGGAAATTTCTCCTAAAAGTCATCAGTTGACCCCCCGAAAATTGAAAAGAAAATGAAAGATGATGAAATAAGCTTTAATTTGATGTGTGTCTCGAACAGCTTGGAGAGTTGTGAGTATTTTTCCCGAATTTTTGAAGTGGGAGCATTTACCATTGGGGTCAATGGAAGTTTATTTACTGGTCTGCTACCTACATGTAGTTTCAAAATGGCGTCTTCCACTGTTTGTTGTCAAATGTTTGCGGAGTGTTTTTTTTTCAGGGGGCGGAAACTGGGGGCAGCGTTTCAAAGGGGTCACCAATGGCGGTTCCGCAACAAATGCGCCCAAAATCTGAATAGGGCCGATGGACCGTCCTCCAACACAGCAATTTCGAGCGAACAAGGGGGGGGGGGGGTAATTTGGGGTCGAAAGGAGCAAAAACTCATTTCACGCCCGTTGGGGGCGCCCTACAGTAAGGTAGCCGCAAACAGAGGGCTTGTTTTCAGGCCAGAAATCGCAGTCAGAGATTTTTTTCGCATTTTTGATGAAATATGAGTCATCCATCCTTCCTCGTGCCGTACAAGTGGTTTAGAGAAATTTTTCAAAACCTCGCTTCTCTGTAGTTTCAAAATGGCGTCTTCCACTGTTTGTTGTCAAATGTTTGCAGAGTGTTTTTTTTTTTTCAGGGGGGCGGAACCTGGGGGGGGGGCAGCGTTTCAAAAGGGGTCACCAATGGCGGTTCCGCAACAAATGCGCCCAAAATCTGAATAGGGCCGATGGACCGTCCTCCAACACAGCAATTTCGAGCGAACAAGGGGGTAATTTGGGGTCGAAAGGAGCAAAACTCATTTCACGCCCGTTGGGGCGCCCTACAGTAAGGTAGCCGCAAACAGAGGGCTTGTTTTCAGGCCAGAAATCGCAGTCAGAGATTTTTTTCGCATTTTTGATGAAATATGAGTCATCCATCCTTCCTCGTGCCGTACAAGTGGTTTAGAGAAATTTTTCAAAACCTCGCTTCTCTGTAGTTTCAAAATGGCGTCTTCCACTGTTTGTTGTCAAATGTTTGCAGAGTGTTTTTTTTTTTTCAGGGGGGCGGAACCTGGGGGGGGGGGCAGCGTTTCAAAAGGGGTCACCAATGGCGGTTCCGCAACAAATGCGCCCAAAATCTGAATAGGGCCGATGGACCGTCCTCCAACACAGCAATTTCGAGCGAACAAGGGGGGGGGGGGTAATTTGGGGTCGAAAGGAGCAAAAACTCATTTCACGCCCGTTGGGGGCGCCCTACAGTAAGGTAGCCGCAAACAGAGGGCTTGTTTTCAGGCCAGAAATCGCAGTCAGAGATTTTTTTCGCATTTTTGATGAAATATGAGTCATCCATCCTTCCTCGTGCCGTACAAGTGGTTTAGAGAAATTTTTCAAAACCTCGCTTCTCTATAGGGTGCAGACCAGTAAATCGGTCCGAAATTGCCTGCGCCGGCCAAATCACGATTTGCATGCCCTCAAAATCTTCGGTATTTGAGCATGCTGTGGGCCATGAACTTGAGGGTTTGTAAAACATATGGGTGGAAACCGTGCACAGGACTTGGAGCTTGCAGTTCTGTGTACTTTTGATGTAATTTGGACCCTAAAAGCGCTCTACTTTGCAATGGAGTGTAGGCATCGTTTTTCAAAATGGCGATGGGCTTCAGGACTATTTTCAGGGGTGATCATCTTCAGATGGAAATTTCTCCTAAAAGTCATCAGTTGACCCCCCGAAAATTGAAAAGAAAATGAAAGATGATGAAATAAGCTTTAATTTGATGTGTGTCTCGAACAGCTTGGAGAGTTGTGAGTATTTTTCCCGAATTTTTGAAGTGGGAGCATTTACCATTGGGGTCAATGGAAGTTTATTTACTGGTCTGCTACCTACATGTAGTTTCAAAATGGCGTCTTCCACTGTTTGTTGTCAAATGTTTGCGGAGTGTTTTTTTTTTTTCAGGGGGGCGGAACCTGGGGGGGGGGCAGCGTTTCAAAAGGGGTCACCAATGGCGGTTCCGCAACAAATGCGCCCAAAATCTGAATAGGGCCGATGGACCGTCCTCCAACACAGCAATTTCGAGCGAACAAGGGGGGGGGGGGTAATTTGGGGTCGAAAGGAGCAAAAACTCATTTCACGCCCGTTGGGGGCGCCCTACAGTAAGGTAGCCGCAAACAGAGGGCTTGTTTTCAGGCCAGAAATCGCAGTCAGAGATTTTCTTTTGGCAATTGTTTGATGAAATATGAGTCATCCATCCTTCCTCGTGCCGTACAAGTGGTTTAGAGAAATTTTTCAAAACCTCGCTTCTCTGTAGTTTCAAAATGGCGTCTTCCACTGTTTGTTGTCAAATGTTTGCAGAGTGTTTTTTTTTTTTCAGGGGGGCGGAACCTGGGGGGGGGGGGCAGCGTTTCAAAAGGGGTCACCAATGGCGGTTCCGCAACAAATGCGCCCAAAATCTGAATAGGGCCGATGGACCGTCCTCCAACACAGCAATTTCGAGCGAACAAGGGGGGGGGGGGGTAATTTGGGGTCGAAAGGAGCAAAAACTCATTTCACGCCCGTTGGGGGGCCCTCCCGGAAGGGAGCCGCAAAAAGGGGGCTTTGTTTTCAGGCCAGAAATCGCAGTCAGAGATTTTTTTCGCATTTTTGATGAAATATGAGTCATCCATCCTTCCTCGTGCCGTACAAGTGGTTTAGAGAAATTTTTCAAAACCTCGCTTCTCTATAGGGTGCAGACCAGTAAATCGGTCCGAAATTGCCTGCGCCGGCCAAATCACGATTTGCATGCCCTCAAAATCTTCGGTATTTGAGCATGCTGTGGGCCATGAACTTGAGGGTTTGTAAAACATATGGGTGGAAACCGTGCACAGGACTTGGAGCTTGCAGTTCTGTGTACTTTTGATGTAATTTGGACCCTAAAAGCGCTCTACTTTGCAATGGAGTGTAGGCATCGTTTTCAAAATGGCGATGGGCTTCAGGACTATTTTCAGGGGTGATCATCTTCAGATGGAAATTTCTCCTAAAAGTCATCAGTTGACCCCCCGAAAATTGAAAAGAAAATGAAAGATGATGAAATAAGCTTTAATTTGATGTGTGTCTCGAACAGCTTGGAGAGTTGTGAGTATTTTTCCCGAATTTTTGAAGTGGGAGCATTTACCATTGGGGTCAATGGAAGTTTATTTACTGGTCTGCTACCTACATGTAGTTTCAAAATGGCGTCTTCCACTGTTTGTTGTCAAATGTTTGCGGAGTGTTTTTTTTTTTTCAGGGGGGCGGAACCTGGGGTCAGCGTTTCAAAAGGGGTCACCAATGGCGGTTCCGCAACAAATGCGCCCAAAATCTGAATAGGGCCGATGGACCGTCCTCCAACACAGCAATTTCGAGCGAACAAGGGGTAATTTGGGGTCGAAAGGAGCAAAACTCATTTCACGCCCGTTGGGGGCGCCATACAGTAAGGTAGCCGCAAACAGAGGGATTGTTTTCAGGCCAGAAATCGCAGTCAAATACCTTTTTTCCCAGAAGTTTATGATGTAATATGAGTCATCCATCCTGCCTCGTGCCGTACAAGTGGTTTAGAGAAATTTTTCAAAACCTCGCTTCTCTGTAGTTTCAAAATGGCGTCTTCCACTGTTTGTTGTCAAATGTTTGCGGAGTGTTTTTTTTTCAGGGGGCGGAACCTGAGGGGGCAGCGTTTCAAAAGGGGTCACCAATGGCGGTTCCGCAACAAATGCGCCCAAAATCTGAATAGGGCCGATGGACCGTCCTCCAACACAGCAATTTCGAGCGAACAAGGGGGTAATTTGGGGTCGAAAGGAGCAACAACTCATTTCACGCCCGTTGGGGGCGCCCTACAGTAAGGTAGCCGCAAACAGAGGGCTTGTTTTCAGGCCAGAAATCGCAGTCAGAGATTTTTTTTTCGCATTTTTTTGATGAAATATGAGTCATCCATCCTTCCTCGTGCCGTACAAGTGGTTTAGAGAAATTTTTCAAAACCTCGCTTCTCTATAGGGTGCAGACCAGTAAATCGGTCCGAAATTGCCTGCGCCGGCCAAATCACGATTTGCATGCCCTCAAAATCTTCGGTATTTGAGCATGCTGTGGGCCATGAACTTGAGGGTTTGTAAAACATATGGGTGGAAACCGTGCACAGGACTTGGAGCTTGCAGTTCTGTGTACTTTTGATGTAATTTGGACCCTAAAAGCGCTCTACTTTGCAATGGAGTGTAGGCATCGTTTTTCAAAATGGCGATGGGCTTCAGGACTATTTTCAGGGGTGATCATCTTCAGATGGAAATTTCTCCTAAAAGTCATCAGTTGACCCCCCGAAAATTGAAAAGAAAATGAAAGATGATGAAATAAGCTTTAATTTGATGTGTGTCTCGAACAGCTTGGAGAGTTGTGAGTATTTTTCCCGAATTTTTGAAGTGGGAGCATTTACCATTGGGGTCAATGGAAGTTTATTTACTGGTCTGCTACCTTCGGGGGCCCAGGGCCTGTTTGGGGTCAACGAAGGATCGATGCATTGCTTCAAATATCGCGATCTTAAACGCAGTCACAAACAAATCGACGAAAAAGTGTCATCCGACCCGGCGGAAGACACCCTCCGCATTTTTCCACGGACGTGGAGCCATTTTCGCGTCGCGGGAGACCGCGGTCTCGGATCCTTTCAGGAGCAAACATTTCTCGGAGGCCGAGTAAACTTGACTTGCTCTTATATAGATGGTTGAACCAACTTGAATAAAAGTTGAATCGACTTTTTCCTCGCAGACGGTCTCGCAAATTGTATGAAGTTCAAGTTTACGTTTGTTGAAGAGTCCAATACTGAAAATTAATTATGACCTTCCTCCATATGATTCAGACCGTTTGTAATTTTATGGTAAACACTCAACATTTTCATTTCAAAATGACACTTTCACATTTATTGCATTATGATTTATTGTCAAAACTGTACAATCAGCCTTCGCATGTGTACTACAGTAACCTTTCACTACGTTTCCCAAATGCGACTGCCTCACAAAATGCCAATTTAACAGACCAACGGGAACATTTACTGACAGTTGCCATGTACATAATTATCATGTGCGTAAATCGACGGGGGACAGAGGGAACCCCCCCCCCCCACACACACACACACACACACATTTTAAAGCGGGGGACATTGTTTGGTCCCCCACACACTTTTTCTTCCCTGAATAAAAATTGTAGCCTACTATAATGATTCTATTGCTAAGAATACATGTAGCTGATTCAATTACTCCAAAATCAAAACTTTACAAGATGATCTTTTGCTCAAATTGGTTTTAGTGGTCAGAAATTGCCTCAGATCACACCACAGAAAATTCTTTTCTATAACTGCATGTCTCCCCAACTATATCCCCCATTTACATTTAGCTCCCCACATTTTCATCCCCAACATAACACTACGCCCTACCCGATCTATGATCGGGTAAATCAGCTTGTGTCTAATAAGAGCATGTTCTTCCACTCATCTGAAAAAGCAGTTACTGATATTGATCTATGCCAACAGAAGTTATGCATCTTTTACTTAAAGAAACCATTTTTATAGCTGTCCTTGGAGTGCCATTGAGCGTAGTGATAATACACACAAGCATTCATTAAAATGAGATATTAATATTTGAAATCAAGACCATTGTTTTTACTGTCAGTTGTAATGGTTTGCATATGAGGAACAAGTCAACTCTTTTTCTTCTGAAATGTTGTTAGCGATATACAAATCCTTTGCAAGTTCTCGTTCATTCGTCGAGGTGGGAAAACGTCCATGTTTCATAATACTCAATGTGTATTAACCAGTTCGTAGAATTATCAGAGGTGGACAGCCGAGTTTTTTGTGTGATCTTTTATTCAACTAGACATAACGTGAGATTTGAAGGTTTGCATGGTGGAAAGATACTAAGACAAGAAAAGTTTGCGGTAGCACCATGTGCATAACATTCTCCTGACGACGGGCAGAGCATACTGTTCGAAATGTTGAGTCCCTCGGTTCTTCACATGGTGCTACCGCAAAGTTATCTTGTTTTAGGCATAACGCGGGAATTAAGTATGCAAAAAATTTTTTGTGTCTCCCAAAAAGTGGGTCAAAATATTACGGCGTGGGGTGCGGGGTCCGCTTAAGGGCCCCGAATTTTTTTTGGATTCTCGATGCTCTGTGGTGCGATCTGAGGCATTTTCTGACCACTTAGCCAATGTTTTTTGAGGAAAAGATGGTGGTGTACTCATTGCCTGCCTTTATTGCGACGTCACATAAAAAAAACCAATTGGTTTTGTTGGTTTTTTTTTGGGGGGGGGGGGGGGCATGGCCCCCTTTGGCCCCCCCCTCCTGGATCCGCCCTTGCAAATGACGTGAAATTTTCACAGATAAAAGTCAATAAGATGTACTTTATCGTTTTTTTTAATAATGAAATTGAGCAAGCCGAATATTTTTAAATATTTTCAAGTTCAGTCATTTTCTTTTTTGACTCCCCTGCAAGGAGAAGCCGGTAGAAAGCCCTGCGAATCGGTATCGGTTAAGCACCGCATACATGGTTGTATACACGGTAGCCTCATCAGTAACCTGTACTCTAAAACCGACCACTGGCATGGCGGTTTGCATCATGTCCTATTAGCCAATATATTCGGCTTTTCCAAAAAGAGAGACTGACAACAACATTCCAAAGGGAAAACGTTCCTTTTGCGCAACTTACAGGCAGATGTGATAAAAGTATAATGTTGTCAAATTAGCCGGTTATGCTGTAAAATATGGCTACCGTTTGCATGGTGATAAAGCATTAACGATTTAGGGTAGCAGACCAGTAAATAAACTTCCATAGACCCCAATGGTAAATGCTCCCACTTCAAAAATTCGGGAAAAATACTCACAACTCTCCAAGGTGTTCGAGACACACATCAAATTAAAGCTTATTTCATCATCTTTCAAATTCTGTTCAATTTACGGGGGGTCAACTGATGACTTTTAGGAGAAATTTCCATCTGAAGACGATCACCCCTGAAAATAGTCCTGAAGCCCATCGCCATTTTGAAAAACGATGCCTACACTCCATTGCAAAGTAGAGCGCTTTTAGGGTCCAAATTACATCAAAATTACACAGAACTGCAAGCTCCAAGTCCTGTGCACGGTTTCCATCCATATTTTTAACAAACCCTCAAGTTCATGGCCCACAGCATGCTCAAATACCGAAGATTTTGAGGGCATGCAAATCGTGATTTGGCCGGCGCAGGCAATTTCGGACCGATTTACTGGTCTGCACCCTATAGAGAAGCGAGGTTTTGAAAAATTTCTCCAAACCACTTGTACGGCACGAGGAAGGATGGATGACTCATATTTCATCAAAAAATTGCGAGAAAAAAAATCTCTGACTGCGATTTCTGGCCTGAAAACAAGCCCTCTGTTTGCGGCTACCTTACTGTAGGGCGCCCCCAACGGGCGTGAATTGAGTTTTTGCTCCTTCCGACCCCAAATTACCCCCCCCCCCTTGTTCGCTCGAAATTCCTGTGATCGGAGGACGGTCCATCGGCCCTATTCAGATTTTGGGCGCATTTGTTGCGGAACCGCCATTGGTGACCCCTTTTGAAACGCTGCACCCCCCCCCGGTTCCGCCCCCCTGAAAAAAAACCACTCCGCAAACATTTTGACAACAAACGGTGGAAGACGCCATTGTAGGTAGCAGACCAGTAAATAAACTTCCATAGACCCCAATGGTAAATGCTCCCACTTCAAAAATTCGGGAAAAATACTCACAACTCTCCAAGGTGTTCGAGACACACATCAAATTAAAGCTTATTTCATCATCTTTCAAATTCTGTTCAATTTACGGGGGGTCAACTGATGACTTTTAGGAGAAATTTCCATCTGAAGACGATCACCCCTGAAAATAGTCCTGAAGCCCATCGCCATTTTGAAAAACGATGCCTACACTCCATTGCAAAGTAGAGCGCTTTTAGGGTCCAAATTACATCAAAATTACACAGAACTGCAAGCTCCAAGTCCTGTGCACGGTTTCCATCCATATTTTTAACAAACCCTCAAGTTCATGGCCCACAGCATGCTCAAATACCGAAGATTTTGAGGGCATGCAAATCGTGATTTGGCCGGCGCAGGCAATTTCGGACCGATTTACTGGTCTGCACCCTTAGGTCGATTTGGGATCTGAAATCGCTTGTAATTTCATACTTCATGACATCAGAATAACGTCACAGTAATATTGAGGCCGATGTCTCATTCAAAAGTGAACAACTTCTATATTGCTAGGAACAGAACTTTATCATAATGTGATGATCACAGTGTGATTTTAGTGTGGCTATAATCATAAGCTAATGTCCTTTATAAAACATTGATTTAGTGTTGACAATAAGAGTTTTTATAGTGATATCTTTATCAAATCGTTTCTCGTAATATATCATACAAAAGTTTTGCTAAATTTCCATTATTCCAATTTAAGCCGTGAGAGTCGTTTTAACTTAAATATGATCTTAATATGATTAAAAGCAAATCTTGAATTTGTCAGTGTCATTTAAGAAAGCAACAAGTTTTATGCAACCTGTCAATAAAGGCATTTTTGTGAATTTATGATTGTTAATGTTTAACGTGAAGTGAATTACTTTTCAACGGGATAAATAGGGGGAAACAAGGCAGAGGTGTGATTTCCTACGAAGCTTGGGGGAGTGATTTAAAACAAGTCGAAAGTGAAAAAAAAAAAACCACAAATCAACTTCGACCCAGATCAAATCAATACCCTACAGTTTATCTCTTGTTCCTCTGCCAGTTTATTTTTCAAATGAGAACGGGTGGGGAAAACCTCAAATGCACCGACGAACAAGAAAGAATCCACTGCAGAACGAGATTTTTGCATGTCATCATCTCCACATCGTAAGTCGACTTGGCGAGATAATTTGTCTCGACAAGTTGTCATCTCGACTTCAGGGAGTCGACTTAGCGAGATATTTCATCTGGACAAGTCGTCATCTCGACTTCGAGAAGTCAACTTGGCGAAATAATACATCTGGACAAGTCGTCATGTCGACTTATGGAAGTCAACTTGGAGAGATAATGCATCTGGACAAGTCACCAAGTCGACTTCGGTAAGTCGACAGGGCGATACAATTATGTGATTAAGTCGCCTTACTCTCGGCGATATGTGAACATGACGTGATAAATCATCTGAGTAAATAAAGAAGTGGATGGCACTCATGGAGCGCCGTAGGCCTACATGTCCATCCAACAGACTGTGAAACTTATTTCGAGGGTCATTTTCAATCTTTAATTCAAATTTTTAAGTAAACATGTTAACTGTAATGGTAGAAAGACTTTACACTGGACTTCCTGGAATTTATTTTGTACAGGTTGTCTTCGTCGCTGGCGTTGCTCTCGGGATATTGATGGAAAATGCTAGTAGAGAGTGCGAGGCGCAGGCGAGTACTTTTAATTGAGATATATTTTATGAGAGGAGTACGTGGTGTACAATGTAGGCCTACAGGATTTGAATGATTCCAGTATCCCTGATGACTCCCAGAATCAAAGTCGTGTGACATCTGAACGAAAACAAGAACAAAAACTAAAAACCAAAACAACTGGTCTAAGTCTGGTCTGTTCAATAAACAGGGTTTTTTTCCCATGAGTTGTGATTGTTTGATTGATTATCGTGTCTACCTGATGTTCCCCAATACCAATGTTCTGAATACCTATGTTCCCAATACGTTCCCAAAACCTATGTTCCCCAAATTCTTAGGGTTAGGGTTAGGGTTAGGGTTAGCCTGCTTAGGGTTAGTAGGGGGTTGGGGAACATAGGGGAACATAGGTATTGGGGAACAATATGGTATGCACCCTCTGCAGTCATATAAATTATCAACTCCATGTACGAACTATAAAACGGACAATTATACTTCTAATTACTCTTGGTAAAATGCATTTTCATGCCGGGCATCCGGTGATTACGTCACCGTTGTCACAATTATGTAAACATGTTCTACCGAACATGTAATACGGGAAGAATTATTTGTTAGCATGTTTCGTTTGTTCGATAAAGTGAAGGTTATTCAAAAGATGCTGAAAATAATGCAAATGCAAGTTTTAATCCATCATGTGATGACGTCATATACAACGTCACTTTCTATGTACATACGTAGTTTCGAATTGTAGCTTCTTCTTTTTAGATTATTGGGAATTTCTTAGTCCAACTCAAAAATATGTCACGTCACCTGTATGTAATGACATTAGACATCACTTTAGGACCATTTAATGTAGGGTCTTTATGCCTGATTCTACGGTAGAAACACCTAGGCCAACGCTGATCAGATCCTTTTCCGGCTGGAGAAAAGGTTAAATACTGACCTACGACATGGAAGAAGAATTCACTGGGTTCGACGTTGGTGCGCTGCGCTGAACTGTGCGACACTGCACGTGGCAGCTTGGACCCACGGTCCAATTTCAGACGTTTTTTTGTCCAAGGCCAGTTTCATCTCTGGTTAATATAATTCCCAGCTAGCACAAGAGGGTTGGCCCAGGGCTGGCCCAGTCCAAGACCCGGCAGGCAGGGCTGGTCCAGGCCTGGCATGCCACAGCTGGCCCACCCCTGGCAAGCCCTGGGCCAACCGTGCCTTGCCACCCTTGGTCCAGGCCTGTATAGCCAGTGGCAGCCAGAACTGGCCCAGACCTGGCAACCGGTCGGCCCAAAGCTGGTTCACACCCAGCCGGGCCAGAAGTGGGCCAGGACTGGCTAGCCAAGTGGCCCAGACCTGGCAGCAGGTTGGTCCAAGGCTGGTTCACCGCCGGGCCAGACCTGGGACAGGACTGGCTAGCCAATGGCAGCCAGGCTGGCCCAGACCTGGCAGCTGGTTGGTCCAAGGCTGGTTCACCGCCGGGCCAGACCTGGGACAGGACTGGCTAGCCAATGGCAGCCAGGATGGCCCAGACCTGGCAGCAGGTTGGTCCAAGGCTGGTTCACCGCCGGGCCAGACCTGGGACAGGACTGGCTAGCCAATGGCAGCCAGGCTGGCACAGACCTGGCAGCTGGTTGGTCCAAGGCTGGTTTACCGCCGGGCCAGACCTGGGACAGGACTGGCTAGCCAATGGCAGCCAGGATGGCCCAGACCTGGCAGCAGGTTGGTCCAAGGCTGGTTCACCGCCGGGCCAGACCTGGGACAGGACTGGCTAGCCAATGGCAGCCAGGCTGGCCCAGACCTGGCAGCTGGTTGGTCCAAGGCTGGCTCACCGCCGGGCCAGACCTGGGACAGGATTGGCTAGCCAATGGCAGCCAGGCTGGCCCAGACCTGGCAGCTGGTTGGTCCAAGGCTGGTTCACACCCGGGCCAGGCTTGGCTAGCCAATGGTAAGGAGGGACTCCGGTTCTTTTCAGCATCACACATACTCACAATTGTGAGATTTATTCACATGATGCTACCGCAAACTTATCTTGTCTTAGTATCCTTCCCAATATTAGGGCCCAATTACTTGCCTTAAAAGCAAATATAGGATCATTTGCTTGTCATGCATTTTGTTCGCTTCCAATAACAACACCTCTCAAAATCCAACGAAGAATGTTCCAAACTTGACCTGTTGAAATCTCATCTCAGTGGATATTATATTCAAGAAAACAGTGAAAATTATGCACAACCTTTTGATCACAAAACACGATTTTGTCTGTAAGGCCAACAACAAAAAAAACATCCGGTTTCTGGTATGCGCGCGCGTCGCCGTAGCCATGCGCGTCGGCAAAATGAAAAAGGTTTTTTTTCAATGAAAGATGATGTCTCAAAACCGCCAAACTCACTGGTTTGACTGGAATCCTGCTGCTGCACAATTTTAAGGTTTTTTTGATTGGGTTATGGTCGAGAATAAGCTTTATGTGGCCTCTCTGGACTCCCATATATTTGCACTAAGTTTAGTCGGGCACCATTTTGCAGTCATCAGCCGACATTTGAAGCAAAACAAGTCAGGTAAAAAAAAAAAAAAGCAGCGTATCGCCGCACCACTTTTTGGGCAAGCTCCATACCAGAAACCGGAGACTTTTTTTTTGGCCTTAGAGATGTTTTTTTTCTCGTTGAAAAGCGCAATAATGTAGGAAATTCTGTAAAACTTATCCGTGTTGTAAATTTACATTTCCCGTCACTCGCTCAGGCTCCGTTTCGAATCACGAACGGTCGGATTGCATTATGCGACGCTCAAAATTTTGTCCACATGGTCTGCAATGAAACAGAAATCACATCCGGTATGAAATGCGCGCAATTCTATGGGAAGTTTTCGGATAGTATTTGCGCACATTGTCTAACTGCGGTCTTCAACAGCTGCAGCCATTGCAGATGCAACTTCGGCCCCAGGGTGTCGAGCAGTACGCGCCCATCACTACCTGCTCTCTGACCCTGGTATTGGATCATTTGCATGTGCAAGATTTTTGAACACGTATGCAAATGAGCATTACATTATCGTTTGGTTTTGTATGCGGTGTCTGGGTGAGAACAGAGTCAATTTGTCGCAGCGCGAGCACAGCGTGAGTTACGAAAACACGATTTATTTAATTAAACTGTTAAGATCTTATCAAAACAACATGCAATATCACATTTCATATTAAAATGAACAAATTGGAAAGAAAATGAGTATTTTCGAGAAGGCGTGGACGAATGATCGCGAAAACACGTACTGCACGTTGTGAATAACACCACCAAATACACGATAAAAATCCATTACTAGCCAATTGCGATATCGAATCAGGATACAGGAGGAAAGTTTCCTATCCAGGGTTTACTATTGGAAACAAGGTTGGTAATAAAGTAAGCACTGTGGACGAGGTTGATGCAGATGCTTTATACATAGGTCATAGGCAATTTCCCTCACATGATTCTGTGAAGCTCATCAGGGTGCAGACCAGTAAATCGGTCCGAAATTGCCTGCGCCGGCCAAATCACGATTTGCATGCCCTCAAAATCTTCGGTATTTGAGCATGCTGTGGGCCATGAACTTGAGGGTTTGTAAAAATTATGGGTGGAAACCGTGCACAGGACTTGGAGCTTGCAGTTCTGTGTAATTTTGATGTAATTTGGACCCTAAAAGCGCTCTACTTTGCAATGGAGTGTAGGCATCGTTTTTCAAAATGGCGATGGGCTTCAGGACTATTTTCAGGGGTGATCATCTTCAGATGGAAATTTCTCCTAAAAGTCATCAGTTGACCCCCCGAAAATTGAAAAGAAAATGAAAGATGATGAAATAAGCTTTAATTTGATGTGTGTCTCGAACACCTTGGAGAGTTGTGAGTATTTTTCCCGAATTTTTGAAGTGGGAGCATTTACCATTGGGGTCAATGGAAGTTTATTTACTGGTCTGCTACCATCAGTGTCCTGTTTGCAGGGCGGGGGTACGAGCGAAAATACCATACAGATTAATTTACAATTACCCCGTTACGCAGCTGGCTCTGTCCGTATTTTGTGCGCAGGAGTATAATTACCAGTATAACAATTGTTTTGGGGTTTCAGAGTAGGGAGGGGGGTTTCGGATTATTTTTTAACGAATTTCTTTGATTTTTTTTTTTTTTTTTGGACAGAGCTGGGGGTTGACCACCAAACCACTACCTCCCCCGCTATTCTGGATCCGCGCTTACCATGTGCTTCAAGCGCTCTCTCGATCACCAGAACGTACAAGGGGTATAAGGGGTAAGGCCAAAAAAAAAGTCTCAGGTGGCGTAGCCATGCGCGTCGGCAAAATGAAAAAGTTTTTTTTTCAATGAAAGATGATATCTCAACTGGTTTGACTCACCAGTTTGACTGGAATCCTGCTGCTGCAAAATTTTAACGTGTTTTTAGATGGGGTTATGATCGAGAATAAGCTTAATGTGGCCTCTCTGGACTCCCATATATTTGCACAAAGTTTAGTCGGGCACCATTTTGCAGTAATCAGCCGACATTGAAAAAGAAAAAAAAAACAGGTAAAAAAAAAAAAAGCCGCGTCGCCGCACCACTTTTTGGGCAAGCTCCATACCAGAAACCGGAGACTTCTTTTTTTGGCCTAACACACGATAGATTTGTCGTCAACATGTTGTTGAGATGCGTTTTTGGGCAAGACAAAGACAATAGACGTGTTCAGTTTCACGTACGAAAACTCAAATTTTGCACTTCGAGCACTAAAAATATGATTTCTCATTCGCGCTGGTATGATAATCTCCCTGGCCCAAAAGTAAATCAATATTCAGAGCGGACGTTTCCCCTCAGCCATTCACATTAAAGTATGTGGGCCGGGTCGCGAATTATTTTTTCCCAAACGACATAATTATAACCCTAAAAACGTGAGAAATTTTTTTTAATATATAAATAAAAAAGAAACGAATTCGAACCTAACGAAATTCGGACTTTATTTCCCTTTTAAAAAAAATCGTCCAAAGCCGCAAATTAGAAAAGAAACAAATGGAAAAACCTAACCGAAAACCTATCCATTTCTGATTTCAATGGGCTTTATGTCCTTTCCCAGTAGTCATCATACAATAGCCTTTATATAACACTCAAGTAAATACTTGTCATTTGATTGGAGGATTGCAGGTCACGCGGCATTCATTAATCGAACCATTGCACGGCCTACGTCATATATGTTTTGATTATTAGCAATCAGAATTAAAGGCATATAAGATCATTTGCATTTATCCTATAACCTACCAAATTATCAAAGAGCTTATTTGGATTATTGACCTTTGGTACCAAACACCTCGCAAAATTACTACCTGGCTTGTACGCTGTCATTTAATCAAGAAATGTAGGTGATTTCCAACAATTGACTGAGTGTTGGAAATAAAGAGTGCTATGGACGAAGTCATGTTTTGTGATCAAACGGTTGTGTGTCGTTTTCACTGTTTTCTCGAAAAGTGTAGTACCCATGCAGTGTGTTGAAAGTTCAACAGGTTCAGGTTTTGAACATTCTTCTTTGGATTTCGTGACGACGAACAAAATGTATGCAACGCAAATGTTCCCATATGCCAATAATCACATTTTTGGGGCACCTACATACTGACCTTTTGAAAATTCTGAAATACTGTATTTTCTTAGGCAAAGCAGTGACAACCACCATAATTATTTTCGCTCAGTTACTTTTTTTAATGAATTACATATTTGGAAATAATTGCATTTTCCCAGTTTGGGCTACAGTTTTTTTTTTTTTTAATTCTCATGTTTAATATAAAAAATCCCAATACAATTGATACTGTGCTGTGCCCAAATACTAACATAATCCAAAACATTATGTTCTGTTTCAGCATCCACATACCCGAAGAGAAACAACCCCTGACAAAGACCGCTAACATTGATCCACAATGGCCGAGGACAGAAGATGCAGAGAAGATGACGAAAGATGATCACTAATAAATAGCGCAAACAAATGTCTGCACTACAAAAACTGTTGTGTACTGTGTAGAGCTAAATTACAATTACTTCAAGCATCAATCTTATGGAAGTCACCTACATGTTCCATTTACTTTTAAAATAATCAACCGGATTGTACAATGCTTGCATCGAATCATAGTGTCTAGCTACTTTTAATGAATTTTGGTAGTTTACTTTTATGCAGATGTTGAAATTAAAGAGGCACGTCAAGACATTTATCCACCATTTGTCATGTCTGTCATAACAAGTGCACTGCAGGAGCATGTCACACCTCAACATTTTATAACGAGCACATTTCGTGTGTAGTTTCACACTCTAGTATATGCTGAATGGTGATACTTTTAAAGTTTTGGGAATAAATAAGTACTTGTAAAAGCGCTGATTATATGCCAAATTCTTTTGCAATCAACTTTTATCATAACGAATGCTGGATTTGAGATGCATCCCAACTGCTTTTCCGTCCAGTGAAATGGACACTTGATTAACCCACCAGGCTTTCACAAATAGAAATTTCGTCCTCAACTTCAGTTCTTGTATTGTTAAGCTATGTGTACCCTTTATCCAGTTGGTTTGTAGCCAATTTGGCCTGTAAATTGAAGCCTCACAGGATCATGGACAGGCTGAATTGTCTGCACGATACAGAACTATAGATCATGATTTATACTGCATCCATTTTTGAAGTGTGTGTTTTTGTTCAACAGGGATACGCATGAGCAAACCTCTTTTGCATTCATTGTGAATGAATTAACAAAACCCACACCTCCAAGATGGCTGCTGAATGCAATCCATCTATTTCAAACGCAGCTGCTGAACAACCAGCCAACTTGGACATTCCTAGACCAAGGCCATAATTAGAGGCCAACCCCTTCACATGTGGCCCTCAAGTCTTCTGCTATATATGCTCAGCTTCCCGGCTCCTAGTTCCAAAAGTTCCCATAGGTCAGACCAAGATAAGAACTCTTTTGAATTATAGAATTTTGTCTGGCAAACAAGACCAGAATTGGACCATCATGGTGGGGCCTCCCTTGTCGGACGTAATTAGACCAATTGAAATAGGTTTACAACTTCTGTATCTCTATCTGTTCACTGATGTATTAACTTGCAATTTGCTATGTATTCAAATAATTTTACCCTCATTAACACTACATTAATTTCTCATAAGTTGATTTTGTGTGATAGATTAGTTGTCCATTTAGGGAAAGAGTTCCATACCGTACCTGGACATCACTTGACACCCTGTGCACAAACCCTATGAGACTGGTCTGGAAAATTCCAATTTTTTTTTTTTTCACTAGGAGGTCGTGGGTTCGAGTACCACCCCAGCAAGAGGTCGTGGGTTCGAGTCCTACCCAAGTGATTTTTTTCAACTTTCACTCGGGAGGTAACACACCGAGTATACAGTGTTTCAAAGTCGGTGAAGGGCAAAACCCAATTTGATTTGTTGTTTTTTTTCAGTATAAGCTTCAGTATTTTCCCTGCTAAATTTGACTTTTTAGGACATGTTATTGCTTTCTGACGGCTGATAGGTCACTGCAGGGAAACATTAGTGATGTCCATGTATGGAATTCTTCCCAACAGTAGATTTTTTTGAAAATGAAAATAGTGTTCAGCAATGCCAAATACTCAGATGCGTGCACTAATCATGCCATATTGAATTAAGCAATTAATTTTATTAATACTTTTTCCCACATAGACAATTTCAATCCAGAGAGGTTAAATATCTTAAAGGTATTATACAACATTTGCAAACATCAAAAAACAAAACTACCAAATTATTATGAAATACCTTACTTGACTGTCAGTGAATAATAGTGTCAAGCATCCTGTGAAATCATGGCACCTGGTGTGCTGTCATTTACAAGAACAGTGGAATTTTTGTATCAATTTCCAATGATGGTCGGCTGACATTATTTCAGTATATGTATAAGCTCCGTGGGAAGCATAATTAGACTGTTTTTATTCCTTTTTGTTTCTGCTGATTTTGTTTTTAAGTTTCAGTTTTTGTTTTTATTAATATTGGTGCAGTAATGGTATTGGAAATTGCTTTAGTTTCTTTAGTCTTGAAGTTTTAGTAAATAAATTCTTTTCAATTCTCTCTGCTTTGTTTTACTGTGGTATTTGTGTTTCCTGTCTCTGGTTAGTTCGATTTCCTAGCGACTTTTCCCCAAAATATTCCGAGACACATTTTGCTACTTCGCTTGTGCAAGTTCCCCAACTTTGTCATTTTTCCAAGTTACACATGCACTCAATAATACAGAAATCATTAAGAGCATTGTTTCACCACTCCATAGGCATATTGACACTACATCAAATCTATGTGTTAGACCTGGGCAAAACCTCACCATTTAGCATCCCTCTACTTATTCAGAATCCTCCATGGCCAGCGTGCATATCTGTTACTGAACTGAGAATGGATCCACGTGGTATAAGGACATGAAAATCACACCAGATTTGCATCAAATCAGCGGCTCGAGTAACGAGAAGTCCTTTCGCTGAGCTCAACTTTGGACCTCAGAGTACAGACTTGTATTTACAAGCAAACATGATCCACACAGCACAGGCCGACTCTGGGTAGGTGTAGACACGGACCCGCACGGCAAGCTTGACGTGGTCGCCACGGCAACAGATGATTTCCTCACAGACAGATGACCTGAGGAAAGGAAAAATCAACAAAAAAACAAATTCAGTCTTTTATTGAACATTTTTCTTTTAGATTGGAAAATCAATGATCTTTGAAGTGAAGTACTTTTTTTTAATCAACTTCTGTTTTGATTAAATTTCATCATCTTGTCCACTGGAAATTCTCCTCAACCCATAATTATCTATAGTATACTGCCCCAAACCTCCCTTCCTATGACTCCAATAAGTTAAATTTGAATGAAATCTGGAACGCTGACTTAATGCAATGCTTTTCACATTGTAACTTTGCATTCTCCCGACCAAAGAGACTGTTACTATATCACGTGATTCAGGGCAAGCCTTATGCTAGTACCCCCAGCTCCGGAATGGTCTGGTGTCTTTGTGCCATGCTCACCCATTGTGAACAATGTATTGGTGCTGAGCCTCTCTTACGTAACTATGCGAGAGCTTGCCCCAAATCGTGTGATTAGCAACAG
The DNA here is from genome assembly GCA_029964075.1 of Patiria pectinifera. NCBI lineage: Eukaryota > Metazoa > Echinodermata > Asteroidea > Valvatida > Asterinidae > Patiria > Patiria pectinifera. The sequence goes on along the minus strand of CM057141.1, from coordinate 24,055,696 downwards.
TGTCTTTGGTCTGGAGAATGACATTAAAATGTGCCAAGCATTCTGAGCAAGTCTGTGTACCAGACGTTTTTCAAATTTAAATCACAAAGGGCATAGGTCACTCGCAAATGGCTTATTAATGCTCTAAACCAACCGGGCAATGTATGCTTTTATGGTATCTTCAGGGAATAAAGACAATGTTATACAATGTAGTAAAGGTCCTCATGGGTTTAAAAATCACCTCAGACATGCAGCGAAAGCTCGCCTGGCATTCCGATGCACAAACTGTATGGGGAATCCCTTGAAGGTGTGACCGTCGGGCACGGCACGGCGTATCGCCTGCTGAAACTCCTCGTTGCCTGCTACCACACCGGTGGAGCGTTCTAGCTCATAGGCGGCTAGGGCTGGCGTCAGCAAGTAGGAGAGCTCGGGATCCCAGACGCAGGTCAAGCCGAGATCCTGTTCAAGTGGAAATAAAAAGCTGAATGACCCTGCTTGCTATTTTTCCAATAAAGGTAGAGTATATGATCATTTGTGCATTTTTGTTGTTTGAAGCAACAAAACAAAAGTGCTCAAAATCTAAAGAAGGGTGCTCAAAAAACTAACCTGATGAAGTTTTAGCTCTGTGAATGCTGTATATTCTGAGAAAACAATATTAAAGGATCTCGTTTCAATTCAATTACCAAATCCTGACATGCCTAAAATCAGCTTCCGGGACACGGTCTCTTTCAGCTGATTGCAGCTGAAAGACGAATTATAGCACTCGCACATGTATGCGTCGTGTCAACGCTTGCGCACTTTGCGAAATTAAAAACGAACAACTAACAGAACTTTCCAAAAATGCAAAATGCATCTTTAGACGCATCTTTATTGTTTTTCTTCAAAATGACAGAAGGAATAATTTCACAGGGATTTTAGTGCCCTTACTATCTTTAAACCAAGTAAGCTTTTCAACAATAATTTTGTCAGTTACTTTTTGGACAGCTGCAAATGATGTTCTGTAGCTTTAATGTAGCATTGCTAATGACTTTGGGCGTGATCCCTGGCTCATGGCATACGAGTTTGTGACTTCTGACTAGCGCCCGTGAACAAAGACCGGAATTATGGAAACGTCACCAAAATTATCATTGCCTTTCTTACCTTCCTGTGGTCCGAAACCAGACTTCTGAGTGACAGCTCGATCTCATTGCTCAGTAAGGCAGCATCGAATGACGAGGGAACTAACGGGGGCAGATTGGGCCATGAAGCCTGCAAAAAACGACAAACAATAGAAATATTGGTTTCTATGTACAGACTTCTTACACTTGGGTCAACATTCTGGCCTGTGCATACTCCATGCGCAAGTGAAAGCAAGGCAAACATCATGATGTCAACAACTGATATTTCATCAGACATGATATTTGACCCTCAGGCAAAAAAAAACCCCCAAAAAAGGAAAAAGTGTCCCACAGACCCCTCGTTTATTTATTATTTATTTATTTATTTATTTTCTTATTTCAACTGAGTGACCCATTCAGTGGAATCCACTGGTCTACCATGGGTCCCAGCATACATAAAAGACAATAAACATAACAAAAAATCAACATTAAGAAAATACACATTCACTAAAGTCACATTAATTTTAAAGTCATCAAGCATGAGAAAATAGGACCCTCCCGAAAATAATTACCAGAAGCATTAACTAACATGTTAAAATCTACAGTACAGAATGCTGAAAATGAAATAAAGGAAAATAGAAAATCCTATTAAAAAAGGAAAACTATCATGCCCGTTTCATTTTCGAGTTCGCTGCCACCCTAACAAATTTGATTTGCACCTAGGGTCTAAAAATAGTAGGGACAACAATTTTCAAAAGTCTTTAAGAACGATGAAAGGAGGAGTTTCCTGGGAATGTGAGGTGATGTACTCGTCGGAGTCCATCATACATGAACTTTTGCAGTATGTCACGTGAACAGTTCTCAACCATTGAGATTTCACAACCTAATTCCATGGTATAACCACTTTGCTTGTCCACCTACCTGGCTACCTGAGCCACAGACTGACTGGATGGCATCCAGGCTCATAGCCTTCCACAGGGACTCGTCATGGAAGTCGAAACGGCAGACCTCTACATTATCAGATGGCTGAATCAAAACACAATATTAAAAGTAAGATGGTGAAAGTCTTATAACTCTGAAGACTTGATGTTCAAGTAGCCCCAAGATAGCAATAACTGACAATAGCCAAAACAATCAGTGGGCGCAAAACAAAGAACCAAAACAACCCCACAACAATTTATCATAAATGAAACCATCTTCTTAGACATTTTCCCACAGTACCTTCCTGAATCCTATAAAATCAACCAAAAAATTCAATGGCACATTTTTTTTGTATTTATCTTCCAAGGAACATCCAATACCATACAATAAAATGTGGCTTGATTTGCCTTCCTGATTCCTAAAAAAAATCCAACAAAAACTTCCGATGGAATATAAAATGGATCTGAGGGGTTAGAATTGAGGGGTTATAATTTTTTTATTTTTTGGGGGGGGAAGGGGGGATTTTGCATTATAAAACAGTGACATACACATAAAGCATTATGCCTAACCCTTAAATATCCACCAAAATGTTTTTTAAGGGATTTTGCAGGATTGAGGAAGGCAATTGAGCAAATGGGGTTGCATTCTCCTTTAAATTTTAGTGCAAAGCCTGTGCCATTGGTTTATTGCGCACTGGAAGAACTTTGCAGGATTTAGACAGGATACTTGCAAAAATACTAAGGGAGTTGGGAGTAAGGATTTAGATACCTGACTGTTTGCATAGAATCTTTGGTGGTTGAAGACACAGCCGATGGTGCGGTAGGGATACTGAGAGCGTGGTTGATCCACTATTGGTGGATCGTTGGGGTTGATTGGCTGGTGGATGTACCTGTGGATAGTAAAATTGATTCTTATAACAGGGATGTATGTGATGGTTGAAGACACAGCCGATCGTGCGATAGGGATACTGAGGGCGTGGTTGATCCACTATTGGTGGATCATTGGGGTTGATTGGCTGGTGGATGTACCTGTTGATAGTTAAATTGATTCTTATTAACACGGATGTATAGGATGGTTGAAGACACAGCCCATGGTGCGGTAGGGATACTGAGGGCGTGGTTGATCCACTATTGGTGGATCGTAGGGATTGATTGGCTGGTGGATGTACGGGTGGATAGTAAAATTCATTCTTATAACAGGATATATAGGATGGTTAAACAAATTAAGGAATTATTACTTAATAACTGGTAAATGTCAGAAGTCCACATGAAAATCAGGGGTCCATAATGAAAATCACAGGTCAATATACCAACGCATGCATAATCATATCTCTAGCCAATAAGAATTTAAGGAACAAAAAAAATCAATACAAAGTCCACGTCACATGGGTTTTTAATAATCCATAAAGGCTGGGCTCACCTATGGCCTGTTAGACTTTCCCAGAATGTTACCAGTCCATCCACTCCGAGCGTCACGACCCAGGTATGTGCGGCTCCCTTGGCCTTGGTTCCTACACAGACGTAGGCATCCAGTCCAAAGCCTAGAAGCAGACTGCACAGCAATACAGCATGGTCCTCACAATCCTATGGGCATATCAAAAACAAATGTCTCCTTGAAAATAGGTAGTGCTCAAATACAATGTTGAGTGTGATAGTTGAGGGCTGATCCCATACTTCGGGTGGGGGGGGGGGGGGGCTGATCCAGAACACATTCTTCCGGGGGTGGGGGAGAGGGGGTAGCCAACCGGCATTTGCAAATTTAGGAAAGGGTGGAGAGGACGGCTGGCCGGACCTCATTTGATGCAAAAAACCTCTTTGTTATACTAGAGTATTTTAACAAGCTCTTCATCAATTTTCAACCAGCGCAGGTGCACGCAAATCCCAATCGGTGGCCAGGTTAGGCTGACTGACGCATGCTTAAATTGATGAGTGCGTTTCGAAATTTAATACTAGAAAAATGCACGAGCCCATTATTCATAAATGCACAGCCCTAAATCTTAGACCCAATTTCACATTCGTTTCCAAACAGCAAAACTGCCCTCGGTGAGGGCGCACCCTGCACGGTGTCTATCCTTGTTTTAAAACAAATAAGATCATCTAGACGTACTGCAAAAACTGACCCCTTTATTCTTGCAGAGAAATGCATGCGTACTGCTCCACTGCTCCCTAGGCTGGCCCCCGCCCACCGCCGGTGCTTGTTCGTATCCAATCACGCTGATGAATCGGGCAGCCTGGCGTGGCGTGTCCAGCAGGCGCCCTGCTCGCAGAGGTTTGACAAAGGCACAGACTGGACGATTGGTGGCATTCTCATCCTAGAGTCAGGGTACAAGACACAACAGTTGCAATTTAATACCACATTAGCACGTGTACTACATTGTATTGCATTGTATATACATTCCCTAAGTGCTTGAATTAACATAGTGAATACTGGGTTATTTCCTATTAACTTATGGAGCCCATATAATGTGAAATGCAGCAAGGCTTTAGCCACCACCACATACAATTTGAATTTAACCAACCAAGGATGTAGCTCACTTAGATGTGGGTAGGATTGTTGAAAATAGCCAGTATTTGATTTACTTTTAAAAAAAAACATCAAAAAGTCAAAAATTATAAAAAACACCAACCTGTGCAAATATTTTGACCAGTCTGTTTTGGTGGGATGGTCTGATCTGAAGGAACTCTCTCCACCACTGCTTGGCGTAAACTAGGAACAGTCTCTCGCGCTCTGAGGTCCGACTTCGCTCCAGATTTATCTGAGGGTGAAAATGAGTTCTGAAAACTATTCCACCAGTGGATTTTTGCAAGAGTGAGGCAACGTACAGCTGCAAGTATTGGCGATTAATGAAATCCCTTTTTCATTATTACACTTCCTCATTGCCTCAACCTCAACAAACAAGAAACAAAAGAAGAAACAAAAACTTAAACAAGAAGCAAGAAACAACAGCTAAAACAAAAATTCCAGAGACCATCTCAGCTGTTTGAGGAGTAATAATAATAATGTGTGGTGCTTATATAGCGCTTTACACCAAAGACTCGAAGCGCTTTACGATTATTATCCCTGTTCGTCAGACCACAAGACCATTATCTGCAACAGCTCAAGATCAGCGCAATATGGTCTCTACCTTCACAGGTACACATTCTTATTCCTGGGTGGAGAGAGGCAATTGTAGTAAAGCGTCTTGCCTAAGAACACAAGCACCATGTTCCCCATCAGGGTTTGACCTCATGTACAATGCTGCAATTTCCCAGGCTTGCAAGTGGCAATTTGGAAAAAAAACAAGGAAATTCCAAACCACACAAGGCTTTGTACAGTATTTTTCAATTTGTAATGGCATTCATGAGAAGTAAAAAACAAGGAAGTGGATCCAAGGAAAAGTTGCATGCCTGATTTCCAGAAAAAAAATCAATTCAAGAACAACCACCATCTCTGCCCTCGCAGATACCCATTTATCCCCAAGTACAGAGAAGCAATATACTGAGTGACTAGGTTGCCCAAGGACCCACACTGCGACCCCACAAGCTTGACTCAAACCCACATACTTTTGAATTCAGCAAGGATACCGTTATATAGAAGTACCAAATTTGTGAGCTGAAGAGCTGTATACCAACCTGTGTGGTGATGACCTCTCCCATTAGTTGCTGGCTGGGTGTTGGTAGGAGTTCTAGTTTCACCTCTAACATACCCACCGGTACTTTACTCTCGGCTCCTTTTAGTTTCAAATACGAAAAAAACAGAAAGTAATTTTAATAGTAAAAAAATGTTAAAAATTGTCTTTCCCTTTTCAAATCTAGGATTTCCTCTTTAAGTATATGTAGAATAGAATTTCCTATTTTGACAAACAATGGGAATTGGGAATACTAAAACAATTATACAAGTATGGAATAATCCCATAAACTTCAGTAGTTTGAATTCAATTATAAACATTATAACCACCCCAACTATAGCAATGGCCCCAACTATAGTAGGGACAGTCCAAACTATAGTTGGTTCAAGTCTCAACTCAAGTTGGGACGATCCTAACTACAGTTGGGGCGTAACAAGCACATACCTAAGCCCAGGAGTTCCACTGCGATGGTCTGTCTGGCACCCTGGGAGCTCAACACAGTGCGCCACTGCAGGAGGTGTGAGGAAACCAGACTGGTGTCGCCTGACGGGTCCCTCTTGACCAGTACAAGATGGACTGGGTCGCAGATGGAGAGCATGGATGCAGCGTCCAACATTCTTGAGGCATCACCTGTAGGGGGAACATTTCAAAACACACTTTGTAGCTTCTTACTGGCACCGGATAAACAAGAAACGTGACCAATCGGTAGACTGTCGGATAGCTCAGTTGGCAAAGTGCCAGTACTGTGTTTCGGAGACGGCAGTTTCAAATCTTGCTGCAGTCACTCAAAGCACACATATGTTGATGGGTTTTCTGGTAACTCACTGAATATGTTTGCATAGAGGTTGCATATGGACTTGGCTTTCAATCAATTTACATCATTTGAAAAGCACCTTAAACTCACCTCTTTTTGTATGTTCTTTCGTTTTTATTTTCTCTCATTTGGTATCCTATGTTGCAGAGCCCAATGATTTTGATGGAACTGAACTTGATATATACTGCTTTTATTATTTTTATTGGTTATTATTGTTTTGGGGTTTTTTTGGAAGGAATTGGGAGCACTGAGGCTGTCTATATGTTAACATTTTTTGATGACTTGAAAGGCTCTATAAAATAGAAGGGAATGTACAACATTTGCTTTCTCTTCAATTTTCAGAAATAAATGGATTTGAAGGATTAGTATGTTATAGAAAATATCGTTACACTGGCTTGTTTCACGTTTGGGGCTTATAGATGCTGGAATAACCAAGAAAACCATTCATGTTCTTGTAGTCAGGTTCCCGGACCCCACTTAAGATGAAACGGAGCAATATATAGACTTTGGGGGCATTTTAAGGTCAGAGAATCAGTCTAGCAGGCTTGTACCATTTCACAGGTGTGTAATCAATCGCCAAGAAAATGCGGAATAACTAAATATGAAAAATTAGGAGCAGGTTTTGAAAAATAGTCAGTTTTCTCCAACGCTGGTCGGCCGAATATGAAAAATTAGGAGCAGGTTTTGAAAAAAAGTCAGTTTTCTCCAACGCTGGTCGGCCGACCAGCATTGGAAAAATACGTTTTTTGGAGGGGGAAATGTCAGCACACCAGGAGCCACAATTTTACAAGATAGTTTAGACTGTCATTCCCTAACAATCCAGTAAGGTATTTCGTGATAATTTGATCCTTTCATTTTTCGATGTTTGCAAATGTTGTATCTTCCCTTTAAAGTTTGAATTTAATTACAGTATAACGTCTTAAACAAGTCTAGGCTCTTTTACAAGGATTGAAACTAGTGCTCTAATTGATCTTTTTTGTTTCGTTTCATTCGGTCCTATTGTAGCAGGTGACAAAAAGTCTGTTCTTTGCTTTGAAGAGAACAAATTTCAAGTACCTCCGCTTTCTTTATGAAGCTCCAGCAGAAAGCCCTCACGGAAGTCTGGCTCGCATGCACAGGGTACAGGACGGGATCTGAAGCGCTGGCCACGGAAGTGAACATGAAGCAGGAATGTAGAGGTGGTCTGGCCAGGCAACGGCTCTGGCTCCTGGAGGTGCTCCAGGAAGGCCTTGCCGCTGAGAACTTGGAGGTACAGGTAGCGTCTGGTTGGGTCAATGTTGGCTGTGGGTAAAATACAGGACTTCAAATGAATAAATCAGTGTGAAGCCAGTAATTGGTTGAATAATGACTTGGCAAATTGGGGACAGAAACATTAGGCTGGAAAGTTTAGTTGGTAGAAGCTGTAGGTTCGAATCTCTCTATGGTCAATTTCTTTGTTAAATCTCATGTTGATTTTTTTCAAATCTCATATTGATTAAAAAATTACCCAATTCAGTATTCCTTTCACAGTTTTGTGATAATTAATGTTAAGATAAAAAAAATAATCATCTTAAATCATCATATTAACCCTAATCCTCCCAAATCCTTTTTGCGAATTGGAAGAATTTGCAGGATTGAGGTTACATGGCAAAAGTGCATTGCTGATTGCGGAGGACGCACTGTGTCAAGGTCTTGGGCCGGACCTTTGGCTGTTTATGCTCATCCGTGCATAAATTTAGTCCTTGATTATACTTGAAATCCTCCGCACTGCTCCAGGATGTCACTGCCTCTGCCTCAGCCTATTGACAGTCACAGCCGGAGGATTTTGCAGGATTCAGGCAGTGGTCACCCCTCCACGGACCATATTCAAGAAATAATGGAGGAATTTGCAGGATTGAGGCTATATGCTATTTTCCCATGAGGCCAATTGGAGGATTTTGCAGGATTGAGGCTACATCCTAGCAAAAAGGCCTAGGGAGTTAGGGTTAAAACACAAGGGGTAACTAACTCACTTGGTTGTACAGAAAAAAAGTTAGGATGTGAACCTCTGACAGAATATTTGCAATGTTCATGCACTCTGGACAACAAGGAAGCTGGCGGGGCATTTTGGAGGTCTCTGGTGTGAATCCAGCTACCATGCCTTTGTAATTTTAAGGGAATCTTTGGTTCAGTTACCCAAAAGCATTCAGACAAGTAAAATAAATGATTCCATTAAAATAGCCAACAATAGCCAACCTTTCTTGAGTGGAACACCCATGACCTTGTCCTGCTTGTCCGGGAAATGGCTGGCAGGTTTGGGTTCCTGGGGAGCCGCCCTAGGCCTGGATGGCAACCCCACGGCTCCACTGAACTGCAACTGACTCATGACCTCCTCAATGATGCCCTGGTCACGCAGGACGTCTAGTAATTCTCGCTCCCCAAACTCATTTGCGGGTGCTCCGTGACTCTCGTCCAGTAGGGAGGTCGAGAGAACATCGCGGATGCGGGTTTGCACATCCATCTGAAATTAAAACAGTTGCTGATTCAACAAATAATAATAACAGTTTACTTCTTCCTTGTCACCTCAACCTGACCTGTATCTATTCATCCACAAAGTAAGGGAACTTACCCCAAAAGAAGTATGATTAACCCTAATGCTTTTAAATAAGTTATTTTGGCTAGAAACATTGTTAAGTGGTACAATATGGAGCACTTGTCAAAATGACAGGCCTGCTCAGTGTAGCAAGATTCTATGGTCAAAAACAACTCATATGCCAAACTGCCTCAGAGTCTGTGGTCACCAACTACAGTTTGCAGTGGCATCGTCAACGGGACTATCTAGCAAATAATCATTGTCTCCAAATTTGCAATTTATGCACTGCTTTTGATGGCTCTATTCAGAAAGGTCACACAGACTTTTACGCCTTTTGCCCTTTGTTGCCTCTGGCAGGATTAGGGTTAAGCAAGAATATACATGTAAGCTGGAATCAATCGCAGTCGACTTGTGTGAAGTTACAACATCGTGCCCGCATCCAAATCATTTTCATCTACATGTAAGTTCACTGCAAGTCGTCGAGCTGATCGTGGGTGACATGAGCATGGTTGTGATAATTCCGTGTGGAGATGCTGCTTGTTCTAGATAATCACACGATTTCTCAGTTTTTTGGACCTACGCATTACTTTTGTGCTTGATGCCAACGTAACCATAGCTTGGGTTCTTGAAGTCTGCTAGCCCCAATTGCATGCACCATGGTCCAACTTGAACTTACCTGATTCAGCTGGTTGTGAATAATCTGCTTCAACTCGGTGATTTTTTCTGGCGGGAGTGACATTGTTGATTTGAAGAGGGCAATCAAAATCTTTCTTCAGATAAATAGGCATCCAACTAGCGAAAAACCAAAACAAGAGTAAATTCCAATCTTTACAATCTTTATCTACATCTATGAAGAGTCTCATTAAAGCCTTTGCACTTTGCAGCATGTAGATGAGGCTGTTCAATCACTGCAGGAGTCAAAGATGACCTCAGGCAAACTAACAATTAATGTTATATCATTAGCTAGCGTGGCCGATATGACCGATTACGACGTAATTATATTTGAGAATTAATAGGACTGCTACAAACTGCAGAAAGCCTCGGGCAAACATTTAAGGCTGTGGATATTTAGCCGGATCTGGCTTACTTTTAGTAAACGATACTTTGCCGAAAAATAGACATCTGAAAAAGGCAGCACTTTCTGATTAGCCTATAATAAGGTAGCCCCATAGCCCAGGTTGGACGAAGTCTTCATTGCATTACGACTCCCTCCGTAACGTAGGGAGGAAAGGGAGTCCTGACCTGGGCTAGGTAGCCCCACTCCTTTTTTGACATTTGGGATGTTGGTTTGTTGGACAGATCAACTTCCCAAATTTCAAAAAAGGAGTTCTAGCGCCCAGTTAGTGGGACTAGCTTAGTTTGTAGTTTATTTTTGTTTTAAAAGCACACTCATACTAGGCTAATCAGAAAGTGCTGCCTTTTTCAGATGTCTATTTTTCGGCAAAGTATCGTTTACTAAAAGCATGGAGGAAGGAATAGAGTAAGCCAGATCCGGCTAAATATCCACAGCCTTAAATGTTTGCCCTAGGCTTGATGTCTATTTTATGTGAAATTTCCAGATTCGTTTGTCATGTTTGTACATGTTTGCGTATCAAAATTTCAACGTGAAATTTCAAGAAATAAACACATCTGAAAAAGGCAGCACTTTCTGATTAGCCTATAATAAGGTAGCTTCACTTGTGGGGCTATTAAAGCAAAAATATGGCAGTGGATATTTTGCCGGAGACGGCAAACCTTCAGTAAACGTTAGTTTGCCGGATATGCACTGAACATGCGCAGTTACTGTTTTTTTGTACTTAAAACATTTTCCGGTGACAAATTTTAGTCTGGCTCCATGCCAATATTATCGTTGTATTTTTGTATTAACAAGATGGGAATCAGACCATTTTATAATTTCGGACTTTATTTCCCTTTAAAAAAAATCCTCCAGAGCCACAAATCTGAAAAAGAAAAAGTAATACTCTGCAATAAAATGTTTGAGACATATTAAAATAATAAAAGAAGAATATTCTTATTTATTTGGGGATGGGAAAAAAAAACTTGTGGCAGGGGTCAGGATTCGAACTCGGGACATCCCACTCACTAGAGCTATTGCTTAACCACTGCACCGACTGTGCTACACAACTTTGATGGGAATTTAATACATGTTATAATTCAGCCCTATCTTAAAGAGTACAGCGCCCTCTGTTGATATGGATTGCCGCCGGCAAACCTTTAGTAAACGTTAGTTTGCCAGCGTTACCTCCGGCAAAATATACACTACCCAAAAATAAACTACAATTACAAACTAAGCCTAAATCATATGTGAAAATAAAAATTTGACAGAGTTCAACATGTTTTTGTAATTGTAGCTGTACATGTTCCAAGTGTGGCCTTTATTTACGGAGGTAGTCTAGTAAATTGGCCATATTTATGGGGCTAATTGCAGTTATGCTAGCTCACTTGTTGGTAATTAGCACAATGTCTAAACCGGCCAAAGTAATTGACGAGTTTTAGAAAATCATGTTCCACACTGCACTACCGCACGTACGTACGTAATGCCAATCAAAATTTAGCGGCATAAAATTTGTCGAGTGTCTGCCGCTATAACTTGTATCCGAATTGCGAATACTGGTGATACCGTAGACCAGACTAAATATATCGGGATAAATTTAAGTCTAGTACCTAGGCGTTAATTTCGGCATAATACAGAAAATTCCCATCCACTAGTGCACACTGACTATCTGTAGAACATCACAACGATGCCTCCCGATACCGATCACAGTCATCACACGCGGCGCACAGATGGGGTTTTTATTTCTCGATACCTTTTGTTCAACATGAGGTAGTTTTAAATAATGTCTACCTTATGTGTAATCGTCGTGTCGATTTTAACTTGCACAGGCCAAGGTCCACTTGTGAACTTTAAGTTCATGAACTTGCATACACTGCAGCAATGGCATGAATGGCAATGCATAGTCGTCTTAGCCCAAGACGATTGTCACGGTCGATAGTGGAAGGTGCATAGTGCGCCCTCTAGCTCTAATGGCACAACAATTATATAGACCAGCGGGTCTACTCGCACTAACATTTCGTGTCGGCGGTTTAACTTTTTCTTTATTTTCTCCGTAGGCTTTCTTACGGAACCAATCAGTGATCAAGAAAATGAAACAATGGCTCGCCCCATGAACGGTTGTAAACATTCGCGTCATTACGTGCAGTGAATCGGAACTGCTGTTTTGTTCGATTTGATACAAACGGTGCTATTTACATAAAATGGACACGCCCCCTTTGCTACGAAATGATCAAGACATTTTTAAGAGAACGTAAAAAAATCATTGTATGCAAGGGTGCTACAGAACATTGCTACTCGCTCTTGATCACTGATTTGTTGACTTTATCCTATTTCAATGGTCTGGTCTTGCCATTCCTGAGAAAAGACCCCAAAAATGGTTGTTTACATTGAACATGTGTATGTTCTGCTTTTTAAATGCTCTAGTTCCATTTCATTTCTTTGCAAACGCATTTTGTAGCCGAATTAGGTGTATCCATGCATGTCCCTTTAAATATTGAGTATAGTGAGTGTAGCTTAGTCACTCATCCAACTACAAAAAGAAACGTACAAGTTTGATGTTGCAATATTTATCAACCTAAGATGTTCTTGCAGTATGAAAAGAGGGAATCACTGAAGGATTTTATTAAGATTTAAACTTTATCCTTTCTTAAAGTCAAAGTCAAATTTTAATTTCTATTACATATTTTGCCAAAATCACACTTCTGACAAAACATGAACAGAAAACAACTTCCATTCAGCAGACATTTTTCATGCTGCGAATTTGTTTCTTTCAGAAGTTCAAGTTTAAGACGTATGTGACCTTAATATTTGTTTTGTAATGTTCTAGCTTTTATAAAATTATAGGCAGAATTTGTTAACGGAAGCATAATTTTATAAATTGGGACCTTATATTCACGCAATCTGCCTTTATTTTACAAAGGAACTAGCAGAATCTTGTAAAAATGATAAATGACAAAGCTTTGAAAACACCTTGGTTTCTGACCACAACCTAGGAAGATTAATCCATTTATCAGTCAACCAGATGCAGTGTATTCAACTTATCATGGGATGTTTTTAATGTGCCACCGGCCTTTTATTCATTTGTTATTTATTCATCTTTTGCAGTTCATCAAGATGCAACTTCTAAGGTATCTGGGACAACGTCTTTAATCTCATCAACATGAGAAACAACACGAGAGGCAAGACACAGCTAGAGGTGCGCGTGGACTCCGCCCTGCGTAGCATCGCGCCTCCCAAGCTGACCCGATCCTCCTGGTGCAATACGTGCCTAGTGGCCGTCAAGACTGTAGCGTTGGTCTTGTTCTTTTACACCTGTTCCATCAGCTTGACATTTTACAACAAGTGGTTGTTCCAGGTGAGTCTGAAGTGGGCAACTTTATGTATGGATTGAAGTTAAAATCTGCAGCAAAAATGTGGTCATGTTGTCATAAGTCCTCACAAGTCAATCACATGTCATTCAATCTCAATTGACATTAGGGCCATTTCGCACTACCACCTACATGTACCCGTGGTAAAATCAACATAGATCCACCGCCAGCAGAATTAGGTCTCACCGAAGTCTACCACAAACAGTTATCCCCTTTGGACGCGGTTCGGCCATACTTTTTGGATTTTTTAAACCCAGGTATACAGCCTCTCAACCGTGGTCCCAACCAGGGTTCCATTTTACCAGTGGAGAGTGCTGGACCTGTGTAGAAGCTGTGTTGGATTCTTGCTAGTGTGAAAGAGGTTGTCTAAATCTCTGGGTTTGACCCGGGTCCAACAGGGAGATTTGGGACTGTGTGAAAGGGCCTAAAGGCATTCCTTTGGTCATCCCACCCTCCCGTACAACCTTACTGAAGGGCTCTTTCTTTCCAGACACCATCCGTCTGTGGAACTCACTGCCCCAGCAAGTTGTTGAGTCACCAACCCTGGATGTCATCAAGACCAGAGTGAACGGTGTCACCTTCAGATAACCAACCTGTCCCGAAATAGCTGTTTTTACTTGCACATATTTGTCTTTTTATGCCTCGAGTTTTGTCTGCACCTGCTTGTTTGCACTTCAACCAATGTGCGAGTATACGCCAGCGGAGGTTTCTGCACAGTATAGGAAGATGATGATGATGGATGTTTGTCTCCCGATACTTGTTACCTGACTGATTTGACTTGTGATTGACTTTAGAATTGGAACTGAAAATCTGAAAACTTGTTAAGTCTTCCCAATTTCCAAGGGCTAGAAATACCCTCAGTGCCAGTGCCACTGGACTCAGTCCAGTAATTTAAGCACTGGTAAATTTCGTACTTCGTATGACTGAATAGCAGTAACACTAGCAGTGAAGTGTTTTGTTTTTGTGGTTTTTGTGTGTGTCAGCTTTTTTTGTAATTTTTTTTACACATTTTACAAACCAAATAAAATTCAAGATCAAGTAAAATATTTACCGTAAAAATATAATGCCCATGTTTGATAACTGCAATTTTTATTTCCCACATTCATGTTAGAATTGAAACGGCGGATACATCCACAAAAGTCTATTTCAGCACAGTTTGAAAATATGCACTGTTCTCAATTTAAAATTGATTTTCAATTTTTCTTTCCTCAGAATTTTAAGTTTCCACTGTTCGTCACCATCATTCATCTAGCCATCAAGTTTGTTATTGCTGCAGCGGTACGGACATGTCTTGGTTGTGTAGCTAAAAGGAACAACATTGTCCTCCCGTGGTCTGTCTATATGAAGAGAGTTGCCCCTACTGGTATGTATCATATAAATCAGCCGCAGATGTGGGGATTTTTTATTGCTAAAAATCAATTGAACCACATTGAAAGGAAACTGACTACTTGGTACTTACTTGGTTGGTTCTTCTCCTAAGGACTTCCACAAGGGAGTATAACTAGGAGGCCAGAAACACCGGGGCAAACCCCTTCTCTTAGCGATAAGTGTTACTGGGTTCTTTTACGTGCGTTAGGCTTTATACAACGCACGGGACCTCCGGCTTAACGTCCCATGCGAAGGACGAAGCAATAATGGTTAAGTGCCTTGCTCAAGGGCACAAGTGTCCGGGCCCGGGCTCAAACCCACGCCACTGTTGCCTCTGAAACACCAGAGCATGAGTCCGGTGCTCTTAACCGCTAGGCCATGACACTCCACTAGGTGTATTCCTAACAAATAATTATAAAGTTGAATAAAGAAATTGACAGCAGAGGTGTTTTACCAACAGAGCTATCGAGCCATACATGTTGGCAGTTTCCCAATCAATATGCTTGTCCTGGGGTGTATACATGTATCGTCTTGTTATCATATTCAGTGCTTTCCATAGCATGTGTTTGTTGATTTTTTTCCTCATAACCCTATCTGATAATTTTTCCAAGAACATTTTCTGAATCTTCCAACATCCACCACTGTCATGACTGTGCAGAAACAAAAAGGCCTATTCATTCAGCAGTGGATATTTGGCTGGTGCCGGATTCCTTTTAGTAAATATTACTTTCATGGCGGTTTACTCTGATTGGCACATATATAGTTATGTCATAGCGGCCACGCCAACTTTCTTTTCACCAATGCACATCGGATGGCATGTATACACGCAAACGTTTAACGGTATTCAGAATGGATGACGGATAAATACGTATCTAGCTAGGCTGGAAATATCGGTCTAAACATGCAGCGAGTGAGGCCGGAATTATCAGGGTGTGCTACCCGCATATGACAGCCTGAACCCATCTGGCATCGAGGATCGTGAAAAACAATCCCGCACCTGGGTCCGGTCAATGTCAAAATAATCCCTAGCGATCTCCAAAATCTTTCTTTTGAAAAATCTACTTAAACAAAGCCTGTTGAAAAAATAAACATATGTACACGGGAAAGGCATGCATATTGTCTCCATACGGTTTAACATGCTTAATCTTTGTGTAGTATATGATTTTATTTTTCTGAATTATTCATTATTCAAACGCAACAGTGTGTCATTGTGTGAACGTTACAAATTGGCTGTATTGTTACAAAATCAATGACAAACTCATAGAATTCAATGAAAATTTCATAGAATTCAATTAAACTCTCACAAACGAAAATCTCATAGAATTCAATGAATGTCTCATAGAATTCAATGAAACTCTTGTAAATTCAATGAAAATCTCATAGAATTCAATGAAAATCTCATAGAATTCATTGAAAATATTGTAGAATTCAATGAAAATCTCATAGAATTCAATGAAACTCTCGTAGAATTCAATGAAAATCTCATAGAATTCATTGAATATCTCATAGAATTCAATGAAAATCTCATAGAATTCAATCAAAATCTCATAGAATTCAATGAAAATCTTGTAGAATTCAATGAAAATCTCATTGAATTCAATGAAAATCTCATAGAAGTCAATGAGAATCTCACATTATACTTCATGCAGACTGCAAAGCTTTAATGTAAGAAGGCATTAAAAAAATCACTGGTATGTCACTTCCTAGTGCAGCCTCCATTCAACTTGGCTGTAATGTACTGTCCATGCTATTTTCCAGTTTGGTTATTTTTCCGCTACAAACTTATCCTTCGTTTTCCACCCACCAGGTTTCAGTAGTGTTCTGGACATCGGACTGTCCAACTGGAGCCTGCTGTACATCACAGTGTCACTCTACACAATGTCTAAATCTACAGCTATTATCTTCATTCTAGTATTTGCAATATTATTCGGTCTGCAGAGAGCGGTAAGACCTTTTTGTTTGCTGTTATTTACCTTTCAGTCAAACGATATTTCTCATGAGTGGCCAATTACATAAAACTGCCAATTTCAGAAATTTGTTAGCCCAGAAATATTTGCTTAGCGAAAACAGGTTAGCAGTCGAAATGTCATGCAGTGCACATTGCTTTTGGTTGGTGTTCATATTTTTTGCTTAAAGGGAATATACAACATTTGCAAACATCAGAAAGCAAAACTACCAAATTTTTATGAAATACCTTACTAGGATGTTGGTAAATGAAAGTCTAAAGCATCCTGTAAAATTATGGCACCTGGTGTGAAGTCATTTTCAAAAAAAGTGGTATTTTGTATAAATTTCCAACGGTGGTCGGCCGACCAGCGTTGGAAAAACCTAACTATTTTTCAACTACTGCTCCAAATTTACCATTTTTTTTCAGTCCAAATTTTGTTTGCTATTGGTTACATGTTCATGAACGGGTGCAGGCCAGCTAGATTGGTTTCCTTACCTTACAATTTTCCGGCATCTATAAATTGATTCATTTCATTTTAGTGGAGTCAGGGAACCAGACTACTTGAACATTTTTTGTTTTTCTTGGTTTTTCCAGCATTTTCGAACACAAACCTTCAAACTTGTCAGTGTAACAATATTTTATTTACCTGTATTATACTAACCCCTCAAATAGTTCATTTCTGAAATGTAAAGCAAAGCCAATGATGTACATTCCCTTTAACATGTACATTTGTTTTTTAGCAGTATCGCCTGGTTATTTTAGCAGCTCTATGAAAATGGATCTTTAATAAAAAATAGATAAAATAAATTGTAATGCTTCTATAGCGCTTTCCATCATGAGGGTGTACTCATGCACGAAGTCCCGGTTTCCCTCTGTGTAATGCTGCTCAAGGATTCTGCGTCTTTTCTTTTTTCATCAGCATTTCTGCCAGATCATCATTGTCCTGTTCATAGCCGGGGGGTTATTCATGTTCACCTACGAGTCCACTCAGTTCAACGGCGAGGGGTTCACCTTGGTCATCATAGCCGCGGTCCTCAGCGGGTTGAGGTGGTCTTTAGCACAGATACTCACTCAGAAAGAAGAACTAGGTCAGTTTGCATTCATCAGCGCAAAGTTTGTGGCATTTTTGAACTCTTAACATTTCATAATCTTTAAAATCCACTAGGTGGTTTCACAGGATTTTGCAGGATTGATGAACTTAGAACCCATACGCTGTCGTAAAAAACGTGTACTGGAATTTGTATCCTTGTGGAGTCATTTCTTTGTTCTCTTGTACTAAAGTTTTCGACTTTGAAAGCGTACTTTCAAAATGCTCCTATTTTAACCAGAATTAATTTCCTGGGCTGAAATTCAGACTTAATATCCCTTACATAAAATACTTTGATTTGCGACAAATCAACACACCTTGGAAATTCCTAGTTTTTGAATAAAATCCATATCTATTTTGTGATAACCTCGTGGAGATGTATTCATCTATAGAATTGCTCCGTTGAGATGTATGCAATCTTTTGTTTCCTATTGTGCACGTGTACTGTCTCCACAGGGCACCATGTACCAGATCATTTTGCTTGACACTTTTTGTGAACAGTTAGTTTGACACCCCTCAAAACTAATAATGTGCAATTCAGTTCCTAGAGTTGTGGATTTAATTAAAGCCACGTAGGATCAGTTACCTACAAAAAGCACCTATCAATATATTTACAGAAACCTTGCTCAAGTGAAGATATATGACTGGTATCGAATTGCCCATGAAATTCTTATTCGCTTGAAAAAAGCAAACCAAAATTGAAGGTGGTTTGAAAATAGGTTGCCCTGTGGGCAAACGTTTACATGAAACAGAAATCCAGTTTCCAAGTCCCAAAAGATTGTGAATACGTGTACGTTTTCTCTGGGTTTTTTTCAAAGTGTATAGTATCCACTGAGCTGAAACTACCCTACCAAAGAATTCGAGCAATCTTTGCTTCAAATGGGAAAGAAAATGTACAAAAAAGTAAACGATCCAACGTACATTAAGGCAGAAAAATAGTGCTTACATTAAGCGGCACTTTTGAACTCAAAATTCTCCCGGTTGATGTTAGAGTGCTGTATATTGTACATAGAGTTGACTTGAGTCTACATGTACTAACAGTGAAAAAAATATTTCATTTAAGCTGCAAAAAAAAGGTGATACGATTTTGTAAATTGAATTCTATTTTCAGGTCTTTCAAATCCAGTGGACCTGATATACCATCTTCAGCCTATCATGATTCTTGGACTGATGCCGTTTGCATTATTTGTAGAAGGTCAGTATTATTCCCTGAATCTTTATTATATTTAACCCTATTTAACCCATTAGTACCCAAACCAACCCAAACCGCCCTGCCTGTTACTCCCTGTAACGCCCACAACTGCCCAAGAACTCTCTAGTTTTGTAGACGCTTCAGTGAATAATCACAATGTAATACAATGTAGTACAGGTACTAATAATATCATGCAACTCAATGATCTAAACGAATGCAGGAACTCCATGATCTAAAGGTATGCATGTCGCACAACTCCACTCATTAACTGAACACAACCACACTGCAACATACTCCATGTACACAATGATCTTGACATCACATTAAACCCCAGGTCGTAGTTGTGCCAAGTTTGTGTAATGTCAGATTTATAGTGATATTGACAGAGCTTATCGATAAGATTACTTATCGATCGCTGATAAGATTGCTTATCAGAGACTTGGGCTAGCCGGCCACTGTCTCAGACATCCCGAAGTTCTACCCAGCCATCTTGTCCCTTGGGAGGTGACACACGGCTACAGAGGTCGTGGCAACCCTGCTCCACCTATGGTGACACCCTGAGGAAGGATTTGGGTGTGGCCGACATATCAGAGCTTGCGTTCTGCTTTCTAGACAGGGAAGATCTATGGTCCAGACAGAACTGATGCTCATGCTGCCATGATTGATTGCTTGACAGAGAATCTCAACACCATTTTTCAAATTTTGGCGGCGAGTGCAGTGATGACCAATTAAAATAAATGCTGGTCCCCAGTAAATTAACATAAAGATTAAAAGTTTGGAACATTTACGTTTTTATCTACCCAGGTTTACACATATCCTCCACCAAGTTATTCCTTGGCTTTGAGGACATTCATGTCTTCCTGCATACGTGGTTGACGATCCTCTTTGGTGCTGTGTTGGCATTCATGCTTGCCATGTCGGAGTTCTTGCTGCTGTCAAGAACGTCCAGCCTCACTCTCTCTATATCAGGAATATTTAAGGTGAGGCCCACACGCAGGGTTATAATCAAGTCAGTCACTAATGCAATAGAGTGCTGAAGTGTGCTGCGTATTCTGGTTCATGCACATTACTTAAGTGTGCGAAGACATCAGCATGCAAACCAGCGCATGAATCGGAACAAAGATAACTGACGTCGCACTTAGGTACTCTATATGTGGAAAAGTAAGGTATCACCATAGAGCTATATTAAATTACCAGAGCGCTAACTCATGTACAAAGTGATGCCTGCTGGGCGCATCCATGTTTGCACACAAACCTATGGAGAACTATAAATTTTGTATGCATATTGTACGTCTATTTGCATATCTGCGTTTGTTTTCCATACCGGTGCGTCATCGAAGCCGATACGCCCAAAACCGAAACGCTTGATCAACAAATGAGCATGTCATTTTGCTCTACGCAAACAGCGCAACGCCCTGATGAACTGTGTGTTTTTTTAACCGGAGGCGTTGCATTTTTCAATCCATCTAATTTCCTTATGTTCTACAAACACACACATGAATTCAAAATGTCTGTGCCCAGGACGGCTTCAAAGCATTTCTGCGTGCAACAATGAGGAGTTAGGGCTCTAGTAATTTAATATAGCTCTATGGGTATCACTTAAATGGTTAACAAGAATAAAAGTTGGCATAAGCTTCTGTAGCTATGACTACTTCATCAGATACAATAAAGCGAGGCATCATCATGCAAGATGTGTATACAATTGGAACAAACGATGGTGATAAGTTAATGGTGTAGCGTGACTCACCTTATATTAAAGTGGTGCCTTACTTAAAAACGAATAACACGACTAACGGGAATTTTTAAAAATGCTTCTTTAGACACATCTTTGGAAATCACCTTCTTTTATTGTTTACTTCAAAATGACAACATGCCCGAAAGAATAATTTCACAGGGAGTTTACAGTGCCATTACCATCTTTAAACCAAGTATGCTTTTCAACAATGATTTCGTCAGTTGCTTTTTGGCTAGCTGCAAATGCTCTTCTCAACCTTTAAGTTATGATATTTAATGTCAGATTTTTGTTTTTTATGATTCCCAATGTGAAATTCCATTAAAAAAAGTTACAAATTTTACATTCCCCTCCCCCTTGACAGGAAATCTGCACTCTGTATATTGCATCCGAGTACAGCAACGACAAAATGTCACTGCTCAACTTTTTTGGAATGCTGATCTGTCTGTCGGGCATTGGACTCCATGTTATCCTGAAGACGATTGCCTCCAAAGGTCAGAATAATTCCCAAATTGGACTGATTAAAAAAAACCTGGAGTTAGAGACACAAATAGCTTGGAAAAATTGACATCCATTTATAGACAACAGTAAAAGGTGTTTGCTGTTGGAGAGAAGCAATCTGAAGCTGATATACTTTTGTTTGATCAGCCACAGACAGTCAAAAATTAATTCACTTCCCCTTTCATGCCTTTCAGGCAGGCAAGTCAACAACAGTCAAACCAAGCACAGTGACTAGTCATATTCCATCAACAGACAAAAGCAGGTAACTGGTAGTCACTGCTGGCTTATCAATCACCTACAGCCAAGGCATAGCTGTATCGAGTTTAATATTACAGTCACAACCAGTCAGTCCTGCCTTATGTCTCTCCACAGGTTTCTTCAGGCTTGCGAGCTACAGTGCCTAGGGCGCTTTTGAGGAATCCTTGGTTTCATTACCAGAAATGATTAATAATAATTAATAATAATAATAATAATAATAATGTGAGAGAGGAGCACTCAACTGTTAAAAACAGTCACTTGATTTGTTTTGACTGCTGGGCTGGCCTTGTTGAATTTGCCAGCCAGAGAGGGAGGGGTTTTGCACTTGTGTTTGTGTGGTACCACTGTTGTTGTAGTTGAGTCCATCACAAGTCCATCACAGGTCCATCACAAGTCCATCACAAGTCCATTTCGAGTCCATCGCAAGTCGATCGCAAGTCCGTTACAAGTCCATTACAAGTCCATCGCAAATCCATCGCAACTCCATCACAAGTAATCACAAGTCCATCGCAAGTCCATCACAAGTCCATCACCAGTAATCACAAGTCCATCACAAGTCCATCACAACTCCATCACAAGTAATCACAAGTCCATCACAAGTCCATCACAAGTCCATCACAAGTCCATCACAAGTCCATCACAAGTCCAGCACAAGTCCATCACAAGTAATCACAAGTCCATCACAAGTCCATCACAAGTCCATCACAGGCCCATCACAAGTCCATCCCAAGTAATCACAAGTCCATCACAAGTCCATCACAAGTCTATTCACAAGTAACTCACAAGTCCAGGAGGTGAAAATAACAAAGGAATGCCTTTGTCAGAGTTCATTTGATAAGCTTATGATTGGCTTGGGACTGGGTGACTTTTGATGAGCTTGTGACGGAGGTGTCTTCAAACATTGGGTACCGCACAAAAATGACAGGTAATGGTTGACAGCATATCCATACTATAGGCGTTGGCATCATTACGTCATAATCAGCCAAGCCGATGAAATTGTTTGCTATGTGCTACCATTCAGCACTCCAGACTCGAGAACCAACGAGTGATAAGTAAAAATGTCTGGGAGCTAGATAAGCCAATGTAAAAAAAAATCCCGGATGTCCGCACCCACCTATTGCAAAGAAATAATACAATATTTTGTAACTTTTTTTCAGCTATTACAAACTCCAAGAATGGCGTATCCCGTAACGATGACCACGAGCAGCTGCTCATGAACGATGGGACGGCTAATGATGACGAAGATGAAGAAGAAATATTTAGTGCTAAAAGAATGCATGTTACAAGGTTATAGTGTTAAATCAACCCTTGCAATAATGCTCTTCAGTGGAGGATCTAGTATTTATGGAAAGGGGGTGGGGGGCGCAAAAATGGAGACGAAACCCAAACATACAAGCAGGACATATATTTGCTCAAACGAATGACAATTTCTGTCTTTAAAGTGATTAACCAGTTGACAGCAGAAGAAACAGGGAACAAAAAACAAGACGTACCTCCTAAAAAAAATATTGTGAAAAATATAAATATCTTTATATGTGCTATATCCTTTCTCTGTACATAATTTTGATAATGTGTGCTAGACGACATTTTCTATTGAAAATAGTCATAAGATGGTAGGAAAAATTTTAAAACTCAGAATGTTTCTGTTCCTTGTTCTAACATTTCCTGTTCTTTTTGGAACACTTCTGTTCTTTTGGGGAAAAAACTACTGTAACTTATGGAACATTCCTGTTTCTTGGAACACTTGTTTTTTGCGGAACTTGTTTTTTTTTGGTGGAACAATCCTGTTACTTTTAGAATAACCCAGTTCATATTGAAACACTTCTGTTATTAAGTTTAGAGCACCCCTGATCCTTCCCTTATAATAATAAGAACCAGTAAATTGGACCCTTTCTCATATTGCATTGTCAATTTTAATAACATGTTGAATAATGAACCCCATCTCCCCTGCCCATAAAATGTTGAGGTTTTTTTTTAGTTAATAATTATTTTCTTTGTATTACATTGTTTGGCATCTCGAAACGTATTTACAACTCTTGATATTTTTCCAGAATTTTCAAGTTGTCTATTTAATAAATTATACTATTTTTTTTTGGTTTTTGGTTTTTGGTTATAAATAAATACAAATTTTCATCATAATGTGTTACTGTTTTAGTAAGCATTGTGTGGTTTGTTTGTGCTATTATGTCGGCTTTGAGTTTCCTGCTTTATTATCTGCCCTTCTAGTGGAGTTATGCTCTCTCCAGGAGGGAGAGGATATGCTAATCGTATCATTACATCCCCCCCCCCCACCACCACCACCTCCATCCCTGCCCCACCTAAGAAAATACAAGGCAAGCCTTGCACAAAATTCTGTTCAATTGATTCAAAATGGATATTCACTGCTATTCACGGATACCCGACAGCTGGCATCAGGAACCAGTTCCAGATTGTGGGGTCGGGTATCCACAAACAACTTTACAAAGTACTTAGTAATTTCTCAGACAATGAAAAGTGGGACAGTTTTCAAAATGAAAACCAGGCCAAATTGAACGCGCGACAGATGACGCTATCGGAAGTTGCAGTTTATTCCATAAAGTAGACTTGAAATCAAGTCTGTAATGAGTGGTTTTAATCGCGTCCGCCGCGCGCGACTGCCAAGCTCTGTGCCGGGGGTACGACATACCGCATGCTGTTCTAGTAGTGGGGACGGTACGTACATTTTCGACCCCATGCGTGTACTGCATTACACGGACTGACCGTGCCGCGCGGTGTACGTGTATGTACATCGTACATGTACAAAATGTACCGTACATGACTTTTGCATGACTGGTTGTAGCGCTCACGTTGCGTGAACGGCGGTGGCATGGCCGGTATGCGGATTCTGGCGCTGATGACGGACATAAACCACTATAGTCTAACGACTTGCCATCAAGTCTATCCATAAAGCTACATTATGTACATGTATAAAGACATTGAATTTTGTTAAGGACTACAGTTCCTGACAATTAATGGAAGGAATTTACCAGGTTGCGTTTTTTGTGTGTGTCCAGTTTTGATGAGATGTCTATTACGCGTACCCGATTCCAGTACTACCAGTAAATGCACACCACTATTCATTCGGCTGATCTACACAATGGGCCAGTTTGGCCCATTCATTAGCAATATGGGGTAATCCTATATGATGGCACTGCCCAGCTATCTTTACCAGCCTACAACCAGTCCAAGTCACAAGTGACAGTCTGTCAGTCAGTCTGCACAGACTGGAAACGAGTGGCATCCATGTACTACGTTCTGAATCTCAAGAATTGATTTTTATGCCCCGCGGCGAAGCTGAAGGGGGCATGCTGTTTCCGCCTTGTCCTTCCGTGGGTGGGTGGGTGGGTGTGCGTATGTGTGTGTCCGGACAAATCTTGTCAGCGCGATAACTTGAGAAATACTTTACATATGAACTTCAAATTTGGTTTGTGTATTGTTCTTGGTAATCCTAAGAAGCCTATAGCATTTGGGGCCGAAAGGTCAAGGGTCAAGGTCACAGTGGCTGAAACAATAGAAATTTTGTCAGCGCGATAACTTGAGAAATACTCTATACATGTATGAACTTCAAATTTGGTTTGTGTATTGTTCTTGGTAATCCTAAGAAGCCTATTGCATTTAGGGGCTGAGGGTCAAGGTGACAGTGGATGAAACAATAGAAATTTTGTCAGCGCGATAATGTGAGAAATACTTTACATGTGAACTTCAAATCTGGTTTGTGGATTGTCCTTGGCAATCCTAAGAAGCCTTTTGCATTTGGGGCCAAAGGGTCAAGGTCACAGTGGCTAAAACAAAAGGAATTTTGTCAGCGCGATAACTTGAGAAATACTTTACATGTGAACTTCAAATTTGGTTTGTGGATCGTTCTTGGTAATCCAAATAGGTATATTGCATTGCGGGACAAAAGGTCAAGGGTCAAGGTGACAGTGGCTAAAACAATAGAAATCTTGTATTTCTTCTGAGATCAAAGGGATTAGTTAGGGATTAATTCATATAAAACCTACATGAGACACTTATGCTGTCAATGAACGTTCCATGTGACCAAGGTACATAAGTTGATGTTAAAAGAGAGGTGTTATGTCATGGGAATAGTCACGGTTGCGGGGCATTTGTGTTTGTAAACACACCTGACTTGTTTTAATTGTAACTTGTTGCACAACTCAGCAGCTTTTGAATAGTGTATAGTTTGTCTAGAACTTCCCATTTTAATCAAGGTACCTTGACTGATCGCGATACAGAGAGCCTGTGCGGTTGCGTACTGGCAGCACTAACTGGGATTTACTGGGGGGGGGGACGAGAAATTAGTGGCATCCATGTACTATATTCATCTGGCATTTTCTCCAAGACTTGAATCTCAAGACTTGTTGCCCTACTCAGCAGCAGCTTTTGAACAACGTATACATGTAGTTTGTCTTCCCATTTTAAGTACCTTTTGTTTGCGACATACCTTTTAATTACGACTGGGCGCTGACAGGCCTTGCTATGAGATTTACTGTGTTGATGGGTACAAATGGGACACCATACTGGCCCTCTGGGACCAGCACAAAGTTCACACGTACATGTATGTCTTGTTGATAAACACCTTTATTTTGAATAAGATCATGTTTTCAAACTTCAAAATATTAAACGATGTAGTACTGCGTACAAACTTTTTTCAATATATTTTTTCTCAAGAAAATTAAGTACAATGTAACTCCAAAGTACAGCCATTATAAAGTGTCAATACTCTAAAGAATTAAAACTGATACAACAAATTGAACACAATAGCCAAATTTAGCGTCAAGGCTCTTGTTTAACTAAATACATTATTTTTCTTTTCACTGCAAATGTTGTGAACTGGTAATAGGCAAGAAAACCATGCACAGACTAAAACAACTGAACAGCATGATTGAAAGGGCTTCTATCTTTCAAGCAAGGAAAACTTTCACTCTGACAAGAAACTTATTAATTGCAAAAGGTAGATGTATTGTTCCCCTTAATTGGATTTTAATGAGCTGGGGAGGATTATGCTAAGTACTACACGTATTAAGAGTTGATAAGGGTTTACAATGATTCTTGGAGCTGTGGGTCTGTTACAATTACTACTCAACATTAAACTCAACTCCATATTGAAAACTTCTGAGTACAACATTGACTGGTTACTTACTTATAAACAAAGCTTCCCTTTTCTACAAATGCTTGAATATAGCGATTGATCAACAGTGCGTTGCTGGTATTGAAATGCATGAGTATAAAAGCCATGTACAATGGCAAATTAGTGGTTATGTGACCAGGCGATTTTGAAATCTGAAACCTCAAAAAGTACTCTAGATGAATCTTAGCACGTGACCACTGTGCACTTGTGAGGCCCCCTTCAATGGAGAAACCATTGCATACTACTGCACAAACACACTGGTCCATGATGGATTATCTGAATAGCTAGCACAATGCTTCGGCCATTGACGGGGGCCATCATGATAGAAATGCTAGCTAGTCTACAGATAGATGAAATGCAAGATTTAAAGCAAACTACATGCACAGAGGAATAGAATGAAAGACGAAATTTACTTTTGAGCCCAAATACATTCAAATGAGTAAAATTATAAAGTTAAGCAAATGCATCCAAACTTTAATGTCTTGATTAATTATATTTTACAAAACTAGAAATGATCAGATCTCTAGCGCAACTCCACCATTTTGCTTAATATGAGTTAGATTCCACGCATTACTGTTGCTAAGACGGGCGTCACTGGGTGAAAAAGAAGGGCCAGTATCCATCTCCCAGGTGCGAGAGTGGGGGAAAATGAACAATCCATGAAATAATCGACAGAGGGTCTGTGGGTTGCTGAGGCCCAGAGCAACATAGGTCCATGGCATATGTTTGTATTTGCCTATAGGCACCCCTTCTTATACACATTTGTTTTGTTCTCTATAGACCTTTATAGGTAAAGATACCTTTATGATGAAATTTCAGAACCAACAGATTTGTACAACAGATTTGTCTTTTTTCAAATTCTGTAATCAGGGGAAAAAAATCACAAATGTCCCCTCTAAACTTCAAACTTCTTTACTTGTTTTTTTTTCCAGGTATCATATGAGCCAGAAAAAAAAGCACCAAAAAAAAAAAAAAATTTAACACCTGGGCCTATTTTTCATGAATATATTAAAACATTTTTGTGGAGTTGGAACCTTCTTGTTCTCATCGATTCACTTCCAGAGAGGAGTGCTGATGCCGTATACCTCTAAATACCCATTTGATCCTACCACCTTAAAATATAGCAAAAAAAAAATAATGGCTTTACAAACACAATTTGTTTCAGCTGCTTTCTCTTCACCTTGTGCAACATCTTGCAATTTCTTGTCTTCCTCATTTTAGTTGCAGATGTGCTTGTTACATACAAATGGCTATTTACAAGTCATCCATTGTTGTTATTCGGTGTATGAGTTGCAGTTCAGTGGAGCCCGGTGATTGCGTCAGTCAGCTCCTAAGGAACACAACCTTCGCATCCATTTCCCAGACAAGCAGGCCAACTTGGTCATGGGTATTCCACTGTAAAAGAAGTCTTATTGTACACAATTTAAATCCAACTTTACTAGTATTCTTGATAGAAATCTTTCCAAATCAAACAAATCCACAAGGGTAGGAATGTTATGAAGCATTCTTGAACTCTAATTTCAAGGGGAATCATCAGGCCCCGAGTGCATAACAGTTGTTAGGTAGCACCATCTTCAATCTCACACAACCCTTCAAAACCTCTTCATAGATTTTGAAGGTTTTAGGACTCGCTCTTCTCTTTTTCCACAAGAACTTGTATCACCAATTCATTGGCATCCTCATTGCTGCTGTTTTTTGCCAACACCCGCAGAACCTCTTCTTCGTTGCTGTGGAAGATCCCCATCAGTATCTCATAGCACGGATGGCTTTTGGGGTCCTGGGCGGGTTTTTGGCCAACCGAAGGGGCCATCTCTGGCTTGGATGCTGCCTTGCTTGCAAAGGTTGAGGTTGAGGGAGCAGGCTTGGGTCTCGCCTGGGAGGTGGCCGCACCGTGTCTCACAACCTGGGCACCAGTCTTTCCACTGGTACCCCACTGAGCAGGGTTTTGGCCGACCGAAGGAACCACATCTGGCTTGGCTGCAGCCTTGCTTGCTGAGGCTGAGGGAGCGGGCTTGGGTCTCGTCTGGGTTGTTGCGGCAACATGTCTCATGGCCTGAGCACCATTCTTTCCACCAGTACCCCGCTGAGCGGGATTTTGGCCAACTGAAGGGGCCATCTCTGGCTTAGATGCAGCCTTACTTGCTGAGGCCGAGGGAGCGGGCTTGGGTCTCGCCTGGGAGGTTGTGGCACCATGTCTCACAACCTGGGCACCAGTCTTTCCAACAGTAGCCCACTGAGCGGGGTTTTGGCCAACTGAAGGGGCCATCTCTGGCTTAGATGCAGCCTTACTTGCTGAGGCCGAGGGAGCGGGCTTGGGTCTCGCCTGGGTGGTTGCGGCAACATGTCTCATGGCCTGAGCACCTGCTGTTCCACCCGTACCCCACTGCGGGACTATTCCTGTTGTGGTGTGCATCATGGGTACTGCAAGGCCTGGTATTGTCCTTATTAAGGGCCCTGTTGGGGCCGGTGCCATTAAAATTGGGCGACTCCCGAAAGCTGCTGCGACAGTCCTGGGTGGATGGGATCTTTGCAAAATTTGGTCAATCCTGGGCCCTTTTCTGCCAAGTGGGTCATCGGGAATCATGAACCGGTCACCAGCAAAGGTGTACATTACCAACCTGCCAGAGAGGGTGATTGACATCAAACTATGAACGACTGGGAAAAGTGCATCATTTAAAGCAGTACACTGATTTTAGAGTGGCCTTTTTGTACCTATGTGACAAATCATTTCAATGCCAAGTTTTACAAAATCGTTATTGACTCTCAAACAGATCAAACAGATCATCTTGAAAACACAATTACACTTCATAGCTTTTGGTATTGATTTCCTTCTTCCAAAAAGAACTGGAATCTGTTCATTCTTATGTTTAGATTGGAGTACATCTTTTACATCTTTACCTGTTTTCGATGACGTACTTCCACTTGGGCGACTCCCCCATCAAATCCCTGTAATTGTCATTGGACACTATGACTCCATCATTCTCCACAGCAAGCTCAACAATAAATCTGTGAGATTTTCAGAAACATGAGATCATTTTCACAAAAACAGCAAATGAAACACAATTAAGAAAACTCTTTAGCTTTTGCAAAGAACCTTCCTAAAAGTATTAAGAGTCATTCTGAGTAAACACTTCATACACGTTTCCACGGCTAAAAGAAAGAACATAGTCTTATATTGTGAAGGACTTGGGAAGAACGTCACCAAAATCGACCTTTAAAATCCATATCAGGCCATAACAGGTGTTTTGACCAAACTGGGCCACTCACCCAAATTGCAAAACAATGCAACAAAAGTAACAATATCTCTACAGAGCATGCCATCACTAGAAAAATTTAAACAATTTTTAAAATAACATTATTTTAGGCCCTGCAATAGAGAATGTTTTTAACACTTTTTAAATCCAATTTTCAAGACTCAAAAAAACAACTCAGAGACTTTTCTTTTGGCAGTACCACTCCAAAAAAGGTTATTTTTCTCCAAAGCCCTCGAGTTATTGGAGTTGTTTCTCTTTGTTTCGAGTTATGTATAAAATGGAAGCAGCCCCGACACTCTAGCACATTTTTACCCCCTTCCCCTAAAACAAAATGTGTATTACTTTTAGAACAGTGGATAAGTGGAAAGGCAGTGTAGTGCCCCCAGGCCCCGCCCCCTCCCCATGCCACCAAATTCTGCTTGTTTGATATTTGCATAATACATGTACTGTGATATTACTCAAAGTAGAACAATCTTATATAGCGCAAACATAACAGAAAGAAATCTTGATGCACTTTACAATTATGAAGTGTAAATGGATACCAATTTGCAAGAAAACATTTCACAAATTACACCTGCAGATTTCTGAGGGCACTATGCATAATCAATTAACGGACATAACACTCACCTATCATCGTAACAGTTGACGTACGTGCCTCCAATCCTCCTGGACGGAGTGAAGGACAGCAAACCCTGCTTCTCTAGCTGCTCCAGTATCTGTTGATCCTTCATTGGCCGGTCCAGGGACTTGGGATTCTGTGTCCTCCTACCTTGGGGGACGAAGACTGTAATGTCTTGGTGGCCCCGCCTCTGGAAGTACTGGATGCAGATGGCTATTCCGCGACAAGAGTAGATCTTATTCCTTCCATGGCTGTGACACATGACAAGAAAGAATGTAATTACCTTATGGCAAAGATGAGATTTTGCTTCTTGACTTAATCTTGGTTCCATTTTGAACCAATATTTATACAGCCAGTGAAGCTTTTATTGGAAGTTTTCATTGGGGCAGCAAGGACAATAGGGCTTTCTCACAACGCGGCCTACATCTGGGTACCAGAAATTCAGCATAGACATTGTAGTAGGCAGAGATTGTACATGTATAGCACACTACGCAGTAGGTAGCAGACAAGCCTAATTGAGATAGATGGCAAAAACTGTGAGGAAAACACAGAGCCAACACCAGTGCAGAGTTGTCCTGATTATGACAACCGTAAACAACACAGATAGTGACCATAATGCCATCTGATAAAGACTTTGCAGTTAGTTATGTGAAAATAAGCCCCACTGTCTAGTTCACAATGTACAACATACATGTACGGTAGTTGCTAACCAAATGCTTGCTTACTGCAAAGATGGCAGATCACTGGAAAACCAGATATGGTACTTAAACGTCGTATGAGTGGAGCCTAAAATTACAGTGGCTGGGCTATATTTCTTCACCGTTTTTTTTTTAATCCTTGACGATCTGGAAGAGCTAAGGTTGAATTGTTTAGCTTTAACAGTATCCATTCGTAA
This sequence comes from Patiria pectinifera, assembly GCA_029964075.1. Classification (NCBI taxonomy): domain Eukaryota; kingdom Metazoa; phylum Echinodermata; class Asteroidea; order Valvatida; family Asterinidae; genus Patiria; species Patiria pectinifera. Next base: position 24,024,302 of record CM057141.1, on the reverse strand, counting down.
GTAAAATGCCCTGTTTACTTCTTTTTTTTCACTTTTAAATATGAATTTGCCATAAAAGAGTAAGCTCAATAAATGAGTTGTTAGGGTATAAGTGAAGAATCCAAATTAAACAAGTATTAACTTGCAGTTCGACCCCTAGTCCGAGTATCATCCATTATTCACGGAGCCCAGTGTCCTGTATAACATCTAATATATGGAGCATGCAGACTTATGCAATCCCGCGCCTCAGCCAATCGGAGTCGACTTTACTAAATCGTGACGGGATTTCATTCCCACATCAGGACTAAATGTGTGATTGGTCAATTCAAACGCAGTCTTTTATGATACTACAATTACAGCCGGGAATATAGATCGATAAAACCTAGACAGGCTTTCGCATATCACGTAACATAATAGCGTGTGACCACAGCTTTGTTGCTGTGTCTGGGTTTTTTTTACTCCATGTCTATGAATTGACAATGGGTGAATGACCACAGACCCGATAATAGGAAGCACCTGCTGATTGGTCAAAATCTAGAGGTCAAGTGGTGGTTGTCAGCGAGTTAATTAATCAGCAAATCTGCTCACATAGACTATTCAAACCCCAGGTACTCAGCAAACTCCTCGTCAGTTTTCGTAAAACGTTGAGGTAAGCCTCGAGTTACCAGCCTGTCTAATTTAGCATTCTCCCCTTACCAGGGCAGTATAATGTATGAATGGCAGCTACAGAACTATATTCCAAGAAAAATCCAGATGATCTGGTGCTTCCAGCCTTCTAGAGAAGTAAAAATAAGTCACGCCACATACCCCATGGCTACATTGCTACCATCTATGACGACGGGCCGCAATGGACTAGCAGGAGTTCTCTTAGCCGGCGCGATGACAATTGCTTCACTGGGATCCTCGGCCGCTGCCTGAGCTTGCTCCTGTTTCAGTTTCTCTTGCTGCTGCTGCTGTTGCTGCTGTTGCTGCTGCAGCTGCTTGAGGGCCGTCTCCTGCTGCTCCTTGAGCTTCTGCTCCTGCATCTCAAACTGCTTCTGGAACTCTCGCTGTTGCTCCAGCAGTCTCTGCTGCTGCTGCAGGTACTGTCGCTCCATCTCCTCTTGCTGGGTCTGCTGCAGTAAGGTGGCCACTTGCTGCTGGCTGCTGGCCTCAGCCCGGTCCCGTTCTGTCTTGTCTTGGAGGTCAGTGATCTGCTGTCTCAGACTTTCGATGACTCCGCGCAGCTCGTCCTGTTTTTCCCTCACGGCAAGTGGCACGTCGACGTGACCGAACTGCCTGGGTTTTGTGCCCCGTTTTGCTAATCTCGAGCCTGATGCTTTCTTGGGCTTTTCTTGGAGGACCCCCTTGATGTAGAATTCCTCGTGCGTATCGGATTCCTCTGAAGAGTCTCCAATTACAATCTCATGTTCACTTTCGCTGGGGATAATTATTATGCTGTCTGTCTCATCTACAGTTATGACGCTATCGTCATCATAGACAAAATGTTCTCTCTCTAATTGTTTGTCATCCTCGTTAAAATGTGGGTCACATTCTTCTTCCTTTATTGACATTGCAGATTTGACAACAGGAGTTTCTTTAATTTGTGCTTCATGTGTCCAAGTAGCAGGCGTTGAGGAACTTTTTGGATTGAATTGTGAAAATATTATTTGAGATCTATCAGGAGAGCTTTGCTCTCGTAAACTCTGCATCAGTGATTCCTGCGTGCTTTTCAACTTTTCCAGGTTTGTAGCTGAAGCTTTTGTATGGCGAGATGCAGCTGAAGGAATACTTTTCTGGGTCCGCTCCCTTCGCAACATTGTTATCAAATCGGAGCACTCCCAATCGCTACCAACTTTTTGCAAGACCCTATCGATCTCTGTTTGCGTAAAATCACCCCGCTCTTTTAACCGTTGTACAGCAAGCATTTGTTGGGAATTCAAATGCAACTCGAACAAGCTGCCACTATAAGTGCGTCCCAGGTAATTAGGCGAGGACGATTCAGAGCTGCTACCTTGGTCTAGATGCAAGTGGGATTTGATTTTCTTCCTGTCAGGTGAAATTGAGGACTTCGACGAAGCCGGGATAAGTAATCTACTAGGTTGTCCTTGAATGATAAAAACATCTTCACCCTTCAACTTCAAAGGGTCTCCTCCTAACAAATCCCTCTGTTGTGTTGGGGTTCGGGAATAAAACGGTGACCTGCTTCTCGTCATCGGGTACTCCAAGTCATCGTTTGGACTGTTACTCTCTACCGTCATGCTATCCACATCCAGATCCAACTCAATTACATCATCTGACTTCGGATGCTTTTCAGGAGCACCTTGTCTAGGAAAAGGCTGCGTTAATCTTGCAAAATTTCTGTGCCGACATTGTACATTTTTCTCTTCTATAACAGACAGGATCAGGGACAAGTTCATCTCGTCGTTGCTCTTGGCGAGAAGTTCGCCCACTTTCAGGAACTGCAAAACACACGAGTAATTCTCCTCCAATTCTGTTTGTGATTCTGTTTATCAAAAATGAAACCACAATTACATTTGTCAAATAAATCCAAAAGGAAAACTGACTGGGTGCATATTAAATAATTTGAAAATTGAACAGAAAAATTGACTAAAGCAGGGTTCCAACCTGCAACATCTGAACACAATACCGTTGGTTTACCGACTGAGCTACCGCCCACATAGGGCTGGATAGCTCAGTTGATAGAGCACCGGTACGGTACTCCAAAGGTATCAGGTTCAAATCCAGCTCCAATCAATTTCTGTTTTGAAATTTAGAATCAAAATTTTTCAACGAGTCAAATGTACCTACATGTACTGAAATGTTTAAATTTACATGTAGGCCTATTTCATAAATCCCTAAGTAAAGTAAATGCAAAACAAAATCCACACTTCTTTTCTGACAAAGTTAATTTTCAACCAACCTAGGCCCCCTTCCATGTTCTCGCACATGCACTTTTTTCAACTGTCATTGTGGAAATGCCCATCAGGAATATGCGTGAGTAGATCTCTTGTGCATTCATTGTTGATTACATAAAAACATGTCTTTTCCTAACATGTGATCTGCTGTTACACCACTAAATTTACCTGAAATGGTTATATTAAAAGTGAAACATTTACGAAAGTGAAATTTACATACCTTTCAGCTCCGTGTGAATACTTTCTGGATACGAAATATTCATTTTGTGCATTGCATCACAAAATATAGTAATATACTTCTGCAAAATGAAGAGAAAAAAACACTGAATTAGTTTCATTAATATTTGTTGGGATTAAATCTGGCTTCTTTTAACTTAGTAAAATGGAGATTTCATAGTTTGCCCACTGCCGACAAAAAGACATACTTTTCTTTGTGTATACTCTGGGTGCATAGCATGTGGGTAACCTAGGGGCATAGGGCATGGGTAACCTAGGGGCATAGGGCGTTCCCACCAGACAGGGGGAAGTGGGAGGGCTGGATGTTACAGTGGATGGGGTTGGGGAAGGGGGGGGGGTGTTGTCCAATTTTGGTACCATCCATGCTGAGAAAGACAGTTTTTCACTGGTCACTCGGCCTCCGTCAATCAAAAAGGGGGTGGAGGAGGGGGGTTGGGGGTGGGTTGGTGGGGAGGAGGGTGCCCAATTTTTTGTGCCATCCGTGCTGAAAGGTAGACAGAGGGTATCACCGGTCACTCGGCCTAAGAAGGGGGGGGGGATGGGGACATCATCTCTCTTCGGGACACCCCTCAAAGTGGAAACTATCGGACAACAGGTGACACTCTTCATGGAGGTACAATTAAAGATGGGTAAATTAGAGGAATATCTTAGATATTTAGGAATAGTAAATAGCAAACAGAGCCTCAAATGAGCCGGGGTCTTAGGTTCTTATTTCACTGGCACACAAAAATTTGCTCACTTCCCCCCAAAACAAGAAGTGCCTCTTACTTGAGCTTTAGTGCAGTCTGCCGCGTTGCCACTCAGGACCACCCATCGCACCTGCTTGGCCTCGCTGATGCGCGCAGCTTGGGCGTCCAGCTCCCACTGAATATCGATGGCGACGCGGAACCGTACCTGCAGACGCTCTGTCCACTCCAGCAGGTTGGGCAGGGAGCTACGAGACACCGTGAACTGGACTTTGGCTGAACCTTGAGAGCGCTCCTCAAATTCCTTGATCATTGTTGTATTTCTGGAACTGGAGAAATGTGGTTAAAACTGTAAAATGAAGCACATATTTTATGCAGTATTCACCAGGTATAATTAAATAAACATTAAGCCAAATAAATTAAAAAAAAACATGTTTCACGTCCTGCCCTTTTGAGAAAAAAAAAGTGGGAGGCCCTTTTTTCCCCTCCAAAATGGCCTCCGGACTGGGCTATTTTTTCAAGGTAGCCGCCAGCATTTTTTAAAATAGCCACCATTGGACTCAGGGAAATGACATACCAGCTTTATATGGGCTAGATGCAACAGACGAAGAGACCAAAATGATGTCACTCTTTGAAATTTAATAAAAAAAGGAGGAGGCCTCCAAAAAGGAAGCGGGCAGGGACGCTAAATATATTTTTGGTGTTTTGTTTTATTTGGCCTTATAAAACGCCATTTGCCTAAGTGGACAAAAAAAACCAGACTTTGGCCACAGATGTGTTTACCTACAGTACAGCAGTAAGGTATCACTTAAAGCTATAGTCCATCATTTGCAGCTATCCGAAAAGGAACTGGCGCAATTATTGTTGAAAAACATACTTGGTTGAAAAAGAGTAAGGGGACTAAACTCCCTGTGAAATTATTCTTTTTGGAAAGCTGTCATTTTGAAGTAATCAACGAAAGAAGCACCGTAGGAAAATTTAAATTAGTTGTTCGTTTTGTTATTCGGCGCAGCGCACACAAGCATTGGAACGACGCACAGGCGCGCGCGGTTGCTATAATTCGTTGGATCAGTGCGCAACAACGCACAAAGCTGCAATTCAAAACAATTCGAAACATGATTTAGCAACTTTTGATTTTAAACTGAGATCCTAGAATGCTGTTTTTCTCGGAATATGAAGCTGAAGCTGAGCTGAAACTTCATCAAGTAAGTTGTTCAGTATCCTTCATTAGATTTTGAACACTTTTGTTGCTTCAAACGAACAAAATGCACTAATTACAAATGATGGACTATAGCTTTAAGACAAATGTTTATAAGTGCATGTGTTGGTTTTAGCACTCATACTATTTGTATTGTATAGCACAGAACCTGTGGAACAAACCAAACAAATTTGGCTATACGGATACCAACAAGACTTTGGTTGAGTACAGAGTCTGCTGCTACAGTAATGGGCCCAATCACATGATAACGTGTATAATAGCTGAACATTTCAATTACAGTAGATTAAAGTCTGCATGATTTGGCTTTACACTTTGTTGGTGGACTGTTCAGTTCATGTTACAAAACACATGACAAAAATAACAGAGTGTCAAGAGGAACATGTTTGCATTGTCACAATACTTAGTGGGGTGCTGTGGTACAATGGTTATGGAGTTAAGAGTCGTGTGCCATGGTGCATGGGTTCAAATCCTGACGGGGAACAGGGTGCTTGTGCTCTTGGGCAAGGCACTTTACCATGATTGCCTCTCTCCACCCAGGAGTAAATGGGTGTGAAGGTAGAGACCAAATTGCGTTGTGCATTTTGATCTTTTTGAAGCTTGTTGACACTTGTTAACGCTTTGTTGATGCTCTGTTGATGCTAAATAACACTACCGCAAAGATGAAGGTTTCCGTAAAACGGCTCATTAGAATTTAAGATTTGGCGTTTCCCAATCATACCAATCAGTAAATGGGTAGCTTCAACTAGCTTGCTAGCCCCACTTGTGTGGCCTCCGTCATGTCCGTATTGCTACGCAGTACGTTCGGCCACACGCCTGGTTTTCCAACCTACTGAGGAGTTTAGTCCAAAGCCTGGCGCACCTTTTCTTGGCATTTTTTTTTACCACTGCATACGATTGTATTCTATGATGTTTTATCTTTTGCCCTCCGGGTAGATATGGTAATCTTTCTTCAAATTTTTAGAGAAATTTAGACATCTTTCTGGAGTCCTCATGTACAAGTTTCAGACTAAACTCCTCAGTAGATTGGGAAACCAGACGTGTGGCCCAACGTACAGCGCAGCAATACGGAGGCCACACAAGCAGACAAGTGGGGCTAGCTTGCCAGCTCTAGTGTGGGTGGGCCCGGGCAGGATCATAACGATGGGACTTTTGGGTGGGTATTCTAAGCTCAAAAGCTGCATGGCTATTTATATTCCAAGCTGAATTGCATATGATATCATTGGGAAGCCTGGAAAATATTATTAGTGTTACTGAATATTGTTAAAGTTTTATTAATGGCATGAATGGTAAACATGCGGAAGAAAATTCGGAGTCAAAGAAAGAGAAACACATTTGAATTCAAAAATAAAAAGACCAGTGTCAATCATTTAGGCCTAGTTACTTTAAATTAGTAAACGCTTCTGTTCTGCCTAAAAAATACCTTGCCTCCCTAGCTAGGGCCTACCTTTTAATTTCAGTTCATCTTTTCAAATGACGTGTAACCATGGTGTAACAATGTGTAACATGTGTAACTTTGTAACTGTGGAGAAATTGTGAAATCATCATCTAATTATGGAACCGGATTTTTTTTTTCATGACAGGTTGTGGAATGTGGACTTGCACAATGGCCCAACACACGTATGGAGGAAGAGTGGGTGAATGAATCACCGTTTTCGTGGGTTTAGGCTCGCGCCTAGAGTTATGGCGTCATATTAACATGGGAAATTCCCTCTGACATGCATGACGCACGGCATGCTTCGCGCTGGTTCCCGATAATGGCAAGCGGCGCTATAGGATCTTTGGAGGGAACCATCAACCGCGCCGATTGTTAAAAAAAACCCACTGTACGCCCTCTGTTGATGGAATATTTGTTTATTTGTAAACGTATCATGGGGGAGTCAAACTCCTCCCCATCGCTCTATATTCGTGCCTTTATTAACAAAACATGTGTACCGAAAACCTAGGTCATGAATGTCACAATCACAGCATTCATTGAATAGCAAAGTGAGAAGACAATAAGGCAAGGCAATAGAACTGGAAACCAATTATTTAAGAGGAAAACCATTAATCGATTAAAGATAAACAATTCAATGAACGAAAAAATAATCAAGGGAACTGGAACTGGTCATGAAAGCTTTTATCACCCTCAGGCCCGTATCGTCCAATAGGCACAGTAGGCACTGTGCCTAGGGCCTACGAAAACTTCGGGGGCCTACGAAAAATTGAGGGCCTATACGAAACAAAGCACTGTCTGCCAACAGGCTTTTAGCGCTACCAGTTTGGACTTGCTTGCTTAGTACAGCTTAGCATCAACATGAAATTGTGCTGATTCCTAGTGCGGAATAGGGCCTACGGAACACTTAATCTGGCCCTGATCACCCTTGGACTCCGTTGTGTACACAACGTAATGCAATGATAGGACGTCGTCCAACCTGGGATAGCGGTGTCACCCGGTTCACATCGCGTAGAAAAAAATCGACTGCCGGTGATCATTATTTTATCTTATTGATTGTATTTTACTTTGCATTTTGAGTGTGGTTGATAATGTGTGCGGTTGCGATAATTCGTCGGTAGCTGCAATCGGCTGAATGAGAACGTGTCGATGTCCCAGACGCTGATGTCCCAGCAACTTTTGATTTGAAATCGAGATCCTAGAATATCCTAGAGTACTTGAATATTATTGAATATACATCATTCACTGAGCTAAAACTTCTTGTTTAAAGCACTTTGGTTACTTCAAAAAAACATAATGCACGAATATCAAATGAAGGGCTCTACCTTTAACTTAAGACCAGCCACGTGACGGGCTCTCGACCAATGGAATAAGTAAACTGAATTAGGTATTTTTGCAGGCTATAGGCATTTATAGTCGGTGTTTTCTTTTGGAGGGGGGGCGGGGCAGAGCCAGGCTGAGAAGTGTCCTGCGCCTACTACTCCTCAACAGAGACATCAGGGAAAGTATTAGTATAACAACATGGCATTTTTTTTGCCAGGGACTAGAGCTTCCTGCCCTTTTTAGTAAAAAAAAAGAAGAAGAGTTTATATTGCGGAAACCTTGCCAACAAATTAAGCACAAATTATTCAAGAAACCACAAAGCTTTAAAACATTCGACGAAGCGAGGTTCGATTTACTGCTTGCTCTACGATGATATAATCGATGCGCACCCAGCCCCTAACACAACTGATTCAGCATAACCATTTAGATTAATGAGGAATCGATAATGATAAATGACTGTCGATAATTCGGCCGAAGCTTAAGACATGTTGACTCTCCTTCAAAAGCTCGATAGGAGGTAATTAACTCAGTTAATTTACATGTAGAGCTATCAGAATGGTCTTTGCCTGCATTATCTCTACCCAAGGCCGCTGATGACACAACCTAGCTACCTGGGCCAGTCTACGTTCGATCTCGAGACAATAGAAGTCTGACAGTTGGGTTTCAGACCAGTAGAAAATAAACTGCCATAGACTCCACTGATACTAATGCCCCTACTTCAGAAATTCAGCAAAAAAATACTCACAACAAGGTGTTCGAGGCACGCATCAAATTAAAGCTTATTTCATCATCTTTCATATACTTTTCAATTTTCGGGGGAGGGGGGGGGTTAACTGATGACTTTTAGGAGAAATTTCCATCCAAAGATGATCACCCCTTAAAATAGTAGCCCACCGCCATTTTGAAAAACGATGCCTACACTCCATTGCAAAATAGAGCGCTTTTAGGGCTCCAATTTCATGCACAGAACTACAAGCTCACAGTCCTGTGCACGCCCCCCGCCCATATTTTTTTTTTTTACAGACACTCAAGTTCACGGCCCACGATAATATGCTCAAATACCGAAGAATGAGGGCATGCATGATTGATTTGGCCGGCGTAGGCAATTTTGGACCGATTTACTGGCCTGCAACCATAGGACCGTACTGTTGTACACCATGGGACAAGGTATGACAGCTGGTATTTTGCAGTACCTTTTACTTTTTTCTTTTGCATAATTAAACGCCGAATCTGCTCGAGTATGCCGGAAACTATTAAAGACTGTCGTCACGTAGTAATTGCACACAATCATACCGTAATAAGCCTTTTAGGCCCAATGTGGCTAACGCCAACGTATGGGTCAGTAACATGACAGTGATATTAAATATTTTTTAATAAATGGTGACGAAAATTGAAATTCATGAGTTTCGGGGCAACGGACGACCGTATTGGTAAATGGTTTACATCGTTTTACATACTGAAACAATATTTAGTGAAAAAAATATGCTCTGACCGTCTTCAGGAGAGTGCCTAAACTCTTAGAAAGTAAACACCTAGCCTAAGTAGTAAAAGCGAAAAGTTGCATCCTAGTGGATGCCAAGTAGCTGGGAGCCTAGAGCAAGCTTGATGTGCCCACTGGTGTGCCCAAAATCTGTAAGGAAACAAGTGTGGTTACAGTGGCAGGTGCAAATTGCCTTATAGTTCCAGCCCAACGGGTCGATTGTTAACAATTTGTCGGTTAATTTGCCATAGGTCTTCGAGTCCTTGCCCTTATATTGATCGGACGGGATTATGCTGATGACATATGTTCATTCCCATAATGTTTATAGTTCTAGATACATTATGCACTGCTAGAGTAATTCATCCTTCTTCTAAAAGGAAGAAAAGCTTTTGTCAAATGGCCGATATTTTTTTGAGTTACTTGTGGCAACCAATCATACGAGCGGTTGATCCCTTTTTGCAAGGCAGATTTAGCTACGGTTGATGTGCACAGGGTGTGCCGGTACCGGTCAGGTCACCAAAGCCGATTTACCCCAAAAGAATCTTCAAAGGCTTTTTCTGCTTGAGTGGTCAAGGGGGGTTGGCTAACGCTGCCGCGAAGGCGGTGCTTATGGACGGCTTATGCGCGCCAATCCAAGCGTCACACCGAACAAGGAAATAATCGTTGATGTAGAGACTGTGTTATTATGTAGCCACCAACAAAACCTCTTTCTATTATAACGGGACCTGAGTCTGCGGGAGGCTGTCTGGGGGAAAGTTCTCCGGTGACATTCGGACAAACCAAGCGTGAAAAAGCAGACTGCTCGTTCTCTGTTGCCTTTTACGTTGTGCCTACAATTAACTGCACACGACAAATATCGAACAAGTTCATTGCCTGTGGTGCGTTCGTTTAGTTGTCCAATCGTTTAAAAACTTGACCGTTCACAGCAAAAGTAAACGTTGGTAACTTGTTCGTAACTGGTAGACAATGGAGAAGAAAGGTAATGTAATTATTATGTCATTTATTTCATTGGTAAACCTTATCCGAGTGTATTATTTCTGTAGCAAATCCTGTACACACTAAAACGTTTCGATGCTAAATAGGCCTATGTCATGGTTGGTTTTTTTTGTGAGCGGGTATTTTTGCCGATGCTTGTTAGCCATGCTATGTGAGTTGAGTCCTTTTTTTACCATAGTATTGAACACTGGCTGACACCTCGCTTTCTTTTGAAAGCACTTCAACACACGGAACACACACAGTTCCACAATGCCCAATGGTTCGGCTTGACTGGAATCACTCGGTGGAAAATTATGTCGATTGTGGACTGGATAAAGGAGAAAAAACACCCGAGAGTGTTCGGTTATAATGGGGCCAGACTTTTTGAAGTGTTATAGTTTGTTTGTGGCAAAAGTTGTTTCGATCAGTTCTGTATCTACACGCAACGACAGTCAAATGTAACGAGTATGTGGATAAGATTGGGAGTATGCCTTCTTTTTCCACAAAGAAATCTTTACAAAGCTCAGAATGTCTGATTTTTAGTTGGTTGGATTTTACTCTCGCATTTCCCCTTTTTTTTCTTAAAATGACAGAATTCTATACATGGAATAATTTCGCATACTGTTGTTACAGCTGGAATATGAACATCTTTATCCTGCATGGTTGCATTTTTTACCGTTATATCTATTGTGTGTGATTTACTTCAGGCCCTATACTCAGTCCGTTAGTTAACAGACGATGCAACTTTTGAAATCGGACATGATAAGTCTACTTTGCGTTTTAGTGATCAACTGAAGATCAAATGGCTAGAATTCCACGAGGATAATGTTATGCTAGCTTTTAGCACAGGTTCGACCGATACCAGCTTGCAATTTCATGAAACACTTCAGAAACGTATTCGATGGGACTCGAACCCACGACCTCCTGTTTACCAGCGCAGATGTCTAACCATTTGGCCATCAAGCTTGGGCCTCAAGTGGTAAGAGGTTGGCGCTAGTAAGCAGCAGGTCGTGGGTTTGAAGCCATCTGAGTTACCACTTAAGTTTTATTCACGAGCCATCGGACAACACACTTTACATTGATACAACGATGAAGGGCAAAATTGAAAGAAACTTGAATTGGATGTAAAACTTGTCATTGAAACATTTTTATAGAGCATCGCTTCCCACGTCGTTTGCATCGCGATGGTCGCATGATGTTTCTCCAAATTAATCGAGGTTATTGAAGCTTTCCGTCATTTTTTTATCATGCGATCCGAACAACAACAATACCTACATTGCAACTACAGTGTTCTAACCTGGGTATCAATTATCATCTGTCATAATTTGACGATTTTCTTTGGGATTTTTTTAGGCCAAGGAGGAGTCAATCAGCTGGGGGGTATGTTTGCCAACGGACGCCCCCTACCGATGTACATCAGGAACCGTATCCTGGAGTTGGCGCACCTCGGTCTCCGTCCGTGCGACATCTCCCGTCAGCTTCTGGTCTCCCACGGCTGCGTCAGCAAGATCCTGAGCCGCTTCGCCGAGACAGGCTCCATCCTTCCCGGTGCCATCGGCGGCAGCAAGCCCCGGGTGTCCACCCCGTCCGTGGTGAGCTCCATTGCACGCTACAAGGAGATCAACTCTTCCATGTTCGCCTGGGAGATCCGGGAGCGGTTGCTGGCCGACGGGGTCTGCACGGAGGAGAACCTGCCCAGCGTCAGCTCAATCAATCGGATCTTGAGGAACGTCTGCCGTGATGGACCGGAGGGGGATCCCGCACCGACCGGCAGTGAGGCAGGCGAGGCCGGTGATCGGTGGGGGCGGCGACTCCCATCCCCCGGCTGCCCCAAGAAGGATACCAGCGTCAAGACGGAGGTGCGGGACGACCCCAAATCTACATCGGGCCAGGCCAGGCACTCAACCTCGTTCGCCATGGACGATATATTGGGGACAAGGGGGAAGAAGAGGTCACGTGAATGCGAGAATGGGGCGACGGTTGTTCATGGAGAGGATGGTGTTAATATAATCAGAACAGGTAAAAAATACTATTTCATGATCATTGCCAACCAAATTGTCCTTTCTGTGTGTGTACATGTAATACCTTACATGGCTTTCTTTTCCACAAATTCAAAATAATTACATATTTATAATTAACGAATGCTTCCATTCCACAGCAGTTTACTAGAAAGAAAAACATTTCCCAGTCTCCTGACGACGACAGAGTATACTGTCCGAAACGTTGAGTTTCCAAATTTCCCCATTCTGTTTTTCAGGGCCTCAGAAACTCACAGAAAATTATGAGCCCAAAAATGTGTTCATTAAAAACATTTTTTTCTGTTTTAGCCACTGAAGAAGAACTTGCTAAGTTCGCAACGTCAGGCCACACTAATTTTTAGATTTTTGTTTTTCATATTAAAACATTTGTTAGAAAAGTTTGCTCATTGGCTATCTGCCATGTTCCGAATCACCAACGAAAAGAAAACACAACAACGAAATATCCCAGATTCTTGCAATTTTTGTGCTGAAACATTAAGGTTTCTGCCTGAAATGACATCACCCTTTTGTGCTCATGACTATGGAAGTTAACATTAGCATAACAACCAAAAAAGCACCAAAATACCCTAAACGGCAAATTGAAAATCGGTAAATGGAACACACAGTTGCATTTGCACGAATTGCATTTAAAAAAATGCATGGACCTTTGAGTAGCCGTGGCGTGCCCTTCCAGCCTCGCTTTCATCTCGCTGGATCGAGTGTCAGGATCCTAACGGATAATTGCCGAGTGTGAGTGGAGTCAGAAGTATATACTTATACAGTGTCAAACCTGTACAAATGTATATCGATCAGTGGTCGACTGCCCGCTACAGGGGACTTTTCTTGACACTTTCGACCATTGTCGGCGGGGTCATTAAGAATCATGAACGCTTGAGAGAATTTGACATTTCATCTGTTACGATAAGCCTTTCCTTAGTCCGCAGTAAACCCTCTTAAGCACGCGTGGGGGTGTTTCTTTTAAGTCTAAAACGTTTGCTTTTGTATTGACTTCACAAAACGTGGAGACCATTGGGCCAGTTTGGGCCGGCAAGCCTTGCCCGTATTCTTGCGCCCTTTGAAAAGGTGCTATACCACATTTTAGTGGTCGTCCGTATATAGAGCAATCCGAGCACGCTATCAATTCTATCACGAAGGCCCCCTTCAATGGCGCAAACATTGCGCTAGCTTTTACTGAGATAATCCGTCACGGGGCAGTTGCTTTGTACAATAGCGTGCACAATTGTTTCTCCATTGAAGGGGGCCTCGAGTGTACAGTGTACGTGCCAAGATTCGTCTAAACTTGGTTTTCCCACCATAACATAAAGGGTCAAGGATCGTATTGGCCAGTACTTGTTATTGTCACATCTGTTGATGCTTAGTTAAAATGTTTAATAATGTATCACACATGACAAAAATCCGTCTGTTTTTACAGAAAATAGCCACTCATTCGCAATGGGGAAATACGATTTTTTTTTTAAATAAAAGTTGCCAATCACAAAGTGGGATAGAAATGTTTGCCCCAATGATTTGAATATACGTAATCGTGTGTGTGGTTTACCTATGCACAGAGATAACAGACAGGGCTGAACTTTTGTCCCGAATGTTGATTTGACTTTATCAGTACATGTATTGCAAAACTCCGCGCGGCAAAGAACCCATAAACAATATTATTGCATTTTTATCCAGATGTGCAGCAGTAACAGACAATTTTGAAACAAAGCGAAGGTAGCTCTTATAAATGAGGCTCCCTGATCACAGCAAACTATAGGTGGGCGCGGGCATCCGGGAGTTTGTCTTATCTAGCTCCCAGACCTAGGGCCTATGTTATTGAAACGCAATGGTTCTTGAGTCTGGAGTGCTGGATGGGAACACATAGCAACCGTTCAAAACTGATGTGCGAATGAATAGATGTTTTCATCGGATGACGTCACTCTGCCCCGATCTATAGGCCTACACGTTTTTTTTTTATCGGTTTTTCCCACAGACACCAAGAGACAGCGGAAAAGCAAGAAGACTCACGCAGAGTCCCAACACCACGGCTGCAGCTACCAACCTCTCAGCATCAGAGATGAGTGGCAACGTGTTCCAATGGTAAGACAAACAGTTGAATCCGGTGTCATTATGACTTTGGACTCTCATGTAATCTCGTCCCCTTTGTACCTTATATGAACACTAACCCTCGCACGTATCACTGACCTAATTATGTTCAGTAAGGCATGCGCAATACAACTAATGACTCAGTATATCATAGAGCCTAAATCTCACACCACACCGGCTCTTAAGTCTTGAACGACTCATTAGCCTTTTTTGTAATAAGATGGACACAATATGAAGTTCAGTACTTGGTGTGGGTAAATTTGGGTATAATACAAAAGAGTTTACCCACTCCAGCGCCCTCCCTTTGTGTCCGTCGTATCTCAAAATGGCTAATGGCTGTTGCTCCACTCGACGACTCTCCAACTTGTAGTTTGTTCCACAAAGGTCTTTAACAAAGTAAGCAGAATTTAGAAAAGCACACTAACACAATTTTTGTTTATCAAAATCCCTAAATTTCATCTTTTTACTACCCCGGCTGTAATATTCGATAAACCAGTCAGCCTGAAACCTTCTTCTGGCTCATTCATCGTCTTCCGCTCTTTAAATTCCGTTCTATTTCCAAAAAAAAATAATTACTTTCGAAACCTTTGTTATACATGTATAGTTGCTCCCGACTCTACTACTGTCTTTTATTTTTTTGAACTGGGTCTACAAGTAATTTGGAGGGATTATGTCCCAGCTCGACCTTGCGGAAGATCGAACGCAGCGGATTTATGTCACAGTTGAAAGCCCTAAGCTTGCGGCGGTCAGAGGGCTTAGGCCCCGTTAATCGATGTTCATCCCCTTGTATTCCCCCGGGCCCTGTGCTAAATTTGACACTCTCGAGCCAAGCAATTATTGGACGATGAAATATTAATGAGAAATGGGTGGGCTACGAGCACCCCTTGGCCCAACCGGCCAACTGCGGTCAATAAAAATAAGTCAGCCCAGATCGGAGCAAACCTCTGGGGTGCTAATCTGAGCATTTAGTCTGCGGATATATAATCTGACAGTTCACCCATCCGATGCTTCATTAGGTCCGGGGCATTATTCTCCTCTTGTGTTATCGATCAATTAGGCGTTCCGTCAATGATGCAAAACTACTCACTCATCACCGCGGTGCTAAGCACCACGTACTGCAATCGATACTGGTTCGATTATGTCGACAAAGAGGGAATCGATCTGTCGGCGACACCGTGTATAACGGTACCGTGACAAGCCGGGTTTTTGGAAAAACGGTTACGTAGATCAATTTTTTTGGGATGGCTGTTGGATAATCAAAACATACAAGCGTGTTGTGAGACCTTAGCGCATGTTCACGGAGAGTTAAAAAAAATATACTTGACCAAAGATTACTTTGAATATTGAAAGTGCATACCTCTACGAGTTACACTCAGTGGTGGCGCTGTGTTATATTGTGAACAATTGCTATTGATTTGACAGCTAGCGTAGTAATAGTGGCTGTATGAAATTATAAGCTTATGTTCAACATCGCATACTCTGCTTTGCCCTACAGACGAGCAGTACCGCCCTCAACGACAAGATAGTGCACAGTCCAGAGGTTCCAGCCATGCTACCGGTTTTTCTGCCCGCATTTCCCGCCTTCCCGCACCCGATGGACGCCTCCAGCCATTTGTGGAATCTCGCCCTCTTTAGGAGCTTCGCCTTTGCGCAGGCTCAGCAGGCCTCGATTCAAACCAATCCAAAGGCACTCCGTACTCATCAACATCAGGCATCACTGGTCCTGTCTGGACACAGTGCGCCCTCAGCCGTCCTGTCTAACCGCCTCCCCTTTTTACCGCCTCATCCAATCAAGAGACCCGTTCCTCCTGCCATGGCGGGTCACCATTATGACGTCACTGGAGGAATCATACCCGGATTTTCTGCGCTGAGATTCAAAACAGCCCACATCAAGAATGAGGCTGATTGAGTGGCCACCCTCACCAACGACTGAATTTTCACCGAACAGTTGTCTCAATTTTTAAGGGTCAAACCATCTGTACATGCGTTATAAAAAAAAAAGAAGTAATATAAATACATGAAGCAGTTTGTATGAAGCCCGGGAAGGGACAGGGTAGATTTTTTTTTTGTAATTTGCTAATTCGTTTGCACGAATTGCTAACTCGTTCCCACGAATTACTAATTTGTTCGCACGAATTGCTATTTTCCTGCACGCACGCTAAATCGTTCGTTCGCACGAATCGCTCGTTCGTTCCCATTTCTTTCCTAATTCGTGGGAAACTAAACTCGTCGTGGATCCGGAACGCGTTAGTAATTCGTGGGAATGAGTTGGTAATTCGTGGGAACGAATTAGCAATTCGTGGGAACGAAATAGCAATTCGTGCAAACGAAATAGCAATTCTCGCGGACGAGTTAACAATTCGTGCGAACGAATTAGCAATTCGTGCGAACGAATTAGTAATTCGTGCGAACGAATTAGCAAATTACACACAAAAAATCCACCCTGTTTCTTCCGGGGCTTCATAAGTTTGGAACTGTTTGTAAGACTTTTGTGGATTTGACATGTTTGTTTCAAGAAGTGCCAACTTGAGGATAAACTATGTAAAATGTTTATTAAATGATGTTGTGTTTCCTTTGCAGGATTTGCTGCAAATTATACTAGAGTGACTCTGAATATAATATATGGAATTTTACGCAATTCCTATTTGCCTAAATCACATTCATTACTGGACGATTTTAGGGTGATGACCCCGATTTTGGGGATATATCATGACGCCAATTATATGATGCTTGATGTTAACATCGCACTGCGTACAGACATATTTTATGAAAACTTAACAAAAGTGTCAATTTACATTTCTCGTCGCGTAAGTTTTCAAAAACATTTTGTTTTTAGGGAAGTCAGGTTGACGTAGCGGTACTTTCCTCGCCTTCCACCGCTGTGACCTGGGTTCAATTCCTCCCTGGGCCAATATGTGGATTGGGTTTTCAGCTCCTGACTGATTCCGTGGGTTTTCGTTAGAATATTCTCCTGGTGTTTTCCTCCCACATCTCAAAGTGTAACTTCTTCACATTGTCTTCACTTTACTGGGCTCCAATAGGAGACAGTGTATTCCACTGAATGAACTACCCAGTTAAATAAGAAATAAACAAATAAATTTACCAACCACAACTTTACAACGTTATGTAAATTGTAAGGAGTGAGCATAGCGCATGTGGATGTTTGTATACGGATGTTATACTATTACGTACAAGTGTGAACAACGCCCCAAGAGTCAGATAATGGTGTGCCGTTCCTTCTCCGCTTGTCGAATTTCCGAAGCTGTTGCATGCTACAGTCTTGACAAACTCGTTGTTGCTGCTTTAGCCCTATACCTAATTTCTTATTTGCGACAATCGCGTTTGAAAACAAAATTGTGGTAAAAAACAAGAGCGGATCTGGAGGGGGGGGGGGCTACAACCCGTCTGTCTCCGTTATACCAATGTTAATTATTGACATTCGCCTATTACTGGGAAAAATACATTAGTTCCATTCCCTGAAATGAAATAAAACTGCAAATCTTGCTTCATTGCATAAGACCTTTACCTTTGAATGTATTCACTTCATAACACCATATAGAAAACCCCTTAAAAATTCCAGAAACCCCGCTGACAAAACAAATCACTTTTTTATCCCGATGCTCAAGAGTCTCTTTAGAATTGAATATTGAGGATTTGAGGATTTTGATTTCGCAAAAATGTCTGAATCTTTCATGAGCTTTGAGTTTTCGGGACTTCTTTCGGTGACGTGATTTCATACATACCCGTCCTCTTGAATGACCTCAGAAGCAGTAGCTTGGTTTGCTCTGCCAACCACGTCATCTTTATTACTTTTAAACAATGAAATGAGATGTTCCATTTAATACCTGATTGATACAAAGTAAAATATATTTTCCGTGAATTCCTAAATTTGCCTGATTTCATGTTGTTTTCCTTCTTATTTGGGTAACGGGTTGGTGTTGATTATGATTAATTTAATGCATTAATTTATGAATTAAAAAGCCAAAATCAAAAGTTATATATCAAAATGGGCAAAGGAAAAACAAAATAAATATTGTTTATAAGTCCAGCTTTTGATCGAGTCTTTGTATAACTTTAGCCAGAGGCATTGGAATTGAAGGCATTCGGGTCACAGCTTTTATAGTTAAACTTTTCAATTCCAGGCAAATGCCTCTGGCTTTCGTTTTTTATTGTATTTTGTAATTTCTGTTGTTTGTTTGTGTGTTTTTATGCCGAATAATTAACCATAAATAATAATAATAATAATTATTACCCAGGATTGGACATTTGGGAGACAAATTTAACCCAATTACGACAATAAACTTGTGCCTCTAAAGGGGGGCTGTGACATAAGAAAAAATGTCTCACTAATGACCGATGTCTCCCATCGTGCGAAGAAATTACGATAACGTGTCTCCTTAGTGGTACCTTTACACGTATAATAATAATAATAATAATAAGCCGTTAATATCGAAAAGAAAGACGAAAGACAAGTCGCTGAATCCAGACAGTAATCTTTTATAACCTGCCAAACAAAATAAGCAAAGAAATGTGGTAACGAGAACTAAAGGCGAGCAAATTAAGATAAACAAAAGAGCTAAAGGAATACATCATAAAAGAGATATTTGTTTTTAAAAAAGAATATAAAAACCACATTTCCGAATACAGCAACTAACTTCACTTCTGTATATGGGCAGTGTGTGGATGTGGTGATAGTCACCACGCAATTTGAGTATTATTTTTGCAAGACTTGTGTATACAAGTTGGTCTCGTTGTTTCTCTTCATTATCGGGTTCGTTGACTTGTTTCATAAATAAATCATTGGCCGTGGTCGCGGGGTGTCCAGACGAATACGGAATACTGCGTGTGCAAACATGTTGTTTGGGGAACTTTCAGCAGCGCCGTCGACACGAGCTCCCTTGACATTATCAATCTCATATTGATCTTTAATATCATCCCGATTGCATTTTGTGTGAGGGTGTCGATGACATTTTCGCCTTGTGATATTGTGGCTGTCTTGTCACACACCTGTAAAGATTGAATTGAAAGTTATTCAAACCCTGGAGTACATCGCAGTAGAAAGTCTTGTTTTGTTGGATTGGAGCTCAAATTGCAAGTTGATTTCACGCACAAAAAAATGACTCTCACTTTAGTTTAGTTTAAAAAATGCTCCGTGTTTTGACCATGTTTTCTTGTAAGCTGTAAAGGCGTAGGATCGCTTTCTTTTCATGCTTTTGTTTGTTTCCAATAATCACACCACTCAAATCCCCCAAAAAGAATATTCAAAACCTAACCTGTTGAAGTTTCAGCTCAGTGGATATTACAATTTACGAGAAAACAGTGAAAAACTATGCACAACCTTTTGATCACTAAACACCAATTCGCCAATAGCACTCTTTATTTCCAAAAATCGGGATGATCAGTACCAAATTAAATTGATAGAAATCAAAATAAGCTTTTTGATAATAATAAGGCAGGTTACTTTTTGGTTAAATGCAAACGATCGTAAATGTCTTTAAATGTAATGGACGCATTTGCCAACAAAATATACCAATTCAGCAACACAATAAATCTGAATAAAGTTATAAAAAAAACTAACTCGTCGAAATCTCAGCTCAGACAGTATATACTCTAGAGAACTGTACAAACTCGTCTACTGTTTTTTGTCGGCGAAAAAAAAGAGATTTCCATTCAAAGCCATATCTTTCCAAACGGTTCATCAGTACGTTTTGAATTGCACCCTCTTGTGATGAATATGATCCCCAGTTCGTCACTCGGGACTATCTGTCCCACTCACGGATTAGATATAACCGATTACAAAGTAAGATAAATGTTGTCAATCTGGAGCAGTATTTGCCAAAAAAAAACTATTTCTTCTCCAGATGATTTTGTCCTAACCACGGTAATTCTTTTTGTTTAATTATTGAAAATGACAGTATACTAGGCGCAACGATTTCACAGGATGCTTGACCATACCATTTGCTTAAAATCAGACATTTCATAATGGGCCTATTTTGGCAGTTTCAATTCAAATGTTTGCACACGGTGTTCATTACCTCTGATTCATTGATAAAATGGCCATTGTTGAAATTTGAACTGACCATAACTTCCATTTTGTCTGCCATTACTGCCCATTTTGCGTTTTATCCTGTCTTTTCTGACATCATGTGGACCGTTCTAGTGGCGTTGAAGTGTCTGTTCGTGTGTGCTGAGGTCACTTCACTCAAGGAGCAATAGGAAGCCAAGATAGCGATGTTATTCCACAGCGGAAATACGAAAATAATCCACTTTATCCGCAGTTTACGGAAAGCTAACACCGCAGCCGTACGGCAAATGCTCCACTCGTCGTGCTCGTGAGTCATTGAAGAAGCCATTAGTAGATATAGCGCTGTCCGGACCACATGGTTCCTCGCAGTCGGTTCGACGGCGAAAGACATGAAAATATTTTAATAGGTATAATTGAATACAAAATTAATAATGACGACAAGACGTTGACAACGCGTTGACCACGAAATGATTATTATTCGGAACGATCGCTAAAGAGTAGGCCTACAATACATAGCCTACTTTCAAACAGCTATATGCTGCAAATTATTTGCTGTTTTCGTTAAATAACCAAGAGAAGGAATTTCAATTTAAAAAATTTTGGTTCTAAAAATCGAGCCGTTGGAACGCTAGTCTTTTTTTTTCTTTTTAAAACGTTCTGCGATGTTTGTGCGTTGAGAAACGGCGTGTGTATAATTCTGAAGTTGGCGTGAGACCTGATATCTCACATTGTACATTTTTTAAATATATTTTTTGCAGCGCCAATCTTATGTTGACATACAGTTTGGGTCAAAATTGGTTGCTTGAAATACATAGAAGAAGCCAAAACAACGACTGCCGCGTCATATGTAAACAGACAAAGTTTTTCAACGTTTCCTCCGTAAATGTAAGACATTGGATAACCTGCCATACAGACCCTTGGAATAAGGTAAGTAAACGATTTATAGAATGAAATCCTCGCGAAATCTGGATGAACGCCACCGTTTACCATTTGCGACTGGCGCGCCGAGGGAGACTGCACACAGGGTGCGTCCTCGCGTATGTGCGCAACTGTGTAGTCTCCTCTAAATTCCAGTCTTGTAGTCGAGACCGGATAGTCCGAGACCGAGACCAAGACCGAGACCTGAAGCTGCGAGACCGAGACCGAGACCGAGACCAGCCCCTTCAAGGCGGACCGAGACCGAGACCGAAATGGTCCGAGACCGAGACCGAGACCGAGACCGCGATGTTGATGTTCATGGGGATGTGAAGGAAGTGATTGAAAGTTAGGAATCACTTGTACCTGCTTAATTGTGTCATGCGAGTGCTCTTCGTGTTTGCCTCATGCCATAAATTACAATATGGCAACATAATTTGTTATTGTCACAATCCATTAAAAAAATATTGTTTAACTACTATAAAGTGTAAATCTGATGAAGAAACTCTAACTTAGGAGTACGACAATTTGTACTAGTTTTTGCAAAACTTGAACATGTTGAAACTTGACAAAAGTAAAAAGTTAAAGGTGGATGTTTCATCTGTTATAGGAACTCGGACCCTAAACTCCAGAGCCAGCCCTTGGTTTCAGCAATGACCACTAACGGATATTTAAATGCAACTTTAATTTTACATTAAACCTCCTTGTAAACCTGATTCGAAAAAAAATTGGAGCAAGAAACTATTGATTTATTTTTTAAAATTTCAGTCATGGAATATAGATTTGTACATGTAGACCAAAAAATTGAGAGATGGTAGCCAGATATGGATTGGTCTGGCCCCCCCCCCATCCCTCTTTGTGATTCTCCTTCCAACCCTGCATGTTTGTGTGTCCCCTACATGTTTGTTTCTTGTTCCTCTGTCATTTTCCTCTGAAGAAGGCCTGGCTAAGGTTGAAATGTAATGCCACTTTATTTTTGTTTAATGTCAATAACGTTACATATACTATAGAAGATCGATGAACCATATTTGCCTGATCTATCTTCTGTTCATCTGCCCGCCGTCATCATCGTCATAAGCCTTTTAGAGAATATGGCCGACACAATAGAAGGGCGCTGTAACAAACTGAATGTGGTGGGCGAGATGCACTTTTAGGATGCATGGCTCAGTGCGCACGCCTCTCTGTGTTTTGTACCGTGCAAGCGTATCGCTCGCATCGGCTACTTTGCCGGGCAATTTACTTGAGTATTTTAGTGACAAGTACGACATTGCCAATATTCTAATCGCTTATTGTGATGGCCGTAAACAGCATATAGCGATTAATGAAACAAAAGTCTTCTCGACTCATGCAAACGCAATTGACATTTAGGAAGGAGACGAGGCAGGCAATAAGACTCTATTTTTGTGTGACCATGGCAGTAGCTCAATTTGTGTTTATCACAGATGAAAAGATGAATACATGGCGAGTCAAAAAGAAAGTGACCGTATGATAAAAACAAAATGGCACGCTCCATTTTGTAAAAAATATAATTGGGATAAAGAACATGTTATTGAGTAGTAACTGTGAACATTTCACGTAATTTGCATACTATTCCCAAGTCGTGTCTATTTTAATAAAGAGTTCACAAAATTCAGCTGTCCACCACTAATACCAATTTAACGGTCTACGAATTGATGAATATCAATTAATAAATATAATATTTAAAAAAAAACGTTTTCCCGCCTCCACGAATAAAGGAAAAATTGAGAAGGAAAATCGAAAAAAAATTACCAATATTTCTAGGGAAAAAGAGTTGAATTGTTCCCCATATTCAAAATACAAATCTGACGGTAAAAATAATGTTTCAGTCTTGATTCATAAGATTTAAATCTCAGTTGTATTTGGAATCAATGAGGATGGCTATAAAGTGCTTGTTTCAACATATCATCCCACAATAAAAACGAGAAATAAGAAGAGGAGCAATGGTTATTGGACTATGCCTCACTCACTAGAAAGTGAAGAGAGACATGTCCATTAGCATCACACTGCAGTCACATTTGCCCTAAACTGATTCTTTACTTAACCCTAAAAGGGCCGGGGGCGGAATCCGCCCCCGCCCCTCACTTTTTGGCTGGTATCGACTCGAGACCAGCCAAAATATCGAGACCAAAGGGGACCGAGACCGAGAACAAGACCGAGACCACAGCTCCCGAGACCGAGACCGAGACCGAGACCGGCAAAAAGTGGTCTCGAGACCGAGACCGAGAGTCTCGAGACCTACAACACTGCTAAATTCGTCTCATGGCTTTGCCGCTTGGTTTTGAATTCCAAAATCACAATAGCCTTGTTCAAAGGCTAGATGACAATCTATAAATGGGGACCTTCACGATCAACATTAGGTTTTAGGTATAGACCAATCTGGGCACGCTATCAATTCTATCACGGAGGCCCCCTTCAATGGCGAAAGCATTGTGTTAGCTGTTGCTCAGAGAATCCGTCGAGGGGCCCCTGATTGTACAGTAGCATGCACAATGGTTTCTCCATGACAAGGGCCTGTTGATTGTACAGGAGTGTACAGTGATCAAGTGCCTGAATAGGCTCACCTTCTCCAGAATACATCCAGGCAAATTATTGTCTCAAATAGCCTGTTGAATCTTGATCTGATGAATGCTATTACTTTCAGCGCCGATACTGATTTATTTATCACTGTGGAGATACTTTTAACCCATCACGGTTCCCTTCCAGCGAGCGCAATTACTATTAAGGGAGGACCACGGTAATATTTTCTTTCAAAATGACGGAAGTGGTTTTGTTTCCTACACACCCACACACTGAATCCCTATCACGAAATTACCAAGAACAACGGTGGATAGGGCATATCATTTAGTTCACGACTCGAGAAACTAGAATAACAAATTTCTCTGAGTAACATCGTTAAAAAAAATCGCGTTATAAAACCCGATATTAGTTTAGCTGGTTGTGCAAGAAATTTGGAATTCTAAGAAGCAACTACGCACGTATAGAAATTCTTTAAAAAAGTGACCAGATATCTCTTTTTTTATAGTTTCAAGGTTGTGCATTTTAATCCGGCTATAAATAGTCAATTTCTGAATCCTTCATCTTGGTAATATGAAAGTTTCGGTCTATTATGCAGGGAAGCAGAGTTGAAACTATAAGTTTAGGTATGTAAAGTCTCAACACTAACAAATTGGCAGGATCATGGGTATTATATCCATACATATTCAGCCCAGGAGCATGGTTCAATGCTCTAGTTCCCTTTTGGGTTGTAGGCCATCTCCTTTTCTCAAATGCTGGGTATTGTAAAATACCTTGATAAAAATAACGAGAACAAAAAAGTCTGTCAGATAATTTGTAGCCACACTTATTCCAGAATGACTGAGTCAAAATTCTGACCATGAATAAATATTCGATGAAGACCTGTACGCAATGATGTCAGAATTGTCAGCCAAAATTCTGACGCAAATCCAACTTTTGATGCAAATTTACTTGAACATAAAATGTTTTACAAGTTACATACAAGTAACTTCACGTTTCTTGAATTAAGAGTCGTCATCCGGTCAATCGGGAGTAAAAATAAGAAGTCATCTGAAAGTCAAATTGCAAAGCAGTTTATATGTAACGTTCACTAATAGTCTGTCGCTTGACTTGCTACTGGATGAGCGGTTATTGACTCGTGAAGACTCAGTGTGAAGATTTATGAAGACTTGTGAGGACTTGTGAGGATTTGTGATCCCTTGGGAAGCCTTGTGGAAACTTGTGAGGCCTTGCGACGACTTGTTATGACTTGTGAGAATTTGTGAGGATTTGTGATGACTTGGGAAGACTTGGGAAGACTTGTGGAAACTTGTGAGGCCTTGCGACGACTTGTTATGACTTGTGAGGATTTGTGAGGATTTGTGATGACTTGGGAAGACTTGTGAGGACTTGTGAAGACTTGTGGGGACTGAGGAGGACTTTGGAGGACTTAAGAGGACTTGTGAGGACTTGTGAGGACTTGTGAAGACTTGTGAGGACTTGTGTAGACTTGTGAGGACTAGGGAGGACTTTGGAGGATTTTAGAGGACTTATGAGGACTTGTAAAGACTTGTGAGGACTGGAGAGGACTTTTGAGGACTTGTGAGGACTTATGAAGACTTGTGATGACTTGTGAAGACTTTTGAGGACTTGTGAGGATTTGTAAAGACTTGTGAGGACTTGTGAAGACTTGTGAGGACTGGGGAGGACTTTAGAGGATTTTAGAGGACTTGTGAGGACTTGTGAAGACTTGTGAAGACTTGAGAGGACTAGTGATGACTTGTGATGACTTGTGATGGACTTGTGAGGACTTGTGAAGACCTTTGGGGACTTGTAAGGATTTGTAAAGACTTGTGAGGACTTGTGAAGACTTGTGAGGAATCATGATGACTGGAGATGAGTCATGAGAACTTGTGAGGATTTGTGAGGACTTGTGAGGATTTGTGAGGACTTGTGAGGACCTGAGGAAATTTTAACCTACCGGGAAGAAAGTTCTTTCTTTTTCTAAGCCGGTCAGATGGAGTTCGACTAAGAAAAGAGTATCAAAATTTATATTGCCCGATCAATTTCACCCCTCCCTATTTTTTAATATTAATTTGGACACGTCTTCAAAGTTAGTCACACGGCCTTTACACTGAAGAGATAGCAAATTTACATCTTATTCCCCAAATCCATTTCCTCAAACATAAAAATGTGTGCCATTCTGCATATTGCACATGTGACACGTTGCGTTGCCGGACGAGATTCTTTTTCTTTCAATAATGCCTGCGTTTGTCCCACTTTAAAAATTAATATGCTTTTGCATTTAGGCTAAAAAAAGCATGACTGAAAAAAATCATCCATGATTCAGACAAAATCATCAGAGCTCTACCAAATTAATGACAGGTACCCTTGTATATCCATTGTATATCGTGTAATCCTCCACCGCTTATTGTTCCTCTTGAGTAAATGAAGCCATATATAGTTATCCGAACACAAAACGAAGGGGATTTTGAACAAATGAAAGCTGTCACCGCGCCGCTACCTTGCAAGTCGGTCCAGCTAGACTCGGGGGAGCATGGCTTGAGGTGGCGGGGGTGGCAAACGGGGGAGTGCGCGCTAGGTACGTATAGGGAGAGAGCACTCACCCCTTCCAACGTGGGCATCTGTTCTCCTATTGGTCAGATTTGATGTCAGTGAAACTATAAGAGCTGCGCAGACAGTGATGAGCTTCTACCGGTATAAAGTTATAAACGATGACAAAATAACTAGTTGTGCACAGACTTCATGTAGAGCTTCATGCGCGACACACATACAAAGGGACATTTGTTATTTCGACTGTAAAGGTACAAAATTTGATCAGTCTGCATTGCTGAGAAAATGCACACGCGTCTTTCAAGTTCAGCGTGATAGGATCGGTGCAACGCGGGAGGTTTTTCTCTTTCCATTTTCTGCCCAGCCGTCAACCACCCTCGCCGAAGAGTGCCGAGGCTCTGAGACTCGGAGGAGACTTTTAGCTCCGATGTACGTCTGGGGTGGCTTGCCGTGGGCTACGGGGGCCGGGCTGGTGGCTTTCGCCATGCTGGTGGTGTTCACACCGGGCACGCTGCAACAGACCGGGGTAGCGCGGATCGAACTCTGCCAGCCCAACCGGGTCTTACCCTCGTACTTGCAAGACGCCTGCAACGAGTTGCTGGCCAACCGGGGCACGGCACAGAGCGCCATGGCAGACTCTGGGACGGGTGCATCCCCACCAGGTGAGCCCAAACTACTCGAATTTAATTCTTTTTAAATTTTGTTTCATTTAAATTCTTTTTTTGGTAATAAAGTCGAAGGTTTTTCGACAGTTACCACGGAAACGCTTCGGCTGAGAAGGCATTCAGAATCCAGTGGCGGCTCATCATCGGCGTGAGAGCGAATGCGAATTTGTGACGTCAGGCGAAGTTTTCGCGCTGGGAACTCGCAAAAGATGAACACAATAATTTTAACTCCGGCGAATTTCGCAGCGAATGCCTCGTGGCGTCGACGTCGAATTCGCATCGCATTCGCATGAAGTATGAACCGGGCTTAAGTGGGGCGCAATTTGCATGATGCAAGGGATGGGGGGAGCCTCATTTTTTCGGGGGCCGCCCGATAGTCCGAAGGTCCGATAGTCCGAAGGTTCTTTAGACCGAAGGTTCGATAGTCCGAATACACAAAATTTCCATAAGAGGGGGTTCGTTAGTCCGAAAATGAAATAGGGTTCGTTAATCCGAACATTAATATTTTGACGCAATAGTCCGAAGGTTCATTAATTCGAAGGTTCATTAGTCCGAAGGTTCATTTATCCGAAGGTTCGATAGTCCGGACGTAACATGTACGTCCATGCACGTTTTTTATCTTCTCAGAGTGTGCCGAGAAAGCAAAATAAATAGTTACAATACGAATACAAGGTAAAACTACGAGATGGAACGACTGCGAACTTTACCAGTACTTCCACTGCCGCCGCCTCCACCACCACCACTTCCACCGCTTCTGACCAAAATGCCCCTTCCTCCTCCTCCACCACCACCACCAGTTTCAAGAAGTGCCCTTTTTTTCTGAACAAGTGCCCTTTTTAAAAAATAAGTGCTTTTTAAAAAAAAGTGGTTCCCTTTTTTTTGGGGGGGGGCATCTGCCGTTTTGGATGCCTTTTTCAGAATTTCGAAATGTATCGCCCTGAAAAAAACACACACATATATTGGCCCTTTGTGTGCATAATTGTCGGTTTTGAACAGTGCCCCCATCGACAGATGGGACCAGCCCCCCCCCCCCCACGCTTTTTGATTTGACGGAGGCCAAGTGTCCGGAGAAAAAACATGTCTACATTTCACAACGGATGTGCAATGGTCCAATGGTCAGTGTCAGGGCAAGTGTTGGGAGAAAAAAACATGTCTACATTTCGGCGCGGATGTGCAGTTCCCCAACATCAAAAGCTGGATACGCTGCTGCCTAAGCTTCCAGCCATCACGTGGAAAATCAATGAATGCCATGTAGACGCGATGTCTGGTCAACCATACCATCACGTCTCAGCCAAAAGGCACGCACGTCAATCACGAGTCGCTCAGTGAACTGGGATCAATCACAAGGAGGCCGCAAGCGTTAGGTTCGCTGCTCTCGTCCTACGTCCCCAGATCAGTGCTGCCCATGGTGGCATACTCCGGCATAACCAATCAGATCCACGGTTACAGCGCTGAACGTAGCCTTATGGTCATTTTAGGTTTTCGTTCGGGAATTAAGAAACGTACCTAATAGTCCGAAACGAAAATAAGGTTCCATAGTCCGTAGGTTCATTATTCCGAATTGATAATGAGGTTCGATAGTCCGAAAAGACTACAAGTTCCGATAGTCCGAATCAACAGTAAGGTCCGATAGTCCGAAGTGTCATACTGACGAACTGTTGTGTCATACTGACGAACTGACGAAAGTTGAAGTATGTTCAACTTTTACGAATTTGCAGTGCCAATACTTCTCATGACGTCACAAATTCGCGTTCGTGGAAAAGGCCTTTAAAAGTTGAGTTTTGTGTAGTGGTGAAAACAAAGGACGCCAATTTTTTTTATACTATTTCTGTGAAATATATGTAGGCCCACTAGACATATCAAAGGTTACAAATATCAGTAAATCTGAAAATTGGGAAAAAAATCACTCCCACTTTTTTCATTTTTCTCCTCCACAGCCTGTGCCCAGTTCCATCTCATTTTGCTAGAACGCCTCACATTTATCATTCGTTAGCGGGGGAGTTCCATTAAAGTTTAAAACATACATGATTGTTATTGTCAACAGAGATTGAACCTTTTGGACTCTCTCACGAATGAGAAATCATATTTGACACATAAACCCAAAGGGTCACATATATAGGTTTTCCCAGCGAATTTCCGACTGTTGAAACGTTTGATCAAGGGTTTTTTTTACGTTGACGATTTCTTGACGTGCAAGACATCGGAACACGTAATATGTTTGGAAATGGTTGTGCCGTCGGGAACACTTCTCTTACGCGTTATTTCTTAAATGTTTTTTTCTGCGTGTCTGACGAAACAACACTCATATCATATAGGGCCCAAAGTCAATTTTTCACAAAATCATCTTTGTGTCACATTTAAGCTTATTTGCAAGTTTTTTTTTTTTTTTTGAGGGTTTTTTTTTTTTTATGCTTCCGTTTTTATGCTGATGCAAATTCATTCAATTTCAAAAAAAACCTGTGATGGCATTTATGATTATGTTTATTGGCTACAAAAAAAGCAAAAAAAAAAAAGTTTTTTGGATTTTTTTATTTTTTTTTTTTTTTATTTGGTGATTATTTGATGTGTCAGTACATGGCAGTAAGCCAATGACCAACCCTTTCCCACAAATGTTTTCAATTAGCAAATTTTGGATGAATAACTTGAAAGAAAAAACCCTAAACTGAACAGTGTCTTCCTGAAATGACATCACAGTAACAGCGCGCTCATACGTAGTCCGGAAAAGCATGGAAAAAAGTTTAAAGAAGTGCACTTTTGCAGCAAGATTAACCAAAAAAATTGTCAAATGTGTAGTTTTCTTACATTTCACAGTAGTAAAGAGTTGCACAATAAGAAGTCCTGAGAAAAATTCATTGCACATACCCTTCAATTAAGAAAGAAAGGCATCTACGGATTGAAGTCATCAAAAATGATTTACGCTAAGGAATATGGACACGTATGAAGTCTTAAAAGATGTTTGACAAAATGTGAAATATGTTTGCCCATTAATGAAAACGAATGCCCGATCAACCCCTTACTAATGGTTTAGACGAAATTGAATGAACAACGCGATACTTTTAAAATGAATGCATCTTTGATAGGGACGAGTGAAGCTAAAAGGCGATAGAATGCTCGGATAGTGAAGTTGAATGATTCTTTTTGATTGTCAAATGCCGATCTGCGTGATCTTTCAATTTCAATCTAAATCGAATGAGCCAGGCGCTAAATTGAATGAAAACTTGGTGAAATTGGCCGGGAAAACCTATAGTTTGCTTCAACTCTGGGCTTTTAAAATGTCAATGAGAATCATGCTGCGGTTTTCTTAAGCCTTAAAATCGGGGACATGCAGCGTTCGAAAATAGCCAATTTCTCCATTTTAATTGAATGCGTAGGAAGGTTATAATGTTATTTGCGTAACGACCGAGCAAAGAAGCAAAAAAACAGATCATTGTCTTTCCTGCACACTTAGGGGAAAAAAACAAAACATTGTTAAGTAGGCTAATAAATATAGGTGTGTTTACGCGATCACCGCAAACGTTTGCCTACATTCGCGATTCATATTCGGTTCGTTAGTAAAAACGTCATACACGCGCGCGCACCACTGATTACTAGCGCCCATTGGCAGGGGCATAAATCCGGGGGGGGGTATATATCCAACCCACTTTTAGACCGGGGGAAGGGCTATTGAATCATCCCCCTCCCCCCACTTTTTCGTGATGAGAAAATTAAAATGCGGTTTTTGAGGTATTTTTCGAACACCCCAACAACCCAAATGTATTTAATAGCACTAAAAAGTGGAGAAACAAAGTGTACAAGATTTTAAAATGCGCTGTTTTGATGTAATCTCGAGTATACATGTTGATATACATCTTTACCCTGAAGAGCGCCCCCTAGTGTAATGTATTGTCCAGCCCCCACAGTCAATGCCCCACCGAAAATAGGGTTGCCAAAACGCCCACTGGGCACGTGGGCAACAACACGTGCGTCACACCAATGCCTTACTCAACTCTTTCCGGTTCGTTAGCGTGACGTCACTTCAGTTAAACCACGACCACTGCACTGCACATTCAGAGGCATTGTGGAACCGGTGTGTAGCCTGAATATCCGACTCCATGAAATATGGACTCATTGGTAGTATTGCGCATGCGTAAGTACGATAATATGCTATTTTTAGGAGCATAATGGGAGAGTGACCTGTCACGTGCGAGGGATTAACCAATGATAGAGAAAAGGAGTCCGATTTTCATAGGAGTCGGATTTTCATCTGACACCGGAAAAACGCAGCTTGAGACGCGGGCGTCATAATTATGTAAATGCACGCATGTCGCACACATTGCTCAAGCATGTTGGACATTCATTACGGTTATGATTGGTCAAAACATTTTGGGGCGGAGCTTAGCAGATCGATCTATTAAGGAGCAGACGTCATGCTGTGTCATTTAACTTTCTTCCTCCTTTTTTTCGCAGATAGAAGACCGTTGTCGGACCCCCCGCGTTACGGGCGGCGGAGTGGAGGCTCCGCCCCTCTCAGCGTGCACCTATCTAAGCGGTTGTACAGCCTGCCCACTGTCAAGCTTTACAACGTCACGGACAGGCGACGGCATCAGGGCAATGGTAGAGGGGCCGGCGATCGAGACCAACGGGTGCTCATCAGTCGGTCATTCAGTCTTCTAAGGAAAATCGCCTCTTTACGTGACAAATTTGACATCTTAGAGAACATGTGATCGGCACAATTATGTTGTAGTCATGTCAAACATTTAAAAACCTTGTTCACTTTATTTAAAGGCCTTTTCTCACAATGGTCAATGGCTATTACACAGCAGGTGACTCGGAGAGTGTTTTAGTCATTTTAATTGAGGCACAATGAATTTGCAAAAGGGTTACTCGTGCCTAACATGGTGACCCATTGCCCTCTTACTCCGTCTTAACGCACACGGTCTATTGCAGATCTACTTCGTACTACGTGCTCTGATGAGAATATTACAGAATGCATATATATATATTTTTAACTCTTGAAGTTTGCGATACATGAAACTTGTAAAAGTAGCATTGTGATATGCTTTGATTGAAATTGTCGTCTTTACCAAATGATTTGTAGTCTGCCCGGGTGTTCAATACTTATGTCGTTGACTCTTACAATTAACTCATTTTAAATTTACAAAATGTGGTACCTGCATTTTTTTTTTAATATCTTTGTTTAATAGTTAGTCTTAACTTGAAGTAGGCACCTCAGATCTGATAGGTGTGGCGGCTTTTAAGTGTACTTTGAAGAAAATACATATGTTGTTCACTTAAAGGTTCTACAGAATTTTGTTTTTAATATTATCCATATTTATATTAAAATCTATTATCAATATTTTATAAGCTTAGTTTGAGATTTTAGCTTGATTATGTTCCTGCGTTTAAATAATGTGATGAACACAACAGTACTTTTAGTTTCTTAATTGGAAATTTCAATTCATTCAATCGATATCATCGAGTGTAACGCAACAATTTTCTCAGGCATGTTTTGCTTTAATTTCATCAAAGTGACGATTTATGATCAGTGTCAGCTTGATAGGTATAAATTCCCGACGACGAACTCCGTTTTTTTTGTAAAACAAGTTTCCCGATTTTGATGCTAACGCACTTATTGGTTGAAGACAATGTTGTAGCGAGATACTGCAGACTTGTGACTTGCGATCTTAAAATCATGAGTAACCACACGTGACTTTAACTGGACTGCAGATCGGTCCATCTGATACTCATACGTCACTGTAAAGCCTCGTGTTTAACTTTGAACGCATCATAAACGCTTTTTTGCGACAGTGTATGCTCATTTTAACACATTTAAGCAGAGAGACACCTTTTATTATTTTGAAAGGCCTATGTTACAATCGAGTCTGATTCATTAATGCAGATATCCATGCACCAAAAGCAAAACCTCAGCCGGTTTCAATTTTGCAACTCGTAATTGAACGGCCCTCGTTTGACAAATTAGCGTAAAAAGCGTTTGACAAACGCCGATATGTAAACGTTATAAACGCGTGAAGCGTTATGAGGTTTAGCACTACAGTGAATTTTAATGTGAATACATACTCTTACGGGTGTTGGTATGGATATGTATGAATGAAGCTTTTTGAAGGCAGATAAGCGATGAAAATAGTTCAACCTAAAAAGTCACCGCCAAAGTTAGGGACTGTTCAATCAGCGTCGTGAAATCTACCTCTATCGTGTCTCAGATTCAGAGTTATCAGCGAAATTACAATGTTGTATTGTAAACAGTCGACGGTCAGACATCTTTTTATATAATGAAAGGTATTGGCACTACTTTCTACCTAAAAAGAGTGGCGTTTACATGCCTTGTGGTGTTATTATACGCCATTCATCTTGAATCAGGATAGTTAAGAGATCGAACTATTTCGAGGGTACATTACATTTCTTTTGTTTTTGCCAAAAATATTACGACACTCTTTTTAGAGACTAAATCGTGTAACCCGGAGTTATTTTTTTACTTTTTCCCAGTAGTCTATTGTGAAGAACTCGCCTATCTCATGTTTTCAGGTCTCTGTCATTGTTATCGTTAAGGGTTTAGACATTATTAGGTAGTTTATGTCCTAGCGTGAATGTTAGGTGGTGTGTCCTGTGCATTCTTGTGCCGATGAGGACTTTTGCGTAAAACGGTGAATCGAGTCGGATAGTAATCTTGAAACTGAATAGGCAAACATAATGAATGATGTACAGTTGAACACATACAGGAAAAAACATGTACAATCTGCAGGAAATATGATGCGGATAGTCAGAATCGAAATGGCCAAAGAACGAACAGAAAAAGGGACTTATGTCTATCATAAGTCCAGACGAGGCTGTGGTTGGAAATAAAACGCTCTATTCACCCAGAAACACACGCATATTTAAGGTTGTCAATATATCAAGTTGGTCAGGTTTGAACATGAAAATTGCCAACGCACGTAGAATGAAAAAAAGTGTGCGAAGTGTTGCGAAAGGGGATGAAAGTGAGTGGACGTCAGGTTGTTGAACGGAGACAGCAATAGATGTTGCGGTAGTCAATGCCCGCTTTACGTGTGTTTTACAACTGGAAGATTTGACGACTGAGAAATGTCCTGCCAGTGCCTTTCATGTCCTGGCATATTCACGACAGACATGAAATCAGGCTATCAGTTGATTTTTTTTTTTAAGTAGTGGAGAAAGAGACTAATGTCGGGCACATGATCACTATACATTCACGAAGCCTCCTTCAATGGCGGAAGCATTTTTGTCATTTATTGTGCAATCTACTACCCATGACAAACTGTCTGAACAACAACTAGCACAATGTTATCGCCATTGAAAGGGGCCTCCGTTGTATAGCGTGTCCGAATTGGTCAATAGATTGCGTAATAAATATAATGCAAGCAGATTAAGGTTATTTACCGTGATTGAAAATTTTCAATTATAGATATGAAATATCGTTTCCAAAACATTTGTTGGGCAAACGTAAATGGTATGATAGCGAAGCAAGTACTGAAATCTTTCAAAGCAGGTTGGCCACTTGGTACATTGTTATGTGAAATGCATGCCCAATTTTGTTTTCTAATGGATTCGGAAAACAAAACATAGAATGGTCATCTCGGGAAAAAGACCTGGACATTTCGGGAAAATATGCTTGCTGTCCAAACGGAGAGAGGCTTGCAAAGTGGAAGAATGAGCGGAGTTGCGAGTGAGTAATGGAATTAAAAAGGAGTGATTTGGAGGTATTGACAAGGAAAATGAAAAAGTAAGGAAAGGATGGAATGAAGGGAGAAAGATGAGTAATGAGAGAAAAAATACAACAGGCTGACAGGATTATTTATAGCAGTGATTGTAACCGATATGTTTTAAGAAAAGATAATTATTTGAAAGCTTGCAGATCGAGACCACTTTGTGAGAAGAGAATTTACTTAATTATCTTGAGATTTGTCTCATTCCAATTGAGGTAATATTTTTTTTCTGGGGGAAATCAGCGATTTGGTTATTTTTAAGATATCTTCGAAAGTACCGTTATTATGTAAATTCGGTGTTCTAAATTCATGTAAGAATACAATCATCGGAAAATTACACGTGCTTATATATGTATTGTAGAGGACTATCCGATAATAATGTAACGTATTATCATTGTTCATATCATGCAACTTTCAGTGATGTATATGAAGGTATCGAGGCATATAAAGACATTGTGATAATTAAACGCAATATTGACATTTTAGCCCATGCTTGCAAAATGTGATGTACATGTTGTTTGTGCCTATTTAGGGTGGTGCAATAAAGAAGGAAACCCACTTTTGACAGGAATTTTAACCTACTTACTTAACTTATTTGAATTTTTTTTTATAATGTAGTGAAGTATATCTCTTTAACCATACGTGGTGAAATAATCTTTTAAAAAATCGCAAGAATAGCGTTATTATGCTAATTTGAATATACAAGTCACCAAAATCACCGTTGTCCACGTATCAAGATCCGGAGCTTAGTTGAGCGGATGGAATAAAGCCGTCCGTGGACAAACAGGCTTGGCACATGTATTTTTTTCAAGTACCATATCTCAGAAACAAAATATGCATTTGCAATCGTTTTTTGTCACTTATGTTTAAAGATCAAAATTTTAATACCATTAAATTGAATTTTTGAAATATGCCTAACTAGTAGGTGAAAATTGCTGTCAAAAGTGGGTTTTCCCTCTGTTTGCACCAACCTGTACTCCCCTAAGAAATAGCAAGAAGGATATAAAATAGGAAACAAATGAGCCCAATAGACGTCAATCCCCTTTTGGAATATTTATAGTGGGGGGAATGTGTGTATAATTAAACAAGTCCTACAGTCGCTTTTTTTTCAAGCAGCAGCTGCAGTCGCCACAATTCGTAAAATCTTGACTTACCGGGTATTAATTTCCTTTTGCTTTATACCAAAACAACAGCACCAGCTGGCTTAAAAATGAGCGGACGAAAGACAAACCGGGATATATCTCAAGTAGTACATGTAGGAGTACTACTCAACCCACAACATGCCCAAGAATAAGGCATATGTTGAGTCCATATCAAGTTCAATAACTATGTATTTCACAATTTATTATACTCTCTGTACAATGCACACAACGGCAACATATTATTAATTACTATTATACACATATTAAAATAGTTCTGTTGCAGAATATGAGGAGTAATACCACATGAACTCGACACAGGTGTTTTCAGAAAGATGTTTACGACATTGTTCCCCATATACCCCTAGGATACTGATGTTATGGAAATACCACCATCCATTTCCCATTTGTTTGTTTTTAATCGTCTTCCGCGGTGTAAACGCATAACTAATAATTTGCTCTTCCAAAACGACAAATAGAAAATATAATCCTCTTGCATCGCTTGCACCTGTCCTGGAAAACCGAACAGAAATAGATGTTGAGATTATGCATCATTTAATTAAAAAAATAATTCAATTTAAAAATGCAATGATTATTGGGATTCCAAATTTTAATATCAATTTAGGGTCCAAAGCGCGACATATTCCTGCACCTGTTACCTTGGTATACCTTGTAATTTGCCATTCTCTTTGGAAGGATGACTGCACTATAAGGAATTCTTCGGAATTGTAAAGTCAAAGATGTCAGATGTAACGGGAGCTGTTCTCAAATTCTTCGGAAAACACTACAAAGTACACTGCTGTTCAAATCAAAACGATGAAGGGCAAAACCTTATGTTAAAATGAAAAGTCTCCAGAAATGGGGTTTTTATTTTATGCGGAATAAATTTCAAGTTCTCGCAAATCGCACTTGCAACCGCAGCTAAACAATGGCATAATAAACCACTTACGTCGGAGCTAAAACACCTGTGCTCCGTCCAATTAATAATACTGGAATAATAAGTGAAATAATAATATTATGTGTAATGCCATATAATGCAACAGATCAATGTATACTTTACATTTTTATGAACTGCCGCTTTGAATTTCTAATATATTTCAAGTCGGCGATCAAATTTCTCTGGATTTATATCTTTTCCGTGGGGCAATGTATTCAAATTCAAGCCAATTCCAAAAAAATAGTAATTTCCAATTGTAATTTAGATTCGACTATAGATAATTTACAAGTCTAATTGTCCATAGGGGATTTGGTTTACTTTCAACTGATTTTCGTGAGAAAAAAAAAATACATGTTTATTTAGATCTACACAAAGAGACGACAGCTCTTTGCGAATTACCAAAACGGTTACCGATTATCGCCAAAGAGTTAAAGACATACAGGATCATTTACGTCTATCCCAAAGGTAATCTACCGAATTATTATCAAAAGTTAACTTGGATTAAAGATCGTACTGGTGCTAAACACCCCGTGAAATGTATTCCATCTAGTTTGCCGTCATTTAGAAGACATCAAGAAATGTAAGTGATTTCCAACGATCAGTCAATTGACTGATGTTTGGAATAAAGAGTGCTATCGGCAAAATCGTGTTTCGTAATCAAGAGGCATTCGCGTGTTTTTCACTGATTTATATTATACGTATACGTCAAAGTATAATATCTACTGAGCTGAAACTTCAACAGTTTAGGTTTCGAGCATTTGTCTTTGAATTTTGAGTGGTGTTTTTATTGAAACGAACAAAATCACAATATCAGCTGTTTCGTGTTATCGGTTTACCAAAATCCTAGCTGACCTTTATATAGAATATATGAATATAATTTATGCTCAGAATTTAAGCACCTTCGTTAGATGCTCTACAAACCATACAACTATTTACAATGACCATTTTTTTGTTATCTTTGTGAAATTTAGTGGTTATGTTCTTTTAATATTTTAGCTGCTCTCCCGTCATACAATTTTCGAGTTTCACCCCGAAAAAAAAAAAAATTCTCTAGAGATACAAAAGTTTTTCGGTTTTGAATGAGACATAAAAACAAAAGTTTCACCCGCGTTTAATTATGAAATACTTACTGTACAAATCTGAAATAATTACGGCTCTACAATAACTCAGAAATATCTTTTGTGCGATATACCGACGCAAAAGCAGTGCAAACTAAAAGCGTATTTTCGGAGAGTTGAAAACATCCAAAAATATGAAAGTAGCTTTTCCGTTTAAATAAAACATGCAAATTGAGGGGAAAATCTAACATGTTGGAGAGCATGCATGGGTGAACAACTTTAATGCATAGGCGTAGCCAGGTGGGGGGATAAGGGGGCCCCCAATGTTTTGTAAAGACTGCCTTTTTCCATTCAAATGCCCTTTTTTAACGGGCTTACCCCCCAATAATTTGTAAAGAGTGGCCTTTTTTGACGAAGTGAATTTTTTTCTGAGCAAGTGCCCTTTTTTTAAAAGACGTGTTGCCCTTTTTTGTGGCATCTGCCATTTTGGGTGCCTTTTTCTGAATTTCGCACATGTATCGCCCTGAAAAGCACCATATATTTGTTGTTTGTGTGCATAACCCCCCCCCCCCTCCCCTCCCCCGCTTTTACAATTTTACGGAGGCCAAAATGTCCAGGGAAAAAAACCTGTCTACATTTCAACATGGATGTGCAAGTGCCCTTTTCAAAAAAAATTACCCCCCCCGCCCACTAAAAATGACCGTGCTACGCCACTGTAATGGCGCGATATACTAAAACAATTGGTGACAGCTGTGAAGGGGGCATGTGATTTTAACACTCTCAAGGAGCCTAGTGATGACATGTGTCAAACACTATGTCCCAAATCACAGAAGTCAACAGTGGTTACAGAACAAAATATTGGCCTCAGCGTAGGGGGAATAGTCACCAAGGGTAATAGCTAACTATCATCAAGGGTCACAAGGCCAACATTGTCTTGTATTTCCTCTCATCGTGAATTGGATGCATCTGGGTTAGCTATGATACTGCGGTAAACCCACTACTCTCGGTGGCATATTACTGACTCCTACCTATCTTCAATTCTGCCAAGTTTCTAGAGTAGTCTCAGATAAGATCTTTATCTATCCCGATTTTCAAACAGCATCGTTCAGACCATATAGTGTACATATAATGAATGTATTGATAGTTATGTAAAAACCCTTTCGTAAGGGTATATATGAGCTTTACATAGAAACCAAATAATACTGTCCACAGTTTGACATTAGAAATAAGAGAACCCCAAATTATATGCCCAAGTTAAGTATTCTGCTTATATGTTCATCCGATAACATTCAAAACACATCCTCAACATGGGAGCTCGGTGCATAAACGCTAAGCTTTCTTAACATTTTTTTTGGAATCAACTCCGCAACAGTACAGGCCTGCGTCTACGGCTTGCAATTATACCTAACTACGCAGCGGCTAAGCCTTTCGCACACACACACACGTGTTTTACTACGAGACCGTGGCCAAGTAAGCTGGAAGCCTCATTTGGTTAAAACCAGTAAAACCAGAGTTGTAATGCCCATTACCACTCACACCACTATCTGTCCAAGTTCATTAGCGAGGATAATCATTTTACAATCTTTGACTTTTAGTTTTCACATTTAATATTATATCATAAAACCTTAGCATGTAAAGGTTATGAGTAATGTTTTTTTCTTTTCAGTACGTATCCCGGTGACGCATTGGCATATTATTTCGTTACTCCTTCTTGAGTGCAAAAGATGGAAGATTTCATATGCTACATGTTCACGATTAGGATCTTTAAAATGTTGAGAACGATTTCTTGGGCTTGTTTTTCTAACTAATTATAAGAAATTCTAAACTTTGGAAGGAGTAACCTATTAAAGGGTACTCTTCAGGCCCTCATCCACACGATGGATGGTTTGTTGCCGTCGTCTGGCGTTCAGGTAGGCACACTCAGACTGGTACTTGGGCAAGTCGCCCATCGGTCAGACTTCGGCCCGACTTCAGATGCGCTGGTATCGTCAGGATTTCTCACGGTGCTGGATCCTGGATCGACAACCATTCGTAAAAAAAAAATACGGTGTCTGAATTATAATGGTGATAGATTTCCGTCATTCTCACGAAGAGAAAACAAATGAAAGGTAAACAATTTAGCACCATGGTTCGCGTATTCCCAAACCAAAGCGCACGGTCCATTACAGATTGTAAAGTTAAGATCGCAGTATTTGAAGCGTTGGTAAAAGGGTGAGATTAGCATAATCATGCAGAAATAATGTAGAATTATGAAATGTCAGTTTCAGAATGAATGCTGGCTTGACAGTGCCATCAACGAGGCGTCTGACATTAATTTGGAAAAAAATAATCACCCAAATTAACAACAAAAACACAGTAACTATGGAAAGACTCCACATTTTCATTTTCTTACCCTGGTTGCTCTGTTTGCTTTCCGCTGTTCTTGAAGATTTGGACTTCGGCTGACTTTTCCGATCCTTGTCGAAAATATGAATATTCAAATTATAAGAAATGAATATTCAAATCAGAGGGGCATGATTGCTACATTGTTTTGGTATAAACCTTATGCGTTAAGATAGAGTTAAGGAATGGTTTTGTATGACTTGGAATGGCATGAGTAAACCTTTGATGCATTCATTGTTACCAGATTTAAATAACAAAGAACACCCTCTAAAGTACCCGCAGCGCGTAAGGTCTATCGAAATTGACCTATCGCCGTTTGGGAGTAAGCCACGCCCCTTACACAACCCTATGGAAGTTTGTACGTTAAGTTTTGTTTGTCCCAGATTTTGCGCGTTCCGCGGCCATTTGTATATCATGTAATTGGACAATATTTCACAAACTGTGTTGTCGCGATTCTACCGCCATATTGTTAATTGTCTTCACGAGAAGAAACAAAATGAAATAAAAAATACTTACGGATGAGGTCAAGAAGATGTCAATCTTTGTGCGAGACCTGCGCAGTTTGACGCGCAGCGTCGACGCCACATCGTCATTGGTCAAACAGTGGAAAATGCAAATGAACACACCCTTCATTGGAGGCCACACGAACAAAGCAAAAACAGCATTGGTTAGTAGGATATCGCAGAAACATTAGGCATAAGATTCTTATAAAAAACACGTCAGGACAAAATGTCTATTTACGTCAGTGGTTGATGTCGAGTTCTTTCCTAACTTATGACTGTCACAGCTGATTCTGATTAAGCATAACTTTTCTAACTATTCTAAGTTTCCACAGCATATCGCAGAAACATTAGGTATGATTCTTATAAAAAAAAAGTCAGGACAAAATGTCTATGTACGTCAGTGGTGGTTGATGTCGAGTTCTTTGCTAACATGTGACTATTATTAGATGAATTAACATATAAAATCTTAAACATACTTCTCATGCAATGTTTTCTGGGGAATTTGAAAAACCTTAATGCGTGTGTTGCTCACTGGCTTAATCCGTCCAGATTTTGTTTGTAATTATTAAAATAGGTTATTAAAAAAAGACGGGCACTTTCCTATTTTCTAAGGAGTGACGCACGTACAAAGAAAGACAATTTGAAGCCACTGTTAATCTTATGCGTCATGTAATTTAAATTACATTGATGACGTGCCATCAAGTGTTTTTGAAGTATAATTTATTTATTTCGTTCTTTATTCTAGCTTTTTAATATCAACCCCCTTCTTATCAGTTTGTTACACACGTAATTACCGCAGGCGGCTTAAAAAAATAACAACCCAAGCTAGGCTGACCGCATCTCGGGAAAAAAATTGTCAAATATTGAATAATTCATCCAACTTGAAAGGGATAATGTAGGCCCGAAAGAAAAAAAGAAACAAATCACATCCGTTATTATTAAAGAAAAAAATTAACACCGGAAGAATAAGACGAGTACCGTATCTCAAAGGGGCACTGCAGACGTGTCTGTGATGAATATATACAGAAAGGATCGTCATCGTTGGAGACCAATTATTTTTTCCCGAGTCCGACAAATAGAAGGAGACGTCCCCAGGTAGAGCGGGGATTAATGCTGAGATAATTAGGCAGTGCGATCCGAGTGCTGTGTAACTTTCGATTATGGTGTCAACGTGAATTGGTTAAAATTATGCGCTGACAAAATGATGTCTTAGTCTGCGCAAAAGGACTCTGGTTGTATATTAATCGAATCAAAGCTTCGAGTCAAACGTTCTAGGTTGTATAAGAATCCTTCTTCTATCGTCTCCGTGCACGAGCAAGCGGGGCGCTTTTTGACCACTTTTGATCTGAGGGCCCAATGGGCGGAACACAACGCGTATAGATCAGTATATATCTGTATACTCCATAGAGCTATATTAAATTTAATATAGCTCCATGGTATCCGCTCCGTTCACAAGTACCCCTTCACCGGCAAAGAAAGTACAGTTGGGAGTGACCGAACGACGCCATCTTGCCTGACTCACAGACACATAAACAAACACACACAGAGATTCCTGGAATTATAGTTAGATGTATGGAAACGAGGTTGGCGAAGCGCGGCCACTGCGTGTGCATAGTACAAATTCCCTGGTGTACGTGCGTCACACACAAGGAACGGTGCACGCGCGTCAACCAGCGAAATGTATGTGTCCCGCCCAATGATCTCCATTAGTAAGGCCGTGTCCGAAACGGGCTTCCAAAGCTACGACTACGTCTATTGTCAGCGCATCCCCGCGTATTATCAATGGGCTTGGACCTAGACATAGCTCTAGACGGTTGATTCGGATGCAGCCTAAGACTAATGGAGATCAATGGTCCCGCCCATGGGACGTCGTTGCAAGGTAAAAGGGCGCCCTCTTCGTTGGCGCACGGAGCCCATACTCCCATGGAGCTGAGATTGTATTTGGAATGTTTCGTTGGCCCAACGATCAGGGTGCATAATAACGTGAAGCCCTTTGATAATACAGGTCTCCGATATTATGAACGTACCTGGAGTGAGTTCAGGATGACAAAAACGTAGAAGAGGGCCACTTCGCCCACGCCGAAGGCCAGCAGACCAAAGATCCATGTGGTGCCGAGCAACGGTAGCAGAACGATGGCGGCCCGGGTCGCTTTCCTTCATTCAAACAAATCAATAAAACAATAAAGTACCATCTATCGATGGGGGCGTTGTTCAAACCCGACAATTATGCACACAAAGGGCCAATATATGGTGCTTTTCGGGGCGATACATGTGCGCAATTCTGAAAAAGGCACCCAAAACGGCAGATACCACAAAAAAGGGCACCACTTCTTTCTTGACAAGGGCACTTGTTCAGAAAAAAGGGCACTTCGTAAAAAAAGGGCACTCTTTACAAATTATTGGGGGGGGGGGTTAAGCCTGTTGAAAAAAGGGCATTTGAATGGAAAAAAGCAGTCTTTACAAAATATTGGTGGGTTAAATACCCCCTTACCCCCGCCTATGGCCCCAAACCCCCCCCCCAAAAAAGCCAAAAGCCCAAAGCAAATAAGCACAAAGCCCGAAGCCCCCAAACCCCAAGGCCCAAAGCCTAACCCCCCCCCCCAAAAAAAACACCTCAAAGCCAAAACCAAAAAACAAATCCCAATGCGCAAATTTCAAACCCAATGCCTAAAGCCACTGTCCCAAAACCCTGAACCCAAAATAGCCCAAATGTCTCATTGCATAGCCCCTTGAGCCTTTGCCATCACGAACTATTCGTGTACCATGAACGTCTTCATTACGCAGTCGATACTTACCTGAGCTGTTCATGCTTGGATTTCTTAGCAATGCTCTTGACTGTCAGAAACCTGTACATGATCATCACCAAGAAGAACACGTTCATCTGCAAGGAGGCAGTTATGAAGTTGGCAGCAATAAAAAGATGTTTGTCTTAAGAACATGGAATCATTGCGTCATAATTAAGAAATTATTTTTTGTGTTCTTAAATTGTTTTTAACTTCTTTTTGAGATCTTCTTCCACTTGATACAAAAGATCATGCAGGAACCGCGATGAATGTCTTCATTGTGGTTACTTTCGAGTAGGCCTATAACAAAATAATTCTCGGCATAAATCATAAAACTCTGAAATAAAAAGCCGTATACAGAACGGATATTAAAACTTAGTTAAGTATTCAAGAACACACATGTCCAAAATGCTGAAAAACAGCATCCCGAAAACGTCTCTAAGACACGTTTTTCACTGACAAGTTTAAACCAACTTAAATGGAGAAAGTAGGCAGTCTGGATACCACAGAGCTCGCGCATGCGCAGCATCACTCTCCAAAGGTCGTTACAACGGTTAAAGGACATTGGCCTGTCATTGCTTTGAAGGAAACACACTCAGGCAGTCTGGACAACTCCCGATCATTGACTTTGCACATAATGAATGGACAATTTTTTTCCGAGACATTTTGAAGTCGAACCGTAAATCTTATCAAGTCTCCAAGTCATACTCCCCCGAGGAGGCTCCA
Organism: Patiria pectinifera; assembly: GCA_029964075.1. NCBI lineage: Eukaryota > Metazoa > Echinodermata > Asteroidea > Valvatida > Asterinidae > Patiria > Patiria pectinifera. The sequence continues at coordinate 23,980,020 of CM057141.1, read as the reverse complement.
ACTTGCAGTGTACAAGACAATTACATCATGTAATGGTGAGTGGTCCAGAAAACATCATCTGTTGATCTTTTAAAGAGAGTGTCGTAGTTCCTACTAGCCCGAGGGCTCTTGATCGTACCAACAATCAAGACTGCGTAGATTTGTTGAAATCTTAGCCATGAGTCCCGAGGGTATAACCTTATGGTATTTATTCAAGAACGTCCAGTTTTCGGGGGGAAACGGAAGATGAAGAAAATGGGAAATGCAATTTCAAGTTTTAAAGTTGTTGGGTTGGTGTTGTTGATGTTGTTGTTGTTGTTGTTTTTAGATATGTTTGCTCACTTGTATTCAAGGTAAAACTGCTTTTTTCTTTTCAATAAACATATGCAATTGGGCTATTGATCGTCCTTCGAATGGAATCACTGTTCTCGATTAATAACTTACGAGAACTCGCAAAGACGAAGAATCCTTCGCGTCATTACTACGTAGGCTGCCCAGTTTTTTTTTAGGTAGTTATTGTTTCTTGATAAACCAAATTTTGGGCCAAATGACAGCATTCGTGAAGCTGCACACTCACCTGAGAGCTTTAGTCCAAGGAATCCTTTATCAGCCCGATTAGCAGAAGCAATAATACTGTAAAGCACTTCGATCTTTGTTAAAAGCACTACTGAATACCTATTATTGTTAATATTATTGCCTGCACTTTATTATAATTGTCGAGTGAATTGGAAATCTGACAACTTACTGCAATGATAAGAGCGATGGGTGCAACGAAGGCCCAGAGCATGTTACCGGCGGCGTCCAGCCAGCAAGCCGTCTTTGTACCGTATCCCTGAAGATTGGCCCCGGCAGTTGCTCCAACAATCACGGCAGGAATACCTGCCACAGACCAGGGAAACAAGACATGTCATGCCGGGCAAAGTTGGTCCCTAGAGCACACCAAATTATATTCAATTGATTCACAGAGGCTTTTCACTTTACACAAAGGGGAAGGATTTAGTCTTTGACAGTTAGTTAGTGAATCAATCAGTCAGTCAAGTACAGAGAGAATTATAGGCTGGTCCCTCTGGGACCAGCAAAACCTGTACAATGTCACAAAGGATTCGGAATAGCTGAAAGTGGACGAAACGAGGCGGGACATTTGAAACTGATCCCATTAAATAACAGGTTAGGATTAGTGGGGTTTTTTCTCGGACAAAAAAAAAATAAAAAACACTTTTCATTTTTGTTTAATAATTTTTGCACAAATCATGAAAACGTTTATTTATTGATCGTAAAATAATGTTCGGGTCTTCTTCTGTGTTGATTTAATGACTGATTCCAATTAAAATGAGACTAAAATAGAACATCAACCTCCTTCCTGTAACATCTTTGGCTATAACCAAGATCAAGATTTAAAACCACTCGTCTTAAAAAAAATCCAATTCGTTTTACGCAAAGTGTCTGTCCAGAAAAAAAGAGAAGAACCTCTATACATAACATGTTCTCTTGGGTAATCTTGTTTTTGATGCGCTTTCCATTTTTCAACCTACTTTCACAAAGAAAGAAAAAGAAATAACGTGTTGATGAAAACAGCACCTTCCCAAGATTTTCGCGATTGATTTCCCTGTTTCTGTTCAATAATAAGCTTGATTCACGGCGGACTGATCAAGCTTCACTATGTTTGTTTTTTTAACACCGAACAGTACGAGATGGTCCGAGGGTTACTCGCGTGCCGAACTCCCCCAGTGAGAGAGAAAGACATTAACTGGCTGATCCGCGACTGCTGATTTTTTTCAGTCAGACAATATCCTCAATATAGATGCCACTTCAAAAAGGATCAGTCTGTTTTGCAGTTTCTAATACTGCTTGAGACATATTTCTGAGTAATAATTATCCCAAATCCGTTTGAGAGCCGACTCGATGAATCTCAAGTAGGCCGTCAGTGTTGTTTTGATGCTCACTAAGTAACCTCCGAATAAAATGTCAAAATTATATTTGCCTTACAAGTGAAGCCGTTTTAACGAGTATCATCCAGTGAAATAGTCGATTATTCAAGACGTTAGTCAACTTTCCAAATTCAGTTTCATTTTTTTTCTCTCTTGGATTAGTTGTTTTAAATCTAGTCAGTCTTGCACAAGGCAAGGACCTTTCTCGCTCGGCGTGTGTTACTTACATTTGCGTAGGTGTCAGTTGAACCGCTTCAAATAACCACTCGACATATTGATTCACATGACAAACAATGTCAGATCTGTTGTAACTTCGTCCAGGAAAAACAAGTACTTAGTATGAATAGTTTTTGGAGGCAAAATTTTAAAAGACCGATATCATTGTTTGCACGTTGATGCTGGGTGGATACAAAAAAACTGTATTGCGGGCCCACACAACCGCCCGAACTTAATAGAACTTCATCAAAGTGTTTATGTGACAGCGGTTTACGCAAAATGCAGAGCAAAATACCGCAGACCACATAATTTTCTAGTTGCTCAAAATACAGGGTGAGTAAAAAAAAAACGAAACCGAAAAACAAAACAATTTTTTTAGTGAAATTCTGCATGTAGCACGTTGAAAATCTAAGATATGAAAGCCCAACTCATAAGCTTTCTTTTGGTACAAGAATCGTTCAAATCACCCTCGTACATTTCAAGTTACGGAATTTTGAACACAAACACCGTTTTAAAGTTCTGTCCATGGATCACAAAAAAGGTAAGTGTTCTTTCAGCAAAACGAAAACAATTCACATAGGGATGTGTGTGCATTGTTTTCGTTTTCCTCAAAAAACACACTTTAAAACGGTGGTCGTGTTTAAAATTCCGTAAAATGAAAAGTACATAAGTGATTTGAATTATTCTTGTACTAAAAGAAAACTTTTGAATTGGGCTTTTATATTCTAGATTTTGAAAGTGCTGCATTTAGAACTTCACTAAAAAAATGGACCCAGCATTTGGTTTTTTTTTCACTCACCCTGTAGTCATACTGAAATCTAAGCTAGGCCACAGTAAAAAAAGAAAAAAAGGTCTGGGTTACATTTTGGGGTTGCTAAGCTAAGTTGCACTCTTAAAAGTATCGGGTCAGACTTAAGCCAGAATCTGGGTCACATTTATCTGATATTTTTCGGGATCAAAATGACACTATGCCAATATGACCCAATACGGGTCAAGTCCGTCCCTAGACTTTTCAGAGTGTGTTCCTAAAGAGCCATTTCAAACAGCCGATGGTAAGCTTGCAACCTCACTTTCCAAGTACTCAACCCAACCGTGCAAAGAGCAAATTGTGTCAATGTGTCACTGAAGCACGTTGATTCGAGGGCTGAAAATTTGACAATGTTAACATACAAACGATTCCATGCTTTCCAACCCCTTTAGTCTATAGTTTGCTCTATCACACATCATCTTACCCCAAGCGGCCAAGAAGTAAAACTTCAGGTGACCTTTGACATCGGCAAATACTCTGGTGACCCGGATGTAAATGTGGAAACCCTCGCACAGCATCCACATGAAGGTGGAGAGGTAGAAATAATGTAGAATAACCGCCACCGCAGTACACCACATCTTGAAGATAGCAGAAGTGGGTAGCAAATGGTATTAATTAAGTTGTAGAATTTATCGTCTCTATATTTCAGGTTATCAGGACGGTTAAACCTGTATATAAAAAGTATCTTTTCTTTGGTATTGGCCCCGGGAAAATAGAGTACTTTCCCAAACTATAAGATACAAACCAACCACTTATTTTTTTTATCTCGAATTATCACATAAAAGTATCTATCTGCATTCAAGATCGACTAAGGATTAAAAAAGTGAAAGACCATCGGAACCAAAAGTTTGGATTTGTCAGTCCACAGATTACATGCAATACGCGAAAGTATGTAAACTCGTGAAGATTTTGATTAAATTGCCCACGCGTAGTGGGTTCTTCAGAGAACTCATTACACTTGTTTTTCATCAAAGTTATTTCGGATGCAATTTAAGACCTTAATTATCATACCTTATTTTCCACCCTTTTTTTGGCTTCAATTTATCCTAATTCAAGAACCACGTTCAATATTCTCAGTCAAAATACTGTTTCCATGGGGAAAGAGGAAGATGACGTCACCGTGTCACCTGATTTTCTGTATCATCTGCACCAATCAGAAACAGCGTGTCTGCGAGTCCCAGCGCGGCAATGAGGTTGAGGTGGATTACGGCCGACTGGAAATTCTTCAGACTTCTGACGACGGAAAAAAATAAAGTAGAATTTCTCACTAAATTTGCGTCTGATCTTATTTGGGTCCAGCATTCTCCAATGCAACTTGCCAAGTCGAAAGTACGGCTCCAGGCCTAAAGAAAGGCTTTCTTGCGAATGAAATTGACGTAAGATTCTCTTCCGCACCACTAGCTTCAGCTCATTCGAGCTATTTTTTTCACACTGAACTCTAAAAAATAGTTCATGATAACGTGTAATATGCCGAAATAGGTAAGCTGACACAAAAAGAACTGGAAACACGCTTAAAACGTCTTTCAATATTTTGGCCGATAAAAATTGATGTCAGTGCTTCTCATAGTGCTCATCCCAATAATACTGGCACGGGAAAAGTACTCTTTGATAGGTTTTGGGTACTTACTTCAGTGATACACTGATGGTGATGAATGCCAATAGCAGAGAACAGAGCGACAGACCAAGACCGATGTAGGAAATGATGCCGAGAGCAAACTCGTCCCCAGGCGGAATCTTAAAAGATTAATAAGAATAGACAAAATAATGCACTATCATAAAACACCTTTCTCTAAGGTATTGTGTGTTCGCTTCATTTAAATGTACACGTACGTATCCAATTTATTCCTTTTTTCTCAGTTACTTGTGTACATGTGTACAATATAGGTTTTCCCGGCCAATTTCCTAAAATATTCATTCACTTCTGAAAATCGGTCATTCATTTTCGCTCTGAACGCGCGTTTCGTTTTCGCTACAAAAAGAGCATTTGATTCCATTTCAGTTCGATCAAATTATTTAGTGATTGAGCAGCACCTTTCGTTTATGTCCATTCAGATTCGTTTACAAGACTTCTTGTCGGCTTTTAGAGGGCGATTTCAAACATTCACCATTCTATTTCACTTTTAGTTTAATGCCATCGGCACCAGATAAAAATAGGGGTTTCTTTTTCCTTAACCGCCAATCAAATTAGCTGTACCTGAAATCAATTTAGAAAGGTATGCGTGCATAAAAATGAATGCACAGGTAACGGACAGTGAAAACGATTGAACATTCGTTGAATTGAAATGGGAATAAAGACGGGCATTCAAATTCAGACGAAAATGAATGACCGATTTTCAGAAGTGAATGAACATTTCATGAAATTGGCCGGGAAAACCTATCTCTAGAAAACAATATAATGTAAAAAAACTAAATTTCCACTCATTTCACAACTGGTTTCGGCCTTTATGCTGAATGTATGCTCAAGCTCACCACAACGTTCTCCGGTTTCAACAAGATGGCAAAGTTGGTCAGGTGATCACACACGCATATCACGTGGGTATCATTTTCAGAGTCTACCAAGCACCCATCAGGGGACCAGGCGCCACCCAGCGTTCCTCTGCAACCAAGAAAAGCGGATTACACGGGGAAAAACATGAGTTCACTGATATTTTAAGAAAAAAAGTTATTCTCATACAATATTTTGGGGGAATGTTGTCACTGATGGATGCAGTGAGTTTTTGTGTAATTGAACATTAAGGCAAAACACTTTCGCACCTTTAGGTCTATTAATTAAAGAGTCGAAAATCAAAGTAAACGTTTCTTAAGGCTGAGAGACGTTCAAAGCACAATAACATTTTAACCATTGATTTGTTATTGTGATTAGCACATCGAAAAAGCTATTAGAAAACGACAAAAATGATAACTTACTGCGCATCAAAATCCCAGAAAACGCAGCTTGAAGTTCCTGTAATGTTTTTCTAAAAGAACAAAAAGCATGAATTTCCTTAGCATTCTGAAAACAGCAGTGCATTATATCAAACACTTGGACGACGGTATACGGAAATGTTTAAACCTGCTTTTTATAATTGAATTAAAGGTTTTTGTCAATTCCGACTATAAGGTTCAGACCTAGCTATTGTTTGTCATTGAAAAATCTTCAGAGGAAATGCTTCGATCTCCTTGGCCTAGACGTACCTGTAATTTTTCGGCCGTCATGCGAACATTAAGAGTGAAGTCCGAGGTAGTATTTTCGCTGGGGACTACAGACGTACCGATTACACGGCTGTTCACCGTTGGAGTGATTCTATAAACGAAGGAATTATTTAAATATTTATCATATCATCCTCAGCAAAATTCGGGTTTTTTTCGTAAATATTTCTCCTATTTAGAGGAACAGTTTTAGTGTCACAAATAGGCTACATTGATTGCTTGCGGTCTAAAACATAAAAACACCATGATTCGTGGGGAAAATTGGGAACGACCACCAAATTTTTCAATAATTGAAATGCAAATGATTCCGTCGTTGCTTTTTAAAAAGCGTTGACCCGCTCAATTTGATCATCGTCAGGATTATGTTGTGCCATTGACTTCGGGGAATTGCAATAAAACTCATTTAATTGTCATGAATTTTGATTGTTATTTTCAAAGATAATGTCCCCCCCCCCAATAAAATTCAGTCAGCGTCTTATTTTAAGACTGAGCGTTTAGCATACTTTCATGTGTTAAAGATTATGCAGTCTCTAAATTGTTCAACCAGTATCGCGTAAGTGTTAATAAAATTAATCTGCCCTGAAAGTTAGGGTTTGATGAATATGTCTATTTCTCTCCTTTCAAAAAATAAATTCGATGGATTTCCTCTGGATCCAGAATTTTGGTAAAAGACTGCATTTGGAATGTACATGAATTTCACTCCAGTGTTTTGGGCTTCCAACTTTTTGTCTTTATTATAGCGGGACGCTCGCAATGCAAGATTTGAACCTTAATGAATTGGATTATTATTATACAGGTGCATGTAACTTATTGAGAAATATGCTATGGAAAGGTCATAACGTATCATATTTAAAACTAATAATTTGAACGGGTTGAAATGTAATGGATTGTGACCTTTTAGACAATGACACGATCCCACACCAGCAGTGGCGCACCCAGGATTTGGCCTGGGGGGCACCCCCTTTTTTCTTTTTTTTTAGGGGGGGGGAGGCTATTTTGAAGTGTGGCACCACTTACCCCCTATTATACTACTTGATAATAAGCCACATACGTATCACCAAGGTCAAATCGCGGGACTAAAGGAAAAAAACACCCAAAAACCAAATTTTGACAACCTCTTTTTTTGGGGGGGGGGGGGCTCAAGCCCACCGAGGCCCCCCCCCCCCTTGGGTGCGCCACTGCACACCATTACCAAAATTGGTACCAAACCAAAGTGAAGTGTTGTGTGTTATAGAACATTTCACGTACTCATCTGTTGAGTCAGTATCTTCTAGAAGCTCTCCGATGTCGGCATACAGTACGTTTACAACAATGACATCACCTATGGGAGGTGTTGCAAAAGCGGGAGACAATCTCAAATTATTTTAATGGACAGAAACAGAACGGTGTTTTAAAAGCATATAAGATCACTTGCTGTACACGCATTTTGTTTCCAATAATAACACCACACAAACTCCAAAGCCGAATGTTCAAAACCTAACCTGTTGAAGTTTCTGCTCAGTGGATATTACATATTTACATTTTTCCAGGCGTGTTGGTTAACAAACACAGAGACAAACGGCATATAATACCGGAAACCTGCAATACTGCATGACTTTATTTAATTTTCCAGAAAGATGTAAATAATTAAAATTGGTCAGACGAGGAAACCGGTGTGTCGGTTAGCCACCCAATCAAGTTAAAACTTAGCCCAAATTCACCCTTGAGCATAGGCACTGAATACCAATGCTTAGGCCTATTCGCAAATAAAATGATAAATAAGATGCGTTTGGGGTTCTTGCCTTTAGAACACGGGGTCTATGAAGCATTATGAACTAGAAGCATTCCGTGCTTGCTCTTCAAAACTCGAGCGCTAGAATTCATAAGCAGAAGCTTTTACCAGACAGATCAACGACTGCAAAGCACAGTTCTAGCAGAAATTTCATTCAGGTTCTGTCCCACACCTCACGACTCGCGAGTCTTTGAGAGTGCATTGCAGGGCTAGCGGCTGATGGTCAGCCTGAACCGAACGATGGTGACCCGATTCTACTCACATTATTGACGTCATTAAAATATGAACCTGCAATTGCAGGTTTATTCATCGTTTTTAGGGGAAAAACGAACACTCTTGTGCGAGATGATATTTATAGCAAGGTAGGGTTTGCGCAAAAAGATTACCATTCTTATCTAAAATTTATGTTAAAAGATTAATTAATGAAACAGCGGGAACGGACTACGTTGCACTTGAATCTATATGTACAGGTAACCATATCAAATTAGATTTCCGTAGTTTTCTAGAAGTTACTAGTTTAAATCCCGCTTCAATCAATCTCTCCATTGTGACTCTTTTATAGCGGTTGGTTAATTTCAGTTTGTCTCACTAAACTTACAAAATCAGTGAATCTCAATTAGCCCTTATCGGATGTTATAGGGCGCTATCCACAGCATTTACGTGGGCTTATCTATACAAACCATGGATTGAATTGGAGAAGAGCGACCCTTTTGTCCCCGGAGTCCGACAAAAGCATATTGTTGTACTTGCCCGTGTGGAGTAACAACGCGGGTCCAAGTGTACTCGGTCAATGTAAGCACTTATCTTGATGAACACCTACCTGCCTCATTGCTCAGAATATTTTTGAAAGATCACTGTAGGAGGATAACGCCGTAGAGCCTTTCTGTCTCTTGGGCCCATGGGAGACGTATCTCATGCGTTTCATCTAAGCTTTATTGACAATACAGCAGTTGGAAATTACTTTTTTCGCACACCTTTCGGTCAACAAGTCCATCCCAAATAACGGCAGCAAAGGTTTCGAAGTTCCCTTGTTTTGACCAACTCCGACGCACAAGAGTGTGTGCGTACGCCCCGTTAATGAAGTTTTTTTCTTCTTTTTTTTGCAAAACAGTATTTGGCCGTAGGAGGTAAAGTCAACTTTCTTTGCTATCTCAATACTTAAGATGGATGTTTTGAGTAAGTATCATTTTGATCCATCTCGGGCGCAAAACAAGATCAGGATGATGACATCTAATCAACATCCAGAAACATCAGCATCGCAGGGTGAAACTGAAACATCTTAAGTATCGGATCTTGTGAGTCTTTGCCTTTACACTTAGATAATCTACAATTGTTTCTTCTTAAAGATAATTATATGCTAATCAATATTTCATATTTACTCTCTGCAGGATATTGTCTCCCCCAGATTGTAACTCTTTACTTTCTCAAATCCACCTGTTCTTAAAAAGCTAAAATCTCAGAGATGGTGAGATGGTGAACATTGTTTTGGTCTGGGTGGGTGGTGATAAAAAAAAAAAACGTCTTGCACCTAAGAACCTGTCATATTGTCAAGAGATAAACTGTACCAGACCAAGAGAAATAGAAATGCACTATGGCACCGCTAGAGCTTCTTACGAAAGACAGGTGTTTTGTTTCAGTTATGCTGCACTTGCAAGTAAAGTCAAGTAAAGTCTACTTATAGTTTACTTTGGGCAGGATTGTAAAGTAACACGCCAGGGCCTTACGTAATAAACATGTTTTGATTATTCATTTCTCTTAGAGGAATAACAATGAAAGGTAATTAACACATACCAAATGGGTGCATTGACAGTTTATCTGATGCTTTGACAATGCCTGGGCCGGCCTATTGGATTTTTGGCTTATATTTCAGAATAAAGGCTACTCAAAGGTCTGAATATTAATAGCTTATAGAAGAGACATTACAAATCATCAATAAGGCTTGATATTATCGACTTACATCGTGTCTTCCAAGTTGCGTTACAACCCTGAAGCTGATTTTCGTTGTTAAGTCATATGCATTTTATCAATACGATAGGGTAAAACCAAAAAACAAAATGTTACAGTGGCCTACCTGAAATGTTTTCACTCGCGAAGAAGTTCGAAACTTCCTGGGACACAAAGGGCGCCCTCCATCCTTCGGAGCTGAACACGGGGTCCGAGGAATCGGGAAAGGCGGCACCTTTGAATGCGCTGGCATCGTCGACTTCGACGCTCATGGCTTAGAAAAGGACACACATTTGGATACGAGAGGCATGTTAAATTCCGAATGAACATGATTGCTCGCATTTCAATTGAAGCATGGTGGCATTGTTACATTAATTTATCTTACTTTTTTTGGTATACTCCGTGACTCAAGCTTGGATGAGTATAAGAACCCTGATTTCGAAATATTAGAGTTAACATAAGATAACTTGATGGTCAGTTCTTGAATAAGCCAATTTTTTTTGTGGTTAACAGTTTATAGGCCAATATACAATTCTCTGTGCACTCTAAAACGTTCCCGGAATCCGGATCAATTCGGGATCAAAATTACACTTTTCTGGGTCAAAATGGCTTTTGCCAAAGTTTGCAGGTCAACATGACCCGATAATTTATCCAGAGAAGTGTAAATTTGAGCCAGTAAAGTATATAGGTCAAACAGAACCCGGTTTCTAGGTCAAATCTGACCCGTGCAAATAGTTCACTTTCAGAATAGGCGCGGCCTCTTAAAGGAAATGTCTGCAAGTGAAAGGAAATCGAAATCAAGTTAAAATTCGGAAGTTGTAATGATATTTTTACCAATAGTCTCCGTAGCAGCCGTCACAGAGATTGTTTCCCCAACCTGCCGGCCTTCAGAAAGACGCTTCCCCAAATTTATGCCCAGGATTTCGGCTTCCAACAACAGCTGTACAGCGCCCTCCTACGACATTCAGAGTATGAACAGTATAACAAAGTTTTGTGGGGTTAAATATAGGCCTAGGTTTTCCCGGCCAATTTCGTTAAATGTTCATTCACTTCTGAAAATCAGTCATTCGTTTTCGTCTGAATTTGAATGCACGTCTATTTCATTTCAACGAAAGTTCAATCGTTTTCATTGTCCGTGCATACGGATTTGAGAAACGACGGCCAATTGCGTTACCTGTGCATTCATTTACGCAACCACACCTTTTCGCTCAGAGTTCTGGCATACAATTTTGTGAATGTGCAATCAAAAGTGCATTTTCTCATTCAAAATAACAGATTGCATCACATAACATTAAACTAAAAGTGAAATAAAATGACCAATTTTTGAAATCGCCCTCTAAAAGCGAAAAGGAAGTCTTGTAAACGAATCTGAATGAGCATAAACAAAATGTGCTGCTCAGTCACTTAATTGATTGAACTGAAATGAAATCGAATGCTCTGGTAGCGAAAATGAAACGCGCGTTCAGAGCGATTCTCAAATTCAAACGAAAATGAATCACCGATTTTCAGAAGTGAATGAACATTTTAAATTGGCCGGGAAAACCTATATATTACAGATATAATTTTAAACGACCGAAACATAAAGGTCTAACATTATGTCTTTTCAAGATGAGAACGGCAAGATTTATATTCCCTCCGCCAAGGAGGTTATGTTTTCATCGGCGTTGGTTTGTTTGTTGGTTGGTTGGTAGGTTGGTTGGTTGGTTGGTTTGTCTGTGAACAGATTAACTCAAAAAGTTATGAACGGATTTTCATGAATTTTTTTAAGGGGTGGTCCTTGGTACAAGTACGAATCGATTAGATTTTTGAAGTGATCCGGATCGGGGTCTGGATCCAGGATTTTTTTTAAAGGATCTATCACCATTTTGTATGTGAGAATACATGTATGTTATGTGTAGAAACCATGAACCTCGTGTACTGACCCGGTTACCCTGTATGCCTTATCACCCACCTAGGCTAACCCCACAGGTCAATGGACTAGACCATTTTAAACATTGAGGGGAGTAGAGAGGTAGACTGACACAGGCATATACATGTAGACTACAAAAAGTTTGAGTTTAAGGATTTGTTATATTGAATAACTGACACTGTCTTACACGATATAAAGAGGCCAACATTTGCTATTTTTTTGGATAAATTCAGAATATGAGCAATCCTGTTGACATTTCCAACATGTGCAATAAAATATGGAACTCCAGTGGATATGCCAGTATTTCTTTTGGATGTAGTGACAATACAATATGGCGGGGCATTGTTTAGCCTTGGTGGAGGTTTGCGCTCTAGTTTTGCTCTCTAGTTTTGCTTTGTTTTGTGTTGTTTTGTTTTTCGTGGTTTTTTTTTCTTCGGGGGATGAGGTTTAGCATACACAAACTCACCCGGGTCGAATTTCCTCCAATAAGACCAATAACATCAAGAGCCTCCTGTTAAACGGAAAACAAATATGTCATCTTCCATTTGAATTGATCAAATGTCACAGAAAAAATATGTTGAACAATCTCACAAAAGATACTTCAACAAAAAAAAATTAAATACGGAGGTTCAATCAATGAATACAAAGCGACTTACTTCTAGAAACTTTTCGGCAACGTCGGGTGTGAAGGGAGTGGTTGTGTTAGGCTGAAAATAATTTAAAAAAAAATGAATATTCAGAGAATTTGTTTGATAGGTGGTAATATTGATGGGAATATAAACGTCTTTTCTATAAGCTTTAAGTAAACGACGGTATGAAAACCAATGTCTTGTTAAACAACATTATTGATTACCCTATAACCCTCTCAGAGACATTGAAATTCACCTGGAAGTTTGAAACAGTTATAAGAGTTTTATGAACTTCAGGTAGATGCAAATCATCATAAATTGCCTGGACTTGGCGAAAGTTGGACACTATACATTTGAAGATTTTGGAGGATTCGGGTTCAAAGTTAATCTAGCCTGCCTTGGAAGTTTCAATTATGGGGAAATAAAATTAAAGACACACCACATGCAACGGGGATAGAATTTGTATAACTGTGTTATAAAAACACGTTGCTCAAGGCTTAAGTCACACTGTCTGCGATCTTATATGCGCTCTCACTGCATCCTTGAAAAATAGCTGAGGCGCAACAACAACCACTAGATCGCAATGACAACTACATAGGTCGTCAGATGGGCGCCAGAGGGTCTTAATGGTCTCCGATGAGCGCAAAGGTCTTTGAACATGCTCAAAACAATCGAAACACCTCTGCGCTCTGGCCAGGGCGCCGTAATGACGCAACTCGGGCGCTGTGCGAGCGTGAATTGTGCGACATTGAAGTGGAATTGAGGCAGCCTATAGGCGCAAGGCAGTCGATATAGTCTCCATGAGAAAGTAACTCGACTGCGATGAACTTGTAGAATAATTTTTGAAACTGGACTGTGTATTGACCGTTTTGTCGTGGTATTTATATAGCGCAAGTGACGTCGCATGAGCGTATATTGGTCGAATAGAGAGCGCGACGCGAGCTACTAGGACGTATCAACCATAGATATAGAATCAACAGCGAGCAGAGCGTAGTGTGGGCGCAGTGACAGCGCAGCGGCAGCGACTAGATCGAGTAGTAATTGGGCTTGACAGAGGCGCATAGAGAGCGAGTTGAACGCATCGTAAGCGCGGGAAGAGCACAGTATGAGCGTAGCTTGAGCTTCTTTGAGACAGAAAGTTGTCATTTTCTTGCGTCCTCGCTGCCATTGTTCAATTTATGAAAAAAAAATTGGTCGCCGTAAGGTCTCCTATGAGAGCGCATATAATGTGACAGGCCCTTTACCACAGTCATAAGAGTAGCATGTTCTGTGACGCCACCAGGGGTAAGACCGCCCTCTTCCGTTCTCATAGTCACCTGACCTTCAGTGCCGTCAGCGCATGCGCATGTGACCATCTCCCCGGGTACAGTCGGGCACGCTGTCGCACTGCAGTCACACTCTGTAGGAGGAGCAGGGGCTGTCGGGCACGTCACGGTTTCACCACAGTCACACGTCACTGGCACTGTGGGCACGTCGCTCGTCACATCGCTAGGGCAGGTGACAGTGTCATTGCAGTTACACGTCGGTGTTTCAGTGACCATCGGACAGCCGGTGGTCGGTTCCGTAGGAGACTTGGTGTCGGGAGGGGGCTCGGAGCCGGGTGGTGTCGCATTGCAGTCACAGTCATTGTCACTATCGCCATCACTTTGCGATCCTGAACAAGACAAGACACGTTGACAGAAATGGTTTTTAGATAAGCATTTGTCACAAACTTGACATTTTAGCAACACCTATATTTTGATTACTAATCCTGATTTTTTACATATTGTACTAGTTTGATTGCACAGCCATACTGACCAACGGCTTCAGGGTATTTTCATTTTAATTAATTAATTTATTTTTTTTATATACTTGTATTTTTTATTATAAATCTTAAATCCTCTTTTTCATTTTGTTAAATGGCCTTCTTTATTGGATGCAATTCAGTACATTATAAGTTTTAAAGTAAAATATATAGCATGTCATCATTACTGACAAGTAAGATTGAGACTCGGTACGTACTCCAAGTTATCTTACCGTTCCGTGGCACGAAGTCTGATGAGGTTCAAGACGCCAATCGCGACAACACCACCACAAAGAATGTAAAACAAAAACAAATATTGTTTAGAATTAGCCTAAGCACTGGAAAAATACAATCATGAAAAAAAAATGATAAACGACCTAAACAATAACAGCAGGTGCTTAATATCTTGCATTGATCGAAACGACCGTCAGTCTGCTTAATAAGTGAATGTTGGCTTGCCTCGCGGCTCATCGTGAATGTAGCACCTCCCGAAATGTTCACACCATAAAAGCCCGGTACACTATGCGGCGAAAAGCGAACGCGCGAACGTCTGTCACGTCATTCATTCGCGCTGCGAATTCGCAAAGTTGAACACATTTCAACTCGGGCGAATTTCGCGGCGAATGTTTCATGACGTCGCATTCGCGTAAAGTATGAACCGGGCTTTAAGCCCGGTTCATACTCGGCGCGAATGCGAAGCGAATTTAACGTCAAGAAACGTTCGCTGCGAAATTCGCCCGAGTTGAAATGTGTTAAACTTTTACGAATTCGCAGCGCGAATACTTGCCATGACGTCACCAATTCGCGTTCGCATTCGCTTTCGCGCCGAGTATGAACCGGGCTTAACACTATTTGGTCTCGAAAAGATTGATGTCCATCGATACTACAAATATATATTGTTTGAAACTAATTATTTTATCAATACCTATGCAATCTGCGCAGACCTTTCCTGAGATGCCTCGTTTGAAATGTCATATGATGCCGAGAAATCAATTTTTTATGTTATTTTTCGGGGTGACACAACCAAAGAAATACATATCCTCGATCCTCCATAATCTGCGCAGGTAACGCTTTGCAACGCGTGCGCGTTGCCAACGCAAATTATAGGCGAGTACGTAGAAATAGGATCGCGTAGTGTTAAAAGGTCTCTGACGATATATGAAATTCATTGCTGATGAACTGATAAACATCAACAACATTATTTACTTGTGATTTCCAATCTCCCCCGACTGCCCGGTATGGTACCCAATCCGCCGTCAAGGGAAAGATGGTGGCCCACCAGATTCCCGTGCACCCGGTCCGAGATCTGGAACTCGATGATGCCGCCCGCCCCTCCGCCTCCGCAATAGGTGCCGTTGTCCGTGTTCTGGGCCCCGTCGCCCCCGTCCACGGAGAGGAATCCGTCGTAGCGTATCTCGATCTGAGACAATCGAGGAACAATCAAAATAACTAACGGTAAAAATGCAAGGTTGAATGTGAAACCAAGCAAAAGTTGGTGAATTCTGGCGTGAAAACTATGCCGAGTCTAGATAGTTTGGACGGCCCAAGTGAAAGATTTTGGTTGGGACTGTCTCAACTTAGTTTGGGACTGGTAGTATAGTTGGGGCATTTTACCTCCTCTGCTCTCAGTCTGATCAGCCCACCGCTCCCTCCCCCAGCACATGGTTCAGCTGAATACATATCGAGGAATGACTGGTCATAAGGTATACCTTGCTGTCCGTTGGCCGATATATGGTCCCCTGTCGACAATCGAAAAAGGATGAATGTTCAAGTCAAGGTTCTAGACCAAGGTTCGTGTGTGTACCAATGACTGAAACACATTTAGCATTAGGCATCATACTCTGCCTAATAATATCAATTACTATATATTCAACCTTTTCCAAATTAACGGGCAGTGAATAGTCTAGTGACAACGCATAGATAACACTTCTTTTTTATGAAGCAAACCTTTCAATAAAGGTAGTTCGCTTTTTTGGAGGGGAAAGGGGCCAGGGGAGTAGGAGTGAATGAATTAAAAGTATTTGTAAAAGCTTGATCGAAGGCCTCCAGTCTTTTAGAATAACATTTTGTGGTTATACAAACTGTTGCAAATGTGTTCGCTCGAAAACAACGTCTATGTTCATATTGGGTTTTCCCTTCACCGACGTCAGTTTTAAACGTGAAGGTCCAACTCCAATGTTCAAAGTAACATCTCTTGACGCAAAATTCCATCAAAGGAGATAAATGTCAATTCTAGGGATTTTACCGATGGTGATCTTTCCTTTGCCTGTGAGTTCAAGCGCTCCTCCACCCTTTGGATTGTAAAAAATCAGAACCGTCGGGTCATACTCCAGCTTTCCACCTAAAAAAATATCAGTAAAACGAATAACGCATTTCATGTTAATGATGGATATAAGGAAATTGGGAAGGAAATGTTTGCGATCTGAATCACAATGCAGTTGCAATAGCATAGATTCACAGTTTCCCTTATCAATTCGACAGCAAAATATTTTGTCTATTTATGCCCGTTACAGACTGGTGTTTTAGAGTGGCGCCGAACAAAATTCTTCCGAGATTAGAATGAAGGTAGACGTTTAAAACAAGAGCGAATTCACGGGACAGATTCCATGAAGAATCGGAGTCATACTTGACCTCGTTTATTTTAAGGGTCAAAATGACACTTTCCTGAGTGGAAAAAGAAGAAGAAGTTTTGCCAAGGTTTGCAGGTCAAATTGACCAGGAAAAAGAAGCCGCATTCCGGGTTATTTGACCCTGAAGTGTATCAGGTCAAGTATGACCCGGGTACCGGGTCGAAAGCTGACCAAAGCTGACCAAGGGCGTAAAGTCGTTCAAAATGATTCCGGAGTCCAGTTATAAAAAAGAAGCTTGAAGCTTGCCTGTCTGAAAACAAATTCTATCTGGGTCTATTTGAATCACTTCAAATACATTTTGGATCCGCTCGCCTCTGGAACGCGAGTCTGCGATTGGTGTGCTAGTACCTGCACTTCCTCCGAGCAGATGGTAGCCATCCCCGACCAGATACGGGTAACCATACCGCGTCTCTTTCGAAACCGTTCCATTGGGTGACATGACAAACGTTTTCTCCTTGTAAGCTTCACCTCCGGTGCCCCCGTGGCCTCCACCTCCGGGTGGCTTCTGGGGGTCACTGCCGTCATCCAAGAGCCCTCCCCCTCCTGGACCAAGTCTCGCTATAAAATATGATGGATATCGGACGAGAAAGTAAGTGTGCATGAATCGATTTCATCATTGAGATGAACATGTTCCTAATAGATAAAAAGGTGTGTCAACTCAACACATAGCATAGAACGCAAGAGAACATTGTAGTATCCTTACATGATAGCTATGTATCAGGCACCATGTGCTCTGAAACCACACACCCAGACCCAGACATTACCTCATCCACATTGGAATGCATGAACCCCAACTTACTAAATGAATAACGAATAAGGCCCCAACTTAGATCAGATTGCACCCTAGAACAATGTAGCCCTTTGATAAACACATAACCTCATGTGATGTACTGAGCTACTGAGACACAATAAACCAAGCAAGCATCGAAGAAACAACTATTATCCATGTGCTAAACAAGCTCACAACATTACAAACATGTAGCAGGAGAACGCAATGAAAGGTGAACATACCCCCAAATCCTCCCAAAGACCCAGTGGCACTTGTAAGACCTATGTAGCCATCCAACGTGAGACGAGTAGCTATCTCGATGTCACCTTGTAGACTCTCTATGGCTACAGCTGGCTGACCAGAGAAGACAACCTGAAGATCTCCGTTCAGAACAATGCTACTATTGTGCCTAGAATTGAAAAGAATTTTCAAATTTACCCACTTTACCCACGTGTCAATCATCCTCCAAAATTGTTAATGATTGCAAGATAAATTTCGATGCATTCGGTGGACACATTTCTGAGATTGGAATGGGAACGGAATCTGCATGCCCCAGCTGTTAGATGACCAAAATACGCTCTTTAAAGGGTCAACCAATACTTTAAAGGGCCATTTTGGTCGAGTTCCCTCAGCGTGTGTCATTAAGTGTTAACTAATCATTGAGATAGCGCCAGACTATTTATGAAGTCACAATGCAGCCTTATTTTACTGTCTTTTTTTTTAATCTGGCTTTAAACATTAGGGACATTTTTATTACAAATTTAAAATTATTCATTGAAGTAGACTGGAATTAATTAGGAATTAATTTGCTTTCGTTTCTCTTCGCAAGTTCCAAAATAAAAGATTTTACCTCACTTTCAATTCAATATGGCAGACTCGTGAATAAGGCCCTTTGATTGGGGTGCAGTCTGCCCGTCTGTCGGGCTGTCTGTCTTTCAGTCTTTTATGTGCAACATGATTATTGCAAGCCATCGAGATGTATATCCGTACGTGTATACCTGAATATTGCCACTTGATAAGGCCACTGGTTCTCATTCTCATCAGTATACGACCTGTCTTCCAGAAACCCTGTCAATATCTCCTCCAGCTCAGTAGCACCGGCAACAGCCGAGTATCGCCATGTTGCATCGGTAGAGTCTATGCGGAGGATCCCACGATCAAGTATCAACGGTTCATCTGTAAAGGCCCCCAAACAATATATAGGTTATTCTTGTGCTTTCAGATTTACAGCGTTTTAATAATCTCGGCCACTCTGAACCCGGCACTTTGTTTACTTCTTTTTTGCAATATCCTGTATTGCTACAAAGCGTGATCTCTCTAAACAACAACCATACGACATTAAAAAGAAATATTCATAACTTCAAGATAAATTGTAATATTATATTCATAACTTCAAGGCAGGTGTAAAGACAGTCAACGCCGCTTGAGTCACTTATAAAGAATATCGGATGTTCTTCACAAAGACACATTATCCAAGTGTCCACTGAATACCGCACCAAAACTATAATCACAGGTGCATCGCAAACTCTTTGATGGGAAGTTATCTGTAAAAGTTGTCAAACCTTCAAAAGTCAATCAAAGTTATTCAGTTTCGAGTCAAGTGTCGAGAAATTCAATTGAACTATGACAAAGGCATTCCTTTGTTATTGTTCATTGTGGCTTATGACCCGATGTGTGATTGACTGATTGACAACCAGGTGAATAGTAATTGATTACTACTCTGAAAACAAATGGTAGAACGATAATTGAATATACAGGGTGAGTCAAAAAGATAGTGACCGAATTTGAAAATGTTTTAAAAAATGTGTTGCTCGCTCTACATTATAAACATTTCATAAGATAAAGTACATGTTATTGATTACTTAATTGTGAAAATATAGCTTAATTTGCACACTCTAATGCCAAGTTATGACATTTTCATAAAAGGATCACAAAATTCAGCTGTCCACATCTGATCATTTACCTTTCTACGAACTGATGATAAGGTACATGTTATTGACTAGTAACTGTGGAAATTTCACTTAATTTGCATACTTTATTCCCAAGTTATGATTATAAAAAGATCACAAAGTTCAGCTGTCTCCCACTGATCATTTACCATTCTACGTACTGATGAATACCCATTAAAATACAATATAACATAGACGTTTTCCCACCTCCATGGATGAACGAAAACGTGCAAAGGAAAACAGAAAAAATCGCCATCAATATTTCAGGGGAAAAAAGTGGACCTGTTCCTCACATTCAAAACACAAAATCTGACAGTAAAAAGAACGTTTCACTCTTGACTCAAATGATTAAAATCCCATTTGTATTTGAGTGCTTGTATGTAATCTGTAATTCTTACTCAGCTCAATGGCTTCCAATGGCATTCCATGGACAGCTATAAAAATAAGTTCTCTTATAATAAAACATGCATAACTTCTGTTATCATGAATCAATTTCAGTAATTCCTTTTTTTTTATGAGTAAAAGAACATGCTCTTTTAAGACTTACTTCATTCGTGTATTAAATTTGATTGCTTTTTAAGATTTTTTTTAATAATCCAAGTAACTTTCTTTTTGACTCACCCTGTACAGGGCTACATTATTAACTTAAAATTAATAAATCGAACCATTCTATTATGATGTTTTCCGAGCCATTAGGGAAAAAGAAAACACAGGCTTGGCAGCATTTGATAGATTGTACCCCTCGCCAGTATTTATCGAATCGACTTGATCCCACCCCTCACATCTTTTTGCGATACTTTAGGCTAAATTAATGCAGAAAGAGCATTTCATTTGCATTTCAACTTGCCACTGAATCCGACGATCATCCAACTTGCAGGGGTAAAGCAAAAGACTCGCACCGATTGGGAAAACAATTATAGATCTCCACAAAAAAAGGTGTTTGTATAGGCTATATCACATTTGTCTACAAAATAGATGTCGTGGTCACGCCATGCCAGCTTTCGGCAAACTGTCTTCTTGTGCACTGCATGTGTATCTCCTGAAATGTGATTGGTGTAAAAGTGGTGACGTAAACTGCTTAATGTTGGCAAAATAACATGCGGAAGATGCTTCAATGTTTGCGTTGCCTGTCGGTTGCACGTTGGTATGACGTCACAGGTAACATGGGCTATACTGTTTTGGAAACAGATGATTAGTGTAAAACACATCTGTCACGAAATGCCTCGGCAATTGGCGAACAAAACCCCGCAAAACGGCACAGAAAAGATACCATGCGTATTCTTATTTTCCTATACTCATGTCTGTCACTCCATTGGAAAACATCGAATGAATTTTTCTTACATGAATTTCACAGAGAGGTTTTATTTGAATAAAAATATTCACCTGCCGGATTTCAAGGCACACCTGTGTCAACGTCACCAGGGAGTCAAGTGGACAATCGTGGGTTTACAAAAACAATGTCATTTTTTTTCCAGAAGCGATCAATATTCATCAAGACTTCTGTCAATATTTGATCGACGGAAGAGCATAAAAAAAAACATGAGAAAAGCTTCGATGTGGACAGCTGCCTCGATGGTGCTCGTGAAAGAAGGGGAAAAACGCAGTACGTGTTTATTACGTTTATAAGTTCAAAGTTCATAAATTCACGCTCTGTAAAAATATTAGGGTTAGGCCGTGAGCAAAAGACTGTAACGTGCAATCTCGTCTTAACTTGTTAGTGGCAACTGTATTGTGAATGTGGAGCGGAGCAGCAGACTGCTGACCACATCATCTCCGAGTGCCCCCTGTATCGCCCCCCAAACGAGTACCATGGCCTGAGTGATGTTGATGCAGATGCAGCAACCCGAGAGTGGCTTCTCAGCAAGCACCCAGAGATTTAACTACTTCTTTGTTTTGGTTTCACACGCAAGAAGAAGAAGAAGAAGTGGCAACTTCATTTCTCAGTTATAAAGTAGTTTGGAACATGTTAATTAATATTTTACAATGTGCACACCACATCGTTGGCACAAATTAGATAATTAGGTACTATTATCGTGCGGACCTTCATGAACAATCTGTACAGCAACTTTTGAGATTTATATTGTGGGGTTGGGTTTCTTTAACGGGTGTCCGGGTACCCGTATATTTGTCAATCGGGCAACCGATTCCCGTACTACCCATAAATGCACACCCCTAACCAAAACCACACATGATTAAGGGATTAAGTAGTCGGGTGCTTATAATACAAATTAAAAAACTTATTTAATCTCCTTAATTTGTCTCATCGGAAAGCCCATAATTAAAGTGCCAATTCATTTGGAACATTTGTTTTTCCAGAGTACCACACCAAAGAACATGGACACACTGGCAATTCTAATCTGGGGGGAGGTTAAAGAAAATACAGAGAACTTACATAGTTCGGTCGAACTTGCCCTTTGAATGTAGGCAATCTGCAAATGAAAATTCCAATCTTTTTAAAGTATAATCTACACAACAATTAATTTAATCAATGAATTTGACCCTCAAAGCTACTCATGCTCCCCCCCCCCGGCCATCTTTCCCCTCGACAATCTCCCGATGGGAGATGTTGTGGTTAAGCAGATTTATAAACTCTTTTTAAAAGATGTGTTCTTAAATTTGTTACCAATCTACCCCCCCCCCCCATGTTCACGACTAGTGCCAGTCTCATTTTGTATCACGCAAATAATGTGTCATTTTCTTCCCGTAATTTGCAAGAAAGTTAAGCTAACCAAACCTGTGTTTTTAGGTAGATCACCTGATGTTTTTCTCCGAAACTCAACTAACTTACAAAGCTTCAACAGAGCTTAAAATATATTGGATAATATTTCAGCCTTTTAAAAATTTGACTCAAATCTAATCATGTGAATAAAAAAAAAATGGCTGTTGCCAACTCACCACAACAGCTGCACAGATTGCAACGGTGATGAAGCGTTCCATTGTGATGATCTCGTACAAATCTGTTCATTCACATCGTCGCGATGTAAGACCACAATCAAGCCTATCCCATCGTGTAAGTAAAAGCTGTACCTTAATTGGTGTGAATATATGGCTTCCTCCCAAGTGATGGAGCACTTCGGATCGTTTTTACTCTGTACAATCCTATATTTCCTTACAAACAACTGCGTCAAACTAGCTTGGTGGGGCGATGAGTTGTCGAGAGAGTTGTCGTACCAAGTTCTATTCAAGCCAGTCTTAGCTGGAATCTCAACCAAAATGCTTCCACACTATCTTATAAATGACATTGCTCGGTTTAGATTAAATTCACGACTGACCCCCGCGTATCCTTTACTAAGTCAACACCATTCTTTTCATCAAACGGTGGGTGGGGACAGATTTTGTTGGCTCAATGTCCAATACAGAGGGGGGAAAAGAAACAAATTGCTTGAAAACTGCTATTCTGTTAAAAAGAAAAAAAACGTGATCAACCGATCGAGCGCCACCTGTCTATGTTTGTACAGAGCTTGGAGACGGATTGTTTAAACGAAGCGATCGCAAACACACACACAAAACGGGTATACATTCATGTTGGAGCGAAGTGCAAACGTAAGATAATTGAAAAGGGGGAAAGGAGTAAACAAGTTTCAAATTAAGAGGAAAGTGATTGAGACAAATAATTTAATCGTCTAACGTTGTTGACTTGGTGCATACTTTAAGTCTTTCCAC
Organism: Patiria pectinifera; assembly: GCA_029964075.1. Classification (NCBI taxonomy): domain Eukaryota; kingdom Metazoa; phylum Echinodermata; class Asteroidea; order Valvatida; family Asterinidae; genus Patiria; species Patiria pectinifera. The sequence continues at coordinate 23,956,853 of CM057141.1, read as the reverse complement.
AGCATATTGCACCAAATATAGACATGGTATAGTCTGTAAAAATCAGATTTCTGTGTAAAGACGTGGCCTTTCCATGGTATTCCACAAAGAAAAAAAAATGAAGATTTTTAATCATAATAAAAACTTAGTAATTTTACGAAAACACCGGAATGGTTCTCTATAGAAGATGGAAAGACATGCTACGCATTCTTTCATGTTTCGTAGTACATAAAAATTATTACTTTACGACTACACAGAATCTAACGAAAATGTTACAGATATGTACATATCTATAAACGAGTCTAATTCTATTAAATTCTTAATCAACTTTTCAACAAATACATAAATTTACACAAATGTATGATTCATTAGACACGAGGATCACTCTTATTTGTCATGTATGCCTATATTAGATAAATACCTAGGAATTAAATGTAAAAAATACAGTACTAATATAACTATTCAAAAAGCCACAATGAAATGCTGAACGAATTAAGTTTGCAAACTTGCAATTATGACACCAAACTGATTGGTGTCATCATAGCAAGTTTGCTCATTATTGTTCTTCTGTTCTGCTATGATCAATTAAATCATTTTACATTCCTTATATCGGGCTCCATCGTGTATTGGTAACGCGTACTAAGATGATGCATGAATGTTTCTTGCAAGTCGCCTCTAGATGAAAATTATTTTACAAGTTGAAACGTTCTTGATTAATGTTGTTAGTTTCGACAAGTTACAGACGTTAACACTAAACAAGTCTAATCATTTTCTACGAGTAAATCTTTTACTAAGAAAATTAAAGTAATTTTGATTTCAGTTCTTATATATAAGCATTTCGTGATATCTGATATTTGATTTCAGTTCTTATAAATAAGCATTTCGTGATAATCTGGCCTATACTTATTATTGTTACTAAGAACGCTTAGCTACTTACACACTTCAAAGGAACAGATTGTGACAGAAATGGACTTCTAAAGGGAGCCTATCATTTTGGTCGGTCCAGGAGATCTAGACTGGTGTCCGGCTTTGTTCCCATCAGACCGACCGACCGACTGACCGACTGACTGACTGACTGACTGACTCCCCGACTGACTGACTCCCCGACTCCCCAACCGACCGACCGACCGACCGACTCCCCGACGAATGACTCCCCAACTGACTGACTGACTGACTCCCCGACTCCCCGACCGACAGACTTAGCCTGGTTACTGACTAATGAAGACAGCCGGGCAGTGCCATCGTATATGATTACCCCATAATGCCAATGAATGGGCTAAATCCGGCCCATTGTGTAGACCAGATGCATGAAAAGACTTCCAGTGAATAGCCATTCTGAATATATTGAATAGAACTTTTTTGTGCTCTGGGACCGACCGACCGACTCCCCGACGAATGACTCCCCAACTGACTGACTGACTGACTCCCCGACTCCCCGACCGACAGACTTAGCCTGGTTACTGACTAATGAAGACAGCCGGGCAGTGCCATCGTATATGATTACCCCATAATGCCAATGAATGGGCTAAATCCGGCCCATTGTGTAGACCAGATGCATGAAAAGACTTCCAGTGAATAGCCATTCTGAATATATTGAATAGAACTTTTTTGTGCTCTGGGACCTACTTTCCTAGGCCCCCTTTGCCTTTTCCAATCTTCTACAAAGATATATTTTGTTAAAGAAACAATCCATATTCGAAGACACGCATAACTTTTCAACAACGGTATTACTGCCTGTTGTCGAGTGCTGGATTGAATTAAGCCCCGGTCACACATTTAACGTTGGAGCAACGAATATCCACGGTTTACCAAGAGTCAATCGATCACGATGAACCGTCAAGATTCGTGGAGAAAACGACTTTCTAAGAATGTACTACGGTTTCAGGACGGATAGCCAAGACTGTCCAGGGGCGGATCGAGAAATTTTCGTGGGGGGGGGGGGAAATAATCAGCAAAAAAATCTGAAAATGTACACAGGTTTTTTTTCTACGGACACTTGGCCTCGGTAAAATCAAAAACTGGGGGGAGGGGGCTGGTACCATATTTCAATATGGGGCGCTGTTCAAATTCGACGATTATTAGCACTAGATTACAGAATGGTCTACCGTATTTAGAACAGATAGACATTAAACCAATATATATATTTTTGGGTGTCATAGCAGGGGGGGGGGGGTTCGACTTACTGTTTAGGAATTTGTATGGAAAAAAATTTGTTTGGAAAAAGGATGGCACTATCCCATTCAGTGACACTTCTTCTCTGGTGACTTGTATGGCTCAGTATGGATTTTAAGCATGACTTAGTCTTTGCCGGTTATGTCCGATTGAAATGTAGAGTGAGCGGACATAAGAGATTAAGTGACTATGATAGGTTGGGTAATCAAATGTGATTAAAGGTGCGAGCAGAGGATTATGTTCGCAAATCCTCTTGTTAGCAATAGCATGCTTTCGTGCCTTGCTGTATGGGCACTCTTCAGTTGCAGATTGGTGATTCAAAAAAGAATCGACGCTGACTCGCGGAAAAGTTGAGATTGGGTATATGTTCCAATCAGATTTCGTAGCATTCGAGTGTTTTGAGTATAGCCATATGATTTCAGTTGGTACCGGTTTATTCCTCTAATCAGGAGAGCAATATGTTGCGGGTTTTGTCAGGTTCGGTTGGTTTTCCGAAGAAGCCGGAGTTTGTTGGGAGTGGGTTTATTAGCTCTTGATTTTGCTATGGTAGTTTCTCCCAGATGTTTTGGCGGCTTTTCTGAAGGCAATGAATTGGGATTTCGGAAATGTTTCTGTAGAGTAGTTTTATTGCTTTGGATTATGTTCCAGTGCTTGTTTATTGCTCAATTTAGGTCAGGGTGTGTTATGGCTGGTTGTATATTGTGGTAAAGACAAGTGGAGTTTGTTTTGATTTTTCTTCATCCTAGAATTTAATGTGTTAAACTTGTGTGCAAGTTTAAATTGAGTGGCTTCTGTGTGTTTTTCTAGCGTTTCACTAGAAGTTGATTTCGGATGCCAATTGGAGAGTGGTTTCAAAGGATGGTTTTTAGAGCGTTTGTTACGCATTAGTGATGTACATTTTAGTCTTCGGTCGAAGATACATTATTGATGTTGCTTACGAGTGTTTTGCGGTTTGGTTTAGCAGAAGCAGGTACATGTGTGACATTGAGACCTTGTCCAAAAAGCAATTATTTCGATTTGCGATAGTTTTGCTTTGGATAGGTATGTTATGAAGGCTTCATAATGTTCTGCTCATGAACGCAAATGATTGGATTTGGCTCGGTTGGTTTTAGATTTTCATCTACCAGACAAGCGGTTGGTTTTGGTTGTCTCATGATCTCTTAGTTTCTTTGTTGCATGTTTCATCTTGCCATGATTTCCTGTGGAAGTTTTGGTTTGAATATAACGGATGAGGTATATAGATTGGGTTATATTCCAGATATTATAACGATGTTATAATTGATGGTGGATGGCAAAATATCTCCTGAGAAGATGTGGTGGTCTCGAAAAGATTGATGTCCATCGATACTACAAATATATGTTGTTTGAAACTAATTATTTTATCAATACCTATGCAATCTGCGCGGACCTTTTCTGAGATGCCTCGTTTGAAAAGTTATACGATGCCGAGAAATCAATTTTTATGTTATTTTTCGGGGTGACACAACCAAAGAAATACATATCCTATGATCCTCCATAATCTGCCCAGGTAACGCTTTGCAACGCAAATTAAAGGTGAGTACGTAGAAATAGGATCGCGTAGTGTTAAATGGTCTCTGACGGTATATGAAATTCATTGCCGATGAATTGATAAACATCAACAACATTATTTTTTATTTGTGATTTCCAATCTCCCCCGACTGCCCGGTATGGTACCCAATCCGCCGTCAAGGGAAAGATGGTGGCCCACCAGATTCCCGTGCACCCGGTCCGAGATCTGGAACTCGATGATGCCGCCCGCCCCTCCGCCTCCGCAGTAGGTGCCGTTGTCCGTGTTCTGGGCCCCGTCGCCCCCGTCCACGGAGAGGAAACCGTCGTAGCGGATCTCGATCTGAGACAATCAAGGAACAATCAAAATAACTAACGGTAAAAATGCAAGGATGATGTGAAACTAAGCAAAATTTGGTGAATTCTGGCGTGAAAACTATGCCGAGTCTAGATAGTTTGGACGGCCCAAGTGAAAGACTTTGGTTGAGACTGTCACAACTTTAGTTTGGGACTGGTAGTATAGTTGGGGCATTTTACCTCCTTTGCTCTCAGTCTGATCAGCCCACCACTCCCTCCCCCAGCACATGGTTCAGCTGAATACATATCGAGGAATGACTGGTCATAAGGTATACCTTGCTGTCCGTTGGCCGATACATGGTCCCCTGTCGACAATCGAAAAAGGATGAATGTTCAAGTCATGGTTTTAGACCAAGGTTCGTGTGTGTACCAATGACTGAAACACATTTAGCTTTAGGCATCATACTCTGCCTAATAAGATCAATTATTATAACACCTCACCCACAGATTCTTTGTCTTGATTGGCCGAGAGCGAGTCACATAATACTTTCTGTTTTTGCTATCTTTCTGTGCACCGCCAAAAGTACTATACCCGTATCAACCAAGTACTATACCATTAGCAACCAAAGTACTATTTCCACGTTGCGGTATTTGTGTGCGAATGTATGCTGGTGTGCGCGTTGCGCGTTGCACGCAGCGCGTTTTGTTCCAAAGAGAGCGCGTCGCAGAGTTGGGTTCAAACATTTCGCGAAGGGGTAGTTTGGAAGAGAGAAATACATTCTCCTCCAGTTTTGCATTGAAATTGAAGTTTATTTCAACTGTGTTCAGATTTAAATAATTTAAATATTATAACTAAGCAGAATCTGTGGGTGAAGTGTTATAAAACAAATATTGAATGCTTTATCTCGTGGTGAAGTAAAACTAGCCTCCCTCGGTGATCCATGGAGCATTCTATTTTCACTCGGCTTCGCCTCGGAAAAATAGAATGTCCACGGATCATATTCAATATTTGTATACTATATATTCAACCTATTCCAAATTAACGGGCAGTGAATAGTCTTACACTTCTTATTATGAAGCAAGCCTTTCAATAAAGGTAGTTCACTTTTTTGGAGGGGAAAGGGGCCAGGGGAGTAGGAGTGAATAGAAGTATTTGTAAAAGCTTGATCGAAGGCCTCCGGTCTTTTAGAATAACATTTTGTGGTTTTAAAAACTGTTGCAAATGTGTTCGCTCGAAAACAACGTCTATGTTCATATTGGGTTTTCCCTTCACCGACGTCAGTTTTAAACGTGAAGGTCCAACTCCAATGTTCAAATTAACATCTCTTGACGCAAAATTCCATCAAAGGAGATAAATGTCAATTCTAGGGATTTTACCGATGGTGATCTTTCCTTTGCCTGTGAGTTCAAGCGCTCCTCCACCTTTTGGATTGTTATAAATCAGAACCGTCGGGTCATACTCCAGCTTTCCACCTACAAAAAGCAGTAAAACGAATAATACATTTCATAATGATAGATATAAGTAAATTTGCATTCTGAATTACAATGCAGTTGCAATAGCAAAGATTCACAGTTCCCCCGATCATTTGACAGAAAAAAAAAAATATTTTGTCTATTTAGGCCTATGCCCGTTTCAGACTGGCTTTTAGAGTAGCGCCGAAAAAAAATCTTCCGAAATTAGAATGAAGTTGGACTTTTGAAACAAGAACGAATTTCCGGGTCAGACTTCACGAGAAATGGGAGTCACATTTGACCTTATACATTTCAGTGTCAAAATGACAATTTACTAAGAGGGTCAAATTGACCCGGATAATGAACCCGGATCCTGGGTCAACTGACCCTGAAAGGTATCAGGTCAAACATGACCGGGAGTTTTAAGAGAGTCGTTCAAAATGATTTCGGAGTACCGTTAAAAAAAAAATTAATACACAAAGTTTGCCTGTCTGAAAACAAATTCTATCTGGGTCTATTTGAATCACTTCAAATACATTTTGGCTCCGCTCGACTGTGGAACGCGAGTCTTTGATTAGTGAGCTAGTACCTGCACTTCCTCCGAGCAGATGGTAGCCATCACCGACCAGATACGGGTAACCATACCGCGTCTCTTTAAGAACTGGTCGTCCATCGGGTGATATGACCAACGTTTTCTCCTTGTAAGCTTCACCTCCGGTGCCCCCGTGGCCCCCACCTCCAGGTGGCTTCTGGGAGTCATGCAAGAGCCCTCCCCCTCCTGGACCAAGTCTCGCTATAAAATATGATGGATATCGGACGAGAAAGTAAGTGTGCATGGATCGATTTCATTATTGAGATGAACATGTTCTTCTTCAGATAAAAAGGTGTGCCAACTCAACACAAAGCATAGAACGCAAGAGAACATTGTAGTATCCTTACTTGATAGGCACCATGTGCTCTGCACCCAGACCCAGACATTACCTCATCCACACTGGAATGCATGAACCCCAACTAACTAAATGAATAACAAATAAGGCCCAAACTTAGATCAGATTGCACCCTAGAACAATGTAGCCCTTTGATAAGCACAGAACCTCATGTGATGTAATGAGCTATTGAGACACAATAAACCAAGCAAGCATCGAAGCAACAACTATTATCCATGTGCTAAACAAGCTCACAACATTACAAACATGTAGCAGGAGAACGCAATGAAAGGTGAACATACCCCCAAATCCTCCCAAAGACCCAGTGTCACTTGTAAGACCTATGTAGCCATCTAACGTGAGACGAGTAGCTATCTCGATGTCACCTTGTAGGCTCTCTATGGAAACAGCTGGCTGACCAGAGAAGACAACCTGAAGACTCCCGTTCAGTACGATGCCACCATTGTGCCTAGAATTTAAAAGAATTCAATTTTACCCACTTCAATAGTGTCCACCAATCTCCAAACTTATCAATGATTGCATGATAAATGTCAATGCCTTCGGTCGAAGCATTTCTGAGGTTGGAATGGGGATGGAATGTATCCTAGCTGATGAAAATAGGCTTTTAAGGGTCAACCAATCCCATCGACCAACAGCTTTCTATATTTTTGCATGGGCCTTATTCACGAGTTGGTCACGAGTTCCCTGAACGTATTTCATTAAGCGTAACTGTTCAATGGGATGGTGCCAGACTATTTATGCAGGCACAAAGCCGCCTTATTTTACTTTCTTTTTTAATCTGGCTTAAAACATTAGGGAAATTTTAATTGAAAATTTAAAATTATTCATTGAATTAGACTAGAATTAATTAGAAATTAACTTGCTTTCATTTCTCTTCGCAAGTTCCAAAACAAAAAGATTTTACCTCAATTTCAATTCAATATGGCCGACTCGTGAATAAGGCCCTTTGATTGGGATGCAGTCTGCCCGTCTGTCGGTCTATCGGGCTGTTTGTCTTTCAGTCTTTTATAAGTAAAAGGATTATTGCAAGCCATCGAGATGTATATCCGTACGTGTATACCTGAATATTGCCACTTGATAAGGCCACTGGTTCTCATTCTCATCGGTATACGACCTGTTTTCCAGGAACCCTGTCAATATCTCCTCCAGCTCAGTAGCACCGGCAACAGCCGAGTACCGCCATGTTGCATCGGTAGTGTTTATGCGGAGGATCCCACGATCAAGTATCAACGGTTCATCTGTAAAGGCCCCCAAACAATGGTTAGGTTATTCTTATGCTTTCAAATTTACAGCGTTTTAATAAGTTCGGCCACTTTGAACTCGGCACTTTGTTTCTGCCGGTTCACGCGACGGCAGTTCAAAATCGTTTGTCTACAGGGCGGTGCAAAAAGGAAGGAAACCCACTTTTGACAGCAATTTTCACCTACTTGTTGAGCATATTTCAAAAAATCAATTTAATGTGTAAAAGATTTATCTTTAAACATAAGTGACGAAAAATTGATTGCAAATACATATTTTGTCTCTGAGATATGGTTATTTAAAAATGTCATGTGCCAAACATGTTTGACCACGGACGGCTTTATTCCATCCGCTTGACTGAGCTCCGGAGCTTGATTTGAAGACAAAAAACACTACTCTAGACTTACACGTGGACAACAATGATTTTGGTGGCTTGTATTCAAATTATCGAAATAACGCCATTCTTGCTATTTTTTTAAAGATTTTTTTTCACCAATGTTGAAGGGCTATACTTCACTACATCATTAAAAAAAAACATTTCAAAATAAGTTTTTAAAAATTCAAAATAAGTCAAAAGTGGGTTTACTTCTTTTTGCAACATCATAACTTCAAGGCAGGTGTAAAGACAGTCAATGCCGCTTGCGTCACTGATAAAGAATATCGGAAGTTCTTCATAAAGACATTATCCAAGTGTCCATTGAATACCGCACCAAAACTATAATCACAGGTGCATCGCAAACTCTTTGATGGGAAGTTATCTGTAAAAGTTGTCAAAAAAGTCTTCATAAGTCAATCAAAGTTATTCAGTTTCGAGTCAAGCGTCGAGAAATTCAATTGAATTGTGACAAAGGCATTCCTTTGTTATTGTTCATTGTGGCTTATGACCCGATGTGTGATTGACTGATTGATAACCAGGTGAATAGTAATTGATTACTACTCTGAAGAAAAAAAACCGGTAAAACTATCGTTGAATATACAGGGTGATTCGTAAAGAAAGTGACCGAATTAGAAAATAGCTTTTTTTAAATGCTCTTCTTTATTGGATGCAATTAAGTACATTATAAGTTTTAAAGTAAAATACATAGCATGTCATCATTACTAATAAGTAAGATTGAGACTCGGTACGTACTCCAAGCTACCTTACCGTTCTGAGGCATGAAGTCTGATGAGGTTCAAGACGCCAATCGCGACAACACCACCACAAAGAATGTAAAACAAAAACAAAACATTGTTTAGAATTAGCCTAAGCACTGGAAAAATACAATCATGAAAAAATGATAAATGACCTAAACAATAACAGCAGGTGCTTAATATCTTGCATTGATCGAAACGACCGTCAGTCTGCTTAATAAGTGAATGTTGGCTTGCCTCGCGGCTCATCGTGAATGTAGCACCTCCCGAAATGTTCACACCATAAAGCCCGGTTCATACTTCATGCGAAAGCGAAAGCGAACGCGAATCTGTGACGTCATTGCAAGTATTCGCGCTGCGAATTCGCAAAAGTTGAACACATTTCAACTCGGGCGAATTTCGCGGCGAATGTTTCATGACGTCAAATTCGCTTCGCATTCGCATTCGCGTAAAGTATGAACCGGGCTTTAAGCCCGGTTCATACTCGGCGCGAATGCGAAGCGAATTTAACGTCAAGAAACGTTCGCTGCGAAATTCGCCCGAGTTGAAATGTGTTAAACTTTTACGAATTCGCAGCGCGAATACTTGCCATGACGTCACCAATTCGCGTTCGCATTCGCTTTCGCGCCGAGTATGAACCGGGCTTAACACTATTTGGTCTCGAAAAGATTGATGTCCATCGATACTACAAATATATATTGTTTGAAACTAATTATTTTATCAATACCTATGCAATCTGCGCAGACCTTTTCTGAGATGCCTCGTTTGAAATGTCATATGATGCCGAGAAATCAATTTTTTATGTTATTTTTCGGGGTGACACAACCAAAGAAATACATATCCTCGATCCTCCATAATCTGCGCAGGTAACGCTTTGCAACGCGTGCGCGTTGCCAACGCAAATTATAGGCGAGTACGTAGAAATAGGATCGCGTAGTGTTAAAAGGTCTCTGACGATATATGAAATTCATTGCTGATGAACTGATAAACATCAACAACATTATTTACTTGTGATTTCCAATCTCCCCCGACTGCCCGGTATGGTACCCAATCCGCCGTCAAGGGAAAGATGGTGGCCCACCAGATTCCCGTGCACCCGGTCCGAGATCTGGAACTCGATGATGCCACCCGCCCCTCCGCCTCCGCAATAGGTGCCGTTGTCCGTGTTCTGGGCCCCGTCGCCGCCGTCCACGGAGAGGAAACCGTCGTAGCGGATCTCGATCTGAGACAATCGAGTAGCAATCAAATTAAATTACGGTAAACCAAGCAAGGTGGATGTGAAACCAAGCAAAAGTTGGTGAATTCTGCCGTGAAAAACTATGCTATAGGTCTAAATAACTTTGGACTTTGGACGTCCCAACGGATGCATACCTATGTTCCCCAATATACCGATGTTCCCCAATACCGATGTTCCCCGAAATCTTCACCATATAACCCTAACCGTAACCCTATAATCCTTAGCATTTCGGGGAACATAGGTATTGGGGAACATCGGGTAGACCCCGTCCAAACATAAACATTTTAGTACCGGTAGTATAGTTGGGGCATTTTACCTCCTTTGCTCTCAGTCTGATCAGCCCACCGCTCCCTCCCCCAGCACATGGTTCAGCTGAATACATATCGAGGAATGCCTGGTCATAAGTTATACCTTGCTGTCCGTTGGCCGATATATGGTCCCCTGTCGACAATGGAGAAAGTTTTCAAGTCATGGTTCTAGACCACGGTATCGTGTGTGTATCAATGACTAAAACAAATTCAGCATTATGCAGACGTTTGACTAATAATATCAATTACTGAATATTCAACCTATCCCAAAATTTAACAGGCATTGGATATTATTTTGTGGCAACGCATAAATATAGATCATAACAAATATTTTTTTTTATGAAGGAAGCCTTTCGATAAGGCAGTTCGCTTCTTTTGGAGGGAAAGAGGGGCGGGGCTGTAATGAATCGAAACGATTTTTAAACGCTTGATCGAAGTCCTCTAGTCCTTTAAAATAACATTTTGTGGTTATAGCAACTGTGAAATTTTTCTCTCTTAATCGCAATTATTTGTCTATTTTCATATTTGGTTTTGCCTTTCATAGACGTCAGTTTTAAACGCGAAGGTCCAACTCCAATGATAAAATTAACATCTCTCGACGCAACATTCCATCGAATAAGATAATTCTCAATCCTAGGGATTTTTACCAATGGTGATCTTTCCTTTGCCTGTGAGTTCAAGCGCTCCTCCACCCTTTGGATTGTAAAAAATCAGAACCGTCGGTTCATACTCCAGCTTTCCACCTAAAAAAATATCAATAAAACGAATAATACATTTCATATTAATGATGGATATAAAGAAATTGGGAAAGCAATGTTTGCATTCTGAATCACAATACAGTTGCAATAGCATAGATTCACAGTTCCCCTTATCAATTCGACAGCAAAATATTTTGTCTATTTATGCCCGTTACAGACTGGTGTTTTAGAGTGGCGCCGAAAAAAAATTCTTCCGAGATTAGAATGAAGGTAGACGTTTAAAACAAGAGCGAATTCAGGGGTCAGATTCCATGAAGAATCGGAGTCATACTTGACCTCGTATATTTTAAGGGTCAAAATGACACTATCCTGAGTGGGAAAAAAGAGGTTTTGCCAAGGTTTGCAGGTCAAATTGACCAGGAAAAAGAAGCCGCATTCCGGGTCATTTGACCCTGAAGTGTATCAGGTCAAGTATGAACCGGGTACCGGGTCAAAAGCTGACCAAAGCTGACCAAGGACTTTTAACTTAAGAGTGTAAAGTCGTTCAAAATGATTCCGGAGTCCAGTCATAACAAAAACTATTATGCATGAAGCTTGCCTGTCTGAAAACAAATTCTATCTAGGTCTATTTGAATCACTTCAAATACATTTTGGATCCGCTCGCCTCTGGAACGCGAGTCTGCGATTGGTGAGCTAGTACCTGCACTTCCTCCGAGCAGATGGTAGCCATCACCGACCAGATACGGGTAACCATACCGCGTCTCTTTACAAACGGGTGGGACCAACGTTATCTTCTTGTAAGCTTCACCTCCGGTGCCCCCGTGGCCCCCACCTCCGGGTGGCTTCTGGGGGTTATGCAAGAGCCCTCCCCCTCCTGGACCAAGTCTCGCTATAAAATATGATGGATATCGGACGAGAAAGTAAGTGTGCATGGATCGATTTCATTAACGAGATGAACATGTTCTCCTTAAGATAAAAGGTGTGGCAACTCAACACATAGCATAGAACGCAAGAGAACATTGTAGTATCCTTACATGATAGCTATGTATCAGGCACCATGTGCTCTGAAACTACAGACCCAGACCCAGACATTACCTCATCCACATTGGAATGCATGAACCCCAACTTACTAAATGAATGACGAATAAGGCCCCAACTTAGATCAGATTGCACCCTAGAACAATGTAGCCCTTTGATAAGCACATAACCTCTTGTGATGTACTGAGATGTACTGAGACACAATAAACCAAGCAAGCATCAAAGCAACACCTATAATCCATGTGCTAGTAACACGCTCACAACATTACAAACATGAAGCAGGAGAACGCAATGAAAGGTGAACATACCCCCAAATCCTCCCAAAGACCCAGTGTCACTTGTAAGACCTATGTAGCCATCCAACGTGAGACGAGTAGCTATCTCGATGTCACCTTGTAAACTCTCTATGGAAACGGCTGGCTGACCAGAGAAGACAACCTGAAGACTCCCGTTCAGAACGATGCTACCATTGTGCCTAGAATTCAAAAGAATGTTCAAATTTACCCACTTTACCCAAGTGTCCATCATCCTCCAAAATTGTTAATGATTGCATGATAAATTTCGAGACATTTTTGAGATTGGAATGGGGACGGAATCTGCATGCCCCAGCTGTTAGATGACCAAAATAGGCTGGCTCTTTAAAGGGTCAACCAATACTTTAAAGGGCCATTTTGGTCGAGTTACCTCAGTGTATTTCATTAAGTGTTAACTAATCATTGGGATAGCGCCAGACCATTTATGCAGTCACAATGCAGCCTTATTTTACTGTCTTTTTTTTTTAAATCTGGATTTAAACATTAGGGAAATTTTAATTACAAATTTGAAATTATTCATAGAAGTAGACTGGAATTAATTAGGAATTAACTTGCTTTCATTTCTCTTCGCAAGTTCCAAAATAAAAGATTTTACCTCACTTTCAATTCAATATGGCCGACTCGTGAATAAGGCCATTTGATTGGGATGCAGCCTGCCCGTCTGTCGGTCTGTCGCGCTGTCTGTCTTTCAGTCTTTTATGTGTAACAGGATAATTGCAAGCCATCGAGATGTATATCCGTACGTATATATACCTGAATATTGCCACTTGATAAGGCCACTGGTTCTCATTCTCATCGGTATACGCCCTGTCTTCCAGAAACCCTGTCAATATCTCATCCAGCTCAGTAGCACCGGCAACAGCCGAGTATCGCCATGTTGCATCGGTAGAGTCTATGCGGAGGATCCCACGATCAAGTATCAACGGTTCATCTGTAAAGGCCCCCAAACAATGATGAGGTTATTCTTGTGCTTTCAGATTTACAGCGTTTTAATAAGCTCGGCCACTCTGAACTCGGCACTTTGTTTCTGCCGGTTCACGCGACGGCAGTTCAAAATCTTTTGTCTACAGGGCGGTGCAAAAAAGAAGGAAACCCACTTTTGACAGCAATTTTCACCTACTTGTTGAGCATATGTCAAAAAAAAAATCAATTTAATGTGTAAAAGATTTATCTTTAAACATAAGTGACGAAAAAATGATTGCAAATGCATATTTTGTCTCTGAGATATGGTCATTTAAAAATGTCATGTGCCAAACATGTTTGTCCACGGACGGCTTTATTCCATCCGCTTGACTGAGCTGCGGATCTTGATTTGAAGACAAAAACACTACACTAGGCTTACACGTGGACAACAGTGATTTTGGTGACTTGTATTCAAATTAGCAAAATAACACAACTCTTGCTATTTTTAAAAATATTTTTTTTACCAATGTTGAAGAGTTATACTTCACTACATCATTAAAAAAAAATTCAAAATAAGCTAAAAAAAAAAATTCAAAATAAGTCAAAAGTGGGTTTACTTCTTTTTGCAACATCCTGTATTGCTATAAAGCGTGATCTCTCTAAACAACAACCATACGACATTAAAAAGAAATATTCATAACTTTAAGGTAAATTGTAATATTATATTCATAACTTCAAGGCAGGTGTAAAGACAGTCAACGCCGCTTGAGTCACTTATAAAGAATATCGGAAGTTCTTCATAAAGACACATTATCCAAGTGTCCACTGAATACCGCACCAAAACTATAATCACAGGTGCATCGCAAACTCTTTGATGGGAAGTTATCTGTAAAAGTTGTCAAACCTTCAAAAGTCAATCAAAGTTATTCAGTTTCGAGTCAAGTGTCGAGAAATTCAATTGAACTATGACAAGGCATTCCTTTGTTATTGTTCATTGTGGCTTATGACTCGAGGTGTGATTGGCTGATTGACAACCAGGTGACTTGTAATTAATTACTACTCTGAAAACAAATGGTAAAGCGATGGTTGAAAATACAGGGCGAGTCAAAAAGAAAGTGGCCGAATTTGAAAATGTTTAAAAAAATGTGTTGCTCGCTCTACACTATAAAAAAATATCACAAGATTAAGTACATGTTATTGATTACTTAATTATGAAAATATAGCTTAATTTGCACACTCTAATGCCAAGTTATGACTATTTTAATAAAAGGATCACAAAATTCAGCTGTCCACAACTGATCACCTTTCTACGAACTGATGATAAGGTTCATGTTATTGATTAGTAACTGTGGAAATTTCACTTAATTTGCATACTTTATTCCCAAGTTATGACTATTTCAATAAAAAGATCACAAAATTCAGCTGTCTCCCACTGATCATTTACCATTCTACGAACTGATGAATACCCATTAAAATACAATGTAACATAAACGTTTTCCCACCTCCATGAATGAACGAAAACGTGCAAAGGAAAAGAGAAAAAAAATTCATCAATATTTCAAAAAACAAAATCTGACAGTAAAAAGAGCGTTTCACTCTTGACTCAAATTATTAAAATCCCATTTGTATTTGAGTGCTTGTGTGTAATCTGTAATTCTCACTCAGCTCAATGGCTTCCAATGACACTCCATGGACAGCTATAAAAAAAAAAGTTCTCTTAGTAAAACATGCATAATTTCTTTTATCATGAATCAATTTCAGTAATTCTTATTTTATTTTATTTTTGCAGATGAGTGGAAGAACATATGCTCTTTTAAGACATAGGCAACTTCATTCGTGTATTCAATATGATTGCTTTTAAAGATTTTTTTTTAATAATCCAAGTTACTTTCTTTTTTGACTCACCCTGTACAGGGCTACATTATTCACTTAAACATTAATAAATCGAACCATTCTATTATGATGTTTTTCGTGCCATTAGGGAAAAAGAAAACACAGGCTTAACAGCATTTGATAGATTGTACCCCTCGCCCGTATTTATCGAATCGACTTGATCCCCACCCCTCACATCTTTTTACGATACTTAAGGCTAATTAATCCAGAAAGAGCATTTCATTTGCATTTAAACTTTCCACTGAATCCGACGATCATCCAACTTGCAGGTGTAAAGCAAAAGACTCGCACCGATGGGGAAAACAATTATAGATCTCCACAAAAAAAGGTGTTTGTATAGGCTATATTACAAAATAGATGTCGTGGTCACGCCATGCCAGCTTTCGGCAAACTGTCTTCTTGTGCACTGCATGTGTATCTCCTGAAATGTGATTGGTGTAAAAGTGGTGACGTAAACTGCTTAATGTTGGCAAAATAACATGCGGAAGATGCTTCAATGTTTGCGTTGCCTGTCGGTTGCACGTTGGTATGACGTCACAGGTAACATGGGCTATACTGTTTTGGAAACAGATGATTAGTGTAAAACACATCTGTCACGAAATGCCTCGGCAATTGGAGAACAAAACCCCGCAAAACAGCACAGAAAAGATACCATGCGTATTCTTATTTTCCTATACTCATGTCTGTCACTCCATTGGAAAACATCGAATGAATTTTTCTTACATGAGTTTCACAAAGAGGTTTTATTTGAATACAAATATTCACCTGCCGGATTTCAAGGCACACCTGTGTCAACGTCACCAGGGAGTCAAGTGGACAATCGTGGGTTTACAAAAACAATGTCATTTTTTTTCCAGAAGCGATCAATATTCATCAAGACTTCTGTCAATATTTGATCGACGGAAGAGCATAAAAAAAACATGAGAAAAGCTTCGATGTGGACAGCTGCCTCGATGGTGCTCGTGAAAGAAGGGGAAAAACGCAGTACGTGTTTATTACGTTTATAAGTTCAAAGTTCATAAATTCACGCTCTGTAAAAATATTAGGGTTAGGCCGTGAGCAAAAGACTGTAACGTGCAATCTCGTCTTAACTTGTTAGTGGCAACTGCATTGTGAATGTGGAGCGGAGCAGCAGACTGCTGACCACATGATCTCCGAGTGCCCCCTGTATCGCCCCCAAACGATTACCATGGCCTGAGTGATGTTGATGCAGATGCAGCAACTCGAGATTGGCTTCTCAGCAAGCACCCAGAGATTTAACTACTTCTTTGTTTTTGGTGGCAACTTCATTTCTCAGTTATAAAGTAGTTTGGAACATGTTAATCAATATTTTACAATGTGCACACCACATCGTTGACACAAATTAGATAATTAGGTACTATTATCGTGCGGACCTTCATGAACAATCTGTACAGCAACTTTTGAGATTTATATTGTGGGGTTGGGTTTCTTTAACGGGTGCCCGGGTACCCGTATATTTGTCAATCGGGCAACCGATTCCCGTACTACCCATAAATGCACACCCCTAACCAAAACCACACATGATTAAGGGATTAAGTAGTCGGGTGCTTATAATACAAATTAAAAAACTTATTTAATCTCCTTAATTTGTCTCATCGGAAAGCCCATAATTAAAGTGCCAATTCATTTGGAACATTTGTTTTTCCAGAGTACCACACCAAAGAACATGGACACACTGGCAATTCTAATCTGGGGGGAGGTTAAAGAAAATACAGAGAACTTACATAGTTCGGTCGAACTTGCCCTTTGAATGTAGGCAATCTGCAAATGAAAATTCCAATCTTTTTAAAGTATAATCTACACAACAATTAATTTAATCAATGAATTTGACCCTCAAAGCTACTCATGCTCCCCCCCCCCGGCCATCTTTCACCTCAACAATCTCCCGATGGGAGATGTCGTGGTTAAGCAGATTTATAAACTCTTTTTAAAAGATGTGTTCTTAAATTTGTTACCAATGTACCCCCCCCCCCATGTACACGACTAGTGCCAGTCTCGTTTTGTATCACGCAAATGCCGTGTCATTTTCTTCCTGTAATTTGCAAGAAAGCAAAGCTAACCAAGCCTGTGTTTTTAGGTAGATCACCTGATGTTTTTTCTCCGAAATTCAACTAACTTACAAAGCTTCAACAGAGCTTAAAATAAATTTGATAATATTTCAGCCTTTTTAAAATTTGACTCAAATCTAATCATGTGAATAAAAAAAAAATGGCTGTTGCCAACTCACCACAACAGCTGCACAGATTGCAACGGTGATGAAGCGTTCCATTGTGATGATCTCGTACAAATCTGTTCATTCACATCGTCGCGATGTAAGACCACAATCAAGCCTATCCCATCGTGTAAGTAAAAGCTGTACCTTAATTGGTGTGAATATATGGCTTCCTCCCAAGTGATGGAGCACTTCGGATCGTTTTTACTCTGTACAATCCTATATTTCCTTACAAACAACTGCGTCAAACTAGCTTGGTGGGGCGATGAGTTGTCGAGAGAGTTGTCGTACCAAGTTCTATTCAAGCCAGTCTTAGCTGGAATCTCAACCAAAATGCTTCCACACTATCTTATAAATGACATTGCTCGGTTTAGATTAAATTCACGACTGACCCCCGCGTATCCTTTACTAAGTCAACACCATTCTTTTCATCAAACGGTGGGTGGGGACAGATTTTGTTGGCTCAATGTCCAATACAGAGGGGGGAAAAGAAACAAATTGCTTGAAAACTGCTATTCTGTTAAAAAGAAAAAAAACGTGATCAACCGATCGAGCGCCACCTGTCTATGTTTGTACAGAGCTTGGAGACGGATTGTTTAAACGAAGCGATCGCAAACACACACACAAAACGGGTATATACATTCATGTTGGAGCGAAGTGCAAACGTAAGATAATTGAAAAGGGGGAAAGGAGTAAACAAGTTTCAAATTAAGAGGAAAGTGATTGAGACAAATAATTTAATCGTCTAACGTTGTTGACTTGGTGCATACTTCAAGTCTTGCCACAGCATATTGCACCAAATATAGACATGGTATAGTCTGTAAAAATCAGATTTCTGTGTAAAGACGTGTCCTTTCCATGGTATTCCACAAAGAAAAAAAAATGAAGATTTTTAATCATAATAAAAACTTAGTAATTTTACGAAAACACCGGAATGGTTCTCTATAGAAGATGGAAAGACATGCTACGCATTCTTTCATGTTTCGTATTACATAAAAGTTATTACTTTACGACTACACAGAATCTAACGAAAATGTTACAGATATGTACATATCTATAAACGAGTCTAATTCTATTAAATTCTTATTCAACTTTTCAACAAATACATAAATTTACACAAATGTATGATTCATTAGACACGAGGATCACTCTTATTTGTCATGTATGCCGATATTAGATAAATACCTAGGAATTAAATGTACAAAATACAGTACTATTAATATAACTACTAAAAAAGCCACAATGAAATGCTGAACGAATTAAGTTTGCAAACTTGCAATTATGACACCAAACTGATTGGTGTCATAATAGCAAGTTTGCTCATTATTGTTCTTTCGCTCTGCTATGATCAATTAAATCATTTTACATTCCTTATATCGGGCTCCATCGTGTATTGGTAACGCGTACTAAGATGATACATGAATGTTTCTTGCAAGTCGCCTCTAGATGAAAACTATTTTACAAGTTGAAACGTTCTTGATTAATGTTGTTAGTTTCGACAAGTTACAGACGTTAACACTAAACAAGTCTAATCATTTTCTACGAGTAAATCTTTTACTAAGAAAATTAAAGTAATTTTGATTTCAGTTCTTATAAATAAGCATTTCGTGATATCTGATATTTGATTTCAGTTCTTATAAATAAGCATTTCGTGATAATCTAGCCTAGGCTTATTATTGTTACTAAGAACGCTCAACTGCTTACGCACTTCAGAGGAACAGATTGTGACAGAAACGGACTTCTATTAAAAGGGGAGCCTATAATTTTGGTCGGTCCAAGAGATCTAGACTGGTGTCCGGCTTTGTACCTATCTGACCGACCGACCGACCGACCGACCGGCTGATTGTATGACTGACTGACTGACTCCCCGACTAACAGACTTGGCCTGGTTACTGACTAATGAAGACAGCCGGGCAGTGCCATCGTATAGGATTACCACGTAACGCCAATGAACGGGCTAAATTCGGTCCATTGTGTAGAGCAGATGTATTAAAAGACTTCCAGTGAATAGCCATTCTGAATATATTGAATGGAACTTTGCGTGCTCTGGGACCCGCTTTCCTAGGCTCCCCTTGTCTATTGTGCAATCTTCTACAAAGATATATTTTGTTAAAGAAATAATCCATATTCGAGGACACGCATAACTTTTCAACAACGGTAATACTGCCTGTTGTCGAGTGCTGGATTTAATTAAGCCCCGGTCACACATTCAAGGTTGGAGCTACGAATATCCACGGTTTACCAAGAGTCAATCGATCACGATGAACCGTCGAGATTCGTGGAGAAAACGACTTTCTAAGAATGTACTACGGTTTCAGGACGGATAGCCACGACTGTCCAGGGGCGGATCCAGAAATTTTCGCAGGGGGGGGGTTCATCAGTAAAAAAAATCTGAAAATGTACACAGGTTTTTTTTCTCCGGACACTTGGCCGGGGGGGTGGGCTGGTACCATATTTCAATATGGGGCGCTGTTCAAATTCGACGATTATTAGCACTAGATTACAGAATGGTCTACCGTATTTAGAACAGATAGACATTATACCAATATAATTTTGTTGGGTGTCATAGCAGGGGGGGGGGGGTTCGACTTATTTTTTAGGAATTTGTATGAAAAAAAAAATTGCTTGGAAAAAGGATGGCACTATCCCATTCAGTGACACTTCTTCTCTGGTGACTTGTATGGCTCAGTATGGATTTTAAGCATGACTTAGTCTTTGCCGGTTATGTCCGATTGAAATGTAGAGTGGGCGGACATAAGAGATTGCGTGACTATGATAGGTTGGGTAATCAAATGTGATTAAAGGTGCGAGCAGAGGATTATGTTCGCAAATCCTCTTGTTAGCAATAGCATGCTTTCGTGCCTTGCTGTATGGGCACTCTTCAGTTGCAGATTGGTGATTCAAAAAAGAATCGACGCTGACTCGCGGAAAAGTTGAGATTGGGTATATGTTCCAATCAGATTTCGCAGCATTCGAGTGTTTTGAGTATAGCCATATGTTTTCAGTTGATACCGGTTTGTTCCTCTAATCAGGAGAGCAATGTTGCGGGTTTTGTCAGGTTCGGTTGGTTTTCCGAAGAAGCCGGAGTTTGTTGGGAGTGGGTTTAGCTCTTGATTTTGCTGTGGTAGTTTCTCCCGGATGTTTTGACGGCTTTTCTGAAGGCAATGGATTGGGATTTCGGAAATGTTTTCGTAGAGTAGTTTGTTGCCTTGGATTATATTCCAGTGTTTGTTTATTGCTCGATTTATGTGACGGTGCGTTATGGCTGGGTTGTATGTTGTGGTGAAGACAGGTGGAGTTTGTTTTGATTTTTCTTCATCCTAGAATTTAATGTGTTAAACTTGTGTGCAAGTTTAAATTGAGTGGCTTTTGTGTATTTTTCTAGCGTTTCACTAGAAGTTGATTTCGGATGCCAATTGGAGAGTGGTTTGAAAGGATGGTTTTTAGAGCGTTTGTTACGCATTAGTGATGTACATTTTAGTCTTCGGTTGAAGATACATTATTGATGTTGCTTACGAGTGTTTTGCGGTTTGGTTTAGCAGGAGCAGGTACATGTATGACATTGATACCTTGTCCAAAAAGCAATTATTTCGGTTTGCGATAGTTTTGCTTTGGATAGGTATGTTATGAAGGCTTCATAATGTTCTGCTCATGTAGGCAAATGATTGGATTTGGCTCGGTTGGTTTAAGATTTTCATCTACCGAACAAGCGGTTGGTTTTGGTTGTTTCGTGATCTCTTAGTTTCTTTGTTGAATGTTTCATCTTGCCATGATTTCCTGTGGAAGTTTTGGTTTGAATATAACGGATAAGGTATAGGGTTATATTCCAGATATTATAACGATGTTATAATGGATGGTGGATGGCAAAATATCTCCTGAGATGAAGTGGTGGTCTCGAAAAGATTGATGTCCATCGATACTACAAATATATGTTGTTTGAAACTAATTATTTTATGAATACCTATGCAATCTGCGCAGACCTTTTCTGAGATGCCTCGTTTGAAAAGTTATAAGATGCCGAGAAATCAATTTTTATGTTATTTTTCGGGGTGACACAACCAAAGAAGTACATATCCTATGATCCTCCATAATCTGCGCAGGTAACGCTTTGCAACGCAAATTAAAGGCGAGTACGTAGAAATAGGATCGCGTATGGTCTCTGACGATATATGAAATTCATTGCCGATGAATTGATAAACATCAATAACATTATTTACTTGTGATTTCCAATCTCCCCCGACTGCCCGGTATGGTACCCAATCCGCCGTCAAGGGAAAGATGGTGGCCCACCAGATTCCCGTGCACCCAGTCCGAGATCTGGAACTCGATGATGCCGCCCGCCCCTCCGCCTCCGCAGTAGGTGCCGTTGTCCGTGTTCTGGGCCCCGTCGCCCCCGTCCACGGAGAGGAATCCGTCGTAGCGTATCTCGATCTGAGACAATCAAAGAACAATCAAAATAACTAACGGTAAAAATGCAAGGTGGATGTGAAACTAAGCAAAATTTGGTGAATTCTGGCGTGAAAATTATGCCGAGTCTAGATAGTTTGGACGGCCCAAGGGAAAGATTTTGGTTGAGACTGTCACAACTTAGTTTGGGACTGGTAGTATAGTTGGGGCATTTTACCTCCTTTGCTCTCAGTCTGATCAGCCCACCGCTCCCTCCCCCAGCACATGGTTCAGCTGAATACATATCGAGGAATGACTGGTCATAAGGTATACCTTGCTGTCCGTTGGCCGATATATGGTCCCCTGTCGACAATCGAAAAAGGATGAATGTTCAAGTCATGGTTCTAGACCAAGGTTCGTGTGTGTACAAATGACTGAAACACATTTAGCATTAGGCATCATACTCTGGGTAATAAGATCAATTATTATAACACCTCACCCACAGATTATTTGTCTTGATTGGCCGAGAGCGAGTCACATGATACTTTCTGTTTTTGCTATCTTTCTGTGCACCGCCAAAAGTACTATACCCGTAGCAACCAAAGTACTATCCGGTTCGTTAGTGAGACGTCACCTCCAGCATCATCATCTATCATCTATTCGCTTGCGTCAAGTTGATCTGACATCGCGCACTCTGTAAGTGTTCTCCACTGTTATCTGTCTGATGCCACGTGCCACGTGCATTGATCCTTGATGTTCACCCCCGTGGTTGTCAGGTCCTTGTTTACTCTCTTCAGCCACGTGGTTCGTTGTCCCCCTCTTGGTAGCTTGTTCTTGCGGATTGCCTCTAGAAGTGCTTGCTTGGCAGGAGCTTCCTCGGGTAGTCTCAGGAGATGGCCTGTCCACCTAAGACGTCTTCGGGTAATGGCAGTACTCCAAGGGATCTCGTTGGTTCTCCTGTACAGTTCTTTATTGGTGATCTTCTTGGGCCATTGTATATTAAGGATTGAACGCAAGAGTCTTCTGTGAAATGCATCAATATTCTCTTTTAGTGACTTAGTCAATGTCCATAGTTCGCCGTTGTATAGGAATACAGATGCTATGAAGGCGCGGAATGTTTTGAGTTTCGTGTTGTTTGAGATTGCATCACTGTTGAAGACATTCCTGAATTTGTTGAAAGATACCATCGAAAGTATTTTCCTCCTGGTAATATCTTGCTCAGTGTCGAGAAAAGATCCCAAGTATTTGCATTTCTTCCAACTGGTGTTGCTTCCGTTTCTACTGATGAGGTGTTTCTCTTTCTTAGACGTGTTTACTGTAAGGTTTCGCTCTTTTAGTACCTCAGGTGCCTTCCTCTCCACAGTTGCTATCGGGTGGATATTGTTACTTGCCCAAGTGATGTCATCAGCATACTGTAATCCCATCTCAAAGTATGCTGGCGGGCAAATGGCGTAGCTGTGGTTCTCGAGTTCCACAGGAAGGGATTGGGACTGTGTCTGCGTGCAGTAATTGTGATCTTGAAGAGTGAATGGTGTCTCGGGTGTTTCCGGGTCATGTTGTCTCAGTGCTTTTGCCAGGTATAGAGTGAAGAGAATGGGACTGAGGCAGTCTCCTTGAGGCACGCCGATGTTGGTTTTGAAGGGCTTACCCAAGACAGTTCCCACTCTGACTTGCAATCGAACGTCTCTAAGCAAGATTGCCAGTAAGTGGAGTTCGTCTTGCTCTAGTATCTCTTTAAGATCCTCAAAGAGAACCACTCTCCTCACCGAGTCAAAAGCCTTTGTCATGTCGAGCAGCAGTAGGTGAAGTTCATAGCTATCGGCTGTGATCACCTCCAGCACTTTCTGCACGATTGGAACCGGAAGTTAACGCAGCTCGAGCGTTTGCAGCCAATGGGCGCTAGTAATCAGTGGTGTGCGCGCGTGTATGACGTTTTTACTAACGAACCGGATACCATTAGCAACCAAAGTACTATTTCCACGTTGCGGTATTTGTGTGCGAATGTATGCTGATGTGCGCGTTGCGCGTTGCACGCAGCGCGTTTTGTTCCAAAGAGAGCGCGCCGCAGAGTTGGGTTCAAACATTTCGCAAAGGGGTAGTTTGGAAGAGAGAAATACATTCTCCTCCAGTTTTGCATTGAAATTGAAGTTTATTTCAACTGTGTTCAGATTTAAATAATTTAAATATTATAACCAAGCAGAATCTGTGGGTGAAGTGTTATAAAACAAATATTGAATGCTTTATCTCGTGGTGAAGTAAAACAAGCCTCCCTCGGTGATCCATGGAGCATTCTATTTTCCCTCGGCTTCGCCTCGGGAAAATAGAATGTCCACGGATCATATCACCTTGGGAGGCTAGTTTTACTACACCACTCGAAGCATTCAATATTTGTATACTATATATTCAACCTATTCCAAATTAACGGGCAGTGAATAGTCTTACACTTCTTATTATGAAGCAAGCCTTTCAATAAAGGTAGTTCACTTTTTTGGAGGGGAAAGGGGCCAGGGGAGTAGGAGTGAATGAATTAAAAGTATTTGTAAAAGCTTGATCGAAGGCCTCCAGTCTTTTAGAATAACATTTTGTGGTTTTAAAAACTGTTGCAAATGTGTTCGCTCGAAAACAACGTCTATGTTCATATTGGGTTTTCCCTTCACCGACGTCAGTTTTAAACGTGAAGGTCCAACTCCAATGTTCAAAGTAACATCTCTTGACGCAAAATTCCATCAAAGGAGATAAATGTCAATTCTAGGGATTTTACCGATGGTGATCTTTCCTGTGCCTGCGAGTTCAAGCGCTCCTCCACCTTTTGGATTGTTATAAATCAGAACCGTCGGGTCATACTCCAGCTTTCCACCTACAAAAAGCAATAAACAAGAATAATACATTTCATAATGATAAATATAAGTAAATTGGGAAAGCAATGTTTCCATTCTGAATCACAATGCAGTTGCAATAGCATAGATTCACAGTTCCCCTGATCATTTGACAGAAAAAAATATTTTGCCTATTTATGCTATTTAAAACAAATTCTATAAGGGTCTATTTGAATCACTTCAAATACATTTTGGATCCGCTCGCCTCTGGAACGCGAGTCTGCGATTGGTGTGCAAGTACCTGCACTTCCTCCGAGCAGATGGTAGCCATTACCGACCAGATACGGGTAACCATACCGCGTCTCTTTAAGAACCGGTCCAACGGGTGATATGACCAACGTGTTCTCCTTGTAAGCTTCACCTCCGGTGCCCCCGTGGCCCCCACCTCCGGGTGGCTTCTGGGAGTCATGCAAGAGCCCTCCCCCTCCTGGACCAAGTCTCGCTATAAAATATGATGGATATCGGACGAGAAAGTAAGTGTGCATGGATCGATTTCATTAACGAGATGAACATGTTCTCCTTAAGATAAAAAGGTGTGTCAACTCAACACATAGCATAGAACGCAAGAGAACATTGTAGTATCCTTGCATGATAGCTATGTTTCAGGAACCATGTGCTCTGAAACCACACACCCAGACCCAGACATAAAGCCCAAACTTAGATCCGATTGCACCCTAGAACAATGTAGCCCTTTGATAAGCACAGAACCTCATGTGATGTACTGAGATGTACTGAGACACAATAAACCAAGCAAGCATCGAAGCAACAACTATTATCCATGTGCTAGTAACAAGCTCACAACATTACAAACATGTAGCAGGAGAACGCAGTGAAAGGTAAACATACCCCCAAATCCTCCCAAAGACCCAGTGGCACTTGTAAGACCTATGTAGCCATCCAACGTGAGACGAGTAGCTATCTCGATGTCACCTTGTAGGCTCTCTATGGAAACAGCTGGCTGACCAGAGAAGACAACCTGAAGACTCCCGTTTAGAACGATGCCGCCATTGTGCCTAGAATTCAAAAGAATTCAATTTTACCCACTTCAATAGTGGGGATGGAATGTATCCAAGCTGATGAAAATAGGCTTTTAAGGGTCAACCAATTACCATCGACCAACAGCTTTCCATATTCTTGCATGGGCCTTATTCAGCAGTTGGCCATTTTTGTCGAGTTCCCTGAACGTATTTCATTATTAAAGCGTAACTGTTCAATGGGATCGTGCCAGACTATTTATGCAGGCACAATGCCGCCTTATTTTACTGGGTTTTTTTTTAATCTGGCTTTCAACATTAAGGAAATTTTAATTACGAATTTAATATTATTAATTGAAGTAGACTAGAATTAATTAGGAATTAACTTGCTTTCATTTCTCTTCGCAAGTTCCAAATTAAAAGATTTTACCTCACTTTCAATTCAATATGGCAGACTCGTGAATAAGGCCCTTTGATTGGGATGCAGTCTGCCCGTCTGTCGGGCTGTCGGGCTGTCTGTCTTTCAGTCTTTTATGTGTAACAGGATTATTGCAAGCCATCGAGATGTCTATCCGTACGTGTATACCTGAATATTGCCACTTGATAAGGCCACTGGTTCTCATTCTCATCGGTATACGACCTGTCTTCCAGAAACCCTGTCAATATCTCATCCAGCTCAGTAGCATCGGCGGCAGCCGAGTACCGCCATGTTGCATCGGTAGTGTTTATGCGGAGGATCCCACGATCAAGTATCAACGGTTCATCTGTAAAGGCCCCCAAACAATGGTTAGTTTATTCTTGTGCTTTCAGATTTACAGCGTTTTAATAAGCTCGGCCACTCTGAACTCGGCACTTTGTTTCTGCCGGTTCACGCGACGGCAGTTCAAAATCTGTTGTCTACAGGGCGGTGAAAAAAGAAGGAAACTCACTTTTGACAGAAATTTTCACCTACCTGTTGAGCATATTTCAAAAAATCAATTGTAAAAGATTTATCTTTAAACACAATGGACGAAAAAATGATTGCAAATACATATTTTGTCTCTGAGATATGGTTATTTAAAAATGTCATGTGCCAAACATGTTTGACCACGGACGGCTTTATTCCATCCGCTTGACTGAGCTCCGGAGCTTGATTTGAAGACAAAAAACACTGCACTAGACTTACACGTGGACAACAGTGATTTTGGTGGCTTGTATTCAAATAAGCGAAATAACACCATTCTTGCTATTTTTTTTTAAGATTTTTTTTTCACCAATGTTGAAGAGCTATACTTCACTACATCATTAAAAAAAAACATTTCAAAATAAGTTTTTAAAAAAATTCAAAATAAGTCAAAAGTGGGTTTACTTCTTTTTGCAACTCTCAACAACAACCATAGTACATTAAAAAGAAATATTCATAACTTCAAGGCAGGTGTAAAGACAGTCAGTGCCGCTTCACTGATAAAGAATATCGTATGTTCTTCATAAAGACATTATCCAAGTGTCCACTGAATACCGCACCAAAACTATAATCACAGGTGCATCTTTGTTGGGAAGTTATCTGTAAAGTTGTCCAAAAATCTTCACCAGTCAATCAAAGTTATTCTGTTTCGAGTCAAGCGTCGAGAAATTCAATTGAACTATGACAAAGGCATTCCTTTGTTATTGTTCATTGTGGCTTATGACCCAATGTGTGATTGACTAATTGATAACCAGGTGAATAGTAATTGATTACTACTCTGAAGAAAAAAAACCGGTAAAACTATGGTTGAATATACAGGGTGATTCGAAAAGAAAGTGACCGAATTAGAAAATAGTTTTTTTTTAAATGGCCTTCTTTATTGGATGCAATTAAGTACATTATAAGTTTTAAAGTAAAATATATAGCATGTCATCATTACTAATAAGTAAGATTGAGACTCGGTACGTACTCCAAGTTATCTTACCGTTCCGTGGCATGAAGTCTGATGAGGTTCAAGACACCAATCGCGACAACATCACCACAAAGAAAGTTCAAACAAAAACAAAACATTGTTTAGAATTAGCCTAAGCACCGGAAAAATACAATCATGGAAAAATGATAAATGACCTAAACAATAACAGCAGGTGCTTAATATCTTACATTAATCGAAACGACCGTCAGTCTGCTTAATAAGTGAATGTTGGCTTGCCTCGCGGCTCATCGTGAATGTAGCACCTCCCAAAATGTTCACACCCTAAAGCCTGGTTCATACTCGGCGCGAATGTGAAGCGAATTTGACGTCAAGAAACGTTCGCTGCGAAATTCGCCCGAGTTGAAATGTGTTCAACTTTTTCGAATTCGCAGCGCGAATACTTGCCATGACGTCACCAATTCGCGTTCGCTTTCGCTTTCGCGCCGAGTATGAACCGGGCTTAACACTATTTGGTCTCCGAAAGATTGATGTCCATCGATACTACAAATATATATTGTTTTAAACTAATTATTTTATCGATACCTATGCAATCTGCGCAGACCTTTTCTGAGATGCCTCGTTTGAAACGTCATATGATGCCGAGAAATTATTTTTTTTAAATATTTTTCGGGGTGACACAACCAAAGAAATACATATCCTCGATCCTCCATAATCTGCGCAGGTAACGCTTTGTAACGCGTGCGCGTTGCCAACGCAAATTAAAGGGGAGTACGTAGAAACAGGATCGCGTAGTGTTAAGAGGTCTCTGACGATATATGAAATTCATTGCCGATGAATTGATAAACATCAACAACATTATTTACTTGTGGTTTCCAACTTGCCCCGACTGCCCGGTATGGTACCCAATCCGCCGTCAAGGGAAAGATGGTGGCCCACCAGATTCCCGTGCACCCGGTCCGAGATCTGGAACTCGATGATGCCGCCCGCCCCTCCGCCTCCGCAATAGATGCCGTTGTCCGTGTTCTGGGCCCCGTCGCCTCCGTCCACGGAGAGGAAACCGTCGTAGCGGATCTCGATCTGAGACAATCGAGTAGCAATCAAATTAAATTACGGTAAACCAAGCAAGGTGGATGTGAAACCAAGCAAAAGTTGGTGAATTCTGCCGTGAAAAACTATGCTATAGGTCTAAATAACTTTGGACTTTGGACGTCCCAACGGATGCATACCTATGTTCCCCAATATACCGATGTTCCCCAATACCGATGTTCCCCGAAATCTTCACCATATAACCCTAACCGTAACCCTATAATCCTTAGCATTTCGGGGAACATAGGTACTGGGGAACATCGGGTAGACCCCGTCCCAACATAAACATTTTAGTACCGGTAGTATAGTTGGGGCATTTTACCTCCTTTGCTCTCAGTCTGATCAGCCCACCGCTCCCTCCCCCAGCACATGGTTCAGCTGAATACATATCGAGGAATGCCTGGTCATAAGTTATACCTTGCTGTCCGTTGGCCGATATATGGTCCCCTGTCGACAATGGAGAAAGTTTTCAAGTCAATGTTTTAGACCACGGTATCGTGTGTGTATCAATGACTAAAACAAATTCAGCATTATGCAGACGTCTGACTAATAATATCAATTACTGAATATTCAACCTATCCCAAAATTTAACAGGCATTGGATATTATTTTGTGGCAACGCATAAATATAGATCATAACAAATATTTTTTTTTATGAAGGAAGCCTTTCGATAAGGCAGTTCGCTTCTATTGGAGGGAAAGAGGGGCGGGGCTGTAATGAATCGAAACGATTTTTAAACGCTTGATCGAAGTCCTCTAGTCCTTTAAAATAACATTTTGTGGTTATAGCAACTGTGAAATTTTTCTCTCTTCATCGCAATTATTTGTCTATTTTCATATTTGGTTTTGCCTTTCATAGACGTCAGTTTTAAACGCGAAGGTCCAACTCCAATGATAAAATTAACATCTCTCGACGCAACATTCCATCGAATAAGATAATTCTTAATCCTAGGGATTTTTACCAATGGTGATCTTTCCTTTGCCTGTGAGTTCAAGCGCTCCTCCACCCTTTGGATTGTAAAAAATCAGAACCGTCGGGTCATACTCCAGCTTTCCACCTAAAATATCAGTAAAACGAATAATGCATTTCATATTAATGATGGATATAAGGAAATTGGGAAGGAAATGTTTGCAATCTGAATCACAATGCAGTTGCAATAGCATAGATTCACAGTTCCCCTTATCAATTCGACAGCAAAATATTTTGTCTATTTATGCCCGTT
The DNA here is from genome assembly GCA_029964075.1 of Patiria pectinifera. NCBI lineage: Eukaryota > Metazoa > Echinodermata > Asteroidea > Valvatida > Asterinidae > Patiria > Patiria pectinifera. The sequence goes on along the minus strand of CM057141.1, from coordinate 23,927,064 downwards.
ACAGACTGGTGTTTTAGAGTGGCGCCGAACAAAATTCTTCCGAGATTAGAATGAAGGTAAACGTTTAAAACAAGAGCGAATTCACGGGTCAGATTCCATGAAGAATCGGAGTCATACTTGACCTCGTATATTTTAAGGGTCAAAATGACACTTTCCTGAGTGGAAAAAAGGAAGAAGTTTTGCCAAGATTTGCAGGTCAAATTGACCAGGAAAAAGAAGCCGCATTCCGGGTTATTTGACCCTGAAGTGTATCAGGTCAAGTATGACCCGGGTACCGGGTCGAAAGCTGACCAAAGCTGACCAAGGGCTTTTAACTTAAGAGTGTAAAGTCGTTCAAAATGATTCCGGAGTCCAGTTATAAAAAAGAATGATGCATGAAGCTTGCCTGTCTGAAAACAAATTCTATCTGGGTCTATTTGAATCACTTCAAATACATTTTGGATCCGCTCGCCTCTGGAACGCGAGTCTGCGATTGGTGTGCTAGTACCTGCACTTCCTCCGAGCAGATGGTAGCCATCACCGACCAGATACGGGTAACCATACCGCGTCTCTTTAAAAACCGGTCCATCGGGTGATATGGCCAACGTTTTCTCCTTGTAAGCTTCACCTCCTGTGCCCCCGTGGCCCCCACCTCCGGGTGGCTTCTGGGGGTCACTGCCGTCATCCAAGAGCCCTCCCCCTCCTGGACCAAGTCTCGCTATAAAATATGATGGATATCGGCCGGACGAGAAAGTAAGTGTGCATGGATCGATTTCATTAACGAGATGAACATGTTCTCCTTAAGATAAAAATGTGTGTCAACTCAACACATAGCATAGAACGCAAGAGAACATTGTAGTATCCTTACATGATAGCTATGTATCAGGCACCATGTGCTCTGAAACCACACACCCAGACCTAAACATTACCTCATCCACATTGGAATGCATGAACCCCAACTTACTAAATGAATAACGAATACGGCCCCAACTTAGATCAGATTGCACCCTAGAACAATGTAGCCCTTTGATAAGCACAGAACCTCATGTGATGTACTGAGCTACTGAGACACAATAAACCAAGCAAGCATCGAAGCAACAACTATTATCCATGTGCTAGTAACAAGCTCACAACATTACAAACATGTAGCAGGAGAACGTAATGAAAGGTGAACATACCTCCAAATCCTCCCAAAGACCCAGTGTCACTTGTAAGACCTATGTAGCCATCCAACGTGAGACGAGTAGCTATCTCGATGTCACCTTGTAGACTCTCTATGGAAACAGCTGGCTGACCAGAGAAGACAACCTGAAGACTCCCGTTCAGAACGATGCTACCATTGTGCCTAGAATTCAAAAGAATTCAATTTTACCCACTTCAATAGTGTCCACCAATCTCCAAACTTATCAATGATTGCATGATAAATGTCAATGCCTTCGGTCGATGCATTTCTGAGATTGGAATGGGGATGGAATGTATCCAAGTTGTCAGATGAAAATAGGCTCTTTAAGGCTCAACCAATTACCATCGACCAACAGCTTTATATATTCTTGCATGGGCCTTATTCACGAGTTGGCCATTTTTGTCGAGTTCCCTGAACGTATTTCATTAAGCGTAACTCTTCAATGGGATGGTGCCAGACTATTTATGCAGGCACAATGCAGCCTTATTTTACTTTCTTTTTTTAATCTGGCTTTAAACATTAGGGAAATTTTAATTACAAATTTAAAATTATTCATTGAAGTAGACTGGAATTAATTAGAAATTAACTTGCTTTCATTTCTCTTCGCAAGTTAAAAGATATTACCTCACTTTCAATTCAATATGGCCGACTCTTGAATAAGGCCCTTTGATTTGGATGCAGTCTGCCCGTCTGTCGGTCTGTCGGGCTGTCTGTCTTTCAGTCTTTTATGTGTAACAGGATTATTGCAAGCCATCGAGATGTATATCCGTACGTGTATACCTGAATATTGCCACTTGATAAGGCCACTGGTTCTCATTCTCATCGGTATACGACCTGTCTTCCAGGAACCCTGTCAATATCTCCCCCAGCTCAGTAGCACAGGCAACAGCCGAGTATCGCCATGTTGCATCGGTAGTGTTTATGCGGAGGATCCCACGATCAAGTATCAACGGTTCATCTGTAAAGGCCCCCAAACAATGGTTAGTTTATTCTTGTGCTTTCAGATTTACAGCGTTTTAATAAGCTCGGCCACTCTGAACTCGGCACTTTGTTCCTGCCGGTTCATGCGACGACAGTTCAAAATCTTTCGTAGACAGGATGGTGCAAAAAGAAGGAAACCCACTTTTGACAGCAATTTTCACCTACTTGTTGAGCATATTTCAAAAAATCAATTTAATGTGTAAAAGATTTATCTTTAAACATAAGTGACGGAAGAATGATTGCAAATACATATTTTGTCTCTGAGATATGGTCATTTAAAAATGTCATGTGCCAAACATTGTTTGACCACGGACGGCTTTATTCCATCCGCTTGACTGAGCTCCGGAGCTTAATTTGAAGACAAAAAAACACTACACTAGACTTACACGTGGACAACAGTGATTTTGGTGGCTTGTATTCAAATTAGCGAAATAACACCATTCTTGCTATTTTTTTAAAGATTTTTTTTTCACCAATGTTGAAGAGCCATACTTCACTACATCATTAAAAAAAAAAAACATTTCAAAATAAGTTTAAAAAAAAAAATTCAAAATAAGTCAAAAGTGGGTTTACTTCTATTTGCAACTCTCAACAACAACCATACGACATTAAAAAGAAATATTCATAACTTCAAGGCAGGTGTAAAGACAGTCAGTGCCGCTTCACTGATAAAGAAAATCGGATGTTCTTCATAAAGACATTATCCAAGTGTCCACTGAATACCGCACCAAAACTATAATCACAGGTGCATCTTTGATGAGAAGTTATCTGTAAAAGTTGTCAAAAAAGTCTTCACCAGTCAATCAAAGTTATTCAGTTTCGAGTCAAGCGTCGAGAAATTCAATTGAACTATGACAAAGGCATTCCTTTGTTATTGTTCATTGTGGCTTATGACCCAATGTGTGATTGACTAATTGATAACCAGGTGAATAGTAATTGATTACTACTCTGAAGAAAAAAAACCGGTAAAACTATGGTTGAATATACAGGGTGATTCGAAAAGAAAGTGACCGAATTAGAAAATAGCTTTTTTAAAGGGCCTTCTTTATTGGATGCAATTAAGTACATTATAAGTTTTAAAGTAAAATACATATAGCATGTCATCATTACTAATAAGTAAGATTGAGCCTAGGTAGGTACTCCAAGCTACCTTACCGTTCTGTGGCACGAAGTCTGATGAGGTTCAAGACGCCAATCGCGACAACACCACCACAAAGAAAGTTCAAACAAAAACAAAACATTGTTTAGAATTAGCCTAAGCACTGGAAAAATACAATCATGGAAAAATGATAAATGACCTAAACAATAACAGCAGGTGCTTAATATCTTACATTAATCGAAACGACCGTCAGTCTGCTTAATAAGTGAATGTTGGCTTGCCTCGCGGCTCATCGTGTATGTAGCACCTCCCAAAATGTTCACACCCTAAAGCCTGGTGCATACTCGGCGCGAACATGAAGCGAATTGGACGTCAAGAAACGTTCGCTGCGAAATTCGCCCGAGTTGAAATGTGTTCAACTTTTTCGAATTCGCAGCGCGAATACTTGCCATGACGTCACCAATTCGCGTTCGCTTTCGCTTTCGCGCCGAGTATGAACCGGGCTTAACACTATTTGGTCTCGAAAAGATTGATGTCCATCGATACCACAAATATATATTGTTTGAAACTAATTATTTTATCAATACCTATGCAATCTGCGCAGACCTTTTCTGAGATGCCTCGTTTGAAACGTCATATGATGCCGAGAAATCATTTTTTTATGTTATTTTTCGGGGTGACACAATCAAAGAAATACATATATCCTCGATCCTCCATAATCTGCGCAGGTAACGCTTTGTAACGCGTGCGCGTTGCCAACGCAAATTAAAGGCGAGTACGTAGAAATAGGATCGCGTAGTGTTAAATGGTCTCTGACGATATATGAAATTCATTGCCGATGAATTGATAAACATCAACAACATTATTTACTTGTGGTTTCCAACTTGCCCCGACTGCCTGGTATGGTACCCAATCCGCCGTCAAGGGAAAGATGGTGGCCCACCAGATTCCCGTGCACCCGGTCCGAGATCTGGAACTCGATTATGCCACCCGCCCCTCCGCCTCCGCAATAGGTGCCGTTGTCCGTGTTTTGGGCCCCGTCGCCTCCGTCCACGGAGAGGAAACCGTCGTAGCGGATCTCGATCTGAGACAATCGAGTAGCAATCAAATTAAATTACGGTAAACCTAGCAAGGTGGATGTGAAACCAAGCAAAAGTTGGTGAATTCTGCCGTGAAAAACTATGCTAGGTCTAAATAATTTTGGACTTTGGACGTCCCAACGGATGCATACCTATGTTCCCCAATACCGATGTTCCCCAATACCGATGTTCCCCGAAATCCTCACCATATAACCCTAACCGTAACCCTATAATCCTTAGGATTTCGGGGAACATAGGTATTGGGGAACATCGGGTAGACCCCGTCCCAACATAAACATTTTAGTACCGGTAGTATAGTTGGGGCATTTTACCTCCTTTGCTCTCAGTCTGATCAGCCCACCGCTCCCTCCCCCAGCACATGGTTCAGCTGAATACCTATCGAGGAATGCCTGGTCATAAGGTTTACCTTGCTGTCCGTTGGCCGATATATGGTCCCCTGTCGACAATGGAGAAAGTTTTCAAGTCAATGTTTTAGACCACGGTATCGTGTGTGTATCAATGACTAAAACAAATTCAGCATTATGCAGACGTCTGACTAATAATATCAATTACTGAATATTCAACCTATCCCAAAATTTAACAGGCATTGGATATTACTTTGTGGCAACGCATAAATATAGATCATAACAAATATTTTTTTTTTATGAAGGAAGCCTTTCGATAAGGCAGTTCGCTTCTTTTGGAGGGAAAGAGGGGCGGGGCTGCAATGAATCAAAACGATTTTTAAACGCTTGATCGAAGTCCTCCAGTCCTTTAAAATAACATTTTGTGGTTATAGCAACTGTGAAATTTTTCCCTCTTCATCGCAATTATTTGTCTATTTTCATATTAGGTTGTGCCTTTCATAGACGTCAGATTTAAACGCGAAGGTCCACCTCCAATGTTAAAATTAACATCTCTCGACGCAATATTCCATCGAATAAGATAATTCTCAATCCTAGGGATTTTACCAATGGTGATTTTTCCTTTGCCTGTAAGTTCAAGCGCTCCTCCACCCTTTGGATTGTAAAAAATCAGAACCGTCGGGTCATACTCCAGCTTTCCACCTAAAAAAATATCAGCAAAACGAATAATGCATTTCATATTAATGATGGATATAAGGAAATTGGGAAGGAAATGTTTGCGATCTGAATCACAATGCAGTTGCAACAGCATAGATTCACTTTTCCCCTTATCAATTCGACAGCAACATATTTTGTCTATTTATGCCCGTTACAGACTGGCGTTTTAGAGTGGCGCCGAACAAAATTCTTCCGAGATTAGAATGAAGGTAAACGTTTAAAACAAGAGCGAATTCACGGGTCACATTCCATGAAGAATCGGAGTCATACTTGACCTCGTATATTTTAAGGGTCAAAATGACACTTTCCTGAGTGGAAAAAAAGAAGAAGTTTTGCCAAGGTTTGCATGTCAAATTGACCAGGAAAAAGAAGCCGCATTCCGGGTTATTTGACCCTGAAGTGTATCAGGTCAAGTATGACCCGGGTACCGGGTCGAAAGCTGACCAAAGCTGACCAAGGGCTTTTAACTTAAGAGTGTAAAGTCAAAATGATTCCGGAGTCCAGTTATAAAAAAGAATGATGCATGAAGCTTGCCTGTCTGAAAACAAATTCTATCTGGGTCTATTTGAATCACTTCAAATACATTTTGGATCCGCTCGCCTCTGGAACGCGAGTCTGCGATTGGTGTGCTAGTACCTGCACTTCCTCCGAGCAGATGGTAGCCATCACCGACCAGATACGGGTAACCATACCGCGTCTCTTTAAAAACCGGTCCATCGGGTGATATGGACAACGTTTTCTCCTTGTAAGCTTCACCTCCTGTGCCCCCATGGCCCCCACCTCCGGGTGGCTTCTGGGGGTCACTGCCGTCATCCAAGAGCCCTCCTCCTCCTGGACCAAGTCTCGCTGTAAAATATGATGGATATCGGCCGGACGAGAAAGTAAGTGTGCATGGATCGATTTCATTAACGAGATGAACATGTTCTCCTTAAGATAAAAAGGTGCGCAAACTCAACACAAAGCATAGAACGCAAGAGAACATTGTAGTATCCTTACATGATAGCTATGTATCAGGCACCATGTGCTCTGAAACCACACACCCAGACCCAAACATTACCTCATCCACATTGGAATGCATGAACCCCAACTAAAATAAATAACGAATAAGGCCCCAACTTAGATCAGATTGCACCCTAGAACAATGTAGCCCTTTGATAAGCACAGAACCTCATGTGATGCACTGAGCTACTGAGACACAATAAACCAAGCAAGCATCGAAGCAACAACTATTATCCATGTGCTAGTAACAAGCTCACAACATTACAAACATGTAGCAGGAGAACGCAATGAAAGGTAAACATACCCCCAAATCCTCCCAAAGACCCAGTGTCACTTGTAAGACCTATGTAGCCATCTAACGTGAGACGAGTAGCTATCTCGATGTCACCTTGTAGACTCTCTATGGAAACAGCTGGCTGACCAGAGAAGACAACCTGAAGACTCCCGTTCAGAACGATGCTACCATTGTGCCTAGAATTTAAAAGAATTCAATTTTACCCACTTCAATAGTGTCCACCAATCTCCAAACTTATCAATGATTGCATGATAAATTTCAATGCCTTCGGTCGATGCATTTCTGAGATTGGAATGGGGATGGAATGTATCCAAGTTGTCAGATGAAAATAGGCTCTTTAAGGCTCAACCAATTACCATCGACCAACAGCTTTCTATGTTCTTGCATGGGCCTTATTCACGAGTTGGCCATTTTTGTCGAGTTCCCTGAACGTATTTCATTAAGCGTAACTCTTCAATGGGATGGTGCCAGACTATTTATGCAGGCACAATGCAGCCTTATTTTACTGTCTTTTTTTAATCTGGCTTTAAACATTAGGGAAATTTTCATTACAAATTTAAAATTATTCATTGAAGTAGACTGGAATTAATTAGAAATTAACTTGCTTTCATTTCTCTTCGCAAGTTAAAAGATGTTACCTCACTTTTAATTCAATATGGCCGACTCTTGAATAAGGCCCTTTGATTTGGATGCAATCTGCCCGTCTGTCGGTCTGTCGGGCTGTCTGTCTTTCAGTCTTTTATGTGTAACAGGATTATTGCAAGCCATCGAGATGTCTATCCGTACGTGTATACCTGAATATTGCCACTTGATAACGCCACTGGTTCTCATTCTCATCGGTATACGACCTGTTTTCCAGGAACCCTGTCAATATCTCCCCCAGCTCAGTAGCACAGGCAACAGCCGAGTATCGCCATGTTGCATCGGTAGTGTTTATGCGGAGGATCCCACGATCAAGTATCAACGGTTCATCTGTAAAGGCCCCCAAACAATGGTTAGGTTATTCTTGTGCTTTCAAATTTACAGCGTTTTAATAAGCTCGGCCACTCTGAACTCGGCACTTTGTTTCTGCCGGTTCACGCGACGGCAGTTCAAAATCTTTTGTCTACAGGGCGGTGCAAAAAAGAAGGAAACCAACTTTTGACAGCAATTTTCACCTACTTGTTGAGCATACAAAAAAAATCAATTTAATGTGTAAAAGATTTATCTTTAAACATAAGTGACGAAAAAATGATTTAGGGTTTAGGCCGTGAGCAAAAGACTGCAACGTGCAATCTCGTCTTAACTTGTTAGTGGCAACTTCATTTCTCAGTTATAAGTAGTTTGGAACGTGTTAATTAATATTTTACAATGTGCACGGACCACATTGTTGGCACAAATTAGATAATTATGTAGTATTATCGTGCGGACCTTCATGAACAATCTGTACAGCAACTTTTGAGATATATTTTGTGGGGTTGGGTTTCTTTAACGGGTACCCTGGTACCCGTATATTTGTCAATCGGGCAACCGATTCCCGTACTACCCATAAATGCACACCCTAACCAAAAACATACATGATTAAGGGATTAAGAAGTCGGGTGCTTATAATACAAATTAAAAAACTTGTTTAATCTCCTTAATTTGTCTCATCGGAAAGCCCATAATTAAAGTGCCAATTCAAAACATGGACACACTGGCAATTTTAATATGGGGGAGGTTAAAAAGAATACAGAGAACTTACATAGTTCGGTCGAACTTGCCCTTTGAATGTAGGCAATCTGCAAATGAAAATTCCAATCTTTATAAAAGTATAATCTACACAACAATTAATTTAATCAATGATTTTGAGCCTCCAAGCTACTCATGTTAGCCCCCGCCATTTATCCCTCGACAATCTCACGATGGGAGATGTCGTGGTTAAGCAGATTAAAAAAAACCTCTTTTTAAAAGATGTGTTCTTCAATTTGTTACCAATCCCCCCATCATGCAAATGCTGTATGTCATTTTCTTCCCGAAATTTGCAAGAAAGTAAAGCTAAGCAAACCTGTGTTTTTAGGTAGATCACCTGATGTTTTTCTCCAAAACTCAACTAACTTACATAGCTTCAACAGAGCTTAAAATACATTTGATAATATTTCAGCCTTTTTAAAATTTGACTCAAATCTAATCACGTGAATCTAATCACGTGAATAAACAAGAAATGGCTGTTACCAACTCACCACAACAGCTGCACAGATTGCAACGGTGATGAAGCGTTCCATTGTGATGATCTCGTACAAATCTGTTCATTCACATCGTCGCGATAATCAAGCCTATCCCAACGTGTAAGTAAAAGCTGTACCTTAATTGTTGTGAATATATAGCTACCTTGATGGAGCAATTCGGATCGTTTTTACTCTATACAATCCTATATTTCCTTACAAACAACTGCGTCAAACTAGCTTGGTGGGGTGATGAGTTCCAACAGAGAGTCGTCGTACCAAGTTCTATTCAAGCCAGTCTTAGCTGGAATCTCAACCAAAATGCTTCCACACTATCTTATAAATGACATTGCTCGGTTTAGATTAAACTCACGACTGACGCCCGCGTATCCTTTACTAAGTCAACACCATTATTTTCATCAAACGGTGGGTGGGGACAGATTTTGTTGGCTCAATGTCCAATACAGAGGGGAAAAAAAGAAACAAATTGCTTGAACCTGCTATTCTGTTAAAAAGAAAAAACCGTGATCAACCGATCGAGCACCACCTGTCTATGTTTGTACAGAGCTTGGAGACGGATTGTTTAAACGAAGCGATCGCAAACACACACACAAAACGGGTATACATTCATGTTGGAGCGAAGTGTAAACGTAAGATAATTGAAAAGGGGGAAAGGAGTAAACAAGTTTCAAATTAAGAGGAAAGTGATTGAGACAAATAATTTAATCGTCTAACGTTGTTGACTTGGTGCATACTTCAAGTCTTGCCACAGCATATTGCACCAAATATAGACATGGTATAGTCTGTAAAAATCAGATTTCTGTGTAAAGACGTGTCCTTTCCATGGTATTCCACAAAGAAAAAAAATGAAGATTTTTAATCATAATGAAACCTTAGTAATTTTACGAAAACACCGGGTTCTCTAATAGAAGATGGAAAGACATGCTACGCATTCTTTCATGTTCATATTACATAAAAATTATTACTTTACGACTACACAGAATCTAACGAAAATGTTACAGATATGTACACGTCTATAAACGAGTCTAATTCTATGCATACTTTTCAACAAATACATAAATTTACACAAATGTATGATTCATGAGACACGAGGATCACTCTTATTTGTCATGTATGCCTATATTAGATAAATACCTAGGAATTAAATGTAAAAAATACAGTACTAAAATAACTACTCAAAAAGCCACAATGAAATGGTGAACGAATTAAGTTTGCAAACTTGCAATTATGACACCAAACTGATTGGTGTCATAATAGCAAGTTTGCTCATTATTGTTCTTTTGTTCTGCTATGATCAATTAAATCATTTTACATTCCTTACATCGGGCTCCATCGTGTATTGGTAACGCGTACTAAGATGATGCATGAATGTTTCTTGCAAGTCGCCTCTAGATGAAAATTATTTTACAAGTTGAAACGTTCTTGATTAATGTTGTTAGTTTCGACAAGTTACAGACGTTAACACTAAACAAGTCTAATCATTTTCTACGAGTAAATCTTTTACTAAGAAAATTAAAGTAATTTTGATTTCAGTTCTTATAAATAAGCATTTCGTGATATCTGATATTTGATTTCAGTTCTTATAAATAAGCATTTCGTGATAATCTAGCCTAGGCTTATTATTGTTACTAAGAACGCTCAACTGCTTACGCACTTCAAAGGAACAGATTGTGACAGAAACGGACTTCTATTAAAAGGGGAGCCTATAATTTTGGTCGGTCCAAGAGATCTAGACTGGTGTCCGGCTTTGTACCCATCTGACCGACCGACCGACCGACCGGCTGACTGACTGACTGACTCCCCCAACAGACTTGGCCTGGTTACTGACTAATGAAGACAGCCGGGCAGTGCCATCGTATAGGATTACCACGTAACGCAAATGAACGGGCTAAATTCGGTCCATTGTGTAGACCAGATGTATTAAAAGACTTCCAGTGAATAGCCATTCTGAATATATTGAATAGAACTTTGCGTGCTTTGGGACCTGCTTTCCTAGGCTCCCCTTGTCTTGTGCAATCTTCTACAAAGACATATTTTGTTAAAGAAATAATCAATATTCGCGGACACGCATAACTTTTCAACAACGGTAATACTGCCTGTTGTCGAGTGCTGGATTTAATTAAGCCCCGGTCACACATTCACGGTTGGAGCTACGAATATCCACGGTTTACCAAGAGTCAATCGATCACGATGAACCATCGAGATTCTGGACAAATCGACTTTCTAAGAATGCACTTCGGTTTCAGGACGGATAGCCACGACTGTCCTAAAGTTTCTCTACGAATACACCACGGTTTGTCAAGAATATAGACGGATTGTTGAAGGATATCGACGGTATTACCAAGATAAATGACGTTAACGCCACGGTTGGCTGCGATTGGGCCACGGATGACCAAGGTTCTCCTTCGAATAAAACATACATATTCGTTGTACAACCTTAGCAGAATTCCAGGACTTTCTTAGCGAATTCGTAGAGATTTACATGACGAATATGTACGAATTGCCACGAATAACACTACGAATTAGTACGGTTGTCCTACGGATGTCCCACGGTTGCACTGCGGATTGATTTTCATGACGATTCACCACCGACGGAAGTTTGGAACAGTTTAAAACTTCCGTAGCCCCTCCACGATTACCGAAGGAAGATGACAGATAACCACGGATGTACTAAGAATGAATACGGTACTCCCACGGTTTATCACGAATTTTAAACCGTGGAGATCCGTAGCTCCAAACCGTGAATGTGTGACTGGGGCTTTAGCAAAACAATTAGACGGTTTTCTTGGGTTTTTTTTTTAGAATGCGTGCTCCTTCGTGTCAGTCCAATGGCCCACACTCCCACGAGGCGATGACTGATCCAACACGGTCACGCTCGTGTGTGTCGATGGATGAACTGTTTATTACAAGTAAAGCGAAAAGGACAGTAAAGAAAAGCTTGATTTCGCTGTTATAATAGAAGGATGTATACAAATCATGTTGATTAAAGATTTTAATGAGTGTTGATTGTTCTCAAGCGTTCATAGTTTACAATGAAAGCTAATCCCCGGTTGCTATTTCCAAAATCTGTATCGTGACTTGAACAATTTTTTAATAAAAAGCCGTATCCTCTCCCAGTGATCCCCGTTTGCGAGACCCAGGTCTGTATCGTGACTTTGGGCGCTATCCCTGGCTACATGGCATATACGGGTTTTTGGCTTCTGACTAGTGCCCCTTGAACAAAGTTATTGACTAGTTGTGGAACCGCCAACATAGGGCTGGATAGCTCAGTTGGTAGAGCACCGGAACGGTTATCTGGAGGTCGCAGGTTCAAGCCCCGCTCCAGTCAATTTCTTTGTTCAACTTTTCAACTGTTATAATTTACCTAATCCGTTTCTCTGTGTGGTTCATTTGAAAAATATTAAGAAAAGTTTTGCAGGGTGCAGTACAGTTGGTCAAGTATCGTTTGATTTTTGCTTTAACTTCTACAGAAATTCATGATTTTGAAAGAAAATTCGGGTACAAAAGAAAATTAAGATACTGAATTTCCTGATTGCAAATCTTTTCGGGTTCCTTATCAGAAAGGTTAAAGGCATTTTTTTAACAGGCAGACTTGCGACGGGGAGTTTTGGTATTGTGAAAACGCACCAACTGGTATTCCATCTAGCCTGTCAGAACTGTAAATGTATAGCGCTATTCGATCATTTGTGATTAGTTTAATGGGAATGTACAACATTTGCTTTTGCAACAATTTTCAGAAATAAATGGATTTGAAGGATTAGTATGTTATAGCAAATATTGTTAAAATGACTTGCTTCGCGTTTTGGGTCTGGAGATGCTGGAAAATCCAAGAAAACCAACAATGTTCTTGTAGTCTGGTTCCCTGACTCTACTTAAGATGAAACGGAGCAATTTATAGACTTTGGGGAATTGTAAGGTCAGAGAATCAGTCTAGCAGGCTTATACAAGTACCTCTTTACAGGTGTGTTATCAACTGTACAGAAAATGCAGAATAACTAAATACGAAAAACTAGGAGCAGTTTTTGAAAAAAAGCTAGTTTTCTCCAACCGCTGAAAATACAAGTTTTCTTGAAAATGTCAGCACACCAGGAGCCACGATTTTTCAGGGTGCTTTAGACTGTCATTCCCTAACAATCCAGTAAGGTATTTCGTGTTAATTTGATCATTTCGTTTTTTGATGTTTGCACAATGTTGTATCTTCCCTTTAACACAAAATTCTTTTTTTTTCTTACCGGAATTTTTCTTCGTTTTCTTCGCTGGGCTAGATACAAATGCAGTCTTAGTTTCACTCTGTGGATTAATAAAAAAAAATGTAACAATTATCGTTGAACAAATAATTTAAATACACAACGAAACAAAGACCATGTTTTATACGAAGTTTTCTGTTTCTTCTGGCTTCTTGACTGTTGGTTGCAAACAAACCTAAAAGTCACCAAGCGTCTTTCAAATGTATTTTTTTTTTCAAATGTATAGTCGAAAATATCAAAATTATTAATCACACAAGATTAGGTATATAAAATGGAGCGGTTAAGCTTTTGTCTTCGCCACGTGACCTGGACGAGCACTATGGTATAAAAGGGTGTTATTTGCTCAATAAATATCTAAATGTTCCATAATATCTGCATCACGTGATCTTAACTCACCGGCCAGGCAAGGCGGAAGTCGAGTCGGCTGCGAGACTTTCGCAGCTTGATGCGAAGGGTGGAAATGACGTCATCATTTGTCAGGCAGTGGAATAGGAATATGAAAACTCCCTACACCGACAGACATGAAAAGATATATTCTTTGATTGCATTGACAGTCAGTGTTTATGATAATTTTAATATGATCAGTGGGTCGAAAGAAGGTCAGAAGGAACTCTAAGCAATTTCATTAAGTGGACAGGGTTTGCAAATTGTGAGGAGACGGGACGTCAATTGAATTACAATGTTGATTTACTGGAGACCAATTTGCGCACTAAGAGACTTGATTTGTCATCGTTAATTTCGGTTACTCCACGTAAATGAATGCGATTACGAAGCAAACTTGACGTCAATAAACAATCCACTACGAAAATTGACATGATTGAAATTTGTTCAACTTCTCAGCGCGAAGACTGGCAATCATGTCGTCATAACTTCGCGTTTGCGCTTGCTTTTGTAATCGTGCATTCAAAATATCTTTTTAAAGAAATCTGTTTTATCGAAATTGATGAATAGATTATAAACGCCTCATGCAAACAATCTGGTTTTCACATTATATCCAGGATAATATCGATTATTCTTCGTTTCGAATAGTTACATTATTGTTCGTAGTCTAAATGGGAATGTTCATTTTAAATTACACTTTTATACGGACTTTTATTGCATTTGAGCATGTTGGCAGTACATTTAGCTTACAGACGTTTTTAGTAACCATTATAAAATGAAATATATGTTGTTATTCATCAACAGTAAAACTGATTAAATTTGGACAAACCTGAAGAGAATTGAATATGACAAACATGTACATGAAGATCAGGGTGTTTTCATCCACAGAGAGCAAACCGAACAGCCAAGTGATGCCCAGCAGAGGCAGGAGAATCACAGCAGCTCTGGTCGTCTTCCTGCAAAGGAAAGAAACCAACAATTTTGGAAAGATGGTAAAAATATGGATTCCTAACACAAGTACACACTCAACAGTTACAAATGGAGAGATGGGGACCACTGAGAGAGGCGTCTGGCACTCACGCGAGTAGTTGTTACCAGTTCGTGTAGATTCGGAATAAAACTAGTCTGGTGCCCCTCCCATGGGGATCTCGTAAGTGGTTACAAACTTTGTGCAACTCTTCAAAGTCCCGGGTCAATTTGTACCAGGAATCCGGGTCATATATAATCTGATACTTTTCCGTGTCAATGTCAGACTTTTCTGGGTCAAACTGTCAATGCTATGAATATTTTGGGGCCATATTGTAGCGGAAACCTTTAATAGCAAAAGTGTCATTTCGACCCGGAAAGGTGTCATTTTGACCCGGAAGGTATCAGGTCAAATTGAACCCGGAATTTCGGGTCAAATCTGACGCGGAAGTTTTGAGAGTGTAGATGGAGTAAAAAGCTGGCTGTATCCATACCTCGCCTGTTTCCACTTCGACTGCTTAGCAACACTCTTGACTGACACAAAGCGAATCATCACTACAGCCAAAAAGAAGATATTCACCTAAGTGATGGAAAGACAAACCAAGAATGAGGAATTTAACAAATATAGCGAGGGACGTGAACAACCATCTGAGCAAGTCATTATGTGACTGCTATACTTAGCAGTATGCATGAATGGTGTGTTGATGCTGTGATGTCTTAAACTCAAGATCATTCCTGGTAATTTTTGCATATCGTGGGTTCGAGTCAATCCTGTGGTATTACGGTGCCTGTGGCCTCCCTTTGAGACAGGTATTAAGCTAAGTTCATAGCCACACCAAAATATTTACAGATTTTTATTTTTTAAACCTTACCCCTATGATAGCGAGCACTGGTCCTCCGAATGCCCAGATGGCCCCCTGGGCTGTGTCAAGCCAGCAGGCCGTGTCCGATCCGTAGCTCTCCGGTGTTGCCAGGGCCGTTGCCACAACAATCACTATTGGTAACCCTTTGTAAACAATGAATTCAAGATGCAAGAAAGGTTAGGTACGAGAAAAATTTTGATCTTTCGAAGCAGTTGGCGAAACAAAATTAATTACATTGGTCAACAGCGTTTTACCCTTTTTCAGTGCAGACTTTAAATGCGTGCAAGTCGCCGTGATTTCTTCCTGGTGAGCTCAAGAAAGCTGTATTTGTCGGTGTTCTGTGCAAAGATTACCAACGTACTGTGAGCCACGTAATTCGGAGGACCGACAAGGGAATATGGGAATATTGGAATAATGTCCTTTTACTTACCCCAGGCGGCAACGAAGAAATATTTAAGGGTTGTTCGCGAGGGTGGGTGGAGCACACGAACGACCCGGATGTAGAGATAGATACCCTCCATCAACATCCACATGAACGTCACAGTGTAGGTGTAATGTAGTATGCCAGCTACTGCCTTACACCAGGCCTTGAAAAATGCACAAACATTGAATTTGTATCAGAGGATTCCCAATCTCAACTGCCACAATAATAATTATGATGAAAGAAAATATAACTATCAACTCGTCGACCATTAATGTTTGGTACAGAGAGAGGCTTAGTCTTTTGATTGAACCCAGAATTGCATGTAGTATTAAAAACACGCTGGGGTCGAATATAGCCCATGTGTACTGACTCCTACGTGCACTAATCGTGTTCTCCACCAAACTACCTTTTCCTATACGGTTTTGAGACAGTATACAGTGTCGAAGACGGATGGGTTAGGGTCGAACAAATTCTTCCCCTACATAACTCGCAGGTAACGCACGACACGATACAAGTAGCGCAGGCATTATGATGTGTTTTTATAAGACGGAGATAAGTTCCTCTTCGAGACTTAATTAGCCTTAAACCCTTTTCTTTCTTAACCTTTTCGGTCTTCTTTTTAAATAATGGAAAATTCATCTTCGCTTTGCAGCTTAGGATAATTTAACTCAGAAACCTGTTTTCCCCAAGAGTGTGTGAGGTATGAATTGAGCAAGAGAAGATTAATTAGTTGTTTTGGTGGGGTTTTTTTTAATTTCCATTCTTGTTGTGTGGGCGGGCCGTCACCGCGTTATGGGGAAGTTTTTTATTGACAAATTAGGCGAGTTGTGGGGACTTTCTGCTGTCCCAACAGCTTCTTCCCCATAGGACAACTCGTGTGTAGTCTCCACAACCACGGAACAAGCATGTATAGTGTATGTGTGTGGGTGTGCAATAATATAGGGTACATGTATACTTGAGTTCATTTTTCGAATAACACATGGCGCATTAGTGAGGCCTATCTCTTCGCAAATCAGCGAGCCTATACGAATAATAATGAGACATCGGAGTAACAAAATACATATCTTTTAAATATATTACAATTAAACATATTAAAACAGTTGGCGCCTCTATAATTTTGACGGGGTTTTCTTTTCCCAAGGGAAAGAGAAGGTACTCCGACATTCACCATACACAAATGAATTCCACCCACTGTTACTGTAATGTAATGTTAAACGTATACCTTGTTGGCGGTATCGTTGGCTCCAACAAGGAAGAAGAAATCGGCCACCGTCAGGGCAATGACTAGATTCAAATGGATGGTGGCTGACTCGAAATTCTTCAGGCTCCTAAGCAGACAGAGAGATATAAGCCGGGAACGATGTAAGCTTATAGTTGACTTGAAAGAGCGCTTTAATGACACTTAATGGGAAGCATTGTCTTCAGTCAATTATCATTATGAGGTGATTGACATCAACAAATTCATTATTGCTGCTTTGAGTCCTGTTACGTACACATATATAATTTGCATAAAGTATCTTCACATTGGGTACTCATTTTAGGCACAACTCGGGGAATTATATTTTGCAGTAATTTTTCAAATGAAATTTAATGTTAAATAACTTATTTTTCATAAAATAAAATGAAATTTAGTTTCTTAATGTCACACCTTAGGAGGGCTGATATAGTGACAAGCGCCACCACAAGGCAGGCCAGGGATAGGCCAAGACCGATGTTGGTGAGAATCTCGAGCGCCCTCTCGTGGCCAGGCGGCAACTTCAAAATACAATTAAGATAGAGATTATAATCGGAAGTTCTGTGATGTTTCTGATGAGTTTCACACCTTTAAGCAATGCTAACAAATAGGGTGTGTTTTGTTTTCTTTTTCCTTTGAACTGATGCATACAAAGAATACGTATAGATCGTTTGCACTGCGGCCATCTTGGAGGCGTGTACCTTTGTTCTACATGAATATGCATGATTGGACTTCTTGTGCATTCATTGTTTAATGAATTAACATAACAAAACAACCCTCCAAGATGACTGCTTAATGCAATCGATCTACGGACTTATTGTTGCTCAGTTTTCTCTTTTGGAAATGGGCACTAACAGTCCTAAGAACTTGCAAATTATGATTATTTTTTATGCAGTTTAAAAAATATAATAATAATAACATTATACAAACAGCAAGCTTACGGTAAAATCTGTCGGCCGGAGAAGCACGGCAAAATTGGTCAGATGATCACATGTGCACATTGTGTGAGTCCCATTGGATACGTTGACAAAACACCCGGATGTTGACCACGCCCCACCAAAATCACTTCTATAAATCGTAATTTAAAAAAGTAGTGATCGTTTTCGCCTTTTGGTTAAGAAAATATAATTCGCTGTTATGAGGGTAAATAACAGTTCAAGAACCATTAAAATGTAAGTGTTTTCTTCATGCTTTTCACTACAATAATAATAACGTTATTGAATGTTACATAAAAAAATCATATAAGTGTGCATTGTGGTTAAAGCTTTAATTGAAAAACTTCAAAACTTCACTTACGAAATGGAAAAATTCCAAAATGCACAGATAGTGTCCTGTCCACGTGATCGCTGTTGGAAAAAATGTTATATTCATATCAACATGTTATATTCATATCAACATTTTACAGGGTTTAGAGTATAACCAAATTGGTATACATCTGCGCGTAGCAATACATTAGTTTCCAATGGGATGTTCTTGTTCTGTAGTCTCGAGTGGTGTTTTTTTTTTCTTCAAATATTGTCTGTAGATCGAGCATGAGAGTTTGAAGAGGCTGTTTTGAACATTCCCTTACATTGGCGAAACTGGGATAGCATGTAGGCCTATTTCGAGTATAAAAGGTTCCATAAATGGTATACAGAGTTTGAGGTACCTCCACACCAAAAGAGACCAAATATATTTGCTGGTGCTAGTGAATCGATTGAAATGAATATTGGGCTCTTGGGACCAGCTCTACTAGGCTTGTTTTGTCTTGTTAAAGGTATGGTAAGTACTTGCCTCGTTGTTAACAGCTGTAATAGTGACCCCTCTCGTAAAATCCGGTGTGCTTTTCGTCAACTCTAGTGTGGCACTCAAGACGACGCTAATAATATCGTATCCCGTCTCCAGCCTGGTTTTTAATGGGGCAACAGAAGATTAAGAAAAGTAGCATCGCATCGGAATGGCAAAAGCAGGTTCTTTGGCAGTAATTTTCCAGTGTGGGTGCATGTTGTCTTCGCATGAGAGTCAGGGATTTGGTAAATAGTGGCAATGCCGCTCAAAAACGTGTCCTTCATTAAACATAATGTACTGCATTTTACCACTGAGGGCGTACAAATGAACAGATTCCATTTCAATTCCATCCCGTTATGCCAACGAATAGGCTAAATCTGGCCCATACACAAACTTACGTATGAAAAGAATTCAAGTTCGTATCCATTCTGAATCGATTGGATGGAATATTGTCTGCTCTGGGATGAGGTTTGTTTGGCTTGTCTAGATCGGCCAACCGATCCCGTTAGCTCGGTGGTCGAGTGGTGAGACATCTGCACTAGAAAGCAGGAGGTCGTGGGTTCGAGTCCCACCCGAGTGATTTTTTCCAACTTTCACTCGGGAGGTAACACACTGAGTATACAGTGTTTAAAACGTCGGTGAAGGGCAAAACCTAATTTGATTGTCTAGTCTTGTTAAGTAGATGATGTCCTTAAACTGCTTCAGTTGTTTTAACTTACCCCGAAGATGTTGCAACTGCACCGGATAAGTAACGCTCGATTCTTGTGTAAAGCGTCCCGACAATGATTACACTGCCTGAAAACAGTCAAATAGACACCATTTTAACTGGTATCTATCCCTTTTTGAGGGGTTGTCTTTGGAACAAGTTTACATCAGCAAAATATACCAAAGTACAAGGAAAATTCCTATGATACTGATAATGTATCTATGGTCAGGTGTTTTGCATAATAGGTCTCGACAATAATTGCTCGGTTGGAACACGGTTAATATTTCATAGCACCCACTATTATTACTGGATTGGACAAATCGGGTATCTGTATTTTCATTTGCAACACCCACTTGTGACAGTACTTCAGTCGTCCACCTACGCCACACAGTGTAGTTCCTAATTACTAACTCGTCTCATGGTAACGCATTATCTGATTACTCCAGTTGCATGAATAATCAAGAACCTTACAAGACATTATCTCAATTCATATTTTTTTTATGGGAAGTTGAGAGGCCCAAATACGGTGCGAAGTGTATGGTATGGCGCCGGAACTTTTGCTCTGTGTGATTTGCCCGCGCGCGTTCCAGCCACTCGCCTGTCGTTCTTTTCCTCGCCATAGGCAAAACTTATAGTCTAGAATTGCATCTATTTTGTAAGTTTCTTCGATTTTGTTTGAGCGTCTCATTACAATGAGATGGTGCAGTAACATATGCAGACGGACTTGATAAGGTGGGTGGCCACTTATTCCGCTAGAATTTGTGTACTGTTCATGATATTGGAATGTGTTTGTTGTACGAAGTTGATAACTTCGCACCAGTAGGGCTTCTCACAAAATAGGTTTGTGCATGAAGTTTAGTGCTCAATGGCGACGGCGTGCTCATTCCTGGGCGCGCGTAATGTGCAATGTGGAGGCATAAACACAGTCCAGTATCTAATATAGCCTGCTCTGTTCGTAAAACAGTTTTATTTCAAATTGTAATACGTGTATGTCAAAAATATGTAGTTGGAACTAAAACACAACCACTCGAATATTTCCCCTCGACTAGATCAACGCACTGCTACCGAGCTAAGTGATAATTCATTTCTATTGTAGGAACCTAAGGAAAACTGAGGAACGTGGACTTGGAGTATACCTGTGGAATTGCTCGGTACGACAGATTTGTGTATCGTAATGGCGGCTGGCTGAGTTGTCACATTTGGAGAGTTCAGATCCGGCGTGGGAATGACCTGAGCACCGGCGAAAGTGTTAGCCTCCAGGACCTCAAGCTGCATAACTAAGTCATGAATTGGAGAAGAGTGAGGTGGCAGATAGTAACTTCCAGCATAACACAACAAAAAGGTAAGAGTTAGTAAGACTGTATAGTATCCTATGGTACATGGTTGTCCAAGTGTAGTAATTTAACGGCCGATGATTATTTTCAATAGTGCATGACATAAGCAGGGTACATGTCATGAGATCTTGCAAGTTAACTTGTCATCAACGTTATTCGTAATTATGTTTCAAGAATTCAAGTAATCATCGTCTTCGCCATTATAAACGATATGTCTTCCAGGTTACGTTTCCTTCAGCTTTTCCCATGCAGCTTACGACACAATCACGCTATTCGGCTCGCCAATGCACGGACATTCTTTGTAACTGAATAGAACATCTGTTGTTTTCTTATGCAAATAGCTCTCAGGAAACTTTTGGCTCACAACATTTTAACCAAAAGGGGTGGGACAAACACATCTCGAGTTTTCGTCGTATAGTAGTCCTGTGTTATGCCAAATGGGGTAGTACAAACAATAATGATTCGAAGGTAGGATGTAAACATGACGATGTTTGGGAAGAAAAACGCTTTTGTACAGGATGGGAAAATGTGATTTTCATGTCAACGAGATGACGTAGGCTACACTCGCCACTATTCGACATGGTTTGTGGAATAGAAAAAAATTATCCGCATTATTTACGTATCAAAATTCTCCGCCTGGAAATATTCCTGATGATTAGGGAAGCCCTTACACAGCCACTTCATTTTCACGTACAAAATGTACATTACTTGACTGTAGTGCAACAGAGAATAATATAGCAGTCTATTTTACCGCTTTATACACTCACCCAATTCCTCTGAGCTAACCGTGACATTGATCGCTTCCCCCGGCTTTCGCCTCTTTGCCAGATCTCTACCAACAGACAATCCGATCTGCTCAATGGTATCCATTATGTCGGCTGCTTCGGTCTAAAGCGAAAACGAACAACCAATCACGTGTAAAAAAAAGACTTTTACAGTAGATTTCGGACAGTCATAGATTACCAAGTAAAAATGCAACGAAACATCACGTACGGCTAAATTGTTGATACAACAAACACCTGTATGTTGATCTTAACCCAACACAATCGTGTTGGCTATTACCGTAAGTAAGGTGAGGTACTGAGATTGACTAATTGGTAGAATAACTGTTTATTTTTAACATCAGATTTGTTTTACTCACGGACGTAGTTGATTCAGTCGTGCTGATATTCAAAGTGAGATCCTGCAACGAGAATTTTGGAGATGTAAAATTTAATAGACCTTATAAATGCATGGTTGTTCAACGGCAACGACACTGTGGCACTATTGTAGGGTCTATCACAATTATTATCATTGCTTTGATAATTCTACTCAATGTTTTCCGTGACTCAAACCAACTTAATAAACAACCTTGATATAATCTGCTGCCTCCTCTGGCGTGATGTCATCTGGTAGTTGTGGGGTCGACACGGTCAGACCGTTTGTAGACGTTCCGATGGTGGTGGACTCTTCTCGTCGTGGTGAATCAGTTGTCATCGTGGGCTCAGCTGGCATTGTGGGCGTGGTCAGGGTGACAGTTTTAGCCGAATTTAGGCTAAATTTGACAGATTGGGGGGAACAGTTTGACAGAAAATCTAGCAGAACGATTTTTTTTAAGTAGATTTCCAGCAGAATTCTGTAGAAATTGGTGATTCTGACAGAAACATATATCAGATTTTAAAAATATAGCACAATTTTGTTTGAAAGCTTCATTGTTTTTTAAAAAACAAACCCTTGCACAATGGGACAGGTAGGCCAGTCTAAGCTTTGAGGTTCCCTGATGTGTACGATTACACAGCAAAGTACTGTGCACATTAGAAGCCAGGCTAGAAACGCGCCATTTAAAAAAAAATAATAATTTTTTGTGAAGGAAATTCTACGATTTTGTTTGGGTTTAAGGAAATTTTTTTAACATCTGCATGTGAGTTTAAATGTTTATAATGTATTTCGTGTAATTATAGGTGATTTAACAGATTTTTGTTAAATCTAGCAGATTTTGAAGTGCATCTAGCGGAATTTTGTCATTACCTTACGGTCACCCCGGACGTGGTACTTGGTAAGGGTTGAGAAGTAACGCCGTGTTGTTGGTTATCATTGTTACAAGTACAGTTGCCTTCATCACCGCCGCCACCGCCGCCGCCACCGCCGCTGTTGCTGCTGCTCTCTGAATAGGATTACCGAAAAAAACACGTAATAATTAGCTTTTGATTACAGTTTAAACGAGGACTTGGGACCAATTATCGAATCCCAATGGCGGATCCAGGATTTTCCGGGTGATCGAGGTGTTGCAGTCTACACATAGACAGACCAAAGGTCTGAATCAAGAAATTAAGATTTGCAATATAGGCCTATAGAATGTTGACGCTATTAAAGAAATGTAAGGAAATTTGATTTTTGTTTCCATTAGGCTTATGTAAATAATTAACATCGGTAAGTCGGGGGAGGATTGGTTTGCCACTCCAAACACCCCCTTGGATAAGCCCTTGAATCCACCCATCAATCACCACTAGCACCAACCTACCAGCCCCTTAATGTTGGCATTTTTCATGGATGTTCTGTCTGTCAACATCATCAATCGTGTGCATAAACCCCTACAAAAAAAGTGCTCCAAACGGCCCTACATGTTTAACACACCGTTGTTTCACATCACAAAAGGCACCAGAAATATGAATTTCACCGTCAGCTTAATATTTTCTATTTATTTGGATGCAATCTTGTATCTGGAGAACTCTGTTCCCACATTTTTGAACAACCGTTGTCGCTAGTTTTAGCTTTATGTGACAGTCCATGTAAGCACTTGTACAGTTCATTTGATTTCACTACCAGTGTCTATTGAATAGTGACTGCTTCTGCATCATGTGATACTTTGAATCTTACCGCTGGAAATGGACAGAAACCCGTCCTGGCCAGAGCGAGGGTATCCAGAGCCTCCACTCAGCAAGAAAGGCGGGTTATTCTCTGCGATGATCTCACCGCCCTGTCCGATCCTGATCTGTATAACACCCCCAGCGCCACCGCCTCCGCCATACCCATCATTCCCGTCACCACCAGAGACAACCAGGGATCCCATTGACGTTAAATGGACCTGCTCATCATTAGAAAAGAATCTTTCATTTTCAAGATTAACCCTTTTTATGATTTCGTTGCAGAATGTTCAGGCGCATGGTTTCCTATACGTTATAGTTTTGGGTGGGGTGGGGAATGCGGCTATCCTAAAATTCTGGCCGTAATGACTAAAAATGAACAACCAAACAATGTTGGGATCGAGTAAGAACTTCATAATGCAAGACAATGTTGCACAAGTGACATTACACAATGCATCCGAAGCAAGATAAAAAGTGTATCCAGCTGGTGCGTGGCCAAAATGCTTTTATTGTCAATCCGGAGTTCGAGCCTCCAAATAGAATTCCAGCAATTTCCTGAGGAAAATACGAAAAAGTAAGTGAACTGAACAGACTAGTGCTGAATACGTCGGTAGAATTGACTAAACAATTCTTTTACCCGGATTGGTTTTGATATTTCCAATATTAACTTTTTTCTTTCTTTCTTTAATGTCAGGGGGTTGAAACCCCGATTCCCTTGTTGACTATATGCCACTGAGTACTCTGCTTACCGACTTTGCTCGAACACGGATAAGACCACCGCTGCCTCCTCCCCTAGCCCTAGATGGCTCTTCGTTATTTAGCACAGAGCGCCCTCTTGCGGTCACAAGTGCATCTGGTAAAAGAGAATCATTCCACTTGAGCTTTAAACGCGGAACCGACATGTTGGACCAAAAACTATAGGCTTCAAATCAGACCCTTTCGCATCGTATCGATGTAGATTGCTATCTGTTAAGTTCGATTCAATTAGCTAAAGATATCTACCTCATGCTTACCTATAGTCACATTTCCTTCACGTGCGCGAAATTCAATAGCGCCACCGCCTCCCAATCGAGAAACCCCTGGATTTCCAACGCCTCCTATTACAGAACATTGTAAGACATTAGATGAATTTGTTAGGCAAGATTTTTTCAATCTTCGTGAGTTTTCAATGTAAAACCGTAAAACATGAAATCGACATTTATAAACGTATAGACTTGCCTGCACTTCCGCCCAACAAGTGATCATAGCTTCCCAGCACGTAAGGAAAACCGTACGAGCAGTTGTACAAGATGCCATCGCCATCCGATGTTGAAAGGGCATCTGTGGTCGTAGATTGTAGGAACAGGTCTGTGGTCGTCAACATATTGGTCGCGGTCAGAACGTCGGTCATGTTCGGTAAAAGCTCAGTGGTATTTTGATACAGAGCTTCATTGGTTGTATTAGAATCGTCTCTTGAATTATTCGAGGCTTGGCTTACAGATCCCCCAGTGATGTCAATGATATCGGTTTGATTGAGCAGTGTCTCCATCGTCACGTTCGGATACAGCGCTACGGTGGTCGATTCCGAAGACGTGTTATTGACGCTGGATGGTAGCGTGGAGTTGAGATCCGTTGTGCCATTTGTGCTGACTTCAGCAAGAGTAGTGCCATTCCAATATGTCGTGTAGTTGTTCTCCACGGTGTCACTCGTTGTTTCCTGCACCGTGCTTGCCGTTTGATTCATCACCGTTACCACCAGGGTCTCCGCAAAGGTAGAAGTTTGCACCGACGTTGGATCTGATGACCGTTGGTCGTCGCTGGTCCGACCGCAAGGCTGGGTCTGGCTCTCCCGGAAGCTGCCTCCTCCGTGCCCTCCGTGGCCCGCTCCTCCCGGGTAAGAAGCGGCATCGGCACCCCCTCCAGGACTCGGAAAACCTCGATATTCAGATATGAAAGAAGCTGAACTTATTTTTGAGATAAATTTGTCATAATGTTAATGGGTACCTGTTGCCGACGTCTACTTAGATAAACTTATCATTCTGGAGATGAAAGTGCAAACGGTTAAGTGTTAGCATTGTAATAGTTCGGACACCAGGACGCAGTGACGGACGAACAAACATTGGGAGGCCGAATAGGTTACCAGCATTACTTCCAATCCTTTACATTGGCAGATAGTTAAAATAGTTTGTTTAAACTATTTAAAGAATCGCATTGTTGTTGGAAAATTCAACAAATTACGAATATAAATGTACGGTTGTACCAAAACCTTTGAACACCCAACCAACATAATACATGTAATACCGTCCACACAATCAGCAACTAACAATCAACCACCAAACCCCTAAAATTCAAACAAACACACAAGCACCCCAATATACTGTACAAACAAACAAACTAATAAACAACCAACCCAACCACCAACAAACACACAAACAAACAAACAACCTGTTAACAGTCAATCTTTATTATGCAAAGCGGGGACAAACCAGTATCTATGCTGGCCCAAAAGACCAAACCAAAATATTACCTTGAAAACCACCGACAAACATGCCGGATTCTGTCCCATCCGAATGCTCCTCTTGTCCTTCTATCATTATGTCCGTTCCTACCAATATGCCTCCTTCTGTACTCTGTAGACGCAGGGCGTTCTTACCCCTAACGACCACTGTCAAGTTTCCTTTGAGTTCAATGGAGCCCGGCTTAGAGAAAGTCACGACGGTGTAATTCCACTCTCGGCCGCCTGTTTCATCTCGGTAAGTTAAATTCTCCAGAGTTCCATTCAGGACTATCTTGAACTTCTCAGGCATTGACGGTGTAGAGCTTGAACTTAAATTGCCGAGCCGAGAGAAAGTTGTGTAAGTTTCAGAAGTGTTAGGTGTGTCACTGATATTACCGACGATCACCTCGCTTTGGAAAGTGGATACCTCGGTAGACTGGTTAGCATTGCCCGTCGTGAGTTCAGGAGTTGATTTGGCCAAGGTGCTGTTCTCGTTCAGTGTTGGCAAATCTCCAGAAGAGGTTGTTCCCAGATTCAGAGCTGCGGTTGTCTCGCCCGGTTCTGTGTTGGCAGAGGTCGCATCAAGAACCAAGTGGGAGGTATTCGGTGCGCCACTGGTATTACCAACGATCACCTCATTCTCGAAAGTAGACGTCTCGTTAGACTGGTTAGCCCCGTTCATCACGGGTTCGGGAGAAGACGTAATACTCTGATTCAATGTCGACGATTCCTCAGAGGAGGTTGTTTCCCGATTCAGAGCTGCGGTTGTCTCGCCCGGTTCTGTGTTGGCAGAGGTCGCATCAAGACCCAAGTGCGAGGTATTCGGTGCGCCACTGGTATTACCAACGATCACCTCACTCTCGAAAGTAGACGTCTCGTTAGACTGGTTAGCCCCGTTCATCACGGGCTCGGGAGAAGACGTACTACTCTGATTCAGTGTCGACGATTCCTCAGAAGAGGTTGTTTCCCGATTCCCAGTGATGGTTGCCTCGTCCAGTTCTGTGTTGGCAGTGGTCATATTGCGATCCCATTGTTCGGTATATGAAGTTGAATTGTCGGTTTGATGTAGTTCTGTCGAGTTGCCGGTCGTGGCATGGTTTGCAAATGTTCCATTGTAGAAGGTGGTGGTGCCTGTGACGGTACCTTCATCGATTCCATCGAATTCGTTGTAATAGAGCATCGACGCCTCGTCGGTATCGATTATGAGACAACCCTCCTCAAGAATAAGGTCCTTATCTGAAAAGGACAATTGAAGTTGATGGCTTTAATTTTGAGCTCTTGGTAATGTCGCTTTTTTACTGTCCCTCGATGACTACATTTACGAGAAACAATATTGGGACGGGTCTTCTGCCTCACATAATGTTCTCTATTTTTGTTTTTCCAACTTTCCCTGAACGGAAAAAACATATGTCGCAATACTTTATGTAGTTCGCACTAATGAATAAATGTGATCAAAACGAGGTTTTCTGTTTTCTTTCCTCTTTTTTGTATAAAGAAAATATCGCATATCATTTTACAATTATGTTAATGGAATCATTAAGTGATAATTGTTTGGCAATAATACATAACCTGAAGTTGCTTATGGGGGGGCTTAGTTGTTAGTTTTACGGAGCATAACCCCACACACAATAGTGACTGCGGTACCGCACCGTGCTCATGTTTTCTTGGGGCGTGACTCAATGCAAAAGGAACGATCATTTTGGCATAATGAAATTGTATGCAGCAGCAGTCTATACTGGTCCAAAAAGTGTCATCTACTTACATTTTGTTCAGTTCATAGTAAAAAAAAAAATTTAAAACTCACAAAATACCCAACACCCCCTTATCCCCAAAATACACAACTTTGGCCCTAAAAGCCGAATAGAGTGCTCATTCTGTATTATTAAAGACATTTTTGAAAGTAACAGTTTTTGTAAACCTGATACATTTAGGAAAGAACCTATTTGAAAACCGATTGTTCTACCCACGTTCAACTGTTGACTTTAATGGCTAAACCTGCAGACGACAGAACGATAGTTATACCAAGCGTAATTTTAGATTCGTTTCTTTCGATGCCAAAAAACAGCCACATTTATATTACCACAAATTAACAAAATATCCGAAAGAAAAGAAATGCTCATTTGGCTGTCTGCAATAACGGTCTCTTCATTGTTCAACATTCAATGCCGTCCAGCGCACATTGTAACAGTAATGAATCTGTGATAAATCATTTTGTGCGGTCGAGACAGCTTGAGGCCAGTTGTCGGTTAAGAGGATTCACGAAGCTATCAAAAATGACGGAGAGGTTGTTTTTCCGTGTCATTGTTGTCGAGGAATCTCTCGTCTGCGTATCATGATGAGAGAGATGGCCTGTCCATGCGCGGGTGCATGCATTGCCATCTTGTATATGATCGATCAGTGAAGGAAATAGGTGAAAGTACCGTTATTGCTTTGAAAACTACTCTCATGAAAAAAAATTCTGATGATATGAACGTGTAGCTATTTTAGCGGTTCCCGCGGCGACGACGCGCTTTGCCCATGTAATTTTATTGCAGATGAGATAAATAGTTATACTACAGAGTGTATCAAAAACAAAACAGGAAACCCAGATGTAAAAGTAAATTATAAAATATCTAATAAATAAGGTTCAAATAAGTTAAAGATCATGTGAAACACCAACGTGTCCTCTTTCTAAAATCGCTTTCAACCTTTGCATAACAAACCAGCCAGCAACACGGGCGTCGCCAGGATTTTTTTAGAAGGGGGCAAAACATCTTGTTGCCAAAAAAATGCCTGTATTTCTCAACACATTCTCGATTTATCAGTTTTAGAGGGGGGCAGGGACATTTTGCCCCCCTCTCCCCCACCATTAAATTTACACCACTATGACTTCGCGCCTCTTTTTCTTTTCTTTTTTCTCTTTTTTTTTCTTCCTTTTTTTTTTTTTTTTGGTTGCTTTTCCAGGGAGCCCCCCTCGCGACGCCCATGGCCAGCAATCTTAGCCAGGTAAAACTTGGCCCATTACAGCTTTTGACCCTTGACAGAATAACGATGAATGCGCAGTCATCCGTGGCCACAGACACACAATCAAGGTATCATTGGAACGAGGACACATTGGTGCTTCACATGATATTTTACTTATTTAAAATGTTTATTAGATTTTTATATAATTTACATTTGCATCTGGGTTTACTTTTTTAATACACCCTGTTTATATATATATATATATATTTAAGACTATGCAGAACAATGCGAACAGCCTATTCCCCATCACAGATGCACGCCGGCAACTTGGAACAGTATGTTAACATTTGAATGAATAGGAGAGAGTAGTACGGAATATAAATAATTTCATCATGTTTCTATTTTATACCAGGCTAACAGTATCGATGTAAGTTTTCAAGAACAGTATTTTGACAGTCGTTTATTTAAAGGGCTCCTCAAGCTGTTCGATTTTTATCGGTTTATTTCCTTCTGTTAGCAAAACCCTAAAAGCGTTTGACCTTATTAGTGACAAGTTGTATATGATTAACGAGTAGAATAATCGGCTTGTTTCTGTTCACTATTTCCTGGTTCAAGTGCCTTGTACTTTCACACCTGGCTCACGAGTTTCTACCAAAGTGTCTCTTACCGCCCTCTGGTAATGGACAAAACAACCCTAGTATAAAAGGGTCAAGGAGGCCTAGCATTACATGCTGCGATGTAGGTTCAATACGTATTCGCTCTTTGCACGGAATCACCATTTTTTGTAAAGATAAAAGTGCGGCCTGGCTTTGGGCGTTGGACCCATAACGAGGTCGCACTTTTATCTTTACCTATAACAAAAGGTCTTTGGCGTCGTTACTTTTGCATGTTGGTTATTGAACTATGACGTAACAAGACAAAACAGGCCTAGCACACTCTAAACATAGTGCTTAGCTATTAAACACTTTTCTTTTACCCACGTTTTCCCACATGTTTAGTCTGAGATAAGTTTAGGATTTTGCACAGTATATGAAAGCCTGATACTGCCATTAATAATTCATACAAAAGTCAAATATATCTTTAATGTTCGTTTTTCGTCGACCGATGATAATGAAAATGTGATCAATGTGAGCATTAGGCTGTCAACCCGATAAGTCATTTGTATTTACTTTTACAATGTATATTAGATGGTACTAATGGGCAGATGTATACGTGCCTAAGCATGTCACAGACATCCATAAAATCTAAACACGTCGTGGATTTAAACATGTTTCAACAGTGGGTACAAACAAGTGTTTAGAAATGTGTTTGAACTCTAAACACTGTTTATACAGTGTAAAGCTGGTCCCAGTCAAAGTGGCCCGCTATTCACTATCTTTTCATGCGTGTAGCATACGCAATAGGATATATAGGCCGAGTTTATCCAGTTTAAATTGGCGATATACGGGGTAATCCTATTTCAAACTTCTGGGCTAATGTGCACAAGTGACGGACAGTCAGTCAGTGAGTCGGACAGTTACATAGAGGACTGCTTGGCTCTCTCTCTGGAGCCCGCAAATTATGCGCTCGAGTCCCGCAGATCGCCAGGGCAGCCTTTGAGATCTTGCATTATGTACTGTTTCTTTATTTCTTAATTAGAAAAACACTTGATGAAATCTAGCTGTTTTGTTAAAAAATTGAATTAACCAGAACTGAATTTCCCATAATACCGTTTACATGGCATAGTCTGAACTAAACTAGGACAAACAATCGACCTGCCTTCCATTCACTTGACAAAACTTGTCGACCTTTGCATGGTTCTATTTTTAATGGAAATTTGTCAACAATGTACATTTTCGTTATTTTGCAATCGATCACGCGCACGAGTCAGTAAATTAATATCAGTGTCGAACGCTCCATTTGAAAAACAAATACATGCACCACCATGTATTAAGTGAGGAACATAAATAATCACTTACCATCTATCATTGCCGTGCATTCGTTCGCGATCATGATGACCTGAATAAAAGATAAAATGTGAATTTATTACAAAGGGCCTATATAACCAGACTGAGGTCTCATTATCGAAAATATATAAGATGACAAAGAGTTTGTAAACTACTTTTGTATATTTTGTAAAACCGTAGCGGTTTTTTTCTAACAAATAAAAAGTTACATTTCCATGCGCATTCCCATGGACAGACACCAAACCGTTTGAAATATCGATAAACGCTCGCCATCGGAAAGTCTGCATTTAGGACTTATTAACAACAAGCGTCACGGCGGTTCTTAGCAGAATCGATGCAGTAATAAGGGGCCGTATCATAAGTCCGACGCCTCATAAGGCCGACAATGGACAAACGCTGTTTCGGACTTATGAGGCGTCAGAGCTATGAGGCGTCGGACTTATGTGGCGTCGGACCTATGAGGCGAAATTATGCCTCGTAATTCTGACGCGTCATAAGTCCGACGCCTCATAAGTCCGAAATTTGGACTTATGGGGCGTCAGACCTATGAGCCGTCGGACATATCAGCGGACGTGTAAGTCCAAAACAATATGAGCGTGTTTTTTTGGTCTTGTTTATTTGTTATTTGTTTGTGTTGGTTTTTTATATATAGAAAATGGCGGCGGACACGTCATTGGAAAAAAAAGTGCTGAAATACTTCATTTAATTGAGACACAATTACCAAGAACATGTTTCATAGCTCGGAAGGATTACCAGCTTTTACACGTGCATATCACAGTCATTTTGATCTACAAGTAAATATATAAGACTACATGTTCCTCGAAATATTAACTTGTCATTCCATCTTCTTCATTCATTCCATCTTCTTCATCTTCTTTAAAACCCATTTCAAGGGTCTGTACTTACCGAGCATACCAAGATTGTCGTCAATACTTGAGCAAGCTCCATTGTTACCAGCAGTGTGGCTCAGCTCAGTCCCCAAATCACGATTGAGCTCTTGCTGTCAGTACAGCTGCATTGTTCTTGATCGGTTTTACTTCGCACTTGTAAAAAAAACCGACTATGGTTCCACCAGGGATAGTTAAATTAATAGGAGTACCAATTTGTCCTTCACTGCACTGCGCGATGTCCACATTTGCCGAGTTCCCTGAACGAATTGTGCACAGAAAAAGAAGCTCCTGTAAAATTTCAATTAAATTCTAGAGCAGAGATCGATATATGATTTCGGCTCTGAAATGAGGCGGTGTCTTTGAACACCCGCATGCGATCTGATACACAACGAACTGTCTGACATTAAGCGCGTTTTAAAGTGCAGAGCATCTATGCTCTAATGTATGTGACCTTCACATACAGGTCTGGTGACGCCTGCGCGCTCCGACGTGGGTGATTATTAAAATGCAGACATTGATGGCGTCAATAATGTGAAATGGTATAGTTTTCCATAGGTATGATCCCAAATTAATCAAGAGTCAAATGAAATGGAAGGGAAAACGATAAAACTATTCAATTTTAGTGGTATGATTGTTCGTAAAGACTCTTTCCGTTTCATCATTATAGCTGCATGATATCTCGCTAAATGGCTTCTGTCTTAAATGTTTCAGAATGAAAAAAGATAAACCAAAAAAAAATCTGCGAAAGGTAAAGTTTTTTTCATGAAATAATTTTTCCTTTACATGTATTTATCATTGCCCTGTAATTTAAATATGATTTTTCTTCAAATGGTACATTAATGTACTACAATTACCTCTCTCTAACCAAGAGTATATGAGGGTAGAACACATTGTGATGATCTTCCAATTTTTTTCAAAGGAGGTATTTTGTCTAATATTCTTTTGTTTGTGATCCGACTTGTGTTGAACTGGGAATTGGAGATGTACTTTTTGAATTGACTAGTGATGGACTTATACTTATACTTTAAAATTTGCATTAGCACACAAACCAAAAGGGAGCCAAAATACCCTTGAAAATGGCCACACACACGAAAATTGAAAAGAAAGTTAAATTGAACACAAAGGTGCATTTTCAAGGATTGCATTACAAAAACAACATTGCATAGGTCCTTTAACGTCAATGGGGATGAACATCGAGTGGTCTTGTGGAGATTTTCATGTGCTGTTATTTTCTCATCTCTTGGGGATGTATGGATACATGTACATATTGTGGGGACTTAATTTAAACTGTAGTAATTGTCGTTCTCAAGACTTACAGACGAATCCGAGCACGTGATCACTGTACACTCACGAGGCCCCCTTTAATGGAGAAACCATTGCACACGCTATTGTACAAAGCAACTACCCCATTTAACAATTATAGTAGCACAATGCTTTTGCCATTGAAGGGGCCGTCGTGATAGAATTAACAGCGTGCTGAGATTGGCCTATAGAATAAAGTTCTCATTTTTTTCTCTCAAATACTCATCCAAATTCTAAGAGATGCTTATATCAATGCCAAAGCTTAAATATTGTGGGTGTTTTTGTGTGTGAAAAGCCAGTATCGACGTAAGTTCCACTCCGATAACACTAATGTTCAAGGCCGTCATTTCAAAATGACAGATAAATATTTCACACCGCAATAACAATTTGGATGCATGGAGACGCGATCAGTCATAGAACGACATTTAGAAGCAGAATGAGATAGAAAACAATTGTATTCTACGAAATTCACCGCCTGTCTATTATGACTGCAAAGTGACAAATGTTGGCATTATGGCATACATTGTGGTGTTTTTGTTTAGCGGGGGTGGGTTGGGGAATACACGAATTAGAAATTTCGGTTTCATGTCTATAATACATGTAATGTACATCGACTAGGGTCCATTTCGCAGTTGGCACTTCACTTTGGAGCCTCATTTATACCTGCAGGTAGCTCGCTTAATTGGTTTCGAACAATAAGAAGCTTTTTTCCGTTTTCTCTCAATTCTGAACGGATGACTGGCCCTTTTCATCGGTGATGTTTTGTTGTGTTTTAGGCATAATATTCGATTCCGATCGACAGGTTTTTTTCCCGACAGCTAGATTGTTTAGACTTAACCCAAGACCAGTGACATGATGACGTTTGAGTACGTACTGCCGAGTCTTCCGTGCAGTAGTGGATCTGCCCCCCCCCCCGTTCATCCGCTGAAACTTTTTTATACCAGTAAAATGGGGCCAAAAGTAATACAGATTGACTCAACGTTCCTAAAGTTATTCTCAAATTGTCTTAGAATGGGGGAGGGGGGTTGCATGCCCCCGGACCTCCTATATATAGCAGGGGCACGGATTCATTCAAATGTCGAAACCCCTCCCCCCCCCCTCCCGTCCCCATGGTTTCCGAAAAGCTAGATCCGCCCCACTGTGTACTTGACCTCGGCAGTAATGACGTAACACAACGGCGGGAAATTTACTACTGATTAATATTTTTAGGTACCGGTAATACACCAGTAAAGTCAAGTTAACTAAAATATTACAATTACAGCTTAAGTTAGCTGCATATCTTTTAGACAAAGGATTAAATGAGGCATATTACGCAATCGTTTCTCACAAACAATCTCTCTGAATACATGGAATATCGTGCATAAAATAATATCTCTTGCATTTAAAGGTTGATCACGATAATAGTCAATAAACATTACATGAAAGAAAAGGAGACTAGATGTACTGCACGGGTAGACTTTACCAATTGAATTTATATTTAATTCTTCAACCTCAACACTCACAAACGAAAACAATTAGTACTTAAATTTGCGTAACACGCTTGATTAATCACAGAATCATCATACCTGGAAACCATTCATTCACACGTCTACTTTCTCTCTACAAAATACATTAAAAAGCACCAATTAAAATGTTAAGAACAAATAACGTGAGTTGAAAATGTTGGTTAAAAGAAAACAGGCAGAGCGGAAGAAATGCAAGATGGATGCCTACGGTTCCGTTTAGGTGAGCACTGATGGCAAGTTGAAACTTCAAGCTTAAGCCAGTTAGTTGCAGAAGAGGCCTGCGGCAAAAGTCATGGAGCTGTACCCAGTAAAGATTTGCTGAGCAAACGCTGATTACCAGCCAAAATATTTTATTGCGTATGACTGGTTATCAGCCAGCCGATTTCTGCTTTCCACACATATTTATTTTGTAATACGTTTCTGCTTTAGCTCTGTGAATAGGACCCAGTTGTCGCAAATCTGCGAATACCTTACAAGGAGAGGGCCCCTTGTGAAACTTCGTTACAATATGCAGGGTCGGATCCAGCTGTGGCTCAAAGAGCGTATAGCATTCAGGGGGGGGGAGCAGCATGTTGTACTTTTTTCTGCATGATGTTCCTATTTTTTGCGGCCAAAGGGGGTTAGACCCCCAGATCCGCCACTGATAGGGCTATTGTAGCCTGCACGTTTATAATCAACACCTTTTGCACATTGTAGGAGTACCAACATCAGAAAACAAATAAATTATGGCAAATAAAAAAATCAAACTTCTGATAAGGCAGTTTCACTTACAAAAATAAAATACACTAAAAAGATCATTTAGATCTGCGTTTTGGCAAGTGTATATCAATAGATCCACAATCGAGAGAAAATAATACAAATGGTACATGTAGATGTGAAGGCAATTAAGGATGGGCTGGGCAGTACTATTGCATAACACTGACAAATTAAAACAGCTGAAAATGTTTAACAGATGAGCTGACTGAAGAAAAAAATTGAAGATTATTATAAAACCAATTAAGATAAAGCTTTAAAAATACATATTCAGCTGAAAATGAAATTTAAAAAATATAAAGGAACTAAGTGTTTTCTTAAATATATAAGTACAAATCGTAATTGTTTTTAACTCAAATTGTTTCAGCATTCGAATAACTCATGTGGATATTTATGGCTATAAAAAGACGCACGTTCCATGTCACAAGTTCTCTTGTAAGAAAGTTACCAAATGTTGCCTAACTTTAGAGTGATTTCATAAGTACTTGCACCTAAACAACACATTAGATCAATCTAACTATACATGTAAAAAAAGTAGTACCACTGCATCACACCGACAAATATTCAAAATAGTGAACCAATAGAGCGTAAACCAATAGAGGCGCTGTGAGCTTGTTATTGCGCGGTACAAATACACTCTCTATAAATGTACTCTGTTTTACAACCACTGTATGGCCTTTAGGGGACACTGTAGCATTATGCCTCAGCCCCTATTTAGAGGCAACAGTTTACTGGGGCTAGGGGTCCTTCATGTTGGGGGCAATCATTGTGCGCAAGTCTATGGGAATATCTCTCTAGGGACCCATTATCAGTAATTATAATTATTATTAGTAATAGTATTAGCAATAGAGAGTACAAAATGCATCTACAAATTACAGCTCGGAAGTTAAATACCCCCAATAACAGGCCCTGAAAATCACTGTTAATGATTCCCCTGTGAAGTAAGTTAAATTGAGTCTAAACCTTTCCATTTTTTTTATATTTAACCGGAGTACATATACAACTTCAGGTCATGGTTCTTTTTTGCTGCAGGCATGCATTTGTTTTGCAAAAGGCAGCAGTACAAATCAAAACAATGTATACATTCTTGAAGGCAGTTCATGTACAGACTGTCTAATCCAGTTTTAAAAAATAGGTAAAAATTGATGACATTAAATGTGGAATTTTGTGACCTTCTTTTAAACAAAATGTCACTCGTCTTTTGGGGTTTTTTTGGAGCAATTTATCCAATATTATAATAAATAATTGGCGAGCTACAAATAATTCTAGACAAACGCAGCATCAAAATGAAATAACTTTTCTCTCTTTTGAGAAACTTTTGCAATAACTTTTGGTGCAAAGGTCTTTCTTTTCAGCATGAAATCATTTTAGCTTAGTTTTTCCCCTATAAACCTTTGAAGAACAATCCATTTCAACAACAACCACAACACCATTCATGCATATAAATTTAAAATATCTAATAAACATGTATTTCAAAAAATGTTAATTCTGACACTCATGAAAAAAAGGGAATTCTTAGAAAAAAAGTTAATGGTGGTATGTTCTAGATAAAAAAAGTGTGGCAATATATAACTTCAAAAAAAAATTGCACAATCCGTCTCTGTTCAATTTCAGGGTGTTCCCCAAATAGCTTTATCTACCAAAATGTGTCAAAATGTTGTAGATTTTGCAAGGATTTCCACTCCTTCATGAAACAGCCCATCCTACCTCAGTACAAATATATTTTAATTTTCCTGAAGTTGGGCTATTTACAATGCATGCACCACCAAGAGTTTGCCACGGAGAGTTAATTTTTCCCAGGGTATCGGGGAGATGGTCAACAAATTCGCAATGCGGTTTATTTGAAATTGTTAGTTTGTCTAGTCAGTAGTTTCGTAAGCATATGATTCGAACATCTATTTTGCCCTTTTCTTTTTATCAATACGTTTCTTTCTTTTTTTGGAAGGCGGCAGAACGGTATGCCCCAATCTTTAACAAATTAGCTCAAGTTGTCTACTGATACTCGTTCAAATGGGCCATGTTTTGTCGACCGTAAACTTGAAAAATGGACTCTCTGTGGCAAACTCTTGGTGGCACACTGCATTGTGAATCGCCCAAATTGAATCAGGAATACTTCTGAGACAAAATATAATCTATATTTTTTTACACTGGTAGCGCTGCATGCAATTTTATGGAAGAATTACCAAAAGGGGCAGCAAATAGTTTGAATGACCAGCCTCAAGGACTGAGAGAAAGTATCACTCAGAAAGTATAACCATGTTGTTTAACTCCTACCCATGGGTTTTCATTGTTTCTTTTTTTCTGTAGAGTAGACCATGTATTAAATAGAAGTCTACAAACAACATAGAGGTTTCTGTGCAGTGAGGCAAGCAGTGTAGTAATCAATTCCATCACAATACCTCACAAGTACTCACAAGTCATTCAGTCCAAATTCAAGTTAGGGCTGTGCATCGGAACCAGGTACCGAGCACCCGACTGCTGATGTCAGGAACCGGTTCCAGATTATGGAATCGAGTACCCGTAACCAACTTTACATACTACTTTGTAACTTCTAAGACAATGAAAACGAAAGGTTTTGAATATCATTTGTGGAGATTGTGAGACTACATGTGTATGGAAAAACAAAACAGCTTCACGATTATGACGCTTGTGACAATTGCAATTTACACCGTAAAGCTTCATATTGAGCTCACTGTACACATTTGCATCTTGCTGTATTGAAGCACCGATGTGGTAGTATTATCATGCCGACCTTTATGAACAATCTGTACAGCAACTGTCGAGACTTAAATTTTGGGATTTATTACTTTAAAGGGCACCGAGGTACCCGTGTGTTTTTCAACCGGGTACCTGACTCCCGTGCTACCAGTAAATGCATACCCCTAATTAAAGTCACAAGCTCATTTTCAAATGGACTGTGAACAATGTAATCCCTTGTTATTGTTCATCCACTGTTACTTGTGAGCCAGACTTGTGAAAGGACTTGTGAAAGACTTGAGAATTACTTGTCACCCAACTTGTGATTTTTGGACTCCACTACAGCACTCAACCCAGGGCCCTCATTGACACTTGTCTTTCGCTGTTTGGCCAGCAAATAGATACTGTAACTTTTGTCCAATTTGAAGTAATGAATAAGACATGTTACTTCCTACATGTGGGATAGACACTGCATGACTAGATCCTCCAACGTCGGCATTTTAACAGGACCTGCCATGTCTTGCTTCACGTACCGCGTCAATCGGCTCTCAAGATCCCTCTTGTCAAGTTGCAACCTCCACCGGATGCCTATCAGAATCTGCAGCAAGGGTAAGAGAAAAGGGTTTGTCTCGTCTTTACCAATGGTATCCCAGGCGGCCTCTGCATACCCATGGACGTGAGCCTCCCCTTCCTCTAGCGACATGTAAGCCACTATGAGCGCACACTGAGTCCGAGCCGTGTCCGGGTGCTCAGAACTGAGCATCTTCTCTTGAAGGTGAAGAGTGTTCTGCAAGAACGGCACCGACTCCTGAAAGTCACCTCGCGCCATGTAGCGGTAGGCGATCCGCAGGTCATGATTGTAAAAGAAGTCCTGGTATTCTTCAGACAACCGGATGCACTCATACTTGTAGATGGAAGTTAGGAAGGTCTCGAAGGCTCGACTGCGCTCCGCGATGAAGTCATGCTTGAAGTTTCCCGTCAGGGTTTTCCTGGGGAATACAATGTTCTCCATGACCCGGGGGAATCGTTTCCGTAAACTACTGTTCAACTTGTGGAAATCAGAATATCTCCTCTCTATGGTGGCTTGTGAGGTGTCGCTCTTGATCGTTCTTAGAACAGCCACGGTATAAAGCTGAAGAAACAATGGGAAGTTAATCAAATAAAAATAGTAAATGTATTCTGTGAGCTACATTGTACCTCCGTTTGATCATTTCTCAAATTAAACGAGAAAATTGTGATCTCTGGTCCTCTTCCAGGGTCTCTTTACTTTTGTTTGCATAAAATATTCGCAATACACAAGGCCCGTTGCCATGGCAGCATAACAATGAGGCAAAGAGTGCTAGGGTGTCCCCGTTTCTATGCTACATGTATGTATCACATTGTGGTACCTAGAGCCATGGGCATCGCCAGGATTTTTTCTAGAGGGGGGCAAAAAAAATTTCTCAACACATTCTCGATTTATCAGTTTTAGAGGGGGGCAGGGACATTTTGCCCCCCAGCTCATTATTTACCACACCACTTTCTCGCGCCTTTTTTTTTTTTTTTTTTTTTTTTGTTTGGGGGACAGTGCCCCCTGCCCCCCCTCGCGACGGCCTAGAGCCAGAAGTAGGCAATTTACATGAACTCAATAGTCTTTTTCTACTTTGAAAATATGTGAATCTATTACAATCAACCACCCTGCAGGAAACCAGTGGCATACTAAAGGGGCATCAAGTCTATATTGTAAAGTAATGGTGGCTAGGCTGTTCCTTCCCCATTCCTGCAAAAACCTCCCGAAGACCAGAATCTGTTGGTATTAACCCTAACCTTCCAAAATCCTCTTTGCAACATGGGGGATTCTGTAGGATTGAGGCTATGTGGTAAAATGTGTGGCTGATTTTGGAGGATGCACTGTGTCAAGGTCTTGGGCCAGACCTTGTGCTGTTTATGCTCAGCCGTGCATAAATGTAGGCCTAGATTATACTTGAAATCCTCCGCACTGCTCCAGGATGTCACTGGCTCTGCCTTAACATATTTACAGTAAGTGCTGGAGGATTTTGCAGGATTGAGGCAGTGGTCACCCCTCCAAGGACCCCATTCAAGAAATAACGGAGGACTTTGCAAGACTGAGGCTGAATGCAATTTTACACATGGATGCAGTTGGAGGATTTTGCAGGATTGAGTTTACATCCCAGCAAAAAGGCCTACGAAGTAAAGGTTAAGGATCTGGGAGAATTTGAAGCTGATATGCCTTTGTCTTTTACCCCTTACTTTTTTAAACCACAGATGATGAGGATGTCATGTCCAGCTCATGCTACATGTACAGCGTGTGTCAATAAAAACGCAGGATTCAAAGCAATTTTTTTTCTGAGAAAATTATGCTACTGGTGTGCCTAATTTGATAATTTGATGAATAATTTCATCATCTTTGAGATTTTTTTTTTTTTTGGGATTGGACTTTTGGTCAAAAAAAAAAGTTATGACAAGTTTTGTGAAGCCCTTCTGAAAGGTTGGTTGGATTCAATGACACTTAACTAACGACCAGTTATGTACAATGGTATGCATTGAAAAAAAACAAAACAAAACAAAACAAACTTTTGAACATAAGATTGATATAAGTCAATCTTATAAATTTACTAACATTACATCATTTGTTTCAAGCATCATGAAATATCTGACATATCAAATAATATTGATTGATGTGGACTAAAGCCACAAATAGCTTCCTCCTGCCACAAATGTCTTTTTTGTGATCCACAAATACTTTCACCTTCATTATATTCAAAATTTCACATCAGTGATGTGACTCACACATTTCACCACTCAGACCAGCTTGGACCTTCTTTTCCATCTTCAAAATACATTGATGATGGAAGCAAAATGAAATGAGATAGGAAGAGTAGGAAAGAGGAAGGGAAAAATTATTGAGATTAGGATGGTTGATATTATGATATTATTATTATCTAATAATCCTTTGTTTTTTCTGACACCTTTATTTTCTGTAGTTCAAACATAGCACTGCATATTTAAAGCCCAAGTAAGAAAGGTGGAGTAATTGCATCAGCATCCATCATCTATTTGCACCCAACTGCTTACCACAAATCTGTTGCTGCCATCTCTCATTGTTTTAGCTGAGACAACCTCAAAGATGGTCCTCCCGGGATGAAACTTGTTGGCCTTGGAGCCAACTTGAAGACTATGGACACTGCCGACACTGTCCGCATTGGATGCTGCATTTGTGAGGAGATCAATTATGTATTTATAAACTCAGGGGATTAGGGTTATGACGGCTGAAACGGTCGTGACAGATGGAGAGTTTCTGATGGCTAGGTATCCTGTTATGCCTATCCTGTTTTTCCCCAATACTTCATTAATATATTAATCCTGTTATTAAATGTCTGCCACATCACGATCGGTAAGTTTCGTCTCAATTTAGTCACGTTACTTGCGATAAAGGGTTGAAAGGGGCAATTTTGGACTAACACTATGAAAAATGCAGAAGTGTATATTGTGCAGTTTAGAGCAGGGGAAATCGAAGCTAATCATGTTGGACAAATGTTGAGTCATGTGATGATGTTCTACCAGGTTTGTCACATCAATCATCCATCATGTTCATTGATAGGTTTGAAATGAATCCTACTCTTCCCCTGTAATAGATTCACAAAAGTTCTATAGTTACACATATGAATGCAATCATTGCTCTACTTCCGGATTTTTTCTAGTTCTGAATCACTCCAAATAAAAACATACCTCTTTTGGATTGGTCTCCAGTGATACTGGTGACCAGAGATTTGGTCTCCAGTGATACTACAATGGGTTTTTTTCGGACAAATTCGTTTTGAAAAGAAAACTGTAAGCTTCTTGATACACAAAGAACTCTTCGTTACAATCTCTAGAGAAGGAATTTTGGCCAGGTTTCTGACTCGCACTTTGACATGTTTGGACAGTTTGAAGAAAAATCATGGGAGCTGCAAATCGACGATAAATGTTCTCCTCTTCACTCAGAACGTGTGATTTAAAATATTTTTTCCGTACTCTACAGTCGTATATATACTCTTGCATTGAATGTTTGTTGAAACAAAATAAGTTGTGGAGCAAGGTAAGCTGAATCACATGGCACCAACCGTAAACCGCGTAGGAAAATCGTAATTTCTACCCCAAGAAACTGTTCAAAAATAACCAAAAAAAAGATGTCATTATATTGAGAGAAGTTTACTTTAGGTTGAAAAGGTCATTTTGAGTAACAAAAAAGTGAAAAAACACCCTAACTCCAATTGGATCGAATCTAAACAGGGGCCCTACACTACCACTACATGATCGCCAAACTACACCCATTTCACTTGAAATTCGTTGATTAGTTGAGCCGAAAGCAGACTGATTAATATTTGTGATCCGGAACTAGGAAAACGATTGTACCTTTACGACGCGATGCATCACCGGTTGCACCGCGCCGTACCTCCCCGTCACTATCCTCATCATCGGCAGACACGTCACCGTCATTGCCAAGAAGGGCGGAACTCCGGAACGACAGCCGGCCAGTGAATTGCAAATCAATGTCCTCACTCCCCAGTTCACTTTCGTCCGTCGAACTCACAGGATCGTCGATGCTCACATCACAGGCAATCTTTCTCAGCTTCGAAGCCATAATTAACAGCTAACGATCTGAATATTTTGGAGGAAACGCAGCATTCGTTTTCATCGTACTGTGCGGTGACAGTCCGCCGCCATGTTGATTAGTGGACTTTAAAGTGATGCGTTTGTTGTGATTAGGTTCTTGTCTCCAATAAGCCCTCCTCTTCTCCACCCGTGCGCCCCCCCCCCCCCCCAAAAAAAAAATCATAATGCACAAACCGACAGGGAAGTCTATTCATTGTTCAGCGTAAGTTAATTTATGAGCCAAAAAGAAAATTAGCATTTCACAAAAAATTATTTCAACCTTAAATGACGGAAAGATCTCAGCAGAAATCAATGTCAAGTCAAATTTCTGTTGTTTTTTTCAATCCGCATCGTAAAAAAAGATGAGAGGAAAACAATTATAGACATGGAATAACTAGTGTTTGATATGAAAAGCCTAATACAGATTACCTAGTGTTCATTAATTAAAGAAAAAGAAGATAAAAAGGTGAGTGTCGAGTTACCCCAGCGGGCACGCACCCCTTGGCCACCAGTACTTTACCGGTGAGGAGTGCGCTGAGTGAAAAGCTTCTGTCTCTATTCATTACCACTAGGCCACGGCTCACCCGACATTAACAGGGGAAAATTGCAAATATAAACACACAGACAAAATGCTTGCGCAACTGATAATGTGAGTCATCGTTCACTGGACCGAGCCCGATATTCATGGAGGATCCCGCGTCTTCAGTTTCGGTGACATTCGTGCGCCGTATGGTGGCGCTATACACCGAACGAGAAATAAGTTGCTGCACCAGATCCATCAGATCTAATAATTACATGCACTCTCATCCCGCGGTCCCACTATGTATAATTGGCTTGATTTTGCTCCTGACTTCTGAGTTGTAGCTCAGTGGTCGGATTAAGAGACTAAGCATATTCTGTACTCATCCATAACCATCAGTTAGGGTTCGAGCTCGCTGGGTCATCTTAAAAATCAAATAATTATAATCTTTTTGTATACTATATTATTATATTTTTTTAAATCCATTTTGATATTAACATTAAGAGCTTCTTTGACACTATTGTCCAATTCAATCTTCAATCAGTATTTCAAGTTCGTTATCCTGCATTAACTTGTTTATTTACGAAGAGTACCAGAGAAACGCAGACAGGAGCGCCCACGTTCGACGTTACGTGATGCAAATAACACAAATTTCGATTAAATTTCGAATTTTGAATGCCCGAATGAACAAGTTTAATCGTATCAATTTGAAGAGACGCAAATTTACGTTTTTCTGTAAATTTTCTCATAACTGTCAAAAT
Organism: Patiria pectinifera; assembly: GCA_029964075.1. NCBI lineage: Eukaryota > Metazoa > Echinodermata > Asteroidea > Valvatida > Asterinidae > Patiria > Patiria pectinifera. The sequence goes on along the minus strand of CM057141.1, from coordinate 23,882,970 downwards.
TTTGTCATGTGCTTGAACTAAGTAATAATATTATATGCTGTACTTTTATCCCCGATTGTAAATGTGACTTCGTGACATCTGTCTGTTTGTGCAGTATATTCCCAATTGGGTTTTTTTTTGGGGGGGGGGTGGAGAAGAGAAGTGCTTATTGGAGACATTTAAAGAACCAAGTCACAACAAACGCATCACTTAACTTCACAACCTCGTCCCCAGGGTGTCGAGCACTACGCGCCCATCACTACCTGCTCTCTCACCCTGGTATTGGATCATTTGCATGTGCAAGATTTTTGAACAGGTGCATATAAGTCTGTTAACAGTAAACTGTAAATTGATTTCTTGGTAAACAAAATAATAATTAAAAAGAAGGAAATATCTCAGCAGAAATCGTTCAGGCAAATCTCTTTTGTTTTTCAATCAGCATCATAGAACAAAGAAAGAAAAGAAAAGAAATTGATACAGACATGGAATTTTGTTTAATAAAAATATTACAAATTGCCTATTCATTAATTTAAAAAATAAAATAAAAAGGTGAGTGTCGAGTTACCCCAGCGGGCACGCACCCCTTGGCCACCGGTACCTTACCGGTGAGGAGTGCGCTAAGTGAAATGCTTGTGTCTCAATTCGCAACCACTAGGCCACGGCTCACCCGATATTATCATGGGAAAATTGCAAATATATACACACCGACCAATGATTGTGCAACTGATGGTAATTAGTGTGAGTCATCGTTCAAAGTTCATTCACACCCATCGCCTGCGGCTTTTGTAAGCCGCACGGTGGCGCTATACAATAAAAACTTCGCTCGTACCCTCGCCCTTGCAGGGCGGGGGGGGGGGGGGGTACGGGCGAAAATCAAAACCTTATTATTCCGCATTTCTGCGTGTTGGGTCCAGACCAAAATAAACTGCCATAGACCCCAATGATAAATGCCCCCACTTCAGAAATTCAGGAAAAATACTCACAACTCTCCAAGGTGTTTGAGACACACATCAAATGAATGCTTATTTCATCATCTTTTATTCTCTTATCTAATTTCTTTGGGGTAATCTCATGACTTTTGGGAGAAATTTCCATCCAAAGATGATCACCCCCTAAAAAAGGTTGAAGCCCATCGCCATTTTGAAAAGCGGTGCCTACACTCCATTGCAAAATAGAGCGCTTTTAGGGCCCAATTTCATCCAAATTTCACAGAAATACAACCTCACGGTCCGGTCCTGTGCACGGCTTCCTCCTTATTTTTTTGCAAACCCTCAAGTTCATGGCCCACAATATGCTCAAAGAATTTAAGGGCATGCAGATCGTGATTTGGCCGGCGAAGGCAATTTCGGACCGATTTACTGGCCTGCACCCTGTTGCATCCTCTGATCTGCATTATTAGACTGGTCCCCCCCCCCTCCCATAAATATGGGGACCGGTAGCTAGTTCCCATTTAAGACCATTGAAGCGCAATTAAGTTGCGCAACTAGTCAAGCATTTCAACTGCAGGTTCAAAATACTGAAAAGTAGTGCCCCTCTTTTTATTGATAGTTTGCCAAGACACTTTCTATTGTTCAGCGAAAAATCGAAGCTCACACAGCACAAACCGCACTATAGGGTGCACGCCTGTAAATAGGCTAAAAATCCGTCCGCCGAGCTTATGAATAAAAGTTATACCCTCGAAATATTCTATATTACAGAGTTTTGAGAGCCATACAATTGAGGAATTGAAGAGATATGGTAATGAACCTCTTGCCCGGACTTGGAGCTTCCAATTCTGAGCATTTTGGATGCTATTGGGCTCGAAAGAGGCGCTACTTTGTCATGTTGTGGAGGGATCGTTTTTCAAGATGGCTACTTTTCCGCTTTGGGGAAAATAGGGGTCGTCTTCTTTTGGCGAGAATCTCTCGAAAAGTCAATGGTCAACCCACCAAAAAATGAAAAGAAAATGAAAGATGACACATTGATCATCATTTTTCTGTGCAGCTTGAATACCTGTGAGAGTTCTGAGTATTTTTCAAAGAATTTTGAATATGCGCATTTAGCACTAGTGTCTATGGGTTTTTTTGGCAGGGTTGCACCCATTAGTGGTAGCCTTGTTACCATTTTGCAATAGGCTGGTTCCGCGCTAACATTACCGTTGTGATTATGTATTCAGGGGGCGGGAGTCAGACCTAGACCACATGAATATATTTTGCATGCATTAGGAGGAAAACCTCCTAATTATTCAGGAGTCATTGCCCGCTACCTGTCCCTACGTTACAAGTCCGAAGGACAATGGAGGGCCTCCGGGAACCAGTCTAACTATAGACCTGATTAACGAGGAAGCCATTTTCGATCGTGATTCTTGATACTTTTTTTATCAATTATTTACTGTTGAATGGGATGGGGCCAGACTATTTTATGATTGGAGTGTGTTCCAAGCCTCACTTTCAACCTTTTGGGGTTTTTTTTAGCTCAGTGGATCGTAATAAGAGACTAAAGCATACTCATCCCTAACCCACACTAAGGGTTCGCGCACATCGGGTTAACCTCGACACTCGCCTTTGTAATCTTGTTTATGTTTTAAGGTAAATGATTTATTTCATTTCGTTTTGGGGACTCGGAGTAGAGGGTTGCTGGACAGGCAACATTCCTATAATAATTCTATCAATATTGGAACTTTCTTCAATGACGATTGTGTTCATGTTATGCAGCAACCCCCAAACAGGATCAAAGGTTATGCAAAGAACACAATTTTCAATTTGAATTAATCAACAAGTTTGTGCTCCGCCATTAAAATAAGGAAAATGCCGAGACAAATAAGTGTCCAGTTTTGACATCAATTCTTACTTATATATCTAACCCCATTTATAGTCTGCATAATTAGACAGGTGCATATAAGTCTGTTAACAGTTAACTGTAAATTGATTTCTTGGTAAACAAAATAATCATTAAAAAGAAGGAAATATCTCAGCAGAAATCGTTCAGGCAAATCTCTTTTGTTTTTCAATCAGTATCATAGAACAAAAAAGAAAAGAAAAGAAATTGATACAGACATTGAATTTTGTTTTATAAAAGTGTTACAAATTGCCTAGAGTTCATTAATTAAAAAAGTAAATAAAAAGGTGAGTGTCGAGTTACCCCAGCGGGCACGCACCCCTTGGCCACCGGTACCTTACCGGTGAGGAGTGCGCTAAGTGAAATGCTTGTGTCTCAATTCGCAACCACTAGGCCACGGCTCACCCGATATTATCATGGGAAAATTGCAAATATATACACACCGACCAATGATTGTGCAACTGATGGTAATTAGTGTGAGTTATCGTTCAAAGTTCATTCACACTCATCGCCTGCGGCTTTTGTAAGCCGCACGGTGGCGCTATACAATAAAAACTTCGCTCGTACCCTCGCCCTTGCAGGGCGGGAGGGGGGGGGGGGTACGGCGAAAATCAAAACCTTATTATTCCGCATTTCTGCGTGTTGTGTCAAGACCAAAATAAACTGCCATAGACCCCAATGAAATGCCCCCACTTCAGAAATTCAGGAAAAATACTCACAACCCTCCAAGGTGTTTGAGACACACATCAAAGTAATGCTTATTTCATCATCTTTCAATTTCTTATCTAATTTCTTTAGGGTAATCTCATGACTTTTGGGAGAAATTTTTATCTGAAGATGATCACCCCCTAAAAAAGGTTGAAGCCCATCGCCATTTTGTGCCTACACTCCATTGCAAAACAGAGCGCTTTTAGGGCCCAATTTCATCCAAATTTCACAGCAATACAACGTCATGGTCTGGTCATGTGCACAGCTTCCTCCTTATTTTTTTATTTATTTATTTATTTTACATCTTTAGACATAAATATAAAATTGAATTAGAAGGAAATGTAAAACCACATGAACAGGGGCTGTCAAGGACAAACAAAAGCATAAAACATTGTCATCAAACGATGTGTTTGACCAGACCCCTGTTCAAATTAAAACACTGAAATTTAAATGAAGAAATGAAAATGAAATAAGAACCATATTATACTAAATTAAACAACTGTAAATACGAACATGTAATGATAAAAACAGACCGACTGTACTATCTCAAGATGCTTTTGTCTTAGATGAAAAACCCCAATGAGACCAAATGACCATGATGAGATAAAAAATTGATAAAAATGGATTTATATTAAAACACCATCAAACCAGAAAAAGGGTAAAAACCAGTAAAAAAGGAACGCCCCAAAGACCAGTATTAAAAACAACCAGTATAGAGACGAATTCCCCCCAAAATAAAAAATATAAACATATCTGATGTCTGCTAGTTTATACACACTCCCAATTACATGTCGGATAAATCCCTCCTCAAATGTGAACGAAAAGCCCCCAAACCCTCTAAAATCAAAATGTTCCTGGTTTCAGCATCAAGCTCAGAGATTACTTTAGGAAAGCGAACAGCAGCACTATATTTGTAGGCATCAGTCCTTGGATTTAAATGATGGAAAGTGAGCATGTCTGGGTGCCTAACATTAACGTGGAACAAACCCTCAAGTTCATGGCCCACAATATGCTCAAAAAACTTTAAGGGCATGCAAATCGTGATTTGGCCGGCGAAGGCAATTTCGGACCGATTTACTGGCCTGCACCCTGTTGCATCCTCTGATCTGCATTATATGGACAGTTGCATCAGACTATAGACTAGACTGGTCCCCCCCTCCCCATAAATATGTGGACCGGTAGCTAGTTCCCATTGAAGGCCATTGAAGCGCAGTTAAGTTGCGCAACTAGTCAAGCATTTCAACTGCAGGTTCAAAATACTGAAAAGTAGTGCACCTCTTTTTATTGATAGTTGGCCAAGACACTTTCTATTGTTCAGCGAAAAATCGAAGCTCATCACAGCACAAACTGCACTATAAGGTGCACGCCTGTAAATAGGGAAAAATCTGTCCGCCGAGCTCATGAATAAAAGTTATACCCTCGAAATATTCTATATTAGAGAGTTTTGAGAGCCATAAAATTGAGGAATTGAAGAGATATGGTAAAGAACCTCTGGCCCGGACTTGGGGCTACCAATTCTGAGCATTTTGGATGCTATTTGGCTCGAAAGTGGCGCTATTTTGCCATGTTGTTGAGGGATCGTTTTTCAAGATGGCTACTTTTCCGCTTTGGGGAAATAGGGGTCGTCTTCTTTGGGCGAGAATATCTCGAAAAGTCAATGGTCAACCTTCCAAAAAATGAAAAGAATATGAAAGATGACACATTGATCATCATTTTTCTGTGCAGCTTGAATACCTGTGAGAGTTCTGAGTATTTTTAATAGAATTTTGAAGTATGCGCATTTAGTACTAGTGTCTATGGGATATTTTTGCAGGGTTGAACCCATTAGTGGTAGCCTTGTTGCCATTTTGCAATAGGCTGGTTCCGCGCTAACATTACCGTTGTGATTATGTATTCAGGGGGCGGAAGTCAGACCTAGACCACATGAATATATTTTGCATGCATTAGGAGGAAAACCTCCTAATTATTCAGGAGTCATTGCCCGCTCCCCGTCCCTACGTTACAAGACCGAAGGACAATGGAGGGCCTCCGGGAACCAGTCTAACTATAGACCTGATTAACGAGGAAGCCATTTTCGATCGTGATTCTTGATACTTTTTTATTAATTATTAACTGTTGAATGGGATGGGGCCAGACTGTTTTATGATTGGAGTGTGTTCCAAGCCTCACTTTCAACCTTTTGGGGTTTTTTTTAGCTCAGTGGATCGGAATAAGAGACTAAAGCATACTCATCCCTAACCCACAATAAGGGTTCGCGCCCATCGGGTTAACCTCGACACTCGCCTTTGTAATCTTGTTTATGTTTTAAGGTAAATGATTTATTTCATTTCGTTTTGGGGACTCGGAGTAGAGGGTTGCTGGACAGGCAACATTCCTATAATAATTCTATCAATATTGGAACTTTCTTCAATGACGATTGTGTTCATGTTATGCAGCAACCCCAAAACAGGATCAAAGATTATGCAAAGAACACAATTTTCGATTTGAATTAATTAACAAGTTTGTCCTCCGCCATCAAAATAAGGATAATGCCGAGACAAATAAGTTTTCAGTTTTGACATCAATTCTTACTTATATATCTAACCCCATTTATAGTCTGCATAATTAGACAGGTGCATATAAGTCTGTTAACAGTAAACTGTAAATTGATTTCTTGGTAAACAAAATAATAATTAAAAAGAAGGAAATATCTCAGCAGAAATCGTTCAGGCAATGCTCTTTTGTTTTTCAATCAGCATCATAGAACAAAGAAAGAAAAGAAAAGAAATTGATACAGACATGGAATTTTGTTTTATAAAAGTGTTACAAATTGCCTAGAGTTCATTAATTAAAAAAAGTTAAGAAAAAGGTGAGTGTCGAGTTACCCCAGCGGGCACGCACCCCTTGGCCACCGGCACCTTACCGGTGAGGAGTGCGCTAAGTGAAATGCTTGTGTCTCAATTCGCAACCACTAGGCCACGGCTCACCCGATATTATCATGGGAAAATTGCAAATATATACACACCGACCAATGATTGTGCAACTGATCATAATTATTGTGAGTCATCGTTCAATGTTCATTCACACTAATCGCCTGCGGCTTTTGTAAGCCGCACGGTGGCGCTATACAATACAAACTTCGCTCGTACCCTCGCCCTGCAAACAGTCCTGTTTGCAGGGCGTGGGGAGGGGGTACAAGCGAAAATCAAAACCTGATTATTCCGCGTTTCTGCGTGTTGGGTCCAGACCAAAATAAACTGTCATAGACCCCAATGATAAATGCCCCCACTACAGAAATTCAGCAAAAATACTCACAACTCTCCAAGGTGTTTGAGACACACATAAAATTTAAGCTTATTTTATCATCTGTCATTTTCTTATCTAATTTCTTTGGGGTAATCTCATGACTTTTGGGAGAAATTTCCATCCGAAGATGATCACCCCCTAAAAAAGGTTGAAGCCCATCGCCATTTTGAAAAGCGGTGCCTACACTCCATTGCAAAATAGAGCGCTTTTAGGGCCCAATTTCATCCAAATTTCACAGAAATACAACCTCACGGTCCGGTCCTGTGCACGGCTTCCTCATTATTTTTTTACAAACCCTCAAGTTCATGGCCCACAATATGCTCAAAGAATTTAAAGGCATGCAAATCGTGATTTGGCCGGCGAAGAAAATTTCTGACCGATTTACTGGCCTGCACCCTGTTGCATCCTCTGATCTGCATTATATAGACAAGTTGCATCAGACTATAGACTAGACTGGTCCCCCCATAAATATGGGGACCGGTAGCTAGTTCCCATTGAAGGCCATTGAAGCGCAGTTAAGTTGCGCAACTAGTCAAGCATTTCAACTGCAGGTTCAAAATACTGAAAAGTAGTGCCCCTCTTTTTATTGATAGTTGGCCAAGACACTTTCTATTGTTCATTCAGCGAAAAATCGAAGCTCATCACAGCACAAACTGCACTATAGCGTACACGCCTGTAAATAGGCCAAAAATCCGTCCGCCGAGCTCATGAATAAAAGTTATACCCTCGAAATATTCTATATTAGAGAGTTTTGAGGGCCATAAAATTGAGTAATTGGAGAGATATGGTAATGAACCTCTGGCCCGGACTTGGGGCTTCCAATTCTGAGCATTTTGAATGCTATTTGGCTCGAAAGTGGCGCTATTTTGCCATGTTGTGGAGGGATTGTTTTTCAAGATGGCTACTTTTCCGCTTTGGGGAAATAGGGGTCGTCTTCTTTGAGCGAGAATATCTCGAAAAGTCAATGGCCAACCTTTCAAAAAATGAAAAGAATATGAAAGATGACACATTGATCATTATTTTTCTGTGCAGCTTGAATACCTGTGAGAGTTCTGAGTATTTTTAAAAGAATTTTGAAGTATGCGCATTTAGCACTAGTGTCTATGGGATTTTTTTTGGCAGGATTGCACCCATTAGTGGTAGCCTTGTTGCCATTTTGCAATAGGCTGGTTCCGCGCTAACATTACCGTTGTGATTATGTATTCAGGGGGCGGGAGTCAGACCTAGACCACATGAATATATTTTGCATGCATTAGGAGGAAAACCTCCTAATTATTCAGGAGTCATTGCCCGCTATACCTGTCCCTACGTTACAAGTCCGAAGGACAATGAAGGGTCTCCGGGAACCAGTCTAACTATAGACCTGATTAACGAGGAAGCCATTTTCGATCGTGATTCTTGATACTTTTTTATCAATTATTAACTGTTGAATGGGATGGGGCCAGACTATTTTATGATTGGAGTGTGTTCCAAGCCTCACTTTCAACCTTTTGGGGTTTTTTTTACCTCAGTGGATCGGAATAAGAGACTAAAGCATACTCATCCCTAACCCACAATGAGGGTTCGCGCACATCGGGTTAACCTCGACACTCGCCTTTGTAATCTTGTTAATGTTTTAAGGTAAATGATTTATTTCATTTCGTTTTGGGGACTCGGAGTAGAGAGTTGCTGGACAGGCAACATTCCTATAATAATTCTATCAATATTAGAACTTCCTTCAATGACGATTGTGTTCATATTATGCAGCAACCCGGCCCAAAACAGGATCAAAGATTATGCAAAGAACACAATTTTCAATTTGAATTAATGAACAAGTTTGTCCTCCGCCATCAAAATAAGGATAATGCCGAGACAAATAAGTTTCCAGTTTTGACATCAATTCTTACTTATATATCTAACCCCATTTATAGTCTGCATAATTAGACAGGTGCATATAAGTCTGTTAACAGTAAACTGTAAATTGATTTCTTGGTAAACAAAATAATCATTAAAAAGAAGGAAATATCTCAGCAGAAATCGTTCAGGCAAATCTCTTTTGTTTTTCAATTAGCATCATAGAACAAAGAAAGAAAAGAAAAGAAATTGATACAGACATGGAATTTTGTTTTATAAAAGTGTTACAAATTGCCTAGAGTTCATTAATTAAAAAAGTAAATAAAAAGGTGAGTGTCGAGTTACCCCAGCGGGCACGCACCCCGTGGCCACCGGTACCTTACCGGTGAGGAGTGCGCTAAGTGAAATGCTTGTGTCTCAATTCGTTACCACTAGGCCACGGCTCACCCGATATTATCATGGGAAAATTGCAAATATATACACACCGACCAATGATTGTGCAACTGATCATAATTACTGTGAGTCATCGTCCAATGTTCATTCACACTCATCTCCCGTGGCTTTTATAAGCCGCACGGTGGCGCTATACAATCAAAACCTGATTATTCCGCGTTTCTGCTTGTTGGGTCCAGACCAGTAAATAAACTGCCATAGACTCCAATGATAAATGCCCCCACTTCAGAAATTCAGGAAAAAATACTCACAACTATCCAAGGTGTTCGGGACACACATCAAATTAAAGCTTATTTCATCATCTTCCATTTTCTTTTCATTTTTTTTTCTTGGGGTGGGGGGTAATCAGGTGACTTTTGGGAGAAATTTCCATCCGAAGATGATCACCCCTTAAAATAGTCCTGAAGCCCATCGCCATTTTGAAAAACGGTGCCTACACTCCATTGCAAAATAGAGCGCTTTTAGGGCCCCAATTTCATCCAAATTACACAGAAATACAAGCTCATGGTCCTGTGCACGGCTTCCATCCTGATATAATTTGCATGCATTAGGAGGAAAACTTCCTAATTATTCAGGAGTCTTTGCCGCTACCTGTCCCTACATTCGAAATCCGAAGGACAATGGAGGGCCTCCGGGAATCAGTCTAACATACAGACCTTAACGAGGAAGCCATTTTCGATCGTGTTTCTTGATTCTTTTTTATCAATTGTTAACTGCTGCATGGGATGATGGCAGACTATTTCATGATTGTAGTGTGTTCGCGCCAAGCCTCACTTTCAAACTTTTTTTTTTAGCTCAGTGGATCGGAATAAGAGACTTAAGCATATTCTTTACTCATCCCTAACCCACAATTAGGGTTCGAACCCATCGGGTTAACCTCGACACTCGCCTTTTTAATTTTTTTTTGTTTGAAGTTAAATGATTTATTTAATTTCGTGGGGACTCGGAGTAGAGGGTTGCTGGACAGGCAACATTTCTATGTTACTTATAAATCTAACCCCATTTATAGTCTGCATAATTAGACAGGTGCATATAAGTCTGTTAATAGTTCATTGTAAATTGATTTCTTGGTAAACAAAATATTAAATTAAAAGAAATATCTCAGCAGAAATCGTTCAGGCAAATCTCTTTTGTTTTTCAATCAGCATCATAGAACAAAGAAAGAAAAGAAATTGATACAGACATGGAATTTTGTTTTAAAAAAGTGTAACAAGTTGCCTAGAGTTCATTAATTAAAAAAATAATAAAAAGGTGAGGGTCGAGTTACCCCAGCGGGCACGCACCCCTTGGCCACCGCGGTACCTTACCGGTGAGGAGTACGCTAAATGAAATGCTTGTGTCTCAATTCGTTACCACTGGGCCACGGCTCACCCGATATAACCATGGGAAAATTGCAAATATATACACACCGACCAATGATTGTGCAACTGATCATAATTATTGTGAGTCATCGTCCAATGTTCATTCACACTCATCGCCCGTGGCTTTTGTAAGCCGCACGGTTGCGCTATACAACCAAACCCTGATTATTCCGCGTTTTTGCCTGTTCCATCAGACAAAAAAAATATATGGCGCCATCACTATAGTTACAAAGAAGTAACTGATTTGTATAACTGAGGTGGTCCTTATCCAGTGAATCGGAATAAGAGAGTGAAGCATATTCTTCACTCCTCTCTAACCCACAATTATTGTTCGAGGCTGCGAATCTGTTGGGAAAACCCGAAACTCTCAAAGAGTGGAGTTGTGTTTACTAATCATGATGCAATTGATTGAAGACCTTCACAAAGACACAGAAACGCATACCCAGTACCCACACATAAGACATGACGGGATATGACGCTGTCACAATTACTGCTCGGTAACTCCAGGTTTTGTTGACGTTTTCTTATAATTTCCAATCTTTATTCAGAGAAATGTAGACTTCAGGATGAGACAACCTTTTCAGCGATTACGATATGTTCACTAGTAAAGTTCTAAAGTTCAGGAAAAACTGCATCAGAATATTTTTCAAATGTGAAGCATTACAAATCAAGCATTCATTACTTTTTGGCCCTTTTCATTTTTAAGCAATAAAGAGTGCATCCTCTGATGTGGTGCATTGATTCTAGTTTATATATAGACACTTGATCTGCAATTACATTATAGAAGGTTTTACACAGATTAAATCTCCGAAATCCGTTGAAAATTAAAACAAAATCATGGATATGCGTTTCATTGAATTAAATTCATCACAAATTTAAAGGTTCATAATTATGTAAAAGTTGCCTTTCTGTTAATTACTTTGTAGAAAGGAACTACATTTGTACATAGAATTTTAAACGTTAATTACAGCTGCTCTCCCAATGCTATTTTCGAGTTTTATTCCGATAAAAAGTTTAATTGTCACATTTCTAGAAATATAAAAGTTATTTACTTTTGAATGAGACATGGAACGAAACAAATCCGTCCACGTGTAGTTGTGTAGAACTCACTTCACAAATTTCAAATTAGTTATGTCAACGATCATTCATTTTTGTTCGCTAGAGGCAGGAGAAGATCATCAGACGCCCTTATTAGTAAAATGTGGAATAGTAAAATAGCACGTGTTTTTGTTACAATAAAACAGGCAAACTGCAATTGTTAAGGAGGAAAAATTCAAAAGTTTTGAAGAGTACTGAGTGAGATGCATAAAAAAAATAGTCTTGACGAAAACATATTTCTCATTATTTGAATAATAATTATTCAGATACCAAAGTAGATTGTGAGAGATGTCTTTTTGTGGTAGGTTAGCAATGGCTCAACAAACATTTTCGTCTGATGAACATTTTATAAACAACTTTTATCATTTCAGTAAAATCATGAAATAATTTTGAACAGTTTCATACCCTTATTTAAAAAAAACGAATCTTTGATTCACAAATTTGCTGAACTCTGACATTCAGAAAAAATAAACAAGTAAAATCTACTTTTCTACATTTTTAACAAGATACAACGGAAGAGTGAACTCTTTAAAACTTTATATGTAAAATGGCAGATGATTTACTTTCGCCCAATTTTGAAGCTTCTTCATGAATCTTATCCATACAAATAAATGTACAATGCAATTTTGAGCTAAAGTTGAATTACCGACATACGGTAAAACTATGACAAAAAGCATATTTTGTTTTTGTATAAGTCTTTTCCATTTAAATTCCTCGAAATGCTGGAATCATCCAGAATGCAACTGTTTACCATGCACTTGTGGAAATAAACGGTAGAACATAGCAATCTAATCCCCGTAAATATTTGATGATAATACATGTAATGCATCTTCCTCGTCTCATTTTTGTTATTTTGTTTTTCTTTTTAAAAGGTTATACCTTCGAAACCTTATAGTAACCTTTAGAGAAAAGAACATTACTGTCGTACTTTACATTTATGTTGTAAAATGTTACACTATTTCCTCATTATGTAAAGACATTTCTTTGGCAAAATTTTATTGAAAAAATACATTAATTCAATTCTTTCTAACATTTATGTCTTGATAATTTATTGTGTATAAAATCTGAAGACCGTTTTCATTGAGCGCGCGCATAAAATATACTCTAACCAGAAATACTAATAATATTTTCATTGTTTACCAATGATACAACTTACTTTAAAAGCAGTAAAAATATAGGAAATAATATTTCCTATATTTTTATTAATACTATAAATAGTATTTATATTTACAAAATTATTACGTTTTGGTTAAGACCGCACAGTTATTTTCTTAATCTACTTTTTTGTATTTTCTTGACTTTATTTTTTTCCCAAGAATATGATAAATTTGACTTTTTTTTATCTGTAACTTGCTTTCCTATTGTATTTATTTCTTTACTTTTTTTACATCTTTGTGCGGAAACCCTTAAATATTGCGGGTGAAAATTGGAAATAACCTTTGAGCTTGCTTAACAATACAAAAACGTTTCAAATTCGAGATTGTTCATTTCCCCCCCCCCTCCCCAGATTTTTCGGTGTGTTTTTTTCTCTTTTTGTCTTATTCTTTCTTTTTTAAGTCAATTTCATAGCAAATTCATGCGGACACTCTTCAAAGAAGTCAAAAAATCATAAGTAAAGAGTTTCAATAACGATCGTATTGTGGAGCAAATTGCTGGACAATTTCAGCTCCATTTCGTTTCACTCCCTTTCAGTCAGGTGGCATATGGTAGGAATCGTGACCGACCGGTCCAAAGCACCTAACTTGGCAAATAGATTCTTATAGACCTAGAGAAGATATTTAGAAGGGGTGATACTTGAAATTCTTTTGTAAAGGGTGCCTAATTTGCATAAAGCGTTAATACCTGCCATGTAATATATTTAGTATATTATATTTAGTATTTTATATATAATATATTTAGTATTTTTAAGTATATTTTTGGGATTCTACTTACACATCCTTACTTCAATAACATTTTCTAAAGCATATCAGAGACCGGATGATTATGAGAACATAATAAAGATTGAAAAAGATGGCTACCATTATACCCTAAAGTTGCGCGCATTTCTTTTTTCAGATTTCATCTAGTAGTCTCGCCAAACGTCAGTATTGATGAGCTTCAAATTCACAAAGTAACTTACTGGCACAGTTACCCTAACAAAAATATATGGGAAATCATGTGAAAAAAATGATAACATCTTGAAATTTAGCCCAAAACTCAAAAACGGGGGTAAAACGAGGTGTCCGTAAATTGGGCTAAAAATAAGGCGAATGGTTGCTTGAACAAGTTCAAGGAAATTCCCCAAAATAAGAGATTACTGTTGCTTATAATAATTTGTCTACGTCAAACGTTTTCTTACCAGTAATTTCCTTGAACTTGTTCGTGTCCCACGTTAGGCAACCCTTCACCTACTATTTGGCCCAATTCCTCGTTTTTCCCCCGTTTTTGTGTTCTGGGCTAAATATAACAATCCTATCGTTGTTCACATGATTTTTCATAAAAATTGTTATAGGGCAACTGTGCCGGTAAGCAATTTGGTGAATTTCAAGCTCATCAATACTGAGGTTTGGCAAAATTACTTGAGACATTAAATGCGCGCAATTTTAGGGTATAACATAGTAGCCATTTTAGATCGTTACTTTGTCCTCATAATTGTTCAGTCAATCATATGCTTTAGAAAATGTTATTGAAGTAAGGATGTAAAAGTAGAATCACCAAAATGTACCCCAAAAAATCAAAAAATCACAAATAAACCCAAATATGGGGGGAAAATATATTACACGGCAGGTACATTTGTATTTAAGATTTATGCAAATTAGGCACCCTTCCCGAAAGAATTTCAGGTGTCACCCCTATCTTTCCTAGGGCTTAAACAATGTATCTGCCAAGTTTGGCGCTTTGGACCAGTCGGTCACGATCTTGTCGAAAATTGGGTCTAAGCCACCTGACTATTAGCTGTTGTCCGCCAATTTTTCTTAATTCTCCAAATTTAATTTGGTTGGTTGGCGCAAAACATTGATTTTCATAATAATTCGATATACCCTGCGCTTGTCAATGATATCGCTGTGGCTTTCAATCCGAAAGAGCGCACTGCAACGTCATGTTGTGTTTCAACAACCTCTCTCTCTTCAGTCTTGCATCCGTCCCTTCGTCATCACTTTCTTCCCTGTGATCTTCAGTTCCCGTGAAGACATTCTAAACTTCTTCAAGAAGCTCTTGTAGAGTGCTCATCACGTGTATCAATGTCCTTGACTGAACCTTCCTCCTATAATAACCCATGATGTTGGCGTTCAGTTCCCACAGAGGCTGGTTGGGGTTAACATTCCTCTTTCTCTTAGCAGTGTAGTTGTCAGACTGTTGTCAACGCAAATAAATCAACACGGAGAATTTTCTTTCATTGACAATTATTTACAAAAACTTTAATATTAAAAACATTCAATGAAGGACTACACAATTATATTGATTAAAATGTACACTTCTGGGACTATGACCACGGAATTAAATTAATAAATAAATCTCTGATTGAACCACTGTTTTCAAAATTGAATCCTTAAGCTTCTTCTGTTACAAAAACCTTACTACACTTCCGTTTCAAAAACGGTATTACACTTCACTTGAGTTTATTAACAAGGTTATTGTTCAAGTCGAATACTTGAAACACAGTGCACTTATGTGCACTATACACTAACTTAATTACACTAGGTTTTTGTACTGCACTACTAATTTACACTTCTGTTCACTTTAACTGAAATTTTAGTTGCTACACCAGTGGGATCACTTATGCGTTTTCTTGTAAATCAAATTAACACTGAACGGTTTACTTATTCTTAAGTGTCTTTCACCAAAAAACAACCACTTTTTTATACTTGCTATTATTTGAGTTTCACGGTTCCGGTGGCACAAATTACACACAGAATAAATCACTCCATCTCTGACCAGTTGACGATATACAATGTATGAAAATTATTAACGGCTATACACGCTCTAAAATCTGTAAAGTTCACCCAGTATAAATTACAGTTCTGGTGTTCCACTGAGCCGTCAAAAGGATCTCCTCAGACTTGGTCTGGATCTTGGGGTAGTACCAGGGTCAGGTCTCGACACAGCTAGAGCTAGCACAGTAGTAACGTGACTGTCCCATTGCAACGTCAGAATCTCAGACCATTATATGGGTGACAAGGAAGAAGTTCCTCAGCTGGCTGAAATCCCCAGTAATACTTTCTGGAAAAGTGAAATTAAAATACCCGATCCCAATAATAATAATCCCAAATCTTCAACATAAATAACGTACACAGGTCATGCAAGTTTAAGCAATCACTATATTTTGTAGGCAAAATAATCCTTCGAACAAATAAACAAATTTCAAGAAATTAAACCACTTCGGATAAAATTAGCGGAAACAAATTAATTAATCTAACTCACGGGTTTGCAGTGAGGTTCCCTGTATCTGGTTTTCAGCTCACCAGCAGACAGTGGAGCAAAAATGCCCCAGCTAACAGCTATATATGGCAATGCTGCAGTACACGGCTTGGCTCTGCTAATAAAAGTTTGCTCTGCACCAGAGTCTGAATACTCTGCTCAGCAAAAAGGTTAGGCAGCAGGCAGCAGGCAGCAGGCAGCAGGATATTTGTCTTGGTGTCTAGTGAGCTCTCAATATGAGATAGAGTGGGCTGCAGTCACACTAACCATACACTTATATACTCCCACACACATACACACCCAACTAATCAAACACAAAAGAACTACACCCAACTGAAGAATGTCTAAGAATGCACATAGCTATTGAATATTCACACAGGAAAAGAAAAGACATTTGCATAGGAACTTTTACTGGTAAGGTGGAAAGGAAAGGACACATCAAATAAAAGAAAAATAAATAAATAAATTGAAACGGACTGTTACATTTCACTCCCTCTTTAAGAATGTTTTACCTGAAAACATTTTTCATCCTTGATGGGAGTCAACACTTCAAAAGCTGTAGGCATAAAAAACACACTTATTTACACTGGTTAGGAAACGTCATTCATATTTAATCTGATGTCTCTCATCA
This sequence comes from Patiria pectinifera, assembly GCA_029964075.1. NCBI lineage: Eukaryota > Metazoa > Echinodermata > Asteroidea > Valvatida > Asterinidae > Patiria > Patiria pectinifera. Next base: position 23,866,407 of record CM057141.1, on the reverse strand, counting down.
GGCAGTCATATCTGGGAATTTAATTCACTCACCTTCAACTTCACTTCTGCTCAGGTAGTCAGCACCAACATTTTGGGACCCTTTGATATATTCTACTCTGAACCTATAGGGCTGTAGAGCTAATGCCCAACGCATTATCCTCGCATTCGCCAACTTGGATCGATGCAAATACGCCAAAGACTGGTGATCGGTTTGGAGAACAAACTGACGACCATACAGGTACGGTTCAAATTTCTGGATTCCCCATACGACAGCTAGACACTCTTTCTCAATTACCGCATAAGATCTCTCCCTTGGTAGAAGTTTTCTGCTTGCGTACGCCACAGGAAATGTTTGCCCTGTATCATCTCGTTCTTGCAGCAAAACTGCTCCCACGCCTGTGTTGGATGCATCTGTGCGAATGATAAACGGCTTGGAGCAATCTGGCAGATGAAGGATTGGATCCGTTGACAACTTTGTCTTGAGTGTGTTGAATGCCATCTCCTGACTCTCTCCCCACGTGATGCGGTTCGGTTCTTTCGCCCTTGTCAAATCTGTCAGAGGTACAGCCAATGCAGCAAAATTTGGGATAAACCTCCGGTAATAACCGGCTAAGCCCAAAAAGGATCTAAGTTGCTTCTTGGTCTCTGGTCGTTTGGCCTCTTGGATGTGCTTCATCTTGTCTGGTTGTGGTTGGAGATGTCCCTGTCCAACAACGTGTCCCAAAAATTCCAACTTCTGCGCCCCTATGACACACTTACTTGGTTTTGCTGTCAACTGCGCTGATTGCAGACGTTCTAAGAGTGCTCGAAGTGCTACAACATGATCATCCCAGTTTGCTGTGTGAATTAAGATGTCATCAATAAAGTTATCTGTATGCTTCAGACCTTTCAGAACCCTTCTCATTATACGACTAAACGTAGCTGGGGCGTTTACTAACCCAAACGGCATGGTGCAAAACTGAAACAACCCATTCGGTGTAAGGAACGCTGTGGCTAGTCTGGCTTCTTTTCTCATCGGGATTTGCCAGTATCCCTTGGTTAAGTCGAACTTACTGAAATAGCGATCATGTGAAAGTGAAACAAATATTTCATCTGGGGTTGGAAGTGGCTCGGCATCAAATACTGTTATGCGATTCAAACCTCGAAAATCTATGCAAAATCTTTTGGTTCCATCTTTCTTGTCTACCAGAACAATTGGGGATGCATATGGGGATTGTGATGGCTCGATGACCTCTAACTTCTGCATTTGTGCTACTTCTTCATCGACGGTGTCTCTCATTGCAAACGGTAGTGGGTATGGTTTGAACCTAATTGGATCATTAGATGTCAACTTGATATCATGCTCTCCGACTGTAGTTCTCCCAGGAAGATCAGTAAGGACATTGGGGTACTCACAAAGAACTATTCTTACCTCTTGTCTCTGTTGTTTGGTAAGTTCATGGTCGATCAGAACATCATCTACTGACTCTGTTGCCTCCAAGACTGGTGAATGCAGTAAAGATTCGTTGTCACCTTCTTCATCACACTCTCCATCGACGATGACTGACACACATGCGTACTCCACTGGTTCGTTGCTGGCGGCTTCTACCCTGCGAACATACAACTTAAGCAGATTTGCATGAAAAGTTTTGACAGTACCATTCATGTCAATTTGGTAATCTAGATTGCCTTGTTTTGCTACAACAGGGAATGGTCCCTTCCACTGTAGGAGGAGTTTATTACTATCAGTTGGAAGGAGTAACAACACTTCATCACCTACCTTGAATTGTCTGTCTCGACTGCGCTTGTCGTAGTACTTCTTCTGTCGAATCTGGGCCTTGTTCAGACTTTGTTGTGCCAACTCACAAGTTTCTCTCAACCGGTTCTTCAGGTCTATCACGTACTGGTAAGTAGTTCTGGTATCTTCCTCTTTAGTCTCACCCGTCCATAGGTCCCGTAAGATAGACATCGGTCCTCTTATCGTCCTCCCATAGAGAAGTTCAAACGGGGAGAAGCCCAAACTTGCTTGAGGTGCTTCACGGTATGCAAAAAGCAAAGCTCCAACATATCTATCCCAGTCCTTCGGTCTCTCGGTGCTCATCTTCCTAAGCATCTGTTTGAGCGTGCCATTAAACCTTTCCACAAGGCCATTACAGGCGGGATGGTATGGTGTTGTGGTAAGCTGTTTCAATGACAACAAGCGACTCACTTCTCGCATCAGACCAGACATGAATTGTGAACCCTGATCACTAAGGATTTCCTTAGGTACTCCAACCCTAGAAAAGATGTTAACTAATGCTTCAGCCACTGTCGGAGTCTCGATGTTACGGAGGGGAACTGCTTCAGGGTATCGGGTAGCATAATCAACAACTGTCAATACGAACCTATTACCCTTGTCCGTAGCTGGATGGATTGGTCCAACGATATCTACAGCCACACGCTGAAATGGTGTGTCTATCAGAGGATGACTTCCAAGTGGTAGTTTCTTGACCTTTCCCTTTGGATAGGTGCGCTGGCAGATGTCACAAGACTTGACGAAGCGACGGATGGATGAATGGATACCTGGCCAGAAGAAATTGGTTGTTACTCTGTCGCAAGTTTTCTGTGATCCAAGATGTCCTCCAAAAAGAGACTCGTGTGCCAGTTTCATGACTTGAGACCTGTATTTTGAGGGTACAACTACCTGGAAAAATATGTTGTTATTGTCAACAGCTGGTGACTGAAACTGCCGGTACAATATACCCTTGCGCTTTACAAAGTGGGATGTGTGGCCATTTTTACCCGTTCTCAACTCACTTTCCTTGGCTAATTCCCTACATCGTTGCAGTGTGGGATCTGACTCTTGTGCAGCTTGGAGATCTTCTGCAGTGACAACATCAGAAATACAGCTTGGCACCTTCAATGACTTAGGAGGTTTCTCAGCAGCAGCCTTCTGAGCTCTGGTTTGGACAGCTAATGTAAGGTCAGGACCAGTGGTTTTCTCAGGAGACCAGTTTTCGTCTGGATCTCTGGGATCCCGAACTCCTAGGACGTTACCCAAAATAACATCATACACAGGATTCTTCATACAAATTGCCTCAACTTGACCACGGTAGAATGGGGTGTCAATCGAGATCTTAGCCACGGGTGACTTTCTGATTGTCCCATCTATCAGAACACATGCTCGTTGCTCACCTGTCAACTGATCATCGGTAACAAGGCTCTGTCGCACCACAACACCACTGCAGCCGCTGTCTCTGAGCACGGACACTTTCTGGGTACCAATCTGTCCTTCTTTCACTGGCATTCCGGTGAGACGCTCTCGGCAGGCAGCACTCATGATGGGCAGTTGATGTCCACATCTGAGGGTAACATGATCGTCTTCTCTGCAACAATCACTCAAAGAGGGGAGTTTATGTGAAACCATAAAGGCAACGGTTTCCCTGCCTCTAGGACAATCGGAACAATTACAGTCATGCTTATTTGTTGACTCACCATGCGATCCTATGGCACCATCAGACTGACTAACTCTAGGATGTCCACTGTTGTTACCATCATCGACCAACATACTCGACGCTCTCATCGGGGTTCCTCGGAAACGACAATCTTTGGCGAGATGCCCCTTCTTCTTGCAGACGAAGCAAATCCTCTCTTGCATCGGCACAAAAGTGGTTGAACGACTCTGGGCTGTGGAAGGCTTCGACGACTCAGGTTTCTTGAAGCTCGTTGTGGTTGGCTGCTTCTTGATGTGGTGAGTAAACTGGCCGAATGTTGTTCCACGGGCCTCAATGAACTGTTCAGCTAACTTGGCCATCTTGTCCAAATCTGTGGGTAAACGTTCTTTCAGAAAGATAGATAATTCTGGGCTACAACTACTAATGAATTGTTCTCTTAAAATCAAACTCTTCAATCCAGTATAAGTCCCTGCAATCTTTGCTAAGTCGATCCACCTGTCAAAATCATTCTCTAACCGGACTGCAAATTGTGTCGGGCTTTCCTCCTTATCTGGTTTGGCTGTACGGAACTTTACACGAAAGCCATCTTCGGTTAAGTTATACTGCTTGAACAATGCTTTCTTGAGTGTATCATAATCATTCACAAGATCTTTTGGGATTCTGGTAGATACATACAAAGCCTTACCTGTGAGGAGTGCACATAGGTTAATGGCCCAAGTCTCAGGTGGCCATTTCTGACTGGTTGCATAGCGCTCAAACCTTTGCAAGTATGAATCAAGGTCATCTTTGTCATCATGAAAACTAGGGAGTTTAGGCATCTTTGCCTTGGTGTTTGTGGTTACAGTGGGTTTTACCTCCTTACCTGGTTTGCTTTCAGCCTCATGTACTTTCATTCTCATCTCTAAGATTTCCTGCTCTTGTTTCTTCAACGACCTCAACTCCATTCTCTCTTCCTTTGCCGCTCTCTCTCTCTCTCTAATGAAATCCATTAAGTCACCACCCTGCAATCCCATCTCTTTACCAACCTCAACCCACTTCTCCATGATTGCTCGTTTAGCTTCCAAACCAACTCCTGCAAGCAGCACGGTAAGTAGCACGGCAAGCACCACGGTAAGTAGCACGCAAAGCGGCTGACGCAGCGGGAGGGTCGCGGGTGAGCTGAGACCAGATTTCGGCATGAACCTTCACTGAAATAATAGGATCTAAACCAGAAATATTATTACAAACTTTCAATGGAAATATCCTCACATCAAAATTTACACGTAAATATTTATCTGAGCTGACAACAGGATTTTTTTCAATTTCCCGGACAAGCCCCCAAAAATGTCAGACTGTTGTCAACGCAAATAAATCAACACGGAGAATTTTCTTTCATTGACAATTATTTACAAAAACTTTAATATTAAAAACATTCAATGAAGGACTACACAATTATATTGATTAAAATGTACACTTCTGGGACTATGACCACGGAATTAAATTAATAAATAAATCTCTGATTGAACCACTGTTTTCAAAATTGAATCCTTAAGCTTCTTCTGTTACAAAAACCTTACTACACTTCCGTTTCAAAAACGGTATTACACTTCACTTGAGTTTATTAACAAGGTTATTGTTCAAGTCGAATACTTGAAACACAGTGCACTTATGTGCACTATACACTAACTTAATTACACTAGGTTTTTGTACTGCACTACTAATTTACACTTCTGTTCACTTTAACTGAAATTTTAGTTGCTACACCAGTGGGATCACTTATGCGTTTTCTTGTAAATCAAATTAACACTGAACGGTTTACTTATTCTTAAGTGTCTTCCACCAAAAAACAACCACTTTTTTATACTTGCTATTATTTGAGTTTCACGGTTCCGGTGGCACAAATTACACACAGAATAAATCACTCCATCTCTGACCAGTTGACGATATACAATGTATGAAAATTATTAACGGCTATACACGCTCTAAAATCTGTAAAGTTCACCCAGTATAAATTACAGTTCTGGTGTTCCACTGAGCCGTCAAAAGGATCTCCTCAGACTTGGTCTGGATCTTGGGGTAGTACCAGGGTCAGGTCTCGACACAGCTAGAGCTAGCACAGTAGTAACGTGACTGTCCCATTGCAACGTCAGAATCTCAGACCATTATATGGGTGACAAGGAAGAAGTTCCTCAGCTGGCTGAAATCCCCAGTAATACTTTCTGGAAAAGTGAAATTAAAATACCCGATCCCAATAATAATAATCCCAAATCTTCAACATAAATAACGTACACAGGTCATGCAAGTTTAAGCAATCACTATATTTTGTAGGCAAAATAATCCTTCGAACAAATAAACAAATTTCAAGAAATTAAACCACTTCGGATAAAATTAGCGGAAACAAATTAATTAATCTAACTCACGGGTTTGCAGTGAGGTTCCCTGTATCTGGTTTTCAGCTCACCAGCAGACAGTGGAGCAAAAATGCCCCAGCTAACAGCTATATATGGCAATGCTGCAGTACACGGCTTGGCTCTGCTAATAAAAGTTTGCTCTGCACCAGAGTCTGAATACTCTGCTCAGCAAAAAGGTTAGGCAGCAGGCAGCAGGCAGCAGGCAGCAGGATATTTGTCTTGGTGTCTAGTGAGCTCTCAATATGAGATAGAGTGGGCTGCAGTCACACTAACCATACACTTATATACTCCCACACACATACACACCCAACTAATCAAACACAAAAGAACTACACCCAACTGAAGAATGTCTAAGAATGCACATAGCTATTGAATATTCACACAGGAAAAGAAAAGACATTTGCATAGGAACTTTTACTGGTAAGGTGGAAAGGAAAGAACACATCAAATAAAAGAAAAATAAATAAATAAATTGAAACGGACTGTTACAGTAGTGTTGTCTACCGTCTATGCTGATCTCCGACTTCACATATTCTTCAAGTCTGTCCTGTCTCGCTCTCAAGATTTCCAACTCTTGGAAAATCGGATGCATCATTTTGAACTGGAAAGGTTCTCCCCGATGAGCAAGGAACTCTTTGATCCTCTGATACAGGTTTGCCGTGAGAGCCGACACAGCCTCTGCTTTGGTCTGGTCGATTTTGGTCTGTGGAACAGGACCTCGGCAGATGCGGCCGAACATCCTCAAGGCCCTCTTAATCGGACCCTTAGGACAGCGTCTGAGGGTCGGTATCTCCAGGAGATCCCGCATAGCATGCACAGTTTGGAACTTGGAGGTGATCTTCTGCAGGTTCTCAGTAATCATGTCCTCTTTCTGGTAGTCACTCCCTCTCAGATATTCTTCAGTTTCCTCCTCCTCTTCGTCTTCGTCGTCATGGCAGATGTAGGCCCACTCTCCAACAGAGGCCAGCTCCCACTGCTCTTCCTGCATCTTGTCCAGCTTGGCCTTTGCCTCCTCGTCATGAACTTCGTCCTCTGTAACCACTTCTAGGGATTCTTCGTTTACATCCGTCTGCTCTACCACGGTGTTTATCATTCTTGCTCCTGTAGTGAGAGGAGTCAGGTCTACGCTTGAGTTCGTTTTGTGATACTGTTCTCTCAGTTTAGATAACACCTCACTTTGAAAACTTTCCACAAATGAAATGAGAACTTCTTCATCTCCTTGTCTGACATTCGTAGGGTTGCTTTGCTTCCCTGTCTGTTGTCCATTGTTCAGTTGTCCCGAAGAATTTTCACTCCTTCTGGTTGAAGCCTGCATCGTTGATGCAGCATCTCCCATCATGTTCGTAGATTTAACATTCAAGAAAGACGACTCGAAGGATTGACTACTTGGAGTTTGTTCGGTTTCACTCTCTTCAAGTAGTGTTGGCAGGCGAGGCTCACATGCAACTCTATGGGTGGTTTTCGAGACTGGTCTTTGTCGTTTTCTGGACGCTTTTTCACGAGTGTAATAATCCGAGTCGATTCTGCAGAATTTCTCAAAGTCTGCTTTCGCCAGTGCCGGTCGGGCGTCATCATTCTGCACGTCATTGCAGCTTTCTTGTTGCTTCAAATTCCTGATGTCTACTTTGCGCCATTTACCTCTTGCCACACCGATTCGACGTAAAACTTGGATGTTTTCTGCACAGTTTCTTTTCCTCCATGTCCCGACGGGAATTTTGGATCTGTTGCCTTTCCTTCTTTGCTTTCCTGGTGCAGTGAACAAACTCTTCCGTTGATTTCCTTCGCCGATGTCTAACCCCAGCCACGTCTCTCTTGCTGCTTCGATTCGATGTAAAATGTTCATGTTGGTCTCACTGTTTCTTCGCCTCCAAGTACCCACGGGAATTTTACTGCGCTCGGCTTGCTTCCTCAACTCCGGCGCAGAGTCAGATCTCCATTTGGCAAAGTATGCGGTGAAATTCCATCTCGCATCAGGATGCCTGTTGGATGATAAACATGCACTCTTGCTTCCGTGGACAATTCGAGATTGTAGTGACACATTGGTAGAACTTTTGGAACTTCTTGTGAAATTTCCATCAGACCTCCTCTCATCAGATCCAGCTTCCCTGGTCAATCTATCCATTCTAATTGCCGGGATGAGTCTTGACCGTCTGTTACTTCCAATTGAGACTTCATTCTTTACTGGTTGCCCCAAATATGCTTCTGTTCGAGGTAGTAGAATTCTAGAATTGAATTCCTCCTCCCTCTCATCTTGCAGAGGATGAGCTCTGTCCCGAGCTCGAACACTTGCTGTGATGTCATGTTCCTCTGCTAAAAATCTGCTCTTGTCACAGATTTCTTCGGACTCTGGGAGACCATCTTTTTCATCCCTCGTCAATATGACATGTTCCTTTATTGAAACATTCTGCTGGTATCTAGACTGCACCTTGATGTCGCAAGTTGCATCGATGACTTCAGTAGTGTGTCCAGACATTTCCACTTCACAACTGAAACTTCTTCTTGCTGAAGGTTCAATTCTTTTAAGAGGTTCGTGTGTTGTCTTATTTTCCCTTAGCTTGATGACTTGAGCAGTGGGTATGCAGATGATGTTTTCTTTCAACTTATTCCCACCACCGTTTCCGTACTCATCATCAATATCGCAAGGACCATCATTTTCACTTTCCAAGTTGACCTTGCGCTGCCTGCGCTTTCTGAGTTGACCGACTCCTGGTAGTCGTCCAAGGAAGCTCCCCAAGTGTTTTCTGTGATGCATTGGAGAAGTCTCTCTTCTATGTTCCTGCTTCTTCGATGAACGCAGGACCGGTATCCTACTGGGTGCTGTGGCATCATTGAGAGCTTTGGCTCTGAGTTCTCTTCTCTTCCGTGATCTTATCACTGGAATTCTGCTTGATGCCTGGTCACCACAGCGACGAATAAGAGATGCTCTTTTGCCGAGGTCGTCTGTAAGCTTCCACATCTCTTCAGCCGCTGTCGCCATTTCTGGCTGTTTGATGCTGACCGTTTGTTGTTCTCGGTCGTCCCGGGAAATATCTCCCAGTGATGATGTTTCGTACCTGGCCGCTTCCTCGTCGTACTTCGAGAGAGCTGAACCAGTTTGATATGATGATATCCGCTCGCCTTTTGGCATCGAGTTGTTTCTCCCTCGACGACAGATTGGTCTGATTCTGCCTGAAGGTGCCCGCCTGATTGGCAAGGGATCATCTGAGGTACCCTTGTCGCCAAGATCGTTAGCACTGTGCTGTCCACAGGTGCCTTCGTTTCTGGTTGCTTGGTTTCCGACCTCAACTTCTTTTGTTCTTCCTCCACTCTGTCTCCCCTGCCAAGTCGTCCACAGACCACCTTGCCTTTGATTCACTCTTTCTCTAGGTTCCATAGTGTACTTGGATCTTCCTGCACAATCACTGACAGCTCTTTCTCTGGGGAGTCCGCGGTCTGGTAGGAGATGTTGGTCTCGAAGTGAACCACTAATGCGCTTTGTGTCCACGTCCAAGTCGTACAACTCGAGGTCCTCATGAGGTCCGATGGGCACCTCCGCGAGACTCGGCACTGGACGTGGTTCAGGAGCAACCTTTGCCGTGCGTCGGCTGCCCCTCCGAAGAGTCAGCCTCGGCAGGCGGAAGCTTGACGATGGTGAAACTTCCACTTCGTCGGCGTTTCGGCTGGGTTGCATCGGCCTGTTGTTGCTCAACGCCGGATTCTGTTTTTGGAACACAAGACAGAGTACAATCTCTCAATATCCAATTCATGATAGAGAAGGAACTGTTCTGTAAAAGTTAGAAAGAAAGTCTTGAGAAATAGACGTTAATATACAGGTGTAAATGGGAAAAGAGAAGATAGACCATTTTCAAGGAGAGTAACTAATGACAGGGATTGGAACGCACAGTGTATCATACCTTGCTCGCTTGAGCTAGCCAGGTGTTTCTGGATCTTTGGCAGTCTTTGTCGGCTCTGCCGGTGTTTGGTCTTGCACCTAACGATACCAGACGACTCTCATGTTGTGGAGTCTGTGGGTTGTTTTTAGTAAAAGGGAGAAACCATCAACCATCCGTTTCGAATATTTAAGTAAATGTCATTGATGACGTGATAGGACTGCTTGCTTATCGATATGTTTTATGCAAATCTCATGAGTCAACAATAAAGGGAAGTTGTAAACCTGAAAATTCATAGCTCACCGATTGTGGTGAGCTGACACCGCCAAGATTGTTATCGATGCTGGAATGGTGCTCCCAGTGAGGGGTGCTTTCCGCTGTTCCAGGGGGTCCATTCAGTGGGGGAAGGTGGGGCCCGGGCCGGGGGTTGGATGGGCGCGCCGGCCTGAAAGATGTGCAGTGCGTGGTGGACAGTACCTACACGTAATCAGAATCGAATGTTTTTGTATGGATAGTTATAAACAAGAAGATTTTTGTCATGACAATGATACATTTGAAGCGCTGAGTGTTTATTATCCAGTCTAATAAAAAAAGACAGCCCAAAAAAACCAGGAAATTTAAGACATAGTCAACATAATTCGGACAACATTTTATGTGCCTACCTGCACTTTCGTGTGTGTCACACGTGAAGACGAGAAGACGCGTTCTCGCAGCCATTGGCTGGCACTTCGGCCACCGCCAGGTTTCTAATTATTACGGGAAAATCATAAATATTAAACTTTCATTCCGGCCACTGCCTAGGAAAAACGGGATAGTTTTACAAACTCGATATGAAAACAAGGCAAAGGAATATTGTCTGCATAGAATAAACTTGATTTATTAATAAGAAAAGATATTAACAACGATGTTAACAGATTCATTTAAATGGGGACACATGGCAAAAGAAAATATGTAATAGCCGAAAAAAGGTAGGCTTGTCCAATTCTGGTCTTAATAACCCTAAAAGGGCCGGGGCGGAATCCGCCCCCCTCCCCTCAACTTTTTCCGCGATAGCCTTAATTTTTTTTTTTTGGCAACCTGAGCTGTTATGACTTATTAGCCTCGAGACTTGCGCATCTTTTGATACCAAAAACATAAAAATCGGACCACGGGTTGCCGCGTAGCGAAAAATTTTCCGGCGCTACCATTAGCAATTACCATTCGTACATATGAATAATTAATTAGCCATAATTCCAAAACCCTTTGACCTATAGTCATGAATTTCCTGGGTATGTTCATAATGAGTTGCTCTAGGCCTATGCATGTACATGTACCGAGTTTCAAAATATTTCGTCGCTCGATGGCCGAGATCGATCCCCCGGCTGAGAGATGGTCAAAATAACCCGGCCCTTTTGGGGTTAGGAAATTTAAAGCAAGAATCAAACACATAACAATGTCTACAAATCATGAGGTGAGGTAGTGATTGTGATTTTAGGAATCTAAGATGAGTCCCGCTTGGTAAGGAAAGCTTCGACTGGTACCGTTTTTAAGTCGCTCGAGTGCACAATAAGAGGAAGGGAGAAATCATTTTTCAATGTCAAAAATACTACAAGGCAACAAGAGGCCAACCATCTAATCAAAAGGGCGCCTATTTTATTAATTTAAAGCAGTAGTGCAGAATGAAGATGCATGTCTTATTCAAAAGGAATAAACAAACAAATCAACCACACATTTGCCTTTGAAGTGGATGCAGTTGCTTTGATGAGTTTTTTTCACATTATTTTAAGAACTAACAATGTTAATTTCAAACCGTTGTTAGCCTTGAACAAAATGGAAAAAGAAGTGGATATGATACAATTCTGTGAGTTTTGTTTGTTCTTTAAAGTTTTATCCTCCAATCGAATGACAAAGATCTACTTGGTGTTACATAAAACAAATCATGAATGCTTTGCATTCGTGCAATGGTGAGAATATTTTCATTCGTTGAAAGATGAATTGTTCCATTCAACTCGGCTTCGCCTCCTCGTTGAATGTAACATTCAATCTTTCAACTCATGAAAATATTCTCACATTGCACTCATAAACATTCATTATTTGTATATTATTGCATCTATATGGGAATGCCCCAGTTGCTACTGAACCAATATAAGACTTGCTGCGAAACGTATTGTATTCTACCTGTATCAACCTAAGCTTGAGAAAAGGTTAAACATTTACTAAACAAATATCTTGGAAATTATTTTAAAGTACAACAGGAGAAAACGTAAATAAAACTCACCTTTCTACTCGTCATTGCTGCACTCTCACTAGAGACAATCTCAGTATTGTCTCAAAACTGAAGTCAGTACTCAAAAATCACTTCCAAATCGCTCGAAACAAATCGCTCGTCCAACGATGTAATCGCTGAATAACAATAGTGGGTTCTGAATCCTTGGGGCCGATTCAGTTACATATAAAACATTGTATTTGTTGATTTTATTCTTAATTTGCATATGTATATCGTTAAACCATGACGTAACAAATGTACTTGGACTTTTGCCAGCACGCACGTGTAACATTTTCAACTTCGAATCGTCTTGCGAGCCAATCCGCATCATGATACGCATCTGCTGCGCGTTCCACCAACGCGCGCATGTGTGTCCTTTTGTCTACTTCATAATGCCGGCTTAAAATGACGTCACTCTGACGAAGAAAGTTAAGTCCATTATTTTGTAAAAGGTTGAGATCCGCGAAAGACGGGTTACAGCTAGTTTTGAAAATGGGAGACAGATATCTGCACAATTATTGTGGGGTTTTTTTGTTTTTTTTTGGTTTTCTTGATATTTTTTACAACTATTGATAAGTAAGATTTGAGGCTTTGCATGGTGGAGATACTAAATAATGAAGGGTTTGCGGAAACACCATGTGCGAATAGGACCTATACCCAAGGTCCTTCCACTGTATCTCCCTCAGTCACTCTTCCTTACATAGGTCCAGCTTCTCATCATCTGCAACGCATCCTCCGACAAGCCGGCATCAAGGTGTACCACTCATCTGGCAACAAGCTCCAAGGCAGCCTCCACACTCACAAGGACAAGCAGGACTCCTCCTCCAAGGCGGGAGTCTACCGCATTCCATGTGAATGCGGCAAAGTCTACATCGGCGAAACCGGTCGGAACCTTCCCACTAGGCTCAAGGAACACAGAGCACATGGACGGCGAGGGGATTATGACAAATCGGCCATTGTCAAACATTCCCACATCAACGACCACAAAGTTGATTGGGAATCGGCCGAACTCATCGCACCGATCCAGTTCTGGCATCCAAGACGCATACGGGAAGCCATCGAGATCCGCAAGCACAACACAGTTCCGCAAGACATCGGGTTTCACCTCAACGACATCTGGCTCCCACTTCTCCAGACTGATGGGTCTCCTATACCCTAGGTCATCAGCTACCACTCTAGACTGATGGGTCTCCTATACCCTAGGTCCTCTCTCTACTGACACAGCAACCCTACTGTTCCACCCCAGTGAGCACCTAGCTTGTTCCAGGATCCTGCCCACTTAGCATCCTCACAGGATGCAACTTCGCACTTCATTGACTCCGCCTTTTGCTACTTAAGTTTCCACTTTCTTAGAGTTTAGGCACTCTCCTGAAGACGGTCAGAGCATACTGACCGGAACGTCGAACTATTGATAAAAGACCACAACTTTCAAAACAGGAAACGCGTACAATCCTCACTGTTAGTTCTTTCTTATTTTTATCTATCGCTCTTTTCCCATCTATTTCTGTTTTGTTTTTTTAATGATTCCCCCCTTTTATTATTGTATTCCCCAAACAGCTGCCGCCTCCTTAGTGCTCGAGCGCATTTTGAGTAACAAAATTACAAAATACCGAACACTTCCGGACTGAAATAACCAGGCGTGATTTCTTTCAGTATTGTGATTATAGTACTATACAATGCATCTCTTAAATTCCTATAGTTAAACAAAAACTTGTCAAAAAGAAATTAAATTGAGTTAGGGTGGACACAATAGGAAGGCGCTACTTTATTTGGGTAAATTTTGGGTCTAAGACAAAAAATGTACACGCAAGGTTAACGTAATTTGTCACTCATTTCTTTTTCAAATTCACCAATTCTTCATCTGTTTATTTCAACGAAGTTTTTAATCGCATCCTACAATAACTGTGTTTTTCATTAATTACATGTGCTCCATACAAACACATTGGAATATCAAATCTAAGCATTAAACTGATTTTAAATACTGATCACTAAAAAGTCATCATTAGTACAACTCCAAAAATACGATCCACCCTTATCTTATTTCACAGAAACAGGAACACTACCTTAACCGAAGCTGTGATCCATTGTAGAAAATTTAAAAAAAAAACCACAAATTTACTAGAAAAGAAATTGTTAAACAAATACAACCAAACATAATCATTGCTAATGTTAATCAAGCTCTAAAAAAAAAAGTATAATTTTTTACTTAAAAAAAACCCCACACACACATTGTTCCATCTTTTCAGTCCCTGCTATTTCTCTGGCAACACACCAGTTAGCTTTGGCAGTATAATATAGGATTTGCATGATAATAAACTCATAGCAGCTTAAGGCAGGGTGCATGGAAAGGGAAATACGCTTTTTGTGCTTAATAAACCAAACCAAAGCAAATCAAAACAGACAATTAAAAATATGTTGTTTTTGTCCAGAGAAAGTCTGAAATTTAGGCATTTGAATATGAAATGTGTACACTTTTGTCATTAAACAGTTGCCATTGTAGTAGTACGTCTTTTAGTAGTACCTGTGTACCAAAATTCCCTACCCCAGGGGCGTAAATCCGGGGGGGGGGGGGATGGGTGGTATATATCCACGCCACTTTTTGACCAGGTTGGGATGGGCCATTGCACCATCCCCCCACAGATTACCATTATATGAGTGCAAGCTACCCATGCATGTAAATACAAATAATGTATTCTGGTAAAGAATAAAATGAGCCACCATACATAGCCCTAACACCTAAAGCCCGGTTCATACTTCCTGCGGAAGCGAATGCGAAGCGCATTTGACGTCATGAAACATTCGCTGCGAAATTCGCCCGAGTTGAAATGTGTTCAACTTTTACGAATTCGCAGCGCGAATACTTGCCATGACGTCACAAATTCGTGTTCGCTTTCGCTTTCGCGCCGAGTATGAACCGGACTTAACACAATTATCTTCCTATGCAGGATATAATACAAAGATCACATTTATACAAAAATATAGCAAATACATAAACATAAATAAAATTATTCTATACTGAGCACACCCTAACATTCATGCCTCAACCCTCACTCTGCCCAAATCTAGTGATCGTACAGCATATTGAAGTATTTGACAAATACATGAATAATTAATAAAATCATATTCACTTGGAATGAATACACACATGTACATAATAATGCCCGTTAGAGTCTGTGGATATTAGTCTTTTCTTATTTTCTTGACATCTAGATGGAATACGACTGCGTAGAATTGTGTCAAATGATATATAGCATTGTTAATGAAATAATGAAAAGCAGCATTTCTAAACAAAAAATTGAACATTGGAATCAAGTCTAAAGAAGGGCAATGAACAAGCATACTTGGTACAAAACCATAACAGCACTTCCGGCTTATAGCCAATGCTGATTCGAATTTAATTATTGAGGAATGAATTCCGTGCAGTATTTGTTTATAGATGACACGGTTGATGGAATCGTTTCTGAAAGATTGTGCAAAATTAAAATGCTTGTTCATTAATTCAATAATTGTTGGGATTCTGTGGAAGAAAATGTTTGTTCTATTTTTAATTAATGAAAAGTGGAGTTAACAGCGCCATGAAGGGATTAACTGTTCATTTTATCCTACAGAAATCACTCCTGACTGCCTCCCATCAAGTGCTAAATTTCAAAACAAATATTTTGAGACAGACAATCATGCTTTACAGAGACATTACGTATCTCTAACGACTTCTCATTAGCGATATATCACTATTCACATAGACTTTTTATAGATGGAGGTTTCTCCAATGTAAATTTTGCTGGGTAAAACTGGAACCGAACACGAATGGAATCGCCAATGCTCGAGTCTACTCCACTTGCAAACAAAGACTCTTTTGCGTAGTCACTCATTATGTACAGATTGCTCAGCCACTCCATGGGGATCTATCCATGTGACTAAAAACTGCAAAGCTATCGCACATTTTCCACCTCTAGATGTGCACACCTTGCCAACAATCGCTATGAGCATTGCTCCTTTCGATCATTTGATACTGGTGGCCCAATTTTTGGACCGAAGCTGATAGCCTATAACACAGCAAATGCAAGGAATAGCAACTTATGTCAATTTAAAAAGTGCCCATTTGGTTTTCATTGCATGGTGAATTAGAGTCGTTATATTATAGAGTTTCCCCCAAACCTTTAATAGACCGATCCACTAAGCCCCGCCCCTTGATGTTTTGACCAATCACAGCCGTGAATTATATTCAACGTGTGTGCCCACATATCTGGATTATGCAGTGAAGCGTTGGAGTGATGCACATTTGTAGCCTACATGCGCTGTGGGCGGACCTAATGGCTCAGTCAACAGGTAACAGCTCATGGCCCCTGCACATGAATTATGCCAGTAAGAGGACATTACCATTTGCCTCTTTGAGATATGGCCAGCAAAATAGGAGGATTGTACTCGGTTTGCTAAACTCTTCTGAATTTACCCAAACCAAATGTCAGCCTTCTGTTATCCCCACTACATCTCAAACAGGCTGCAAATATTCTACAAATAATGAATGATTCTGAGTGCGATGGCAAGAATAATTTCATGAGGTGACAGATGGAATGTTCCATTCCACGAGACGAAGCCAGGTGGAATGGAACCTTCCATCTGGCACCGCATGAAATTATTCTTGCCATTGCGCGAATGTAAAACATTCATTTATACAACACCTGAATAAATTCTTGTCATCTGATCGGTCAGAGCCAACAATCCTGGACCGTACAATGGAACTTCTAATTTCCGTGGAATGGAAATACTATTTTTGCAGTGCAGCCGGGCCGTGGGTTGGACGAATTATTCAATGACATGTGATCAACAACCCACCAATCAGATGACTGAGATTTATTCAGGCGTTGTATAAAGAGATACAATCTGTAGTCTACCTGTTTATCTAACAGTACTTTTTGTCTATGAAACTTAAAATACCCTTGTACATGTATATACATACATTGTATATAGTTCAACGCACTCTAGTGATCTATGCACATACAATAATTCTCAAACTCCACGACAGGGGAAGTTCTTACAAGACAAAGCCATTTTTGAAACCCTGACTACGATTACGTATCAACATTGGGTGGACGGGCAACTGGTCGAGCATCAGCTTGGGAATTTCAAAGACTCTCACTGTTCGGCACGTATAAGTTCCACAAGTCATTATCATCCACAGTAGATGAACAGTAGATGGGTCTTGGCGAGTACTGAGGAGAGCTCCATAGGAGGGGCATAATGCGTGCAAACACTGGTTCTTCAAGCGTACGCACGAACTGTGCACAAACCCTAATTGTCTTCACGTGAGCACCGGGCATGTGGCAGCAATGCGTTCAGGTGCCCACCTGGCTCTCTCATTGTAGCCAAACGAGGGGGTACTCATGCAACGAGTCCATACCAACATGTAGTGCACAGATCTTCAGCAACGTGTCACAATGCGTGCTTGCCACAGACCCACTTCAGTTGCAGGTCCTGTTCAACCTTGGAGACAGTCTTGACTGATCGCCACATACACTGGCACGCATATGCTCGACTACCTGTAAGAATGAGGGAAAAAATTAAGAATTGAAGTCAACAGTGGGCAGAACTTTCCTGAAAGTAAAGTCTGTCACGAGCCAATATGGCCCATCAGGCTGGCATTAATGTCCAGTTTCCTTGGCATGAAACGACTGAGAATATTTCTATTCCCCCCTGGATGGGATGCCAGTCCATCGCAGATAACTCCCCAGCTAATGCCTGGGTGGAGAGAGGCAAGTTTGGGTGAAGTGGCTTGCCCAAGGACACAATATGGCCAGCAGCTGACCCTCTGATCATGAGTCAACAACCCTAACCACTAGGCCACACTCCCCTTTTCTGGCCTGAAAAAAAATTGGGTATGCAAAAGAAGGATGCACTTCATGCATTTCAACAAATGGTTGAAGCAGATAAACCCCTGACCTCAAAAGTTGAAAGCACAAAACGAAATATCCAGTCTGAACTTTTGAAAAATATGAATAAAAAAAAATTACACATAAATAAGACAAGTCATGTTCTGCTGTATGAGGCCTACCTCTTCGCTTTTTTAACTTGGCGCTCAGTTTCTTGAAGTCGGGAACGTTATTCCTGAAGAAGAGATAATCGCAGGTAGAGTCCCACTCGTAATTGTCGAAAGCTACGATCTTGAAATCGCAAGATGTACACCGCAACTGATCACACATCCTGAAATGCGAGTTAAGTTGCAAAACTTTATAAGAAAAGCTTGACTATAATTATCCGAAAGAATAGCTTTTGCACCACACTGATCTAAATCTTAACTGTACACATACAGATATATATATTCATGTAAACAGGCTTGCAATTGAAGTCAATGGGCTCCGTGCGCCAACGGAAGAGGGCGCGTTTTTACCTCTTTTGAGAGCTTTGTGGATGGGACACACAGCGTACGTGTTCTGTACTGTACTAGTTCGCGTGCAAAGTACGCACAACTTCCCGAATGTGCAAAAGTTATATCCACCGCGTCTTCGCGTGAGCGTCAGGTGTCGTCGACGTCAACGTCAACTTGCAATGGTCTCCAAGACTAATCTCCACCTCCAATAACTTTGGATACATTCAAAATACACAGTGGATGGACCGGGAACCAGTCTGGGTCACCCCCAACTCTCCTTTTCTGGCCGTTGATGGGGGGGAATTGTGCACAGAGCTCATAGCATTTAGAATGACATTACACTTTATTGACACACATGCTTTCATATAGACTTTGTGCACAAGTACCCCCTCAATGGTAACAAGGGGAGACTTGGGGGAAACCACTGGGAGGGACAATCAAACGCAAGGCTGATGACACCTGACGCTAACGGGTCTTTACCTCTGTGATACAGCCGAGCTCAATCCCATAGGATCTGCACTGCCTCCGAGGTACACCGGGTTACACCTTCGCTGCGATATGCTTGCTGTTCTTGAAGGAGTTGTGTAACTGGACTGACTGTTCTGTCTTTGGAGTGATTTCTGTCGACATGAAATACACAATATTGTCTTTGCAATTTTTTAAGGGGAGTCAGGTTGGCGTAGCGGTACTTTCCTCGCCTTCCATTGCTGTGACCCGGGTTCGAATCCCACCTGAGCCCATGGGCGTCGCCAGGATTTTTTCTAGAGGGGGGCAAAACATTTTTTTGCCAAAAATGCTTGCATTTCTCAACATATTCTCGATTTATCAGTTTTAGAGGGGGGCAGGGACATTTTGCCCCCCCCCCCCAAACTCATTAAATTTACACCACTTTGTCTTCGCGCCTCTTTTTCTTTTCTTTTTTCTCTTTTTTTCTTCTTCTTCTTCTTCTTCTTTTTTTTTTGCTTTTCCGGGGGGGGGGGAAGTGCCCCCCCTTGCCCCCTCCTCGCTACACCCACGCCTGAGCCAATATGTGGATTGGGTTTTCAGTCCCTGCCTGATTCCGTGGGTTTTCCCCAAATATCTTCTGGGCTTTTCCTCCCACCTCTAAAACTGTAATTTCTTGTCATTGTCTTCTCTCCACAGGTTTCTTCAGGCTTGCGAGCTACAGTGCCTAGGGCGCTTTTGAGGAATCCTTAGTTTCATTACCAGAAATGATTAATAGTAATTAATAATAACCCTAACTCCGTACTTGTCCCTGACAAGTGTGGTAAAGCCACCCTGTCTGTAGAGATCGCTATCAACAAGAGTAATCATATCCTGTCTTGAAAAGTTCGGCAGTGCTACCCATGCACGCACCAGAGGTATGCTTAGAATGTCCTGGACAGTGTTGTAAATATTCCCAAAATCTGATTTAATATTCATTTAGTTTATATAAGGACCTCTACCTCCATGGGGCTTTGGGGAGGCTGGGGAGGAAAATAAAAATAAAATACAGTCTTGGACTCAGACTAATAAATGTACACGTACATGTACATCGTTGAGGGACAAAACCCAATTTTTAAATCCATGATTTGATCTGTTGTTGCTGGTAATCATGCCCTCGTGCTGCATTCACATGAATGTAACCAGTTTTTTTTAAAGGGAATGTACAACATTTGCTCTTGCTGCAATTTTCAGTAGTAATTTGGGGGATAAGAATGTTATAGCAAATATTGTTAAACTAACTTGTTTCACGTTTTGGGCTTAAAGATGCTGGTAAAAACCAAGAAAAACATCATGTTTTTGTAGTCTGGTTCCCTTTATACCCCACTTAAGATGAAACATAGCAGTTTTTAAACTTTGGGGAATTGTAAGGTCAGAGAATGAGTCCGGCAGGCTTGTACCCCTTCACAGGTGTGTCATCAATTGCAAAGAAAATGCGGAAAAACTAATTCTGAAAAATTAAGAGCAGCTTTTGAAAAAAGCCAGTTTTCTCCAACGCTGGTCGGCCAACCAGCATTGGAAAAATAAGCACACCAGGAGCCACGATTTTACAGGATGCTTTAGCCTGTCATTCCCTAACAATCCTGTTTAGGTATTTTGTGATAATTGGATCATTTCGTTTTTTGATGTTTGCAAAATCTTGTATCTTCCCTTTAAGCTGGACTCACCGGTGGTTCTGGGCCATCTATGATGTCATCTATCATGGAATTCAAGTCATCATCTTCACCTGATAGCTTCTTGGCACTGCTGGTGAAGTAAAAAAATAAAAATAGACTCAAATAAAGTCATGGTAATAGCAAGTCAAAAAAATACATAACGCCATGGAGCTAGTGTTCCATTTCCATTCCCATTCCTGAGAAAGTCAATTCAATGTTGTCTCTAGACATTTAAAATCTATGATTAAAATTAATGAAAAGTTTGCATACAAATAAATATTTTTAAGCACCTTTCCTTTAAAGCAGAGTTTAAATAACTAAATTAACTAAATATTCTGTCAACCAATATAAATGGGGACTTCTTTGTGTTCCGTGTTCCTAATGCCATGATTTTTTTAGGGGAGGGGAAGGGAATTTTATATTGGGTGCTACAAGTTGCGTATGTAATTCTAACATTCATAAGAAAATGGGAGGGCATTGTGTAATGCATGCGCCATGATTATAAAAATAAACATGGTTTTGTATTTAAGACAGATTTCTGTCACAACACTTTTGTGAGATTTTAATTCATAACTTCATCAGAAAGATTTTTCATTGTCCTCAAACTCCTGTGCTATGTTTTGGTGTCATGGGTTTTCTGTAAAAACGGATGTGAAATTTTATCCAAAACAACTCAAGATGCAAGAAATTATGAGTTGGATGTCAATACATACATGTACTGTTGTACATATCATCATCATCATTTAAAATGAAAAAGTAACCCCCACAAACATATGTCTGAACAAATTACATGTCCCAAATTTTACGGAATTTTTATGGATGAAGAGCCCAGCCACTTTTACTTTACCATGGGCAAAGAGTGTACTGTTGGGTTACTATGTACTCAGTATTAAATTCTGAATATTAATTAAGTTACATGTAGCAAAAATACTACGATAGGTTTGAGGAAAAATGCAAGTGGTTAATCTAGTGACGTGTTCAAGGAAGACAAATTGCGCAGCTAAAGAAATGCACACTGCGTCAAGTCACGAGAGACTCCTACACCTTTTCTTAATTGCAAAGTAGCATAAACCTCATGCATCTTGTGGAGCAATGCAATAAAATAACCTAGCAACTGGTAACAAATCAATAGGTGGATGCAGTTGCCTGGCAACAGGCTCATAGACTTGTTCAAGTCCTTTGTTTCCTGATGCGCTCAGGATGTGCTGGTAAGGAAATTTTGTGATAATTTGTTTTCTGCATCATTATGACTTGCACATTATCAAAACATTTATGATGAGAAACACGGTCAAATTTAACCCTAAAAACTTTGACATTTTTAGCCAGGAACCTTGATGAATATATGAATATGTCATGACTGTAAATAAACTTAAACTAAGGGATGTTCTTTTTAAGCAGTCCTCTACCTTTAGACATCTAGTATTCCTGTACAAATCCTGTAATCATTTCCAACAAACTTTTGCCATATTTCCCCTCAAAATTACTGGATAACTAAAAGTTGAGAAATAACAGTTTCCTGCTTTCGAATCTTAGCTTTCATAAAGTGAAAATAAAGTGGGAAAAAAGTCTGGAGTTCAATTTCAAATTCAATGAACACAACTTTTCAGGCATTGCTGCATGGCTCACAATATGCAGGAATATTTTTCAGGGAAGCTGTAATGGGGTTTTCAAAAAACAGAATTGTAACATAACATTGCAACTATAGGTTTTAATTTCCTACAACAAATGAAGTGCTACAGAAGTTCAACAAGAAAAATGGGATGATGCGTTCATATTGTGGCGGAATTGGGGGGCTAGCGGAACCCAGGGGGACTGGTCTTGTTTATCCCAGGACTCCAACCCACACCTATTATCCCACAAAAATATTTATTAGCCTAACGAACGGGTGAGCGGCTACCCAAACGAAAGGGGGGACAATTAACGAACGGTGGACTAAGCCTAGGGGCTGTTCGTTTGGTGGAAATATACCACCGTTTTGTGACTGAGTAATTAATTGAATGGAACTAGAGCAACACAAGTAGCGACAGTAGGCCTCAAGGTGAATCAGGTAACCCTCACGGCAGACCTGGGTAACCCTCAGCGAACCTGGTAACCCTCGCAGTGATCCTGGTAACCCTCACGATGAACCTGAGTAACCCTCGCAGTGATCCTGGTAACCCTCACAATGATACTGAGTAACCCTCACGATGGTACGGAGTAACCCTCGCAGAGACAAGTGATTCCAAAGACGATTATAGATTTGATTTATTCAGGAATCAGAATCATCAATGGATTTGCTCAATAATCACTACAATAATTTACAATAATATACAATGTACGAAGTGGAAAATATTATGGACGGAAATATCTCAATAACCCTCACTCGTTACCTCCAGGGTCAACTGCACCCTTTTGAAGTAACTTAGTCTAACGTAACACGTGGTCAACTGCACCACTTAATTAACAATATAAACAGAAAGATGAACTTTATGCGGTCAACTGCACCGTGTGTATTAACTTATACAATTATAATGAAGTAACCCTCACCCAGGAGAGGTAACCCTCAACACGATTACACTATCCTTATGTGCAATAGTGCAATAACCCACACACACAAAACTGGTAACCCTCACAAGTGCTCAGAACGCGGCAAAGAGTAACTCGTCAGGCAAGCTATTACGGCAATGATCGCCTCAGTCGTAAAACCCCACCGAATGGTGTCCAACCCACGACAAGCAATATCCACTACCGAATCGCAGCCCCACTAGCCTCTCAAACCAAGTTCCACAACTCCTAGCCCCTTATGTTCTAGCACTGATTAATCCAGACAAAATAGTCAGTCTTAATCCCCGACTAAATCTTTGTCACCAATTCGCCAAGATAATAGACAGTTAATGGAGTCAATAACAAAACCTGTGAGACTCCACCAACTCACCGGTCGCACCAAGTATGCCGATCGGACGTTGTCCCTAAATCTGAATAACCCTCAGGATTTAGCACGAGTTCTAGCAGAAACGATACACAATGAGGTCTCGGGTTTACATCACCGTCGCCATCTTGAACGAAGAGGCTTGGCGATGTCAAACACCGCTTTATAAGCGCCCCGATTTTGGGCAATGCGCGCTGGTGATTGGCTTACGCGCGTTCATGCATTATGGATGCTCAAGTCACGCCATATATTTCATTGCGGATTGGTCTACGCGCCCCATTAATATTAATGACCTACGCGCGCATACATAATTCATAGATTAGACTAGTCTGTAGGCACCCTGTTTCGCCACAATATCTCAGACACAACTTTTATTATCTTTTGCGAACGACCGTGTTTTTAGAAATGTTTTTGTTACTTTATTGTTTTGAATCAAATCCTACTTTTTTAAATTAAAGTAAAGCTAATTTTTCTTTCTGATTAACATTGCTCATGACGGTTTGTTCTTAAGTTGCGTCTAAAAATCATTCGGTTGACAATTGACATGATGCCGCATATGTGCAACAGTCAACTTAGCAGCAAAGATGTTTTTACTATGTGGGATGATCTAAACAGTTACCCTTCTAAGGCCAAAAACAAAAATAGTTCTGCTTCCGATTACATGGCATTCGAAAATAGGGTAGGTAGGTAGGGATTTTTTTGGGGGCCAATTTTTTTTTTGTGTACGATCATATGGAGGCATATGCGTGTAGTCGGTAAAAGGTATAAAGTGATAGTTTTGGGGTTTTTTTCTCATTTTTCCAATAACAAAATTAGGGTAGGGGCTGTCAGAATAGGGTAGGTAGGGAAACCGGAAGCAGAACTGGCCTAAACAGTTGAGTCTGTGGAAAGAAAATTTTAGATGTAGGCATAGAAATATAATGCTGTCAGTTTTGTAACTCATTTGCAGGGTATCATGCAACGGTGTAGCTACAGGGGGCATGGGGGGGGGCACCCCCCTTTCATATAAAAAAATCTTCGGCCCCCAGCCACCCAGCCGCCGCCCTGGAAATTTGGCAACCCCAAGAAACATTTTCTGTTAATTTTTCCTGAAAACCTTTTTTGTTAATAGCGCCTCCTAAAGTCTGACATTGCGCATGATGGGAAAATGGTATCAGGCGCCCCCCCGCCCCTCCCCCGGTAACATCGGCGATCGTGTATCCACTTTTAAATTATTTGACCAACCAACCTAGTTGGCGACATTTAAAACATATAGGTATGTCAAAGATAAAGGGCAGGGTTTTGAATTTTGATTTTAACTTGGTGGTAAAATGACGATGACAACGACACAACAGAACACAACACAAAAATAAAGACGGCGATCACAGCGCGAAGCACCGTGAGCACGCAAGACGCGCTGCACAGCACCAACCGGCCCGTAAACCGCGTATTGAAATCGTAATTTCTACCCCAAGAAACTGTTCAAAAATTACCAAAAGGTGTCACTACATTGAGAGAAGTCTCTCATTAGGTTCTTATCCCTCCATGGGTTGACAATGTCATTTTTTATTAAAAAACAATTTCTTGATTCTAATTTGATAATTGATTGAAACAAAACAGGGGCCCTACACTACACGATCACCATAACATCCTGCCCTCCCCCTCCCTGGTAACATCCTGCCCCCTGACCCCTACTCCTTCCCCCCTGACCCCTACTCCTCCCCCACCTCGCCACTGAGAACCCCCTGGGCCCTGCCCCCTACAGTGCATAATCAAGCTGAAATCTTCGTATACAAAGTAAACTAATAGTACTGGTACAGCCAAGATTAAGATCTTTAAATTATTATGTTACTGTTAATCATGTTAATTTCCTAACCTTTTCTTTGAGAGGGCGGGCTTTGATTCCTGGCCAGCTGGTTTCTTTGATTTGGAGGCGACAGGATTTTTCTCTTCTTGGCGACGACTGGAACTGTCCTTTTTCACAGGGGTTTTTGCGCAAAATTTGGTCTCCACTTCGTCTAGCAGATCGTCGATGTCGTCTGCCATGTTTGTACCGTATCATCTACCTAATTTCGATGATTATTAACATAATTCTAGTACAATTTATGTGATTATTTCGGTGCAACTAATCGTCCCCACCAACCTATCAATAATGAATTATGCATATCTCTGAGGTCAAGGGTCAACTCACAAACTCGATAATTTGTCCGTAGTCTCTTTTCAAACGTATTTTTGCTTGTGCTAATGTTTGAGATCACAGCGCGCGTTGCAAGTGTAAGGTGCCTCGAGGATGATTTCTTCAAAATGACAGCTTGCCGCCCCGGCGCCAGAGAGAATAATTTCACAGGGAGTTTAGTCCCTTTACTATCTTTCAACCAAGAATGTTTGTGAACAATAATTACGTCAGTTACTTTTTGGATAGTTGCAAATGATGAACTATAGCTTTAAATATTAACAAGTATTTAATAACTTTTCTATACTGCCCACCTGATATGTTTGTTGGGGCTGTTGGGGTGTTTGTTTGTTAGTTTGTTTTGTATTGTTTTGGGTTTTTTTGTTGGGGGTGTTGGGGTGTTTGTTTTTTTGTTTGGTTGGTTTTAGTTTTTTGTTTTTAAATGTTTTGTTTGGGTTTGTTTGTTGGGTTGTTGGAGTGTTCGTTTGTTGGGTTGTGGTGATGTGTGTTTGTTTATATTTTGCTTGCTTGTAGGTTTTTTTTGTGGGGTTATTGGGGTGTCGGTCTGATGGGGTACTAGTTTGCTTGTTGGGTTTATTTTTTTTTTTATTGGGGGTATTGTTTGTTTGCTCATTTCCAGTTTATTTGTTGGGCAGTTTGAATAGTTGTCTTTGTTAGTTTTTGTTTATTGTTAGTAGACATGCTCTGTTACTCGTGTGATGTCTTTCGATTATATTACATTTGCCTGCCATTTTGTTCTAACTAAATTTGTGTTTTTGTTATTTGTTTTGTTTTGTTATGTTTTGTTTTGTTTTGTGTGTGTGTGTGTTTTAATAATAATAATAATACCGAAGTCTTATATAGCGCACGTATCTACCAACAATTAGGTACTCAAGGCGCTGGAAATTATGTCTATTACCAGAGACAGGTAAATGAAATACATGGGGTTTTGTTCTTGTTTTGTTTTGATTTAGTCTGTTTTGTTTTGTTTGTTTGTTTGGTTTTTTCTTTTTTCTTTTTTCATTTATATATTTATATTTATATTGAATACTATTTAATTTTTGTGTAGACATTTCGAGCATGGGTAGGCAGGCCTTAGGGCTACAGTGTTTTAGTACACTTTTGTTGACCCTGGCCGGTTTGGAATGTTATATTGTTTTTGTTTTCTGTCCCTCTATCTCCTCTCCCCTGTCAAACTGTCCACCCTCCCCCTCCCCCGACCCATTCCTACTCGCATTCTTCAGTCTTGTCTGGTCTTACTTTTCAATTTCCAATTTTTGTTTACTTTTTACTTTTTATTTGCTTTGTCATTGTACTTTTGTTCATTTGTTGGCCGAATAAATAATAATAATAATAATAATTCAATACTTCAAGTTACTGTCGTGAGTGTGGTCCACTCAATAGAGCTAAGACATAATGACGTCAGGCTTTATTTACATATGTGCTTTCCTATACCCCACCTGGCTCCCGGGCGGGCCGGGCCATAGGAAAACGCACATAAACAAAGACTGATGACGTATTCCATGGCGCATACAAAATATTTCAACACGAAAAGAGACTAACTAAATCACAAGAGGGCGCTGTAATATGTGACACTTTAAGTCTGGTACCATTTTGAAGTGAACAGGTGCAAGTTTATAACAATAGTGGGGAGGTCAGGTGTTTCTCTCAGCTAAAACGTGCAAGTTTTGCGGCAGAGACTGTGTTGTTGCACAAGCACTCGTAAACTCGAAGGACGGAACATCTTAGGGTTAGCCAAAAAGTCATTCCACGCAAACAAAAACAAGTTTTGCAACCGATAATTTGCTGTTCAAGGTAGCGTGTTAAAACCGAAAAGAAACAAACGGGAAAAGAAATGGCTGTTCGTGCACAGTTTGAGAACAGCAACGAGATTGGAGTGTTTGCCAAATTGACAAATGCGTACTGCTTAGCTGCCATTGGTGCGTCAGAAACTTTCTACAGGTAGGATGGAACGCCGTATTATCGCGGTACTTATCACGTTTCTCGTTCGGAATAGAGAGATTGCACTAAAACCTTCCAATTGTGTCTGTCTATGTGTAGTAGTATACCTTTTTAAATTAATATTAAAAAATCTGCGGGTGGTGTGATTTATTCCGTGTCGATGTGTAAAAGAAAAAAAACAATGTGTCGCGGTGTGTGTGGACGGAGGTGGACTCCTATTATGCGCGGTATGCGGGAGTAGTTTTATAATGATCCCATTTTTTGTTCATAGTTTTATGTTGACCAAAACCCCCTGAATAAAGTCTGATATTTTCCTGTAGTTCAAGAAGATTAAAGACAAAATGTCTGCAGGATGATTTCTTAGCCCTTCCCAGTTGCCTTCCCCCCGAGGAGAACACAAATCCCTGCAAGTCTACTGATCGGTCTACTGATTTGGTTTGAGGTTTACATTTTTGTGCCGTTTCTTTTTTATTATTAGCGCTTATTTTTGATCGTAAAGTGTTACGTAAAAGTTATTTACGATTCACGCTCGTTATATCGTCGTTTCGACTTCATTTACATTTAGCTGAAGAGAATGGGAAACTTTCGCAAACGAAATTGGATGTAAAAAATATAAAGAAATATGTAGTTAAAATATTAGCAGATTTTGCTTTTTTACGGTTGAAGGAAATTTTTATTTATTTTTTAAAAAAATAAAAGATAAAAGACACAACATTTTAATCGAAAGACACAACATTTTATACAACTTCTATTTT
Organism: Patiria pectinifera; assembly: GCA_029964075.1. Taxonomy (NCBI): domain Eukaryota; kingdom Metazoa; phylum Echinodermata; class Asteroidea; order Valvatida; family Asterinidae; genus Patiria; species Patiria pectinifera. The sequence goes on along the minus strand of CM057141.1, from coordinate 23,838,230 downwards.
ATACAACTGGACTAAACCTTACGCGAAAAAACGCCAGGATAAACGAAACTTGAAAAGAGAAAATGACCATGTAGGAAAAATTAATAATGCAGATAATATAGGGCGCGACGATAATATATAGGACTAATATAAATAGGTGTAGTGTATATTTGCGAAGGCTAACCGGCAAATGCCAGCACTACTGAAGGTATGTACTCTTTAAGATAGGACAGAGAGAACGCTGTACTCTTATTATAAGCAAAGTTATATACCACAGTTGAAATTCCAAGTACAGTGAGCACAGTGGGTGCAGTGGCTTGTAGTGATATGTGAGCCGTAGTGATTTCCTGACCCCGCCACAATTTTATAAATTTCATATTCAAATAAATTTATTTTAATATCTTTTATTATTTTATTATGTCTCAAACATTTTTATTTTCTCAACATTTTTTTCTTTTGTAGATTTTTTTCTTCAGATTTTTCTCTTTAAAGAGGAAAAATAAAGGAGAGAGAAATTAAATTATAAAATGAGATAATATTGGCATTAATAATACAAAAATATGTTAAATGAAGCCAAACAAAAAAAAACAACAACTAAAAAAAAGTGTACAAAAACAGTAACTGCAACTGTTCAGTGCATATCCCGTCTATAAATATACAAACAAACAAGGGCGATCGTGTAGACACTGTAGTGTAGGCCCCTCTTTTGTTTGATTAAATTGGTATTAATTCTTTCCCAGACTTATCTCTGTTCTAATTAGCCCCATAAATGTGGCCAATTTACTGGACTTCCATGACTACCTCCGTAAATAACATGAATAAAGGCCACACTTTGAACATGTACAAAAACATGTAGAACTTTGTCAAATTTTGATTTTTACATTTAGGCTTGGTTTGTAGTTTATTTTTGCTCTAGAACTCCTACTCACCCTCTTTATAGGCAAATCAGAATGTGCTGCCTTTTTCAGATGTCTATTTTTCGTGAAATTTCATGTTGAAATTTTGATAAGCAAAAGTGTGGTAAATCTGGAAATTTCACGAAAAATAGACGTCTGAAAAAGGCAGCACTTGCTGATTAGCCTATAAAGAGGGTGAGTATGCTTCTAAAGCAAAAACAAACTAAGCCTAAATCGCCATGTGAAAATCAAAATTTGACAAAGTTCTACATGTTTTTGTACATGTTCCAAGTGTGGCCTTTATTTACGGAGGTAGTCCAGTAAATTGGCCACATTTATGGGGCTATGTTCTAATTACATGTCAAGTATTTCCTAACAAAATTGGAAATGTTTGTCAGTCCCAGATTCATGTCTTATCATCATTTTTGCAATGAATGACCTTCTTTGAGTTTGAGGTGATATATGGGCAATTCCACGGTTACTCACGTTACATTTTGATGTACTTTTGAGTTTCCTTGGGCTGTAATTACCTTACTGAAAAGGTTTAATAATTGTTATCCCCATGGTAGATAGAGTAGACCTAGACCTACCTAAGCACCAAAGATGACATCCAGAAAAATGTGTGATGTATGATAAACAAGACGCACAAAATGGGTTACTCACGTTGTAAATGTAACGTGGAATTGCCCATATGAAGAATAAAGTGGCGTCTGGTTGCAACTTTCTTTGCAAGGTCTGTTACCAGGGAAGCAGAAAATAAAATCAAGATCAGAATTATATTGTCACTTGATAATCACCCAATCCATACTAATACTATTATTGCTTATTGGTAAAAATACTTTGAATTTCATACCTTCAAAAGTCTAGTTATCCTGTAATTTTGGGCAAAAGCCAGACGGCTTTTCGCCAGAAAAAAAAAACACGTAGCATCCATATTCCTGTAATCTGCTTGAGGTCATGGGTCATGATACCTTTGTTTCCACTGCACAAGCCTCAAACTTTTTTCCAATATACCAAAGTGCATCAGTGGCTGTTGCCTGTTATTCAGTAATCATCGGTCTGAGGTGTGCCTGCGTGCTTGCGCTGTTGACTAGAACTGAATGACAGGCAACAGCCATCGTAAAATATTTTTCAAAATACTAAAATATCAAAAGTTCAAAATTGATTACCTTGGTTGTTACTTTCAAGATTATTGCTGTAGTGAGTGCTGCTTGGAAATCTCTCTGACTGCTTTTTGTGTATTGTTCCTCAGTATCTTTCAGGGTGAGCTGGAAGAGGTCATCCCAGTTGTTCACACCTCCATTGCAGGCTGTCGAATCGTTGGTAGATTGTGTGTCGGTAAGTAGGGGCCACCTTAACAACCATTGCCCCTCCCTGATCCTACAAAGTCCTTTGGTAGATCTGGGCCACTAATACTGTACTTTTTAAACGAGGTTTGATGGAAACTTGAATACAAAGAATGTGCCATTCAGTTCCTCCACATGGGTAATGCGTCATGCTCATAACTTTGAGATAAAATTCCAGATTAACTAAAACATTAACCCTAACTCCCTAGGCATTTTTTCAAGGATGTAACCTCTATCCTGCAAAATCCTCCAACTGCCTCCATGTAAAAATAGCATACAGCCTCAATCCTGCAAAATCCTCCGTCGTTTCTTGAATGTCGTCTTTGGAGGGTTGATCACTGCCTCAATCCTGCAAAATTCCCCAGCAATCACTGTCGATAGGTTGAGGCAGCGCCAGTGACATCCTGGAGCAGTGCGGAGGATTTCAAGTATTGGCTTAGTTTCTGCACGGCTGAGCATAAACAACACAAGGTCCGGACCAAGACCTTGACACAGTGCATCCTCCAAAATCGGCAACACACTTTTGCCATGAAGCCTCAATCCTGCAAAATCCTCCATTTTGCAAAGAGGATTTTAGAGGATTTTGGAAGGTCAGGGTTAACATAACTTCCAAGATCCCTCAAATTTTACCCGGAGGTTTTGTAGAAATTTTCAGAATTTAGGAAGATACTGCTCAGCCTCATAGTTCAGTTGCGAAACAAAGAATGTGTTTTAAGATTCCTGCAACTATGCCCAAGTGGTGGAATTTCGGACTCCGAAAGATGCAATGATGACACATTGTTTCATTTTACAAAGAGGGACTGGCGTTAATACTCTATTTCTCTCATTATTGTGGCTCCACCTCAGGTAACAAAAACGGTCTTCTGGTTCCCAACAACACAACAGACCAGGAGCTGCAACATTTACGGAACTCCTTGCCCGACGCTGTGGCCATACAGAGAGTTGAAGAGAAACTATCTGCCTTGGGAAACGTCATCTGCTGCAATGACTATGTAGCCTTGGTACACCCTGACCTGGACAGGGTAAGATCTTGTATGCCCAGTCCAGTCCACCCAAGTAAAGTTAGAGGCTGGTTTTTAACCCCAATCCCTTGTTGTTTTTGCAAGGAATTTTCTTGGATCTTTTAAAATCGTCCACTTCGGAGGAAATCAGTGGTACACTCTCAGTACTTAAACTGTCAAAGTCTAACTGACCTTCCTAAATCCTGCGAAATCTACCAAATGCTTTTGGATTGGGTAGGATCTGGAAAGGGTAGGCGTATTCCGTAAGAAAGCTACAGTAGAGTCATCACACGTCTGCATCATCTCAGCTCCCTTTAGGAGTATACAGCTCGATCAATGCAGCCATTTCAGCATAAAACATGTATTTTTCTTAACACAATAACCATCTCGGCCATCATAGATACATGTACCTATTTACTCTTGGCCCAATAAGGACCAATTATTGACAGAATGTACCTTGCCTAGGATCAAAAACGCCACAACCCCACAAACTGTACTCTAATCTTCAAGATGCCGAACTGTCCACTTGATTTTTTTATTGCCTGCTTCGCGGGTGATCAACTCATGAATAATCAACTCTTGAACAAATCGTGAACACATCCACACTTGTTCCGTAGTTGTGGAGACTACACATGAGTTGTCCCATGGTACTACGGGGACCGGAGACACTGTTGGGACAGCAGAAAGTCCCCATAATTCATTCCTAATTTGCCTTACAATAAAAAACTTCTTCATAACACAGTGACGGCCCGCCCACCCACATACATATCTTTGTAAACACCTTCAATCATGGACCCCCTGTTGTCCTTCTTTTGTTTATACTTTTAGCAAGACCTCACTTATGTTTTGTACTCGTAGTTCCAAAGTGGATCTTCGTTCAATCGTGGACCCTATCTTCTTCTATTGTTCAAGGTCCACAATTTGAATGTGTATACATGTACACCACACACCCATCTATGTAAACACCGGCAATCGTGGACCCCCTATTGTCCCTAATCCTCATTCCTTTGTTTGTACTCTAACTTTTTAGCAACAGCTCTCATTGGTTTTGTACATGAATTTCAATTGTGGACGTTCAGTCAATCGGGGAAATATTGTTTGTGCCCTAACCTTTTGTCCTAGGTCCACAATTGCCGGTGTTTTTATACCCACCCACACCTATCTTCATAAACACCAGGAATAGTGGACCCCCTATTGTCCCTAATCCTCATTCTTTTGTTTGTATTCTTACTTTTTAGCAACAGCTCTCATTGGTTTTGTACATGAATTTCAATTGTGGACGTTCGGTCCATCGTGGACATTTGTTTGTGCCCTAACCCTTTTGTCCTAGGTCCACGATTGCCAATGTTTTACACCCACACACACCTTTTGCACTTTATAGTATAGCGATGACATTTTTTTGACAACTGATGTCCCACTGCCAGTGTTCTCTCACACAGTCCTGCATTTATCACTTCGGTAGGAAACAGAAGAGATCCTTGCAGACGTGTTGAAGGTTGAGGTCTTCCGGCAGATGGTAGCAGGGAATGTTTTGGTTGGCAGCTACTGTGTATTCAGCAACAGAGGCGGACTGGTAAGTACCATCATTACATAAAGGAACTTCATTGAATCATGGAGCCGCATTGGGAGGGACACAACGTATGGTGCGAAGTACGCGTAACTTACTCTGTCCTGAATCTGCACAAAGCTGTCAGCAATGCCTTTGAATGTCCCTCCCAGTGATCTCTCTATCTCTGTGATTCAACCCTAACCCCGTAGACATGTTTGCTAGAAGTGTTGCTGAATTCTCCAACATTCCCCACTGTGCAGAAAGCTAATGGCAAATTCTCTTGTCAAAGAGCACCAAGTCTCATGTATTTAAACAGTGATTTGCTTCTACCTTGCTAAACACGTCGTGATCAACCACAACTTCCAGATGCTTGTAGTAATCTCATCATTGTTTTTCCTTGTCTAAGTTGTTGGAAACTATTTCCAAATGGCAGAAGATTCCAGCTACCCTTAACTATGCACCGAATCATGTGATTAGCAACAGTGTCTTTGGTCAGGAGAATTCACAGTTACAATGTGCCAAGCATTCTGAGCAAGTCAGTGTACCAGACGTTTTTCAAATTTAAATCCCAAAGGGTATAGGTCACTCGCAAATGGCTTATTGATATTGTACTTTACAGATTTTGGTTGTCATTTCAATCTTTCTGTTTGACTTTTCACCTTGAACCACATGCAGAGCTATATGAAGTACGAAATATTTCTCAATTTGTATGCATTAAATTTTACAAAAATGAGACTGTGATTAATTCAGGATTTTGTGTGTTGTTATTTTAGGTGCACCCAAAAACCAAAATCGAAGACCAAGATGAGCTTTCGTCCCTTCTACAAGTCCCTCTCGTTGTAAGTAAATGGCATTCCACTGGGCTCAATGTCACGTAGCTAGTAAACAGAAAATCTTGGGGTTGTGTAACAGGGAAATTATCAAGTGTAGCATTGTTTTGATGTGGTTTCTTGTGCAAGCACAAACTAAGTGCTAGTTTTCCCCGCCAAAAATTAGTGAGTCTGCACTGTCTTTTAAGTTATCATGTAAAGATGTGATATACATACAAGCTACATATAAAGATATAATCCCCAAAGTGTGAGATTTCTCCCCAGACAGTTCCTTAACCCTAACCCCCTTGAGTGATTTACTAGGAACCTTCCTCACTCCTGCAAATTCCAACACCATTTGGTAAACTCTACACCCAAACTGTTGGACTCTGATTATTGGTGGTATGCCTAACCCCATGTAAAGCATAATCAGTTTACTAGTGCAGTACTCACTCCAACAGATTCCAACAAACCCTGGTGTTGGAGTTTGACTGGATGGGGATTGTTAGGGTTAACACATTTCAGCTGTACCTTGTGTCTCTCTCCAGGCTGGTACAGTCAACCGGGGCAGTGATGTACTGGGCGGGGGGATGGTGGTCAACGACTGGTGTGCGTTCTGCGGTCTGGACACCACCAGTACTGAGCTGTCCGTGATTGAGAACGTCTTCAAGCTGACTGATGCCCAGCCTAGCCAGATTGCAACCACTATGAGGGATTCCCTGGTAGACAGGTAGGGGGAATGCAGCTTCACTTTCATCTTTTGTTCAGATGTGGCCCCTTATTTTTCCAATGGGGAGGGGGGTGCTTGGATTATGCTTTAATATGAGCAGTTTGCAGTGTAGAAAAGTTGTGGCAGTGTGTGGTTTACGTGATGTACATTGGAATTAATGCAGACATTTGATGGTTAAGTTAAAAGTGATCTCTTCCAGGCAAATGCTTCGTGGGTCTGGCAAATGAAAATTATTATGATTTTGGGGAGTGCTTCCAGCTTTTTCTTTTATGCAGTTGTGATTTATGTACATGAACTATGGTGTGCTTGTAAAACAAGTCTGTCCCGAGCCAATATCTACCTCATCAGGCCGGTGTTTAGCTCTGGATTCCTTGGCATGAAACGGCTCAGGGGATTTCTATCCCCCTGGACGGGATGCCAGTCCATCGCAGGTTACTTCCCAGCTAATGCCGGTACCCATTTATACTCCTGGGTGGAGAGAGGCAAGTGGGGTGAAGTGGCTTGCCCGAGGACACACATATGGCCAAAAGCGGGATTCTAACCCCTGACCCTGGTGTGCTAGAGCATCCTGGATATCAAAATACATGTATACGTTCTGGCGGAAACTTTCCTGAACATTTTTTCCCTTTTATTTTTATCGCTAAACGTGTTCTAGATACCCCCAATGGCTCCCAGTTGCCGCAGCTTCAAAATCAAAAGACTGTGTTTCTTCAAATAGAAATTGTTACTGCTTAATTTTCATAACAACTTAAAGGGAAAATACAACATTTGCAAACATCAAAAAATAAAACTACCAAATCATTTTGAAATACCTTGCTGGACTATAGTGAATGACATTGTAAAGCATCCTTTACACACCTATGAACGGGTATTGACAGCTAAGCTAGTCTAGTTCCTGACCCTCAATTCCCCCCAATGTATGTATGTTGCTTGTTTCTTCTTAAATTAGTTAAGGAACCAGACTACAGAAATGATGATTTTTTTTCTTTTTTTGGTTTTTATAGCCCAACCCAAAACCTCAAAAAAAAAAGTGTATATATATTGCTATATATTTCCAATCCCCATCCAATTCCATCCATTAAAAAAAAAAAAGCAAAAAGCCCTTTAATTTTCATTAAATTCAATGTCAAAAAAATGAAATTTTGTGGCTTTCTTTTCTTTTGCAGCCTGGCCTAAAGTCTCAACCTCTCTTGTCACACCAACTTCTAAGTGGCAGAAACCTCCCCACAGGTCATGGATGGAGACCTGATTCTGTCTACCTCTTGGCCCTGAAGTTGAGAAACAATGGTGGCAAGATGTTCAGTCATGTTGGACTGGTACCAGGAACTGGTGACATGCGTTGTAGATATGACACTAGATAACCGGTGAACGACCACTTCTTTTATATGTATTGTTTAATCGTTGGCCATTAGACCAACAGTGTACAGGGAAAGGGCGTGGTATCATTATTATATTATACAGAATTGGGCGTAAGTCGTCACTGGTCAGTCGCATTCAGTCGCAAGTCAGGCGACAGTCTGATTAACCAGACTGTGATAAAGGCATTTCTATGTCGTCCCATGTTGCGTGTGACTGATTTGAAATCTGACTAGTGACAGACTTGTGGTTGACTTGCGACTGAAGTTGTGACGGACTCGACAACTCCCGTATTATAATACTGTATTTGAAAGTGTTCAAACGGCCGTCTATTTTTAGGACATTCTTGAGGGCCACATTGATATACTTTGAAGCCCCCTCTTCCCTTCTCATCTGGGACACGGTTTCCCACCTTCATTGTAGAGACTAAGAACAGAAGAGAGCGTAGACCTTTCTGCACATGGGTGGGGGAATGGGGGGATATATCCCCCCCCCCACACTTTTTGGGCAGGGGGGATGGAGTATACAATCTTGCCCCCAGAATTTCCAACACCCTTTATTAAATAGCGCCCTCAATCTGCAAATGGTCCTACCTTCTCCCCCCCACTCCCCCAAATATTGTGCAGGCGCCAATTTTTTCAGGGTCACTTTTGGGGGGATTTTACCACCAAAAATTGTGATCATCCCCCCCCCCAACTTTGTGACGCAAATCTCCGATGATAAAATTTGAGCACCATTTTGTATGGGCAGCCACATGGGCATAAACCTAAGCCGTGGTTGGCAACAGATTTCGCCAAAATTGCATAACAACACCCTCATTAAAGAAAGAGGCATTTTTGTTAAGTCTTTGGTAGTGTTTGTTGGTAGTATTGTATTTTGAACAATCGTATGATATGTTTGGAAACCAACTTATAGCTTTTCTTTATTTTGGCAATGTTTTTGGCAAAGAAAGGTCTGTACGCACAAAGTGAGGTACAAAGAAATGAAATTGGAAAGTTAAAATCTTGAGCTCCAATAATATGAAATTAGAAAATATCATGAAGTTTGGTCTCCATCTGCTGCACCTAAGGTCATGGCTCTGTTAAGCCAATTTTTTACTTTAACCACTGCTATTCTGTGCTTTACTGTGCTAGCACACATACAGGGTGAGTAAAAAAAAAACGGAACCCAAACCCCAAAAATTATATTCATATTTAATAAAACATGTAGCACCAAACACGATAATGACTGGAAAGCCATTTTCATAAGCTACTTATAGATGAACAAATTACTGAAATTGCTCAATCCGTTCAAAGAATATCACCATTTGAACACAATGACCCTAAAACCTCTTTCGTCCAAAAATGCAATTTCAAGAATCGTCGTCACTATTGTCTTCAAACATCACCAGCGATAAAACCTCAGTTTAAAAGTTAAAAATATTCAACAAAGTCCTTTTGAAGGCCCGTCTTCTAACAGGTGGATTTTATAAATCATATTGTTTGCCTAACCAGGGTTGTTTATAAAGATATTGTGCACTACAGTTGTTGAAACAAGTATTCTGTGTCATTTTCTTTGTTGTTCCAAACAGTCAGAATGCACAATAAACTGCTTTCTTGGATGAAACAGGTTTTAGGGTCATTGCTTTTAAATGGTGATATTGTTGGAACAGATTGAGCAATTTCAGTATTTTTTTCATCTAAAAGTATCTTATGAAATGGGCTTTCCAGTCATTATTATGTTTGGTGCTACATATTTTTTAAAAATATTTAAACAATATTTTTGGGGGTTTGGGTTCTGCTTTTTTTTGACTCGCCATGTATTCTGCTACAACACTGTCGGTGCACAGTACTAAGGGCGTGTATGCATGGGCACAAGCCCAAATTCCTTGCTTACCTGTGAAAAATTCTTACTGTGGGAGAAGAATTTACATTAAACCACGGTTCGACCTTAACCTTTTTTTCACTAGCCAGGCGGGCTACTGAAACAAACTCTCAACTAGCCTGCGGGCATTATCACTAGCCTGCATGCTTTTCTTGTATAGAGTGTCTCGTAAACAACAATGTGCACACATGTAAAACGTGAATCCTGAGACAATCCTGTCGGTGCTTTTAATTAACAGATCTAATAATTTAACCCTAATCAGTTAATAATGTTAGACACAAATTGGTACAGGTTTGCTTTCTGAAATTAATGATTTATTTCTTCCTGTCCTTTCATCTTTGCCGTAGCCCAATAATTTTTGACTCGCCAGCTGGGCTACTTAAGGAATAGTTTGACTAGCGTGCCGCTGTTTTGACTAGTATTTGCTAGTGGACTACCGCTAAAGGCGAACCCTGATTAAACGTAGCCATGAAATTGGGCTTAATTGTTGACTTTGAATCTTGACTTTGAAGTTTTTTGTCACCCCAAGTACAAGCCTGTTTTTTGTGTTTTGTTTTTCTTTCTTCAAACTAAAAGTTGTCAAGGTCTTTATCAATGAAGTTTTGTTTATATATCACCTAAACCAGTTAATTTGTGCCGTCATATTGAGTTAATGATTTTTGCCAGTTCTCTGACGTTGCACTTTGTCAGGAGATCTTTCCTATAAGTTCTTGTGCCTATTTTAAACCTTTCAAGTTATAAAAGGGAATGTACATCATTGGCTTTTGCTGTAATTTTCAGAAATGAACTATTTGAGGGGTTAGTGTAATAGATCAAATATTGTTCCACTGACAGGTTTGAAGTTTTGTGATCGAAAATGCTGGAAAAACCAAGAAAAACAAAAATGTTCAAGTAGTCTGGTTCCCTGACTCCACTTAAGATGAAATGGATCAATTTATAGATGCCGGAAATGTGTAAGGTAATAGAACCAGTCTAGCTGGCCTGCACCCGTTCATGAACATGTAACCAATAGCAAACAAAATTTTGACTGAAAAAAAATGGTAAATTTGGAGCAGTAGTTGAAAAATAGTAAGGTTTTTCCAACGGTGGTCGGCCGACCACCGTTGGAAATTTATACAAAATGCCACTTTTCTTGAAAATGACTTCACACCTGGTGCCATAACTTTACAGGATGCTTTAGACTGGCATTTACCAACATCCTAGTATATTTTGTAAAAAAAAATGTACTTTTGTTTTTCGATATTTGCAAATGTTGTATATTCCCTTTAAGAAACATAAGTGGATGCCAGATGTGACTCAGATTTAACTTGTAAGTGGTGTGTTGGACCGGAATGAGAAGATTTGAAATTAATAAATTAACCATGTACAATTGGTCACAAATTTGGACTTTTGATGATGCTTGCTCTTGTAAAACAATGTAGCTATTGTTGATATTTTTGTAATTCAATAGGCTACCAAGAAGTAATAAAAATTGGGTATATGGACTTTAAGAGAATGACTGTATTAAACATGATAGATTTTGTATTCCAAATTGTTCCCATCATAAAGTGCCCACCCAACAACCCCCATCTGACCCAAAAAGTAGATATTTCACAAAGTCATATTTCCCTTGTAACATAAAATTTATAATTATTGTAACATATTAATTGATAAAAATGAATTAATGTAGAATGCAGCAATCCTCATACATTGAAAAAAGTTGTCAGACCCCTTCCAATTCATTTCAGAAGCTAGAATTTTTACCAAAATTTTAAGTCAACAAAATTTGATGTAATCTGATTTGAGAACATTGAAATGAAGTTTAAACTATAATTATATTTATGCTAATTATTACAATGAATTTGATAAAAAAAAATCAACAAGATGAATTAACTTTCATTTCTTGGTTTATTACTCATCCACACACGACCATTTACAAAAAAAGTCTGGAAAAGTGCGAGTCCTAGTCCCAAACCTATGTTTGGCAAATGTTCTATTCCAATTTCACCCACCAATTATTTTAATAATTTATACAAACTACATCCCACGAAATACGCGCCAGCAAGCTTTTGCCCCGCCCACTATTGGGTATTTCGACGTACGTGGATAACTTTGCATATATTATCTAAACGTAGCAAACAAACGTATCACCAGCAGTCGAGCGCGTGACGCCAAACCCGTGCTGGTACCCGCATTTTCCCGCCCAATGCATACATTGCACACACGTACACGTACGTGAGGCCATTGGAACCAGCTATCGTATATGTTCGGTCTTTTCGCAGGGCGTCTGTTTGGAGGCTAATTTCTTTCCACCAATTGCAGAGTTCTTGACACAACTTTACTCCTTTTTAAGCGCTCGGTAAGTCTTCCGTGTGATTGCGAGAATAATGCAGAATTTGAAGATAATGTTGGTTGCAAAGTAGATACGCCGAAAGCAGAAACTGAAGTAAATTTTATCGTGTGAAAGTGGGACGGAATGGTAAGCGTTTTCACGACGAAACACTTGTTTGGTGCACAGCATAGCTCCATGTTTGGTGCATCATGGAGAAATAAAACACATTTCTCCATGGGTGCATCATGCCGATGCTGACACCCCGGCCCACGATGATCAGATGATGATGATAATTATGATGTGTACGTGTTCCGTGATTTTACTGTGATCCCTAGTAATAATTAAGATACATAAAGACTACAACATGTATTATATTATATAAATTGTATGTGTTTTACATGTTTTACAGCTGTGTGTAGAATGTGCTTATTTTGTAAATGTTGCCAGGCATCTGGTGCCGGTGACAGATGAGAAAGCCTACTTCTTGATTAGAATAGATCTGTAGAACTTTAAAAAGGCACCTACCAGTGCACTGTCATGACTGTAGCAGCCTTCTGATTTTAAAGGTAAGGAAAGCCCAGCTCTAATTACATCATTGGAATTAGAATTAGATATTGCCGATGTCATGACATGAATCTGGGACTGAGAAACATTTCCAATTTTGTTTGAAAATACTTAGAAAAATGCAACTCGACTCTTCAAATACACTTTGTACACACACAACGAAGTGGTGTCTGGATGTGTACTACATTCTTTCCGGATACAAAATTTAACAGGACTAAGTCTACATTGAGCAATGGGAAATTGGTTTTACTCCAACCCCCCCCCCCCCCAAAAAAAACAATTGGAAATTCCTTTCCTTCTTATCCAAAGATGACATTTTCCTGAGATGGTGGATGCATTGTTCCATTTTCTCAACTCTTTTGCTGATACTTATGTGTCCACTCCAAAGGAGCCGGCACACTTCTGCCAGATTTGGAACTTGCAAACATAGCTACAATCTTGCTGGAAACAAATAAACAAAATATATTGCATATAGATAATTCTAAAAAATAAATAAAAAGGGGGGAGGCGTGGACGAGAAACTGGTTTTTTTTTAGTAATACAGTGTACCCTAAATTATGCTACATTAAGGTAAATATATGTGGCATCAAGTCATCTGATTACCTCTTTTTGAGAAAAGCATTTGAAATGAAAAATGTGTGTATTAAATGTGAGCAACTTGTTTTGTGTCTTGTTCCATAATAGAGAAAAAGTCAAACTATTTAATAATAATTCAATCATGGAGCTATATATTATACATGTATATTATATGTTAAATTGGGGCAGTATTTGAAAAAAAAACACCATTTTTTTCCCCGGCCGACCAGCGTTGGAATTTGATACAAAAATTTTCTTGAAAATGACAACACACCATGTGCCAGATTTTACAGGATGCTTTGAACTGTGATTCACTAACAGTCCAGTAAGGTATTTCCTAATAATTTGGTAGTTTTTGGATGTTTGTAAATGTTGTCTATTCCCTTTAACAGATATTTATTTTTATGAATAATTAGGATTTCTACGGAAGCATGATATCAGTATAATTTAAAACCACTTGCGATACGATATTCATTCCGTCGGTGAGTGTATGTGACGTCAGGCAGAATAATTTCACAAGGACTTTAATTGATGCAATCGTATCTTAGCTCGGAGCAATTTTTTTTAATAAAATCGATAGTTTCATTTGGGGTCGATTACCCATGTTTATAATGTACGTGCCTTTAAATTAGCAAGTGCAGACCCTGTGACTGACCTTTTCTTTTTCTTTTTTTAGGAATCATCAAAGCTTCACTTTTAATCAGTTTTAGGTATAACAAAAAAATTATGATAATGGGAATGAAACCAGGATCCTCTATTACACCGTACATGTACCAGTGCATTACCAACTGAGCTATCCAGCCTCAAGTTGGCACTGGTGTGGTGTTTCCTTCCCAGATGCAAATCTCACTGCACTTAACTTCAGTGTACAGCATAAAGCATTTCATTCTTTTCTTTTATTCTTATCATTAGATAGAGAGTCACGATGGCAAGTCAGGAGGATGTTCAGTTCCGATGCAAGCTGTGCCAATACACCGCTTTGTCCAAGCAAGACATTGCGGACCATTTCATGGACGTCCACGCCGCCGTGGAAATAGTGAGTGGCAGTTCCCTGCAGCCTGCTGGGTCAACCAGCGTCGAGACGAATGAGGATGCTAAGCAAGTCGCGTCTCAGGACAGCAGCAGCACCTCCACGGATGCATCAGTTTCCTCGGAGGTGAAGGTGAAGAGGACCAGTTTACCTCTGTCGGCGTGCAAGAGGAAACTAGGCTTCCGGAGTAATGCCCTGCGCAGCACCATCAGTCATCTGGTGAGGGCTGCCGAACAGGCTTCAAAAGATGAACAGTCAACAAATTCAGGTAAGGCATCACTTTCAGCATTCGCTGGTGTCTTAAAAGGCAAAAGTTGAAAAAAAATAATCGTGTCCAGATGAAGCAAATTTTAATTTGCTCATAACTAATATTTATTTTAAAAGAAATCTAGCCAGCAACCCTTTGTGATTTATTAAGTTGCTTGAAGGAAATAACAGTACAGTTTTATGCTGATTTTATGGAAGGCAATCATGTGTCAAATTAATATATTTTTTTTATTAAATGATGCAAGTACAGTCGAACACCTTTATAACAAGGTCCTTGGGACTTTACGAATTAAGTCGACTCTCGTTAGTACAAACTCTGTTAATACAAAATTCTGGTTATAACAGACATAAAGCCTTGGTCCCGACTGTGCATTGATGTGCACAATGAATGGGACTGATGTTCCTCTTAATACAAAATTCTGATATAACAAACAATTTGGCTAGGTCCGAACGAGTTTGTTATAACGAGACTCGACTGTACCTTGTTATAACAGGTACCTTGTATTAACAGTAATGGAAAACAAACAAAAAGACTTGGGACCTAAAGTTTTGCTTGTTATAAGCAGGACCTTGTATTAACAGTACACTTCTTATTAGGGTTCGACTGTAATTTCAACCTTTAGTTTCTAAAATTTACTCTCATTACAGGTGAGACTCCAAGAGGTTTACGGAGAATCCAGCAAGCTGGCACCAGCAAAGACATCAGTAAGACAGTCCATGTGGTCGGCAGAGAACTCCGCAAGCACAAAATGAAGCGCAAATTTGAGGATTTTGTTCTCTTTGATGAGGACCAGGAACAGAAAAAGCAGCTGAAGCTATCGCCTACCAAAACCACCACCACCGAGAAGCAAGTCTCTCCTGGAAAGAAAGCTGGCAGTGGCAGGCAGAAGGTTGCAAGACGTAAATCCAAGAAAACTACACTAGCGAAGGAGATTGAACGCACCAATCTGAAGCCTGCAGAGTTCCAGCAGAAAATGGATGAAGAACTGAAACTGTGGTCTGATGCGTGGATTGAGGACCATAAGTCTGTCACAGAGGCCTGCAGCAACGCCAGCTGTGGTTTACAGCTGCCGGCCAAGGAGTTGCAACTGCACGAACGGTGTCACATGCAGAATTACTATGGCTTCCAGTGCCCGCACTGCGAGTACATGCATTCACGCTGGCGGAACATGAGATGCCACATCTACAGTGATCATTATGAGAATGAGAAGCCTTTGTTGCATTGTGACTGGCCTGATTGCACAGGCTCGTTTACTCTCCTGTGGGGTCTGAAACGCCACGTGCTGCGCGACCACATCCGACCTAAGCTCGTTAAGATGCACGCTTTGAAACAAGAAGAAGCATCGCCAGCTGAGATGGGTGAGACAGAGCCGACCACAGAGGACAAGGCTGAGTTGGAGTCCAAAGAGGAATCCGACAATCACATCATCGTGAAGGCATCCACAAGACGAAGAAGAAGTAAGGGGATGGAGGAGATTGTTGAAGCGGGGACAGCAGAGGAAGAGGCTGAGAAAAAAGTGCGCAACCGAAAGAAAATCCACAGGATTGCCTGGCTGCCGTCCTGCTCAGTCTGCGATGCAAAAAATATCTCCATCGAAAATATGGACGCTCACATTGCATTGCACGTTGTAAAAGACAGCGACAGCGTCAAGTGCTCCGAGTGCAGCATCGTAGTGGACGACAGTTCCAAACTCAAGGCTCATATGAAGGAGCAGCACAAGCGTCTGCTGAAGGTCTTCCGCTGTGAGCAGTGCAAATATGCCGGAGACCGCCACTATGACTACAGAAAGCACCTACTGATCCATGCAGACACCAAGCCGTGCATGTGTGAGGTCTGTGGGAAGCTGATGTCCACACCTTACAATCTGAAAGTCCACATCCTGCGCGTGCATGCTACCGACGAGCAGAAAACCATTCACTGTGAGCATTGCGATTACCGGTTCGCCGACAAAATTGTGCTGAAGGACCACATGCGGTTCCAGCACAATCTGCTCTGGAATGGGGACCCGTACAAAGACATACAGTTGAGGGCGTTCAAATGTGACAAGTGCGATTACATTGGCAAGAAGGAGAAAAGCTTGAAGTATCACATGCGTGTTCACATCGAGAACCGACAATTCCGCTGTTCCATGTGCTGTTATGCCAGCAAGACCAAGAACAACTTACTTCTGCACATGCGAACCCATGGAGGACTGAAGCCGATCAAATGTCCACAGTGTGATTACAGAGGTAATTTTAAAAAAAATTTGCTTCAAATCTTTGGGAAAAAAATGGCAGTGTACAGTTTTTAATATGTTCATTTCCATGTACTTAATTTACAAAATTCAATAAGAAGTCTCAGATTGCGGTACTCATTGCTATGCAAAATGGCCACCAAACTCCTTTGAATTTTGTGGTCAAGCAGTCAAGATGTCTGCAATAGAAAGAAGATCTTTCAATCGAGTCCCAACCATTTAATTAAGCTCATGATATTTTCTCACTGCTTGCAGACAGCACGGATTATGCATCATTAATGAAAATCACATTGGAGAAGAGAAAAACTCAATACAAGTATTATTTTTTCCCTACACGCAGGTGCAACAAACAAAGTTGTCAACGAGCACATGATGTGCAAGCACAGGGGTTTGCGTCCTTACAAATGCCCCTGTGGCTGGTCCACCGCTTACAGTGGGAACATGTGGAAACACATGCAGGAACATCGCGAGAAGGGTGACGCCTACAAGGACATTGCTGAATCACGGTACGGGAGTTCAAGGAAGAAGAAGCAAATAGAAGACGACGGTGCACCAGAAATCCAGCCTTCCATTGAGCAACAGGTGGTGACCATTGTTCACGAGTTCCGTGACATCCAAGGTACCAGGACACTGAGCAGTGATGCCCAACAGCATCCTGATGTCGTCACCTTCCAGGAAGCACCACAGACATCCGGCACGGACATCCCTTCCTCGACCATCTCCCAGGTGGACTCACTGCCCATCCTGGGGGCACAGCTGCAGCTCAACAGCCTAGTGCAGGCAGTCTCGGCTGTAGCAGCGGGCAAGGTCAGCGAGCAAAGCCCAGCAAGCCACCAGCATACACAGGACCTACAGGGGCAAGAGGATAATCAAGCAGCCAATTTCCTGTGTAAGCTTGCACACGCTGTGTCCACGCAGGGAACCGCACATCAAGAGAGCGCTCAGGGAGTAGCCGAGGCCAAGCATTTGCCCTTAGGGTGTGAGGTACAGGTACCAACAACAAATACTGGCTCAGTTGAACAGACCATTCAAGAACTCATACTGTGGTAGGAATACAAGGGCCAACACCACTCTTTGCAGTGTTCATGTACAGTAACCCTAACCCTGCAGGGTATTTTGGCTAGAAACCCTGCCAAACGCAGCAACATGCAACACTTGTCTAAGTGACAAGCCTGCCCAGTGCAGCAAGATCCATCAGGCCAAAAGTCTCAAAGCCAAACTGCCTCAGAGTCTGTGGTCCCTGAAAGCAGCAGGATGCTGTGGGCATTGTTCAGACTTAGCTCTCATTGTCTCAGAAGCAGCCGTTTATGCACTGGTGTTGGTAGCTGAATGCAGCAAAATGCACCAGACTTTCCCACCTGATGCACTGCGTTGGATATGACAGGGTTAAAATTAACCTGCAAATATTTTCTGGGCCCAATTTCATAGAGCTGCTTAAGCACAAAATTTGCTTAAGCACGAAAAAACATTGTTTAGTAAAATCACTCCATGCGATGTACATTGCTTGTGACTGGTATTTAGCTGTTGTTTACTTAGCATAACAATCGAGTGGAGTTTTGGCCGGTAACCTGATTATATTAAGCAAGATTTTTTTGTGCTTAAGCAAATTTTGTGCTTAAGCAGCTCTATGAAATTGGCCCCTGAAGTGATGAACAAGGCAGCAATTTGAGGGATACACAATACAGAGGAGTTGCCATTCGTGATGCAAATTAATGTTTTTCTCTACTTACAAAGTGCAAAATGGAAAATTGAATGTCCCTTCGTACATGCTGTTAAATGGTATTCTTTTTTTGTCTAGGCAATAAGTACCGAGCAGTTACACATTTCTTGGGATGTGAACATGCCACACTTTTACCTATTAGTCCCTGTACTGCCCCAAATCGCCCTGCCTGTTACTGCCTGTACCACCCCAAATCGCCCAATCATTCCATGGTTGCACGGATTCTTCAGGCAATAATTACAATGTCAACTATGTAGTACAAGTGCTTATTAGGTCAAGTTGGGTTTTTTTCTGTACATAACAACAATTCTTTTAAATTTGATGAAGAAAATTTGACCGAGAAGTTGACAAAATGGCTCCTTGAAAGCGAACATTGGTTGGTTTTGTGAATATTATCTGTTGAAGTTTGAAAGAATTGTTCATTTTGGCCTGGTTTGTTAGGGTCGTGTTTATTTGTTCTTTGCAATTATTCATATTCTTTACAATGTTTCGCTTTTCTTTTCATGTTTCATTCTCAGAAGGAAAGTGATTTTTAAGGAACACAGAGGTTGTCTAGTTGGTTATTTTATAAATTTAAGACTATAAATATAATTCTCTTGAGAGTTACAGGGAATATACAACATTTGCTTTTGCTGTAATTTTCAGAAATGGAAGGGGGGGGGGTGTTAGTATTTATAGTAAATATTGTTACACTGATTTGTTTGAAGTTTTGTGTTTTGTAGATGCTGGAAAAACCAAGAAAACAAAATGTTCCTGTAGTCAGGTTCCCTGACCCCACTTAGAAGATGAAACGGAGCAATTTATAGACGTCGGGGAATTGTAAGGTCAGGGAACCAATCTCACTGGCTTGTACTACTGTGTACATGTGATCGATTGCAAACAAAATGTGAACTAACTAAATATGATCCACTGGGGGCAGTATTTGACAAAAGCTAGTTGTTTTAACCAACACTGGTTGAAATTGAACACAAAAATATCACTTTTCTTGAAAATGTCGGCACACCAGGTGCCATGATTTTACAGGATGCTTTAGACTGTCATTGACTAACAGTCTAGTCATAATAATTTGGTAGTTTTGTTTGTTGATGTTTGCAAATGTTGTATATTCCCTTTAACATGAATAAGATAATGATAAGATTGACATGAAGAACAAGATAGATGGGCCCTGTGCACCAACTGTAGATGCTGCTTCGTGACCACTCTTGGGAATATGGGAAATACTGTACACACGTCTTCTCACCAATGAGTTGAAGAGTTCTCACAGTGGTTCCTCATAACCTTCTCTGTAACCGTTGAGGTGTACTTCTGCACAAAGTCCATAATATCTTATGTAGCATTTATATTTTAAGAAGTGGGAATCCAGTTTATTGAAATATTGATTGTAAATGTGACCTCCAGCTCAAAACCAGTCTGAAGTCTCACTTCAGATACACTCAACCAAAAAAGAAGGTCCCCCCCCCTCAATACTTTTGTGTCCAACTCAAAAACTACTGGGCATATCTTGCTCAAACCACGACTGATCAGTACAGAAATTCCTCTTTGTTTGGCCCAAACATACACTTTGTTTGGCCCAAAACAGTGATTCTGTGTACAAAATTATGCAGTTTATGACAAATTGTACCAAAAAAAAGTTGCACTTTTGTATGCGTGCAAGGCGAGTGTGAACCACAACTTGCACGTATAAAAGTGCAGCAGTTTTCGGTACCATTTGTGCATAAATCTGTACACATTATCACTGCTTTTAGTCAGGTGGCTTAGATCTAATTTTCGTCAAGATCGTGACCGACTGGTCCAAAGCACCAAACTTGGCAGATAGATTTTTATAGACCTAGAGGAGATATTTAGAAGGGGTGACACCCGAAATTCTTTTGGGAAGGGTGCCTATTTTGCATAAATCATTAATCCCTGCTGTGTAATATATTTATTCCCATATTTGGGTATATTTTTATTTTTTTATTTTTTTTGAAAAGTGTATTTTGGGGATTCTACTTACATATCTTTACTTAAATAACATTTTCCAAAGCAATAAGTGACTGAATAATTATGAGGACATAGTAACGATCCAAAATGGCTACTATTATGCCCTAAATTGCACGCATTTACCTTGTCCCCAGATATCATCAATTAGTCTTGCCAAACATCAGCATTGATGAACTTCAAATTCACCACGTAGCTTACTGGTACAGTTACCCTATTGAAACCTTATGCAAAATCATGTGAACAATGATAACATTGTGATATCTAGCCCAGAAAACAAAAACTGGGGAAAAAACAAGGTGTCCATAAATTGGGCTAACAAGTAAGGTGAAGGGTTGCCTAACATGGAAGACTGGAACAAGTTCATGGAAATTCCCAAAATTATTGAGAAAACATTTTGGCGTAGACAAAATTATTGTAAACAACAATAATTTCTTATTTGGGGAGATTTTGTTGAACTTGTTCAAGTCCCCACGTTACCCTTCCTGTAGTAGCCCAATTTACGGACACCACATTTTCTCCCCTTTTTTGGTCTTTTGGGCCAAACATCAAGATAATACACTGGGAGGGAGTGGTGTGATGACCCGAGAAGAAGAAGATCACCAAAATACACTTTTCAAACAAATAAAAAAATAAAAATACACCCAAATATAGGAAAAAATATATTTCACGGCAGGGATTAACGATTTATGCAAATTAGACACCCTTCCCAAAAGAATTTCTGGTGTCACCCCTTCTAAATATCTTCTCTAGGTCTATAAGAGTCTATCTGCCAAGTTTGGTGATTTGGACCAGTCGGTCACGATTCCGACCATATGCCACCTGACTATTTGGGCCAAATAGAGAGTATGGCTGGATTGCTAAGGAATTTCTGTACTGATTAGTCATTATTTGAGTGAGAGGTGCTCAGTAGTTTTTGAGTTAGACAAAAAAGTATTGGAAGGGGGGACTTTCTTTTTTGGTTGAGTGTATTTTGATATACAGCCTATAAAACATTGACTATCAATTGATGAAAATTTGTGTAAATTGATTAAGAGTGACAAATGACAAGTGATGAATGCACACTCCAAATATCAATCTGATTGCTGTTATACATGCATGCATTGCCAAGGAGTTAATTTTGGGAAACTCTTAACAACAAATTTATCGTTTTGTTTTTAACTATCAAGAGGCCTGAACATTTTGAACCGAAAATTACATAGAACTCCATCAGATGTTGTCTTGATTCCCATATTCTATACAATGACATCATTGGAAAGCTCAATGTCCTTCCCAAAATCCCAGTTGTTCAAAAATTGAACCAAGTGGTTGGATTTATGCGTTGTTTTGTTAATACAGGGATTGAGTTTTTGCCGGTTAAAATTTGTACATACTTTTA
Organism: Patiria pectinifera; assembly: GCA_029964075.1. Taxonomy (NCBI): domain Eukaryota; kingdom Metazoa; phylum Echinodermata; class Asteroidea; order Valvatida; family Asterinidae; genus Patiria; species Patiria pectinifera. Next base: position 23,816,644 of record CM057141.1, on the reverse strand, counting down.
ATTTGCATTTAGCAAAACAGGTTAATGCATTGTTTGTCCTGGAATTGCGAGGGATCAAATTGGGTATGATTGTAAATGTTTTTTTATTTTTTTCAAACCAAAAAAAGAAAAGAATGTGTGTTATTGGAGATCTTTTTCTTGATCTGTTTAAAGGGAATAACGTTGCTGCAAAACATTCGCCAAGAGGTGTGCTTGCTTGCTTTTGTAAAATATGGCACTGATGAACGTATGTTTTGAATTTGAGTGAGGAATGTGAATGCAGTTTGTATATATATCAGAATAAATATTCATGTACATTTCCATGGTTTTCTTAGTATTTGACACAACACAAAGAAAGAGTGATGTCGAATACAACTTCAGTTACATTTCCTTTAATACCAAGCCTGCACACTACATTATTATAGGTGATAATACATGTATACCTCAAACCAAATGTTGGCTATTAAATGTACTACATTGTAATTGTATAAGCGTATTCTATCCTGTTTTTTCTACTTACAAAATGACACTGGGAAAGACAAAGGATTCTCTCTTAATGTACATTGTACATTTACAGGTTGTTTATACCAAATTCTTTAATTAGCCATTGAAAAAAATATAGTTTGTATCAGTTGCTAAATTGCCCTTTGATAACAATTAAAATCTGCATAAAGTAATCATACATGTAGTACCCAAATGAAATGAACACCTGATTATAATAGTCAAAGATTATGAATATATCCATTTAAAATTTAAGCCATAACCCTACACCATAAAAATGCAAACACTTATTAAAAAAATAAACAAAGTACGTAGGTACGTAGAGTCTTGCGTGCCTGTTATCAATCATCACGATGTACGGAGTCACATATGTAAGTTTGTTGTGAAGAGGTGATCTATATTTTGTTCACAAAAGAATCAATTTTTTGTTTCCCAGTCGGGTTTGACTTAAGCTCACCAATCTGGCTACCCAAGTGAATACATAGGGTTTACTACATACTGATTTAAAGGGAAGATACAACATTTGCAAACATCCAAAAACAAAATGATCATATTATAACGAAATATCTTAATGGACTGTTAGTGAATGAGTCTAAAGCATCCTGCAAAATCGTGGCTCCTGGTGTACTGACATTTTCAAGAAAGCTTGTATTATTCTGCATTTTCTTAGCAATTGATAACACATCTCTGAAGGAGAACAAGCCTGCTAGACTGATTCTCTGACCTTACAATCCCTCAAAGTCTATAAATTGCAACATTTCATCTTAAGTGGGGTCTGGGAACCAGACTACAAGAACATGGATGGTATTCTTAGATTTTTCAGCATCTCCGAACCCAAAACGTGAAGAGAAGTCAGTTAAACAATATTTTCTATAGCATACTAATCCTCCAAATCCATTTACTTCTGAAAATTGCAGCAAAAGCAAATGTTGTATATTCCCTTTAAATGGGCACTTTAACCATTCAAGGCGTACGTCTAGTGTGAGAGTTCTCCGTGAATGTAATTTTCATCAACACTAATTATTTGGTGCTTAAGGAGATGGGAATTCTTTGGAGAACTTGATTAACTTGGGTGAACTGAATACCAACTTAACTTCTTTAGCAAGGAGTCACTTACGAGAAAGTATCCCATTTCACATCATGAGATCAGTGCAAACTGCACAAACTCAACTTCACTAATCTACAAATGTTTAATTTGATTTCGCAAATTTTCCGTATAGAACTTTCAATATAACAAATTTTGTATAACTCAAAAACATTCCATTAAAAAAAAAATTCCAACTAAATCTATTCATACACACTTATCCTGTTCTAAGACTAAACTTAATATTTTTTCCTCAAATATATCATAAAAAACATTACGAGTTGTTTCAAAATCCAACATACCAATATATGCAAAAAAAATAGGAACAAAATACATTCAAATAAAATTGACTGCAAGCCACTACACGTGTACAATAATCTAATAAAAAGCGACCACGCTCAACTGTTCTTTCAAATGATTTTTTTTTAAACCATTATCTTCAAGAACATGAACTGTGCTACTACTTCTAGATACTGCCCACTCATTACATGCCAAATATCCTTAATTATTATCGAAATGTTACCGTGAATTGGAGTGGAATAAAACCACACTTGAAACTTGAGTTGTCATCATTTGCTAATATTTTCTGTAAATCCCACTCATCTGATATGATGCGGGTAGCTGTTTTGTCTATAAAGTATAATCATCCGGATCCAGAAAACTTGAATTCATAATTTTTTTATGTTGAATACATGTAACAAGCTGTCTTAAGACTAGCTGTAGTGAAATAAAGATGAAGGCGTTCATGTGAAGAGGCCCCTCTTGTTTGTGTTAATTGAGTCCTTACAATCTAGCACTTGCAGGATTGCATTTACAACAAAAGCAGCCTGACATGTTTTTTTGTGTTTTTTTTTAACACATTTCTGATCCTTACAAATATCAAACGAAAACATCTGAGTAGCTTTTTTTATGTGGTTAAATGTGCAAACATTTTCAATATACATGGAGATGGGGGTATTGAAAGTTAATCATGAATGACCAAGTTGCCTGGGTCAATCCAATTGTAGTAATTGTGTAAGGCATTGTATCCCGCATGCTTGTCAAGCCTAGTGAATCAGCTTGATGTCGTCAATGCGGCTCCGCTTGCGGGGCGTGAGGCGCATGAACGCGCAGGCCATCAGCACCACTACCAGGGCTAAGATGGCAATGACGCCCACCATCATCCAATGCATGCCCAGTTTCTCCTTGCCCCATCGGGCCGGGGAGTGGTCCATCCAATCTGGGGACTGTTGTATCATCCAGGACGGGCGGTCTGGCTGGTCCAGCTCCACTTGTTCTGTGTGTGTGAAGGTGTGTCAAAACAAACCAAAATATCTGTTAGTTTATGTATTCACAGATACAAAGTGGGTTCTGACTTCTTTGCAGTACATTTTGGGGGTCAAAGCAAAGTGTGATGACTGCAATGTTATTTTTGATGTTGTACATGTAGTCTGGTTCCTGCAGTTGTCAACCGGTCAACAGAGTGTATCACGTGGTACCGCCGCATCCACGTGCAGACGCAGCACTAGCAGGGTATATGCGCACTGTTGTTGTCATCCACAATGGCAGCTTCGAGCGTCATGAAAATTGCTTTGGTAAGCGAAGAATAATTTGACGAAATTTGAAAAATAAAGACGGTGTCCTGAAATCTATTTCTTGCGGATTTTTTTCCACTTGTGCAATAATGTTATAGCTCGTACAATATATTCTTGTATCCCCTCAACACCATCCAAAACAGGGCGAGACAAAAAAAGCAAAACCCAAATGTTGGGACTGTTGTTTTAGTGAAGTTCTGCATGTAGCACTTTCAAAATCTAGGATACAAAAGCCGAATTCATAGGTTTTCTTTTAGTACAAGAATCATTCAAATCGCTCATGCACTTTTCAAGTTACGGCATTTTAAACACAACCACCGTTTTAAAGTTCTATCCACGGATCACAAGAAGGCAAGTGATCTTTCAGCAAAACGAAAACAAATCACATAGGGATGTGTGTGAATTGTTTTCGCTTGGATTTGTTTTTGTTTTGCTGAAAGAACGCACACCTTTTTTTGCGATCCGTGGACAGAACTTTAAAACTGTGGTTGTGTTTAAAATTCTGCAACTTGAAAAGTATCTGAGTGATTTCAATGACTTTTGTACTAAAAAAAAGCTTATGAATTGGGCTTTCATATCCAAGATTTTCAAAGTGCTACATGCAGCACTTCACTAAAACAATAGTCCTGACATTATGGTTTTGCCTTTTTTGACAACCCCCCCCCCTTTATTTTTGTAAAAACATTCAGTGTATAGTTTTGTAGACACAATGCCTTTTTTTTAATGCAGTCAATAAATAAATAGCCCGAGTCTTTTTATCACAAATACATGTAGTGGGTTGCATACCTTGTTCACAGCTGGGTCCAACCCAACCAGGGGCACAATCACAGCGCATGTAGTCTCCAATCTCCTCATCCACGCCGGAGACGCAAGTGGCGTTGTTGAAACAAGGGTACTGGTCGCACAGTGATACATCCCCTGGTTATACACAATTTGACAAAAGGTAACAATTTCACTTATCTTATGTGTATGAAGATTAAGTTCCGAAAATGGTTTGGATAACACAAGCGGTACAAATGTCATTGTACGTAGTACTGAACATTGCAAGTAGTAAAAAGTAGTTCTGAGAGGTAGTTTGTTCAGTAGTAGTAAAGTCTGTCGCGAGCCCATGTGGCTCATCAGGCCGGTGTTTATCTCCGGTTTCCTTGGCATGAAACGACTGAGAATATTTCTACTCCCCCTGGATGGGATGCCGGTCCATCGCAGGTTACCCCCCAGCTAATGCCGGTACCCATTTATACTCCTAGGTGGAGAGGGGCAAGTAGGGCTAAAGTGCCTTGCCAAAGGACACAATATATGACCAGCAGCTGGATTCGAACCCCGGACCCTCTGATCATGAGTCACGAACCCTAACCACTAGGCCACACACTCCCCCATTGTTTGTTCAGTGGGCAACATCAATTACAAAAAGCCCTTAGTTTGTCTACATTTTTCGTTGGAAATCGCCTACATTTCTCGATTTCTTCAAGAAAGCAAGCCAGACGAAATAATTTCACGGGGCGTTTAGTACCCGATCAATCTTCAATAACAATCTTTTTGATAACAATTCGGTTGGTTATTTTTGGGACAGATGCAAATGATCCTATACAATATGCCTTTAAGGAATAACTGGAACCCTCTGAAACTATACTTCTCGGAAATCCAAAAATGGTTACTGTTGGGTATGGTATTTGCTGATTACATTTAATGCCATCTACAACTAAAGAAATAGCAACGTCTGAAATCAAGGTGCTTCAAAGTTGCTTTAACAAACAGTCCATCTGTTGTGTATTGAACATGTCGTTCCTGACTATTTTTACAGTGGAGCTTCATTTCATTATTTGGAGGAATTAAGCTCGGCAAGCTTTTGAATGTTGTTCTGAAACGATATATGACTGACGAATGCTTGTTGTTATTGTTTACATTAATGCACTTCAAACAGCATTAAATACATACCTTCTGCAGCATCTCTTCTACGACGACCTTCAGCAATACAGAAAGAGAAAGAAACAAGAAAAGAAAAGTGTACCATAAAAAAGTGTTTCACAAAAGAATGGATTTCAAATCGATACATTATTTTTTTGTGCAACACAATATTTTTACAAATCAAGATATCCAAATAAATCCTACTTTTCAGCATGCACATGTATGCCATTTCATTTGCGTTAGCTGTTGACAAGTAACTTTGTACTTTTACATTTTGAAGCCAAATCCGACTTTATTGATGGAGTTTCTCTGAATGCAGCTCACTGAATCCATAGGCTATCAAGGGAACATGGGAGTAAATTATTCCCTGGCTCTGATTGTGGTACATGTACTTAATGTACGATCAGTGAGAGGCAAACCTTCATTCGTTAAAAAGTCACAGCATCCAAAAACAATGACGTGATCAATGAATGGGAGGTGTGCGGTAACACCATGTGAATGATATCTCTTAGTGAGTTGTGTGGTTCTGAGAAGAACCAGTTGTTTTAACTCGACGTTTCAAACAGTTGGCTCTGCTCAGCATCCGCTACTTTAACTACAACACCAGAAAGAGTCCGGCAGTCTCCTGATGACAAACAGAACATACTGTTGGAAACGTCGAGTTTGGTGTGAATTTGTTGTCCTCTCATCATGCAATTTAACCAGTTTTTTTTTTGTATGACACATACCTTGTTGAGGCGGAGCACAGATATACGAGTTTTGAGCGAAGAAGCACTCCATATTAGGATCCGGGCAGGGATTGGAATTACATGGATTGGCTACAAACGAACAAACAAACGAAATCAAGCAATCGTGCAGCAAGAAACAATTTAGTGCATGAAACAAGATACAAAACACACCGATACAGAGAAATGGGTTGAATCGTGGAACTCTCACTCAGAAAACTATTTCACGATCAAAAAAAAAAAAAAACACATCAGAATTGGCAACTTCAAATTACATGCTCTGTGTGAAACAGTAGTGTGAATGATCAACAATCCGACACTTTGTTGAAAACGAATACAATTCTGTTAAAAATTCAAATATTGTTACATCACGGAATATATGCAATAAAAAGGATCCTAGATGTACTGTTTCCAGAGATATACTGGTTATTGGGGGGAAAAATCTGAAAATAGGCTGGGGTTCCGGAGCTACCTCTTGGGGCAGCTCTGAGGCTAGTGACTGCTAAGTGCATCTTGGAATGCAATGTGGAAGACCAACGATATTCTCACACCATCTGTGTGTGAAACAACATAACATTGGCATTTTGTACTGACTGTGAGGCCTTACTCTCAGCTCCTTCAATTTTTCAAAGGGGGTCCATTGTAAAATGGTTTGCCACCAGTTTGGTTTAATTAAAAAGATATGTCTTACCCAAAACTTTGTACTCTGCATGTTTTTTTTCCCAGCTAAATTTTCTCCAAATGTGCAGAATTCGCTCAGGACCCAGAATTTATGTTTGTCATAACTTGGATTTCACATTGACCGAATTGGTATTAGCAAGAACCACCTCTACATGTATCCATCTGTGAACACCTGAGAAGGTATATCCACATATTGTTAAATTCCATGTGCTTTAACTCTTTCGCTACGGAATTAAATTTACCTTTTTCGCCCCAACTGGACGTAATTAAAAGCTGAAAATTCCGCCGAGCGTCGATGTGGGTGCCGCCATCTTTGAATGTATCTCCGTAAACAAACTGCTCACAATAACAAAAAGCGCACCCCGGCCAGACGGAGAGCCGCTGGCAGCGGCTCAAACTAGGGTCAGAGGTTATACGATATAAATTATGTAGATATGGCCCACGTCATGGGGACATCATGTTTATTCATGCCGACGCAACCGAGCCGCTGCCAGCGGCTCTCCGTACGACCTGTACAATTTGTATGGGCCGCTGTCAGCGGCTCGCCGTAGCGAAAGAGTTAAAACACTGGATGTTTCATGTACTTACGAGTGGCACATGTAGCTTCAACCCATAATGCTGTACAGGTGCACACGAATGATGCTCCCACAACATTACAGGTGCCTCCATTTTGGCACGGAGAAGGGTTGCAAGGGCTTCCGCCAACAGCTGATCAATGAGAACAAAAACAAACCAATAATAATTAAAACACAGTCCTTTCAGTCTTGACCATTCAAGGATCGACATATTCAAATACATGTGTCACAACCCGAGTATCGACGAGACGCAAAACTTGAGCCAGCCATGACATAAAGTCATGTAAGCAAATTAATGTCTCGATTCTCAATGATTATCTGGTTCTGCCACTCTTTACTTGTATTAACGTCCCAAGACTTTTTTTCATATGAAGCGATAATTTCCAATTACTGACGTGTGAGCCTCAGGCATCAACGGTGCGTTCAAATGTATCTCCCAATGGGCTCCCTAGTCTGGGGCCCAGACTAACGGATCTGTTTCTGATGAATCTAAGATTCGTCAGACATAAAAGTCAGAATCTTTTGGTCGGGGAACCAGACTATGGTCTCCCCCAACTCTCCCTTTCTTGTCGATGAGGGGGTACTTGTGAACGGCGCCCATATAAACGTATATACATCTGTTGATGTACATATACATGTACATATGTCACAGTGTCAGAAATATCTGTTACAAAAGAAGGAAACATTACCTGTGACTACAATGTTAATTTGGCAGGTCCGTTGTTGGTTTGTACCAGCTTCAAAAGCCGTAACGCTGACAGGCACAGTAAACTGACCACTTGCCGGAGCAGTCACTTGGTATGATCTTGGGGTGCTGATTTGAACATTATTAGCGACGTAAGTGTAGAATACTTGTTGTGTGGTGCCAGATGCCGTTGGTTCCGGTATATTAACGTTGACAGGTGAGTTGGGTGTGCCAGAAACACTTACTTGAGGCTGACATGTGATTAGGAAACCTATGGTAGCTGGAAAAAATTCAAAATTTACTTATTGACATGTATTACCCATTTCGGAAGAAACAAGGAGTCACATTCTTTATAGCTGTGCTCCTGAGGAATGTTCCACACAGTAAACTCAAATGGTCCAATCAAGAACATGTTCACCATACCTACAGTTCATGGTTCAGTTTCAAATTCAATGTACGCTCTAGTCACTGTTGACAATTTCTTACAGAATCAAATGTCGTGTACTTTTCGTTTTACTTATTTTATCAGGCGCTATCACACATCCTGAATCTGTACATGTACATAAACATAGACATATGTATCAGAAATATCTGCAACATACATTTTACAAGGATATTGTAGAGAAGAAAATATTACCTGTGACTACAATGTTAATTTGGCAGGTCCGTTGTTGGTTTGTACCAGCTTCAACAGCCGTCACGCTGACAGGCACAGTGGACTGACCACTTGCCGGAGCAGTCACTTGGTATGATCTTGGGTTGCTTATTTGAACATTATTAACGCGGTAAGTGTAGAATACTTGTTGTGTGTTGCCAGATGCCGTTGGTTCCGGTATATTAACGTTGACAGGTGAGTTGGGTGTGCCAGAAACACTTACTTGAGGCTGACATGTGATTTGGAAACCTATCGGTGCAAAGATAAAGGAAAAAAATAGTTTAGTAGGATAATTGAATCTATCATGCTCAATTAAAGGGAATATACATCATCTGTTTTTGATGTAATTTTCACAATTTGGGGGTTAATATTTTATAACAAATACTGTTACACTGACCTGTTTAAAGTTTTGTGTTCATAGATGCTGGAAAAACCAAAGGAAAAAAGAGCTGTCCTTGTAGTATGGTTCGCTGACCCTACTTCAGTCATAATGGATCTAGCAGGGAATTGTCAGGTCAGGAAACCAGACTAGTTGGCTAGCACCCATTCACAGATATGTAACCAATTGCAAACAAAATGTGCATCTAACGAAATTTGGTAAACTTGGGGCAGTATTTGGCAAAGTCAGTTTTTTGCAACGATGGTCAGCTTGCTATCATTGGAATATTGATATAAAAATTCCACTTTTCTTGAAAATGACAACACACCAGGTGCCATGATTTGACCGAATGCTTGAGACTATTATTCGTGCACTTACAGTCAAGTGAGGTTCTTCATTTAACAATTGCTGACTGCTGTGATATGGGATATGACGTTTTGAACATCCAAGGGGCGCATAGCACCCGAGGCGAAGCCAGGGTGCTATGCACCCCGAGGGGGTTAAAAATGTCATATCCCACATCACACAGTCGACAATTATTTTGTTATAGCTCTGTCTTGGAATTTTTGGGATTTTGGTGTAAAAATAACAAAAACAAATAGTGGTAAAAACACAACAATCAAATGGCAACTTGCATGCATGTCGCGTGCTCGAACAGCTGATCGTCTGTTGTTCGCTGCTCGCACTCATGCGTGAAAACATGGTGAAAATAGCGGGGGTACCAACAATTCAAGCGTTTCACACCGTATACGTACCCTATGTGCAAAATCATAGCACACTCCTGCCTCACGTACGTGATATCCCACGGGGAGTGTGCCATGACTTTTTATAAACCTAACACGTGATCGTTCTAGGCCAATGAAAATACAGTATTCAAGACCTATCCTGGTTTGTACATGTACATACTTGTGAATTGAGTACATGTACTGCCACTGAATCCTGCAGCACAGGTACATGAGAAAGTATTTCCATTGACGTTGCAGGTACCGCCATTCTGACATGGATTGTTGGTACATGGGGTGACACCAGTCGCTGAAAGAGATCAATTAAAGGCTTCATTATTCACATTGTTAAATACTATTATAGTCTCCAGCAAGCCAACATTAAGTGGTGCAACATGGTGCGGTGTGACTGCTTAACAGAGCTCCTTGGAAGAGATACTCCGCATGTGCTCATACAAGAACACTGGCTCGTGCGCATAGGAATCCTGCAGCACAGACGCATGTGTAAGCATTTGCACCGGCAACACATGTACCGCCATTCAGACATGGCGAGCTTGCGCACAAGTTAGAAGTGGTAGCTGGAAAAAAAATCAATAATTAACTTATTGACATTTATTACCCATTTCGGAAGAAACAAGGAGTCACATTCTTTATAGCTGTGCTCCTGAGGAATATTCCACACAGTAAACTCAAATGGTCCAATCAAGAACATGTTCACCATACATAGTTCAGTGTCAAATTCAATGTATGCCCTAGTCACTGTTGGCAATTTCTTAAATCAGAGAATCAAATGTTATGTATACTTTCCATTTTGCTCATTTTATCAGACGCTATTACACATCCCGAGTTGGTATTGACTCCGTGCGCCAACAAAAGAGGGCGCTTTTAAACCTTTTAGAGAGCCCAGTAGGCAGGTGACACTGCGTGTACATACTGGTGCGTGTTTATGGTGTAAATTGAGGACACACACGTGTGACATCATCAATGAATCGAGGACAGAAAGCGAAGTGAGGACTCCTCGGTTGGAAAACATGCACAAAACCAATGAGAGCTGTTGCGAAAAAGTTAGAGTACAGTAAACTCCGTATAAACCGTCATATCGTATAAACCGTCATATCGCTTAAATCGGCCATCTGACGAAAGTCCTGATTGTCTCTAATACATTTCCATTGACAGTTTCATTTCTAAGTCGGCCTGTAAGCCGCCATTTCGTCTATGTCGGCGTGTTACTTTCAGTCCCATTTCCTCAAAACCACACAAATTCCTCTGTATAAGTCGGCATCATGCTCTGCGGTTTGTAAGAAGTGTCGAGTGAAAAGTCCCACACACTGCTAACTGACATCTGTTTATCAATGGCACAGCCCGTGATTGATGCATCGGCCAGCACGTGTACACTAATCGCACGTGTACACTGTTTCATGCACAGTCTGTACATTGTGTGCATCGTTCGCTCACACGAAGTACATGTCCATTCCGTACCATCAATACCAGTACCCCCTTTCGACTGCACGCATGCGCTCTGTTCATTTTAGGGGTCCCCTTATTGTATCAGTCCCATGCACACATTTAATTCGTGACTGTACACGTACATGTACGTACGTGCACAATGTACACTACGTGTACATGGACGTACAGTATGCAAGCAATCTGTATATCGTACCACTGTTAACTCTAGCCGGCCGCGCCGTCCTTGCTTCGTACGTACGTACATGTACATGCATGACTTTCTATGATCAATACCACAGCCTGTTTGTGATGATAAACGTTGAGGATATATTTGCTGGAATCAACCATGGATGTAGAAATAAACCAGGGTAAATCAAAGCCTTTGAAATTTAGCCATTTTGTTTGCATGATCCAGATACAGATGCGCATAGGCCATTAATTCAATCAATTTTTTTCACTTCGTGATTCAATTTGTGTATTTGTGTAAGTCGGCAAAATGACGACTTGCAGCAGAAGCCGACATTCGTGTAAGTCGTCACAAATTCTCTGGTCCCGAGAGTGCCGCCTTAGCCGGAGTTTACTGTATAAACAAAGGAAGAGGAACAAAAGAAAATCCTTGATTTACACCATAAACAAACGTGTGTGTTCATGCGTGTGTAGCGTGAAGTACGTACTACTGATTTTATTCTAAATACGCACACAGCCATGGTGTCTTCGCGTGCACGGATGAGCGTCAGGCATCGACGGTGCGTTCAAATGTATCTCCCAACAAGCTCACTTGTCTGGTTCCCAGACCAACGGATCTATTTCTGATGAATCTAAGATTCGTCAGAAATAAAAGTCAGAATCATTTTGTCAGGGAACCAGACTATGGTCTCCCCCAACTCTCCCTTTCTTGTCGGTGAGGGGGTACTTGTGAACGGCGCACATATAAACGTATATACATCTGTTGATGTACATATACATGTACATATGTCACAGTGTCAGAAATATCTGTTACAAAAGAAGGAAACATTACCTGTGACTACAATGTTAATTTGGCAGGTCCGTTGTTGACTTGAACCACCATCAAAAGCCGTAACGCTGACAGGCACAGTGGACTGACCACTTGCCGGAGCAGTCACTTGGTATGCTCTTGGGTTGCTTATTAGAACATTATTAACGCGGTAATTGTAGAATACTTGTCCTGTGTTGCCAGATGCCGTTGGTTCCGGTATATTAACGTTGACAGGTGAGTTGGGTGTGCCAGAAACACTTACTTGAGGCTGACATGTGATTTGGAAACCTATCGGTGCAAAGATAAAGGAAAAAATAGTTTAGTAGGATAATATGAATCTATCATGCTCAATTAAAGAGATTATACATCATTTGTTTTTGCTGTAGTTTTCACAATTTGGGGGTCAATATTTTATAACAAATACTGTTTTATACACTGACCTGTTTAAAGTTTTGTGATGCTGGAAAAACCAAGGAAAAAAGAGCTGTCCTTGTAGTCTGGTTCCCTGACCCTACTTCAGTCATAACGGAACTATCAAGCAATTGTCAGGTCAGGAAACCAGACTAGCTGGCTTCCATCCATTCATTTGGTAAATTGGGGCAGTATCTGGAAAAGTCTTCTTTTTTTTGCAATGATGGTCAGCTGACCATCGTTGGAAAATTGATATAAAAATTCCACTTTTCTTGAAAATGACAGCACACCAGGTTCCATGCGCTTACATATTGGCACTTATGGGTTACCGGGAACAAAGGGCAACAATAGGGACAATGGCAGGCGCAGATCCAGAGAGGGGGGTGGGGGGTGGGGGGGGGGTCAAACCCCTCCCTCCCTCCCCCCCAAACCCAGCTCTGTCAATTTTTTTTTTTCATGAAAATTCCTGAAAAAATATCCGAACCCCCCCTGCTCCCACACTTAATTTGTTTTTGCTAGTAATAATGTCCGCCTTGCACAAAATATGTACAGAGCCAGGTTGGTTGGCGGGTATATTTACATTCTTCTGTGATATAGTGTTAGTAGTCGTCGGATATGAACAGCGCCCCCATTAAAAATCTGGTACAAGCCTGAAGGTCCAGTGCTCCCTAATGAGACCAACACTGAAGACACTTAGAAACAGACTGATCAATGTAATCTTTGGAACAAATAACTTTTAGATTATTAAACATGTACTTTCACGGAGTGAAGGCTATGTCTATATCGGGTCAAGTCCCTTCTCAACAGGACTTGGATTCAGACCTTTTGCAAATACATGGACAATCTCAAGATACAATTTTTGTCTGATAAAGAGTATTCATATCACACACTGTCTACTCTCTCAGCCTAATTTTCCGCAAAATCTAACTCAGAAAAAAAAATGTATGCCTTTTTGGCCTGCAGGCTTTAAGTGCAGTCAGTCCACTCATAGTTCTGTGCATTTTTTCCTGACAGTGTTACATAATAACACCTTCAATATACCAATCCCTGAATGTCTCAAATGGAAACAGCTCTAGAAACAATCTGGTAAAGGGGACTAACGAGCATTTCACATTGGCAACACTTTTGCAAAAGTAAACAGATTGTGCACGCCCTACCTAGCAAACTCTAAATAGCTTTTCAAATACGAGCTATGGGGTTGCAAACCTATCCTGGTTTGAACATGTACATACCAGTCGTGGGAATAGTACATGTACTCCCACTGAATCCTGCAGCACAGGTACATGAGAAAGTATTTCCATTGATGTTGCAGGTACCGCCATTCTGACATGGATTGTTGGTACATGGGGTGACACCAGCCGCTGAAAGAGATCAATTAAAGGCTTCGTTATTCACATTGTTAAATACTATTATAGTCTCCAGCAAGCCAACATTAAGTGGTGCAACATGGTGCGGTGTGACTGCTTAACAGAGCTCCTTGGAAGAGATACTCCGCATGTTCACATACAAGAACACAGGTTAATCACACGCATAGGAATCCTGCAGCACAGACGCATACATGTGTAAGCATTTGTACCGTCAACAAATGTACTGCCATTTCAGACATGGCGAGCTTGCGCACAAGTTAGAAGTGGTAGCTGGAAAAAAATTCAAGTATTTACTTATTGACATTTGTTACCCTTTCCAGAAGAAAAGGAGCCACATTTTTTGTAGCTGTGCTCCTGAGGTAAATTCCACACAGTAAACTCAAATGGCTTATTCAAGAACATGTTCACCATACATAGTTCAGTGTCAAATTCAATGTATGCCCTAGTCACTGTTGGCAATTTCTTAAATCAGAGAATCAAATGTTATGTATACTTTCCGTTTTGCTCATTTTATCAGACGCTATTACACATCCCGAGTTGGTATTGACTCCGTGCGCCAACAAAAGAGGGCGCTTTTAAACCTTTTAGAGAGCCCCAGTAGGCAGGTGACACTGCATGTACATACTGGTGCGTGTTTATGGTGTAAATTGAGGACACACACGTGTGACATCATCAATGAATCGAGGACAGAAACTGAAGTGAGGACTCCTCGGTTGGAAAACATGTACAAAACCAATGAGAGCTGTTGCGAAAAAGTTAGAGTACAGTAAACTCCGTATAAACCGTCATATCGTATAAACCGTCATATCGCTTAAATCGGCCGTCTGACGAAAGTCCTGATTGTCTCTAATACATTTCCATTGACAGTTTCATTTCTAAGTCGGCCTGTAAGCCGCCATTTCGTCTATGTCGGCGTGTTACTTTCAGTCCCATTTCCTCAAAACCACACAAATTCCTCTGTATAAGTCATGCATCATGCTCTGCGGTTTGTAAGAAGTGTCGAGTGAAAAGTCCCACACACTGCTAACTGACATCTGTTTATCAATGGCACGGCCCGTGATTGATGCATCGGCCAGCACGTGTACACTAATCGCACGTGTACACTGTTTCATGCACAGTCTCTAAGAGTGCCGTCTTAGGCGGAGTTTACTGTATAAACAAAGGAAGAGGAACAAAAGTAAATCCTTGATTTACACCATAAACAAACGTGTGTGTTCATGCGTGTGTAGCGCGAAGTACATACTACTGATTTTATTCTAAATACGCACGCAGCCACGGTGTCTTCGCGTGCACGGATGAGCGTCAGGCATCGACGGTGCGTTTTAATGTATCTCCCAACGAGCTCACTTGTCTGGTTCCCAGACCAACGGATCTATTTCTGATGAATCTAAGATTCGTCAGAAATAAAAGTCAGAATCTTTTGGTCAGGGAACCAGACTATGGTCTCCCCCAACTCTCCCTTTCTTGTCGGTGAGGGGGTACTTGTGAACGGCGCCCATATAAACGTATATACATCTGTTGATGTACATATACATGTACATATGTCACAGTGTCAGAAATATCTGTTACAAAAGAAGGAAACATTACCTGTGACTACAATGTTAATTTGGCAGGTCCGTTGTTGACTTGAACCACCATCAAAAGCCGTCACGCTGACAGGCACAGTGGACTGACCACTTGCCGGAGCAGTCACTTGGTATGCTCTTGGGTTGCTTATTAGAACATTATTAACGCGGTAATTGTAGAATACTTGTCCTGTGTTGCCAGATGCCGTTGGTTCCGGTATATTAACGTTGACAGGTGAGTTGGGTGTGCCAGAAACACTTACTTGAGGCTGACATGTGATTTGGAAACCTATCGGTGCAAAGATAAAGAAAAAAAAACAGCTCGCGTAAAAATCATACAAGCTTTGGTCTGTTACCTTTGCAAAATAAATTAACTGACTTGATTTGACTCTAAACACTCTATCTTTGTTGTCACCTGATTGGTGTATATTCCATTAATTTGAATTGTTCGTTACTATAATCATAATGTTTGGAAATAAATCCGATCAAATTCAATCAATCAAACAAATTAACCGTCACATTAAAATGGAGTGAACTTATTGCTTGACCTATGTGACAACATTGTATTAAATTTGGAGGACTCAGGGCTGTGAGGGCTAAAAGCAGTTTATCTTACATATTTTTGAGGAAAAAATGTGTAAATACAATCCAGTGCAAATGGTGCATAAAAACTTGCATAATGTGCATAAGTCACTTGTTTTTGCAGCCAAAAGTCCACACAAATCACCTTGTATTAACTGAAATAATATAAGAAGTAAACTAATATATAAACCTTTTAGCGCTTATTACATTTTAAAAAAAATCATCTTTTTTGTTAAAACAGTTTCACGGTAATATGCCATCTTGTTCACGGGGCAAAAAGAACACGTGTTGTTAGATGTGGGCGCATTTTGGAATGAACGCATGGTGATTTGGAAGCGCAAAAGTATTCCATTGACGATGCCTACACAGCAACGTGTGTAAAATTACCCCGCGGGCAAGATGGCGCATATTACAGTGAAACACCTTATTTCTAGGCTGGTAAACCTACCACCAGGGGCAGTCTGACATATATCCCCCGTGAACCCATTCTGGCATGCACAGCTGAAGGTGTTCCCATTCACTGAGCAGACCCCACCGTTCAAACATGGAGCCACGGAACAGGGATCTGTAGGAGAATCAAGGATACGAGGATTCTAATAACCTCCTTCCTATGGTTACAATCTTGCTACGCCATAACCCCTGGTATGTTGCAATGTTAAATATGCAACTGAAGTTGGATATTGAAATTAGGACTACATGTACAAGCGATCCATTTCTCATAATGTTTTGTATATTTAAACCACGCCCACTGGCCATTTAGTAGCATTGGAACCATTGGAACCGGAAGCTAACGTAACTTAGTGTTTATCCAATGGACGCCAGTAATCAGTGGTGCGGGCGCGTGTATGACGTTTTTACTAACGAACCGAATGAACTCTTTCTTTACTAGAATCAGGTAGTTTCCCTGGCACTCGTTAGAATTTTGTGCCTAAACCACGAGCAGTGATAACCTTTTGGTGTTTACAATAAGTAAGCTAAATCAGCCAATGATTTCTACCTATTGTAACTTCCACCACTTAAAGAGGTTGTGGAATGTTCGAGGACATTTTCCGTCATTTTTCGGGTATATGTAGCCTAAGGTGTAATGAAATAAAAACGACTATTGTTTCTGTCATGAAATGAGTACAAAAGGTACTTTTGAGAGCTGTTTTTCAGGTCCAGTTTCAACCCGAACGTGCAACTGTGTAAAAGTCGTCGTTGCGGGCAGCAAACAAAACACAGTAAATCGTGACGTAATAAACAGGACTCCCGATGCACAGTAGCATACACGAGTCCTGTTTATTACGTCACGATTTAATACCCGAAAAATGACGGAAATGTCTTCGAGCATTCCACAACCTCTTTAAAATGACATCTCCAATATGCCAGTTCGGTATTTCAATTTGATATGGGTCACGGTCATTCGGGATAATCAAATGCTCATCAAAGGCGCATGAACGCCGAGGTAGACGGGCGACGGACGCTCGCGTGTTAATTACAATCAGCATGGACGTTTGCGTAACATCGCCTTTCATCACGTCAGCGATTTTATCTAGAATGACCTTTGGCCTGGACTACTTCATCGAGATACCGAACTGGCTTATTGTGGCATTGGAGACGGAGCACATGTTGCTGGGGCTGAATGGATGGGTCTCTTAAGAGTGACCTACCCAGCTGGCAGTTGCTTCCAGAGAAGCCAGTGGGACAGAAGCAGGTCCACGCTTGACCCTGCACGTTACAGGTACCGCCATTCAAGCAAGGGCCGCTCGCACATGGGGAGACACCGCCACCTGAAACATACCCCCAAAAAAACGCAGGGTGTCATCAAAGTATATGGTCTTCCCAACTCTTTCTTTGAAACCGTTGATTTGCAACACTTTTCAAAACCTTATAAATCAACTTCTACATTGAGTATATTATTTGATATCCCACAAGCACAAGTGGAACATGAAGTATTCGTTTAACCTAGGTCAGTTGTGTCCCACATGCCTCACAACCGAAGGCTGAGTGGTATGTGGGACGCAGACGTACTCAATTTGTCTGTGTTCCACGAACGAAAGTAGGCTAACAAAGTTATCTTCAAGCAAACCGGACACATTAAGTTGAGACGAAATACCCACTGAGTGCGACACAGATTTTCACGTGCGTACAGCAGGAAAGGTGTGGGCATGTTAGAATAGCGTAATACGCAGAGTGCGGTATAGACCATGCTACGTGGGATAATATAGCATGGTTTGTTGCAATGGATCAACCAATCAGCATCGAGGATTCAAATTTGCTTGAAGAGAAACTTAAATAATAGCACACTTCCGCTTTGGTTGTGGAGCATCTGCAAGCTAGTAATGGCACGCTACAGTACAAGGAGAAACAAATGAATAAGAAATTGTGCCGATGCTGACATTTTGTGAGTTTGTCTTACAGTCACTATGTGGACATGTGCACAAAAGATGTCCACATAATGCAGGTGGGGTGACGTTATGTGGACTAAGCTGTGTCCACATAACGTTTCGCCCTCTCTGGAAAACAGGTTTAAGGGCATTTTGGGGTTATGGTTTTCTGTCGCAGATGACCATAACTTGAGAAACATTCAAGGAAATCAAAAAACAACTTTGGGGTTGAAAGAGTTTTCTCAGTTTAAGTAATTAAGTTATTTTTTTGTACCGAGTTTTCTTAACTACAAGGAAAAAACAGGATTGTCCACACAGAGTACGTAAAACAAACATGGGTGGGGGTGTGTGTGTGTCCATGTACATATCAGGCAGACTTCTGTCTGAAAAAGCAGTCTATCATACACGTTTGTGCATATGGAAAACAGAGCGAGCTACTCCCTTGCTAAAATCATGCTCACACCTTTGGGCCTCCACTTTGGTCCACACAAAAATCAGCATTATATTTTACAAGAGCTTTGTAGAAAAGGAAAAACACATTACCTGTAACTATAACCTGTGCCATGCAGTTCCTTGTTTCTGCTGTTACAGAATCTCTACCGTAGATGATAAGATTCACAGTAGTGGACTGACCACTGGCTGGAACAGACGCTTGATACATCATCGGGCTGTTTACTTGGACACCGTCAGCGAAGAAGAAGAATGCTACTGTCCCCGTGTTCCCGGTTGCCGTTGGTTCAGGTAATTGAACAGTGACAGTTGAGCCGGGGGTGCCAGACACAGTAACCGGAGCCTGGCATGTGATTTGGAACCCTAACAGTGCAAAGATTTAAAAAAAAAAATACTTTAGGCCCCCCAAAAAGTCTTGGGTTTCTGGTATGGAGCTTGCCCCAAAAGTGATGTGGCGACGCAGGTTATTTATTATTTTTTTGCCCCCAATTTTTTTTTCTTTAAATGTCGGCTGATGTTGCAGATGACGCTTTGATCCCCTTAAAACTCTCAAAAATATATCCTTCAGAGTGGAGCCTTAGGTGACCTCTGTAAGGCCATCAGGCTCTATTCTGCACCCACTTACGATCTTGATCGACTAGAACATATTTTTGGAAATTTGGATAGTCAAGACAAAAATCTGAGAAAACGGTAACGTCAGACCATACAGCAACATCAACATCGTGCATGAGCTGCCAGGCTGGTCATTAGTCTGCTCCCTTACATATTGCGCTACTTAAAAAGCGTTTGCAGGTTCCAGATACACGACCATCGCTCCCTCAGTCTGGCTGCCAGACACACAATTGCAACACCGTCTGCAAATGGTGCCCGACTAAATTTAGTGCACAATATATGGGAGCCCAGAGAGGCCACATAACACTTATACTGGATCATAACCCCATCCAAAAACACGTTAAAATTGTGCAGCAGCAGGATTCCAATCAAACCAGTGAGTTTGGCGGTTTTGAGAGACCATCTTACATTGAAATAAAACTTTTTAATTTTGCCGATGTGCATGGCTACGGCAACACGGACGCACCAGAAACAGGAGACTTTTATTTGATTTATCTACCACGCTCATTTAAGTCCTCCCAAATGAGACTGACAAATCACTTGGAAACAGAAAAATCAATGCAAGCTTTGCACTACAACAACTTCCAGATTATTATCCCTTTAGGAGCTGAAGTCTATTTCTTTTCCGAGTCAGTCCCTCTTCAAAAGGACTTGGATTCAGACCTTTTGCAAATCTGGACATTCTTAATACATATTTTGTCTGATATAGGAGTACACATTCACCACACGCTGTCTTTCTCACGCTATTTCTACGTTATAATCCAATTCAGAAAACTTAGTGGACTCAACTCTAACAAAAGTTTGCCTTTTTGCATGCAGGCTTACTTCTCTTACACTGCAATCAGTCCACTCATAATCACGTTCTGTGCATTTTCTGACAGTGTTAAATAATAACACCTTCATTGTTCCAAACCCTGAATGTTTCAAATGAAAAAGAGTGTTTCGTCATTCTGCGCGCGGAGACGCTTTGAAGCCGTCCTGGGCGCAGACATTTTGAATTCATGTGTGTATTTGTAGAACATAATTAAATTAGATGGATTATTTTGAAAGTGTACTCTACATGCAACGCGCAAGTAGAAGATACGCAAACAACTTAAGCGTGTCATGACGGTTAAAAATAACGTGACGGCAAAAAGAATCTGCAGCGAATACGCGCACATGTTGCGCTGTTTGCTTAGAGCAAAATGACACGCTCATTTGCTGATCGTGCATTTCGGTTTTGGGCGTGTTGGCTTCAATGACGCACCGGCATGGAATACAAACGCAGATATGCAAATAGCTGTACAAAAGATGTACACAATTTCTAGGTCTCTATATGTTTGTGCACAAACATGGATGCGCCCAGCAGGCATTACTTTGTACCCGAAGTTAGCGCTCTAGTAATTTAATATAGCTCTATGGTAAATGTACATACCAGTCGGGGGAATAGTACATGTATTCCCACTGAATCCTGCAGCACAGGTACATGAGAAAGTATTTCCATTGACGTTGCAGGTACCGCCATTCTGACATGGATTGTTGGCACATGGGGCGACACCAGCTGAAAGAGATCAAAGGCTTCATTATTCACATTGTTAAATACTATTGTAGTCTCCAGCAAGCCAACATTAAGTGGTGCAACATGGTGCGGTGTGACTGCTTAACAGAGCTCCTTGGAAGAGATACTCCGCATGTGCGCATACAAGAACACTGGCTCGTGCGCATAGGAATCCTGCAGCACAGACGCATGTGTAAGCATTTGCACCCGCAACACATGTACTGCCATTCAGACATGGCGAGCTTGCGCACAAGTTAGAAGTGGTAGCTGGAAAAAATTCAAATATTTACTTATTGACATTTATTACCCATTTCGGAAGAAACAAGGAGTCACATTCTTTATAGCTGTGCTCCTGAGGAATGTTCCACACAGTAAACTCAAATGGTCCAATCAAGAACATGTTCACCATACCTACAGTTCATGGTTCAGTTTCAAATTCAATGTACGCTCTAGTCACTGTTGACAATTTCTTACAGAATCAAATGTTGTGTACTTTTCGTTTTTACTTATTTTATCAGGCGCTATCACACATCCTGAATCTGTACATGTACATAAACACAGACATATGTATCAGAAATATCTGCAACATACATTTTACGAGGATATTGTAGAGAAGAAAATATTACCTGTGACCACAATGTTAATTTGGCAGGTCCGTTGTTGGTTTGTACCAGCTTCAACAGCCGTCACGCTGACAGTCACTGTGGACTGACCACTTGCCGGAGCAGTCACTTGGTATGCTCTTGGGTTGCTTATTTGAACATTATTAACGCGGTAAATGTAGGATACTTGTTGTGTGTTGCCAGATGCCGTTGGTTCCGGTATATTAACGCTGACAGGTGAGTTGGCTGTGCCAGAAACACTTACTTGAGGCTGACATGTGATTTGGAAAGCTATGGTAGCTGGAAAAAATTCAAAATTTACTTATTGACATGTATTACCCATTTCGGAAGAAACAAGGAGTCACATTCTTTATAGCTGTGCTCCTGAGGAATATTCCACACAGTAAACTCAAATGGTCCAATCAAGAACATGTTCACCATACCTACAGTTCATGGTTCAGTTTCAAATTCAATGTACGCTCTAGTCACTGTTGACAATTTCTTACAGAATCAAATGTCGTGTACTTTTCGTTTTTACTTATTTTATCAGGCGCTATCACACATCCTGAATCTGTACATGTACATAAACATAGACATATGTATCAGAAATATCTGCAACATACATTTTACGAGGATATTGTAGAGAAGAAAATATTACCTGTGACCACAATGTTAATTTGGCAGGTCCGTTGTTGGTTTGTACCAGCTTCAAAGGCTGTAACGCTGACAGGCACAGTGGACTGACCACTTGCCGGAGCAGTCACTTGGTATGCTCTTGGGTTGCTTATTTGAACATTATTAACGCGGTAAGTGTAGAATACTTGTCCTGTGTTGCCAGATGCCGTTGGTTCCGGTATATTAACGCTGACAGGTGAGTTGGCTGTGCCAGAAACACTTACTTGAGGCTGACATGTGATTTGGAAAGCTATGGTAGCTGGAAAAAATTCAAAATTTACTTATTGACATGTATTACCCATTTCGGAAGAAACAAGGAGTCACATTCTTTATAGCTGTGCTCCTGAGGAATGTTCCACACAGTAAACTCAAATGGTCCAATCAAGAACATGTTCACCATACCTACAGTTCATGGTTCAGTTTCAAATTCAATGTACGCTCTAGTCACTGTTGACAATTTCTTACAGAATCAAATGTTGTGTACTTTTCGTTTTTACTTATTTTATCAGGCGCTATCACACATCCTGAATCTGTACATGTACATAAACACAGACATATGTATCAGAAATATCTGCAACATACATTTTACGAGGATATTGTAGAGAAGAAAATATTACCTGTGACCACAATGTTAATTTGGCAGGTCCGTTGTTGGTTTGTACCAGCTTCAAAAGCAGTAACGCTGACAGTCACTGTGGACTGACCACTTGCCGGAGCAGTCACTTGGTATGCTCTTGGGTTGCTTATTTGAACATTATTAACGCGGTAAATGTAGGATACTTGTTGTGTGTTGCCAGATGCCGTTGGTTCCGGTATATTAACGCTGACAGGTGAGTTGGCTGTGCCAGAAACACTTACTTGAGGCTGACATGTGATTTGGAAAGCTATGGTAGCTGGAAAAATTCAAAATTTACTTATTGACATGTATTACCCATTTCGGAAGAAACAAGGAGTCACATTCTTTATAGCTGTGCTCCTGAGGAATATTCCACACAGTAAACTCAAATGGTCCAATCAAGAACATGTTCACCATACCTACAGTTCATGGTTCAGTTTCAAATTCAATGTACGCTCTAGTCACTGTTGACAATTTCTTACAGAATCAAATGTCGTGTACTTTTCGTTTTTACTTATTTTATCAGGCGCTATCACACATCCTGAATCTGTACATGTACATAAACATAGACATATGTATCAGAAATATCTGCAACATACATTTTACGAGGATATTGTAGAGAAGAAAATATTACCTGTGACCACAATGTTAATTTGGCAGGTCCGTTGTTGGTTTGTACCAGCTTCAAAGGCTGTAACGCTGACAGGCACAGTGGACTGACCACTTGCTGGAGCAGTCACTTGGTATGCTCTTGGGTTGCTTATTTGAACATTATTAACGCGGTAAGTGTAGAATACTTGTCCTGTGTTGCCAGATGCCGTTGGTTCCGGTATATTAACGCTGACAGGTGAGTTGGCTGTGCCAGAAACACTTACTTGAGGCTGACATGTGATTTGGAAAGCTATGGTAGCTGGAAAAAATTCAAAATTTACTTATTGACATGTATTACCCATTTCGGAAGAAACAAGGAGTCACATTCTTTATAGCTGTGCTCCTGAGGAATGTTCCACACAGTAAACTCAAATGGTCCAATCAAGAACATGTTCACCATACCTACAGTTCATGGTTCAGTTTCAAATTCAATGTACGCTCTAGTCACTGTTGACAATTTCTTACAGAATCAAATGTCGTGTACTTTTCGTTTTTACTTATTTTATCAGGCGCTATCACACATCCTGAATCTGTACATGTACATAAACATAGACATATGTATCAGAAATATCTGCAACATACATTTTACGAGGATATTGTAGAGAAGAAAATATTACCTGTGACCACAATGTTAATTTGGCAGGTCCGTTGTTGGTTTGTACCAGCTTCAACAGCCGTCACGCTGACAGTCACTGTGGACTGACCACTTGCCGGAGCAGTCACTTGGTATGCTCTTGGGTTGCTTATTTGAACATTATTAACGCGGTAAGTGTAGGATACTTGTTGTGTGTTGCCAGATGCCGTTGGTTCCGGTATATTAACGCTGACAGGTGAGTTGGCTGTGCCAGAAACACTTACTTGAGGCTGACATGTGATTTGGAAAGCTATGGTAGCTGGAAAAAATTCAAAATTTACTTATTGACATGTATTACCCATTTCGGAAGAAACAAGGAGTCACATTCTTTATAGCTGTGCTCCTGAGGAATGTTCCACACAGTAAACTCAAATGGTCCAATCAAGAACATGTTCACCATACCTACAGTTCATGGTTCAGTTTCAAATTCAATGTACGCTCTAGTCACTGTTGACAATTTCTTACAGAATCAAATGTCGTGTACTTTTCGTTTTTACTTATTTTATCAGGCGCTATCACACATCCTGAATCTGTACATGTACATAAACATAGACATATGTATCAGAAATATCTGCAACATACATTTTACGAGGATATTGTAGAGAAGAAAATATTACCTGTGACCACAATGTTAATTTGGCAGGTCCGTTGTTGGTTTGTACCAGCTTCAAAGGCTGTAACGCTGACAGGCACAGTGGACTGACCACTTGCCGGAGCAGTCACTTGGTATGCTCTTGGGTTGCTTATTTGAACATTATTAACGCGGTAAGTGTAGAATACTTGTCCTGTGTTGCCAGATGCCGTTGGTTCCGGTATATTAACGCTGACAGGTGAGTTGGCTGTGCCAGAAACACTTACTTGAGGCTGACATGTGATTTGGAAAGCTATGGTAGCTGGAAAAAATTCAAAATTTACTTATTGACATGTATTACCCATTTCGGAAGAAACAAGGAGTCACATTCTTTATAGCTGTGCTCCTGAGGAATGTTCCACACAGTAAACTCAAATGGTCCAATCAAGAACATGTTCACCATACCTACAGTTCATGGTTCAGTTTCAAATTCAATGTACGCTCTAGTCACTGTTGACAATTTCTTACAGAATCAAATGTCGTGTACTTTTCGTTTTTACTTATTTTATCAGGCGCTATCACACATCCTGAATCTGTACATGTACATAAACATAGACATATGTATCAGAAATATCTGCAACATACATTTTAACGAGGATATTGTAGAGAAGAAAATATTACCTGTGACCACAATGTTAATTTGGCAGGTCCGTTGTTGGTTTGTACCAGCTTCAACAGCCGTCACGCTGACAGGCACTGTGGACTGACCACTTGCCGGAGCAGTCACTTGGTATGCTCTTGGGTTGCTTATTTGAACATTATTAACGCGGTAAGTGTAGGATACTTGTTGTGTGTTGCCAGATGCCGTTGGTTCCGGTATATTAACGCTGACAGGTGAGTTGGCTGTGCCAGAAACACTTACTTGAGGCTGACATGCGATTTGGAAACCTATCGGTGCAAAGATTTGAAGGAAAAAAACATCTCGTGTAAAAATCATGCAAGCTTTGGTCTGTTACCTTTGCAAAACAAATTAACTGACTTGATTTGATTCTAAACACTCTATCTTTGTTGTCACCTGATTGGTGTAAATTCCATTAATTTGAATTGTTCGTTACTATAATCATAATGTTTGGAAATAAATCCAATCAAATCCAATCAATCAAACAAATTAACCGTCACATTAAAATGGAGTGAACTAATTGCTTGACCTATGTGATAAAAAAATAGAGTACACAACTGGCTTTTGTGTTCTATTAGGTTCGGCTCTTGTATCATTATTTATGCAAAAACAATGCGTCTTCTATTAAAAGCAATTAATCTATCATCATTATGTGGCTAACCCTGTAGACACTTAAGAACTGACAGGATTTGGAGAGCAAGGTCCTGGCAGAGAAGTTTTAGCGAGAAGAAAAGCAAATGAATAGAATTATCATTTCAGAGTGGGTATACATTGGAACGTCTTTATAACGAACATCGTGGGATCCACAGAAATTGTTTGTGATAGCGATCATTCCGTATAGCGATTGTAAGCTGCTGGTGTTCCGGTACTCCATTTTTAATGAATAGCGCCCTTCAGAACTTCACCCTGCACGCCCTGGTGGTTACTGAAAGATGACTTTGAACGCATGCCGACTATTGAATTATGTAATTCCACAGTTTTTGAGCTTACAGCCTACAGCAATGGGTGGCTTTCTCCTTCTATTCCTTGGGGAAATAATAGCCACTTGTCACTCTTCTGTTGACATTTTTCAACAACAATGTTCGGTACATTTTGTACAACAACAATCAGGAGCCAAGCACGATGTTCGGTAAAGCCGAATGTTCGTTATAACGGTATAGCAACGTTCCACTTGACATTGTATTGAAGCGTTCTAGCTTGATGTCACATTACAAGTGTGTATTTTCACACAGTGCAAGCACATGTTAAATCTTTTTAACTTGAAAAACAAGTGCCCAAACACATTTCGACTTTTATAAACAATGTAGATCCCAAAAATATCAACCATGATTTGCTTCTTATGGAAAAATGACTTAAGACGTTGATATAATAATAATAATAATAACTGGATTTGTATAGCGCCAAATTACCAAAGGATACAAGGCGCTAGAAAAGAAGAAAGAGGAATAGAAGACAAAAAACAACAAAAGAAGGACATGCAGCTACGTTTGGGGGAAAAGGTAGGTCTTGAGAGCCTTTTTGAAGGAAAAGACACTGCCTGAGGATCTGATGGAGATGGGCAGGTTGTTCCATAGCCGGGGGGCGGCAACAGAGAAGGCCCTGTCACCAGCCAGTTTACGTGACTTCGGGATGACAAGAGACTCACAAGCAGAAGAACGAAGGGAGTAAGAACTCTTTTGAATTTTGAGAAGAGAGGAGAGATAATCTGGTGCAGAGTGTTTAAGTGACTTGTAAGTGAGAACCAGTGTGCGAAACTGAATGCGTTCGGCGACTGGGAGCCAGTTGTTTGAGCAGAGGAGAGGTATGGGTGTGTTTGGGGGTCTGAAAGATAAGCCTTGCACATCTGTTTTGAAGTCTCTGAAGACGAGATATTTCTATCTTGGAAACTCCATTAAGAAGGCAGCTGCAATAGTCCAGTTTTGAAAGAATCAGGGCACGGACAGCATTGTGGCAGGCATTAAAGTCAAGAAATTTCCTGATCCGGCTAAGGTTGCGTATGTGCCAGTTGAGAGAGCGACAGAGTTGTGTTATGTGGTCAGTCATTTTCATGTCGTGGTCAAACACAACACCTACATTTCGGACCGAGAGAGAAGGGTGAATTTCAATGCCATCAAGGTTGAAAGTGAAATGTTTGAGATGTTTGAAGTGAGCAGGAGAAGACGCAATGAAGAACTCCGTCTTATCTGGATTCATCCAGACCAGAGGGTAGATTTTCACAGCTGTGTTGTATTCTCCCTCCCCCCTGCCCTTTTCGGCAAGGAAAGTGGTGTAAATATATGACCGTTGAAGTGGTTTTGGTGGCAAGCTGTCACCAATCTATAGTTTTGTAGACATACCACCAGTAGGATTTCCACAAGTAGGTCCGGTGAATCCAGTAGGGCACTGGCAGCTGAACGTATCAACAGCGACTGAACATTGTCCTCCATTCTGACACGGATTTGGTGAGCATGGATCTGTGTGAAAATCAAGTCCCCCGCAGAAAAAAAAACATCCATTGAGTGCTGATCATCCCAAGTCAGGGAGCATTTCATGTTTAATTTCTAATGACACAGACAGCCATGCACAGATGCAGAATTGGCTTCGGGATAACTTAAAGAATTTATGCATTAAATAACAGTCACATGTGATAAACCAAACCTACTAATCATGCACAGGAAATTTCAAACGACACAATTGTTTCTGATAAGCTTTCAGTCATACAACACAATTCTAGGTTAAAAAAAGTGCAACTTTTGTTTGACTTAATTATCAATGCAACATTTCGACATGACAAAGCTGTGATTAATTTTTTTTTTTTTTCAAAACATTCGACGATAATGAAACACTAACTCTCAGGGAGAAGTCAGTTTGGTTCAACTGCTTTATAGGGGATCTCCCCTCCCTCAAAACCCTTTCTTGGAAAGGAGGTAAAAGCACAACTGCATACCAACGCCTGGAGTAATGCTCAGGACAAATGTACACTCGGCCACGTTTCCGTTGGAGTCCACTGCCCTGTACGTAAAGCTGCCGGAGAAAGGCACGGTGGTGTAGAAATTTTGCCCAGTGGCACCTCCGCCAATGAGCCGATAGCCCAGTGTAACAGGGCCAACGTTATTGGAGTAGGTGGGGTTGGGCAGGGTGTATGTGGTACAGTCTTGGCCAGGAGTAGCAGATATACTGACTGGATTTGGGCACTGCACAGTGAAACCTAGAGGCATCAAGAAAAGAAAAGGCACACATTGTTATGATCAAGTTTGAAGTTATGGAGATGATCAATGAAGGGGTAAAGTCCATCACAAGTCCAGTCACAAGTACATCACAAGTCCAGTAACAAGTCCAGTAACAAGTCCAGTCACAAGTCTAGTCACAAGTAAATCACAAGTCCAGTCACAAGTCCAATCACAAGTCCAGTCACAAGTAAATCACAAGTCCAGTCACAAGTCCAATCTCAAGTCCAGTCTCAAGTCCAGTCACAAGTCCAGTCACAAGTCCAGTCACAAGTCCAGTCACAAGTCTAGTCACAAGTAAATCACAAGTCCAGTCACAAGTCCAATCACAAGTCCAGTCACAAGTAAATCACAAGTCCAGTCACAAGTAAATCACAAGTCCAGTCACAAGTAAATCTCAAGTCCAGTCACAAGTCCAATCTCAAGTCCAGTCACAAGTCCAGTCTCAAGTCCAGTCACAAGTAAATCACAATTCCAGTCACAAGTAAATCACAAGTAACAGTGGATTGACTACATCCCTGGATCAGTGCATGGGGAAAAGGTTTATGCTGCTCTGTACACAACCAAAATTGTCAAATTTTAAACGTGACATGTTCCTCTTCCAACTTGTTCTGGTCGTGTGCCTGGCAGGCTTTTTCTTTTCTGGATTGGTATCTATGCTGTCGCTAAGACAATAGGAACAGAGTCTGAACAGCTGTTATGGAGTCAGTCGCATCAATCACAATTCAGATCACAGGTAATAGGGGACAACAATCAAATTAATTCAACTTGAATGGAGACCGAAATCTTGCGATTGCATGATTTGCGATGACTTTTGATTAAAAACTCTAGAAAATCTGCCAATACCTCCTTGTCTTGTAACAGTGACCTGGAAGGTACAGGTTGCCCTGTTGCCAGAATAGTCTGTGGCTGTGTAGGTCACTGGAGTCATACCCTCTGGGAACAATGAGCCAGACGGACGGTCGCTCGACACCAGAGGCGGCCCTTGGTTGTCGGATGCTATTGGGGGAGACCATGTCACCCGGACAGTGGTAGCGTCTCCACTGATAATAGCGGTGGGAGCATTTGGACAGATGATGCTCGGCATCGAATTATCTGTGACTGCGCTTCCTGATCATCACAAGAAGAAAATATAACACCATGTTTTCAACAATTTTAATGTAAATCAAAGATCAACAATGCAGCACAATTAAACATTTTGTAAAATGTCCAAACCCAGCATCTCTGCCTCTAGAGTTTGTGCACAAATCTTTCCTGAGCAGTGACACATGCAGGAAACAAAACCTGGTTCATACTTTGCACAAAGTGAACACGAAACATCTGCAGTGGAATTCACTGGAGTTGAAAAGGAGTTCATCTTCTGGGAATCAAACACCAGGACTTTGCTGTGAGTAGTAACAGGCCTTTAGTAACAGTATCTAGACAAACCAAATACGCAAGGCCAAGAAAAGAAATTGCAAATTAGTAGGAAAGATCCACAAATCAATTTTACCGGTAACCAAAACATTGAAGGAGCATTTGGCCACATTTCCAGCAGCGTCAGCGAAGACGTAGATAACACGGGTGGAGGTTCCAGTTTGGAAGGGCGTAGTATTGGGAGTGTGCGTCTGGTAGACCAGGCTTCCGCCAAACACCTGAGGCTCAGTCCACGGAACGTTGACAACTGATTGGGAACCGGCATCAAAAGCAAAATCGCTGGGACAGCTGAAGACTTGGGGCGGCGTCGTGTCTGAATGAAAATTGGAGACCAGTTTCAGTTCAGTGGATCGGCAATATCAACAATCGGAGCATAAAAGTGGAGAAGCCAACATTCGTTACAAATGTAGAAGTTGCTAGCTTTGCATTATCAACACTCTTCAGAGAATTATACTGCACGAGCACATACACGAAGAAGTCTTCCAAATGACATATATACATTCACTGTGCTTTGAAGTAATTAACCTTACGCAGTAGAATCGTGTCAATGCAGCTTGCGAAATATTGTCCAATTACATGATATCCAAATGGATGCAGAACGCGCAAAAATTGAGACACACAAAACTAAATGTACACAATTCTACAGGGTTGTCTAGAGTGTTGGATTCAACACGCAGGCAAGAGGATAAACAAAACTGGAGATGCTCTCTAATTTATCAGCATTTTGAAGGCAGTGAAATGCTTTTAAGGACAGCCTACCTCCAGCTTGAGTTTCGCAGAGATTGCCGCTGAAACCAGCAGCACATTGGCATGTGAAGCTGCGGTCACTTGAAGAGCACGTACCACTGTTCAGGCAAGGGTTGGGAACACATGGATTGGCATCTGATGGACCAAAGGAAAAAGTAAATTCTGTTAAACTTTAACAATTGCCTTTAAACCCTAGCACTTTGGCTTGCAACACTGGGGCTACTGGTACCAACACTAAGGCTTCTATGTAAATATCTGAAATTTTTGTACAGTTTTCAATCATCAAACATATCAAGTATATAAACGATACCTTTCTGGGACTTGAGTTACAGAACTCGAATCAGGAGCTTGCGACGCAGTCACGGTGTCTTTATCAACTGGCGTTGCTGAGGCCCTCATGTCACATGACCAAGCTTGGTCACACGACAGGAGGCCCACACGTACGACCGCCTCCTGTCGTGTGACCAAGCTTGGTCACGTGAGGGCCTCAGCAACGCCAGTTGATAAAGACACCGTGATGGTGTCACAAGCTCCAGATAAGATCTCTGTAACTCAAGTCCCAAAAAGTTATCTCTTATTTACTTGATATAATAATGGAACAGGACACTTTCATGCTCGATTCAACATATCTTCTCCTGTAGCTACGGCACAACTGAGCCCACTTCCCTGGCTCTGGTAACCCAAGCATCCTGCACTACGATCGCCAATCTCTGCCTACAGCTCTAGCAATGATACTGTGCACTCACCCCATACGGGTCATTCCATAAACCTAGGTTCCAAGGTGGGACATAATTCCCGTCCCTGTAACCTTGGTACTTTTATACTTTGCCATTCAAGTGTCATTCACAATGACTTCAGATGATTTGTTATTTCTTGGGTTAGTAGTTTGCTATTTACAGTCGAATCTCATTAGTACATACTCTGTTAATACAAAATTCTGGTTATAACAAACATAAAACCTTAATCCCGAATGTGCATTTATGTGCACAATGAATGGGACTGATGTTCCTCTTAATACAAAATTCTGATATAACAAACAATTTGGCTAGGTCCGAACGAGTTTGTATTAACCAGACTCGACTGTATATTCACTCTTGGAGAATGACTGCATTAATAAAGGAGTGGATCTGAATTAGAAAATCACAGATGTCTAATGAAAACTGGGGAAAAAGTG
Organism: Patiria pectinifera; assembly: GCA_029964075.1. Classification (NCBI taxonomy): domain Eukaryota; kingdom Metazoa; phylum Echinodermata; class Asteroidea; order Valvatida; family Asterinidae; genus Patiria; species Patiria pectinifera. The sequence goes on along the minus strand of CM057141.1, from coordinate 23,784,875 downwards.
GATCTCAAATTTATGGAATGACCCATATGTGTACGTGCGCACAGGTCAAAATTCCTTGTTAACCAGAGAGTGAAATTAGGAGTGGACATTCATTGACCATTCACCATGTTCGTCTGGTCAAATGCTTCTCTCTGATACCTATTCTTGAAGGATGGACAGGATTGAGGGTTTGGGGCGGTGTGGGGAGGGTGTACACTTCACAAGTACTTACATGGTATTTCGCAGTGTTGTCCGAAAAATGATGGCTGGCATCTGCACCAGTAATCCACCGACTGCAGATAGCTGTTGTAGATGTTGTTGCACGTCCCACCATTAGCACAAGGTCGGGGGAGGGAGCCACACACGTTCATTGTTGGTGCATTGGCTATTGAAGTTTGGTAGAAAAAGACAATTGTACTGCTCACGTCTTTCTTTCCAAATGTTTGAATGTTTTTGCAACATTTCTGCAAGTCTTGGTCGCGTTGCTTATCCCATTTGGTCTATTAATTACATTCTTTTTACACTGAGAAACATTCACTCAACACTGATAACTGAGTGGCTTTAAATTGTAAAGTGGGTGGAATATTATCGTCGAAAATCTGGACTTTCTCCAGTTCATCAGCTTCCTCGTGAAAAAAAAAAGTCCAGAGTTTACCTTGATATGATTCCCCTCCCCCTTTCACACTCAATACTCAATATATATTATCTTATATCTTATTATCTGTCTATGGCTCGTGAAAGCTGAGGGAGCCATTTTCCCTCAGGTGTAAAAAAAAAAACACTCAAGGACCATATTAAACACAGAAAGTATTTTTTTTTTTTAATTTTTTTTTTTTTAGTCTGGGAAAATAACACACATTATGTAATTTCAAGGATGACAGGAGTTTTCAAATTTTGAAAATTTAATTCAAAAGTTCAAGGGATTGACATGTATGTGTGTTCGTGCACTAAATGCACTCCGAGGTCAACAGATAAGGGGAGAACAACAGATTCCTTTTCGACTTAAATCGTGAATTTTTTGTTGAAAATGGTCCTCAATTATGTGTTTGTGTGCTTAGTCTATGGGAGAGTGTTATATTACAGGGACAAAGGGAAAGACGATGCCTTGTCCTCACACATACAACTTGGGGTACATTTCCTACTAGGGGTGGTATTTTTTAACCGTGTCTTATTAAGCAGCAGAGGAACAAATATTCCAAAGTATTTGAGAACGATTATGAGAATGTGGTCGGCATACACAAGTGACATACTCTGCAGATGTATGTCCAAGCAATAAAAAACAAACAAAAACAACAAAGTTTCTTCAAGTTGGTTTGCTTCTAAATGTTTGGAAGGCTTAAGTGTTTAGTAAGGGCACGGATCCTACACAAAAGGATAAACGACTGTTCTGAGCTCCAGTACAAAATGCACTCAGTGGACTTGCCTTAATTGGTTAGACGTGTGATAACGGGCATTGATACCCGTTCGCGCGTAATCGCGAATTTTCCAGATGTGCCATTGTGTTGCTTTTTTTGCATGACATCTAACACAGAAATATTCATAAAACTGTTAGCAAAACTCCTCCTTAAGTAAGATATAATTGTTTCAAAATTGTTAAAAAATAAATACTTCAGGATATATAAGATGGTATTGTGCAGTTTTTGTCGTCAGGGATGAAGTATTTACCCGGGGAAATAAACGTCAAATTTCGAGGAGAACACAATTTACCCAAATTTCGTCTTTAATTGGGCTTTCATAAAAAAGATTTTGAGAGATATAGTCCTGAACTAATGAAACAAAAGTGACATTTCATAGTTCATTTTAAAGCTAAAGATATTGTGCTCAGCGTTAACATGGTTATGTAGTTATCACTTATCAGAATTCAATAATAAAGGCCAAAAACATAGACTCATGATTATTCACAAATATAATAAGCTGGCTTGACAGACTTCGACACAAGATCGGGCGCAGAGCCCTGCAAATCTGAAAACCACTGCACGCAGGGGTTTTTGTTGACAAGTATTCATGGTATTTGCCACCAGTACAGGCCGTTATCAGGAGTTGGGCCGAGTCGTTAATCCTTGTGTGTAGGATCCGTGATAAGGGGAACAGTGAAACTACTTACCGGTGGGTGTGTTGCAGTTCATACCAGTCAGGAAAGGATTGCAGTTGCAAACGTATTGAGCTTGGTAGATCTGAGGGCTGGAACTGTGGTAGCTATTGACGCAGGTGGAACTGGATTGGCATGGATTGGATGCACAGGCCGAGACAGCACCAGCATCAGCTGAAAAACAAGACAAAAGGGAGCAGAGAGTGCACACACAGGTAAACTGGAGAACAAGTAGTCATTGGACTTAGCCCGTTAATTCAGTGGCGCACCTAAGGGGGGGCTTGAGTCCCCCCCCCCCCGAGGTTGTCAATTTTTTTATTTATTTTTTTAAATTGTGTTTTTAGTCCTACGATTTGACCTTGATGCTATAAGTGGCGCCACCAATGTCAAAATAGTCAGCCCCCTAAAAAAAAAAAAACATTTTTTTTCTGTGGCCAAAAATTTTGGGCAAAATATTTGAAAAAAATTGTACTTCTACAAAATTTGAAACAAAAAGTAAGGCCCCCCCCCAAGCCAAATCCTGGGTGTGCCACTGCGTTCATTGGCGTGACTGGGTAATCCTTTACATTAGCACTGCCCAGATCTCTTCACAAGCTATAAGCCAGACTGAGTCACAAAGGGGAGTCAGTCAGTCAGTTAGATAGGTACAAAGAGGACATTATAAGCAAAAATGTTCACCAACTAACCATCTGAGTAGTATCACATCAGTGATACAGGTACAAAAAGCGCTAGCTAACAAAATCAAAGAATGTTAAAAATTGGCACATCATACAAGACATGTAGGATCATTGGCATTTAGTAAGTAAGCTGCCAAAGTCATCAAAGAGCTTACTTGGATTAGAGATTGTACTGGTACTAAACACCCCGTGAAATCATTCCGTCTGACTTGCTGTCATTTAGAAGAAATCAAGTGATGTAGGTGATTTCCGACAATCAGTCAAATGACTGATTTTTGGAAACCAAGAGTGATTCAGACGAAATTGTGTTCTGTGATCAAAATATCGTGCACAGTTTTTCACTGTTTTCTGGAAAATGTAATATTCACTGAGCTGAAACTTCAGCAGGTTAGGTTTTGAACAGTCTTCTTTGGACTGTGAGTGGTGTTACTATTAGAAATGAACAAACTGCATGAAATGCAAATGATCCTATATGTCTTTAGGACGTGCTTGTGTTGGTGAGCCACTCACATATAGATACCCCACAGTTGATGCCAGTGTAGCCTGATTGACATTTGCAGGTATAGGCAAAGTCACCGTCCATGTTGATGCAGTCAGCGCCGTTCAGGCATGGGAAGCTGTTACAAGGATTGGACCTGACACTGGTCGCTGAGAACAAAATAAATAAAAAAGCGTCATGATATTTGGGTCAAGTTATGCACATGATGATTAGTGTCCTGTCAATTTTCAGGCACAAATTTTGTCAGTGTTACTTACGTAATGATTTAGGATGACACTGAATGAATTTGAACGAACATTCACAAATAAAACAGTCACAACATCATGAAGTCCTAATTGATTGTAAGTAAAGAATGGGATCAAGCATTCTGTGAAAGCATTGGACCTAATGCATGCCATCATTTTCAAGAAAAGAGTAATTATATCAGCCAATATGCACAGAATGCTTAAACGTTCGGGTTGCCTGGTCGTTGCCTCTTGGCATGATGTCACAGGGCACATTGTCTACAAATCATACAACCTGGGACTGATTTCACGAAACGCGAAGATGGGTCTCAGGAAGAATAACTTTTGCGTCTCCTCCTTGGATTTATTTCACCAAACTTAAGATGCATTCAAGACGTCCTAAATTCCTTAAGCGATGACGCTGAACTGGTCTTAACTTAAGATCGGTCTAAGGGTTGTCTTATCTCATAATTATGCGTTTTAATTTGTATATTGTCTCAGTGCAGTCTTTTCGTTAAAGGCGAGTTTTGGCGTAAGGGTACATTTCGTAATAGTTTCGAAGCTAATTTTAGCGCAAGAGGAGGAAAACTGCTGTAGAAACAGTTATGAGAAAGTTTCTGACACACAGTAGTTTTAATAATAATTTATATCTAACTTCTAAAACTCAGTTATAGGTAGTAATTCGGGCAGTGTAATGTTATATAATTATAAGCAGACACTAATTATTTTCCAGGTGCAAGTTCTATGAACGTGCGTGAAACTTGCGTTTGCTTGTTTCTTTTCAACGACCGTTTACTCGAGCGGTAAAAACAAACACCAAACAGCCGTCAAATTGGCAATTTGGTCCTCGTCCAGTAAATAACAATTGCCTTAACTGTATTTCCATTACGTCTTGCTTGTTCATGTGTTTAGTGAAACTGATCCTATGACGTGTCTTAGCTAGGATCGATCTTAGAGCGAGGACTCGTCTTATGTCCTAATATGAGTCGCTAGATACAAGTAAGATGAGTTTCATGAAATCAACCCCTGTCTCCCCAAAGCTGGCACTGAAAACCACAATGTGCTCTACCTTCACAGTGTAGCCCTGTAAATCCTGGTGAACACTGACACTCGTAGTCATAGCAGGTGTTGGCCCTCAGCATACATACTCCGTTATTCTGACAGGGATTCTGAAGGCAAGGGCTTGGAATAACTGCAAGAAAAACACACATCCTTATTATACTGGCTCAACTGATCAAACTTGCTGAGGCTAACTGATCGAGGCGGATTTCTTGCAGAAGTACCCGCTCCAAAGAGATTGGAGGACACCTTATGGACAATGTTGTTGCTGTGCTACCACAAACAGGTGTGTTCTAAGACCCCCTTTACACAGGGGCTGCGACCTTTGAGCCTCCCTTGTGCGACCATAAAACTGGCCAGGTCGCCGTTGGAGGCTCAAAGGAGGCTGAATGGTTGCCTAGGTCATTCAGAGGTGGTACACAGGATGTTCAGACATCGCCATGGACGCCATGGTAGCCGTACATTTTTGAACGTGTTCAAAACAGTTGCACAAGATCGCCGAGGAGGTTGGTTGCTCAAAGGTGGCTAAAATGAGGCAGAAAGGAGGTACAAGCATTACCATGGTTGCAGAATGGATGCACAAAGGTCCTTATGGTTGCCATGTAATAAAACTGTTCTGTTGCCAAGTTTACCATCAATCTGAGCAATGCTTCTGCCTCCCTTGTGCCTCAAGGGTCGCCTAGGAGGCAGAAGCATGGCCGAATGGTCGACCAGTAATCGCCGTAGTTAACGTTGGTCGCCGATGATGGCACAGAGGAGGCACAGAGGAGGCTCAATGGTTGCCCAAACATTGCTCGGGGGTCGCCTATGTTGCCTTTAATTGCGTTGGTTGCCGTAGGTTGCACAGGGGAAGCACAGGGGAGGCAGGCAAGTGGCTCAGTGGACGCACACGTCGCTCGTAGCTCGAAATGAAAATGCCCGAAAATTGCAGTTTTGGTGGTTCAAGGGAGGCACAAGGATCGCTGCAGGAGCAGTTACATAGAAACAGGATTTTCTGGGTTTAGGCGACCATTGAGCATCCTGGCCATTCCTAGGTGGTACAAAGGTCGCAGCCCTGTGTAAAGGGGGCCTCACGTCAAGACGCAGCATGTGTTTAGCACATTCAGATAAAAATTGGGGCATCCACATTCTGCGCCATGCAAGCCACATCTAGTACCCCTACGTGGGTGCAATAGCCAATTAAAGTTGTGTAAGACTATTTGTATTTTTCTTATAACTCACCTAACTGACAGTTGTAGCCAGTAAAGCAGCCAATGCATTGACAGGTATAGGCTGTGCAAGAGTTCTGGAGGGCACTGCAAATGCCGTTGTTCTGACAAGGGGAAGGACTACACGGGTTGAAGACTGAGAACAAGACAATGCCAAACAAACAATGGGTTAAAGAGTAGTCTAAAATGTACTTTTGGTGCATCGGATGTTGAAGGCTGCCCTTCAGCCGTCCATATCTGTGTCCAAAAAATGTGGAGTATCAGTCACCGACCAGAGGACTACAAAACGGTTCTTAGAGTGAATGGTGCACTGTACCGAATCATAAAATCTAGTATCGAAACAGGATTGAATGCAAAAATGGCTTGGTTCTTAGGCAGTACTTGCATAAATGGGTTTAGATGTGGAGACAGAAACATCCTACTTCTTCAAAGGAGATAACTCTCTTCCGAAAAAGACTGGTCACCTGGAAGAAGAACATTGCACAGACCACGTAGAATCTTACCTTCATTGCAGGTGGCTCCACGGAAGCAGCCTGTGCAGCTGCAGGAGTACTGGAGGCATGATGACCCAATAGCGCTGCACGCTCCGCCGTTCTCACACTTGTGATTTGCACAGGCATCCACCTCTGTTACACAGGAGACATCAATAATGATACATCAATAATGCCCCCTCTCTGATTAGCCCCTCCCCTCCTACCCACCAACCCATTCCAATAGACCAATCCATTGAGCCCGCACAGTTGCATTCTGACAAATCACAGCCGTATTATGTCCGACAAACGTAAAAATGTATGACATGCAAGGCTGAAACATGCAGGACAGCATTGGAGTCCTAGGAGCATGTGTTAGTTGCCCAGGAGTGCAGTGGGCAGTCCTTACTGGATGAGTGTATTGTGGCTCCAGAATACTAACGAACACCGCCACCTAGTGTCATATAGTGTCCAGTCCTGACGGCACTGAAGAGCACTGCGGGTTGGCAGAAACTTCCCTATCCCACCCTCCCCTTGTTTAACATTTTTGTTGGGTCAGTTATAAATTGGCATCCTTAGTTGGCGGTGTGAAGTTTTGGGTCAGACATGCCCATGAGCCCCCTCTCGTCTCATTCCTGGTTCCCCCTTTGCTAAACAGCTTCCTCAGAGTAAAAAGTGATGTCCAAATTTGGGTTATCCCTTAATTCAGGTAACAGACATAAATCAAACATCTCGCATGGCGTACAGCTTCTTAAAACCGGTCTTCACATTATCGACTTACGCTGGTCACAGAAACGTCCATAGTTGCAAGTGCCACACTGGCAGGTGTAGTCAACACAGGAACCAGCAACGGGAATGCACGCACTGCCGGATGCACACATGTTATTAGCACACGGATTCACACCTGCAACAGAGGATAGCAAGGGAACTATATCAGCACTATTTTCTGTAATGTAGACCTAAATTTCAGCTAAACTTCTGTGCCTAGAACCAACTTCAGATTAAAACTGTCATGTTTTTGTTATTATAAATTTTGATTTTGTAAATCCCAAAGATACAAAAAGGCACATGTAATAGCTCATGATGACTGGTCATTCAGAATTTCAGTGCCCTGTGTTTGTTAGAAAAGTTCTTGGTAATAATGATAAGAATTTACAACTTTCTGTTGCATAAAAAAAAAAATTTGGACAGCATACCACAGAGTATCACAGTGTTGTAGTCAAGTAACTTGGGTCGAGTCTGACTCCGAGTCTGACTCACTTGGGTCGAGTTTCGAGTCCGAGTCTCCAGTCACTTGGGTCCAGTAAATGTCTTGAGTCACTTGGGTCGAGTCCGAGTCTTGAGTCACTTGCATCGAGTCTGAAGGTCTGAGTCACAAATAACTTGGGCTGAGTCCAAGTCTTGAGTCACTTGAATCGAGTCAGAGTTCAAGTCTCAAGTCACTTGGGTCGAGTCTGAGTCCGAGTCACTTGGGCCAAGTCCGGGTCTTGAGTCACTTGCATCGAGTCTGAAGGTCCGAGTCTCAAGTCACTTGTGTTGAGTCCGAGTCCGAGTCACAAATAACTTGGGCCAAGTCCGAGTCTCGAGTCACTTGAGTCGAGTCAGAGTTCAAGTCTCGAGTCACTTGGGTCGAGTCTGAGTCCAAGTGTCTAGTTATTTGTTTAAAGTGCAGAGTCACGAGCCACGTTTGGAAGAAACAGATATGCAGGGACGTTCATGTAGGTGATATGTAAGCGATGTGCTATGTAACCTTAGTTTTAAAAAAATACGAACTTACCCAGTTGACAAGTCTGGCCAGAGAAGCATGGTGGACACACGCAATTGTAGTCGTTAGTACCACGCCCAGTGGGAACGCAGTTGCCTCCATTCTGACATGGTGAAACAGTACATGGGTTCTCTGTGGAGAAGAAATACACATACACCAACTATCTTACTCACACTGACTGCCCAGATTGTTTTCTAGGTGGAACAAATGTTTACTAATCTACTTTTCGTAAAACTTAGGATCAATGGTTGCCCACAGGTAACCTGAAAGCATTAGACCGTGCATGACGTCTGAAGCGTGTCCTTATTTATGTGCATTTACCATTTTTTTCTTTTCTATTGTCTAAAGATGTCAATAACAAGTTAATATATCCTGCTTGCCCTGTTTTGTCTAGTTTATGTCAATGCAAACTCAAGCTGCCATTTTCAAGCAAATGCCACCATTGACTGATTGTTTTCGTTTTTATTTGCACATCATAGTACTGTAAACTTGTCTACGAAACCCCTTTTTATTTAAATAAATCAACTGTGAATTCAAGTAAATAAAATGTTTTTCTTTCCAAAAAAAAATGAATGAATATGGTACAAGCATAGTAGCAGAAAACTTACGGACGAAGATGTTGACTTGGAAACTGCAGATAGCCGTGCGTCCCCCTGCGTCTCGCACTGTGTAGGATACCTGTGTGGACGGGTTTGTGAAGCGCGTGCCTGCTGCTGGGGTCCGGTCGGAGATGGTCGCTGAGTTAGAGGCATCGTAGAACTGCGGCTCTGCCCAGCTCACCAAGATCCCCTCCGCGGGAAAGTCCAGCACAGAGTACTGGATGGTGCTAGGACAGTAGGTGAAGACGGGTGCCGTGGTATCCACTGCGTGGGAAACAGTGTCAGGACAAAATGAAGTGTGATTTACAGAGACATGCTGCTGTCTCAATCTTACAGGGGGAGAATCTCCTTTGTTGGTGGCATGGGTATGGGAAAACAGGGGTGAAAGGTTGGTAGAGGTCCACATGATTAGCTGGAATAAGAAGTCAATTTTGAAGATTTGGCAAATTTATGATGTATAACAAAGCAGAGAGTGTGAACAAACCTAAACAGGACTAATAGCAACTTGAAAGAACATTTTGCAATCAATGCCCCCTCTTTATTTATTTATTTATTTATTTTTTGGTGTGGGGTAGGAAGGTGTTTAATCTATGGGAGAACACCCTTTCTTTCACAAAGACAAATCCTGCTGATTGTGCAGCTGATAAAAATAAAACGACTTTTTATCAACTTTTATATTCAATTCATGTTCCAATCATACACCCAATTGTGGACCTCATCACAGCGTATGCCGAGTTTAGTACAGCAGGGAAATGGACCTCTAAAGAAGTGGCCTTGGCCACTTGGAAGAAAGCAGATGAAACAATAAAGGTCTTTGTGTATTCACAGTTGATAAGAAACTTTAGAACTGTGGTCAAACTCCTCAGCCGTTGACCCTCAAACCCTAGTGATGTTGGATGTCTTCAACACCTAAAAACAAAGAAATTCATATAACTAAGCCCAAGTGGTACGGGTGAGGAAATCAGAAGTTCATGCACTCACCAATGTTGACAGTGACAGTGAAGGAGCAGGAATCTGTGTTGCCGGTCACATCTGCAGCCTGGTAACTGACGACGATGGGTGCTCCCGCGGGGAAATATGAGCCAGAGGGTCTGTCCGTAAGCAGGGTCACAAAAACTGGCCCGCCAGAGGAATCTGCTACAGTAGGCTGCTGCCAAGAGATGAGCGACCCGCTTGCAGTGCCAAGCTCCACGGTTTGGGTGATGTCAGCCGGGCACGATATTGACGGATTGATTCGATCGACTGCAACAAGATTTTTCGGTTTGAAACAGATGTTCAAAACAATGAAATTATTACACACACACAAAAAACAGCACAAGCATACCTCTAAATGAGCAAAGAATCTCAAAAACAGATTTCAAAACAGAAGAACAAATCAGAATGTTATTTGTTTGGGGGTGGGGGGTGTTTCGTTGCTTGAAACTGGCGAAGGAAAATTGACTTTCTTGCTCTTGAGATAAGATATTAATTTGAATGCATTTGAAATCAACTTCTTTGCGAGCATGCAACGTCAGCATGACACTAATTTGGCACTTCAATCAAAGCTCTTCCTAATCATGGTAAAAGTTGGCAATTTTCAATTTTATACAAATTTCTATCATTACATTGATTACTTTTTATTCAAAATTAGGTGACAAATTCAATTTCCTGCATGGTTTTTCGATAAAAATGGCAAACTGGTTTGTTCCCATCTTGTTATAGATAAGCAAGGTCTGGCTTCAATTGGCCAACGGGAGACAGATGAATGCAGTACAATAAATGTAGCATTAGGAACAATCAGAGACGTTATCATACCAGTGTTAACGACGACACAGAATTCACAATTGACGGAATTTCCAGAAGTGTCTGAAATTCGGTAGACTATGTTATATACCCCTGCGCTGAAGGAGCTGCCTGGTGCCATTGTTGTTTGAAGCACAACATTAACTGGCACACCGGAGTCGTCAGTAGCTGTGGGCAGATTCCAGGTTACCTGTACTGTCTCCCCAGAGCCAAGCTCCACAGTTCTCACAATATTGGATGGGCAGGTGTTCACCACAGGGGGTATGGTATCAACTGAAATAATAACGAAAATAATATAATTACACACATGTATTTATATATTGAATAACACACTACAGTCGTATTTACATGTTGCACACTTGTAAATTCGGGCAACCTTACTCTGGGATGAAATGGGCTCTGCGCCGTTGCCCGCTATAGCCAAGGGCAGTGAAATCTCGATAAGTCAAATCTCAAGGGAATGGATAACAAATTTGATATATCCGAGGTTGGAGTTACGCAAAGTTCCCAATTTAGCTATGATTACGTACACAATTATGCACACGTGTGCTTGCACTTGCTTGCATGACACGTTATTTGGCGCACTTTTCTTCTTTTTGATTGAATTTTGGGGCAATCACAGGGCAATCACAGATCAATCACAAGTCAATCATAAGACAGTCACAGATCAATCACAAGTCAATCCAATCATAAGGAAATCACAGATCAATCACAAGTCAATCATAAGACAGTCACAGATCAATCACAAGTCAATCACAAGGCAATCACAGATCTATCACAAGTCAATCCAATCATAAGGAAATCACGGATCAATCACAAGTCAATCATAAGACAGTCACATATCAATCACATATCAATCACAGATCAATCACAAGGCAATCACAGATCAATCACAAGGCAATCACAGATGTATCACAAGTCAATCCAATCATGCAATCGCAGATCAATCACAAGTCAATCAGAAGTCAGGTCACTGACTTGTGGGGAGCTTGTGATGCATTTTAGTGACTCCTCCTACATACCTCCTGGCTGAACAATCACAGGGAAACTGCACAAGGCCTCATTGCCAGCACCATCCGTAGCTACGTACGTGACAGTAACCGTTCCCGGCCCGTAAGGCTGTCCAGGGCCCTGGCTTCCATCCTGAAGCCTCACAGTAGGAGGAAATCCTGAATTGTCTGTTGCCGTTGGGGTGGGGAACTGAATAACGACTTGGTTGGATCCAACAGGTATGGTTTCCGTGACTGGAGTAGTTGGGCAAACAAACACTGGTGGCACCCTATCAACTGCAAACATAAAGAACAATAGAGCAGACATGAGCAAACCTGGCTCACTCTTTAACTAACAGTCCGTAACAACTTGTTGTGTAAGAACCATAGAGCTATATTAAATTACCAGAGCGCTAACTTATGTACAAAGTGATGCCTGCTGGGCGCATCCTTGTTTGTACACAAACCTATGGTTTGTACACAAACCTATTTTGAACGTCTATTTGCATATCTGCGTTTGTATTCCATACCGGTGCGTCATCGAAGCCGATACGCCCAAAACCGAAACGAACTATCAGCAAATAAATGTGTCATTTTGTTCAACGCAAACAGCGCAACATGTGCGCGCCCCTTCGCTGCAGATGCTTTTCGCCGTGACATTTTTTAAACAGTCATGACGCGCTTAAATTGTTTGCATATCTTCTACTGGCGCGTTGCATTTAGAGTACACTTTTAAAATTCAATCCATCTATTTGGATTGTGTTCTACAAACACGCACATAAATTCAAAATGTCTGCGCCCAGAGCGGCTTCAAAGAATGAAGAGTTAGCGCTCTAGTAATTTAAAATAGCTCTATGGTAAAAGCCTTTTCAAAGTTTCTAGACCTCTTCAATGCTGCCAAATTGTTTTCAACTTCTTGGTGATGAAATGTTGGAAAGTGGCGTGTTATTACACCAGATTAGGATTTTCCAGCATTTCATCATAGTACAAACACTCAGGTTTACTTGCATACCGAGTTTGAACCCGATTCGGACTTCCGGTTCTGTAGATAAAGGGAGTTAAAATCTAAACTTTTGGATGAAGTCACGTGACACATGATGACGTCATGATGACATCATGATTCGGCCTGAATCTTCAGATGGTAGTCTAAGAGTGTGCCAGGTTTGAAGTCGATTGAATGTGAAAAAAGTCCCAAACATGTGTTTACACCAAAACAGCTGAAAAGACGCAGTGGGCAGTTCATCATCTAGAAATTAAACAGCTTATCAGACTGGCAGCCAGCCTGAAGAATGTACAGACGTCTAGGCTGGAGATAAAAAAACAAAATGTGCTGTGCGGCATCTTAATAACACACCCAAGATCAATTTTTCTCAGTTTTCACAACACAGGCAGTTTGTGTTCTTCTTGTTTATTAATTGGCATTTTTCCAGTTTGTATATTCTCACCATCTATTTAATTATGAACGAAAGACAACACCAGAGCTTACCAACAGAGAAGGTGACATCGCAATCTGCCGTGAGGCCTGCTGAATTAGTGGCTCGGTAGGTAATTGCGTAGTTTCCAAATCCAAAAAAAGAACCAGGTCCATTTTGGGTATTTGGAAAAAGTGCAACAGTTGGAGTACCGACGTCATCGAATGTAGGAGGAGTTGCCCAGTTAACTGTTGCTCCATTATCATTTCCTGTGCTAATCGTCACATCAGCAACAGTTGGGCAGAAAATCTGAGGGGGGGTAGTATCTGTGATCAAATAAAAAAACAATATGCAATCCTCATATGGAACTGAAACAAATGAAATCCACATCAAATTCATGCAATTTAATGAGACAAAATATGTAAGCTATGCAAATTTATCAAACAGAGTTTTAATGAAAATGTCAAAAAACTATGAAAAATATGAATCGCATCACCTACCAAAAGCTTTGTGTGACAAGGTGCCTAAAAGAGCTGACATATAATGTTTCTTAATTTCAAATCTGATGAGGCAACAAAAGAGCGATATATTTACTTCATATAAATGTTTGCAGGCAGTCATTATAGAAATAAAATATATAACTTAAAATGACTACTTGCCTCCGGTGATTTGTACAGTGAATGAACACGTTCCACTATTTCCTGCCCGATCAGTTGCAGTATACACTATTGTTGTCGTCGTTCCAGCTGTAAATGTAGATCCTGAAGGTGGTCCAGAAGTTTGTGAGATTGTTGGAGTCACTTGGGAATTATCACTGCCAGATGGGGTTTGCCATGTTACTACATTCTGGTTTGCTCCCCGCACTATGTTAGCTGGACAGTTTGGAACTGGATTAACACGGTCAACTGAAAAAGAAAGGGGGAAATGATTTCAGTGTCCTGTAACTGACTACTATAATGCATAAATGCAAAAAAAAAGTACTTCACTAACAAGGACTGATTCAATTAGATGGTAGTCTCGCGACACATTTTCTTCAACGGGATAGCAATTACTGACAAAACAATTCTTGATTTTACAGCAAATACCTTCCAGAATGTTGCATACTAGATTGCATACAACACTTTGCTTCCGTGGTGCTCCCCATCTATCTGATTGTGTCTGAGATTGAGAATTAATAATAGATCAATGAAATGTACACAAGAGCTTACCAACAGAGAAGGTGACATCGCAATCTGCCGTGAGGCCTGCTGAATTAGTGGCTCGGTAGGTAATTGCGTAGTTTCCAAATCCAAAAAAAGAACCAGGTCCATTTTGGGTATTTGGAAAAAGTGCAACAGTTGGAGTACCGACGTCATCGAATGCCGGAGGAGTTGCCCAGTTAACTGTTGCTCCATTATCATTTCCTGTGCTAACCGTCACATCAGCAACAGTTGGGCAGAAAATCTGAGGGGGGGTAGTATCTGCGATCAAATAAAAAAACAATATGCAATCCTCATATGGAACTGAAACAAATGAAATCCACATCAAATACATGCAATTTAATGAGACAAAATATGTAAGCTATGCAAATTTATCAACAGTGTTTCAATGAAAATGTCTAAAAACTATGAAAAATATGAATCGCATCAGCTTCCAAAAGTTTTGTGTGACAAGGCGCCTATACAAAAGTCGACATAATATTCTTAATATCCAATCTTATGGGGCAACAAAAGAGCGATATATACCTCATATAAATGTTTGCGAGCAGTCATTATAGAAATGGAATATAACTTAAAATGACTACTTGCCTCCGGTGATTTGTACAGTGAATGAACACGTTCCACTATTTCCTGCCCGATCAGTTGCAGTATAGACTATTGTTGTCGTTGTTCCAGGTGTAAATGTAGATCCTGAAGGTGGTCCAGAAGTTTGTGAGATTGTTGGAGTCACTTGGGAGTTATCACTGCCAGATGGGGTTGGCCATGTTACTATATTCTGGTTTACTCCGATAGCCTGCATTATGTTAGCTGGACAGTTTGGAACTGGATTAACACGGTCAACTGAAAGAGAAGGGGGAAATGATTTCAGTGCCATTTAACTGACTACTTTAATGCATAAATGAAAAAAAAAGTACTTCGCTATCAAGGACTGATTCAATTAGATGGTAGTCTCGCGACACATTTTCTTCAATGGGATAGCAATTACTGACAAAACAATTCTTGATTTCACAGCAAATACCTTCCAGAATGTTGCATACTAAATTGCATACAACACTTTGCTTTCCCCGTAGTGCTCCCCATCTATCTGATTGTGTTTGAGATTGAGGATTAATAATAGATCAATGAAATGTACACAAGAGCTTACCAACAGAGAAGGTGACATCGCAATCTGTCGTGAGGCCTGCTGCATTAGTGGCTCGGTAGGTAATTGCGTAGGTTCCAAATCCAAAAAAAGAACCAGGTCCATTTTGGGTATTTGGAAAAAGTGCAACAGTTGGAGTACCAATGTCATCGAATGCCGGAGGAGTTGCCCAGTTAACTGTTGCTCCATTATTATTTCCTGTGCTAACCGTCACATCAGCAACAGTTGGGCAGAAAATTGAAGGGGGAGTAGTATCTGTGATAATAACAAAGAATATTTTAAAAAACAATATGCAATCCTCATATGGAACTGAGACAAATGAAATCCACATCAAAAACATGCGATTTGATGAGACAAAATATGTGAGGTATGCCAATTTATATACAGTGTTTCAATGAAAATGTATAAAAACTATGCAAAATATGAATCGCATCAGCTTCCAAAAGCTTTGTGTGACAAGGTGACTAAAAGAGCTGATATAATGTTTCTTAATTTCAAATCTGATGAGGCAAGAAAGAGCGATATATTTACTTCATATAAATGGTTGCCAGCAGTTATTATAGAAACGGAATATTACTTAAGCCTAAAAGGGCTGGGTTATTTTGACCATCTCTCAGCCGGGGGTGGGGGGGGGGGATTCTGCCCTTCCCTAAGATCTCGGCCAATGTGTGACGAAAAAATTTAAAACTCGGCACAAGCATAGAGCAACTCATCATGAACATACCCAAGAAATTTCATGACTATAAGTCAAAGGGTTTTGGAATTATGGCTCACTAATGATTCATATGTACGATTGTTAATTCTGCTCTGTGTACCCGAAGTGTATGGGAAAATTCAGTTTTCACGGCGCAAAGCGCCGGAAAGTTTTTCGCTGCGCGGCAACCCATGGTCCGATTTTTATATTTTTGGTATCAAAAGATGCGCAAGGCTCAAGGCTAAAAAGTCTTAACAGCTCGGGTTGCAAAAAAAACCAATTTTGAAGGCTATCGCAGAAAAAGTCGGGCTGCACCCCGGCTCTTTTAGGGTTCAAATAACTACTTACCTCCGGTAATTTGTACAGTGAATGAACACGTTCCACTATTTCCTGCCCGATCAGTTGCAGTATAGACTATTGTTGTCGTTGTTCCAGGTGTAAATGTAGATCCTGAAGGTGGTCCAGAAGTTTGTGAGATTGTTGGAGTCACTTGGGAGTTATCACTGCCAGATGGGGTTGGCCATGTTACTATATTCTGGTTTACTCCGATAGCCTGCATTATGTTAGCTGGACAGTTTGGAACTGGATTAACACGGTCAACTGAAAGAGAAGGGGGAAATGATTTCAGTGCCATTTAACTGACTACTTTAATGCATAAATGCAAAAAAAAGTACTTCGCTATCAAGGACTGATTCAATTAGATGGTAGTCTCGCGACACATTTTCTTCAACGGGATAGCAATTACTGACAAAACAATTCTTGATTTCACAGCAAATACCTTCCAGAATGTTGCATACTAGATTGCATACAACACTTTGCTTTCCCCGTAGTGCTCCCCATCTATCTGATTGTGTTTGAGATTGAGGATTAATAATAGATCAATGAAATGTACACAAGAGCTTACCAACAGAGAAGGTGACATCGCAATCTGTCGTGAGGCCTGCTGCATTAGTGGCTCGGTAGGTAATTGCGTAGTTTCCAAATCCAAAAAAAGAACCAGGTCCATTTTGGGTATTTGGAAAAAGTGCAACAGTTGGAGTACCAATGTCATCGAATGCCGGAGGAGTTGCCCAGTTAACTGTTGCTCCATTATTATTTCCTGTGCTAACCGTCACATCAGCAACAGTTGGGCAGAAAATTGAAGGGGGAGTAGTATCTGTGATAAAATAAAAAACAATATGCAATCCTGATATGGAACTGAAACAAATGAAATCCACATCAAATACATGCAATTTGATGAGACAAAATATGTAAGGTATGCCAATTTATAAACAGTGTTTCAATGAAAAAGTCTCAAAACTATGCAAAATATGAATCGCATCAGCTTGAAAAAGCTTTGTGTGACAAGGTGCCTAAAAGAGCTGATATAATCTTAATTTCAAATCTGATGAGGCAACAAAAGAGCGATATATTTACCTCATATAAATGGTTGCCAGCAGTTATTATTGAAATGGAATATTACTTAAAATGACTACTTGCCTCCGGTGATTTGTACAGTGAATGAACACGTTCCACTATTTCCTGCCCGATCAGTTGCAGTATAGACTATTGTTGTCGTTGTTCCAGGTGTAAATGTAGATCCTGAAGGTGGTCCAGAAGTTTGTGAGACTGTTGGAGTCACTTGGGAGTTATCACTGCCAGATGGGGTTGGCCATGTTACTATATTCTGGTTTACTCCGATAGCCTGCATTATGTTAGCTGGACAGTTTGGAACTGGATTAACACGGTCAACTGGAAAAGAAAGGGGGAAATGATTTCAGTGTCCTGTAACTGACTACTTTAATGCATAAATGCNAAAAAAGTAATAACAAGGACTGATTCAATAAGACGGTAGTCTCGCGACACATTTTCTTCAATGGGATAGCAATTACTGACAAAACAATTCTTGATTTCACAGCAAATACCTTCCAGAATGTTGCATACTAAATTGCATACAACACTTTGCTTTCCCCGTAGTGCTCCCCATCTATCTGATTGTGTTTGAGATTGAGGATTAATAATAGATCAATGAAATGTACACAAGAGCTTACCAACAGAGAAGGTGACATCGCAATCTGTCGTGAGGCCTGCTGCATTAGTGGCTCGGTAGGTAATTGTGTAGCTTCCAAATCCAAAAAAAGAACCAGATCCATTTTGGGTATTTGGAAAAAGTGCAACAGTTGGAGTACCAATGTCGTCGACTGCGGTAGGCGTTGCCCAGTTAACTGTTGCTCCATTATCATTTCCTGTGCTAACCGTCACATCAGCAACAGTTGGGCAGAAAATAGAAGGGGGAGTAGTATCTGTGATAATAACAAAGAATATTAAAAAGTAAAAAAATATGCAATCCTCATATGGAACTGAGACAAATGAAATCCACATCAAAACATGCAATTTGATGAGACAAAAAATGTAAGGTATGCAAATTTATAAACAGAGTTTCAATGAAAATGTCTAAAAACTACGAAAACATAATTGCATCAGCTTCCAAAAACTTTGTGTGACAAGGTGACTAAAAGAGCTGATATAATCTTAATTTCAAATCTGATGAGGCAAGAAAGAGCGATATATTTACTTCATATAAATGTTTGCGAGCAGTCATTATAGAAATGAAATATAACTAAAAATGACTACTTGCCTCCCGCGGTGATTTGTACAGTGAATGAACACCTTCCACTATTTCCTGCCTGATCAGTTGCAGTATAGACTATTGTTGTCGTCGTTCCAGTTGTAAATGTAGATCCTGAAGGTGGTCCTGAAGTCTGTGTGATTGTTGGAGTCATTTGGGAGTTATCACTGCCAGACGGGGTTTGCCACGTTACTATATTCTGGTTTGCTCCCTGCACTATGTTAGCTGGACAGTTTGGAACTGGATTAACCCGGTCAACTGAAAGAGAAAGGGGAAATGATTTCAGTGCCATTTAACTGACTACTTTAATGCATAAATGCAAAAAGTTCTTCACTATCAAGGACTGATTCAATTAGATGGTAGTCTCGCGACACATTTTCTTCAACGGGATAGCAATTACTGACAAAACAATTCTTGATTTCACAGCAAATACCTTCCAGAATGTTGCATACTAGATTGCATACAACACTTTGCTTTCCCCGTAGTGCTCCCCATCTATCTGATTGTGTTTGAGATTGAGGATTAATAATAGATCAATGAAATGTACACAAGAGCTTACCAACAGAGAAGGTGACATCGCAATCTGTCGTGAGGCCTGCTGCATTAGTGGCTCGGTAGGTAATTGCGTAGGTTCCAAATCCAAAAAAAGAACCAGGTCCATTTTGGGTATTTGGAAAAAGTGCAACAGTTGGAGTACCAATGTCATCGAATGCCGGAGGAGTTGCCCAGTTAACTGTTGCTCCATTATTATTTCCTGTGCTAACCGTCACATCAGCAACAGTTGGGCAGAAAATTGAAGGGGGAGTAGTATCTGTGATAAAATAAAAAACAATATGCAATCCTGATATGGAACTGAAACAAATGAAATCCACATCAAATACATGCAATTTGATGAGACAAAATATGTAAGGTATGCCAATTTATAAACAGTGTTTCAATGAAAAAGTCTCAAAACTATGCAAAATATGAATCGCATCAGCTTGAAAAAGCTTTGTGTGACAAGGTGCCTAAAAGAGCTGATATAATCTTAATTTCAAATCTGATGAGGCAACAAAAGAGCGATATATTTACCTCATATAAATGGTTGCCAGCAGTTATTATTGAAATGGAATATTACTTAAAATGACTACTTGCCTCCGGTGATTTGTACAGTGAATGAACACGTTCCACTATTTCCTGCCCGATCAGTTGCAGTATAGACTATTGTTGTCGTTGTTCCAGGTGTAAATGTAGATCCTGAAGGTGGTCCAGAAGTTTGTGAGACTGTTGGAGTCACTTGGGAGTTATCACTGCCAGATGGGGTTGGCCATGTTACTATATTCTGGTTTACTCCGATAGCCTGCATTATGTTAGCTGGACAGTTTGGAACTGGATTAACACGGTCAACTGGAAAAGAAAGGGGGAAATGATTTCAGTGTCCTGTAACTGACTACTTTAATGCATAAATGCAAAAAAAGTAATAACAAGGACTGATTCAATAAGACGGTAGTCTCGCGACACATTTTCTTCAATGGGATAGCAATTACTGACAAAACAATTCTTGATTTCACAGCAAATACCTTCCAGAATGTTGCATACTAAATTGCATACAACACTTTGCTTTCCCCGTAGTGCTCCCCATCTATCTGATTGTGTTTGAGATTGAGGATTAATAATAGATCAATGAAATGTACACAAGAGCTTACCAACAGAGAAGGTGACATCGCAATCTGTCGTGAGGCCTGCTGCATTAGTGGCTCGGTAGGTAATTGCGTAGGTTCCAAATCCAAAAAAAGAACCAGGTCCATTTTGGGTATTTGGAAAAAGTGCAACAGTTGGAGTACCAATGTCATCGAATGCCGGAGGAGTTGCCCAGTTAACTGTTGCTCCATTATTATTTCCTGTGCTAACCGTCACATCAGCAACAGTTGGGCAGAAAATTGAAGGGGGAGTAGTATCTGTGATAAAATAAAAAACAATATGCAATCCTGATATGGAACTGAAACAAATGAAATCCACATCAAATACATGCAATTTGATGAGACAAAATATGTAAGGTATGCCAATTTATAAACAGTGTTTCAATGAAACAGTCTCAAAACTATGCAAAATATGAATCGCATCAGCTTGAAAAAGCTTTGTGTGACAAGGTGCCTAAAAGAGCTGATATAATCTTAATTTCAAATCTGATGAGGCAACAAAAGAGCGATATATTTACCTCATATAAATGGTTGCCAGCAGTTATTATTGAAATGGAATATTACTTAAAATGACTACTTGCCTCCGGTGATTTGTACAGTGAATGAACACGTTCCACTATTTCCTGCCCGATCAGTTGCAGTATAGACTATTGTTGTCGTTGTTCCAGGTGTAAATGTAGATCCTGAAGGTGGTCCAGAAGTTTGTGAGACTGTTGGAGTCACTTGGGAGTTATCACTGCCAGATGGGGTTGGCCATGTTACTATATTCTGGTTTACTCCGATAGCCTGCATTATGTTAGCTGGACAGTTTGGAACTGGATTAACACGGTCAACTGGAAAAGAAAGGGGGAAATGATTTCAGTGTCCTGTAACTGACTACTTTAATGCATAAATGCAAAAAAAGTAATAACAAGGACTGATTCAATAAGACGGTAGTCTCGCGACACATTTTCTTCAATGGGATAGCAATTACTGACAAAACAATTCTTGATTTCACAGCAAATACCTTCCAGAATGTTGCATACTAAATTGCATACAACACTTTGCTTTCCCCGTAGTGCTCCCCATCTATCTGATTGTGTTTGAGATTGAGGATTAATAATAGATCAATGAAATGTACACAAGAGCTTACCAACAGAGAAGGTGACATCGCAATTTGTCGTGAGGCCTGCTGCATTAGTGGCTCGGTAGGTAATTGCGTAGGTTCCAAATCCAAAAAAAGAACCAGGTCCATTTTGGGTATTTGGAAAAAGTGCAACAGTTGGAGTACCAATGTCATCGAATGCCGGAGGAGTTGCCCAGTTAACTGTTGCTCCATTATTATTTCCTGTGCTAACCGTCACATCAGCAACAGTTGGGCAGAAAATTGAAGGGGGCGTAGTATCTCCTGAAAAGAGCAAGAAAAAAAAAGGAGCAAACAAATGAAACATACCAGCATCAACATGTGTTAATCTAGGGCCGTGGTGAACAACTAAAAAAAAATCTTTTAACTCTATTAATTCATTTGTTTCTTGTATTACCTGAAGGATATGTTAAAATGCATATAATCATGCTCTATATAAACACCTTATAATGAATGTTTGTGAGTGCAGTGGTAAGAATAATTTCTGAAAAGTTGAACAAAGAAATTGACTGGAGCGGGTTTTGAACCTGCGACCTCGGATAACCGTTCCGGTGCTCTACCAACTGAGCTATCCAGCCCTATGTTAGCGGTTCCCCGGGTAGTCAATATCTTTGTTTGAGGGGCGCTAGTCAGAAGCCATAACCAGTATACCATACAGCCAGAGATCACGCCCAAAGTCACGATACAAACCTGGGAAATGGCAGACAGGGATGAACTCGGCGAGGATACAGCTTTTTTTATTACAAAAATTTCAGGGAAACTGACTAGGTGAATTATAACAATTGAAAAGTTGAACAAAGAAATTGAATGGAGCAGGGCTTGAACCTACGACCTACAGATTACCGTTTCGGTGCTCTACAAATGTCGGCGGTTCCCCAATTAGTCAATATCTTTGTTCGTGGGGCACTTAAGTCAGAATAATTTCATTAGGTGAAAAATGGAATGTTCCACTCCACGAGGTTAAGCTGAGTGGCATCATGGAATGACATTTTTCTTTCAATTGCGCGAATGTGAAACATTCATTAATTGTTTCATACAACACCTGAATACTCCTGGTCATCTGATTGGTCGGAGCTGCCTAAAAGTGTGAACATGCAGTCTGAAATTCCATTCACCCCGGAATGGAACTTCTACTTTTGCTGTGCAGCCGTGCCGTGCGTTGGGACAAATAACAGAATGACACCTGATCAAAGACCCACTTATCAGAAGACATCCATTTATTCAGGCATTGTATAAATCCAACTACTACATAAGATTTTGACCCTTCACAATGCAAGTACCTCTGAACCAATATTGGAACAAGTATCTGATACACGTCAGTGGCTCATCCAGGATTTGGCTTGGGGGGGGGGGCTCAACAATTGGGGGTTTTTTCACATTTTTAAAAAGTTAAATTTTTTGTCAAAAATCTTGCCCAAAATTTTTGGCCGCAGAAAAAAAAAGGTTTTTTGTTTGTTTTTTGGAGGGGGGGGGGGGTGGCGGGCCTATTTTGATGTTGGTGGCACCACACACTCCTATTATATTACTCTGAAAAAGTCCACTTACATATCACCAAGGTCAAAATGTGGGACTAAAAAAAATATACCAAAAAATAAAATTTAAAAATTGACAACCTCTTGGGGGGGGGGCTCAAGCCTCCCGAGGCCCCCCCTTGGGTGCACCACTGATCCACGTATAGATGACTGCAACATGAAAACTTGATGACTGTTTTCTTACCTGCGCCGACTGTTATAGTATAGGAACAAGAGTCTGTCCTCCCAGTCTGAGTATCAGTCCCGACAATAAAAACATTTGTTGAAGAAGGCGAGCCAACTGTGACCATATTGTTTGTAACTGGCACAGTGTTTCCTCCAGATATCGCAGTATATGCAAATGTCACTGCTCCTGTGTTGCCCAATGTTGAATATTTAATGTGTGTTCCGATATTGATGCAACATAAAAAGCGAATTAAAAGTTTGCTTTTAGAATTCATTTATTTATTGATTTTTTTTTAAATTTTTAATAGGGGCAGGTATGCAGCTTACAGCAATGCTGATAACATATCGTATTTGTTTCTACAGCATATTTCACCTTAGCATGTGAGTGTACTGTTATGCAGGCCTTTTTTCCCTATGATTTTAATGAATACACGCATGAAGGTGCCAGTGAAGAGGGAGGCCTGTCCGGGGTATATCGCATACTCGAATATTCGATCAACAACTGGAAACTCAAATGGCTTTTTCCTAGGTTGAATTTTTGAAAAACAAAACAAAAACTGTGCATATACACACAGCTGGGATGTTATTTTGATATAAAATTGTTTCACTTTATGATAAGGCCCCCCCCCCCAAAAAAGTCTCCGGTTTCTGGTATGGAGCTTGCCCAAAAAATGGTGCAGCGACGCGGTTTTTTTTTTTACCTGATTTTTTTGCTTCAAATGTCGGCTGATGACTGCAAATGGTGCCCGACTAATAGTGCAAATTATATGGGAGTCCAGAGAGGCTGTATTCTCGACCAAAACCCAATCTAAAAACACGTTAAAATTGTGCAGCAGCAGGATTCCAGTCAGACCAGTGAGTTTGGCGGTTTTCAGACATCATCTTTCATTGAAAAAAAACCTTTTCATTTTGCCGACGCGCTTGGCTACGGCGACGCGCGCGCATACCAGAAACCGGAGACTTTTTTGGGGGGCCTACGGTGTCACTTTTTTGTCGACAGTAACTTTTTTGTAGGCGGCCGTTCATTGTACACATCTTTTCAGCAGATTAAAGCCCTTTTACAGTTTCGACAACTGCAATACACTCCAGTGCCCCATATCGATTGCCGCTGGCAGTTTCGAATCAGGAGTATTCGGTCAAACGCAGTTTCGAGTAATCGAATACTAAAGTATTCAAAAATGGACAGCCCTAGGAAGAGCCGGAATTAATGTGGGTGTATCTGCTCCTGAGCTCCGTTAATTTCTTCTCAACTAGCCATCTTTTGAGGTTTTTTTTATTCAGTTAAAGGGAGAGAAAGTGCCCAAGTGGGTTACAAAAAGTGTTTTAAACGAAATGGTGTTAATTAGAAAGAGTATTTAAAAGTAGACTATAAACTTCACTTTATGATAAGGTGTCACTTATTAGTTTTCTAAAATATCTAGTGTTTTTTACATTTAAGACTAATGTTAAATTCCAATTTGTACTTTTAATATTTTAGCTACCGTTCAGCTTTTGCAATGCGCATTTGAACATATTGTGGTATATGCGCATAGTAAAAGCAATTTTATTTATTATTATTATTAACTTCTACACAACCATCCTAAAAAAATTGGCTGCTTTTGTGTTATTCTCTCTATTACAAGATGGAATTTTGTGTCGGGGTGATATAAATCAAATTAGGTTTTGCCCTTCACTGACGTTTAAACACTGTATACTCAGTGTGTTACCTCCCGACTGAAAGTTGGAAAAAATCACTCGGGTGGGACTCGAACCCACGACCTCCTGCTTTTTAGTGCAGATGTCTTACCACTCGACCACCGAGCTAACAGGAATTTTGCGTTGGGGTGATATAAATCAAATTAGGTTTTGCCCTTCACCGACGTTTAAAACCTAATTTGATTTATATCACCCCGACGCAAAATTCCATCTTGTAATAGTTTATGCGGTACCAGTAGATTCGAACCAGCCAACTGATCCTGTTAGCTCGGTGGTCGAGTGGTAAGACATCTGCACTAGAAAGCAGGAGGTTGTGGGTTCGAGTCCCACCAGAGTGATTTTTTTTTCTCCAACTTTCACTCGGGAGGTAACACACTGAGTATACAGTGTTAAAACGTCGGTGAAGGGCAAAACCTAATTTGATGTTATTCTCTCGAGAACCAATTTAGGGGGTCAAAATTGTAACTCTCAGTCGCATGTATGTTCCACCAGTGCATCGCATTCTGCGGACATGTGAGAAACAACATGTGTGTATTGGTGCTGCGTGTACTTGTAAATTACGCGTACAGTACACTGAATCGTCTGACATCACAGACACAGAATCTGGTGGCATGAAGGAGACATATGTTTATGGCTGGAATTACATGCGCATGTCACAAAATGTCCACCGTGTCTGCAGTTAATCACCGAGGTTTTTCGTCTTTTCTCAGGAGCAGTGCGACATTAGGTTAGTCTCTCACAACATACCCCCTCTCAGTATATACTGGTGAGGATTGTGTCTACTATGCCTGAGGCCGAAAAAAAAGATTTCTGCTTCCGATTACATACCTTTCAAAAATAGGGTCGGTCGGTCGGGAAAAAAAAAGAAATTGCACATTTTTTTTATGCAGATTGAATGGGGTATTCAATTATATGCGAAGTTTTAGCCTGAACTATTTCCATTGCACTACGAAAGCTATACACAAAATGGCCACAAAAAGTGAATAAAACCTAGTAGGTTTTAGTGTGTGATGCACTGTGCATGTGTGGCCCGCGGCCGACAGATCTCGTTTTACGGTCGAAAATTTCGGTAAACACGCTGCATGTATCACTACAAATCAGAGTAGTGCGATCTCAGAATGAACTCTTGAACACGGAAAATACATACACAGACAAGATAGATCAATTCTGTGAATTAACTTGCAAAAATGTTCTTCCTCCATCGGTGTTTTCTTGGCATTTTTACGATGTCGAATCCGACCAGTTGACACTAACAGTGCACGTGCGAAATGCATAGCTAGCCATGCTAGCGCTAGCGATCACATAGCCATGACAGACTGGTTACCGCACTTTCATCATGTCTTCTAAATTGGCCCCTGCGCGGCGCGGCGGGAACCAGTCGTCACTGCATTGATCAAGGTTTACGCACGTGATTATAGTCACCATGACATCGAATTGCGAGGTATGATGACAGATCGCGAAGCGAATTTGGTTTCTTTTTAAAAAAATAGCGAACGTAAGTAAGAAAACAAATAAATAAAAGCATTTTTTTGACGCAAATGGGTTGTTGAGAGGTATTTTGTGAAGACAGAAAAGACAACGTCTTTTATTTTTATTTATTCAAGAAATGCATCTTGTAGACCTTTGAATCCAATTTTCAGACTTGTTCATCTCTAATTCTTTGCATTGCAGCCATCCTTATGGTGTTTGCTTTTGCTGCATGGCCAGTCCTCTTGTGAGCAAGCCTGTTCGGTATGGCGATATTTCACGATATTTCGATTATATTTTCATATCGGAAATCGTATCGATCTCATAAAAAAAAATCGGCACATCGTGAAATTCGATATGCCGAAAAATATCGCGATATTCTTTTGAGGTACCGCTTTTTGTAACCAAAGTCAATCCCTTACAGTTTCAAACCATTGCTAAAGCGCTCCCATGAAAAACCGCAAACGACAAATTCACCGCATTGTATGTACCGCGATAGGTCTTACCTATTCAGGGGCGGAACCAACTGACTAACGTCACGTGTATTGGATTTTGCGTCTTCCACGCACGCTGCGCTGCACGTGGTGCAGTACAGTACAAACAACACAATTTCACCCGACGTACCAAGTGCCAAAATCGTAATCACGTGCGTGGAGTTAACCGAAGGGAAACGAAGTCTCTGACATTTTGCAAAGAAAATACGGTGCCTGTTTTGTTTTGACGGAAATGTGAATTTGTATAGACAAAACACCACAAATACATGTGCTTGAATTGTAGATTACGACGTTGAGAAGTCCCCCCCCACAGAAGTGTGGGACGAGTCTACGAGTGATACTTACCCAAATAGCTACTACATATGCATATTTATTCAGCCGACAGGCTCAAACGCTAAAAGATTTAATCAACCACCGAGCGCCCTCTCGGGGCCTACCCATTATGCTACGTCATGAATCCGCCATTATACTTCCTCTTTTTTCTCGCGCACTAAAGGTGAAAAACCATCGTAACGCGAGCCGAGAGTGGGGAGGAGGGCGGGAAGCTATTTGGGTAAGTATCACTCGTAGACTCGTCCCACACTTCTGTGGGGGGGGAGTCTACTTCATTCACTTACCCAAATAGCTACTACATATGCATAGAGTGGCACCGACAACCGGTGGCTGGGTAGGCGAGACGCCCTGCAATCAAATGGTTAAACAACAGTATATAGATATATATACATAATGATTTAGACCATTTAGATTGAATATACATGTAAATGTATTACCTGCTTAGTTAGTCTCCTGGTCAGGCCGGGAAGGACTACTGCGCAGGGTAGGGTTCGTAGACGAGGACTGGTGTTGTGTCAGTACCGTCTTCCCGTGTTCCCTCCAGTCTGGAGTACGTCACGTAGGTAGCAGGATGTGAATGTCGTGGCAGACTTCCAGCATGCTGCTTGAGAGATCTCTGAGATAGGGACCCCCCTAAAAAATGCCCAGGACGCCGCTACAGCGCGTACGTCATGGGCTCGGACAAGGCCTTGGACAGAAGCGTCCCTTTTGGATGGCCAGTCCGCATTAGCGAATTTGATAGCAGCTACTACCCAACGCGCAATGGTGTCCCTTGAGGCGGGGCCATGTGGCTTTATGGTTGTAATAAAGAGCTGCATGCATTTATCCCTGAGTGACTTGGTGCGTGCCAGAAACCAATTAAGGAGGCGCACCGGGCACCATAATTTGTCTGAGGGAATAGAGGAGGTCGACTCTATTTTTGGGAGGAAAATATCAGGAGGGCTGAAACTTGCCGTCTGATTTTTCGTCAGGAAGGACGCCTTTGGGATCAGGCGAACCCCACCTGGTTCCCAGCGGATATGTCCCGAATCTAAAGTCAGCGCATGGATCTCGCTGCTCCGCCTAGCGGTAGCCGCTGCGAGCAGGAAGGCCAACTTTATAGATACATTAATGAGGGGTGCTTGGCCCAAGGGCTCGTATGGAGCCTTGGCCAACATGTTCAGGACCTGACCTAGATCCCAGGATGGGACCAGTTTCCGGATTTTAGGTCTCTCGTTGAACATTCCCCGAAGTAGGTTAGTGATTGCCACATTAGAGGAGATAGATGAGCCATCAGCGAAGCCCTTGTGAACCGCTGCTATGGCTGATCGATAATTTCGTATCGTTCCTACTGACAAATTGGCTCTGAACAATGACAGTAGGAATTCTGAACAATGGCTTAAAGAAGCACAGAGCGGATCCACAGCCTGTTCTGTGCACCACCTACTATAATGTCGTAGTCGACTGTCATAGATTTGTCGTGTTGAGAGACGACGTCTTCAGAAAGACCTGCTGCTCGGTAGGCACACTTGACAGTGGCCAGCACGCTAAGTGGAGATCTCCCGGAGATGGATGTCGGAACCGGGACTGAGATTGAACGAGTAGGTCGTGACGATCTGGGAGGATTAGAGGGGAGCCCACTAGGAGCCTCACCAGTCGCGGAAACCAGGGCTGACGCGGCAAAAGGGGGCGATCAGCAGGATCTTGCACCTGTCTCTCTCCAGTTTCCCGATGACCTTTGTAAGGATTGAGATTGGAGGGAAGGCGTAAGCGAACATGTTTGTCCAGTCTATTGATAGTGCGTCCGAGGCCCATGCATGAGGATGATGGGCTCTCGAGCAGAACACCGGGAGCTGAGTGTTGACCGCTGAGGCGAACAGGTCTATGTGTGGACGACCTAGGATCGAGAAGATCTGACGTACGATCCTCCTGTTCAATGACCACTCTGTGGGAACTACTTTGCCCCTGGAGAGAGTCCGCTATGTCGTTTTCCGCACCAGGAATGTGAATGGCACGTAGATCGACTTTGTGTCTGATTAGCCACTGAAACATTTCCCAAGTTCGGTAGCACAACTGGGGTGATCTTGTACCGCCCTGTTTGTTGATATATGCTACCACTGTCGTGTTGTCGGTCTTGATTAGAACAGACCGACCTACTGCGGCCGCTAGAAAGCGGTGTAGGGCATTGACGACAGCCTGGAGTTCTAGAACATTGATATGTAGGGACCGAGTGTTGTCGTCCCAAGTGCCTGCAGCTTGTCGAGGGGAAGGGAGGCTCCCAGCCCTCGTTGGAGGCGTCGGTGGAAATTATGACGTGAGGATCCCTCTGGGGAAGCTCCGTCCGCACCGAATGTTCTGTTCCAATAGCCACCACCGAAGGTGTGGCCGAATGACATCGTCGATCGAGACCAAAAGGGAGATCGGATCTGTCTTTGGTCTGTAATGTGCCAGAAGATGCATTTGTAAAGGACGCATCCTCAGTCTGCACCATGGAACCAGATCCACTAAGCTGGCCATGAACCCTAGAAGTTTCAGCCAAGCTCGGGCTGGAGCGACTTGAACGGATAGGAAAAGTTTGACGCACTTCCGCAGGCTGGTAACACGTTCCCCTGTGGGGACGGCTATGCCCCTGCGTAAATCGATCTCTGCTCCCAGGAAAGTGATTTCCTGGGACGGGATTAGGTGGGACTTCTTTTCGTTGATGATGAAGCCTAGCCTCGTTGTCAACGTATAAGTATCCCTCAAATTCTGAGCAGTCTGGCCTTCTGATTTTCCCACTATCAGCCAGTCGTCGAGATACATAAAAATCATTATGTTTTCGTCGGAGACGTGATGCAACTGGCCGGACAACCCAGGTAAACACTCTTGGCTAGGTTGATAGCCCGAAGGGAAGCGCAGTGAATTCGTAAGTGCCTTCCTAACACCGACAACGCAGAAATCGAGAGTATCGCTGGAAGATGGGGAGGTGTAGGAACGCGTCTTTAGGTCTAATGACGCTCCCACGCTGGTGTGGGTAATGACTCTAGAACTACATGGAGATTTTCCATTCGGAAACGTTTGGGTCTGACAAACTTGTTGAGCGGTTTCAGATTGATTATCGGCCGCCATTCGCCCGCCGCCTTCTTTGGTGTTAGAAAGAAGGAGGACAGGAAGCCTGTGAACTGCTCCATTGGTGGCACCAGGCGGACCGCTCTCTTCTCGATGAGGGATGAGATCTCTTGCTCGAGAGCTAATCGTTTGTCTGTGTTTGCCGGAACCGGTGTTTCGCGAACACATATTTCCGACGGAGGGGTGCTTGTAAATTCTAGTTGATAGCCGTGGCTGACTATAGAAAGCACCCATGCGTCGGAGGTGATCTCTCTCCAGGGCCCTACGAAATTTCTGAGACGACCCCCGACGGGCCCCAGTGTCGGGGTCGGCTCGGTAGGGGCGTCACCGCCGCCACCCAGAGCGGGGGGCGGATTGCCCACCGCCACGTCCCCGGCCGCTAAATTGGCGTGCAGGGGCAGAGTATGGGCGTGGAGCTGAAACCATTGCACCAGCTGATGCCTTGGCCGTCTGTTGGCGAAAAGGCTTGAACGGTTTCTTAAGGGCAGGGCGAAACGAGGGAGCACCCTTCGTTGCCTTCTTCCCAGAGAACTTGGGCTTGTTAGTGGCTGAGGGCTTCTTCAAGCTCAGTTTGTCTGCTGTCTCCATTCGTTTGGCCTCAACTTCCAGAACTTCCTGGAATTTGCCTCCGAAAAGGATAAGAGGAAGATCTTCTAACTTCTTCTTAGCGCCTTCGTGTGGTATGTACAGTGCATCCATCACGTTAGTCCTACGCGACTTGGCAGACAGGAGAGAGATTCTCGTAAATTGGTCTAGAGAGAAACGGAGTATTTCGTCCAGACATCGGAAGGCTGCTGCTAACATATCGGCTGGAATTTGTGAATCTTCCTCACATGCGCAGACGATATATTCAGATAACAGAAGTAAAAAGGCGCTTGTTTGTGAGCCAAATCTAGCCGCCTCATCGACCTTCTTCATTGTATCCTCCATCTTTGCTCTAGTCTTATCGACAAATATTGACTTGGTCGGGGCTTTGCCGCTATCTCCAGTCAATTTGTCCTTGGCCGTATCCGGAATAGAAGGAACCGTAAAGAAATCATTTCGGTCCTTTTCTGGAAATTGGAAATAGGCTGCCGACCTTTTGTTGAAAGCCGTCCATTTCTTTGAATCGGCGATGCGTTGTATGCGATCGGCGCATAAGCGATCCACCGGCATAGTTGGGAAAGCTGGATCCCGAGGTTCCTCGACGCCAGTCCGGCGTTTGAAAGAACGACGGGTGGTCTCTGGTTTACTGCTCTGTGGTAGTTGCAGTACCCGAACCATATCTCTTTGAACCAGCCTCAGCTGAGTCTCGAATGGTGAAAAATTGCCAGGGTCAGTGGCCTCATCATCCCCAGAGCGCTCATCTTGTGAGTGAGTGGAAGGGGAGTGAGTATCATCGACATCTATGTCAGGAGCATCTTGAATAGAAGTTCCCAAATTCATAGATGGGTGCAAGGAAATTCCCGCCTGTGATCTCGGGCCCAATCGCGGCCCGGAGTAGGTGGATTATCTGAGCAGACACTGATGGTAACCCCAGGATCTGGGGGCCCAGTGTGTTCCCCTCTCATCCCGCCCGAAATCGGCAGGATTGCGCCCGGATCCGGCTGAATTAAGCCCGGATCCGGCCGGATCGCCGGATTCGGCCGGATCGGACCAGGATCCGGCCGGATCACACCCGGATCCGGCAGGATTAGACCCGGATTTGGGTCCGGAAATGTGGCCGCCGGGAGTGACCTCTGAGTCACCGCCGTTGGGGCCGATCTCCATTGTTGTTGTTTAGTGAGGGCTGCCAGCGAAACGTTGATGTCCTGGAAAGCTTTTAGAAAGATTTCTGTGGATACACCTTTGTTTTTCTTTTTCCGATGCGTCGACTTACGGGGGGAATCCCCTGAAGAAGACGGCGCGGCCTTGTGTTTCCTTTTCTTGCTTGGGTGACTTGATTCACTGGATGAAAACTCCGATAATATCCTGGGAATTCCGGAGCATTGATCAAAGAATGATGTTGACTGCGTGTCCGTGGCCCGAATTGGGGGAGGAGGCAAGTCAGTCACCGCGAGTCCTGCCCATTCCGCACGGGTGGAAGCAGGAAACTCGGAGCGCGATGAACGCGCAGACGGGGCCGGTGAGGATTGAATCCTTTTACCGCTCCGTGACTGGTCGTCCCCGAGGGTTGCTGGAGCCAGCAGACCGGGGGGACGAGGCGAAGAAATTCCCGTGAAACCACGGGAAATCGACGCCGGGTTGCTAGGTGACGCCGATGGTCCGGAGACCGGAGGCGTGATCAGCGACTATTGGTCCCTTTTGGGTCTTACCCTTGGGAACGCCGGTGGCCTTTGATGCGGCCTTTTTAACCGCGGAACCCTTACGGCTGGTCGCCTGGGGGGCCGTGGTTACACGGGGAGTTTTATCCCCGGTATCCTCACGGTGTTCCATACCGTAGGACGTATGTCTGATGCCGGTCAAAAACGCGTAACACGGGATGACCGTTACAGACTACGGCGATGTCCCTGCGTGGGGACTCACTGCTATCTCGTCTTTTTCGTACTACTGAGATGTATGCAGTTGAGAACGGCCGAGGAAGGAACGACCGCTGGTCGTTGTACCCCACGGAGTTTCTCTTTACACGCCCGGCGAGGCGGCCGAGGGAAGTGAACGGCCAGCGGCCGATATACCCACGAATATCTCGCCGCTATCTCGTTTGTCACCGCACTACCGAGATAGCTTAGGACAGCGAGGGGCAGGGAACGACCTCTGTCGATATACCCAACGAAACGTCCTCTTCTAGCTTACTAGCTCCCCGAGCTAGCTGAAACAGTCAGGGGGGAAGGGAACGACCTCTGTCGATATACCCCCACTGTACTCGTCTCGCTAGGCCCTAGCTCACCGCGAGCTTAGGGAAACGAACGGAGAACAGGGAACGGCCGAAACCGCTATATTCTTCGAAACGTTTCGCTAGTCCCCTGAACGGCCGAAAGTCTGACTTCCGGAACAGGGGCCCCACGTGTGGGGCGACTAGCAGACCTTGTGGAGAATAACCGCACTTCTCTCCGGGGATATACGACGCACTGTCTCCCCTAAAGGTCTTTACGTATTTCTATGGAGTCATAAACTAAATGCACTTTTTTTTTTTTTTTTTTACAAAGAAATATTATTATTAGATAACTGTACAACAGAAATAATAATAATAACTCAGGAAAGCCGACTCGGCTAAAATGGGATTGCACTTGATCCCAAAGGGAGAACCCACGATGCCTACCCGGCACTGGGCTAGTCCCGCGGTGCCGACCTGGCCCGCCGCACGTGGCGTCAGACAAAGGCTGAAAAACCTGCTACGTTACGTGCAAGAAAAACGAAAGCAAAATGACTCCAAAATCACTCCAAATGAGAACTACTTAACTCAAACCAAACTCTACAGATTCTACACAACTCACTTGGTTGATAAATTCTATAAAACAGAAACTCTTAAAGCGAAAATCGTACAAAAACTCGTCAAAAGGCGAGAGCAAAAATATTTGCTTCTGCACGATGCCGTCGCTAAGAAAAAAGAGGAAGTATAATGGCGGATTCATGACGTAGCATAATGGGTAGGCCCCGAGAGGGCGCTCGGTGGTTGATTAAATCTTTTAGCGTTTGAGCCTGTCGGCTGAATAAATATGCATATGTAGTAGCTATTTGGGTAAGTGAATGAAGTAGACTGAATGTTTCGTTTCGGCACCGGCTAGAGGAGACCACGCCGATCCCGCAAATTTTTTTTCCAGCACCAAACGACATCCGCATACGCACGTTAAGCGCCCTCTACGATACTTTTATGATACGTGGGCACTATATATTGATTAGTTTTCCACTTTTGAAGCGAGCAATGTGACAGCTCAGTCGATAATTCATTGCGTTTTATACCGCGAGGTTGCGGGTTCGAATCACGGTGTTGCACATGATTTTTTTATTATTATTATTTTCTAACCTAAGGCTTGGGAGGATTTTATTGAAAAGGGAAATAAAGCCCGAATTTCATATATTTATATTTTTGATTTTCTTTCCATGTTTTTAGAAAAGTATAAAGTCCAAAACGTCATAGCGTATTGCGGATGTCGTACGCGTTTGGGAGCCGGAGAGAAAAAAAAATCGCCACAGGCTAGGCCGACTCCGCGCATGGAGCTCCGCGCAGGCGAACTAGAATCAAATTTTCCTGCACGTATTTTTCCTGACTCGGAACGAGCTTCTCTTCCGTGGTTGTGCCTGGGCACTTACACTTGCTTAGTGCCAAAGCTGTCCCAAACTTATGAAATCTGTTCATATTTTCAGCAACAAAAAACGTCGAAAACCAACTGTTCAGTCGCGGCTTTTATTTCGTTCACAGAACAAAAAATGCGTCACAAGAAATTGGACTGATCCATTCATTTTTTGTAAAGGGGTGTTTCACCCTCATTTTTTGAGTTAACATCGTTTTTCGAACAAAATCTTTAGAAAAAAAATATTTTGTTAGTTTGTAACGATGAAGAACTTTTTCTGAACCAGGAAATATTTCGGACTCCATTAAAAAAAATATTATTTGTAATTCTGAAAAGATGGAAATACTGGTAAATTGTTTTCAGTGAAGCACACCCTTGCCGCAATGGTGTGGGCTGTACTATGCGTGCGCGCACGTGTAGATCATGTCAATGCGGCGTGCAATTGCGTGCTTGTGCTTCGTTCTTTCCTCGATATGGATTTCTAATAAATTGCACATTTTTATCCAACATTTCAAGGTAATTTTGTTTTCGATGTTTGCATGTGGAATTTGTTTTCTACCTAAATTGGCAAAGAAAATGAGACTCTAGTCAAATAAACTTGACGATTTTGTTCAGGACATATTGGGTCTTTTTCGCGGCAGTGGACATGGGCATGGTGGATCGTGACTTCGGTCGTGTTTTTTTTTTTTTTTTTTTTGTTATTCCATTGTTCTATGAATGGAAAAATGACGTCATCACGATAATATCGCGATATCCGATATTTTTTTAACGATATGCCGATTTAAAAATAAATGGATATCGAACAGGCTTACTTGTGAGTTCATTTTTGAAAATCATCCTGAAATCGCTGAAATTTGTAGTTTAAGGTTGTTTACTTATCCTATTTCAAAACTTTGTTTCCCAAACCCTTCTTTTTATTAGATATTTTTGCATAAGTCATAAAAATGGTAAACAATTTATTAAGCATGTACTCCCCTACTGAAAGAGTCACATACCATATCTAATCATAGGGTATGAAAACTTTTTTTTTTTTTTTTGGAAGCGGAGATGTTAACTAATACTTTCATTCACATCAAAACCACATGCACCAGTATATGAAATTCAATTTTCCCCACCTTGTTGAACCAAGACGGTGAACATGCAGAATGCAGTGTTACCAGCTGCATCTTGGGCTTGGTACCGGATGGTGTATTGTCCAGCAGCCAAGTTAGTGCCAGGAGAATCCCCTTGAATCTGTGTCACAGAGGGTGTGCCTTGGTTGTCTGTTGCTTGTGGTACAGCCCAAGTTACAAACGTCGTTGACCCACTAGTGATTGTGAAGACAGGCGATGTTGTAGGACAGTTAATAAATGTTGGTGGTGTGGTGTCACCACCTGAGAATGAGAAAAACAGTACAAACAATAATGACGTCAAGTTTAGTAAGAGCTGGTCCCAGGGCACACAAAATTATATTCAATTGAATCGATTCAACATGTCTATTCACTGGAAGTCTTGTCGTGCATGAGCCTGCGTAACAGTTATGCCAACTTTAGAATACTGTTGTACTGTATGGGGAGGAAGGTACATATCTCACGACAACATTCTCAACGAATGTCTGAAAAGAGCTGCACGGATGACTCTTAAATGTACCTCCCTCAGCCATTTAGTGGATATGTTTGCTAGACTAATCTGGGTTCCATTTTAACTGTTTGGTCATACCCTGGGTAATGAAATGGAATAAACTAGAGGTTCGCGTGTGTTGAGTTTCAAACGCAGAGTGGTCGGGCAGAATATTTCATTAATCACTGCCCAGTAAATTTATGAATATTTTAGTGTCAGAACAAAGGATCACATAATTTAACCTTTCTAGTACAACCATTTATTTGTTTTTTAAAAAAATGCATCTTTTAGGCTATGATAAATTTCAGAATTTCAGTATACATGTTATGTACACGTACAAGGTATTTCTGGTTTGATGACGTCATCAGTCAAAAAAAGGGGAAGTGAATACTACTTTAGTTCGGACAGGATACATGTTCATTACAAAGTCTAGTTAAAATATAAGTGTATTACACCTAACTTCCGGTTTGATGACGTCACTGCATTAGGGATCCAAAGGCCAACATTGTAACAGATATCATTATTTGGGCTACGAACATCGTCATAAGGCAGGGATCAAATAATAGAATTAATTAAAAATGATTGCTTTCAAATTCTCCCTAAAGTAACTTCCTGTCTGATGACGTCATGATTTTGAAACCTTTCAAAGTTATCTGTGGTTAATCAAAAAAGTATCAAAGAGCAATTCAGTAAAATTTTGCTGGATGGTTTTCAAACTTAAAAAAAGCACACTACATTTGATATACTGCTAGAGGGCGCCCTTTCATATGATGACGTCATCATGCTGTTTTTTGTGTCTGGCATTCCTCATGAAACACTTCCATAATTTATTTGTATATATAGTAAAATGCTTCCGCTTTCAAATTATATTCAATTTTTATTGCGCTTCCGGTAACACCTAAAGTGATGGTCAAGCGGTTTGTGTCCTGGAATAAGAAACGTTGCTCAAGCCACCGTCTACAACCTCACAAAAAATGAACACGATACTCTATATAGTTAAAACGATACACCCCAAACTATTTTGTCAAATGTTTACCTTAAATCGCTTGTAATTTGATACCTGATGACGTCATGATGACATCATAAGTTTTTTTTACATCTTGGAACAGGGCTTCAAGTTCAAAGCAGGTTTTATCATTATTCCGCAAATCGTTCCAAAGAAATTCGATTCGTTTTGATTTTGAGGCTTCTGTCTGTATTATAAATTCACCATATGTTGACCTTCCGGTTGACCCTGAAGTAAAGGTCCAGCGAGTTCACGTACATGACAAGAAATTTTTATCAATTAATGGTCTATCTGATCATACAGAGTGAACATGATTGATCATGTTGTTCAAGAGCTACAAGTGAAAGAAGTTGGTCATTTTTTCAACAAAAATCGCTTGTAACTTGACACCCAATGACGTCATCATGTCGTCAGAGTAATATGCACCACTTGGGACGAGGGTCGATATATGTTGAAAGTTACAAGTTCATACCATACATAGGAGAAAACTCGCGGAGAATTAGTCCCAAAAAAAAAACAAAAAAAAAAACAGAGAAGATTAATCAGAACAATTCTAAACAGTGGTCGGGTTGTGTCCGACCACTCAATAAATAAATAAACAATCATATTCACTGGCGTTATGAGGTAACCTGGGCTAAGGTAAGACTTAAGTCTAATTCACAATTCAGGCGATTCACAATGCAGTGCACCACCAAGAGTTTGCCACAGAGAGTTCATTTTTCCCAGTGCATTGTGGGAGATGGTCGACAAATTCGCAGCGCGGGACATTTGACATTGTTCGTTTTTCCAGTCAGAAGTTTTATAAGCGTATGATTCGAGTATACGTTTGCCTTTTTGTTTTCTTTTTATCAATGTGGTGATTTTGGGTAAGGCGGCAGAACGCTATGCCCAAATCTATAACAAATTAGCTCAAATTGTCTACTGACACGCATTCAAAGGAGCCATGTTTTGTCGACCGTAAACTTGAAAAGTTGACTCTTCATGGCAAACTCTTGGTGGCGCACTGCATTGTGAATCGCCCGAATTGACAGTGAGTCAATGAGGGAAAATCAGGGCTATAGGCTGGACCTCCCTCGGACAAGCAAATAATAGAACTGATCATATTAATATGGCTGAAAAACAGATTCCTATGATTTGTGGAATCGGACCGGTCTGCATAGATACCAGACTCATGTGCCTAGAAACTGACCTGTAACAGTGATTACAACCGTGAAGACACATCTAGCAACCTGCTCTCTTGTATCTTGGAAGCGGTATTCCACTGGTGTTGTGCCAACAGGGAAAGCAGTGTTGGGAGAGTGAGTCTGCATGACAAGCCGCACATGCCCACTGTCATCGTAAGCTGTTGGTTCTGTCCATGTCACAAAACCACTGGTGCCACTGGTCACTGTCTGGTCGATATTAGTTGGACAGCTTGTGATGACCGGTTGATACTGGTCAGTTGCTGTATGACGAGATACAAAACAACAAGTGCAAGCGCACAATAAGCTCTGGCCGTCTTGCATGAAAGTCTTGCATGATCTATCAAAATGATTTCTGCCATAATAACTCTTGTATAACATTATTGCACATATTGCCTCTATTTACAAACTTTTCATAAACATCTTTCCGAATTGTTACAAATAATTTTTGTTCAGTACTTAATTTCTTTTGTTTGTTTGGGTTTTTTTTCAAATTAACATTTGGTAGTTATATTTTGTGGGAAACTTATGGGGCTTATTTTGGTCAATTTTTGGGGACAGACAGACAGACAGACAGACAGACAGATGGACTGACCACCAAGTAGCATGTAGAAGCTGATGCCAGAGCTTAAAAAGAAAGGTAAATTATGCAGGTGTGTTACACTTCTGTATGCACGGACCAAATTTTGTGACGTCAAATTTTAAGTGGCATTCAGCACATGCCTGCACACTAAATGCATATTAGTTTTGCCTAATACCGTACTGCCACTCAATTTGAAGTAACAACTCAAAGAAATCCCATGTGGGCATGAGATTGTGAGAATAACCTGAAATGCATGAGTCTCACGCTCAATGGGCGAGGGTTGGCAGCCCTGCTCAAGTACAGCAAGTTCAAACTGTATGATTTACTCAGAAGGTGACGACTTTTCAAATTACCACAAGGCCCAAATCTTGATTGGGCCTAATTATAAACGCAGTGAAACTAACTTAATTCAGTGAAACTTACGAAAGTTCAGAGCACAGAGCTCTGTTTGTCCGTTGTGATACTCTAATTAAAACTTAATATAATTATTCAACTTTCTCAGCTCCTCTCAGAATGTAGCCAAACAAATGTGGGCAGCATCACTCATTGTTTTTTGCTCTTTGTAGTACAAATGTGCCGACTGTACAAGCAGTAGTTATGTTAATCTAAGACTAAGTTAAGCTGTGGAAAATGTTCAGTATAAAAGTACTAAGGGGATTAAGAGTGGTAAACCATTGCTATGACGTCACACTATTTTTAAAAGTGTGGATTTGGAACTACGAATCTGTTAGGCTGGTCACAAAGTGTGGATTCGGAACGAAGAATCTTTAGTAAAGTGTGGATTCGGAATTATGAATCCACACTTTGAACGCGTCGGACAATATTGTTCTCCAAAATGAGCATTAACAGGACCGAATGCGTGAAAAATTTTCCTTCCGAAATTACCAATGCATCTTCACTGTCAGATTCTCCGCCGTCACTGCAAAACTTATTTCGAGTCGGAAAGAAATCATCGTCTGAACTATCCATATGTCTACGGAAGGAGCCGGGAAAAATGTTGCAACCTGACGCCACTTTTTTCTTCATATATCATCTCAATGAAGGTCATTTATTTTAAAAATGACGATAAGACATGAATCTGGGACTGAAAAATATTTCCAATTTTGTTAGGAAATACTTAGAAACTTGTCTTGACTCTCCAATCGCGGAAGTGGCGTCAGGTTGCAACATTTTTCCAAAGTCTTTTCATCTCCACTCACTGTTAATGCCAATACTTCTTTTGACGCAATGGTTTAAGTCGAAGAAGACACCCGCAAGTGTGGATTCTTAGTTTACGAATTCTCTTGGCACTTCGCGCCTCGTGAATTCTTAAATTACAAATCCACACTTTCTCGTGTATTCTCCTTAACATAAACGTTAGAAAAATTTGCATTGGTAGTTATAACTTCTTCATCAGTTTAAGTGCTTGCCGTTCTTCAATGGCTGTCCAAAACCAACGATGTTGACCAAAAGACTATCCAAAGTGTACAAATGGGGTTTTGAAATAAAACAGTCTTGAATTGGTGAATGGAGAATTTGGGTTATAAAAATTAAGCAAGACTGAGAATCTTAGTTGCAGGATACTGTGGGATTTGAAATTTGCTGTAAAGCTGATGTATGGCCACTCCAGTCAAATTTAAAATGTCATTGAACTTACGTATTCTTCGCACTATGAAAGAACAGGAGGCTCGGTTGCCAGTATTATCAACAGTATTGTAGGTGACAGTGGTGAAACCCTCCTGGACTACTGATCCCGGGGTTAAAGTTGAGGTGGTGGAAGCGATCCCTGTAGCATCAGTTGGCGTTGGTGGAGTCCAGGTGGCAACGCCACCTGCACTAGCAACCACATCAGCAGGGCAGGTCAAAGAAGGCACCACACCATCCGTTCCTGATTGGACAATTTTTTTTTTTTTTTAAGTTTGGCATCAACAACATAATTCAAATTTAGCTCTATATTCGTGATATTTATGCAATAAGAAATGACTTTTCAAGCAGGCCACAATACTTCTTCTTTTGAAAGGGAATTTATAACATTCTTCTACAGTCTAGCTATAATTGGAAAGGACCTACATTTCCCAAGTCAACCATTATTTGCATAAATGAAGATCAAATACAAAAGTACAAATGTAGTATGCTGAGTAGACTCCAAAATCAGACCTCAAGAGGACTACAGCGTTGAGATACATACATACCTATAGTGGAAACAGTCACCGTGAACATGCACTGGGCTGGTGAGTTGGAATTGCTTGGGTCGATCCACTGATAAGTAACCTGGGTAGTTCCAACAGGAAAGGCAGTGTTGGGGGCATGTGACCGCCAGGAACGTCGCACTACGCCGTTATTGTCTGTGGCTACTGGCTCAGTCCAGCTTACCGCTGCGGTAGTCTGGCTGGAGGCTATAGGCTGAGTGATGCTCCCTGGGCAGTTGAGCACTGTTGGTATGGTACCATCATTGTTGACTGGAAGAATAAGACACAATACATGGATCAAGATTACTCTTTTTGTTTTATAGACAACATTTTGTCATATATTTAAAACAATAAACGGTAAAACACTGCTAGTATAAAGTAACAAATAAAAGTTTAATTTACAACTTTTCATACGATTGTCGTAGAGTACCAAAGTGTGCCGCGTATACTGGTTCACGCAAATAGCTTAAGACATCAGCACGCAAACCAGCCGACATCACACTTCGGTACTCTACGGGCTCGGTGCGCCAACCAAAGTGGGTGATTTTTTGCCATTTTTGAGAGCCCCGTGGCGTTTATATGTCTGTGCAAGGACGGGACACACCTAACGTGTGTAATGGTTCAGGCACGTATAGCACGAAGAACGCACTTCTAATTTTATTCTATATGCGCACAAAACCAAAGCGTCTTCGCGTGAGGGTCAGACATCGGCAGAATGTCTCTCTCGATGGGCTGCCTAGTCTGGTTCCCAGACCAAAGGATCTATTTCTAACGAATGTAAGATTCACAAAATATAAGTCGGAATCTTTTGGTCAGGGAACCAGACTATGGTCTCCGCTAAGTACCCCTTTCTTGCCGGTGAGGGGGTACTTGTGACCGGAGCCCATAGTCTCTAGTGCACTTCAAGAAAATGTTTTGGGGAATTGATAATGTCAGCCTGCAGGCAGTTGTTTTCCTCTGTCGCTGATCTATCCCATTAAAAATAATAGATCTCTGTCTGTTCCAGGTACAGAACATGGGGCTTTTCCACATTATGTTTTAATGCTTTTTATGGTTTTAACAAAAAGGTAGAACTTTACAAAAATTGTTTTTAAAAGATTTTGCAACTTGAAGATGATGCCTCATGAACCGTTATGATGTCATAATGACTAAAAAAATAATAATCGCATTTTTGATGACATCATGATGATGTCTCATGAACTGTTATGACGTCATAATGACTCCAAAAAAAAATCGCATTTTTAATGACATCATGATGCCGTCACACATATTTCGAAATTTTCTGCATACTTGTTTTATCTGAAAAACCGATTAGCCCAAACCTTCCCGATTTGTCCCAATCTTTTTTGCAAAAGGGTGTATTTAATTTAAAAAATCAGATTTATTTGATTTAAATCAGATTTATTTGATTTAAATCAGATTTATTTGATTTAAATCAGATTTCTTTAATATTGTTTAACGCTCAAAATATTGATATGTATCTAAATCTCCCCATGCACCCTTACACCCATCACTAAGGAGTTTACAGGTTCCTATTATACCCATCATCCACAAAACTCAATAAATTGATAAATGCTTTTGAACAAAAATTGTATGGAATCAGTGATTTAAAAAGATCACTTGATTTCATATACATGTTGTGTACTTACGTTCAGTGGTACATATAATGAAGGTGCATGGCTTGATTGATACCGCTGAGATACATTGTGTGTGGACATGAATGAAAAATGTGATTTACGTGTACGTGGTATACAAGAAATTAGAGTACAGTTCTCCATGGGCATGTTTATTTCATAACAAAACAATGCTTCTTATTTCAAAACCGGCAGCACTGATCCTTGTGTAACTTTAAGTGTTTGATTGATGGTCCTTCATACAAGGTGGAGAACAGAAATTAGGCCTAATTGCACCTTTAAAAGGTATTATATACATCTCAATCTAAATTTTTATAGAGAAGCGTCAGAAATAGGACTATCAATTGGGCCTTTAATACACCTTCAGATGGTTCAGGTAAGCCTACATGTACACCAGCACAGTTGATTCACAATATTACTGTAAACAGATTAAGGATTGATTAAAGCAAAAGTTAGTGTGCTGTCTTTAAAATTCAAACTTTGAAGAAAAACTGTTTAAGTCAGATCCTAGCTGACTCTAATCATGTATAAGTTGAGTCAATGCTGATGAAGTGGGGTGTTTTGAATGTACATGTATCAACAACATCATACACTGTAATTAAGTGAAATCAGTTGATTTAAATGATTAAACTAACCTTCGATTTATTTGCCAAAAATATGATTGTATTGTTTTTGCTCAGCCATACATGAATTTAGGCCTAGATTATACTTGAAATCCTCCACATTGCTCCAGGATGTCACTGGCTCTGCCTTAACATATTGAAAGTGATTGTCGGAGGATTTTTCGGGATTGAGGCAGTGGTCAACCCTCCAAGCACTACTCCTAGAACTATGAGGCTCCGCGTGAGCGGAGCCTCATAGATCAAGAAGCCCGCAAAATCGCCTGCAGCACAAAACACTAATAAAGTACAAAAACGTCCATCAAAATGCAGCCATTTCACACAGAAACGCTGCACAGTTTGCCCCTATACTCCGTACTTTATCTCTTGACATACTCACGTATCTTGTGCGGAACTAACATAGGTGGATTCTGTCGGTTTTTAGGCCAAAATGATGAAAAATATGCCCTTTCCGCACCGAGCCAACCTGACATTTTCGGTTCGCTCGGAGCGCGCCGCGGGGGGTACGGTACAAGCGAAATGATAGTATGTGCATGCGTACAAGTGCATGTACCGTACCCCCCCGCGGCGCGCTCCGAGCGAACCGAAAATCATCGCTCGATCATATGCGTGCACGTTTCAAGTGTTAGGTTGGCTCAGTGCGGAAACAGCCGGAAAGGGCATATTTTTCATCATTTTGGCCTAAAAACCGACAGAATCCACCTATGTTAGTTCCGCACAAGATACGTGAGTATGTCAAGAGATAAAGTACGGAGTATAGGGGCAAACTGTGCAGCGTTTCTGTGTGAAATGGCTGCATTTTGATGGACGTTTTTGTACTTTATTAGTGTTTTGTGCTGCAGGCGATTTTGCGGGCTTCTTGATCTATGAGGCTCCGCTCACGCGGAGCCTCATAGTTCTAGGAGTATCCAAGCACCACATTCAAGAAATAAGGTTTGCAGGATTGAGGCTATATGCTATTTTGACATGGAGGCAGTTGGAGGATTTTGCAGGATTGAAGTTACATCCTAGCAAAAATGCCTAGGAAGTTAGGGTGAAAAAGAATTTTGAACTTAGCATGTTAGGTTCGAGACTACGTCAACTTGGCCAAGAGTTTGGAGAGTATGTGCCCAGTCGTGACATGATGATATTAAATTGTTTCAGTTGAAAGCTTTTTCCTGAACCCATGTTGTGAGTCTAGCAAGATGTTATGTGCACTGAGATGTTTGGCAACATGACTAAGCACAATATGCTCCATCACTTTACAGAACAGACAGGTAAGAGATATTGGACGGTAGTTCGTCGGGTCATATTTAGGACCTAAAAGGTCTTTGCCCATGATAAGTTTCATTGGGATATGACACTGTGTTATGTCCAAAAAAAACAAAAAAAATCAGAACAAAAACAAAGGCTTTCCCGCTTTTAAGCGAAAAAGCTAGCAAAAATCAAAATCCTTTCCCAATGCCTACCTCCAACCCTCACAAAGTAGGTGCAGTATGCGTTGTTTTGCGGAGGACTTGTTGGAGGGTTATCAATAAACCGATAACCAACGGTAGTGAAGCCATAGCTGAATGGCGTGGTCCCTGACGACTGACCATAGAGGTTGGTTGTCTCAAATGGGGTGGTAAAACTTCCTCCGGGCTGAAGATTGAAGCCAATGGGTGTGGTCCAGCTACCAGTTGAAGTCTGTGATGTGGTGGACACAGGTGTTCCTGCTATATCCACAGTAGTACAGTCAAATAGTTGTGGTGGCACCATATCTAAAATAAAAAAAAAATTTAAAAAACGGAAATTAGAGAATGTTTGTCCGAAGTTGGAAAGCTTTGCGGTAACACCATGTCAATTTTATATCTCTTGACTTGTGTGGTTTTGAAAAGAACCATTTGTTTTAACTCAACGTTTTGAATGTTGTGCTGTGTTCCTCAACAGGAGACTGCCAAATTTTCACATTAGTCATTATAATTAGCTGTCTAGGGATAGATAATTAGTTGTTGTTTTTTACGGTACTA
Source organism: Patiria pectinifera (assembly GCA_029964075.1). Taxonomy (NCBI): domain Eukaryota; kingdom Metazoa; phylum Echinodermata; class Asteroidea; order Valvatida; family Asterinidae; genus Patiria; species Patiria pectinifera. The sequence goes on along the minus strand of CM057141.1, from coordinate 23,739,916 downwards.
TCGCAAGCTCTGGGAAAGATTTCCATATACGAAGTTCACTCAACACCCTGTGTACAAACCCTATGAGATTGGACTGAAAAATTGTAAGTGTTTTCTAAGAAAATGCTTGTATTTTCTCACTGCTCAAATTGACTTTGATGACATGAAATTGCTATCTGGGGGCTTGTTAGTCAATACAGAGGAAAATTAGTGAACTTCGTATATGGAAATCTTTCCAAGCTCTGCTCTGTAGTACTACAGAACTTGCGATAGTATCGTACGGCCAGACGCAGTACTACTACTAGGCTGAATGATCATGATGTTTGCTAGTCCGAAAATTTGGGACTGTTGTGCCCATTCTTGAAAATCACGCATTCTCGAAAATGAGCGCGTATTCTTAAGAATGAGCGCCCATTCTTGAAAATGAGCGCTCATTCTTGAAAATGAGCGCTCATTCTTAAGATTGGGTGGGAATACCACGTGCACAATTTATGAATTTTGCCCAATCTTAACAAACATTGCACGACATAATTATGTTAAATGAATTGTATAGCGGTTAAAAGGGAAACAATTCATATAAAGAGGAAAGAAAATGTTCCATGCTTCTGTACTCGTATAACTACGATAATTTGAATCAAATTAAACCTGTTATTATTGCTTTTTCCTGCCTACTTATGGGAAGTTTTGTAATAACGGAGGACTGGGAACTAGTCTGGGAAGTGCTTTGTTTAGGCTAGACAAGTACAAGTCCCTGTATGTATCATGTGCGTGCCACGAACAAAAACGATGTCCAGAAGATGCCAAAATTGCTCTTTTGACTAGATAGAATCCAGCTCTGCGACGTTATGGTGGGGTGTGAACAATAAATTGGTGGCAATTTAAATGGGAAATAGCATTAGCACTATGGGATGTCGCAGTATTCATTCTCGTTCTTCACAATCTTCATTCTTACGTCTCCCCCCCCCTTTTATTATCCAAAATCTGAATTCTTTCTTATTTATTCTTATTTTTCCCCCGGTCCCCTCCCCCAATACGCGTATACTTTTCATATCCACTCTACTTTTCAGCGCCTTGCGTTGCAACAGTATAATTATTAAGAATCAGTGAACGAGGATGCAGCTAGACTTGCCAAGCGCAGCCGGTGCTCGGCATCGACAAGACCGTTATCTTGTCGCGTATTCTCGAGAATGTGCGCTCAATCTGGAAGAGTTATTTTTTGCCAAGATTGAGCAAGGATCCAGTTGCACATTTTCGAGAATGTGCCTGCCCATTTTCGAGAATGCATGATTTTCAAGAATGGGCACAACAGGACTCTCAATACTGTGTATTACTATTGGAGTCCCAAAACTTAAGGTATCGATGTCGTGCGCAATCTGAGTCCCACGCGCAAGTTTAAACCTGCGCGCGCAAGTTTAAACTTGCGCGAGTTACTCTCGAAGCACGCAAACTACACCGCGCCATTTTAATTTGCGCGCGCACGTTACAACTTGCGCAAAGGCGATCGCAATTTAAGACCCTTGCGCAAGTTTAAACTTGCGTGCGCAAGGTAAAGTGTACGTACATGTACAATGTTAGCAAATGGCAATTGCGGGCTTACGAAATTGTGACGGCGTTGTTATCTAGTTTGCATGGCCTTTTTTTTTCCACCACGAACTTTCCATGACTGAGGGAGTTGAATTATGGACTAGGGTTTAACTATTAAGTATCTTGCACTGAGTGGGGGGGATCTTAGTTCCATGGTTTCACTATCCTATTGTTTTTGTATGTACCGGTAGTGTTGATTAATATGATTTTTTTTCAACATTCTTTTAAAAATACAAAACCTTTATTCAGATAATCCCTCACAAAATGAAGGGATGTTGCTTTGTATAAGGGTGCGTGTTATTTCTGTGCGGCAACCAAGATGGACCTTATATGTTTTAATTTGCAACTGGGTGTAATTAACATTAACTTTTTTATAAAAAAAGACATTGAGTGCTCTACAAGTAAATGTTTGACCTTAGCTATACAAAATGTCCATGTTTAAATAAAACCCTGCCACATGATTTGCGATAATGTACACCTGAAATTTCTGTTTTCCTTTTCTTATTTCAATTTTAGTTATCATTGCAATAAAGTTCACTCTTTTTGCCCGGCTTTGTGGATTTCTTGAGGATTTTGTAATTAATAATAACAATCATAATAATTGTTTTAATAAATATTTAAGAACGCTTTTCGTAGTAAACTAAATCACAGCGCTTACAGTATTATTATTACCCCTGATCATTGTGATATTCAAGGACGAAAATTCACGAAAAAAAAAATTTAGCTCGGTTCCCACAATGAAGATTACACCCTCGACCGTTCACTTCTTTTCAGAAGTTAAAATTCCGTAAAAAAAACCTGACTGGCTTCGGCTTAAGGAGATTTTAGGCCCCAACTTCTGGAACTCCAGCTACATTGTGGTGCCTGTTATGCTTCAGGAACATTCAATCGGTTGATGTGAAGCCAAAAATTGGAATATTTTTGTTTAGTTTGCCTCTCAGTGATTCAGAAGTCGAAGGCAAAGCCGGCCGAAGTATGGAGGTTCAAAAGTGGACATCTGCTTTTCTGCTAACAGAATAGCAAAAAAGCAGATCGAACGTTTTGTTCAAATGCATATTTCTACTTTTTATGCTTTTCTGCTACCAGAAAAGCAGATCGAACGTTTTGCTAAAACGCATTTTTCTACTTTTCGGCTTTTCTGCTACCAGAAAAGCAAGTTTTACTTTTTGCCCTTCACTGGCGGTTCAAAAGTGGACACCTGCTTTTCTGCTAACAAAATAGCAGAAAAGCAGATCAGACGTTTTTGTAAAATGCATTTTTCTACTTTTCTGCTTTTCTGCTACCAGAAAAGCAGATCGAAGGTTTTGGACAAATCCACTTTTCTGCTTTTCTGCTTCCGAGAAAGCAGATCAAATGTTTCTGTCACAGCGGTCTAAAAGTGGCCAACGGCACTGCCGCAAACTGCATCTACCCGCCAAAAATGGACTGTTCTAAGTAACTCCGCCCTCCGTCGTGACGTTAACATCTGATGAGTGGCGGATCCGGCCATCCAATCCATGGTGCCTGGACACAAAAGGCTTTGAGATGCCGCCAACTTGTCAGGGCCACTGCACTGTTGTGCTTTGACGCTTGTGCCCCTTTATATATTCGTCTGTATAGTTCAAATTTGGGGGTTGGGCTTCACGAGGGGATCTTGCCTTCTATATGCAGTGTCGTGGCGAGGTTCTGTTCGGAGGGGGGGGGGAGTGTTGTGGCTATTTTCAATACAGATTTTCAGAACTAAAATAATGTTACAATATTTGTTGATAATTTCGATTTCTTATGGGGAGGGGGCAACAATAATTTTCATGAAAGGTTGCCTCCTGGTGTTCAATGCGATCTTGCTCACAACTTATCAAACGCTAACAAGTAAGAAATTCATTTTTTTTTTCGGGATACCCACCCCCCAAAAAAACTTTTGTAATTACTGGGCGTCTGAAACCCTGTGAAAATCCAAAGGGTTTTACTCTTGATTGTTTTCGCGTCTAATAATACGCACAAAGGTACGCCCTGCAAGAACTGAATTATTGTCGGGCCGCAAAGGACTGGAAAGAATTTGGTGGATATCTCTGGGTTTAATACGAACTATCAGTTGCAAGGTTCTAATCGTCCTTTAAGTTATTCTTTTTTGTTCAGAAGTCAAAACTCTTAAGAAAATATTTTAATTTAAATAACAGAAAAGGCAATTTAACACCAGATCGTTGCCAGCGCTCCCGCCCCACACGCGATTAGAGAAAATCAGCATAAACTGGAAATTGTATCGCCCTTTGCTGCTGGCCCGCGAGCTAGCTAGCCAGACGGAAGTATAAAATAGCTCACGGTGTCAGAGCCTAACAGCGCGCAGCGTGCAAGTGCATAGTGACGGCACTTCAAAGCCTATTGCATGGACGCAGCTGATACTTGGCCAGTGGGACCGGATTCGTCACTCAGATGTTTACGTCACGACGGAGGGCGGAGTTACTTGGAACAGTCCATTTTTGGCGGGTAGATGCAGTTTGCGGCAGCGCCGTTGGCCACTTTTAGACCGCTGTGACAGAAACATTTGATCTGCTTTCTCGGAAGCAGAAAAGCAGAAAAGTGGATTTGTCCAAAACCTTCGATCTGCTTTTCTGATAGCAGAAAAGCAGAAAAGTAGAAAAATGCATTTTACAAAAACGTCTGATCTGCTTTTCTGCTATTTTGATAGCAGAAAAGCAGGTGTCCACTTTTGAACCACCGTGACAAAATGTTCATTCTGCTTTTCTGGTAGCAGAAAAGCAGATGTCCACTTTTGAACCGCCAGTGAAGGGCAAAAAGTAAAACTTGCTTTTCTGGTAGCAGCAGCCGAAAAGTAGAAAAATGCGTTTTAGCAACACGTTCGATCTGCTTTTTTGGTAGCAGAAAAGCAGAAAAGTAGAAAAATGCATTTGAACAAAACGTTCAATCTGCTTTTCTGCTATTCTGTTAGCAGAAAAGCAGATGTCCACTTTTGAACCTCCATACCGAAGCCGAAGACGAAGCAAAGATTTCGAAAACCCCCTTAGTTTAAACTTGCGCGCGCAATTTGAAGCAAGTAAATGCCTGCACGCGCAAGTTTAAACTTGCGCGCGCAATTCGAAGCAAGTAAATTCCTGCACGCGCAGGTTTAAACTTGCGTGCGCGCAAGTTTAAACCTGCGCGCGCAGGTTTAAACTTGCGCGTGGGACTCAGATTGCGCTCGACATCCATATCGTGCAAAAGTTTGTGCTGCATAATAAAACCAGAGTGAATCAAATTTGCAAGCTTTACAGTTTCTTCAATAATCCCCGAAACTTCTGCCTCGCAAAGTTACTGTTGTGAGCATTGTATTACCAAAAATGCAGCTTTTAATTCTAAATTGGCAGAGAGTTATCGAAATCCAAACATGAGACATCACGTTGATATGTACTGCAATGCATTGTGCAAAAAGACTCCTCAGCTATTATAATAAATATTTTCATCGTGTAGATAAAACAGCGCCCTCTTGTTGATCTGAGTGAATGCAAAATGTTTCATTTTTCAACAGAGGGCGCTATGTTCATTTGGCCATTGATTAAAAAACAAGTAAGCTGCAAGTCTTCCTACACCTACCCAGAATACCTTGGGAATCACAAAACCATTTTCTAGACTAGAGCATGGAGAATGACGTGGATGGTTTTTGAATTGGATTTAAGGTCTCAAATTTCGCAGGTGACATGCTTGCAACTATAGCATTTTGATGTATGTGTTGTGTGGGCATTAATTAGCCAAACGGTGAGTAAAAAAACGTCAGTTATAATTTTGCACGTTTTTATGCACTCACGGTCCCAGTCTGGATGTTTGCTAATGCTATCCGGAACTAGGAAAACAACTGTACATTTTTCGGTGAATTGGCCACATTCATGTGGGGCTATAGCTGGAGTTACTCAAGCTACTTATTTATCGTTCCTACTGGTACGTACGTACGTGCCTTGTCATTCGCCATTGTCTAGATCAGTGTTTGTCGGCGTCTGTGCATGTGCGCTTCGCGTTCATCATGTCATTTAAAATTTAGCGCGAAGTAAAAGGGCGACCTCAAGAGACGGATAAGAAACAGGCGAAACTTTTTTTAATAGACTTTCAGCCAGTCGCTCTATTTTCCTTCGAATAAAAAGGCTTCGGGACCCCGACTTCTAAAATTAGAAGGCACTCCGTTATAAGTAATAATTTTGGTTAACATAAAAAAAATAGTTGATGTGAAATGAAGTGATGACGTACATTCGTTTTCTTTTTCAGGAACGGCGACCGTATAAACTACAGGATCTATGCCATCCAGCCTAACTTTTACGTAGAAAAAAGGCACACCAATCGAACGGTGTCCAAAGTTGACGACACTTTTATTTAGTCCGCCATGCTTTTTAAATTTTCATTTAAAAGTCGTGGTGGTGCACCGAGTATTGTGAATTTCAATCTCCGCACAAAATTGACGTATCGCCGGTTGCGAGTTGGCCACGCCTGAGTGCAGTGTTGGACAACCAGTATGGATTTTTTTACGTTAAAGTTGGCGCCGAATACGTGCTTTTTGGGTGTGGCATCCTTCAAGCGAAAAATAGATTTTCAAATTGTATTGATAATTTTCTAGCATTACATTAATTTATGAGCGTTCAAATGAGACATCGCACGAAAAATAAATCGGCCGATGACAAGTAATGAATTAATAAATATTTATTACAACTTTTTGAATTAAGAGCGGGACGCATAATTTTTATTCCCAGGACGATTGGGGCCAATTAAGCCATTAATAATTTAGTGGAACTGGCCAGTGTGTTTATTCATGAGAACAAATCAAGAGCATTGATCGGTTATTTAGTCAACCCTTGGAGCAGCCTCGACTCAGTCCATGGGCGCGTGCGCCGGCGTTATGATGGGAAACAACATGGGGCAGCAAAATCTCGAATCCACCATCACGTCGTCGCTGCTCATTTTCATCAACTATATTTCTTCTCTAAATTAGTTATCGTTGAAATAATTTTAATTTAACCCTAAAGGGGCCGGGTTATTTTGACCATCTCTCAGCCGGGGGGGGCCATCGAGTGACGAAAAATTTTGAAACTCGGCACATGCATAGAGCAACTCTTCCTAAACATACCCAAGAAATTTCATGACTATAGGTCAAAGGGTCTTGGAATTATGGCTAATTAATTATTCATATGTCCGGGCAATTCTGCTCTGTGTACACGATGTATATGCGAAAATTCAGTTTTCACGGCGCATAGCGCGGCTAAAAAGGCATAACAGCTCAGGTCGCGAAAAAAAAAATGTTTTAGAGGCTATCACGGAAAATGTTGAGGGGAGGGGGCGGATTCCGCCCCGGCCCCTTTAGGGTTAAGGGAAAGAGAGAACCTAGGTATCTTGCAATGATTCAAAGGAAACAATGAATAATGCATGATTTAATTGGCACCAATCCTCCTAGGAAAAACAAAATACGCGAGCGGGACACTCCTAATTTGCTATGAATAGTGTGCGCAATGATCTGGAGCGCGCCATTTACAACCACTTTTTTTTAAAACTGTATAAAGGCCTGCAGAAACAAACAAGCAAATGTATTTGTTACGGGGCATTAAATTCCTTCAAATTTCGTTCGGAAAAGAAAATCGACATTTTGAAAAACCTCGTATATATACCAATTTTAGATTTTGCGCGTTTCGGCGTCCATTAATTTTGTGTAATTGGACAACATTTCATTTTTACAAGCTGCGTTCACGTAATTCTATCGCACGATAGGTTAGGCCCCCCCCCCCAAAAAAAATCGGTCTCTGGTCAGCGCGCGCGTCGATTTTAATCATGCGCGTCAATCTTTTTTCCCAAAATGTTCCGCGGTTGCTCCAACAGCGCCCTCTATTGCCGCACCTACTCATTTTTTAAATTTTTTTTTACCAAAGAGCACAACGGAATGGGAAATTGCACCAAGGCAAATGATCACGAGCACCAAGGCAAATTATGGAGGACACCAATGTACATGACGACACCAAAAAAAGCAAAATAGTACCCCACCTTGTCTGTACAATCCAAGCTTGAAGAACAAAAAAAAAGCCGCGTCCCCGCGTCAATTCCGGAACTTTGGTCTGACCAGAGACCGAATAATTTTTTTTGGGGGGGGGGGGCCTTAATTCAACTAATATTATGACGGGAAACAGTCTAGATTCCTGGGTGCGGAATTCAGACGCAGCCGATGGGGGCGCCGTTTGGGGCCACCATAGAGCCTGAAAATAAAAGGTTTTGCTCGTACGTCCCCCCGCCCTGTAGTACTAGTACGAGCGAATAAAAGGTCACGTCACGCGTAGCCTTGACCAAGGCTATCAGCTTGTTCCCATACGAGCTTGTTCCCGCTACCGCACACCGCGCGCGCCGCGACACAATCACTAGTTGTCCTATACCGTTAGCCTCAACGACCCTTGCGTGTGCTTTGTGTGCGTGTACGTACGCCTCACACACACTTCCGCAAACAGCCGTACAGTATTAAAGTCGAGGCGGAAGATAGGCGGAAGGTGTTTTACAATAATTATTGTTTCCACAGGCCGTCTGGTTTATAAACCTTTGGTCGTATTATGCAATTTAATATATATTCATATATTTGTCAGCCGTTATCCAATGAGAGAAGACTATTTACCATAGCGCGTACTAATTATCATATTCAGCATACACGGTTGCGTCAAGGCTATCTTCCGCCTCAACTTACTGTACGGCTGTTTGCTGAAGTGAGTGTGGGGCGTACGTACATGCACACAATTAAGCACACGCAAGGGTCGTTGGGGCTAACGGTATAGTACAACATTGTGTTGCTGCGCGCGCGGTGTGCGGTAGCGGGAACAAGCTCATATTGGAACAAGCTGATAGCCTTGGTCAAGGCTACGTCACGCGTCGAGCTCCCGAACCAAACTTCTAAAATAACACACTATTGGGCCATACCTGAGGCGCAATTTCAATCCTTTAATTCATAATTTAATTTGTTTGTAGGATTTTCAATATTTGATGGCGGACCTCACTATTTTAACAAGTGGTAGGTCCGCCGCATTAGAGACACACTCTTGGGAAAAATGGTTCGGTTAACATAATTAACTTGTTTCTTATGATGGGACTTGCGGTTTGGCCGAAGTCAATTGAGCATGATCAGCTGACTGATAAGGTTTACGCACAAAACCCCGAGCCAACGAGGTTTTTGTATAGAAAGCTGCCGAACCACATTTTGCGAGAGTGTGTCCGTATTTGGACCGCTTTTTTTCCGCGGTCGACATGGGCGTCGCTAGGATTTTTTCTAGAGGGGGGCAATTTTTTTTTTGCCAAAAAATGCTTGTATTTCTCAACACATTCTCGATTTATCAGTTTTAGAGGGGGGGGGGCAGGGACATTTTGGCCCCCCCCCCCAACTCATTAAATTTACACCACTTTGCCTTCTTAACTTGTGGTCGCGGTTGTCTATTGGAAGCAGGTCTATATTTAGTTGCTCTTTTTCTCTTCGTTAAAAATGATTAAAGACTTTCATATGATTCGTAAGGTCACGTTATTTAGTTTTTCACATTTTTTTTGGTGTAAATTCTTCGTCACGTATATCTAAAAAACAAACAAAACAAAAAAATGTTGTTGCTTTTTGATGCAAAAATAATAATAATAAGCATTCGAACTGAAGGGTTAAATTGAAATCTCAGTTTCAAATTGTGTTCAAAATGGACTCAAAAACCGGCATTCAAAGTTGCAAAAAATTCGAGCATCTTTCATTTCAAATCAATTGACACCCTTTCGCATGGGCATTACAGAAGCTCTCACACTGACCCGATATCGGTGTAAGGGCCAACGGATCCAATACAAAAGCCCTTTATAAGTCTTATCATTAGAACAATGCGATCCATTATTTTTATCATGCGAAAGGAACTTTAATGCTTATAGAAAATGAAACATTGGAAGTGAAGAACGGGTGTCCTACTTCGCGAACGGACTCGTGACAAACTTTCTCAATTTGTTTCCTCTATGTTCAGGAAATCTTGTAACAAAAGAAAAGAAACAGAACAGAGTATATCGTTGCAAACTTTGGAGAGTCTGGATGCCAACTTGACAGCAGCTATGCATAGTTTAGATTCAACAAAAAGGTAAAAAGTGGCTGGAAGTGGATGATTTGCAGTTGGAGCTAAACATGTGCAGAGTGGTCGCTCCGAGCACGTCAATTTGTCAATTTCATATTTTTTGTTCACGGTTTTTTTATAAATATTTTCCAGCCAGTGTTTACGGTAATTGACGCTAATTATTAGTTCCAAGCGTACATTATTTTGTTTATTATTTGTTCGATATATAGTGATTTTGTTATTCTCCTATGTACTAATTTATTTTAATTATCGATGTATTTCCAAAAGGAGTATGGAATAAACTGTGTTCTTGGATCTTGAATTTAGAAATTGTACTTTCTTTTCCATTGTAATACACAGACTTTGTGGTCACACCAGACAAATCGCAATGACAATTTTGTCCTTTGTTAAAAAAATATCGAAAACGAGTAGGCAGTAGACCTTTACAAGAATCAAAAGTGAAACTAAAGTCATATCCCGGGGATTTAGGGCCTACCTTGCGAGAGAGCTGGTTTAGTCATGCAAGCCACCGTCAGCAGCACAGCCGCCACGGACAGGTAGCCAGTAGCCGCCATCTCAAGATGCGGCAAGATCCAAAGAGCTCAAACAACGGTAATAAACCAGACGACCTCGGGCGCAAAGACGGACAATCCGGGAGAAAAGTCGTCCACGGTCCGATCCACCAACGCTGGCAGGCCGGTCTGAACGAGAATGGAACACTGACGGCAACTTTTAGTAAGCGTCAGGGACAGGGTGCGGCAGCCGCTGAACCGATTCGCAAAGCGAACTATGCAAATCAACTTCGTCGTTTTCAGCCCTTTCAAAAGTAAACCATTCAACCGTGCGCGAGACTGTTCGTATCATGTCGGTTCGCGTTCCGAAAAATTAGAAAGTTCAGGTTGGACGTGCACTTTTGTGTAACTTACTACAGGGCCAAGTTGTGTATGGCAGGAAATGGTTATTGTTATTTAAATGGGCCGGCGTCCTTCAGAAATCATGACGGTGGTATTCATCATTCTTATAAGATAACCAAACACGATGATGCCCCGTAAAAAGGCATTTTTTTTTGGGGGGGGGGGGGAGAATCAAAAGCCTTCGAATACTTTTATTCGTAGCCCTACTACGTTGTTTCGTAGCTCTGATCTGGACGGACCCCGTGGTCGAACATTCTAAGTGTTTTCGAATCTTGTCTCGGGGATAATGGTGGCCTCAAAATAGTGTCATCCACAATGTGCTCGTGATGTTGATGTCTTCAGCCCTATACTGGAAATCAGAGATAACGCATGCCAGGGTATCTTCTGTGTTTTTAAGGGAAAGCAGTAAAATGCGTATACAAATACATGTAGATTTTAATGCACAAATCGCAAGACGGCTCAGTTTAATTTGGCGAAAGACTCCAAGTTGACCACATACTCGGGAAGACTGTTCCACGCCGTCAGTATGTCATTATAATGAACGCGAAGGAACATAAGTGTTCCTGGTATGCTGCGTTTATGCTTCTTGAAATGGATGTTTGATGAATTTGTTTACTATATCCCCCGAGTCCTCTGTGCAAGGAAGCTTATATGATCCAATTTTGAAGGCTCTTGTGGATCCCGTGAGTTGTCAGCTTGTACAACCATGGTACAACTATCGGCAACTGGAACCTCAACAGAAATATATACATCAATAATTGTATTGGTTGATACTACAATTAGGAGAAGGTTCACAGTTGATTTTGTTCGACTGAAAACCCAACTGCATGGGCCGGTGAAAGAAGTTGGCTAAACGAAAGGTGAATTCGCTTAGGCCTTGCTAACAATAATTGGAAGCAATGATCTGGGAAAAGATCCCAGCGATTCACTGGTTTGTCGGTCGGAATTACGTTGGCTCTCCCGCCAACGGCCCTGCAAGATGTCAATACCTGGCTTGTTATCCAGTCACAAATAGAGATTGCTTGGTGGTATTAATAGAAAAAGCTGTTTGAAATTAGCGATTTGTGCTCTACGCAAAAATCAGCGCAGCCAATAACCAAGTAACATACATTGCATTATACTTTGGTTTGGTAACTTTTTTTACCAAGCAATGATAGGTCTAATCGATGCTTATCAAAGTGCCTAGCAGCTCCAAAATATGTGGCCCAGGCCTCGGTCTCATCCAAACGGATGTAACAGGCCGCCTGTTCACTGACGGGGTTGAATAAGGCCTCTGGTGCGCCGTTTTCATTGAAAACGCAACCGTTTAGCCAAAATAGGCCCCATTTACGTAGGTTTTTTTTTACAGGCTTTCATGAAACTCCGGTAACCGTAAAATCGTTCCCATTACTAAATGTCCAAGCTTTTCCTAACACAAATAGCAGAGTAATGACCGAGATTGATCCGCCAGTCTAGGCCGTTTCATTTTAAATTTCTTAAATAATATAATCAGATGTGCTATATGCAGAACATTCGATTAGCTTATTGAGCTCATTTAAAGCGTCGTGATTAGTTCATTTTTATCTGGTGATCCATCGCGCTACGGGTTCCTCCGAAACGATTTACAAGCCTTCGATATCTACAATCATGACATGTAGGTATACAGTGGGAAAAATTATTACAAAAAACCGCAAAAACAACAACAAATAAATTGAATGTAGCCTCATACGTTGATGAAACCAAGTTGTTGGTTTTAGCTACATCGTTATGAAAACAAACGCACGGAGAGTGCAAGAAAGTTTGATTCAATAAACTACACTCACAATACAGTGACATATACCAACGTCAAGTGGTTTACTGTTACGACTATTCCGAATATGACACTTGATTAATAAAACAAACACGAATAGACTAATCACAAAATCTTTTTTTACAGGTCAATAAAATCCATTACCTCAGTGTAAGAATATTCACATACGGTAACAAAGGGTAAAAAGACCAATAATGTGTCATATCAAGTGTATAAATAAAGTACTGGTAATGTAAAAAATATCAAAACTTCACCATGCAGTGACAATGTTCTTTATATCAAAATTTGCACCGGTCTTAGTTTTAAATTTCAAGGCATATCGGGAAAAGTGTTTAAAGACTAGCATGGATCAATGTTTTCAATTCAGTCCGCAAATCTTAATTTTACGTTATAACCAGATTTGTCTGAATCAATTAATACTCTAAAACCGTAAAGACTCTAAAACCAACATGTCCCAACAAATTATATGATGGTGGTCACTGATGAAGATGAAAATTTCTTTACATAATATAATAACATCCAAATGTGCTTAAAAAAAAAAATGGATGTACTTGGGGATGCCACACTTAAAATATAAATATACATGTATACAAATTGCAATTTTACTCAGAAGATATGTCTCTTTGGTCTCTCTGAGCTGATACTTTGGTGGGGTACCTCAACCCGTTTTCTGCTTTTAAAAACAACTCCAGTTAGTATTTAAGGTAATGTACAACATTTTCAAACATTAAAAACCCAAAACACTACCAAATTATTATGAAATACCTTACTTGACCATGTAAGTGAATAACAGTCTCAAACATCCTGTGAAATGGCACCTGGTGTGCTGTCATTTTTAAAAGTGGATTTTTTGAATCAGTTTCCAAAGATGGTCAGCCGATCATTGTTGGACAAAATCTGACACTTTTCAAATACTGCCCGACTTTACATAATTTAGTTAGACCACATTTGGTTTGCAATTGGTAACACATCCATGGACGGTGCAAGCCAGCTAGTCTGGTTCCCCAACCTGACAATCCCCAGACGTCTATGAATTACTCTGTTTTGTCTGAAGTAGGGTCAGGAAACCAGACTACAAGAAAAGCATTTTTTCTTGGTTTTTCCAGCATCTACAAACACAAAACTTTAAAACAGGTCAGTGTAACGATATTTACTATAAAATACTAACCCCAAATCCATTAATTTCTGAAAAATTACGACAAAAGCAAATTTTGTATACCTTTAAAGGAAAAACACTGTAATAGGTTTCCAAAAACAGAATGACTTTATTAAACTGCTGTATCTGGAACTTGTTTTTCCAAATATACATATCAAATATACTTATCAGACCTTAAAGTTGATTATAGTAAAGAACTGAAAGAAAATTGTTGTTAATACCACCAGATCTATACTACATCCACCCAAGCCACACTTTTAATTTGATATTTATATAAATTTATTAAAACCAATAACATTGCATAGTACTTAATTGTTAAGATAATAAAAATGCGCTGGAATACAAACTGACTATAATATTGTCAACTACATTAAGATTACATTTATGCTTGTGAAACAAACAAAATGCATCTGGATTTTCCTAGGGATAAATTGTTGGAAAAAATATCCATTTATTTTGTTTTACAAAGAATACAGGGTTAATTATTCAATTTTTACAGTGGATATATAAAAACATTAATCGTACATAAGGAAATAAAATTCTGAACCATGCTTGCATTATACGTTAAAACAGAGCAAAAACACTGCTGATAAAAACTAAGAAAGACACTAGAATGTATGTTATCATTTTACAGAGCAATGAGGACACTATATTGGGAATAATTTCACGATGCTTTAAAGGCCATGCTTGATATGTCATAGCCCAGCTTGCCTGTTCGTTGTCTCTTTATGTGGAAGACAGCCAGCAGCATGGCAACGAGAAGACTGAGAGCCCCGAGGGAGATCAGACCAAGAAACTTCCAAGACGACTGGAGCGCGGTCTCATTGCCCTTGTCACCTGCTGTATCAGAGCAATAGGAAACATTCCATGGAAATACTATCAATGGAATTTGGCATAAATTCCTGTCAAAAGTCACTGATTGCAGTAAGAGTACGTAAAGTCAAGCCACTCATCATGAGTCAATATGGCCACTGAGGCCGGTCTTTATGTCCAGTTTCAGTGGATGATTAGTCCCACCTGGATGGGATGCCAGTCCAGTGCTGGCATACCAGCTAATGCTGGTACCCATTTCTACTCCTGGGAGGAGCCAGGCAAGTGGGGGTGAAGTGGCTTGCCCAAGGACACAAGATATGTCCAACAGTTGGACTTGAACCACTACGCCACACGCCCTCACTGACTGCAGTACCCTCTTGTATACATGACATTTGAACCAGACAGCAGGCCCAAGACACCTGATCCTTGTAGGTTCAGTGGTTGTGTGATTAAGACATGTTAGTGAGAGGTCTCAGGTTCAAGTCCTACCCGAGTAAACTTGTAAATTGTTAACACAAGCTCTTTAACAGCTTACATTGGTGAAGAGCACCCTTTCCCACCTCTTATAATACTCCCCGAATAGAGCTCTAATACTTATGTTTTCAAGTGATTGTAAGCAAAAGCACAGAAGCAACTTTCGAAAGCTGAGAGTCACTGTAAACTACATGTAGAATTGCTTTGTTCATTAATTACATAAGAGTATATCCCACTTAAGAACATCCATTTTTCCACAAGAGTGAATGGCAGTACATGTAGTTTCATTTCATGAAATTGGGCATTTTGCTGTGACTTCAAACAGCAAATAAGAAGCCAAAAGCCTGTAGCTGGTGCAACCGAGTCTATTGTATGTACTGCCAGGCATAGTAGATTAAGCTGTGAGATCTCTATACCTGTACTACATTACCTGTACTACACTGTATGACATTGTATTAATACTCGCTGAAGAACACACAAAAGAGAGTGCTCCAGCATTTTCAGGCTGGACAGGGGGTAACTAACACTAACAGGCAGGGCAATTTCTTGTGGTATAAGTGACCAATGTGTTAAAGTATCAGTGCAGACTGTTTTTTTTTTTCGTTTATGAACCTTGTGACATTTATAAGGCCGAGTAAAAAAAAAAAAATAGTTGCTCGTCCGGGGTTTTTGAAAAAAGGGAGGAAGCGGGGCTTTTTATTTTTTTATTTTTTTTTTTTTTCAAGATGACTGCCTTTTCAAAATTTCCTGCAACCGATGAAAGACAAAGATGAAAGACAAGTTGGACAAGAGAACTGAACATATTTACAGTGTCATTTAGAGTTGTATTGGTATTGGTATTTATTTTCCGATGAATTTGTAGACTTTTTCAGTGTGTTTCTACTACATTTTTCAAAAATAAAAAATAATTAAAAAATCCAGGCGGCCTCCAAAAAGGAAGCGGGCGGGGACGAGAAACTTCTTTTTTTTACTTCGCCTTAGTGATACAACTGTTAAAATATACTTCAGATTTTTCAACGCTCAGTCAACAACTGAACTTCTGCTTTTAATTTCATGTATGTATTTTTTAAATTTTATTTCAACTGTTTCGGAAGATTGTTGAGATTGAACTCGGCAGTTAAATATCTTTGCAAACACAACTTACACATAAGGCATACATTTGGTCATAAAGGTTCTACAACTGTAGCTACATCAAGATTAAAAAAGCTAGACAACACACTTATTTGGGAAAAACTGACGTTCTTGTTTTGGTAGTGTAATAAAGAATCTCAGTACACTACCCAATAAGTGCTTGGTTGGCAAAATTACTTTGTGGGAGACTTTAAGCCATCCAGGACATATATGAATGTCAGAAAATCAGAGACAAAGTAGATTGAACCTTTGTATAAAATCGAGATGTCCTTGTGTGCAAGAAATAAAAAGCAACAATGAGAGTTAGAAAGACCTGTTCAAGGGCCATTCCTTAATAGATTCAAGAAAAAGCAAAGCCATTAAGATACGCACAATTGTACAGAAACTGAACAGCAAGGCAACCTTGTACTCGGTCAAGCAACAACAATGGTATTGTTAGCGGTTTTTCAGACCCCAAAACCAACAGTTGACTTGGCTAAGACGGGATTTGCGCAGTTTCAGGAATAGATGTTGCTTTGTATTTGACCACCCCAACTGACCACTGACCTTAAGAGGTCGATCTAATCAGGTGACCTTGTGTATGGAAATCCAGATGTGTGTAAACCTCTTTTGGCCATTCATACCTCCTCTTCTTTGATATTCACTCAGGTGTGTAGAATGCCTTGGGGCGGGAGGGGGGTGCAATTGACCAAAAGTTGACCCAGAAGCTTTACACGAATGAGAATTTACTTTTGACACTATTTGTGACCGGCTCCACAAAAAGGGTATTATGTCGTAAAAAAGTAAAATTGAGGTATACATGGTTGGAAAGCCTACAATGTAAGCTTTCATTTGGTATCTAATAGAGCTCCATAGCCCCTCCCATTCTGGAGAGATGAGGTATTTGCATATTAATTACTTCCTTGGAGTTCAAATTACACAACTGAGAAAACAGGCTTTGAAACAGCTGGCTTTTTTGTAGAACAACAGAACGATGCACACAAAACTGGTTGTTTTTTACACTTTGTTCATCAAAATCAACATTTCTGTGAGTAAAACCTGAAACTTTAGGTATTAAAGATGTCATTCATGACAACAAATGAAAATCACATTTTGACAAAATTTTCACGCTCTCAATGTTGAGCGGGCCATTACACAATAATGCTCAGTGCGACTTAATACCCTTTTTAGTGGAGCCGGTCACATTTAGTCCAAGAAATTAGAAGAGCTGTATAAAGGGCAAAGGGGGTTCCACCAATCATAGAATCACACTGATTAGGGATGCAACACTCCAAAACTTCTCTTTTGTTGGGCAACAGGATTGTCGACTTTTCTGTATATGACTCTGAATGGTACACATTCCATGTTTGGGTTTATGTAATTCCCTGTCAGCTCACTGTTTCAAGGGCTGAATTTCTCTTTTAGTTGCATGAACTAAACTTCTGCTGAACCTCACAAACTCATAAAAGAGATTTGTCACATCTTATCTGTGCTATCGTAAATCTGTGTCTCACTACTGCGTACATTCTGCATGCATATAAGATAGACTTACCCTCCTTGCAGAGGATTCCAGTCAAACCCTCGGGGCAGATGCACCGGGTACCCTTGCTCCCTGTCTCTTTTAGACAAACCCCTCCGTTCTCACACGGGCAGATATCCATGACGTCATCTGAAAAAAAAATTGAAACAGGTTGGACAATGGATGCAAATCTTTTCAACTGTGAAGGGTTTGTTTAGTTAGTATTTGCTGTGTCTTGTTCCTTGCCATATATGGAGTGGCTATTGTTACGGCAGTCGACCGTCTGGTCCCCTGACCTAATAGTATTCAACGTCAGGATCTTTAACTCTTGGAACCAGACTATCGACCCAATGTTCTCTGCTTTTTTTCTCCTAAAAAAAATCCTCCACGGCCACAAACTACAAAGACGAAAATGAAATCTACTTCAATAAAAAGTGGGATTTGATTAAAAACATAAAAGTAAATGAAACTATTCAAACTTAAAGGAAAAAAGAAAAAAAACAACATTGGCATAGCGCTAATTTGATCCTGGGACTTTCGGCATGGTAGTCAAGCATTTAACCAATCTACCAGGGGCCAAATCTTAAATCCCGCCCTCCTCATGAATAATTCATAAGCTAACAAAGTATAAAGTTGTAAGCCACTTAAAACCAACTGAAGGGTAACTTTCTGTTTGTTCTCGTCCTCCCAAATAAAAGGATAAAAAAAAAATGCACTGAAAGCTACCCCCAGTTTGAACTACATGTAATCTATAGCATTCTCAAAGTTTCTTGAAACTCACCCTAGTTGCCTGTTTCTTATTAACGAGACAATGTTTTAACTGAAAACAATGACACTGGTAATGGACCTCACAAGTAATGATGTCATTCTTTGTTTACAAAAACATGACATCGTCCGCTTTCTTGTGGGTGCTAGCTCAAATGATGTCACTATGTGCTTTCTTATGGGAAACAAGGTGTGACATCTTCACAGGTGTATTTGTCATCCACATGTAAACTGCCGACACAGTTTCAAGTAACCAACACTGAATTTTGATGGGAAATGTTTCAGTTTAAAATGTGAGGCGTACCATTTTCCACAGGCTTGTAGTTCTATGCTTGTAGATTGATCAAGAGTAATAACTGCAAGGGTTTAACTTTTTTTGGTATTTGGTGGAGTGTGTAGCACCTTGTAACTGCTACATGTACATGCACTCACACTGCAATACATACATGTGCAAGTCATGATTTCGACCTTAAATGTTTTTCACCAACAGGAATTCTTACAGCTATTGTGCCAGGCCGCACCTGTCTTCACACACGAGTATAAAACAACTTGTGTTATTTTTCACATATCTCTAAAAAATAAAATATCAAAGTTCACTCTCTTGGTAAATAAGTGAGAGAAAAAACCGCCAAAGCAACCATGAATCACACATCTGTAAAAAATAAAATATCAAAGTTCACTCTCTTGGTAAATAAGTGAGAGAAAAAACCGCCAAAGCAACCATGAAAGGGCTCGGGTATTATGAAGTTATATTGCCAGGAGAATTTTTTTAAAATGTGACACAAGTATTGAATGGATTTCAGACCTCGTAAAACGTTGCTTATAAGGATATCTGAATGAACGGAATGGGGTTGGCTGGGATTCTATAAAAGCTTTGTGCATTTGATCCGGTTTACAAAGACCAAATTTCTTTTGGTTTTCACAGCTCGACCTTCAACCCCAGCCTACACTTTATTGAGAGTCTATTTCTCGCAGTCCAACATCTTTTCCTCCTTTTTTTTATTCATTTCTTCGTATTAACAAGAAGCAAACAATTCACTGAACACCATGACAAGCTTGTTCAAGATCAGTATTTGCAAAATGATGTCTTTGTTGACATTAAGAGAAAAAAAAAATTGAAGTGGAGCAAAAATGACTTGAATTTACATACATGTACCTTTATAAAAACAATGGTAAGGGCAGGGGTGGGTTGGGGGAGATTAGATGGGAGGGGTGGGGCTAGGGAGGGGTGGGAGGTGGGCAGGGACATGACAATAAATGGATAATCTAGGATAAAATCTAGGATATGAAAGCCCAATTCATATGGTTTCTTTTAGTACAAGAATCATTCAAATCACTTACATGTATGTACTTTTCAAGTTACGGAGTTTTAAACTCAACCGCCGTTTTAAGGTTCTGTCCACGGATCACAAAAACTTTAGTGTTCTTTCAGCTAAACGAAAACAAATCACATGGGGATGTGTGTGAATTGTTTTCGTTTTGCTGAGAGAACGCACACTTTTTTTGTGATCCGTGGACAGAACTTTAAAATGGTGGTTGTGTTTAAAACTCCGTAACTTACAAAGTACATAAGTGGTTTGAATGATTCTTGTACTAAAAGAAAGCTTATGAATTGGGCGTTCATATCCTAGATTTTGAAAGTGCTACATGTGGAACTTCACTAAAACAACGGTCCCGACATTTGGGTTTCGTTGTTTTTTTTTACTCACCCTGTACTGACCAGGGCTTCGATGGAAGATGGGATCAGTAAAATGCTCATTTTTGCTACATTAAAAAAAAAACATTTTCATACAAGGCATTTACATTGTCTTCATTGACTTATTCCTACGTATTTCAGACAGTTTTTTTTGTGATGAATTTTGTCTTACCTTTCATATCCAAGACATCTCTCCTCTTCCTAAATGGGCCTGGGGGGAAAATAAGAGAGATGTCAAATAATTTCCCCTGAAGGATATGTGTAAGTATCTCAAAAATAAAGTACCTGAGATTTAAAATGAAACAAAAATGTACAAGGTTCTTCATATGGTGTGCCTTAAAGTGAAAACATAACTGTAACATCAAATGGTGATGGTCTGATCAATTTGTCTGAGGTTATAGTTTTGTACAAATGGAAAAGTTTACGCTTGGTTTTTTTTTCACCAGAAACTTAATGTTTTCTTTTATTATTATTATGGTTTATTGAACATTGCATTTGTAGCTAGAGGCTAAATTGTCACAATGCGTACAAATTAAAAACATAAAATCATCAATACTAATACTTTCAACATCATACATACAAATATCAGAATTCAGTACATGAAAAAAATGAGTTAAAATTTGCACATCGGAATATAAGAAAAGTGCACTCTCCCAGAATAGTACTTGATAAAAAAAAGGGAGGTTTGTTTGTTTGTTTGGGGTTTTTTTAGGAATGCAGTACATGAATAAAATAGGATTTTGTATTATCGTATGTTTTATTTTTTGTAATTTTTTTGATTATCAAATTCCAGTATGAATGGGAGTTAAGACTTGGAACTGTTGTTCAAAAGGTCAACAAAATATGGGATGGGGCTATTCTGATAACGTTTAGTTTTGCACATCTTTTTGGATAAGTTGTCACTGTATTATGAAAATAACAAAAAGGAGAGCCAATAGCACTTTTTGGTGTGAAACTAAATTCCCTTTTATTATTTTTACTTGTAAACCCCCATTTTGGCCCAATTAGGATACCGTAACTGAAACTTTCCAACTCCTTGTTTCTTTGTTAACTTGTAAACAATAATGTAGTGTGTGTGACACTTTTTCTTTGTGTCTTTCACTTACAAGTAGCTGTTTTATTAGTATTATTACTACAAAGCATTTTGTTCAGACATATTTTTTTGATACACTATCTTTTTAAGACAGCCACGATGGTCTTAAAAGATATGAATTTCAAATGAATATCAAAACTGGGCCTCTTTTTGCCAAGTCATAACATTTTGTCAAGATTTGTAATCCCTACCACAAAAGAGAGATTTTAGTGTTTGATTATAATTTAAAATTTGTCAATTGATACCTGAAACTATTCATAATCCTGGTGAGAATTTCCTTTTCATCTATTTTCCCATGACGTATGATCTATAAATATCCTATGGTGAGAAGTCAGTCATGGAGACGTGAACACGGACAAAATCACAAGGCCGAAAGTCAAATTTTCCCCGACGTCCTGGGTGTGAGATAAATGTTTATACAAATCTTTTGTTGAAACAGAAAGTATACATAGATGGACAGTCCAAGAAACAGTCAACATGGTTACATGTACCTCACTGAACCTACCATGTACCTACCATTTTTGTAGTGAAGTTCTGCATGCAGAACTTCACTAAAACAACTGTCCCGACATTTGGGTTTCGTTTTTTTTACTCGCCCTGTACAATTCATCTTAATTGGGATGTGAAGAATTATCGTAACAGATGTTTGTTTTGAGATTTAAAGCAACAGCCACTGGAGTAACTTCTAAACTTATTTTCCTTGTAAGAAAATACAAGGTTCACTAATTATTTACACACACTGTTCATCTCAGGGGCTTTCAAAATGTATCCAAATTCACACTTCCACAAAAACAGGGAGTGGTAGTTTTTGGAACCTTCCTTACTAGAAAAAAAAAATGTGACCTCAATATTTGTCACAACTTTAGCATTGTGAAAACTTGGCGGGACTTTTACAAAGGTTAACTTAAAACCAGAACAAGCCATGGAACTAGCCAAATGAAACGTAAGGCTGCAGTGTGCCTCATGGCACAGCTTACCCACCATTAACCTCTGTGCGGGCTTTGAGAAAAAAAAAAAACAAGACAAAATTTACTAAGGGGATAACAGTGTGCTGAAACAGTTTTTAAAAGTGTAGTTTAAAACCAGCTTGGGGTCTGGTCACTGATAATGGCCTGAGCCAGGGATGAGGGCTGTTAATTATCAGTGATCAAAGCTAGGTGATTTTAACCAACACATTAAAAATTGCTCCAGCACCCTATTATCCCCATTCATAAATACCTTTTTTTTGGTAAAAAAAAAAGTCAGATCAAATTAAATATTATACAAATATTGAGAGACTCAGAGTGAAATGGGAGGAAGATTATCGCAAGGTAAATTCTGGACTTTTCCATTTCACGAGGCGAAAATGAAAAAGTCCAGATTTTACCGCGCGATAATATTCCTCCCATTTCACAATTGAAAGCTACTCAATATTTGTTTTATATTTAACTGACATATAGATCCTTGTCATTTGATATAATTATTTTAACTTTTATTTAAATACAAAATTAGTGGAAAATGAACTTCTCTCTTCCAAACCACCCCTTCATAAAAATTTTTGAACCCAACGCTGTAGCGCTGGCTCTTTGGAACAATATGCGCTACGCGCAATGCTGAACGCGCACACCAGCATGCATTTGCACACAAATACCGCGTCATGGAACAAGAATGATCCTAACTGTTGCATAGTATTCCCATTCCCCATGGACGAATGGGACTTTTGAGCCCCAGTGTGAATAGGAGCAATAACAAATGTCACGTGATGTGAGTTCCACCAATCAAATGACAAGGATCTGTATGTCAGTTATATAACGACAAATGTCCAACAATTTTGTTCAACTGTTTTACATGTACATCATGTTTGGTGAAACACCTCTCTGGCCATGTCTATGATATATGCCTTGTGTGCTAGTGCTAAACACCTCATGTGGAGATTGGCGGGTGTGTCCCACGTACTGCGCGATGTAGAGCATAATGCAGCGGTATTTTAAACGGCCCATGTGACAGGCTTTCGACCAATAGGAATGGGTAAACTGTCTCAGGTATTTATGAATAACCAGTGACGACCCCAATAACAACCTTATATAACAATGGGGGGGGGACTACAAAATCGTTTTAATCCTAACAGGGACCTTTTTTTGGTATGAAAGGCAAAAAGGTTTAAATTTGAGAAAAGTCCTGCTGTGATGCTCTCTGACTTTTACAATTTCTTTGTATATTTCAGGTCAGTCCAGTCAATAGGCAGTTTACAGCAGCTTTTGTATTTTTCTGTCAAATCTGAGAAGTGGGTACGTCCTCAACAAAAAAATTATTGTGAATGGATTTGGATTTTGCACGGGGAAAGTTTTGGGTGATTGGCTTTGAGGAATTCTTTACTTAACCAGAGGTATACGCGTACTTTTGAGTTTCCTTGGGCTGTAATTACCTTACTGAAAAGGTTTAATAACTGTTATCCCCATGGTAGATAGAGTAGAGCTAGGCCTACCTAAGCACCAATGTCCTTGACATTTTCATTTCTTGTTGTTTGCCTTCTTGTATACAATAGATTCAAATATACAGATTTCCAAAGGGTAAAGTTTATCATCGACTTGACATTTTCATTTCTTGTTGTTTGCCTTCTTGTGTACAATAGATTCAAATATACAGATTTCCAAAGGGTAAAGTTTATCATCTACCAATTTTGCAGTCACAAAGTAAAGAAAACATTCAAAACTCATGTGACTGAAAAAAGGAACATTTCAACACAAGTTGTTTTTGTTTGTTTGTGATAATTGTACTGAAACTGTGGAAACTAATGAGATAGTGAAGAATGGTATAAATAAAAATAAAGACAGCCAGGTGATAATAAGGGAATAAATGTGTGCTCCGGAGGTTTTTATCACTCTGTTTAAGACCACTTAGAATCTGGGTGCTGATAATTACCCGAGCTGGAGGCGAGGGTAATTATCAGCACCCAGACTCTAAGCGGTCTTAAACAGAGTGATAAATACCGAAAGAGCAAATATTTATTCCCATTCATAAATACCTTTTTGGTAAAAAAATATCAAATAATTCGTTCAAAAAATCCCGATTTTGTTCAACAAGTTCACTTCATGCTGTTTGAAACATCCCTCTAGCAAAATAATTGAGTGTTCAGCTGGCGAGTAAGATGTTAACAACCCTTTTATGGAGATTGACGCGCGCGTAGCATGTTCTGCGCGATGTCGCGCAGAACGCACCTGGGGCATTGCGTTTTGAATTTAGAACTATAAAATTCTGACTCGCTGGTAGTGTTGCGCATGCCTACGTGAGGATTGTGAACGTTCAACCAGTAAAACGGTTAGAGGCACTGGATTTTTAGGGGTCCACATTTTATTGTGACACTGGAAAAGTGTTTAAGACCAGCTAGCCATGTCCTTATCATCCGTTTAAGACCGGCCACGTGACGGGCTCTCGACCAATAGGTATTTATGAATGAACTGTTTAAAACAGAAAATAAATGCAAAAAAGAGGGAAACAGATTAAAACAATATTCTCAAGCACAATGTTACCAACTTGTTTACAAGTCACTGAAGGCACTTTTCATATCATTTGCTTTAGGGCAATTCCACGGTTACTCACGTTACACTTTTGATGTACTTTCAAGTTTCTTTGGGCTGTAATTACCTTACTGAAAAGGTTTAATAACTGTTATCCCCATGGTAGATAGAGTAGACCTAGACCTACCTAAGCACCAAAGATGACATCCAGAAAAATGTGTTATGTATGATAAACAAGACGCACAAAATCAGTTACTCACGATACATTTTCATAATCGGTTACTCACGTTACATTTTAGTAACGTGAGTAACTGATTTCAGTCACATGAGTTTTGAATGTTTTCTTTACTTTGTGACTGCAAAATTGGTCGATGATAAACTTTACCCTTTGGAAATCTGTATATTTGAATCTATTGTACACAAGAAGGCAAACAACAAGAAATGAAAATGTCAAGGACATTGGTGCTTAGGTAGGTCTAGGTCTACTCTATCTACCATGGGGGTAACAGTTATTAAACCTTTTCAGTAAGGTAATTACAGCCCAAGGAAACTCAAAAGTACATCAAAAATGTAATATGTGTAACCGTGGAATTGCCCTTAACCACATTATTAGCTGGCGTACAGGAAGCAGACTTTCTAGAATTTACTGCAAGAATTTTGATAGGTAACACGGAACTACTGGCATTGTCCTACCAACATCCCAGAAACCAGTGACCCATCAAGCCAGCACCTTCATAGAATGCCATCCATTCAAGTTCATGACTGGCCTTTTCTTCTGCATTGTCAACTTTCTACAATATGCCATGCCGTCAGAGTTCAGAGAAGCCAGGAAAAGTGCAGCTATAAATAGGGGAGCCATTTGATATGCAAATTCAGCTGGCTGGGAATTTTCTCTTCTAGAATGGGATTTGTTTGACCCAAAATGGAGGGTCCGATTTATGTAATGGTTTGCCACAGTGTAGTTCCTGGTTCTTTTCTTTGCTATGTGAATAAGCATTGTGCATGAACACGCTGGGGAATGTCATACTGCATCAGGGGCAGATCCAGGAATTTTTGCAGGTTTTTTTTCATCAGCAAATTAATGCTGAAATGTAGACAGGTTTTTTTGTCCAGACACTTGGCTCAGCAAAATCAATAGGTGGTGGTGGTGGGGGAGGGGAGGGGGAGCTCGTAGGCTCGTACCATACTTTCAATGGGGGCGCTGTTCAAATCCGACAATTATTAACACTATGTTACAGGATAGTGTACAAATACCCCGTAACCCAGCAGGCTATGTCCCTATTTTGGGCACAGGTGTATTGGCATTATTTTTATTTTTTTGGCATTATTTTTTATGAATTTCTATGGAGACAAATTTTTTTGACAGAGCTGGTTTTGGGTGTTTTTTTTTAACACCCCCCCCCCTGGATCCGCCCTGGATCCGGGCATGTGCATCTCCCTCTGCCAATTTAAATCAAAGCAGTCAATAAGTAAGATTAATCATCACAGGGAGGAAACCATGCAGATTTTTTTTTTCTTTCAAAAATGACACACAGTATGAAACATTTCTGATGAACAATCCACTGAAGTGGGTGTTTTCATTTTTTAGCTTCTTTGTTTCTCAATAGGAACTTAAGCTTCTTTGTTTCTCAATAGGAACACTTTAACCTCAGTTGCTTTGCAAATTTAATTGACAAAATGAGTACAACATTACAGGACCTCCCTTCGTTGACGTCAGCAAATAATTACTACTTCATTGTCACAGACTTTCATGTAAGCTAACCGGAACTCCCCCTGTAACTTCACACCCCGCGATATAGTTTGTGGTTTCAAACTCAAAGCAAGAGAAAACCTTGAATAGTTTGAGAGCAACACACCCAGTAGTGTTAGGGGCAATGTTTCTCAGAGCGGCCGGCCGGCGCATGGTGGGGCTTGGCCACACATCACGATCGATAAGCTGTTATCTAAGTTGTTATGAGTGACACCAAAACAATGCCAAAGTGATTCAGGACGACTAATGGGCCAACCCAAAAGATATCTCCCTATTAGAGAAATTATGTGCTTGCACAACTTGTACACCCTGTACAGTGGAACGCCGCTATAACGAACACTGCGGGATCCACAGAAATTGTTCGTAATAGTGATTGTTCGGTAAATTGAAGCTGCCAGTGCTTCGGTACTCACTTTTCAATAAATAGCGCCCTCAGAACTTTACCCTGCATGCCCTGGTAGTAACTGAAAGACGACTTTGAACACGTGCCAACTATTGAATTATGTAATTACACAATTTTTGAGCTTACTACCTACAGCAATGGGTGGTTTTTCCCTTCTTTTCCTTGGAGAAATAATAGCCACTTGTCACTTTTCTGTTGACATTTTTGAACAACAATTTTCGGTACGTTTTGTACACAAAATTTGGGAGCCAAGGATGATGTTCGGTATTACGATGAATATCCGGTATAGTAGTGTTCGGTATAGCGACGTTCCACTGTATAAGCATCCTAATAATATTTGTATTATGATCAATATCATCAGCCTTACTTTTACCATTTAAAAAAAAAAAAAAACCTTCAATTCAATTAGACTGTTTACCTATTTGTTTATAATCTTTGTGAACTTGGGAGAAAAAGAAAAAAAATATTCGGTAAAGTTGAACCCGCACCTTCATTTGAAGACATATACTTCAGATTCCAATTTTGTTAAAGATGGTTAGGTGATTTATATGTATTTTGGTGCGTTTTGAATGGACTAAGCCAGAGGTTTCACATATACACAGCACAAAATACTTCGCCTTTTAACAGGAAACAGCAAGGGTTTTTAAATGGAGGCTCTGTAAGTCTCACGCCTATCTAGCCTCCTTTTTGAAACCAAACTAAAAATGACACAGAAGGAAGTTTTGAAAACGGAAGACTTTGATTTCACATTTCAGTAAAATGAACCCCCTTCCTGATACATGGTGTCCCAAACAAAGTGCAAGCAGATATCCTTTAATTTCTCAAAAACTACTCAACACTTGATGGAGCATATACTCTTGCATATACTCAGTAAAAATGCCATGGAAATCCGTTCGTGCAAACCAGAGATCTAATAGATTAGAAAAGGCTATGGGTTTTTCACCCATTCCAATGGTATGGGATTTACACAGTTAACTTAAAAAGGCCCATGACAATCTGATGCACTGATATCACTAACTGTGTAAAACCCATTGGAATGGGTGGAAAAACCCATAACCTTTTACAATCTGTTAGATCTCTGGTTTGCATGAAAGGATTTCCAAAGTATTTTCACTGATTAAACACTAGAGTATAATGCTCCATCAAGATTAAATACTTATGTTAAGTAGTTTTTGAGAAATTAAAGGATATCTGCTTGCACATTTTTTTTTTGGGGGGGGGGGGACACACCCTGTATGCATTTCAATTTTGCTGGTTGTGGATGACAAACATTAAGTATATTTTCATATGGCTGAGTGATTTTTTTTTTATTATTTCTGCACACACCCAATGAAATTATACGTAGACTAATGGTGAGAACTAGGACTAGTTTGTTTTTATTTTACTTTTCCGTGTCTGGATGCGAATGAGTCACTATCACAGAACTACAAGTTCACCAAAGAGTGACGCACAAATTGCAGACAGTCCAAAGTTTCTATGCCATGTGGTTACAGTACTTAACTCTCCAAAAGTTGGGTTTTTTTGTGTGTGTGAGATATTTGGTCTTTTATGTAAAAATTCAGTTGATAAGAGTGACATTGGATTTACGCCACAGGGACTTGCCGAGTACGTACACGTAAGGACTTGAACCGGTCTGAAACCTTTCGTGCTTGACACTGATCATTGTATGGATAGATTTGCATATGAAAACGCTATGTAGTCACTGCATCTGCGGTACACGCTCAGATACATGTGTACTCAGGTATGGCAATTAGGTACTCATGTGTATAGTCTTGTTCAATGGTACATGGGCGGGCAACCCAAAATTAACATTGAACCTTAAAGAACAGTTCGCCGGTAGTGATCTAGCTGGGTGTTTTTTTAAAGAATTGCTCATGAAATAGTCATGCTGTGCATAATTTGTAAGGAATGAGGTTCTTAATCTATATTGCGGTTACTACACCCTATACATACCCCACAGGGTGAGGGGTGTGACCCTGTAGGGACGGCACAAATCTGTGATACCAGGCAGCTATCCGAATACTCAAAGTGGCGATTTTCAAATAAAACTGTATGACTGCACAGTAGTACATTAGCAATATTATGAATTGTTTGTTTACCATGTTTTGCACTGACATCATCTACTCTAAATTAAGTCATTTTTTTTTATTAGGACGACAGTGTGAAAAGGTGCATGGGTATGTACAATTTAGAATTTTATGGTAAACCAGGGATAAAATAAAGAGGCGTGAAAATTCCAGTTGAAATTAGTTCAACTGGTTTCAACTGGTTCCTACTGAGTTCAACTGGGAATTGGTGACTGGTTTTCAACTGGTTTTGCACTGGTATTAGTGGCTTTAAACCAGTTTAACCAGTTCAAAACCAGTTTAACCAGTTCAAACCAATCACCAATTTTTAGTTGAACTGGAATTTTTACCTGCCAGCCGGCAGCTACAGAACTGGGATCACAGACCAACTTGTTGAATTGTTGCATAATCATTTACCAGATCCAAGGTGGTTGTAGACACACCGTAATGACTGAAACTCATTGCACACACACTGTATATTAGCTATGTGTACAGTAAACAAATACACAAACGCTTCAAGGGCAATTTACAAAAAAAAGTTCACTTATTCATATTTAAAAATGTTCAAGGTTTACAGAGCAAGCGCTGTCATTAAGGAAAGTTGGGGCACAAGCATAGGCATGAAATGTGACCTTCATTTCTCGTGTCTCTAAATTACTTTCCATAAAAGAATTACATTTTGTTTACTATTTTTACTTTGTAAAACACACAGCATAACCACTGTTATCAAATCAACCCCCCCCCCCCCTCCCTCCAAGGTCCTTAAAAATCTGCCAGGGGTATGATGAGCTTCATAACCCTTGAAAGTTAAAGAAAATTCCATTGGTTTCCTGTTGAGTGGAACAATTTCCAGGGAAGTTTCTAGCCAATATGCTGAGGGTGTTAGGGTCAACTTCAGCAAATCAGTGTGCAATTGTTATGACGGTTTAAGTCTGGTGCCTGTAGGATGTCACAACCAGTTTGAGGGTCTTGGAAAAAACTCAATGGTACTTTTGAAATGAGAGGTCATCAACAACGCTGCACGTACAAATTTTTTTTTGACTTCATCCAACAAAAGGGAATCACGGATCAGTGATCTTGAAAAGGGCTCTTGACACAAAAGGCCCGAATAACTTACACCATTCTCCAGCGGAATACAAAAAGGGGAAAAAAATATCACCTGATTTTTTTTTTTTTACAAGGGCATCGGTATGGCACGTTTCCCTGCGTGGCGCAAAACTTAAGTGTTAATCTGACCTCACCTTTTGTTTGTTTGTTTGTTTGCTTCCATGTTTTCAATTTTAATTCAAACTATTGGAGACTGAAAGATTATAGGAAAAAAGGGTGGGAAGAACACAACTCTTTTAGCAAGGTGAGGTACTTGCATTTTGTGTTTGTCAATGAAGAGAACTTAACTCCAAGTTGAATAGAAAAGTTGAAATTCCTATGTGGAAAAAAAGGGTGGGACAAACGGCTATAATTTGCCGCGAGGTGAATGATGCAATTAGTATACGATTTTGCTGGATTGCTTTGCATAAAGTTGGATTTTTTGCCACAGTGTGACAAAACTCCAACACAATTGAGCATTGAGCAAGTATCAAAAAGCACTGCATGTGGCATAAAGCAGTGACCAAGTCAATTGACAAGATTTGAAGGCCTACATGGTCACAATATTTATGGTGACAATAATCGTTTTTGTAGGTAATGCGTAACTCTGAAAAGGACCTGTGGGAACTAAATGCTTTGACAAATCTGCTTTGTTTCTCATCTGAAGACAACCGATTAGGAAAAAACACGGCTCGTATGTATCTTTGATGGGGAGTTACAGACTGGCCTGCGCAATTGGGAAGTAATAAGTTAAATTGAATATTTACGAGTGCATATGTACAAATATGTACAAAAGTATCGTAAGGTGGGGGGCTGGACCAATCAAACAACAGAGACGGAAGAATAATCAATGCAGGGAGTCATTGGATTCGGAACGGATGACGGATAAACAGGCAACGAGCGAGGCCGGAATTAAACATCTATCTGCGACCCACTCGCAGCGTGCGAGGCCGGAAATATCAGGGTGTGCTACCCGCAGATGACAGCCTGAACCCGTCCGGCATCAAGGTTCGTGAAAAACAATCGCGCACCTGGGTCCGGTCAATGTCAAAATAATCCCGGCACGAACTGGTTAAACTTTCAAGAAGTGAGTTGGTGGAAGATGAAACATCCATGGAATAATCAGCAGAGGATTTGAGGGTCAACCAAGGTCCCTAGAGCAATCAGAAATCAGGAAAAATCCTAACAAAAATTCCTGAAATCGTGAAAAATCCTGACAAACCTAACCCCTGACTTTCAGTTATATGCCCTCCAAAACAACCAAACACCCAGACCTTCCCTTCACTGACTGTGTGACACAGGCAACTTTCTCTGTCTGTCCCGGCCTTGGATCTTTTCACAAATCTGTCCCACAAAAAAAAAAAAATCCAGTATTCATCCCAGTCAAGGTAGCCTGAACAACACAGTATGGGGCTGAATACGGAACAGAGGTAAAACAGATTGGCATCCTTCAAGAAAGGAGAAGTATCGATGTGTGAAATGAAGCTGACCCGGATTACAAAATCAGGATCTGGAATTCAGTCTCGGTGCGGTTGATGAAACGAACACAAAATAAGAAAGTGACAAACAACACATGCAAGGCTTTTATCAACAATGGTTGAAGGACAGATTTAGGTCTAGATATAGTGAATGGCAATTAGTAATAAGGATTCTGGCAAGAAATTCATCTAAGGTCAAATAAAAGGAAGGATCCTCAAAGTGTAACCATCTTTGTTTCTTTGATTTGTGCGCCTTCGTCAATTGTGTAAGGTGTACAGACACCAGTGTTTCCTCTGTGCATTCCATTGTGAGGTGGCCCCTCCCCCCCCCCAACAAATTTTACCTGCCATCTCATGCTTTTCCCCCTGTAAATACTACCAAAGAAATAAAATTGCAATAAAAAGTATAAATACAAAAAGAACATTGTATTTAGTATAAAGCTTGGACTTATTTGCGGTGATTTAGTTTTTTTTGTAAGTCACATGGTCAGTGTTTCCACTCTGGAGGGAAAAAAGGTGCATCAGATATTTTCAATACAAATTCATCAATTGTTCGGGTGTATGTGGGCTATTCCATGAGAATGTGCACATGGCTAAAAAAAATTGGAAAATTCATGAAAATCTTCAAGCTTTATAAGCATTACAGTTCGTCAAATGTGGTATCAAATTAAAACGGGCAACAACACTTTTCATATGAGTGACGTTGCAGTGAGATGCAATATGGTTAGAAGTGTATTTTATTTAGTAATAAACCCTTTATTTTGGCAATTAAAAAGAATTTTCCATCAGTGCACAAGTATGAAGACAACTTTCAAATGCAAGGTATTTAAATTGTTTCCATAAACCTGTGTTATGTGAGTTACCGATAAAAAACATATTGCCAAACCAATAAAAGTTTATAACGCTGACTTTTTGTATAATTTAAATAATTAATTAATTAATTTCAAGGGATATAAGTCTCATTAACAGCAGCACTCAAATTTTACGTTTTAACTTTGATGTACTAAGTGATAAGGCTAGAAGCAAACAAAATTACTTGACAAGTTTTTTCAGTATGTGCAAAAATATAGGACCAAAAAAACTCCAAAAGTAGTAGAAGTGATGTAAACTCTTAATGTTTGTTTGAAGATAATAATATCACATAATGTGCATACGCATTCACTGTTTACATGGTGAAAATGGTAGATTGTATATATGGAAAATTACAATTGCAATAAGATGCACATTTCAATACGGAAGATGAAAGTTTGATTTGGTTGCAAAGGCATCCAAATAAAACTTTTGTGTTGTTTGTAACAATTTTTAAAGTCTAGTTTGGTAACAGAAAGCACTGGACCATACATGACCAGTCCAGCAGCCCACTGGGTACCTGGAGCCCTGGGCATCCATAACATGCATGGAACAACGTCAGGTTTTTCTCATTATAATCTTTTTAAATGCAATGTGTTTTAAAAATCTGATATATTGCACATACATGATGATTGGACTATCCGATGGTTACATTCAGAATGCTAGCACTCAACTGAATAGCTCAGTTGGTGGCGCACAAGGTCACCAACCTGTGACTTGCATCCAAATCCCTACTTTAGCTCAATCTTCTTTGTTAACAGGGGTAAAAAAAAGGTTATGAAAACACCCTGGATGCTCCAATGCAAAATTGACATGACAGACTGCATATTTTCCTGAATATTTGCAACAAAGCAAGGCACGGTAGGCTGAACTCTGGTGCATTAAGCGAGACCATACTAGGCACCTCAAAAAGATCAGCAGTACTCTCTCTGTGTTTCCCAGGTCATCCTTTGCTCAAATACACTTATGAATTTGTTGGTGGTATGCAGGAGGCGTGGTTCCATCCAATGCAAGGGGGTGCTGACTACTGGGCAAGTGGCTCAGACGTTAGAACACAAAATACTAGATAACAAGAGTGGTGCCATAGTTGTATGAAAGAGCACACAGTAACTAGTTGCATAGTAAAACTTGTTGAAATGAACAAGTTTAAAGCCAAGTTATATAAAAAAAACCTCCTTGTTAATTGTTACTTGTGGTGAATGGGAAACTAAATCGGCATAAAGATGAACATCGGTTTATACAGATGAGCATTTCACAAGTTCAAATGGAGCATTTGCCATTTTGGATAAATAATCAGCCGAGTGAAAAAGCACCAGACCACGAGTCTAGTTCTGACAAAGAAAGCACTAGACTGCGGGACTCCGTCCAGGGGTTCTATTTGGAGCCCAGGAATGGTGCAGGACTGAATGAAAACAAAGAGATTTGGGGGGAAAAAAGGACTCAAAAAGGTGGGATAAACACTGTATCAAACACAAGACTTATAACTCTTAATGTAATCCCCCCCCCTCTTTTTTTTTTTTAAAGTTGGGACGAAAATGACAGCAAGAAACCCTCTCCCCCCCCCAAAAAAAAGACAGCAGTTAAGTGATACAGTTCCTGTTCCGAACTCCACCTTCATTCATCAAAATCTTTCATCTTGCCAAAAAGTACATCTTCCCTGGCGCATAAATGAGATGAAATAACATTTAAATAAACTTTAAATCGGAGACAAGTACACATGTTCGACCCATTTATACTTCGACCTATTATCAGTAGCATCAGTTGGCATTTAGCCGATTTTACATTTTGGTATAAAACTGCAGGTAAACGGGGGTGGGGTTAAAAGAGAGACACTATTTGTAGAAGGAGAACTTCAATTATTATTGATCCGTTAACAGGCCAGGGTAGGTGCAACACCCATTGAGAAAATTCCAAAAATGTTATTTTCAGACAAAAGTTGAAAAAATAACAGTGGGATATATAAAAAAAAAATGGAATGGAAAGAATGAACAGTGATTTAGCATAACTTGGCTATGAAACGGCGATTAGGGACAGTGAAAGCAAAATATCATTCAGCCTTCATTAGACTAACGTAGGTGAGACTTCTTTTGAGAAAAATTCTGAGAAACTTTCTCGGTCCCTGGTAAAAAAGTAATCGTCGATAAAAAAATATATATAAAACTGGAACAGGAATAAAGAATTTCTAACGCGACATAAATTGACTATGAGGCCAAGGTTAAGTAAATGATGTTTGACCGATGGATGATTCCTTTGCAAATTGAGCTGTAAAAGCCTGTTTAATCATCTGGAAACTACTTCATAGAAGGGATTTTTTTACCTTAGCCACCAAAGGCTTTTAACAGTCTCTGACATGTATGTAAGGTTTTCAGTTATACATTTTGTCGGAATCATATCTCTTGATACATACATTCATTTCACTAATTTCCTGTCTATCATTTGTAAGTTGATGGTGAATGAGAACTGACATCTCACGTGTTCCGGTGTCAGTGAGGGGAAATGAGGACAGATGTCACTTTTACGAGTCATTTATGTTATTGTAGGGGTCCGTGTCTTTTGAGAGACTCTGTAGTCTTCCTATGAAACCGTGATTTCATCATTTCTCTTTATAGCATATAGTGACATGTCACCGCTGTTCATCCACATGTGGAACTGCTGCCGGCTGCCCCGTCATAGCACGGCAGCCTGCGCCACGCACGCCGCATTAATTTTGTAAGGGGTGATTTAGTCCCTCTTTTGAGTTTTAGAATTTTAGTCGTCTTTTTCTTATTTTTAACAGTGGAAATATTGGTATTATTGTTCCCAAGAAAGAACACCCCTTTGTTACCCAGAATGGTGTGGGGTCCTGGGGAAAACATGCTGCATATCGCTGCTGCACTACCACCAGTACACGTACGGCTGGTCGCAAGTGTCAAAGAGCTTTCATCGCCGTACTTTTACCGCTCGGTACCTTTACGTGAGACGTGGTTTCGTTTGTTAATGACTTTCTTAATTTATAATTCTTCAAGGCTCGGCGTATAAGCCGCCCTGTGTATAAGCCGCAGTAAACATTTTCATGGGCAAATTCAACGCATAAGCCGCGGCTTATATTCCGAAAATTACGGTAGTACAAATAGTTCCTTCGAGGAAAAGTAATAATTTAAAACCGTTTGGATGCATCAATCCCTGATTCACTTATTCATATCATTCCATCAATGTGTGAGAATGTATCCTGTAACTGTTAGAGACACTTTTGTTGAACTAATAGTATCAAGAGGGGGGATGTGAGGCGCATTAATCTACGTGTGTTTTGCCATCTTGAAATGTGATGTGCAAGACTGTCCTTTTCGGATCAGCTGCCAATGTGTGAGTACATTGAAGAAAGGTTTGTGTCCCAAAACCTAGCTTTTGATGATAATATTCTTAGATCTATCGCATGATTTGTGTCTCATGATCTCACATGATTATCCCTGATACTATTGGGAAAATCTTACGTTCATGTGTTGATTGGAAAAAGAGTAATTTAGGGTTCGTTTGTCCTCTCGATCTGTTGTAAACTTTCGTTAGTGACAAGTATGAATTGTGAAACTCTGCACAACAAAACTCTAGCTATTCAGAGACACCGACAAAAAGGGAGAAATGTTACAATAACGAATCACGCAAGTGACGCGCATGGCTGAGCACCATCATACGATAGAATGCGGAAATGTACAACTTTTACCGTGACGTTATTCACTAGTCCAACAACAAGGCTTTCATGTCAGTCCAGGCTTTGTGAGAACATAATGTTAGGTACGCAATGAGCGAATCCTTTCCCGGAAGCCATCCAAAGTTGACTCAACCACTTTGGTTTATGAACGAGAATGCTATGGTTCACAGGTACAAGTATACAAAGAAGAGAAAAGTACGAATGGAAGGTTGAAGCTAGCTGAAAAAGTACAAACTTTTTTTGTTGACGCACAGAGTTGCACAAAACCAAATGCTATTGAAAGAACCTCAATTCGGCCAAAATAGTCTGGTTCCAGACAAGCATACTTCATTAATTTTCCAGTGACTAGACCCAGGCGTCTTTCTGAACTGCAACAGGCAATCTTTTGCATGCACGTGTAGTTGCTCGTAATTGTTTAAAATATCGAAGTTAATTCAAATATTGAGAATAGTTTGTTTCAGTTGTCGCCTGCTCAGCAGGCTGCTGCTGCTGATGATGATTATTATTACCAAGAATGGTACCTTAGGAGGCATTCCCATAGGGTTGTGCTCAAAACTGTTTAAACTTTCATGACCCCTAACCCCCTTCTACCTTACCCTTCCCCAACAAATTTTCATATATTTATGTTTTGGACCATGAGCAATCGATCTAGCCTATTTGTGAAATTAAAATATTTCCTCTAAATAGGAGTCTAACTTGTCTCCCTAAGGTATAACTTATGACCAAAAAATGTCTCCTTAACCCCTTTTTGCTGGGAACCATCCTCAATCCTCCAACATTTTGCACTCATGTTCAAATGAAGGATATCCACTGCCTCAATCCTTCAAAATCCTCCAACAGCCCTGCCTCTCAAAATGCACTCATCCTTAATCCTCCAAAATCCTCCTCTTCTTCAAACACCATTCAGGCTCAATCCTCCAAAATCAGCCGATACTGAATGTCCATGCGCCCTCAATCCTCCAAAAATGTATGTTGCATTCAGCCTCAATCCTCCAAAATCCTCCAAAACCACATTGAGGAAGGTATTTAGGGTTTACGGTATATTTACAGGAATTATGTATCATATTCAATTCAATATCTAATCTAGTTCCCAAAAATAGCACACATGTTAAAGCACGGCGTCATTATTTTTTCAAGCCTATTGAATAGGATGGTAAAAACAACAAATCTCAAAAGCAAAAAAACAAAGAATTGGAGGCTTTCTTACCTGCTACGCAGATGAAGGTTGTGGCACTGTAGAAGCAGTTTTCATTTGGACGACAGGGACTACTCTGGCATGGGTTCAAAACAGGAGCTGTAAAGACACCCAAAACAATGCACATTTAATGAAATGAACATAAACTGTTTGGGTAAACTAAGATATGAGCCTTGCACTGTAAAACCCAATGATAAATATATGCCCATCATAAGTAATGTGCAGAGAAGTTTGAAATTGATGTATTACGCATTTCAACCTTTGTGTACAGTACATACAGAACACATGAGGGTTGATGAGGCGTACTTCAAGTCCTGAGTTTATTACTACATGTTGCTATTCAAATTTCGCACACGTTTTTTACTGTTTTCTTGAAAAGTTCCAAATCCACGGCCCTGTCACACTGTCTACGATCTTATATGCGCTCTCACTGCGTCCTTGAAAAATAGCTGGGACGCAACAACAACTACTAGATCGCAGCGACAACTACATAGGTCGCCAGATGGGCGCCAGAGAGTCTTAATGGTCTCCGATGAGCGCAAAGGTCTTTGAACATGCTCAAAACAATCGCAACACCTCTGCGCTCTGGCCAGGGCGCCGTAATGACGCAATTCGGGCGCCGTAATGATGCAATTCGGGCGCTGTGCGAGCGTGAATCGTGCGACATTGAAATGGCATTGAGGCAGCTTAGGCGCAAGGCAGTCGACGTAGTCTTCATGAGAAAGTAACTTGACTGCGATGAACTTGTAGAATAATTTTTTTAAACTGGACTTTGTATTGACCGTTTTGTCGTGGTATTTATACAGTGCAAGTGACGTCACATGAGCCTATTTTGGTCAAATAGAGAGCGCGACACGAGCTACTAGGACGTATCAACAGCGAGCAGAGCGTAGTGTGGGCGCAGTGACAGCGCAGCGGCAGCAACTAGATCGAGTAATTGAGCTTGACAGGGGCGCATAGAGAGCAAGTTGAACGCATCGTAAGCGCGGGAAGAGCACAGTATGGGCGTAGCTTGAGCTTCTTTGAGACAGAAAGTTGTCATTTTATTGCGTCCTTACTGCGATTGTTAAATTTATGACAAAAAAATTGGTCGCCGTAAGGTCTCCTATGAGAGCGCATATAATGTGACAGGCCCTTTAGCTAACATTTCAACAGGTTATCTTTTTACTTTAATAAATCAGATTTGTATTGCCTTTTGTTGTTTTAAGAGGAAAATGGCACTAATGTTTATTGTGAAAAAGTTGATTTTTTTTATTATTAACATTTAGATTTCCTCTAACGACACATATGATACATAAGAAAAGCTTGCATAACCACTGCTTGTGTATGTAGTTGTATAATTTTTAACCTGTTTGTGTCCAAGAGTTGTTGCTTCCACATTAAATTACATAAGTACTACACATATCCCTGTTCTATATTTCCATGTTATTTAACACAAATATCAATGTCTATTAATGTATTGGTATTTCTGTGTTATTCAACACAAATATTTGCCAGTTTCATAACAAGATTTTGTAACACTGGTTACAAAACAGTTTATTATTAAACACTCTGGCTCAAGGCACAACCTTTGTATCCAGTGAACACACCATGCTGAAGTCAATGGCATTCTGTTAAAAGCCTCCCGCAATTTCAAACTGCTCTTTCAGGCGCAACCGGAAGAACGAGCCTCTTTCATTGATTACTGACAGTACGTGCAGTATTTGCACTTTGCATCAATGGGTATTGCACTTCTTTTTGTGTGGCTTGTGATAGCGCAAACCCATTTAGCGAGGTAAAAGTATCAAGGTCGATAAGTTATTTGGTTGGGGCACAAAGTAATTAAAGAAAATATACTTTGTGACAAAGTTCTACAACTCTTGTCTTTCAGAAGTAAAGTAAAGTAAAGTCTGCTACGAGCCAATGTGGCCCATCAGGCTGGCGTTTATTTCCAGTTTCAGTAGCATGAAACGACTGAGGATATTTCTACTCCCCCTGGATGGGATGCCAGTCCATCGCAGGTTTAACTCCCCAGCTAATGCCGGTACCCATTTATACTCCTGGGCGGAGAGAGGCAAGTGAGGGTGAAGTGGCTTGCCCAAGGACACAACATATGACCAGCAGCTGGATTCGAACCCCTGACCCTCTAATCATAAGCCACGAACCCTAACCACTTGGCCACACTCAGAAGACCTAAGCTATAATTCCTTGTCAACCTACAATATACGCTCATCATTAACACAAAACTTGTTCTGCTATGGTTAGCACGGATTCTTCACGGCGGGCAAACATAGCTAAAAATAGGCCCGTCCCTGCCATCCTGAAAACGTCTATTTACATATATGTACCAGAAAATCTTTCTGAAGACGTGATTTTCATCAACAAAACTCTTTAAACTCTGATAGTCTTTTCCACCACTCAAAAGACATATGTACTGTGCAAGTGTAACCATTAATGCTGCAAGCTCTTTTGGCTGTAATCCCAAGATACAAACAAAATTCATATCTAGATTTTTACAACTTTAATCATTTTATCTGAGGACTTGAAGAAAAAACCTGACTGGTCACTTACTTGACAGTTTAATGGTAAACTCGCAGGTGGCCATGTTATCTGATGGATCAGTGAAATTGTACATGACGACCGTCTCGCCAATGCCGAACACATCCCCAGGGATACGATTGCTGACTACCGAGGGGGGCACCCCGGAATTATCGATGGCGGTGGGTGGATTCCACATGATGATCATAAACTGGTTGCCTGCCGGAATGACGTACGCCTGATCCAACGGGCAGTTGAGGATCTGCGGTGGGGTGACGTCCTCTGTATCAAATCAAATCAAATCAGCTGCATCAGATCAAATCACATCAAGCTAAATCAGATCAAATTATTAAATTTTTTTGCGTCGGGGTGATGAAAATTCAATATTGGGTTTTGCCTTTCACCAACATATTTTTGTTAACACTCAGTGTTGTCCCGAGTGATTGTGAGAAAAAAAATTACTTGGGTGGGACTCGAACCCACGACCTCCTGCTTACTAGTGCAGACGTCTTACCACTTAAACCACTGAGCTTGCCGGGGTAAAAAAAGAACACGGCAAGCTCAGTGGTCGAGTGGTAAGACATCTGCATTAGCAAGTAGTAGGTCGTGGGTTCGAGTCTCACAATCACTCGGGACAACACTGAGTATACAGTGTTAATAAAAACTATGTCGGTGAAGGGCAGAACCTAATATTGAACAATCGGCTCAAATCAAGCCAAATCAGGTTGAATCAAATCAAGCCAAATCAGATCAAATTAAATCAATACAAACAAATCAGATCTAGTCAAATCAGACAGAATCAGATCAAATCAAATCAAATGTAATCAGATCA
This sequence comes from Patiria pectinifera, assembly GCA_029964075.1. Classification (NCBI taxonomy): domain Eukaryota; kingdom Metazoa; phylum Echinodermata; class Asteroidea; order Valvatida; family Asterinidae; genus Patiria; species Patiria pectinifera. The sequence continues at coordinate 23,699,615 of CM057141.1, read as the reverse complement.
AATCAAAGGTAGAATCACAATCAACCAAGGTGACATCAAGGTGAAATCTGCACTTTAAAAATCAATTCTTCTCAGCCGAAATCACAGGATTAAACCAAGATAAGAGGCTGATAATAAAATCCGGTTGTCAAATACTGTCCGACCATTTACCGTATAAATTTCAGTGGTGGTTAGTCAAACTCTGTACTTCAAGAACGTTCTGAATCAGTGAAAAATGAATTGTGCTGCATGCTGTTCATTCTGTCCAAGCATTTCTTGTTTCAAGATCAAACAATCCAGGAATGCTCAATCAAGTCAAATCAGAACACATATTCTAATCAACCCAGGGCCAAATTTCATGGCGCTGCTAAGCATACGATTCTCCAGTAACAGAGCCTAAACCTATATTTCACAGAGACTGTAAGCAGAAAGTGAACAAAATGGTATGCTAATGAGGACAAAAAAAACCTGCTTAATTAGTATCAGGACAACAGAAATCTCCATGCGCCCGCAACTGTTAGCACATCCACGCCGTAAAAAAGTGCTTATTTAAGCTTAGCACATCTTTTCTGCTTAATATATCTGTTCAGTAGCCCCATGAAAAAAAATCCAACGAAGAATGTTGGTGAGGCATATACGTCTTCAGTACCCTGGACATACTCACCTTCTCGCTGTACGTTGATCTCAAAGGAGCAGATAGCCTCGTTACCAGTCTGGTCACTGAAGGTGTATGTCACTGTGGTCCTGCCCTCTGGGAAGGTTCCCCCCGGCTGGTGACTGCGGTCCAGGGACGGTGCGGCGCCGGAGTTGTCGGTAGCCGAGGGCTCCTGCCACGTGACCATGATGTCACTTTGCTGTGTCAGTGGGAGGGTGACGTTCATATCCGATGGGCAACCGGTGATGACGGGTCGTATGTCATCCACTGTGGGGTTTTAACAAATCACAGTCGAGATCAGGACAGTCACAAGTCATCACAAGTTGATCACAGAGTCAATCACAAGACAATCACAAGACAATCACAAGTCATTCGCAGGTTATTCCATCGGAAGGTAACTGCAAGTCATCACACATCATCGAAAGCCATGACAAGTCAAGACAAGTCATTCCAAAGTCATACCATCTCAAGTCAAATGACAAGCAACCTAAAGGAACTGAGGCGAATACATTCTTTGTCAGCGTTCATCCCCTGCTACTTGTGGCCTGACTTGCCACTTTACTTATGATTGACTTGTGACCATTAATCTGTGGTCTGGTTTTTTTTTTAAAGCTTTTATAATCTACATTTTCTTGTTAAATTAGTTCCCACAAAGATATAACCATTTATGTTACGCATGGTTAAATACAACAACCCAAATGGATTAACAAGAGTGACAGTTTAAAAGTTTGGGGGAAGTATCCCAAGTAGGTGAACAGAATTAGAACGAAGTTGAAAAACCCTTTAAGACAGGGTTATTTGATTTATATCATTTGATTTAAATCGTTGATTTATATCACTTGAAAATTCTTTTCTTTAAATCATTCAAAAAATCAAAAGTCATGTAAAAGTTTAACAATCACATGATACGCTCGTCAATAAGAGCTTTTAAAGTATTTTAACTCAATTTTAATACACTGATGTTATCATTCCCCCCAGTATGCTCTCATGAAAGTTGATATGTTCTGGTCTGCTACACTGTTACCAACCTCCCAATGAGTGTTGTATGCAAATGGTTGATTCATGCATGGATCCATGCAAGGCATGTTACATGTTCTTAAAGAGGATTTATCCCTAACTCCCTAGCAAAATTTACTAGGAACCATACCCATCCTGGCAAATTCCAACACCATATGGGAAACTGCACACACATATGTTTGACTTTGATTCTGGAGGTGTGCCCAACCCAATGTAAAAGACCGTCAGTTTAGGGGTACTGTACCCATCCTGACAGATTCCAACAAAACATGCCATTGGAGTTTGATGGCTTGGGGGAGGTTATGGTTAAAGAAGAAGTGTCCAGAGAGTACATCATTGATTACAATGTAGTTACATGTACAATCAGCAAAGTTTGTTGTTTGAACAGAAATAACGCTTGAACAGATGACACGGTTGTCTTCCTTTGTGAGTCTTTCATATGGGAAACTGCACACACATATTTCACTCATGTTCAGTGTTCCATAATTTCATAAATCCCTCGAATATAATGAAGCTAGTGAGAGTGGGAGGCGGTTAATTTCTCTCTTTCCTGTGGGGGAATGTTAACCGTCCTTTTTCACAATCCCCTGAACAAGTGTCAAACTAGGGAAAATTAATGTAAGCATCAAAACAAATGTCAAAGTATGAACTTGTTATTAGAATATTACACCAAGAAGAATGCAATAATGAAACACACAGTATAAACATGTCAAAATGCACAGAAACCTCATATGTGATGCGATCAAGCTAAATGAGTCGTTTGTCTACCCCGGTCAAACAAAAAAAATATAACAAATTTGAAAAGAGCACAATCTCAGCTTTACTGCTGTGAAAACCACATGCTGATACCATCTTTAGTTAAAAAAATTATGGTAGTCCGGAACGCCAAGAAATGTGATGAAGTGATGAAGTGGGCCCTTTTTTCCTTTGAATCTCCAAATGAAAACGACAACTTCCGACTGTTGTATTGATTGCATCACATATAGTTATTGTTGGCTAATAACAGGGAAACCAAGCCTCTAAATGCTGAAGATACAAGTACGTGAAATTGATCCTGTGTGAAGAAAGACTGATGGTTAACGATGCAGCAAAGAGATGTATCCAAGTTAATAAGGACGGACAAATTGATTAAATCATTACCCCCAAGGATAAAAAAAATTATTTATAATTAACAATGATTTGGAGGTAATTATTATATCAATATTATATTTGGGTTTATGCTAGGAATAAAGAGATCAGGGGCCAATTTCACGGCACTGCTAAGCACAAAAATTTACTCAGCATAACAAAGTCTGGCTTATAAAAGCAGGTTACCAGCCAAAACTCCACGAGATGTATATTGCTTGTGATTAGTATTCAGCTGTTGTTTGCTTAGCATGGAAATCACATGGAGTTTTGGCTGACAACCTGCTTTTATAAGCCAGCCTTTTTTTTGTGCTAAGCAATTTTTTATGCTGAGCAGGGCCGTGAAATTGGGCCCAGTTGCTCAAGGTGGCATGAAAACCCACATAGGGATTGGGGTCAACTCAGTAAGACAGACAGATCAGATGGTGATAATCAATTGCCTAAAATTAAATAATTAATGGCATTTAGGAAACACATTTAATAAGTTCAACATTTGAATGAGCAGAATCCCCCTCTAGTTGTTATTAAAAATCAACACATGTAATGCATATCAACTTTGGCGGTACAGCATAATGAAAACAATATTTCTGGGAGACCAAATAATGTTTAGAGTTAGTTATCGCTTTTTTTTCTTTGAAAGGTTTCTTCCGTAATTTGTTAGCCAGGGGAAACCTGTTAAATGAAAATTTTCAGAAGACACCGTTTTTCACAATTTCAGGTTAAATAAGTGAATAAGATTAAAACTGTATGTTTGCTGAAATAGGACTGCAGTACAAGAGCTGAGAGAAGATGGATTAGAATCCCGAAGGCCATGGAGTCTGGTGGGCTATGGTCATGACAACTACCTAGCAACACGTTGACAACAAAGGCGCATTCAGCCTGGTTCCCCGCATTGTCGGTGAACGTATAGACGACCCTGGTGGAGCCCGCCGGGAACATGATCCCCGGGCTATGGGTCTTGTTCACCGTGGGCTCTAGGCCGGAGTCGTCGATGGCGAAGGGCTCCCTCCAGGTGAAGAAGATGCCCAGGTCGATCTCAGACAGCAGTAACGTCATGGTGAAGTCGGAAGGACAGTTAAAGATCATTGGTGGCATGTCCACTGGACCCGCGTCACCAAGATAGGGAAAAAGCAATTATGTATAAAACTGGACATCATACCATGCAACACAATCTCTTTGATTTGCAATTGGTTCGCTAGATATTAGGGTTGAAGTGAAGTCTTCACAAGCATGTCACAAGTATGTCACATGTAAGTCACATGTCACTCACATGTCTCTCACATGTTACTCACATGTCACTCACATGTCAATCACAACAAACCATCCAATTTCAAGTCAAGAGTTATTTAAATACACTGTGACAGAGGCAATGATTTCTCGTGTCGCATCCCCTCTTTCTTGTGACATGGATTTGACGTGTGATTATGGTTGTGATGGACTTCACTACATCTCTACCAGATACACGTCGATAGGAAAGACATCCGTAAGTATTTAATTAAACACGAATTTTTCCTCGTTCACTACATCCTACTTTTTATATCAGAATACACATTAAATTTTACATCAAATTAGGGGTAGATATCCCCTCCACCTTTTGACCGGGGGGGGGGGGGCTATTAGATCATCCCCCCCCCTTTCATAGTGAGAAGCAAAAATGGAAGATTTTTAGGTATTTTTTTAATTTCCCAACAACCAAAATGTAATCAATTGCACACAAAAACGGAGGGAAAAGGTACAAAAGCTTTAAATGAGCCATTTCGATGAATGAATGATGCTATCCAACCTAGTTTACAGACTCTCTAAAGAGCGCCCCCTGTGGGCAGTGTTGGATCTCTTCATGAACCCTAGCCAGATTGCTGAAGACAGACTATGGAATTTGTCATTATAGTTGCATTCCCTGCGTTAAATTGCTAGCAATACAAAAATATATTTCAGTTTTTGAACGAGACATCGACTGAAAAACAATCGGCCCATGTTTAGTTATTGAATTATTACTTTGCAATTTTTGAATTATTGGCTGCCAGACAATAATTCCATTCTCACTGAGTAGGCTGGTTTCCGCCCTACAAACAGTATCAATAATAATAATAATAACAATAGTGAACATTTATACCGCGCCATATCTGTCAATATGACACTCCTGGCGCAAATTATGTCTATTATTAAAGAAAGGTAAATAAAGTTTATGAGAAATATGAGACCCATTATGTAGTACCTTATAAGGGTTTACAAGGTACTGCGGCGCATATTGCAGCCACTGCCAGACCAGGAGCCAGTCTGCTTGCAAAGTGTTACTGGGTTCTTTAATGTGCATCACACAACAACAAAGTGGATTGTGTGCCCAAAACAAAAACAAAAAAAGGGGGGAAAAGGTTTTTTTTTATGAAGAGTACGGGAAATGCAACTTTAAGCACCCGGCGATGGTTCAGAGGTGGCTTGGGGCCCTTGTGTTACACTCAAGGAATACAAGTGTGTCAACAATAAAATGTCGGGTGTAGCTTATTATACCGACCAACATGGTGGGGCAAGGTCCTTCTTGCTCTTATGTATTCAATTTGATATTTTGTCATGGCAAATCCAATTTGAAGGAGTAATGCGAGATACACAACATGTGAATGTGTAACCAACCTGGGGCGAGCTTGACAAAGAACACACAGAGAGCCTCGTTGCCGGCCGCATCGGTGAAGGTATAGACCACCATGGTCACGTTCTCGGTAAAGACGCTGCCCGGCTCGTGGGTCCTGGTGAAAGTGGGAATCTCCCCGGAGTTATCGGTGGCCGTGGGCTCATCCCAGGTGGCCACGTTGGTGCCGGGGGCTAGGTTGATGATGGAAGGACAGGTGGTGATTTCTGGTCGGATGTCGTCTGATGGAAAAAGTGATAAATGTAGAGTCATAGCGTTACTCTGAAAGTGTCTTTTAGGACAGTTTTGTGCACTGAAAGGGACCACCTTATGGGGAAGTTTGCTATTTTAAGGAAAATTTGGACCGAGCTGTCGGAACTTTTCATCGTCTCCAGGACATTTTGGTCCTTACAACTGTATCGTACAAATGCTGTGTGCTTCTACAATCTCAAAGACTGTGTGTCCCTTTGGTGTTAGGCCTATGCACTCAGTACAAACGTCCCCCTCAACGGTAACCGAGAAGAATATTACTACACATACACATGAAAACACATGAGTTTACTACACAATGGACAATTTTAGATTTGGCCACAGCAAGGGCGGATCCAGAACACAATTTGTGTCCAATAAAGTGGGTCCAATAAATTACTGCGAGGAGTACGGGGCCCGCTTAAGGGCCCTGAAAAAAATTTGGATTCTAGGTGCTCTGTGGTGTGATCTGAGGCACTTTTTGACCACTTTAACCAATTTTTTTTAAAGAAAAGATGGTGGTGTACGCAGTAACTGCCTTTATTGCGACGTCACTAAAAAAAAAAAAAAAAAAAAAATTTTTTTTGGGGTTTTTTGGCCCCCTCCCCCCCTGCCCCCTGGCTGTACATGTTCCCACCATCTCAAAGAGTATTTGTAACAAGCTATTGTTGTCATCTTTGAGGCGTTCTGGCAAAATGAGACAGAACTGGGCAGAGGGGTAAATGAGGGTTTGCACGGATTAGAAAAGAGAATAAAATTCTCTTTACAAAACTGTTTGCTGCACTTCAATCAGACATTCCATTGTCAAAATATGGTTGTTGAAAATTTGTATTGATCGACATGTCAATAAAGTAAAAAACTGAGAAAAAGGCCTTTAAAGTGTCGAGTTTTGTATCTGTGAAGATGAAAGGTGCCAATTGTTTTTTGGTTTTTTAAAACCCTTTATTCCACTTTTTAAACAATATTTCTTTAACCCTAACTCCCTACTGTCTTTTACTAAGTGCTTGACCAAGTCCGCCAAAATCCATCAATCACACTGCTTCCAATGCATGCTTTGCTTTAGGCCTGCAGGCCCAAGTCCATCATACTCCATCAATATTAAGTCCAACCAGGCCTGCAGGACCAAGTCCCCCAAAATCCACCAAAATGGGGGGATGGATTTTGATGGAGTTTGGGAGGTTAGGGTTAAACTATGTGTAGTAGACAAATCAAAGATTACAAATATCAATAAATTGGGAAATTGGACAAACATCACCCCCATTTGCTTGTTTGCATTTTTCTCCACTACGGCCTAAACCCAGTTCCGTCTCATTTTGCCAAAATGCCTCACATCTGATCAAAAGTCATGATCTTATTGGTCAATTCACACTGTTGGAGCAACAGGTAGGAAGGGTCCATTTTAATTCACTCCTTTCAGTGATTTCTGAAAGATAACAAACCTCGTAGACGAATCACAAGGAACACACAGTTGGCCTGGTTCCCCGAGGCGTCGGTGAACGTGTACGTCACCATGGTGGAGTCTTCAGTGAAGACTGCGCCCGGTTCGTGTGATCGGTCCATGCTGGGAACCAGACCGGAGTTATCGGTGGCCGTGGGCTCCGTCCAGCTGGCTGTGTCGGTGCCGACGGGGAGGCTGATGTTGGAGGGGCAGTTTAGTATAAACGGTGCCACGTCATCTATGGGTAAACCAAAAACGAAATGTACAGGAAGTTGACTTATGATGGCATGATCAATATGTCTGCTGCTATGTCAGATTCAATCGTACAAGTAGCCCCAACAAGCTCGGTTGTCTGGTGGTGAAAAATCTGCACTTGTAAGCAGGAGGTCGTGGGTTCAAGTCCCATCCAAGTAAGGTTGGGAGTTTTTTGGTTCTCACAAGCTTCTGTGAATGCTACAGCACAGTGCTTGTAAAATTATGCTGGTGAAGGGCAAAAGACAATATTGAAAATTTACCATAAGGTAGATTTTGTTTGGTTTTACGTGAACCACTGATTGTGAACAATCTAATTCTTACAAATCAGTGCGTGATTTTGCTGAGAAAAAAATTACCGTGTATGATGTCTACATTATGTAAATTATTATTTATTTTTTCACTTTTGAGGAAATTTTACCCAGCTTTTAACCCTCCCTCTCTCAGTGACAATCTGGAGAGAGTTACCCTTTACATGTATGTCAAAATATATCAGGGGACAGGCTTTAACAGTTCTGTAAACTGGCCTCAAATTGGTACAATTGACAGGCTGTGGTAGGTATGTTAACTGAGGGTACCATGCCTTGACTGACATTGATAGATGTGGTGGGTCAGCGCTGGTGAGTGCCTGTCAATGATGGATTCAGCTCAGTAACAATGAAGACACAAAAGGTTCACTCGTGCATTCCAGCCAAACAAAGGCATCGCCCTTTAAGATGGCTGCTACACAAGCTGTAGCAGTATTAATGGTCACCCTCATCTATCAAACCACTTCAACAGGCTTTAACAGTTATACGGTTTAATCCATAGGGGTTCTGGTAGTTGGTGACCAGCCTGAACAAAAGCTATGGGAGAGGAAGTGGATGAATTTGTAGGTTTGTGATCGGTAGGAAGGTTAAAGTTGTCACAATTGCTGATCAAATGTTCGCTTTGAAGACATTTCTTGAGTCTATGTCAATAGCCATATTATTTATTATTATTTGTTATTATCATTAACCATTATAAGATGGAATTTTGCGTCGGGGTGATATAAATTAAATTAGGTTTTGCCCTTCACCGAAGTTTAAACACTGTATACTCAGTGTGTTACCTCCCGAGTGAAAGAAACAACAGTCACTTTCGGGGGACCCAACCCCTCCTGCTTTGCTTTCTAGTGCAGATGTCTCACTCCCAAGAGCTACGGAGGATCGGTTGGCTGGTTCAAATCTGATGTACATAGCAGCGGGTATACAGTGTTTAAACGTCGGTGAAGGGCAAAACCTAATTTAAATCATTAACCATGCACTCACCAGCAACTACAGTAACCACAAACGAGCAGTTTGCCTGGTTCCCTGCCGCATCGGTAAATGTGTACGCCACTGTGGTGTTTCCGTCACTGAATTCGGTGCCAGGCTCGTGTGTTTTGGTGACGCTTGGAGGCTCTCCTGAGTTATCAGTGGCCGTGGGCTCTGTCCAGCTAGCCAAGGTGGAGGCGAACGGCAGCAAGATGTTACCTGGGCAGTTACTGATGACCGGTGCTGTCTTATCTTTGGTGATAAAAATAGGAAAAGTCCAGCTACAGGGTGAGTAAAAAAAACAACGAAACTCTAATGTCGGGACCATTTTTGAAGTGAAGTTCTGCATGTAGCACTTTCAAAATCTAGGATATGAAAGCCCAATTCATAAGCTTTCGTTTAGTACAAGAATCATTCAAATCACTCATGCACTTTTCAAGTTACGGAGTTTTAAACACAGCCGCCGTTTTAAGGTTCTGTCCACGGATCACAAAAAAGTTCAGTGTTCTCTCAGCAACACGAAAACAAATCACAGAATGTGTGTGAATTGTTTTCGTTTTGCTGAAAGAACGCACACCTTTTGTGTGATCCGTGGACAGAACTTTAAAACGGTGGTTGCGTTTAAAACTCCGCAACTTGAAAAGGACATGAGTGATTTGAATGATTCTTGTACTAAAAGAAAGCTTATGAATTGGGCTTCTGTATCCTAGATTTTGAAAGTACTACATGGAGAACTTCACTAAAACAATAGTCCCGACATTTGGTTTTCGTTTTATTTTACTCACCCCCTGTAGGCAAACTGGTCCCAGGGCAAACACACAATTATGTTCAATTGATTCATAATGGCTATGCACTAGAAGTCTTTTCATGCATCTGGTCAACACAATGGGCTAAGTTTAGTCGGGGTAACCCTATACAATAGAACTGCCCAGCTAACTTAGCAAGCCAACAAGGCTAGTTGAGAAGACTTGTTGAGAAGACTTTTCATAAACAATGATCAAATCAAGAAACTGGGGATTTACCAAATGTGACGGTGACGAGAAAAGCGCATACAGCCTGGTTCCCTGCACCATCAGTGAACGTGTATGTCACATTGGTATTTCCCTCTAGGAAACTGGCGCCCGGCGCGTGGGATTTCAGGACTGAAGGGGGAGATCCTGAGTCATCGGTAGCCGTCGGTTCCGTCCAATTGGCTATCGTCGCACCCAGTGGTAAGGTGATGTTGTCAGGACAACCGCTAACAACAGGTGGGGTTACATCTTCAAAAAATACAGGAAAAATTACAAGGTTGACTACAGACTCTGAACAATTATATGATCACTTAATAAATCAGTTTGAATCAGAATGCTGTTAAGCTAATCAGAATAAGGACCAAGTATTTGTTGCAAACTTCTGGGAAAAAGAAACTTCATATCATTGTAAGTTATTGTCAGAGATGGCACTGTCCTATGGGAAAAAAATAGGAAAATGGGCCGAACAAACACCCGTGTCCGAAATCTGGGCCACGCTGCAGTTACACATGTGCATGTACGTGTATATAGATACAATACACTTCATGCCCAATTTCCGGATATCGCCTCCCGTTATATTTTTGATCCAAACAAAATTTTACGATGAGAAAAATCTTCAGTGTTTTCATAAAATTAAAAAGCCTGAATTACGGTTAGAGTAACAGACTCATCAACAAAGAAGTTCACTTCTTACTTGAGAAAGTCAAGGAAAAAGTCTGAAAGACAAGTGCACCATTCATGACACCATTCAACAAGTCCATGATTCAACCATACAACTCCACTACTAACGTACGTGGGGGGGGGGGGAATCATGTATTATCGTCTTTTTCTTCCAACAACCGCCAGTGAAATGTATCACTTATGCTCTCGTCGCCATCCTCAAGATCATCATCGTGATATTTAAAGCATTGCATCTTGTACGACTAAATCTGAAACCTCAGAAAATCACGCAACATGTGGATTTTACTGCAGTCAAACTCCATGTGCAACGGCCTTGAAGCTCTGTACGTAGCTAGTCATGTCATATGTTAATGGCTTATCTTATTTCCAGCCGTAAACTATCTACCACACAATATGTGCACTGACGACTGGTAGAACAGATTAAAATTGCACTTGCAATTTAGATGTTACAGTGCGGTTTTCATCAAATTTGTTGAAAGTTAATTTTACAAATTGGATTTTGCGGGAAAAAGATCATATAACAAAAAAAACACAAAAAAAAACAAAAAAACAAAAATCGAAATTTTGGAAATAGATTTGAAAAAGTCTTTTTACCGATTAAAATCGGAAAAATTTCATCTCTGACGAAACGGACTATGCACTGACCTTTGGGACCAGCAAGATATTTTGCTGATAATGTTCAAGTCTACCACAAATTAGTTTTAATTTGAAACTAGCCATCAACATCAGATGAGATAAAAAATGAAAGAAAGCAAGGAAAAATCAACAGAGGGCAAAAGCATTACAGACAAAATTTATTTAGGAAGCTGGAGATGACTAGGAGAAGAAGAGAAGAGTTTTCATATAGAGTGATCGAATTAGGAAACTGTGGATTTACCAAATGTGACGGTGACGAGAAATGCGCATACAGCCTGGTTCCCTGCACCATCAGTGAATGTGTATGTCACATTGGTATTTCCCTCTAGGAAACTGGCGCCCGGTTCGTGGGATTTCAGGACTGAGGGGGGAGAGCCCGAGTCATCGGTAGCCGTCGGTTCCGTCCAATTGGCTATCGTCGCACCCAGTGGCAAGGTGATGTCGTCAGGACAACCGCTAACAACCGGTGGGGTTAAATCTTCAAAAAATAAAGGAAAAATTACAAGGTCAAATGGAGACATGGAATAATTTTTAAGATATGCCACTAGCCATATGACAAGGTGTGAATCACTCCGAGTCAGAATGCTGATAGCTTAAGATATTAAACTAGGAACCGAACTAGAATAAGGAACCAGTGTTCGTTGCAAAGTTCCGGGGAAAAAACTTTATACTATCGTAATTTATTACTTAAACACACTGCAAAAAGGAACAATAGACAAAGAAAAGGTCGTACCAAACAGTCGTGTGACAGTGAAGACACACTTAGCCATATTGCCCGCTGCATCAGTGAATGTGTAGCTGACATTAGTTGATTCATCAGCAAACACAGCTCCAGGTTCATGGGATTTGTTGACCGCTGGAACTAAGCCAGAGTTATCTACGGCCGTAGGCTCTGTCCAGTTGGCTACATTCTGACCGGCGGGCAGTGTGATGTCGGACGGACAGCCGGTGACCATTGGGGGCATAGTATCTGGTGCGTCTGCAAGTCATCAAATTTAAAGAAACATAAATTCAACAAATTATTAGTGCCCTGGGAAAACATTCATGTTGAGCATTTCAATTTATATCACGTACTGGATCTGACATTTTGGGATCTGTAGTTAAATGTGATTGTTGCAGTTTAATACACAGGACTTGTCCAAACTAATTCTTTTATGTTTAATCCCTTATAAACTAAGGATTAGTTGCCAAAACGTACCTCCAAAACCTTCAGATTTTACTGATACTGAGAGTCAGCTTAAGCACAATCAAATTTAGAATTTGACTTCCAGAAACAAAAAATTCAGAAAAAATTTAAAGACACTTTAATACATCAAACCATTTTATAGTCTGACCCCAAAAAAAAAACAACGAAAAAATGGACAAGACAAATCAACCTGACAATGAGTCGATGAGAAACATGCATTATCCTGTATTTTAATGTGGCTGCTTTTTAGGACAATTCCTAGGTTGGTGTTTAGGGAACTAACGTGACTCTCAAACTGTGTAGGAGTGTGACGGTTTCAAACTTTGCTTTCATTACCAAAATCTCACAGAAAAAAAGTCTAAATCTAAAGAGGCAAAATTTGATCCTAAAAAGCTAACTGTGCAGTTTAACAAAAAAGAGAGACAAGTGTAACAGGAAAAAAAACTGACCCAAAACTGTGAGTGTAACACTGACTGGCTGACTGACGATCTCATTGGCAGTGCCATAGGCCACTGCAGTAGACACTGACACCGTGTAGTTGGTGTTAGGTGTCAGGTTGGGCAAAACTATGGAGTTCTGCACTTTGGGGGTGGTGAATTGTCTAGTTTCGTTGGAGCCCTGCACGACCACCAAGTACACGTCAAAAGTGGAGTTGGGGGGAGTCCAGGTGAGGAAGGCCAACGAGGAGGTAACGTCAGTGATACTGATGGAGCCGGGTGGATCCAGAACTGAAATGAAATGTAACATTGAACGACGGTTATTTCTTAGCAACTTCAACCCTTTCGTGACTTTCTTCTGTTCGCCGTTACTGGGACGTTTTCATTCCTTAGTGTCCATGGCATGGATTATAAATAATGGACACTTTCAGCTTACATTTTTTCCAACATTTTCAAGATTCCTCTTTCAAAAAATGTTAGCAATTGCTAAGGCCTACCAAGTATTCGCGTGACAGTGAAGACACACTTGGCCATATTGCCCGCTGCATCAGTGAATGTGTAGCTGACATTAGTTGCTTCATCAGCAAACACAGCTCCAGGTTCATGAGATTTGTTGACCGCTGGAACTAAGCCAGAGTTATCTACGGCCGTAGGCTCTGTCCAGTTGGCTACATTCTGACCGGCGGGCAGTGTGATGTCGGATGGACAGCCAGTGACCACTGGGGGCATGGTGTCTGGTGCGTCTGTAAGTCATCAAATTCAACGAATCATTAGTGTCGTAGGAAAACCTTCACTTCACAGTCAGCATTTCATTTTATACCAGGAACTGAATCTGAAGTTTTGGGATATTTAGTTATAATGGACTGTTGTGGCTTAACACTGAAGACTTGCCCGAACATTTCATGTTAAATCCCTTACAAGGTTTACTTGCCAAATCAGACTTTAAATATATCTCCTTTAGATATTGCCCATACTGTAAGTCAACTTAAACACAATCAAATCTAGAATTCAACTTCCAAAACAATAATTTACACAATTTTTTTTTAAAGTAACATCAAACCATTTTATACTCCAAACAAAGCAAACACGAGGGAAAAAAATACAGGATAAATCGACCTAAAAATGATTCCACGAGAAAGGTATATGACATCTATGAGAAGTTGCAGAAATTGTTTTTGCACAAAGGGCCTGTGAAGTCATTTTAGTGTGGAACTGATCAATTGGAGGTTTTGAGATTTTTTGAATCAGTAACTTTAAGTTTACAACCCCAAAAAATATCAGTATAATCAGCAGAAGGTGTTTTTTTTGGTTGATTTTGTGAAAAAAATGTATAGAAAAAGGGTTTTATCACTCAATCCTTCTCCCTGTGGTGACAGGGTCACAGTACCTATGAAGATCACATATTGTTTTAAAGTTGAAAACCAAAACTTAGAATTTGGAAATGCCAAAGCTCAAAAATCAAAATTTGTCAACATTGTCTGTGTTGCATGGGAGCAGGTCACATATTATTCCTAATTTTTTTTCTGGCTGTTTTATGATGACAATTCCTCGATTAGTGTTTAAGGGAACTAACGTGTATCGTTTCGGTTTGCGGTAACACCATGTGGTAATAACTACTGCTTAGAAGATATTTAGTTCTGAAAAGCACTTGTCCTGCTTATTATCAACTTTCGCTAAGTAGTTTTTGTTCTGATAAGAACAGTCCTGCTTTAAGTTCTAAAAGAACTTGTCTTTGGTCTCACCGTTTCGACTAGCCTGCTCTAGTCATCTTCAGGAGACTTAGGAACTAACGTGACTCTCAAACTGTGTAGGAGTGTCATGGTTTCAAACGCTCCTTCTATGACCAGTACTTCAAAGAACAACTTGCAACCAATTCACAAAGTCTACCCTTGACCACATTCCAGCAAACTTGTCCTCCATTTAAAAAAAAATACATGCAACAATTCAACTAACCCAAGGTTGTGAGTGTTACAACGACTGGCTCGCTGAGGATCTCAATGACAGCGCCATGGGCCACTGCAGTAGACACTGACACTGTGTAGTTGGTGTTAGATGTCAAGTTGGGCAAGAGTATGAAGTCCTGCACTTTGGGGAAGATGAACCGTGTAGTTTCGTTGGAGCCCTGCACGACCACCAAGTACACGTCAAAAGTGGAGTTGGGGGGAGTCCAGGTGACGAATGCCATAGAGGAGGTAACATCAGTGATACTGATGGAGCTGGGTGGATCCAGAACTGAAATGAAATGTAACGTTGAACAACAATTATATCTTAGCAACTTAAACCCTTTCTCTTACACATTAATTCACTTTCTGCAGTGCCTTTTTTTGCCGTTACTGGGACGTTTCCATTCCTTAGTGTCCATGGCATTGATTATAAATAATGGACATTTTCAGCTTACATTTTTTCAAACATTTTCAAGATTCCTCTTTCAAAAAACGTTAGCAATTGCTAAGGCCTACCAAGTATCCGCGTGACAGTGAAGACACACTTGGCCACATTGCCCGCTGCATCAGTGAATGTGTAGCTGACATTAGTTGATTCATCAGCAAACACAGCTCCAGGTTCATGGGATTTGTTGACCGCTGGAACTAAGCCAGAGTTATCTACGGCCGTAGGCTCTGTCCAGTTGGCTACGTTCTGACCGGCGGGCAGTGTGATGTCGGACGGACAGCCAGATATCACCGGGCGTGTCATGTCCAGGGAAACTAAGGGGAAAAACATGACAAGGAATTGTGATGTGTAATCAATATCTTGGGTACTGTTTGAAAATGTTAAGTCTCTTTTACATGCAGGGATGCTAGTGGAAATTTTGCTCCACGGCCGGTAAAGATTTGACTGATCGCAATACAACATACATACATGTACGCACATCGCAATTGACCTATCGCGGCAGAAACGCGTTAGAATCAAGTCAACGCAGCTTGTGAAATATTGTCCAATTACATGATATACAAATGGACGCGGAACACGCAAAATCTGAGACAAACAGAACTTAGTGTACAAAAACTCCATCTAGAGTTGTCTTTTGGGGCGTGGCTAACTCGCAAACGGCAATAGGTCAATACTACTCACATTAGGTATGTTGACAATGAATGGACAATACATACATTTGTGTAATGCGCTAGCATGGTCATCTTGATGGAGCAGCACATTCACAATGATACCAGACTCACACACCAGACTGTACACTTGGCTTTTAAACTATCGTTTGCCGTATAAAAATATGATTGTGGTGAGTCTACGCAGAAAACTCACGTTAGATCGAGCGCACTCTGTACAAATCTAGCACGCTGACAACATGTAGCGTGTAACCAACATTTTGAAGAACTGTTCGCTCTCCATGTAATCAAAGATAAGAAAAAGAAGTATTTAAACATTGCAGGATTATCTTACCTGTGGTGAAATCCAAGCTGACAGGTTCACTGACCACCTCATTACCCGTGCCATAAGCAACAGCAGTGGACACCGACACCGTGTAGTTGGTACCCGGCATGAGGCCAAGTAATTTGATAGTGCTTTCCGTTGCAGGGATGTTAACATCAATGGCTAGCGCTTGACTTTGTGCATGGACAATGTAGAGGTCAAAGTTGACGTTAGGTGGAGCCAAGGAAAGTAAGGCATAGGTGGTTGTGACATTGATGAGGCTGACAGACATCGGTGGCTCCAAAACTGAAACGCAAAAAACACAGATATTTTCAGAACAAATTCAGAGAAAGCAAGTTACATTTTGTGACCAAAATATTATTACAAGTGAGTATATTGTAAAGTTTTGTTATTCCCATAGCTTCAGTTTTTAGAAATGACATACACAAATCACTTGAATGTCTATAACTTTGCATGCAGATCTAAGGATTAATTATGCAACGAAAACAGCTCTTGACCTCAAGATTGTGACCAATGGGCTCCCTGTGCCAACAAGAGAGGGCGCTTTTTTAACCACTTTTGAGAGCACCGTGGATGGAACACTCTGCTTAGCAGACTGGTTTGCGCGCATATAGTGCGAAGTACGCAAGACTTGCTTTATTCTGAATGTGCACAAAGCCATAGCGTCTTCACATTAGCATCTGGCATCACAATCAGTGCGTTTGAATATCCTCCCAGTGGTCTCCCCCAACTCTCCCTTTCTTACCGTTGAGGGGGTACTTGTGCACGGAGCCCATAAGCATGCATCTTTAATCAGCGCATTTGGTAGGCAGATGACATGATGGAGAAAAACATGGCTTATCTTGAGTAGGGCTGGTGTTTGCTAATGTTGATAATTATTGACCAAATTGTACACTGTTTTTCAAACATTTTCACTGTATTCAACGTTTCAACTGTATTCACTGTTTCAACGTCGTAATCTGTGGGTCTTCTGTGCTTTTGTCAGTGCTAAAATGGATGAGTTTAGAGAGCTGTAAGAAAATATCCTACTCATGTCAAAATCATCCAGACGAAAAGACTTTGCCAAGTTCAAAATTACTTGACATCCACACAGGATGCAACTTCACACTTCATCGATTTTGCTTTTGCTACTTAAGTGTTTACTTTCTAAGAGATTAGGCACTCTCCTGAAAACGGTCAGAGCATACTGACCGGAACGTCGAGTTTATACCTCTGGTTCTTTTCAGAACCATTCTCTTAGTTTGAGAAATTATTCGCACACGGTGTTTCCGCAAACCTTTCATTCATTAGTATCTCCACCATGCAAAGCCTCAAATCTTACTTGAGTCCAAAATATTTTCTGCTGCAAAAAGGGCTGACTGGCAGTTATCAACTGAAAAATGGACATGGCGTGGTTTCCTCAGCAAGATAGAATCAAAATACAATAAACAACTTAAACACAAACACTCACCTAATATTCGCTTGACAGTGAAGACACACTTGGCTGTATTGCCCGCTGCATCAGTGAATGTGTAGCTGACATTAGTTGATTCATCAGCAAACACAGCTCCAGGTTCATGGGATTTGTTGACCGCTGGAACTAAGCCAGAGTTATCTACGGCCGTAGGCTCTGTCCAGTTGGCTACATTCTGACCGGCGGGCAGTGTGATGTCGGACGGGCAGCCAGATATCACAGGGGGTGTCATGTCCAGGGAAACTTAAAAAAATTGTACAACCAAGGCATTACGTGGACTGGTTTTGTGTTGGCATTTTAGCATCATACAAGTTTGTCAAATTAAAAACAAAATATAGCTTCTGCAATGTCATACTTTTTATTGCAACAGAAAAAGACCGTCAAGTTTGTTTTGTTGTCCTTCGCATAAGAATTCCTTTAAATAAGTTGTTTTGTCATACTTTGGAAACTGCTCATTTGTTATCAAACGATGGAAAAACTACTGAGATTTGTACGAGTCGATTCACCTAACTTTAGAATTCATTGAAAAGTTCAGCTCTTCAAAATCACAATTTTGAATGTTGAAATTCTTTCTTTCTACTGAAATCCGTAAAAAAAGTTTCAACCACAACAATCGTAATTCTGTCCCAGTCATGAGTATTATGAAAATTCTATTAAACGAATCAGAACAGCTATTCCCTTGAAGATTCATGCATGTCTACAGGAGGGGCCATTTAGCCAATTCATTGGAAGTCAGGGTTGTCCTATATGACAGCACTGCCCGACTCACAAGTGACAGTCAGAGAGACAGTGGGTAAGTCGGTCAATCAGTGAGATAAGTAAAAATAGGAACCTAGGCTAGCCCTCTGGGACCAGCAAAAATAAACATCTATCAACATATATTGACTTGTTGTTAAAAATACCTGTTGTGAAATCCAAGCTGACAGGGTCACTGACCACCTCATTACCCGTGCCATAAGCAACAGCAGTGGACACCGACACCGTGTAGTTGGTACCCGGCATGAGGCCAAGTAATTTTATAGTGCTTTCCGTTGCAGGGATGTTAACATCAATGGCTAACGCTTGACTTTGTGCATGGATGATATAGAGGTCAAAGTTGACGTTAGGTGGAGCCAAGGAAAGTAAGGCATAGGTGGTTGTGACATTGATGAGGCTGACAGACATCGGTGGCTCCAAAACTGAAACGCAAAAAACACAGATATTTTTAGAACAAATTCAGAGAAAGCAAGTTACATTTTGTGACCAAAATATTATTACAAGTGGATTGGATTATATTGTGAAGTTTTGTTATTCCAATAGCTTCAGTTTATAGAAAAGGCATTCACAATCCTTTTAAATGTACATAACTTCGTATGCTTATCCGAGGATTCATTATGCACAAAAACATCTCTTGACCTCTAGATTGTGACCAAACGGCTCCCTTGGCCAACAAGAGAGGTCGCTTTGTTTTACCACTTTCGAGAGCCGGTGGACGGAACACTCTGTGTGCGCGAAGTACGCAAGGCTTGTTTAATTCTGAATGTACACGAAGCTATAGTGTCTTCATGTTAGCTTCTGGCATCACCAGTAGTGTGTTCAAATGTCTCTCCCAGTGGTCTCCCCCAACTCTCCCTTTCTCACCCTTGAGGGGGTACTTGTGCACGGGGGGCACTTGTGCACGGAGCCCATAAGCATGCATCTTTAATCAACGCATTTGGTAGGCAGATGACATGATGGAGGAAAACATGGCTTATCTTGAGTAGGGCTGGTGTTTGCTAATTTTGATAATTATTGACCAAATTTTACACTGTTTTTCAAACATTTTCACTGTATTCAACGTTTCAACTGTATTCACTGTTTCAACGTCGTAATCTGTGGGTCTTCTGTGCTTTTGTCAGTGCAAAAATGGATGAGTTTAGAGAGCTGTAAGAAAATATCCTACTCATGTCAAAATCGTCCAGACGAAAAGACTTTGCCAAGTTCAAAATTACTTGGCATTCACACAGGATGCAACTTCACACTTCATCGATTTCGCTTTTGCTACTTAAGTGTTTACTTTCTTAGAGTTTAGGCACTCTCCTGAAGACAGTCAGAACATACTGCCTGGAACGTCGAGTTTATACCTCTGGTTCTTTTCAGAACATTCTCTTAGTTGAGAAATTATTTCCACATGGTGTTTCCGCAAACCTTTCATTCATTAGTATCTCCACCATGCAAAGCCTCAAATCTTACTTAAGTCCAAAATATTTTCTGCTGCAAAAAGGGCTGACTGGCAGTTATCAACTGAAAAATGGACTTGGCGTGGTTTCATCAGCAAGATAGAATCAAAATACAATAAACAACTTAAACACAAATACTCACCTAATATTCGCTTAACAGTGAAGACACACTTGGCCATATTGCCCGCTGCATCAGTGAATGTGTAGCTGACATTAGTTGATTCATCTGCAAACACAGCTCCAGGTTCATGGGATTTGTTGACCGCTGGAACTAAGCCAGAGTTATCTACGGCCGTAGGCTCTGTCCAGTTGGCTACATTCTGACCGGCGGGCAGTGTGATGTCGGACGGACAGCCAGATATCACAGGGCGTGTCATGTCCAGGGAAACTTTTTTAAAAAGTGTAAAACCAAGGCATTACGTGGACTGGTATTGTGTTGGAATTTTAGCATCATACATGTTTGTCAAATTAAAAACAAAATATAGCCTCTGCAATGTCATACTTTTTATTGCAACAGAAAAAGACCGTCAAGTTTGTTTTGTCGTCCTTTGCATAAGAATTCCTTTAAATAAGTTGTTTGGTCATACCTTGGACTGCTCTTTTGTTGTCAATTGAGGAAAATCTACTGAAATTTGTACAAGTTGATTCACCGAACTTAAAATTTCATTGAAAGACTGAGCTCTTAAAAACACAGTTTTGAATATTGAAATCCTTTCTTTCTACTGAAATCAACAAAAAAACCTTTCAACCACAACGATCGTAATTCTGTCCCAGTCAAGAAGTATTTGAAAATTCTATTCAATTGATTAGACGGCTACTCCCTTGAAGTAATTTTTATGCATGTCTACAGGAGGGGCCATTTAACCCATTCATTGGAAGTCAGGGTTGTCCTATATGATAGCACTCCCCGACTCACAAGTGACAGTCAGAGAGACAGTGGGTAAGTCGGTCAATCAGTGAGATAGGTAAAAATAGAAACTAGCCTGGCCTCTGGGACCAGCAAAAATAAACATCTATCAACATATATTGACTTGTTAAAAATACCTGTTGTGAAGTCCAAGCTTACAGGTTCACTGACCACCTCATTACCCGTGCCATAAGCAACAGCAGTGGACACCGACACCGTGTAGTTGGTACCCGGCATGAGGCCAAGTAATTGTATAGTGCTTTCCGTTGCAGGGATGTTAACATCAATGGTTAACGCTTGACTTTGTGCATGGACGATATAGAGGTCAAAGTTGACGTTTGGAGGAACCAAGGAAAGTAAGGCATAGGTGGTTGTGATATTGATGAGGCTGACAGACATCGGTGGCTCCAAAACTGAAACAAAAAGGCAAGACATAAAAAATCTTAGAAAAAGATTGAAAGCAAAACTAGGGACTGTAAGAAAATTTTATGTTCCTTTAATCATTTAAATTTGTTGGTCTATAGACCATTCTGAGCACGATATAAATGTACATTCACAGTGGCCCCCATCAATGGTGGAAGCATTGTGCTAGCTATTGTACAAAAAACTCCCCAGTGATGCATTATCTGAACAATAGCTAGCACAATGCATTAGCCATTGAAGGGGGCCTTCATGAGTGTACGATAGGGTGCTTGGATTGGTCTAGATTGGCAATCCATTGGAGTGTCTACAAACATGCATGGAGATCCGATGAGTAGTTATGCATGACGGCACCTGTTGACGTCAATTACTGTGACCAATCAACAGGTGTCTACAATTGGTGTCCGAGGTAGGCCGATCATGTATTTGAGTAAGGCATTTCAAAACCAGGTTTGTTATTTTTTTTATTTTTTCCTTGCAGAATTCAAACTCTTCACCTTCTTAGCAACAAAATTTGACACGGTCTTCTATGCCCAAATCAGCTAAAAAAAAATTGAAGTTGCTTTTTGAATTGATGAAAATATTATCATCAGTATTGACAAAAATATATTGGTCAGCTGACAGCTATGGACCAATCAACAGTCAAGTGTCATTGTCAACAAGACCACATCCACTTGATTACAAAGGCTCTCGATAGCTAGTGTGCAAGGATTGTGTTAAATAAGCATCCACATATATCAGGCATTTGTAAAGCAAAGGCTCAAGCAATTGTCTGATATTCAGACGATGCAATTTACAATAATTGGGGAAATACTCACCTAATATTCGCTTGACAGTGAAGACACACTTGGCCATATTGCCCGCTGCATCACTGAATGTGTAGCTGACATTAGTTGATTCATCAGCAAACACAGCTCCAGGTTCATGGGATTTGATGACCGCTGGAACTAAGCCAGAGTTATCTACGGCCGTAGGCTCTGTCCAGTTGGCTACATTCTGACCGGCGGGCAGTGTGATGTCGGACGGGCAGCCAGATATCACCGGCAGCGTCATGTCAACGGCAACTGGTTAAATGATAAGAACACGTTTGTGTTGTCAAGTGGTTTTAGTCCTGCTCAGAAACTTACGCTGTTTCAAATCACAAGTCAATTTCCACACTTCTTACCTGTTTTGAAAGACGTCAAGATTGCTTCGCTGATCACCTGCGAGTCTACGTCGCGGCCCACCACCGTGGATATTTTGACCGTGTAGTTGGTGCCGGGTGTCAACCCAAACAGGGCCAGGGAGGTTTCGGAAGGGTCCAGGGTTGCTGTGTCTGTGGACGAGGGGCCGAGGACGGTCACTAGGAACGAGTCAAAGGTCGTACTAGGTCCCGTCCAGGTCACCAGGGCAGATATTGGTGTCACGTCGGCAACGTTGATGGAGTCCGGCGGTATGGGCATGGCTGTAAGAAGAAGCACAAGACCATGTTAACAGCATCCATACAAACTGACTTCCAGACAGGATTCACGAGAATCATGATGAGAAATTTACGAAGTAAAGTTTGAGCTCTTGAAGTCCAACTTGGTGAACAAGCACCCCTCAATGGTTATAAAGAGAGAGTAGGGGGGACGCTGGAATGGACATGGAAAGCATTACCGTCAGCGGTTGATGCTCATGATACTAAAGGTCTGTGCTCACTCAGTAAATACAATCAGTGGTGCAAACTTTGCACATTACGTGTGCTCACCACTACGCGCACACTTGCAGTGTGTCCCCACTGGCACTTTCAAAAGTGGTAAAAAAGTCCCATCCATGGAGTCCATACTCTTAACTGTGCAGAATTAAAACTGGTTCACACTTGATATAAGAGTGAACATGAATACAAACTTAATAAGTTGCAAATAGCACACCTGCCACAATTTCCCAAACGCTGAAATTAAAACGCAAAAAATAACCAGCGTTTAGGGGACAAATTTTAACATAAGGCTATGCCTTTCACCAATGAACTTTTTATAAGCACCGTAAATAATAATAATAATAATAATAATAATGTAAATTTCTATAGCACCGAATCCATTAAAAAAACTCCATGGTGCTTTACAATCAAACTATTTATATAAATAAAAGGAATATATTTTAAATTTAAAATGTGATTATTTAAATCTCAAAATTGGTTAACATAGCACTATAGTAACTAAAAAGTCTGAACCACAAGTAGACACCCCGGACAGAGCAGAAAACAACCCCCTCCCCACAAGCTTGACCAAATCAAACAAATTATACAAGTAAAAAAGGACTTTGTATACAAGGTACTGTCTGACAGGCTGTCAAAAAAACTCTAGTACTATCACCTGAGTATTATATTGGATTGTGAAATTACGTCGGTGAAGGGCAAAACCCCATGTCAAAATGTATGCAAAATGCCACCAGACAAGATAGTTATGGACATCGTGAAATACCTTGCATTACCACCATGACAGTCACCATGAATGAGCACTGGGCCTCATATCCCTTGCTGTCTTGGAATACGTAAGTCACGTTGGTCGTTCCTTGACCAAAGCTGGACCCCGGCCGGTGAGTGCGATGGTGGACGGGCACCGCCTCGCTGCCGCTCACCGCGGTGGGTTCTATCCAGAAGCCATAGGCCACACCGCTAGGGTGGGTGACGTTCAATGTCACGTCTGATGGGCAATTCTTGATCACAGGGACAGGATCTGAAACAACCCAAAATAATTTTGAATTTTGTTGTTCAGGATTACTTTAGCAAACCTTGCCTGCGACAGCAAAGGCTGATTTTAATGCTGGCTTTCAAGTAATCTCTATTTTTAATGTGACTTGTTGTGAGAAATAAAATTAGAAATACAGATTTTTCTGTTTCCTGAGATATTACATGTTGCCTGCATATTTACCTGTTGAAAATTCAAAGCTGACTGGTTCACTAACAACTTCATTATCCATGCCAAAAGCCACTGCAGTAGAAATCGACATTGTGTAGTTGGTGCCCGGCATAAGATTGGGCAACGGTAGAATGCCTTCCGTCGCAGGGAAGGTGACCTCGACAGTCAGGTCTTTGCCTCGGACGGTCGCAACATAGGTGTCGAAGGTGACATTTGGAGGTACGAGGGAAAACATTGCAAAGGTGGACGTGAGGTTGACAAGGCTGATGGATGCCAGTGGTTCCAGAACTGCAATTATAGACAAAGCAAATGTGTTTAATCGAAAAACGACAAACAAAAATGTTGACAAAACTTAAGGATCGGTACTGAACATTTTGCAAAAGTATTCTATTGGACATGGCGTCTTTAGTAAGAAAATGTTTTTTAGAATTGAATAACAATTTGACAATACTCACCCAATATTCGCTTGACAGTGAATACACACTTGGCCATATTGCCCGCTGCATCAGTGAATGTGTAGCTGACATTAGTTGATTCATCAGCAAACACAGCTCCAGGTTCATGGGATTTGTTGACCGCTGGAACTAAGCCAGAGTCATCTACGGCCGTAGGCTCTGTCCAGTTGGCTACATTCTGACCGGCGGGCAGTGTGATGTCGGACGGACAGCCAGATATCACAGGGGGTGTCATGTCAAGTGCAACTACAACAAAGCCAAGACGATGAATTAAAAATTTCATCAACATCACTATTTTAAACTGACACGCAAACAACATTTGAAATGATCTAAAAATAAAGATCCGTTGAAGTTTCAGTTCAGTGGATACTATACATTTTGAGAAAACAGAGAAAACGTATGCAAAATTTTGGGGTTCCAGAGCCCTAAGCATGTTAAAAAAAAAGTTGTGCTCTCTTGCACACTTTCTTAAATCACCTTCAATTATTGTTTTCTTCCAAATAATACCATTTCAGGTAGGATAATATCATTTAGAGTTAAGTAACTCTGAGTTTATTGTGAAGTTAAACTACCCAAAAGGTGTCAGAATTTATATACAAATGACAGAAACCTGGGCCGAGTCCACAAGGAATGGGGTGAAACGATCGCGTTGTGAATACAGGGCGAGTATTCAAACTCACTTGGTGATTCACAACGCACAAGTTCAGTCAATAAACACTCAAAAAAGTCCACAAAAATAACTTGAATTTATCGCCTTGCCGATGTGTACTAACTGATACAAAGTAATAGAGTTGACTTCTAATCGTAAGTGTAAAAAGTGCACTGTAAATGCTATGTGTGCAACAGAAAACTCTTGAACCAACGACAATGAATGACATGAAAAGAAGGAATGCACAGGGGTTGACCTTTGAACTACAAGATGAGTTAAAGGTGCAGTCTTAAACTTAACGGGCACGCTACAGTACCATTCCTATTTTCACTTTGGGCAAGGAATTGCAAACACTCCAACGTGCCTTTAATTCAGTGGATGAAATTAGATGAAAAACCTTTTTGGGTTTTCATGAGAGGCATGCTGGCATTAATTTTTCACAGATCAGAAGAGAAAATACATGAAAACAGAGGCTATCTTCGAATCTTGGAGGGTCATGCCAGCAGCTGAAAATCGCTTAAAGGAAAAATTGCTATGGGCTCCGTGCACAACTACCCCCTCAACGGCAAGGAAGGGAGAGTTGGGGGAGACCACTGGGAGGGACATTCAAATGCATTGCCGACGACGCCTGACGCTCATGCGAAGACGCTATGGCTTTGTGCACATTCAGAATCAAATTAGTCACGTATACTACGTGGGGGGGGGGGCTCTTAAAGATGGTAAACAAGCACCCTCTCTTGTTCACGCATGGATCCCATATCAAACATAAAAATCGATGTACATTGCAACAACAAAAAACATTTAACACATACCTGTAGTGAAATCCAAGCTGACAGGTTCACTGATCACCTCATTACCCGTGCCATAAGCAACAGCAGTGGACGCCGACACCGTGTAGTTGGTACCCGGCATGAGGCCAGGTAACTCTACAGTGGTTTCTGTTGCAGGGATGTTAACATCAGTGCCTAATGTTGGGCTTTGTGCATGGACAATATAGAGGTCAAAGTTAACGCTTGGTGGAGCCAAGGAAAGTAAGGCAGAGGTGGTTGTGACATTGATGAGGCTGACGAACATCGGTGGCTCCAAAACTGAAACAAACAAAAGCGAGAAATACTTATTCTTAAATATCAAAATACCAAGAAAAAAAAGAGATCATGGAAGGAAACGACAAATCCAAGAAATAATCGGACGAGGGTTTGAGGGTTGCGAAGAGCCCCAAAGCAACGCAAGGTCTATGGTGTATATGTATTTGCCTAAAGGCAGCCGTGAAAATACCCATTTCTCTTGCCCTATATTGACCTTTATACATGTAGGTAAAGAGACCTCAATGGTAAAATCTAACAAAATCAGCATTTCAACAGGGACTTTGTTAAAATCCTGAAATCAGGAAAAATCCTGACAAATCTCGCCCCTGAATTATTTTTATTCTTAAGGTGTACAAAGCACTACGCCTTCCCATGAGTGAAAGACATACCGCATCATTGTACTCAATTTCCGACAGAGACTCTCTTTGTAAGCGTGTGAGGGAGGAACTTGTGCACGGAGTCCATAGCACAAATTCTCACTACAGTGTATCACCAAGAAGGTACCGTGGACAGGCCATATTTTTCCCATCACATCTTGGGGAAAATGTCAACATTTGTTAGTGGATGTTACAAAGTTTACTAAATTTTGCATGAGGTACCGGTAGCAAGGACTAAGTTTACTTTTTATAATTTTGGGGTGCTTTTTTGCTACTTTTGTTTATATTTGTCTGCGAAGGATCTGATTTTAAGGAGTGAAAATAAAGTAAATTTTGTGTTTGTGTGATGATACACTGCAGAACCATACACTCTTGTTTTACTATACTCTCGAGGACAATGCTTTGTGTTTCCATTTGTCCCTGTAATATAACACTCTCCCATAGACTCAGCACACAAACTAAGGACCGTTTCCAGCAAAAGACCCAACTCCCGAGGACTGAAAGGATCTGTTGTTCTCCCTTTGTGTGTCAGTCCTCGGGGTTATGTAGAACACGCACATAGATGCAGTCCTTCGGAAAGGTTATTCCTCAAGGTAATGAGTTGGTGATGCATTTCCATTGGAAAGCAATACGTGGAATTATTTCCAACCAACTTTGATGTTCCACTTTTCGCACTCATCCTACTACAATGAGAAATAAACACTCACCCAATATTCGCTTGACAGTGAAGACACACTTGGCCATATTGCCCGCTGCATCAGTGAATGTGTAGCTGACATTAGTTGATTCATCAGCAAACACAGCTCCAGGTTCATGGGATTTGTTGACCGCTGGAACTAAGCCAGAGTTATCTACGGCCGTAGGCTCTGTCCAGTTGGCTACATTCTGACCGGCAGGCAGTGTGATGTCGGACGGACAGCCAGATATCACAGGGACCGTCGTGTCAGGTGCAACTATAACAAAACATAAATTTCATTAAAAAAAACATGAAATCATCACTTTTTCTATTGTACATCTATAGTTGGTATAGAAAAAAAAACTTTTTTCCAAACAGCTATTTTTCTGTTTTAATAGACAAAAACACCCCCCCCCCCATTTTTTTGTAAACAAAATTACATTTTTAAGTATTTATTACCTGTACCAACAAATCAATTGACCATTTTTAGAAACAAAAAGAATTCAAATAACCAACAACAGTCGGTCTGTCCACGATGTGCAAATTGCTCCTAACTGTTTCAAACGTCGAACTTAAGTCAGATCTTAAGAATAATTTGGTTTGGTGAGACATTGAAACAAGTCTCAAACAAGAAACAATAGAGTATCCAGCAATTCTACATTCCAGGGAGTCAATTTCAACATTTTGACTTTTAAGATTAATACTTCATCTTCTTGCTGAGTCACAGAGTTTCAACATTCTCTCATCCCAAATTCCCTGAAGCTTGTTTGCAGATTTTTCTTCGGAATTAATAAGAAGTTCAACTGCAAAAACTAACACCATGAAGGACATTGACATGTTATTAAGCATATGTCATTCTATAAATTTAGGGTCCAAAGTGTGACATTTTTCCTGTCCCTGTTACCTTGGTACTTTGTAATTTGCCATTCAAGCATCATTAAAGCCAGAGTCCATCATTTGCAGCTATCCAAAAAGTAACTGGCGTAATTATTGTTGAAAAACATACTTGGTTGGAAGATAGTAAGGGGACTAAACATCCTGTGAAATTATTCTTTCTGGCATGCTGTCATTTTGAAGAAATCAACAAAAGAAGGCCTTTCAAACGGTACTTCTTAAGAAGCACCGTAGGAAATTCAAATTAGGAGTTTGTTTTGTTATTCGGTGAAGGGCACACAAGCATTGGCACGACACATACGCGCACGCGGTTGCTAAAATTTGTCGGATCAGTGCGCGACATCACGTAGCTGCAATCGGCTCAGTGAGAACACGTATTATTGGACGCTGAATTCAGGCCCAATTCAAAACATGATTCAGTAACGTTTGATTTGAAATAGAGATCCCAGAAGGTTGTTTTTCTCGAAATATACAGCTAAAGCTGAGCTGAAACTTCATCAGATTAGTTGTTCAGCACCCTTCTTTAGATCTTGAGCACTTTTGTTGCTTCAAACGAACAAAATGCACAAATTACAAATGATGGACTATATCTTTAAAAATGACTTCAAATTGTTTTTATTTGTTGGGTAGGTAGTTTGCTATTCACTCTTGGAGGATGACTGCATTAAGGCGTGGATCAGAAATATAAAATCACAGATGTCAGATGTAACAGGGACAAGGAAGAAGTGGACCCTAAATATATAGAATAACCCATACACATATACATACCTGTTGTGAAGTCCAAGCTGACAGGGTCACTGACCACCTCATTACCCGTGCCATAAGCAACAGCAGTGGACACCGACACCGTGTAGTTGGTACCTGGCACGAGGCCAAGTAATTTGACAGTGCTTTCCGTTGCAGGGATGTTAACATCAATGGCTAACGCTTGACTTTGTGCATTGACAATATAGAGGTCAAAGTTGACGTTAGGTGGCACCAAGGAAAGTAAGGCAGAGGTGGTTGTGACATTGATGAGGCTGATGGACATCGGTGGCTCCAAAACTGAAAATAAAAAAGCAAGAAGTAGTGAATTTCAAAGCAAATGAAGAGTACATTGGGAAACAGAAGAAATTGACAATACAGTGCAACATTCAGAGACTTGTCGAGTTATTCTTCCCTGCGAAAGCTGAATTATCGTCCGCCACACTTGATTCAGAAAGTAAGTATTCCATTACTTTCAAATTGCTAGAAAACGAGAAAATATTGAAGAATTAATTCCTACTAAACAAAAAAATAATCTCAGCAAATACTGAAGCCTACCAAGTATACGCGTGACAGTGAAGACACACTTGGCCATATTGCCCGCTGCATCAGTGAATGTGTAGCTGACATTAGTTGATTCATCAGCAAACACAGCTCCAGGTTCATGGGACTTGTTGACCGCTGGAACTAAGCCAGAGTTATCTACGGCTGTAGGCTCTGTCCAGTTGGCTACATTCTGACCGGCGGGCAGTGTGATGTCGGACGGACAGCCAGATATCACCGGGCGTGTCGTGTCCAGGGAAACTATCAAACAAACAAAATCATATGATGAAAATAAATCAGTTTTAAAGGATTGCAGATTTAAAATCTTTTTTAATATATTCCTGAATTATCAGTAGATAAGCGGGAGGGGGTGGCTTTGCCTGAATCCTCCAATTTTCATGTAATTTTTCACTTTCCCAAAGTACCCTTGACACAGTTTAAATTAAAACTTAATACCACCAGCCCAAAAATAGTTTCATCAATATATTTGTATTAACTCAATAATCAAATTAATGAAAACTTCTACCTGTAGTGAATTCCAAGTTGAACGGTTCACTGGTAACCTGATTACTCGTGCCATAGGAGATAGCAGTAATCACCGACACCTGATAGTTGGTACCCGGCATGAGATCGGACAATGGCAGGATGCTTTCGGTGCCAGGGAAGGTCAGTTCTTGGTCCTGTACTTTCACGACGTAGCTGTCGAAGGTGGCGTTGGGAGGAACCACGGATAACATGGCAGAGGTGGTTGTGACGTCTATCAGGCTGACAGACTCTGGCGATTCCAGAACTGAAAATCAAAGACAGTTTGATGCAAAGATATAAGAAAATGTGTTTTAATGAAACTAGAGACACAATTTGGAGAAATGTGACAGGAAGGTTTGTCCTGTCTAACATCTGATATATCAAAGCATGCAGATTTATGCGATCTTGCGCCTCAGCCAATTGGAGTCGACTTTACTAAATCGTGACGTCCTTTTAGGACTAAATGTTTGATTGGTCAATTCGAATGCAGTGTTTTGTAATACAACAGCAGCCGGGCGCGTATCGCATAACATAATACAGAGTGCGTGACCACAGCCTTTGTTGCTTTGTCAGGGTATTTTTTTTTATCCATGTCTATGACGCGACAACAGGTGAATGACCGAAGACCCAATTTAGAAAGTGCCTGCTGATTGGTCAAAATCTAGAGGTCAAGATGCGGTTGTCTTGCATAATTTATCAGCGAATCTGTTCAAATACTATGGTCTATTACATAGACTAGACAATACCCAGCAAGCCCAACAATTCTGAAGATTACCCAACTCCAACACAAGATCAAGGAGCTTTGCAATAACAAACAACTACCTGATCTGTTTCTGTGATTTGGGAAGGAAATGATCAAGATTAAGAGAGTGATTACATCTCTCCTTGACTCTTATTAACAATTCCCCGCCACAGTTAACAGTAGATTACATTGAGTTTTTCACATATTTTTTTTTCCTCCGAGATTTGTAGCGTCTTCCGAGCAGATTCTTTGCCAAAAATCAGAACCGCTTTATGCCAATTGACCCGTAACATTTTTCAAAATTAATCACGACGCTTACAGGAAAATGTTGCATCTTGCAGTGTCATCTACATAAAAAACATCCAAATGTATCGTTTAAATTTAGGTAATCTCAACACTACTTTAATAGCAACAAGCCACGTGGTCCATTTCTTACCAGTAATGATAATACTGAACATGCACCTGGCCTCGTTCCCAGACTCGTCGGTGAAGACATAGGTCACAGTCTGCGCACTGCCGGCCATCACAAAGATGCCCGGCAGCGAGCTGGCCAGGACTCTGAGCGGTCCGCCCAAGTTGTCGGAGACCTGCGGCATGGCCCAGGTGACAAAGATCATGGCGGTGGGGTTGGGTGCCAGGTTCTCAATGTTCGGAGGGCAGAACCGGATCGTTGGAGGAATATCATCTGCAAAAGGAAAAGAAAGAACAAAAGCCGATTTTTAAATTCATTTACGCAGAACAAAAAGGGCAGTGTTTTTTTTCTGTTGTGGTCATGCTTAACGTTAAACATAAAAAAGTCAAAATAAGCTGACACTGAGGGCCCAGTAATTTTGCACTTTTCCCCAGAATTAAACCTTGTGATAGGTATGTAATTTCATTATCATAAGTGGAAGAAAGAATGTTGGAAATCCCTCAAACGGATTGCATATAACCATTTGTCTGCCGTGAAGGTTTTACCCCAACGCCCAAGGGCTCTTTGGGGGTCAAGGACCAAATACCACAGAATACTACATGTTACCACTCAGTAGTATTTTGTAGCTTTAGGTGAGGCAAGGGTTAATGACCAGATGGGTGAATGTATGTTCACCAAGCATGCATGGGAAATTGACCAATGAAGGAAGCTTGTTTGGCTTTATACGAGGTGTTGCAACAGTCTTACTCACCAACAGCAGTGATTGTGAAGTTGCAGAATGCCACATTACCAGCAGCATCAGTAAACTTGTGTACAACGTCCAGAACATCACCAAGGCTCATCAGAGTTCCCATTGGTATGTTCTGGTCAACAGAGGGCGCTAGACCAGAGTCATCCTCTGCCTCAGGTTGGGGCCAGGTGGCTGCGATGGGCTCACTGGATGTGAGGCTGAGGTTGAAGTTCTCTGGGCAGAAGGTTACCGTGGGTGGTACGGTATCGACCCTTCCTGTTATACACAAATAATTACATTACAGTAATCAATGAGTAACCGGGTCATTAATTCAGATCACTGTTTCAGTATGTGTATGCCATTTTTTACTTACCCACAGCAGTGATTGTGAAGTTGCAGAACGCCGCATTACCGGCAGCATCAGTAAACTTGTAAACAACATCAAGAACATCACCCAGGTTCATCAGAGTTCCCATCTGTACATTCTGGTCAACAGAGGGCGCTAGACCAGAGTCATCCTCTGCCTCAGGTTGGGGCCAGGTGGCTGCGATGGGCTCACTGGATGTGAGGCTGAGGTTGAAGCTCGCTGGGCAGAAGGTTACCGTCGGTGGTACGGTATCGACATCAGCTGTTAGAAAGGGACAAATGATGGATGAATGACACAAAGAGAGAAAGACAAAAAGCCTTGCCATCAAACATTGGCATCCGTACACACGTATCCCCTCAATGTTATAAAAGAGGGATTAAGGCCGAACTCTTGAAAGCATTACTTCCGTACGCCTAGCTCTGACAAACAGACAATACAGTATTTTTGCACATTCAGATGAAAATTGAATCATGCATAAATCTTAATCTCTGGGGACGGATACCTTATTGCACAAACTGCTGTAAGACATTGACAGCTTGAATGTATTGGCTCATCACCAGTTATTCTGGCTGCCCAAGCCAAGAAGTGATACCAGATGCTCACTTTCATGTAATACTGCAGCCCTGAATTCACGCCATTAACTCCCCAGGAAGTGTGCAAAATCGTATTAAAATTGGAGGATTCAGGACTGCTAGGGTTATTTCAAATTGAAAATAACAAAGTCTTGCCGGTGAAGGAACTAAAACATGCAATTATAAAAAAGAAAAGATTATTGGAAAAATCAAAGACAAAGATTGCCACAATGGATGCAGCACGTTCGTACTCACCCACAGCAGTGATTGTGAAGTTGCAGAATGCTGCATTACCAGCAGCATCAGTGAACTTGTAAACAACGTCCAGAACATCGCCCGGGTTCATCAGAGTTCCCACTGGTACATTCTGGTCAACAGAGGGCGCTAGACCAGAATCGTCCTCTGCTCGGGGTTGTGGCCAGGTGGCTGCGATGGGATCACTGGAGTTGGGGCTGAGGTTGAAGCTCTCTGGGCAGAAGGTTACCGTCGGGGGTACGGTGTCGACAGACGTTGCTATAAGAATTGCAGCGTGGGGAAAGATTAGGGCATTTATTAGAAACACAGAAAAAGGACTGTTGCATCAGGTTTCTGCACAGTGGTTGGTTTGTCAGCTTCCATGGGAGTTTAATGTCTCACAGAATATTTACAATGATAGAAAGACGATCAACTTACAGTCACTGCAGAGAATTCCACCAAATCCTGCAGGGCATATACACCTTGTGCCACCGGGTACAATGGTGTCGTGGACGCAGGTTCCACCATTCTCACAATCGCAACGATCTACATTTTGGAGAAAAAAAGGAAACTTGTACAAGTTCTCATACCTTCCTCGTACCATCCAGGAGTGGAATACGTTAGCAGACTCAGTTGTCAAATCACCAAGCTTAATGAACCCTAACCCTGCTGAATCCAACAGGATCCAACTATTTCATATACCCGATGGAGCCTGTTGGATTAACACTGAGCAGTTAACCCCTTGTGCACATATTCCTGATGTAATATGTTGGATTCAGCAGGCAAATGAACCGCATTATAACGCCATTTTGGACTCAGTTGGATTCAGCAGACAACTGAAAATGAGGCACAGTGGATTGAGCAGGAAACTCCGGTTGGACTCTGTTGGATTGAGCAGGGTAGTCCTGAGGAACTACTAGGGGGTTAGGGTTAAATGAAAGTGCATGAAATTCATCTACATGTTACTGTTCCCCCCTCCCCTGCACATTCATGGCTTTTATGCTAAAAAAAAAAGAGCCCAGCCAGAAAAAGAGTAGAAGCAGAATACATAACGCTGCCATTAGTGCCAAAGATGCCAGATGCAGTTGGGTTATTCTATCAATTTTGCCTCCACAGTGACATTTTTCCATCCCTGTTACCTCTGAACTTTGTTATTTGCCAATCAATTTCTATTACCTCCGCCAAGGAGGTTATGTTTTCATCAAATTTTGGTTAATTTGTTGGTTGGTTGGTTTGTCTGTTAACAAGACAACTCAAAAAGTTATGGCAAATTTGCATGAAAATGTTTTTAGAGCGGCCCTTGGTACAAGTACAAATCAATTAGATTTTAGAAGTGATCCAGATCTGAGTCTGGATCCAGGATTTTTTTAAAGGATTCTTCACCATTTATGCAAAGATTTCTTTTGAGTATACTGACAATATGGCAGGGAATTGTTTAGCCCTGGCGGAGGTTTGCATTCTCTGAGTGCTTTCTAATTAAGAATGACTTCAAATGATTTTGAGTTTGTTGAGTAGGGGTTTTGCTATTCATTATCATTATTGCTGGACGACTGCATAAAGGATTAAATCCAGAATCATACAATACTAGATATTAGATGTGACAGGGACAGAAATGAAGTGGATGCAAAGTTTATAGAATGACCCAGATGAGGAATTCCAGTTTACAGGGAAGTTATACAGGGTGAGTAAAAAAAAACTAAACCCAAATGTCGGGACCATTGTTTTAGTGAAGTTCTGCATGTAGCACTTTCAAAATCTAGGATATGAAAGCCCATTTCATAAGCTTTCTTTTAGTACAAGAATCATTCACATCACTCATGTACTTTTCAAGTTACTGAGTTTTAAACTCAACCACCATTTTAAAGTTCTGTCCACGGATCACTAAAAAGGTGTGCATTCTTTCAGCAAAACGAAAACAATTCACACACATCAGTATGTGATTTGTTTTCGTTTTGCTGAAAGAACCCTCAACTTTTTTGTGATCCGTAGACAGAACCATAAAACGGCGGTTGTGTTTAAAATTCTGTAACTTGAAAAGAACATGAGTGATTTGAATGATTCTTGTTCTAAACGAAAGCTTATGAATTGGACTTTCATATCCTAGATTTTGAAAGTGCTACATGGAGAACTTCACTAAAGCAATGGTCCCGACATTTGGGTTTCGTTTTTTTCACTCACCTTGTAGTAAGGCGAAGACTGTGTTTTACTCACCCTTAAAAGTGATTGTGAAGTTGCAAAATGCTGCATTACCGGCAGCATCAGTGAACTTGTAAACGACGTCAAGAACGTCGCCTGGGTTCACCAGAGTTCCCACTGGTACATTCTGATCAACAGAGGGCGCTAGACCAGAATCGTCCTCTGCTCGGGGCTGTGGCCAGGTAGCTGCGATGGGATCACTGGAGTTGGGGTTGAGGTTGAAGCTCCCTGGGCAGAAGGTTACCGTCGGGGGTACGGTGTCGACAGAAGTTGCTATAAGAATTGCAGAGTGGGGAAAAATGAAGAAATTTATAAGAAAAACAAAACAAGGACTGTGGCATTAGGGTTCTGCACAGTGGTTGGTTTGTCAGCTTCCATGGGAGTTTAATCTCTCACAGAATATTTACAAAGGCCCGACAGATAAAAAGACACTCAACTTACACTCATTGCAGAGAATTCCACCAAATCCTGCAGGGCATATACACATAGTGCCACCAGGTACTGTGCTGTCGTGGACACAGGTTCCGCCGTTCTCACAATCGCACTGATCTATATTTTTAATAGGTGAAAAAAAGAGAAGTTTCTTGAAATAATTCTTTGGGGTAGTGATTAAAGTCAGGGTTTTGCGGTCTCTTGTACTACAATTACCAGAAAGAATAATAAGAACTTAAACAACATACACTAGCTTTCCTGGAGTATGGGCATATCTGCAGTATATGCGATCAACACTAAACTGGTGGCACCACACACGCACGCAGGTTGTACGCATGCACTCGGTGCTCTTTTGACCCAAAGGGTTTTAAAATGACACACAAGCCTAATTAAGAATACTTGCAACATGAGCCCACGCACGGCGATCGCTGGGTTTATTCCCTTGTACATGGACTGACTGTGTACTCACCATCCATTTCTTCACAGAGCACACCTCTGTATCCTCTGGGGCACAAACACATGACTGTGTTGCCGGCTTCACGCAGGCACATACCGTTATTTAGGCATTGACAGGCACCTGTACAAAACAAGACATTGTGATGAGGAACTCAGTGCAGCTTGTCTTGGCATGCCTGTTGGCAGCAGGTTCTTCAAATATCTTAATCCACACAAAATACTCCAGTTCAAAATATCAATTTAAACAGGCAGTAACTGGAGGTTTATCTCAAGGCTTTATAAGGTTTTCCAGGCTTTTAAGGGTTACCTCGGGGTTCAACCTCTCATTATTGCTTGTTTAATTTTGCATTCTTAGCATATTTTATTTTGGACCATGTACACACCAGGGACCAATGTAATGGTGCTGTTCTACACATAAATGTTCATTTTCTTGAACAGGTTACTAGCCACAAGGCTTTTGATTTGTTCTCTGATGATTTTTGCAGAGGACGTTGTTGTGCTCAGCATATTTTCTGCTTACTGAACACATGAGGCTCTTCAAGACAGCCCACTAACCCCACAAACTCTGCCTTTCCCCCCCCCCCCCCCCCCTAGAAAAATCCTACTGCCGGAACAAACACTAGGTGTAATACTTCAGCGTGTACAACTACAGGTATGAATGACACCATGGATCTTGCAGACATAGATGCTTGAAAATGAGGGAGAATAGAAGAAAATGAGGCAAATGGACTCACCTTCTTGACAGAGAATTCCCGAGTATCCCACTGGGCACATGCACATCACACCGGACTTGACTTCATCGGGAATGCAAATGCCGCCGTTTTCACACCGGCAGGAGTCTGCAGGAGCGTGGCAAAGATGGCAAAAGTATTTGTAAATTGAGGCGTACAAAAAGATTGTAGTGAAATTCATTGCAATGAATTCTTCATTCACACTACAGCATTTGAGGTAGGCACTGCAAAAAGCAGGTTACAGATAACATCGTACTTTAAAAAATGTAAATTGAAAGTGAATTGATGTCAACAGCAAATAGTTGTCAGGGGAATTGGCAAAGGTTGACTTTGATTCAGGACCCAGATATCTGCTAAAAAAAATGTACTAGACACAATTAGTGACTTAAAACATTTTACTTAATCAACAGTCAATCACAAGTCATCCACTTCCAAGTCAATGCAAAAGTTTTTAAAATGAACTGCGACAAAGGCATTTCTTTGTTAGTTTTTATCCCCTGATACTTGTGACTGGACTTGAGACTGGACTTGTGATTTCCTTGTAACTAGATCTAAGACAGATTTGAATTTTATACAAATGAATAAACATTTAGATCCAAACTGACAACAAGCCCATACCTGTGGTAACGGTGACAGTGAACGTGCACATGGACATGACTTGGTTGGTATCCGAGAGAAATCTGTAGGTAACCAGGGTGGAGCCTAGGAAGAAGAGCGATCCTGGAACATGGCTCCTGTCGACGCTGATGACCTCCTGGCCTGTGGATCCTAGGGTGGGTTCCACCCAATCCACAGCGGTACGCAGGCTGCCCATGGCCGTCACGTTGATGTTGCTGGGACAGCCGCTGACGACTGGCCGGGGGTCAGAGCCATCCGCTGGTCAAATGGAAACAGGAGCGAATAAATAGACCAATCAATAGACTATCTCTGTACATTCTCCGAGGCCCCCTCCAATGGCGAAAGCACTCTGCCAGCTAGTGTACAAAGCAACTGCACTATGATGGATTATCGGAGCAATAACTGGCATATTTTGACCATTGAAGTGGGCCTCAGTCAGTGTACAGTGTTGGCGCACTGGAATATTTGAGAAAACTTTCAAGATATTTTCACCAACAAATATGGGACAATGTAATTAAAGCTATAGTCCATCATTTGCAGCCATCCGAAAAAGGTAACTGGCGTATTATTGTTGAAAAAACACACTTGGTTGAAAGATAGTAAGTGGACTAAACTCCCTGTGAAATTATTCTTTCTGGCAAGCTGTCATTTTGAAATAATCAACGAAAGAAGGCCTTTCCAACGGACCGTCTTAAGACGCACCGTAGGAAAATTTAAATTAGTAGTTCGTTTTGTTATTCGGCGCAGCGCGCGCAAGCATTGGCACGACGCACAGGCCCGCGTGGTTGCTATAATTCGTCGGATCAGTGCGCGACATCGCGTATAGCTGCAATTAAAACAATTCAAAACACGATTCAGCAACTTTTGATTTGAAACTGAGATCCTAGAATGCTGTTTTTCTCGGAATATACAGCTGAAGCTGAGCTGAAACTTCATCAGGTTAGTTGTTCAGTATCCTTCATTAGATTTTGAACACTTTTGTTGCTTCAAACGAACAAAATGCACAAATTACAAATGATGGACTATAGCTTTAAACTCCTGCCCTACTACACACTCCAAAATAAGCATCTGACCCTTACCCTGCCAGATGCAACACTGTGCAGTAAATGTACAAGTCTGTGGGATGTTGCTGCATTAGGTTATCAATACCAGCTCCTAAACTAGCTCCTCCGAGACAATGGAAGTCTGTCCCATTGAACCTTCAAAAAAGTTGTATCTAACAGTTGGCCACCATGGACTCTGCCACAGTTTGGCATTGGGAACTTTGACCCACCGGATCTACACTGAACAATTGTGTGGACCTTTTCTGTTAGGGACGCGGCGCCCACAAGATTAAATTATGCACATAACCCTCTCTGTAGGCTGTATGATCTAAAATTGGTCAATATAAAACATGCATTGCAAAAGTTTGTTTTAATAAAAAAGAGGCCGAACTAACAGGGAACGGAGTGCCCATCTCTCTTTTGTTAGCGATTGGGCCAGACTCATATAGGCTGCTGTGGGGGGATCGCCACACCTCCACAGCGAGTTTGTTACCTTCCCAGCATTGAATAATGCCGGTACCCATTTAACACCTGGGTTGAGAGGAGTAATTGAGGTAAAGCGCCTTACTCAAGGGCACAACACGCATGGCCACAGCGGGGCTCGAACCCACAACCTCACGATCATGAATCCTGTGCTCCACCGCTAGACCACACGCGCCTTCTGGTTTTAATAGACACTTACAATATATAACTGTGACTGTGAACCGGCACTCAGACGTGAGGCCCGTCTGGTCTGTGTATCGGTAGAAAACCTGAACATCATAATTGCTGCGTGCATAGAAGTTGGGCGCGATATTTCTAAACACCGAAGGCGCTTCTCCTGAGTTATCGGTGGCATATGGCTCCTCCCACGTGACGTACACGGAATCTTCACTAGGTTGCCGTCGAGCCTCAAAATCAGACGGACAGTTGAATATATCCGGCGGTAATTTGTCATCCACCAGAGGAACTAATGATGTATGAAATGTGGTGAAAAAAAGTTTGACATAAGGTTACTTTAAAAATACAGCAGGAATTTGTTTTGTAATTTAAGAGAAGAACTTTAAGCATGAGGGTCAATCTCGTTTTGACAATGAGGAAATGTGTTAGAATCTGCTTTAAAATAATACTTTTTTGTTTAACTTAAAAATTATTATAATGCACATTATCAGTTTCCCTTTGTGGTTTATTTGAAAATTTGTAATAAAAAGAGTGAGCGATCCCCGTTTGCTAATTCCCAGGTTTGCAGCATTGCTAATGTTCCTAGAATCATGACCTTGGGCGTGATCCCTGGCTACATGGCATACACAGGTTTATTGCTTCTGGCTTGCGCCCCTTGAACAAAGACACTGACAAAATAGGGAACTGTCAACATAGTCAATTGCTTTGCTCAACTTTATAATTAAAAATAGAGCTATATATCCACTACAAAGATAACTTATGCCACTGCGTCAGTTTTTTAAAGGAATACCCATCTCAGTTTGGGTGATGCACTTAAGAACCTCTTAACCGTTACAGAACGTTAAGTGATATTGATCACTGCTGTTTGCCCTTTTAAGGTGTCAGCCAGTCCTGTGTATAATCATAAACAGTGTCCTACTCACATGAGGGCTGCTGAATTATTTATCTATGGGAAAAGGATAAGGCCACTCCCATAGGTGCATGTGTACTTTCCAACCCCAGCCAGGGAATTCGGTAGCAGTCGACTCAACACTTATATACGGCTCTTAAGCTCGCAAAATAACCGTGACTTAAAATCTACAATGTACTTTGATTCTTAAGACAGATCTTACCGTACTGACAGAGAGGGCCATCATAGCCCTCCATACACGAACAAACGTAGTCATTCTCAGCATTGATGCTGCAGATACCACCATTTTCACATAGGCAATTCGCTGTTAGACAAAACCAATTTGAGACACATTAAAACTAAGAAAAACCACTACATGTTATCTTGAATGTCTCAGGAGTTGAACAAAAATAGGCCTAACAACTACTGTATCTGAAAGAAACACAACTTTCGAGGAATTTGTCTTGAGTTGAAGAAGTTACATAACTTTTAATTTGGTTTTAAATGAATGGAAATTAATTAAGCTTGACTATTCTATAGATAGACATCGAGACGATGTTAATTTTTCACTGTTCAGCATTATAAATTTGGCACATAATCCAGAGTTGACAATGGGCAAAACAATATCACAGGGCGTATGCATCAATCCTATCTTGTTTACTAGGCCTGGTCTCATTATGTGAGCACAATAAAAACTCCTGGGGCCAGGGGCGGCTGGGGTTGGAATACAGGTCTGTATGCGTGCGAGTCATAGATGACTGCATGACTGATGACATTGTGGTTTATGCATTTTTTGGATGCCTTTCCTGCAACATGCGGTGCAAGACAAGTTAGGCCTATTGTCCATGTACCTGTTTTCGAGGCATCAAGCTTTCGAGGATTGACCTTGTACTTGTAGCGACGCACACGCACAGATTCGTACCACACAACTGGTTGATTTGTTGTGTGTGCGGTACGTGTTCCACTGCCAGCCCAAAAAATTAGGAAACCAAAGTTATGTCGGTGTTTTTCTCTTGCTTGAAATAAATCCTTGGCCTTACACCCATGAAAACCGGTACACCGAGGATAGGGCCTACATCCACTTTTGATGCACTCACATTACTCACCAAAGTACCAATAATATCGAAAAAGTACCGGAATATCATGGAAATTGAAACAATGGCAGGGTCATGTTTTATGGAGTAAGAAGGAAATTATGGGGTTTTATATTTATTGATAAAAACGATGACAAAACACGGAATATTGAAGATCTGAACTTTATAGAGGCTCCCCCTCCCAGCCCATGTGTGATGTTACTGCTATGGCCAATTAACATTGCTTTTTTAGGTTTTCATCACCTCCCTCCTTGATTTTCACTCCTGCCCCGATTTTTCCTCCATACCCTAATTTCTATTTCTAGACAAAACCCTGGGTCCTTAAACAGCTGAGCTGACTGGTACGTTAAGTAGTTTTCACGTCTGTTGTGTCTTCTTTTAAGTTTAGCTGACGTTGTCCCCTCAATTCACTTTGAATGTGAAGAAGTGGAATTTATAAAATATAAATTAAAACAAATTCCCCTCCCGACCTAGTCCGAGTAACTTGGACCCAACTTATCGCCTTTTTTAACATTTGGACATGGTCTGGCGATAGTAAGGACCTAGCCCCATAAATGTGGCCTATTTACTGGACTGCCTCCGTAAACATAGGCCACACATCCACCATGTACAAAAACGTGTCGACGGAGCCAAATTTTGATTTTCACATTTCGGCTTACTTTGTAGGTTTTTTTTGCTTTAGAAGCATTCTCACCCTCTATATAGGCTAATCAGAAAGTGCTTCCCTTTTCAGATGTCCATTTTTCGTGAAATTTCCAGATTCATTTTTACACGTTTTCGTATCAAAATTTCAACATGAAATTTCACAAAAATTAGAGATCTGAAAAAGGCAGCACTTTCTGATTAGCCTATATAGAGGGTGAGAATGCTTCTAAAGCAAAAAAAAACCTACAAAGTAAGCCTAAATGTGAAAATCAAAATTTGGCTCCGTCGACACGTTTTTGTACATGGTGGATGTGTGGCCTATGTTTACGGAGGCAGTCCAGTAAATAGGCCACATTTTGGGGCTAGTAAGGTCCAAGGTAATACCGCGACCTAGACAACACAGTCCCAAAAACCAACATTTTCCAACAAAAAACATCAGATTTCACCTTCAAAACGGCCTCCAAATTACTAGATATGCCACCTGAGGTACAAGTAGGCATCGATAATTAAGATGGTTGTACTGAAGTTTAATTACGATCCGGAAAAAAGTGAAATTTTCCGTTCATTTCGGAGAGCTCCCCTCGCGATCTTGAACACGTTAAATTTCCGATCGTGTTTAATGTTTGAACGACGCGATTTCTTCTACATGCCCAGCGTACATTCGATGGTCCCCGTATCCCGAGTGCGATTCCGTTACCGAGCGCGTGATTCCGTACCGAGCGCGCGCGATGCATCGATTATGATAATGAGTAGACTGGATTACGTTTGTAAACACGTGTGCATTTCAAACGATAATAGGGAGTCGGGAACTAGCGCAGCTTTTATGTTCGAAATGTTGTCTTCGAAATGCACATGTACATGTATGTGTTTACAAACGTGACTCATTATCATAATCGATGCATCGCGCGCGCTCGGTAACGGAATCGCACACGGGATACGGGGACCATCGAATGTACGCTGGGATGTAGAAGAAATTGCGTCGTTCAAACATTAAACACGATCGGAAATTTAACGTGTTCAAGATCGCGAGGGGAGCTCTCCGAAATGAACGTCATAGCGTCAATCACCGCAGCTGTCGCCAGTGGTGATGGGGGCAATGGCGGAAGCGTCTGCGATGACTGGTCAGATGACACGGTAGACGGGGAACTGAGCACCGGATCTTGGTCTTGGTGGCCAGGAGATGATATCACCAAGGGTGGTGGATCAGGGGCATCGACGAGGGGACAGGTCTCCAGCTCGTCTTCATCTTGCAGTGGGGTGTCTGCGCCGGCACTCCGGTAGGGGTCGGGGGTCTGCGGGATGGATCCGTCCTCCATCACGAGGGAGAGAATCTCCGGCGGGAAATCATCGCGTCTTTGCTGCCGGCGCAGCCACTGCTGGCGCAACTGGTGCACGGTTTCGTCTGGGGGGAGAACGCCCTGGTAGGAGAGGGCCCGTTTGCTGTGACGCTGTTTCTGGGTGTGTACCTCATATCTTGAACGCTTGTGATACCCCCTCTTGCAGGTACCGCAGGCAAACTGCCTCGCAAACCACGGCATGTGGTGAAGTTGGAAGTGTCGATATGTAGAGGCAATATCGACCAACTCAATTTCACAGATTGAACAGCGCATGGTGAAGAGATGGACGATGGTCGATGATCAGGAAGAAAATGACCAGATGATGAGAAACCCTCAAGATTTCTAGGTACACCCGACGATTATGCTGACCAACTGGTTCGGCCGCAACTTCATTGGTTAAAAGAAACCACAGTTATGTGCAAGCTCGGAGTTGATTGGTGGAAATAGACGAACTCGTGCCAAGGGAGAAAGTGGGCTGGGGTAGGAGCAACAGGTGGCCCAAGTTAACTGGAATGGTAGTTAGGTCAATGAGCCATTAGGCCTTTTCACACTGCACAGCCAATCCCCGGGAAATAAATCCCCGGGAAATTCCCGGGGATTTTTTACCCCACCAACACCCCAGCAACCATTCACACTAGACACATTTGATAACTCCCGGGGACACTATTTCCCGGGAATATGCACGATCGTTTCACACTCGCAATCAAACCCCGGGAATTGTGCAAAAGTTTTCAGGCGGACAGTCGGCTATTAATTTCGAGAAAACTTTCAGTTTCTCGTTGATGATGACGTTGAGAAATTCGCATCGAGAATTGCTACCTACCTATCCCCCGATATGCGATGGACACGGAGCCGGCCCGGCGCCCGGCCAATTAACCCGCTCTTCCGAGCCGGGCCGATGAAATGTTCCCGCATGCATTGTCGGGAGCATGCCATAAGAACAAACAGGCCTCTTTTTACTACCAATCTTATCAAATTTTTATATTTAGCAACGACTTTGCAACGTCAAAAAATCAACTTTTCCA
Organism: Patiria pectinifera; assembly: GCA_029964075.1. NCBI lineage: Eukaryota > Metazoa > Echinodermata > Asteroidea > Valvatida > Asterinidae > Patiria > Patiria pectinifera. The sequence goes on along the minus strand of CM057141.1, from coordinate 23,655,681 downwards.
TCGCAATTTTCTTCGGAAAACATACGGCAATTCGCCTCGCATCATATGGACGGATCATCCAATGATACCGTAACTAAAGGGGTGCTTTTAATACCCTTTTTAAAGTTTTACATCGTTTCTCGAATAAATTCTTAACAAAAATTACATTGCGATGTTGAGGAGCTTCTTTTCTAACATTGAAATGTTTCGAACTTCATAAAGAGAATTTTGTATAATTTTGGAAATGCTGGTAAATATTCTTTAAAAAAAGAAAGAATATGGTACACCCCTAAAGTAAATGGTGTGATCCACATTGGTGACGCAGTACTGCAGTACTGCAACTCAGCACGTGCGTCGAAGAAATTGTCATGGAAAATGCATGTACACGTACGTTGTTGGATGACAGTTGTCTGTTTTGGAGGATAAAAGTGGGTGAGATTTTCCAGGCGCAGCGTACGCGAATTAGTTGGGAGTCTTTCAGTTGGAAAATTATCATGGATAATGCCTACATGTTAGTTCAAATGTTGCTGGAAAATGGTTATGTTTTGAGGATAAAATTTGCATTTCCAGGCGCTGCGAACTGAAGTTGTATTTCAGTCACGCGACGGCCCGATCGACAAACTGAACACCGTTTGCAAGTTGCGATTTATTTCAAAAAGTTAGGAGCACTTGAATATTGTGTCGCAAAATGCGATCGATACAGGGGAAAAAAAGGTGGGGTAAGTTCAAACCCGCCGACGTTCACACTAGTTGCTTTTCCCCGGGAAATACGTAAAACCCCGGGGATTTCTCCTTTAACCCTACTCCCGAGCAGGGGTAAAAAATTCCCGGGGAAAAGCTTTTCCCCGGGAATTCCCCGGGGATTTTTTTGTAGTGTGAACAGACCGACCGAAATTCCCCGGCAATTTCCCGGGGAATTGCCGGGGAATTCGTCTAGTGTGAAAGCCCCTATTGTTAATCGTTGCGACAATTATTCATCCGACTTCCTTGAATCCCAAAGGATAATGAAGTAAAATCTGCCTCGATAGTTTTAGAAGGGCATGAACCCATATTGGGCCATTAATTAGGCCTTCAAGTGGCCTGTGAGTTTGGGGGGGGGGGGGGTACTAGAAAAAGTCCTGCAGTCTCGCTGGCCTTCTCTTAGTACGGGTACTTCTCCTCTCTGTTAAGGGCGAAGTTCCTGTCGCAGAGGGCGCTACAGTTGGTGTCGGGGAAACAGATACTGTAGCGGGCGGGGCTGATGAAGGGGCGTCAGCGCGTTTGGTGCTGGATGTTTTCCTGGCGTTACTGCGGGGGACAGCATCATCCTTTGAAAGAGAACCCTTCTCCATCAAAGTTTTACGAAGGTCCAGCATCCATTTTGGGACCTCGTCACTGAGATACTGCTTAAGTCGGTCATGGTGAAGAATTTTTGTTCTTCCCCGTTGCTTGAACCGGACTTCAAACAGAAGATCACTCAATGTTCTGAGAATGACGCAGGGGCCTGCCCATTTAGCTCGTTTTAGCTTGGGAGATAACCCAGGGGTTTTTGTGCTGTCTCGCATGTACACCAAGTCACCAATTTGATAGTTTCTTTGGGAAACTCGGGGATCGTGGTCTTTCCTCTGTCTTTCAGCGGATCTACCAAGATGTTGACGAACCAGATGATGGACGGTTTCCATCCGTTTCCTCACGGATGCAACATACTCGCATTCATCTGGAGGTTGGTCCTCTGTGTTGGGGCCACCGAGTACAAGCGCAATTGGTAGATGGGTTTCTCGACCTAACATCAGCATATTAGGCGAGTAACCTGTAGATTCATGCTGGCAACTTCTGTACGCTGAAGTTAGAAGTGGGAGGTGGATGTCCCAATTGCGTTGGTCACTGTCAACATACACTGCGATCATGTCAACCAGAACTTGATTGAATCTCTCCGCCTGTCCATTGGCGGATGGATGGTATGGGGAAGTTCGAGTCTTGTGGATCTCCAACAGCTTACAAACTTGTTGCATGAGATGAGACTCATAAGTTCGGCCTTGGTCGGAGTGAATGTCAAGGGGTGGGCCAAAACGGGAAATATATTCGTAGACGATTTTATGAGCCACCGTCTCTGCCTTTTGGTCGGGAATCGGGTAAGCTTCCATCCACTTTGTGAATTGGTCACCGACTAAAAGGATGTATTTGTTCCCATTGTCACTGATAGGGAATGGACCAAGGATATCCGTGACTAGTCTGTCCATCGGTGCGCCGACTCGATAATCCTCGAGGTGTGCTCTGGGGGTTGTGTGTGGCCTTTTGCGGGCACCACACTTAGCACACTTGCGGACCCAGTCACGAACTGTTTCCTTTAGCCTGTACCAGTGAAACTGGCATTTGATTTTCTGAGCAGTTTTCTTCACCCCGAGGTGAGCAGAGGTGACGGCGTCGTGTGCAGCTTGAAGAACGGCACTCTGCAGTTCTTGAGGAATCACAAGTTGCAGGTAAGATTGGGTCTGGTCAGGAGTCACCCATCTTTTAAAAAGAACACCGTCTTTCAGCACCAGCTGTTGCCATAGCAACCACAAGTTCCTAGTGGCGGGACTTTCGCGTGCTATCTGGTCTCTGCTTGGTCTCTCAGGTGATTTGGTCATCAACTCCATGATGATCTTCAGGTCTGGATCTGCTCTCTGCAGTTTAGCTATTTCCTCTGTCGTGTAGCCACCGACCCAAGATGTGGCTCGTCCGGCTCTGGGACCGGCGGGGGCGCTAGAAGGGGCACGATCACTCGTGGCCTCACCATCTTGGTCATCTTGCTGTCCAGTTGGACTCGATTGTTCTGCAAGTTGCTGCCCGGTACTTGAACCGGCATCGGCATCCTTTTGCGGGATGCAGGGCGCGTTGCAATTCAACTGTCTTCCAGCTGAATCAGAGGATTTTGCAGCAGGTTTAGTTCGGTTGTTCGGCCGTACTACCCGAATGGCTGTGGGCAAATTGGCTTGCCCGGGAGTTTCTCCAGTAGGCGTGGCTGTGTGCGAAAAACGACCTTTGAACTGTCCATCGTCAAAGTCGCTGCAGGTAAACTCACTGCACGAGCGCCAAATAAGTTTACCAATGCTACACACAGGAACCAGTAGGAGGGTTACCAACGTTGCCATCAGTACGAGGACTGTCCGTGGGGATACGGGTTTGGCCTGAGGGTTGACGTCATTGCTCGAGGGCTGATCGTCAGCAGCTGAAGTTCTCTTTGGGAATTGAACTTCAGCGGAGGTAGCATTTTCTCGTCTGGTCGAAAGGGGGACCACATCGTCGACTTTCGAAAAATCGGACCACAGCTCGCTTTTGGCTTTGCACTTCTCGCAACCGCCGCAGGGGAGTTCAGCGAGTATGGTCGTTCCGTCGTAGCACGGACAATCGTCAGGGTCACATGGCACCCTAGAGAGGGCATCTGCGTTGCCATGTTTCCTCCCTGGTCGATGTTCGATTTTGAAGTCGAACTGAGACAAGATTTGAAGCCATCTTGCCATCTGATCGACAGGCTCACGAAAAGACATGACCCATCGAAGAGCGCTGTGGTCAGTTCTGATGAGAAACTGTTTGCCCAGTAGGTAGTGTCGGAAGTACTGAAGGAAGGTGACGATTGCGAGGAGTTCTCTCCTCGTAGTGCAGTAGCGACGCTGCGGCTTTGTCATCGACCGACTAGCATATGCTATCGGCCGTTCTTCCTCCCTCTGGGTCCGATCACACCACTGGAGTTGCGATAGAGTAGCACCAATGCCACTATCTGAAGCATCGGTATCAATGATGAACAACCCATCATCATTGGGGTATGACATGACTTCGTTGCCGGTGAGGGCGGCCTTTAATTTCTCAAAAGCCGCTTGACAGTCATGAGTCCACTTACACGTCTGTCCGGCCTCTAACAGACGATGTAAGGGGCTGGCTATCGTGGCGAATTGGGCTATGAACCTACGGTAGTAAGAACATAGTCCCAGGAAAGAGCGTACTTCAGTTATGTTCTTGGGAGTGGGCCAGTTCTGCACGGCAGAAACTTTACTAGGGTCTGGTTTGACACCATCTGGTGTGATGGTGTGACCGAGGAACAGAACTTCCGTCTGGAAGAGTTCACACTTGCTCGGTTTCAGCTTCAGTCCAGCGTTCCCTAGTCGGCGTAGGACTTCACCAAGACGCTCAATATGCTCGGAGAATGTTGATGACAGGATGATGATATCGTCTAGATATATCAGCAGTGTTCGCCATTGCAAACCTTTGAGGACTAGCTCCATACAGCGCTCAAAGGTACTGGGTGCGTTGCATAACCCAAAAGGCATGGTCACGTACTCGTACAGTCCACTTCGGGTTACGAACGCGGTTTTGGGACGGTCTTCCTTCTTCACTTCAATCTGCCAGTAGCCCGACTGCAGATCGAGGGTGCTGAAGATTTTTGCCCCACTCAGGCAATCTAGGCAGTCATCAACACGGGGTAGGGGATACGCGTCACGGCGCGTAACATCGTTCAGCTTACGATAGTCGACACACGGACGAGTTGTGCCGTCCTTTTTCCTAACAAAAACCATTGGTGATGCCCAGGGGGATGTTGACTCGCGGATCACTCCCGCCTTGAGTTGGCTCTCGAGAACTTTCTCCTCCTCGCCCTGAAATGCCTTGGGGGGACGGCGGGGAGGCTGTCGTATGGGGCGTGCGTCGCCGGTGTCAATAGTGTGCTGCACTATTGACGTTTTACCCAAATCCTCCGCGGATTTGGCGAAAGTGTTCTCGTGTCTGGCCAAAAGTTCACACAATGCTTTCTGCTGGTGTGGGGACAGGTTTTCACAACTCCTCTCGTACAGTTTCTGTAGGTTTTCTGACCACTTGTCAGAAGGATTTGGGGTGTCGGGGACGGCGGGACTGACTGGGTTGACTGCGTATGACGTTGGGCGGGCATGCTCTCTGCACACACGCGTTACTCGATAGAGGTGATCGGTTTCACAGTTTTCCTGCTCGGCTATGAGCTCAACCGCATCAACTTCATGCAGATATCCAAGCGTTGTACCCGCTTGAAGTTCAATGTTCTCGGATGATGTGTTCACAAGCCGGACGGGGGTGCCGATGTCTTCTCGGCGGGGATCTATGAGTGAGCTGCCAACCACAACATTGTGACGAAGGTTGGCAGGTTCAACGACTGCATACATGGAACTCAGTTTGTGATGATCAGCTATACCCTCTGCTACCCACTCGCTGCATGCTGGAATTGTAGTGTTCTGCTTCAGTGCAATCTTAACTACACGGGGAGGGGCTCCTTGGATTGTCCACTGGACCCAGTTACCGGCAATTCGTATGCCGTTGCGTGCCTCCAATATGCAATCATAGTGGTATAGAAAGTCATAGCCAAGGATTCCTTCATCGCTGATGGGGGCGACAAATGCATCCCATTGGAAGTGCTGTTCACCAATCATCATGTCGATTGTGGCAACACCTTCAATGTTAATGAGTTCCTTGTTTGCAGTTTCTAGTTTTGTGCTTTTGCACGGGGGTTTGAGTTCAGGGCGTTTTTCAGCAGGGATCTGGCTGAAAAGTGCTGAAGAAATGATGGTCACCGCCGCTCCGGTGTCGACTAAAAGTTCGCTGTCTTGGTCGCATATCTGCACTCGCAAAAATGCAGACATGCCTTGAAATTGCTGTCTACCCATTCGGATAGTGTTCTGTTCATTGGGACGGACTGGTGCCAGGCCGGACGGCACGGTCCGCGTTAGTTTTCCGTCTGTATGACGACGACCTCCTTGGCCGCTATGTCGGGGCACTTGTTTGCAAAGTGGCCGGGCTTGCCACATTTGAAACAAGTAACATCCATCTGCTGTTTCTTTGCTTCAGCAGGCTTGGCGGATTTCTGCTTGTTGGCGGGCTTATCTTTGATCAGTTTGACAATTCCGTTTAACCGTCGGTCGAGGTTGTCTTGGAACTGTTTAAACTGCTTTTGGTTGACGAACCCGGGATCAGCCTCAGATGCTGCCTGCACGGTGTTCACACGATGTGATTTTCCCGAGCTTGTGGTGTCACGGAGGCTCAGGAAGTTTTCCACCGCCGTTGTTGCCTCCTCAAGGGACTTTGGATTCGTCATGCCAACGGAAACTGCCATCTGCTGGTCGGGGAGGCCCTTCAGAAAATGGCGAAGGGCGATGCTCTCTCTGGTAACTGGATCTGCCGTAGGGTAGCCACGAAAGACGAGGCGGCGAATGTCGGCTACAAACTCCGCCAGCTTCTCCTTCGGCTGATGTCTCCTCGCTTCTAGCTGAGCGATGTAGTAATTTGGCAATTGTCGTTCGCCAAATCGTTTACCAAGCTCCTTCACCAGGGTGTCGGACGACTTGATTGCTTCGGGATCCAGTTGCTGGTACACGTACTCGGCCGCCTTTCCACGTAGACTGCTGACAAGTCGGAAGCGCTTTTCTTCCTCGGACCAGCCGCAAGCCTCGGCGAGACCCATCAGAGGTCGGACGAAGCCTTCCCATGACTTCGTGCCGTCAAATTCTCCTTGGCGAGGGAGAGGAACATCCAGCTTATGACTCGGCTGGGTTCGGAGAGGACGGGGCTCTGCTTGCTCTGCTGCTGTTGGTTTAGGGGCGTCAGCTTTTGGAACGGTGGAAGGGGCAGTACTGGGAGCAGACATCACTGGCTGGGAGTCCTTGGGCGATTTCGCTGAAACATTGGCATCTGTCTGCTCAGCCGTTGATGGGCTGTGTAATGCAGCAGTTGCTCGGAGTTGTTTCAGCTCTTTCTCCGCCTCCACTGAACGAAGCTTGAAAAGTTCGAACTGTTTTTTAAGTTCTTGGAGTTCTGCACTCTCTGCCTGTAGACTTGAATACAGGTTGGTGTCATCATCATCATACAACGACTGTAACCTGCGAGATTTTCGCTTGGCAGGCATGTTGGCTGCTGATATTGACAAGCAGAAAGTCAGAGTCTAAAGCTGGGAGATCCGTTCAGTGGCGGGGTACATGAAGTGACTTAATTAAAAGTCATGATATAGTGCGATGGTGTGTGTAAGTTCGTATCCCAGCGCTTGCCACCGGTGTAACGTCTCTCTGGGTTGAGAGACATTATCAAATAAAGAGTCAGATACAAATATCTTACACACACACACTAGTACTTTATTCTGGATTATTTACATCTCAGGTCAATAGAGGGCGCACTATATATACGTGTACATGTCAGGAACTCTGTCGGGGTCAGAGCCCAGATCAACAATCTAATGCATCATATGCGGGAGCTCTGTGTAGGTCATCAGAGCTCAGCTCCATAATCTACTGGGGAAGAGCCCAGTACAACAATGACCAGAACTTCTATTTCTGCGCGCTTTATATAGACTTTTGGGTGCGCGTCTTAGCCAATGGGAGCATTGGATTCTGGTAGTTATGAATAATGCATACGTGTACAAAGGCATGGGGAAAGTTCTCTATGGGAGATTTGTACACGATTGACTTACACAATCTACTGGAAGAAAGTCCGAGAGCAGTGGTTAGCGGGCGAAGTAGGATCACTCGTGGGTGCGTTACGGGGAACTGATCCTCAAGGAAAAGGGAAAGAGAATAACTTCTCGGTACATAGGCTTGTGTACAAGACTTAGTCTCTAGACTAGCTGAGAATATACACACTAATGCTATGGAGTAAAACTATGAGATGAAGGACGTAACCTGACCTCTAGCTACCGTAGGTCTCGGCCAGTGGGTTAGCGGGACACACTCGCTGTACGGGGTCACTAAGGGGTGAATACACGGGTAGGGTTTAGCGAGCCACATTCGCTAAATGCTTGGGGTCAATGTGGGTCGGATGCGAGGTAAGGTGTGTGAGGGGAATTCGCATTGACTCCGGGGAAAGGTGGAGGGAAAACGGCTAAGTCCTAAGTACATGTCCCATGGCGGTACATGTTCAATAGCAGTGAGTGCTACATGCATTGCGCGCTATACAATAGCGTACTGTACAATGTGCTGCACACTTGTGCGTGTGTCTAAGACTTCGTGGTAAGCTTCGCGCTGCGTGAGGGCACATAGGATCGCTGCAAGCATTACGCTGTGCACGGAGTGGAATGGATTGGTTGGGAAAGAAGTTAACTACGCAATTTGCGGGAACGCAACAATATAAAACAGGGGTGAGAGTGGCCACTGATAAAAATAGCTGAAAATAGCTGGGAAAAAGTGTAAAAAAGCTGAACTTTGGAAATCTCCTATACTTTTGTACACAGCAAGTGAGGGAAAAAGCTGAAATCCAAAACAAAAAAAGCTGAAATCAGCTTTAAAGCTGAGATTTCACACCCCTGATAAAAACAAAACTTTGTTGATTCCTAGCCCCACTAGTGTGGCCGTCGGTATGCTGCGCCAGGTTCAGCGCAGCATACCGACGGCCACACTAGTGGGGCTAGTTGATTCCCACTCCCAGGCGCAAAAACTAGCATTGATTTATATATAATGCGCTAACTTTCGATCTTAATTTAACTGAAACATGGTGGACAATTAATTTCGAAATAACCTACCGGACGTCAGAGGAGGAAAATAAAACGGAATCAAGAAAAAGAAGGAATTTGTTGTCAACTTTCAAGTTCGCGAGGACTACCGCGGCCTGATGATGCTCATGATGACCTATAGAGGGGGTAATTCAGTAGGGCACATGCGGGGTTTCCAAATTCATCTCCAATTCGGCTTCATTTCCATTTTTTTAATTAATTAATGTCCAAAGTCTAAATGCGATTACTCTAAAGTAGATATTCATAGGGCAGAGCATGGATCCATACTGAGATGATGTGGAATGCGACCCTGCGTTTCTCTTGGGTTCAAGAAATTCCTGACTACTGCAGTCTCCTGAGGCCACATCTGGAGGCGAGGCCGAAATTTCGAAAACCGTAAAAAGTGTGACCCTACCATACACGGCACATGGGGGGGGGGGGTCTTCATTAGCGCATCTCCTACGTGGGCCCTATTTTTTCCCCTAACAGTTCCATGGATACTGTTAGAAACAAAACTCGTTGTTTTCAACCTCTAACTTGAATTCTCACCAATCCACATGCTAAGGTGAAAACTTTATTGGGCTATAATGAATAATTTACGGACTGTCAATAATTATAAGGCCTTATTTGCGGGAGGGGCCTAACATTCCAAATCGCCACGCGTCCCGAAATGAATTGTAGCCCATAAATTCCCTCATAAACAGCAAACTTCATGAATTGTGGGTCACATGCAAAGGTTTTGATGGATGGATTGCAATCGTTAAGAAAAAACGCTAGCTGAGAAAAGAAAAGGGGGGAGTTGTCGAAATAAGAGGAAACAAGGTCGGCGGCCCAAAAATTCGTGGATTAATGACAGGGATTTGGCTACTGTGCGGCAACAATTTCAACTTATCAAGTTGTTTGATGGTCCTTGAATTACCACTTACATTGTCATTGCAGACTTACAGGAGATTCTTATATTCAATAGCTCATAGCCTTCGTACAGTCTTGCTACTGACTCTCCTTCAAAACTACAATCAACACGACGAAACATGACTCGAGTATCACTGGCCAGTGCCGCAGTCCTCAGAGTTAAAAGAAGGTTATTGAAAGCCTCACGCCAACGGAGTGCTACTCAAGCGGTTACGTAACCATTGCTTTCACATGGGCTTCAAGTTATTATCACTCGACGCTCCATATGCATTTTAAAAGCATAGAGCATATAGCTAGCGCTTATAGGCTGATCAGGACAGGGAGGTCAGCGCGCTATGTGTTGTATTGTTAAAGATGGTCCATGATCTCAACTTGCCGTAAGATTAAATCAAGGAAGTTCATAAAGAATCTTGCCTCATGCCGAACCCCCCCCCCCCCCAATCATTTACCACCACATCCTTGCAAACATAGCGAACGTCAAATGCCTTTTCAGGACAATGTTTGCAAAATGGCTTTGGGGAAATTTACATGCCCAAAAGAGAACAGTATATTTACACATCCGCCATCATCACTTCATAACTTCGCACTCCTTGCCTTCACCTTAGAAAGCTTTCAATTTGTAGGCTCTATAGATTCATTGTTTTGCCAGGATAACATCAATTTTCCCCTAGGCATTTCTGTTAGGATGCAACCTCAATCCTGCAAAATCCTCCAACTGCCTCCATGTAAAAAAAAAATACAGCCTCAATGCTCAAAAATCCTCCGTTATTTCTTGCATGTGGAGGGATGACTGCTGCGTCAATCCTGCAAAATCTTCTGGCAATCACTGTCAATATGTTGAGGCAGAGCCAGTGACATCCTGGAGCAGTGCGGATGATTTCAAGTACATGTATAGTTTAAAACCCTAACTCCCTAGGCCTTTTTGCTAGGATGTAGCCTCAATCCTGCAAAATCCTCCAATTGGCCTCTTGGGAAAATAGCATATACATGTAGCCTCAATCCTGCAAATTCCTCCATTATTTCTTGAATATGGTCCATGGAGGGGTGACCACTGCCTGAATCCTGCAAAATCCTCCGCCGGTATGACTGTCAATAGGCTGAGGCAGAGACATCCTGGAGCAGTGCGGAGGATGTCAAGTATAATCAAGGACTAAATGTATGCACGGCTGAGCATAAACAACACAAGGTCCGGCCCAAGACCTTGACACAGTGCGTGCTCCAAGATCAGCAACGCACTTTTGCCATGTAACCTCAATCCTGCAAAATCCTCCAATTTGCAAAAAGGATTTTGGAGGATTCTGGGCGGTTAGGGTTAAATGCCTAATTTTATGCACGGCTGAACATAAACAACACAAGGTCCGGCCTAAGACCTTGCCACTCACTTTTGCCATATAGTCTCAATCCTTCGAAATCCTCTTCTTTTTCAAGGAGGACTTTTTGAGGATTTGGGAAGGTTGGGGTTAAGTAGCCAGTTACAGATCAATGTTTAGACTCACCGTCTTGTATGTCACAGAGGATGCCCCTGTAACCAACTGGACACACGCATCTGATCCCCGCACCAGACTCATCGTACAAGCACTGACCCCCATTTTCACATTGGCAAGTTCCTAAAGTGATAAGGGGTAATTTTTGATACTTTTAAATTTGATTATAAAAGCTACAAAACGGTTAAAAATTAGATGTCAAGAGAGATACGGAGAGACTACAGAAAGAAAACGAGTCGAGGACGCGAATTTGGCATGATCTGGATGACGTAACGATCTCTGCCAATTTTGGGGTTAAATCTCGGTTTGTTTACTTGTTGGGTTGTTTGATTGATTGGGCTGGGGAGATCGACTAGTTTTTGATCTTATTACTACATGTATTTGATGAGCATAGTTTTAACCCCCCCCCCCCCAAAAAAAAAACAAACAAACAAACCTAGGTATAAACCTAAGGTCTATTGAGAACGTCCAAAACGACATCTTCATATCACAGCCACTAAATTAAAATGTCATTATTAGTGCTGGTATAGTTCTCGAACAGTACCTTCCTCAATTGATCACAAGCTAAGTTTGGGACCGGTTTACCATAAAACCTTCAGATGGCCAGCCATTGCAATTAATGATGTTAGAAAACATAAAGTCTTCTTTCAGCCCTGCATGTATGTGTGCACCCCCATGTTAATTATGTACCGCTGTCATTTCTGTTTCAGCCTCTGAAGAAGAACTTGCTAAGTTCGCAACGTCAGGCCACATTAATTTTTAGATCAAAACATAAAGTAGTGAAGTACTTTATTATTTAAATGGTTTAAATTAACAAAAGCGCATCTACTCCTGTAGTTTTTTTTACACATCCAACAAAGAAGCGTCCGAGTTTCCAAAATGAAATCAAGAATAAGCCAACGTTTATCTTTCGGCCAACTACAAGGTATTTTCATGATGATTGCCGTTTCAGAAGGATTAGTGTCTTCACATGTCCACTTACCTTGGCTCATTATGGGCGTTGGCAGCAGAGCCAAAAGGGCACAGACTACACTGATCCTGAATGCCGCCATCATGATGTTGACTCAGTGGCTCTGCAGAACGAAACCAGCGTGTTCCAGGAGGAACTACTCCCTGCCCCTTAAAGATCCGAGCGGACCCACACCAATAATCGATTGGAAAGCGGCCAGGAAACGTCTCGTGCCGATTAGGTCCAATAACGCCTCATGGTGTTACAAGACGTGGCTTAAGACGTGATGGGGGGACTCTTGTAGAATGACCTGAATTCTGTCAACCATTGACAACAATAGGACTCACTGGAGCATGTCGTGGCTCATTGTTGACGGGACAATTGGCTCCGTAAACTGCCGTACCAGCAATACCATTTTAGGCTACAGGCGATCTTGTTCACCGTTGTGTAATACACATAAGTGGCAGGCGCATAATACATGCAACTGAAGCCTCTTCGGACTACGGGAGAAATAGCTACAAGTGTTTCATTCACCGACCGGACATTTTGAAGAGACCTCAGGCATTATTTCAGCGTTCGAAAAATTCAAGGGAAATCAGGAAGGTTGTGTTCCTTGGTCACGGTGGTAGAACTTTAATAGGATTTGCATTGGGCGGGTTGGGATGGGATTTTTTCTTTTCTGGAATAGCAAAGATGGGAATGTCCCAACCACGGGTACACACATGGATGAACGACTGTTCTGAGCTCTAGTACAAAATGCACTGAACGGACTTGCCTTAATAATTTGGTTGGACGCGTGATAACGGGCCTTAATACCGTTTACCCAAATCTCGTTTTTAATAAGGCTTTCATCAAAAAGTTTTAGAGAGACGTGGTTCCAAACCGATAAAACAAATGCGACATTTCATAGTTCATTTTAAAGCTAAAGATATGGTGCTCGACGTCAACATGGTTGTGTAGTTATCACTTATCAGATTCAATAATAAAGACCAAAAACGTAGGACTAGGATCATGAATATTCAAAAATATAAACAGCTGGCTTGACAAAATTATTAGACACCAGATCGAGCGCAGAGCCCTGCCAATTTGAAAGCCGCCGCGCACAGTGAAGCGGTTCAGCTGTCTGGGTCTTTGTTGGCAAGTATTCATGGTAATTGCCACCTGTATATGAAGACGAAAATACATGGTTTTCCAACCTTGAAGAACACAGTAACTCAAAATTTGTAAAAGCAATTTTTTAAAATCCTTATTATCTTAAAAAAAAATTGCTCAAACAATTCAGGGGGAAGGGGCCAGGAATCGCCTCAGATTGCACCACAGAGCATCTAGAATCCAAAATTTTCCGGGGCCCTTAACCCTAAAGGGGCCGGGGGGGCGGAATCCGCCCCCCCCCCTCAACATTTTCCGTGATAGCCTCTAAAAAAAATTTTTTCGCGACCCGAGCTGTTATGACTTTTTAGCCTCGAGCTTTGCGCATCTTTTGATACCAAAAACATAAAAATCGGACCACGGGTTGCCGCGTAGCGAAACATTTTTCGGCGCTACGCGCCGTCAAAACTCAATTTTTGCATATACGTTGTGTACACAGAGCAGAATTGCCATTCGTACATATGAATAATTAATTAGCCATAATTCCAAATCCCTTTGACCTATAGTCATGAAATTTCTTGGGTATGTTTAGGAAGAGTTGCTCTATGCATGTGCCGAGTTTCAAAATTTTTCGTCTCTCGATGGCCGAGATCCCCGGCTGAGAGATGGTCAAAATAACCCGGCCCCTTTAGGGTTAAGCGGGCCCCGAACCTCACGCCGTAAGGGCTTCGCGCTCCGCGCTCGCATTAGTTATCGGAGCAAAATTGCTCAAAAGGTGTGCCCCCGTTTAAAAAAATCCTAGATCCGTGCCTGCTATATAATCCTAGTCAATTTGTGAGAGTAATTTTTTTCTTTGGGCCCACCTAAGACAAAATCCTGGGTGCGCCGTTGTTTCACAAAATATAATATGCCCCCTGTTAAAATCATCTTCCTACGTGCCTGCTACATGCATGTATAATAGGAATGAAACTACGACGGGTCGGGTCACGTATATAAGCTTTCAGAGGACAACAGACGTACGGTTCTACACTCAACCAACCGGTTCTTTTCAGAACCACACTTCTTCCAAGAAGATATTTCTTTCCACATGGTGTTACCCGCAATTTTGTAAATTTCAGACAAGATAGAATCGGCAAACAACACACTTGTTTTGCCGCCAAACTTTAAAACTGCCTACCATCGGTTCTTACAAACCATTTTATTCTACTCAGGCGCTAACACATATCACAGTTCCGAGGGAAAATAAAAGTGAAGGCATGGGCAAGTACATCTTTTGTTCATTATATCCTCATTTGCAAATCCGGAAACGCTCTACAGGGTGCATCAAAAAACGAAACCGAGATATTATTACTAATTGGAACAGAAGTAGGGCACATGTGAATCAAAGGGAGATATCCTCTGTTAGGGTTGAATCTCCTCTTTAAAATGACACCCTGGTCATGTCATTACATTCACGGTTGACTGAGCAGGGACCAATTTTATGAAAGGGTCTATGTAGAGACTTGCGCCACTTTTGATGGTGAAATATCTTTCTTTTTTCCACCTGCCTTGATTGGCAACCATAGCCTTTCACTCCAACTGACACAACAAAAACCACAATTGAAAAGTGGCGCGATTCCCTAAATAGGCCCTTTCATAAAATTGGTCCCTGCTCAGTCAACCGTGAATGTAATAACATAACCAGGGTGTCATTTTAAAGAGGAGATTCAACCCTAACAGAAGATATCTCCCTTTGATTCACATGTGCCCTACCTTTGTTCCAATTAGCAATAATATATCGGTTTCGTGGTTTTTTTTTATCTACCCCGTATAGCCAAACCTGTTGGTATATAGTGTAGAGTACTGACAAGAATAACAGCAACCATTTGAAATTGCTTTTAAATAAATGGACAATTTTATTGGCTGATGAAACCCCATCTTGTGTCCATATCACCAACATGAACAGTAACAACCAATGCACAAGATGTCCACTCATGTGGTCGTTGAGCACAAACGTGTACCTCAAAGATGGCTACAATGCAACAGGTCTATAGAAAATTATGCTAACACTATTACCCCAAATTTTAACTTAAGTTGTAGTCAACTTTTAGCTGCTATTCCGTAATAATGAGCATGCAAATACCTCATATGCTACTAAGCAAACTGTTAAGCATTTAAAAATAGGAAACATTATACAAAGATTGCAATTGCAAAATTCTTAAAATGTTAATTAAGAAATTCCAAATAGATGTTATTAATCCAAACTCAATGGGCATTTCCACTAGAAAGCTTCTGAATCAACCAAAATCCAACAATCAGTAGTAAATCAAGAGACTTTTTTTTGCACTTCAACAATTTAAGGACATCATTATCAAGCACCACAGGTTCTTCAGTCCTGAATTCCTCAAAATACAATATCAGAGTCCGATGTTAATGGATATAAGGCAGTTCCCGTCTAAGAATCGAGTTGTATCATTATACAGGCTACTTTAGTACAAAAATCTATACATAAATCACACAAATGAGTGAATGTCCTGCATTTTCAATTTATGCAATCTCTTTTGCGTACCAACTTGTTTAGTCTCTCTAAAATGATTACTTATCTTGACATATTTTATTCGAAACAGAATAAGAACAACACTAGGGCTAGTTTTCTTGCTGTTGTGTTTTAAGTTTTAAAATAAAACTGCTTCTATAAGGTGTTGGCATTTTATAACAAATAAAAGATTACATTGAGAATCGTTCCAAACATAAGTTGTTTTTAACTGTTATTTCAGTCTTTTCACATAATGTTTCTTTGCGGTAAGATTTTTACGAGAAGATAAAACTAGATTTCAGCAAGCATCAAGACACTATTTGGCAAAAACCTCCCTTTACAAGTGTTTTAAAAAATCTGATAGATCACCGTCACATTTTTCTCTTTTCTAAACCGTCCATGATGAGGCATATTGACAGCCACGTCTGATACGCACACTTGATAATTAGTTTTTTTGTAACATTGAATAAACAACCAATGTATACTTTTATCAGAAGCGTGGACCACTTATGTCAGAGAACTGCAGGAATGCAAGAAATGGCCCTCAGAAAAACTCAGAAACTCAGAAAAAGGATCTCCATCTTAATTATGAACTCTATGCGCAACTACCCCCTCAATCAGTTACAAAGAGAGAGTTCGGAGGGACTGTGGGGCGCTGTGGTCCAATGGTTACGGTGTTCGACTCACGTGCCGTGGTACGTGGGTTCGAACCCTGACAGGGAACATGGTGCTTGTGATCTTGGGCAGGCACTTTACTATGAATGCCTCTCTCCACCCAGGAGTATAAATTGGTACCTGGGAAGGTGCAGACCAAATTGTGCTGATCTTGAGCTGCTGCAGAAAAATGGTCTCATTCCTGATGAACAGGGATAATTGTTAAGCACTTTGAAACCTTGGGTAGAAATCGCTACATAAGCGCCACATTATTACTATTATTATTACAATACATTGCCAGAACCCTGGCGTACATGGGAAGATAATGCGGGATTGTACATATTCAGAATAATATTTTGGGTAATTTGTGCCATATGCTTGTGAAAAAAAGTGTGCACAATTTGCTCCTCTCAACGAGCTTCTAAGTGGTCACAAAGTGCCATCTACTATTCATGCACGGAGTCCATAGACTTGTGAAGTTTGAGAGAAATAAACCAAATCTTTGAAACTTAAAAAAAAAATTGAAAATATGTACATCAACAGTATTACATCTCAATAACATTAACATGCAGTGGTAGACTAGTGTCAACAATTCTCTTCTAAAAGCACTATAACTGATTAATTATTTTTGTTTATTCATGAGCTGTGATCCTCAGCGGATAATGGCAATCTCGTCGTCTGCTTTGCTTGCAGGGAGAACCTGACGCCGAGCAACGCAGAACACGGCGACCAGAGACATCAGGAACAAGCTGACCACCATGGCAGTCAGCGCAGCCATAAACCACTCGGTATCCAGCAACGCAGGCTGGTGATGCATGACATCCAGGTCACTGGTGTGGGTTACCAGTTCATCCTCCATGGCTGGATGGGAAAAGAGACACATTGAAAAGTCATGGTAAGCTGCCCATTACAAAGCCTAAAGTCATTCAAGGTAGAGGGTAAAGAAGATCATCTCCTGAAGACGTTCAGAGCTTATTGATCGTAACGTCGAGTTTTATAACCAACCGGTTCTGTTCAGAACCACACATCTTCTCAAAAGAGATTTCCACATATATCGCAAACCTTCACTAGTTCACACCACCATCATGCAAATTTCTTACTTAAAGGGTTACAGTTGATGACTTTTCGTCTCTTGTAAACTCCAGAGTAAAGCATTAAGTTGGAGAGGGTGAAACTTTCTGAGTCTTTTCATTGTTGTTTTGTTGGCAATCAATTAACTGGGCTCCATTAACCCTCACCTTCTAAATGCTTTTTGGGGGTCAAGGACCAAATACCATAGAATACTACATGTGTTGTGCACACTTGTATGGAAAGAAATGCATACTACAGGTTACTACTAAGTAGTATTTTGTAGCTTGAGGTGAGGTTAGGGTTAAGATTGAACAAACTAAACATTTTCTGGTCCAAGAGGGCCAGCCTAGTGTCTTCTTTGTTCCTATCTCACCAACTGACTGACTGACTGTCATTTACAAGCCGAGCAGTACTAGTATTACCCTGTAATGTCAATGAATGGGACAAATGTGGCCCATTGTGAAAACCAGATGAATGAAAAGATTTTCAGTGAATAGCCATTTCTGGATCAATTGAATAGAATTTGTTGAGCTCTTGGACCGTCTTTACAAGGCATGCCTTATCCTGTTAACTTAATATCTGATGTGAGTTCACTAGGGTCTGTTGAACATCACATGACTTCAACTTGACCAACTGAAGATTTTCTGACTTACCGAAGAGACAATTTGGCCCGGTCCAGCCATCAGAGCACAGGCAGGCATAGTGGTCTTGAGCCAGGGGATCACTGCCAACGGTGACTACACAAGTCCCGTTATTAGCGCAAGGGTTGGGGTCGCACTCATCGGAGACAGCTAAGGGGGAAAAAAAGAAGATGTAAAAATTACCACTGATCCCCCAAGTCAAAAGTCCTAAATGAAGTCTGAGGCAAGGAAACATGGGAAGGGGTGATTATGATTATAATTCCCGACAGTTTAGGTCAGTCTTCTTGTCATTAACTGGCCTTTTTCGATTTTCTGTCTGACCAGCTGCCACCACGGCCAAATCCTAGAAGACTGCAGTCCACATGTTAATCAAAAAAATAACCTACTCTGCACTTCGAAGGGATGGTGTTATTCAGTAAATGTTTGGAATTTGAGAGAGTTTTGCTCACTGCTTCAAACATTTTTGGCCAAGTTACGGGCAAGGACCATTAGTCGACTAGTGGTTGATTTGTGACGTACCTTACGCCTGCGCCCTAATAGCAACATGCAAATGTCTCTAGTCAAACACTGGTCAAAATGCCATCGCAAAACTCTTAGATCCTGGCTCCCTGCTGTACGTTATGAATGGACGTGACACACAAAACACCAAACCCAACCAAATAAAAAAATCCTGAACTCCTTGGACAAAAATCTTACCCTCCTCGCAGAGAACTCCCTGGAATCCCTTAGGGCAGATGCAGAAGTAGGACGATGGCTCAGTGTCAACTTGGGCACATTCACCGCCATTCTCGCATGGACAGTCTGCCCAAAAAAATGAAGACAAAAACACATACACCTAAACTGAAAGGGTAGGCATAGCCAGACACATGGCAGCATACAGTGTGGAACACAGAAACAATATGGTCAGATGGAAAGGAGTCAAAATTAGCTCTGCATCTGACAAGGCGATATATATTATAGTAGGCAATCTGATGTAGCTGCTTGGTGTCACAGCGAATTGTGTTCATTCCATCTAATCAATGCAAATGATGTCGTAACAAATGAGTCAACTAACCTCCAGTCTCGGCTGATTTTACCTACTTGAACGTGAGACCAAGGCAGGTTGTCAAAAGCCGCAAACACCCAGGAATGATTTGAATTTCCGTATTAGAATTGTTTCATCTAATAACCATCATGACAAATCTCAATTTTGCTCCTTAGCATTTTCTTTTGCAGCCCTTTATCTTGGTGGGAAAATCTGAAAACTTGGTGCGAAATGGAGAAATGTATTTTTTATATCTTGTAAACATGTACTTGCTCACAGCCTATCTGTTGACTCTGGTAAACTTTTTTTTCCAGAGCTACTTACGTTCATAAGTCATCACATCCCTTCGTTTACGTCCTGCAGAACCTGAAAGACAAAAAGGTGTTTTTTTACCAAGGAAATTCCAAACCTTGTGAATTGTGAAATCTTGTACAACCGTTTAACTGCACAAGAAATAGGCGCATGTGAAATGTTTGGCATTCTTGTATTCAAAGTGAAATGGTTCAAAACATCGTAGTTGTTACAGAATACTATAAACGATCAAGATCGGTTGTTCTAACAGTCAATAACCACAAAGTTAACAAAAAAATAAGAAGAACATACTTCAATTAACCTATCGCGGTAGAATTGCGTGAATGCAGCATGTGAAATATTGTCCAATTACAAGATATGCAAATGGTTGCAGAATATGCAAAATCTCAGACAAACGAAAATTAACGTACAAAAGCCCATATGGTTGTCTAAGGAGCGTGGCTACATCGCAACCAGTGATAGGGCTGAAAATGAAGCAACCCACTGCTCGGAACTGAAATAATTACCAAGTTGATTTCTTACAAAAATCCTCATTCATGATCAGTGTAACAATCGTACAACTAGCAACACACATTCATATAAAACAATTTGGCTATAAACAAATCCGACGGCAGCCATTTTCTGTGGTGGCGCAAGGCTTACGCGAGTCGCGCTCAGGTAGGGCGCACGCACTCCGGGCTCCCTCCACCAATAGGAATACCAAAATGCGCGCGTGCCTCGTCTTTAAAAACGCGTGCAGCATGCAAGTGAGGGTGACACCACCGCAGTAAAAGCTTCTAATTCTGGTCGCCAGATTCCACTATAACCCAAACTGTATTACACTTGAACTATTCACTGGTGTACTGTGGAGCTGTACCCTTTGAAGATCTGCCACATGTGATAGCTTCTCTTATAACACCTCACCAACAGATTCTGTGTCTTGATTGGCCGAGAGCGAGTCACATGTTACTTTCTAATTTTGCTATCTTTCTGTGCACGGCCAAAAGTACTATGCGCATAGCAACCAAAGTACTATGCGCATAGCAACCAAAGTACTATTTCCATGGCGCGGTATTTGTGTGCAAATGCATGCTGGTGTGTGCGTTGCGCGTTGCGCGTATTATTCCAAAGAGAGCGCGCCGCAGACTTGGGTTCAAACATTTTGTAAAGGGGTAGTTTTTTAGAGAGAAATACATTTTCCACCAATTTTGTATTGAAATTGAAGTTTATTTCAGCTGTGTTCAGATTTAAATAATTTAAAATATTGAAATCAAGCAGAATCTGTGGGTGAAGTGTTATAAAACAAATATTGAATGCTTTATCTCGTGGTGAAGTAAAACTAGCCTCCCTCGGTGATCCATGGATCATTCTATTTTCCCTCGGCTTCGCCTCGGGAAAATAGAATGTCCATGGATCACCTTGGGAGGCTAGTTTTACTAAACCACTCGAAGCATTCAATATTTGTGTACTATCAAACTTGAAACCATCATTGTGCCCAGACCTTTTGTTAATTTTCAAAACTGGGCTCCATCTCCATCTCTGATTTCAGATGTTAAATTATAAATCCTCCATGACTTTCCCTTGACTTGTGTCATTTTTACAAGTTTCAGGACTTTCCCAGACCTGGAAGTTGAAAATAAAATTCAATGACTCTTCTGGTTATTTTTTCACCAGACCAAAGGATTTCTGGCAAGTGGACCTGAACTCTCTCAACTAGAATTCAGGAAAATGGAGACACTGAAGCCGAATCTGGTGACGAAACCATGGTTTGGAAAACACTCTTACGAATGTTGTCATGATTAGCGTGACGACTTTACCAGTTCGCGCCGGGGGGCCGATATAACACGCACTGGCTGTTTTTGTACCCAGGCACGGCTGACGGATTAAGACGTCAAGATTGCCAAGCCTCGCCTCCGGGTGACGTCTAAACACACTAATCCCTCGTGCCTTTTGTACACACACACAAAGCCCGTGTTGTCTTTGGAGGTGGACCGTGTTCTGACCATTGTGTGGGCTGTTGTTGTACAATTACGCTCCAGTGCACACCCCATGATATTGAAACATATGAGGTTTCGGCAAGAAATATCGTACAAATACTGTTGAAATCAATCTTGCGAATCAGTATTTGTGGCGTTCGGCGTTTGGCTGGGAAATTTTGTCTTTTGAAAATTTTGAAATTTTCAGCAAAACTAAGCCCAGCGCAAAGTGGTTAGTAAGGCAGTAACTCAGTATTCCTCACCATCTCGATTTATACAAAGGAACGCATCGGATGTGTAGAAGCAACTCTCACCTACTGGACAGGGATTGCTTGCGCATGGGTTGTTGCCTGCATCAGCTGTGGAGAAACAACAAACGGGAGTGCTTAAGTTGTACTCTCCAAGTGGCATTTTTGAGTTTCACCCAGAAAAATAGATTTCATTTTAATAATGCTATTTTTCTAGTAACACAAACGAAACGTTATTCACTTTTGAAAGATATAAAAAATCCGCCCCCTTTATGAATAGTAACTTCACAATATTCTACAGTTTAATGGCATCATGAATTTCCAATTTTTTTTTAAAATTCATGAAAAAAAAACCACCCCCATGGGCCTTATGCACGAGTCGGCCATATTGAATTGAAAGTGGGGTGAAATCTTAATTTTTGGAACTTGCAAAGAGAAATGAAAGCACGTTTTTAATAATTAATTCCAGTCTGCTTCAATGAATAATTTTAAAATTGTAATTTCAACATTCCCTACAGTTTAAAACCAGATTTAAAAAAAGACAGTAAAATAATGCTGCATTTTGCCTGCATAAATAGTCTGGCGCCATCCCATTGAACAGTTAACACTTAATGAAATACGTTCAGGGAACTCAACAAAAATGGCCAACTCGTGAATAAGGCCCATGTCATCACAGCTGTTGCCTCTTTTGGCGCATGACCCAGTAAACTCATTACCGGATACTATGACCATGAAGGTGCACTCAGCCTGGTTGCCAACGCTGTCGCTGAACGTGTAGATGACGTTGGTGGTTCCTGAGCCGAACGCTTCGCCGGGGACGTGCGTACGCTTCACCGTGACAGGCAGCTGGCTGTTATCGGTGGCTGTGGGCTCGCTCCAGGTCAGTGGAATGCTGGATTGTCCAGCAGGTAGAGTTCCCCGGATGGTAGCCGGGCAGCCACTGACAACGGGTGACATTATGTCAACTGGCGAAGATAAAACAACAAAACATCACTGCATAACTGATTTTGTTAAGATTTGAAAGAAATGACTCAAAGCAGGATTTGAACCCAAGAAATTGACTCGATTTGGATTTGCGCCCGGGACCTCCAGAGGTCAAGGTTCAACACGTCACAGATGGGTTCACAGATGGTTTCAAGTTTTATGGGCGAAGTTATTTTCTTTTTTGAATTCAATGTTGCTATCGCATTATCAAATTAGAATGAGGCAATTTAGTATATTTTAGTGTTTTGCCAATCTTGATAAGTTAGCAAACTTGACAGAAATGGAAGAATAACTGGGAGACACTGTGATTGCTTAACGGTCATTCTATAAATTGAGGTCGACATTTTAACATTTATGATTTTGTAATTCTGGATGCATTCCTTTATGTATCCTTCCTCCAAGGGTGATTATGGGAACTAAGTGACCTAGCTAATGAATAACAATTAGTTTCCTTTTTAATGGCAGTTACAAAACTTACAGGCTACAGGGGCAGGAAAATGTCACACTTTGGCCCCAAATTAAGACTGAAATCTCAGTCTTGTGAGGGCTTTTGAAATACAATGCCTTCTTAAACCATAACTGGTGGGAATGGATTATGTGTAACAAAAAAAATGATCTCACCGATTACGTTGACTGCAAATTGGCAGACGGCCTGGTTCCCAGCGGTGTCGGTTGCGGTGTAGGTCACCACGGTCGTCCCCAGCATAAACAAGGTGTTGACAGCTGGGGTGCTGGTGACGGTGGGCGACACACCAGAGTTATCGGTAGCCGTGGGGGCTGTCCATGTGACCCTAACGCTGGTGACAGCTGCTGGCACATATGCGGTGACACCGGTCGGGCACCCCGTCAGAACGGGGTTGATGTTGTCCACTACGCTGACTGAAAAAAATATAGTATCAATTATGTTGGTTGTCCGGCAAAAGAAGTTGGGATCAGGCATGCTATGCTCACTTCACACCTTTCGCGCCTACCACACCTACCAGCCTTTCCCATCGCCCGAGGTTAATCATTTGGTGTGTGGCCGTTGCTTTGAGTGCCTGGTGTAGACTACCTCTGAACGGACCTGAAGCCCTGGCCACCTCTACAGCTGCTCATTTGGTCGGACGAGGGCAAGCCTGGGCACATCAACTGAGACCGCCACAGTACATTAAATTTGAACCCTTGCTGCAATGAAGTAATACAACTACTTTTATAGTATTGGTTTTACTGTTTTGATGAGATTTACCAATTTGTAAATCCAATCCCAACAGTGACTGGTAACCAGTGCGCTGAAAACACACCAGACTTAAGAAAAACCTCAACCGATATCTTACCAACAACAGTCACAAAGAAAGAACACGTTGCTTCATTGCCTGACCCGTCCACAAAGCGATACGTGACGCGGGTAGAGCCCAGTCCAAACACCGACCCAGGGGCATGCGACCGGAAGACCTGTGGGGCTACACCCGAGTTGTCCTGGCCAACCGGTTCTTGCCAGCTGGCAGTCGCCGTTGTGGCTCCGATAGCGGGTGAGACGGTGATGTCGCCTGGACAATTGGTGTAAGTCGGAGGCGTGTTGTCAGGCGACCCAACTGTAAGGCCAAAAATGAGAAATTGATTTGATAGAGATGACAAAGATGCGTGAATGGGAGATGTCGCCAAATATATCACCAGTTTGCATGGTTATTGCAACAGACTCACTTATCTGCATCAGGTGCACATTGCTTGTACTTTGCGCAATGTAATATCCATGCCCAGTGTTCTCCACAGACTTTTTCCTTGGGAGGGCGGCTTGACGTCATCGGAACTGGCATATGGCCAAAAAAAAATCGGAAAATAGGTCGAACAAAAATACGTGTCCGAAATCTGGTCCACGCTGCCATTACACACATGTACATGTATGTACAATACACTTCATGCCCAATTTCCGGACACTAACTCCTGCTTTACTTTCGATTCAAACAAAATTTTACGATGAAAAAAAAAAGGTCAGTGTTTTCATTGCATAAAATGCCTGAATTACGGTTAGAGTAATGGAGTCATCAATAAAGGAGTTCACTTCTTACTTGAGAAAGTCGAGGGAAAAGTCCGAAAGAAAAAGGCACCGTTCATGGTGCTTCAATCATGTCCATGATTCAACCACACAACTCCACTACTACACTTGCATTCATACGTGGGGAAAAATCAGGCATTATCGTCTTTCTCTTCCAGCAAATGCCAGTGAAATGTTTCGCTAATGCTCTCTTCGCTATCCTCGAGATAATCATCATGATTTTTAAAGCATTGCATTTTGTACAACTAAATCTGAAACCTCCGAACATCGCACAACATAATGATTTTATCCACTGGATCGTTCACAAGGCTACCCGTTCCCGACCGGCCATGTGCTAGCGGACGGTACGGTGCGGTACGTACGCGCCGCTGGTACCATTGCATATTTGCACGCACGTGCGACACAGTGATTTTTCCATGTCGCATGTCAATGTGTAACCTTTTGTCCAGCTGCAGAAGGCTCTGATCAGTGTTATGCCCTGTGTTTCTACCGTTTAAATACTCCACTAACGACTGGTGAAAGAGATTAAAACTACGTTCGTGATGATTTTAACGTGCCATTTCCATCGACTTTTCTTCAAAATTATGATTGAAATAAAATGACATTTTGTAAAAAAAAATCGTTAGAAAATCCATGATTTGTTAAATTTTTGGCAGGGCGGTCAATTTTCTGGGCAGGGCGGCCAATCCTTTGGCAGGGCGGCCTTAATTCTTAGGAGGGCGGCCCGCCCTCCCAAAACCTACATGTGGAGAACACTGATGCCAAACTGTGATATAATTGGCGGCTCTATCTGAGCTCCACTTGCGTCCTGTACCAGTCCTCATGATCCATTACATTTCTCTCCTCCGAAAGAAGAAAAGAAACTGAGCTCAGATCTCTAGTCTGTTAAATTAAACTAACCCATTAATTTTGGTTATTTTTTTTATATTTTTTTTTTGGTTGACACCCTGTACAATCTAATCCATTACAAACATTAACACTGCTACTGTTTGAACAGTCACAGACAGTCAAAAAACCCATCTTCCTTCCCTGCCATGCCTTTTACACAAGCAAGCACTGTGACTAGTCAAATTCAGTCAACACACAAAAGCAGGCAAGAGGTAGGCACGGCTGTCTTATCAATCACCTACAGTCAAAGCATAGCTGTATCAAGTTACATAAACAGTCACAGCCAGTCAATCCTGCTTTATGGGGGCCGGGAGCTCTTAACTGTTGAAAACAGTCACTTGATTGATTTTGACTGAAAGTATAGATGACTGGCACATACCGCTAACCAGAACTGTGAAAGTGCAGGTCACAAAGTTGCCTGAAGGATCGGTGAATCTGTACGTGACTGATGTTGGTGCGCCCACAATGAATGTCGAGCCGGGGTCGTGTGAGGCGATGGTATTGACAGTGCCAGAGTTGTCGATGGCCTGTGGCGGTGTCCAGCTGACGACAAATGTTGTGGAGCCTATCGGCGCATTGACCGTTACCCCGTTGGGACACGGGACGGTAAAAGTGGGAGCTTGGTTGTCAACTGGGAAGCCAGCTGCAAGAATATAAAGGAATTGAAATTGACATATTACACACCGAGCATGCAGTGTTTATATGTCGGTGAAGGGCAAAACCTAATATTGAATGAAATTACTCTTTTTTTTTGTCTAAGAAATACTTGTTTTCCATGGCCTTGACCAAATTACTTGGCTACGGCTAGAAATAACACACAGGTCTATGGGAAGTGGCTGCAGCCACTGCCATAGGTGCTTGTGGAATTTCCAGGGGCTTAATGGATCGGTCTTTTAGAGATCACAAAAACCCACAAGAACTTATTTTATGTCAGGAAAAGGAAATAATCGACTTGTGTCCTTCAATATGATTTTGAGGAATCGGGTTGTTGTATTGTTACTTTCCTCGCCTTCCACATTTGCGATGCTCAGGCTGACATATGGATTGGGATCTCATTCCTTGCTTGATTCTCAGGGTTTACCCGAGATTGTCATTGCCAGGTATTCCTTCCATCACTACTGATGAGCATTTCTTTATCATCTTCTGTGTCTAGACTTTTTTGGGGTTCTCATCTTCATTGCATGCGAACTGCTGAAGAACCCTTAGTTTAAAAAAGAACGACACTTATCACAAAATATAATATACGAACACAGTCTGTGGAAACTGTTCTCACCATTGACAGTCACTGTGAAGCTGCACAATCCCTGGTTCCCAGAGGTCGCGACAAACTGGTAGGTGACCTGAGTCTGACCGATGGTGAACAGTTGGCCTGGCACGTGGGAGCGGATGATGTTATTGACTGCTTGCCCAGAGCCGTCCGTCGCCGTGGGTTCTTGCCAGGTGACTGAGCTTTGCGCAGCCCCCTGGGGCGCAGTGACTGTCACCCCTTGGCTGGGGCAGTTGCTGACTACCACACCAGTCGAACCCTGACCTGAAGAGGTACGGACCAGTTCATGATTAAGTTCAGTAAAAAAAATAAAAAGATGGGATGATGAACAAAAGACAGGCCATCCACTGTGAAGACCAAGATCAAGCCAAGCTAAAGATCAGGTCATGTGACCCTCAGAGCTACAGACCATGTGACCAAGATACATGTTCCAAGGCGACCCTTCCCCTCAGATTTGAATAAATACAAAGTCTTATGAGCGTCTCAAATTCCATGGTCTAACATTAAAATGTTTTATATCTCCATTTGAATTGGTTGATAGAAAGTTCTTCTATGATTCAATAAAACTTCACACAAAAAAGGAGGAGGGAAGTCATTTAAAGACATAGCTACCAATCTTCAATTAAAGACACTCACTTTGGACAGTGATACTGAACGAGCAAGTTGCCCGGTTGCCAGCGTTATCCGTGAAGGTGTACGTGACGGTCGTCTGACCCAATGAGAATATATCCCCTGGGCGATGGGTCCTGGTCAAAGACACCTGTTGGCCAGAGTTGTCTGTCGCTGTCGGCTCATTCCAGAAGACCTGGGCAGATGTTTGTGAGACACCAGCAGTGACTGTGGTAGCAGCGGCCGCGCACCCACTGACCGTGGGTGGGATAGTGTCGGTAATTCCGGCTCCTGATCAAAGAGTGCATTAAGAAGTCACCATGTTTAGTGTCAAAGGTAACAAAAAGTTTTGGAGAACAAATTACAATGACAACACTCACGCAGCATGCAAATGATGCACATTGAATGTACAAATCTGTGTTCATTGGCATGGGCCATTGCATCAACTAACTGAACAAGAAAATTGATAAGAAAATCAAATATGCTACCCAAAAATACAAACTCAATATCAAAAGAACCAATAGGGCCTACAAATTCAAAATTACACACAAATAAGGTCAGAAGGATCGAAAGAAGATTGCGAAACTAAATTGAAAGAGGGCCGATACCTTAACCTTGGACTGAAAACATTTCAGACTAAAAAGTGTCCGATAACTTGGGACTGCTTCTGAATCAGACACGTGCCATCTCCATACCGGCTGGCACTGTTTAGTTTGAAAAATCTTCTTCAAAAATCCCAAGATTAAAGGGACACTAGGTCCTGGAACAGCCCAATTGGGCTACAAAACGTGCTTTGAACAAGATGATGATAATCGGAAATAACTTTTAAAAGTAGGATATAAACATCCACACAACTATCCTTTCAAAACTGGGCGTTTTTGTGTTATTCCTGTATTATGCGTGCGAGAACGAATTTCGGAGTCCACTTAATTTTGCGACCCCATAAATTCGAGCCGTTTGGATGTGCTAGTTGTGATTTCATTCGTACGCGTAAAGTGTTCGCGTACACGAGAACGACACGAAAAACGTATTCGTACTCTGTCATGTCCGATGTAAACAAGCGGTTTTTTTTCGTCTTTTCTCGGGAACGGTAAGACATTAGGTTGGTTTCCTTTCCAACCAGATGTTTGAAATAGGCTAAGTAAACAATCCAAAACATAACATTTTCGGGGATTTCAGGACCTAGTGCCCCTTTGTTTAAGAAACTTTGTAGGCTACACAACTAGACTTATTCACAAAACTGTTACAGTTTGCTCATAATTAAAATAATATTATTTTTTAAAGGGAAAATCAATAAAGTACCATGTTGTCAAAACAGGTCAATGCCAAGAATTTATTACATTAGTAACGATGTTTGCTGCCCTCTGTTGTTGACAGAATTAAACATGAAAATATTTGCTGCCCTCTGTTGACATGAAATTTGTTGAAGGCAAAATATTTGCTGCCCTCTGTTGACATAGAAATTTGGAAACCAAAAAAATTTGCTGCCCTCTGTTGACATGAAATTTATCGAAGGCAAAATATTTGCTGCCCTCTGTTGACAGAAATTTGGAAACCAAAAATGTTTGCTGCCCTCTGTTGACACAAAAGGTTAACAAGCAAACTTGTTTGCTGCCCTCTAATGACACAAAAAGTTTTGATTGCAATGTTTGCTGCCCTCTGTTGAAATTTTGTGACATGCAGAAACTGTTTGCTGCCCTCTGTTGACATGGACAATTTAAAATTGTCTTTGCTGCCCTCTGTTGACATTCAAAGTGACTGGTAAAAATGTTTGCTGCCCTCTTGTGATAAATAAATTTTCAAAAAAAGCTGTTTGCTGCCCTCTTCAGACACAATATTTCAAGTTAATAATATCACACTTGTCGTCAAACTAGTCAAAGTAAACTTTTTCAAGAAATGTCAAGAGATATTAAAACAAATTCAATGACTACAATGTCACTGGGTAATCTTTAAATCATGTGACTTTCATAGCTAAGTTGATGTAGGCCTAGGTCCCTAATATTGTATGATTTATAGTGGTGCTAGGCCTGGCCTAGGCTATAGCCCAGCCCAGGGCCCAATTTCACGGCGCTGCTAAGCACACGATTTTATGCTAACAGAGTCTTCGTCTATTTCACGGAGACCGTAAGCATAAGCACAGCAAAAGGCACGCTAACCTCGGGGAAAAAATTTGCTTAACGTAGTGACGTAACAATGGAAATCTCCATGCACGCGTAACCGTTAGCACGTCCACGCCGTGAAATAGTGCTTAAGGTTTGCACATTTTTCTGCTATGCTAAACACAACTTTTCTGCTAACTGTTAAGCAGCGCCGTGAAATTGGGCCCTGGTTGGACTCCGTTGTGTACGCAACGGAGTCCAGGGTATGAATCTCTCCTGCCATAGGCATAGCGAAAAAAATTATAACACATTTCTTTGCGGAGGAAGCTGAAATTTTGCTTACATAGGGCCTACTCCTTGTGTCCAAAATTGTGCCTGCGCTGGGTTTAGAAAAGGCAAATATGTCCGCGGGCGGCCTGTTTACTGAAAATAAATCGCAATTCCACGCTTTCGTTAAAAACATTTTCAGTACGAACTCCCCGTGCGAACTCCCCGCGTGCATGCACACCTAGCACGCTGCCGCCACTGCAACCACTGCAGCAAACAGCACGCGCGTGTACGTGTTCACACAGAGAGTTCGTACTGAAAATGTTTTCAACGAAAGGGTAGTACTTGCGCTTTATTTCCGGTAAACAGGCCGCCCACGGACATATTTGCCTTTTCTGGACACAAGGAATATGTAAGCGAAATTTTAGCTTCCTCCATCAGGTACAAATATGAAAAAAAATGTGTTATAATATTTTTTCGCTATGGTGGTAGAATTTATACCCTGGACGTCAGTCGTAATGCAATGAAGACGTCGTCCAACCTGGGCTAGGCCTAGCCCAGGTTGGATAATGACTGACTTCATTACCACTGACGTCCAGGGTATGAACTTCTGCTGCCATAGAGAATAAATTACAACAAATTTTTTTTCACATGTTTACCTGATGGAGGAAGCTGAAATTTCATTTACATATTCCTTGTGTCCAGAATAAGGTGTTTTACCGTAATTATGCCCCATCTTGATGCGGGGCAAAAAGAACACGCGTTGCTAGACACAGGCGCATTTTGGAATGAAAGCAAGATGACTTGGAAGTGCAAAAGTTTTCGACTGACGATGCGTACACAGCAACGCAGGTAAATTTGCCCCGTCTGCGAGATGGCGCACCGTGAAACACCTTATTTAGTTATTACAAAGAAGCTTGGTTTAGAAAAAAGTAAATAGGCCTATGTCCTTGGGCGAATTGTTTACCAACAAAAAATCGCAGATCCACGACTTACGCGCATGTATGCACGCCCTGCATAGCAACTGTGTTGCATATGCGCGTGTAAGTCTTCACACGAGAAGTTTGTACTGAGGTGTTTACAACAAAAGCATGGCTCTGCAATTTATTGTTGGTAAACATGTCGCCCACGGATATGAAAAACATTTGTTGTAATTTTTTAGCTATGGCAGCAGAAGTTCATACCCTGGACTCCGTCGCATACTTACACAACGGAGGAGTCCAGCCTGGGCTATAGGCCTAGGCCTACACAATTTAAGTTAGGACCTAAACCGAAATTTTTGAATAATAATGGTGGACTTGGTACAACCCCCCTCAACCAAATGTTTTCCAGAAATAATGATGTTCATGCATATTTTACCCGTCAATCATCTCAGTTTCACTTACCAATTGTCCGAACTTCCCTTGCCCAAAAAAATATTACATTTGAAGGACCCAGATTTTGGAATTTGTTAGATAAATCCTTACAAGGATTAGCATCTGTTTCAAACTTTAAGCCTAAATTTAAACAGTTAATTTTCAACAAGTACTCTTGCTCATAAAAAAAAATCTCTTTCTGATTCTCTTCAAATATTTATGTTTTATAATCAATTCCTTGTTGTAGCTCATGTGCTTATCAATCATTTCAACAAATTGTTGTGGTTGGTTGTTCATACATATTTTTAAGAACCTAGCATTTGCGTTAATGTAAATTTTAAATTTCACCCTTGGTTCACCAGTCTTGTCCTTGTAATGTATTCGTTTACCATTTAATTCCTTGTGACCGTTTTACAGGGGACTCGCACTCGACAAGCCTTGCTTCTTGCGGGTTCCCTCCATCCCTGCTTTATATTTCTTAACACCACGAACATTGGTTTACTTTGTCATAGTTTTGTATATTAATAATACAGTGGCTAATTATTGTAGATATGTACCTATCTTGGATGGAAATAAAGTCAAGTAAAGTCAAAGTCAAAGTAAATATGTTGTGTTCCCACCTCAATGGTTGTTCCAAGCATTAATTTTTGAAAGTTATCAGACTCGACATGTACATTCTGAGAAGTTTGGAAAGAAAATGGCAAATGGAATAGGCCAAATGTTAGGCCTTATTTTTTTAGCATACAAAGGGGCTGTGACTTTGGGAAGAAAGCCTACTAAAACAGTAGCAGACAAGAATCCAAGGTCATTTAAGCCTACACAAGTTTACAAGCTGTAGGGGTGAGATTGGGAGAAAATGAACAATCTACAAAAATAATCGGTCGCTGAGGGCCCCAGGCCAGAGCAGAGCAACGTAGGGCCTGCATGGTTTTTATATGTCTGTATAAATTTGCCCCCTAACATACCAGTTTCTTTTATTCTATTGGCCTGTAAACATTAACGTCAAAACACTTTCACAGTTCAACCTCAAGAATTCCAGATTTCAAAAGGGATTCTTAAAAAAAAACACCTGAAATCGGCAAAAATCTTGCAAAAAATCATGAAATCAGGAAAACAATCCTGACAAATCTCACGCCTGAAGCTGTCATTCACAAATTAGATTTTTACAATCTTGAATCATCGGATTTTAGATTTACCGGTACATAAAAATTAAAATAAGCACATGTGACTTTTGCTACTGCTTGAACCCAGAAATTGGCGTCATGACATCACCCTCTTTTGCTTAACTACCTAGCCTATTCAGGCCAAACTTTTCTAGCACTGTCTAATTGCTCAACTAACTTCATTATTCCAATCAAATCTATAAAACTCCATGGAAACATGTCATTTTCTACTAAATACAAGAATAACTTATCCCTGACTATGTCTAGGCTCATGCAGCTTATTCTTGCAAACTACCTGTCATTTAATTCCCACAGCGGAATTCTGACGTGCATTTTGTTATCAAGGTAACTAAGATTTCAAATGCTTGCCTTGTAACTAGGACAAAGAAATCAGAGGGCATAACCCTAGTTTTGACAAGTTTGCACTGGCATCCGGTTAAAAATGTTGGGAGTTTTTAAATTCTTTGTATGATTTAAAAGATCTTAACGGGTACGACACCAGATTATTTAAATGATCTCCTTAATCTTCAATAATCTCCTGGGCATGTTTAACACTCAACAACCTCCGGGGCAAAACAGCTCACTGATGCAACAGATCTTTTTCAATGTTTGCTTCCCGTTTCTTGAGTCTACTGACTGCACTTCATTTTGAGTACCGTTGAGATTTAAGTCCTGTCTTTAAAGTCGCCTTTTTAACAAACATTTAAAACAAAATTTGTCTTTTAATTAATTGCTTTTTGTTTAATTTTTCAGATTTAGTTTTATTGTAATACTTGTGATGCTTGAACATTACTTTTAGTATGGAAGGCAATTTACATTGATATTAGTTTAATTATTTTGCTCATTGATGTCTTCAATTCCAAAAATTGGTTGTCAACACGTGCGTCTCTTTTGGTCAGAAGTACCAACTGAATTTAAAAACAAAAAATGTTCACTAGAGTCAAATAGATTGTCCGGCCAATGATTGGTTACCCACCTACAACGTAGATCAGGAAAGTGCAAGTTGCCTGGTTCCCCGTCGCATCCCTGAACTCATAAGTAACCGCAGTGTATCCAAGTGAGAAGGTGGTGCCGGGAGCATGGGAACGCTTCAGCTGCGGCGGCTGTCCAGAGTTGTCGCTGGCCGTGGGCTCATTCCAGGTGACGATGGCCGATGTGGTGCCAGAGGGGGCAGTCACTGTCTGCCCAAAGGGACAGCCGCTGATGACCGGGGCCGTGTTGTCAAAACTGACCGCTGGGTTACAAAAAGAAAGGTTGGAAATAAATATTAAATACTTCAAAAACAGAAGCCATCTCAATTTTTTTTATCTGCAACGCTATACCTGATACCGGTTACCAAGTACCGAGTCTCAAAATTTGGAACTTGTGTGGATTCAAAGTATCCCAAAGAAGAGAAAAGAAGAAGTTGAATTATTCAAATAGATATCATCCAGTATCAGTCATTTACCTATCAGGGTCACGTAAAACTGGCAGCTGGCAAAGTTGAGGGAATTATCGACGAAAATGTAAGTGACCAGGGAGGTCGTGGCAGGGAATTGGGCACCCGGGCTGTGAGACTGGAAGAGGATTGTCGGCACCCCAGCGTTGTCGGTAGCGGTGGGTGGAGTCCAAAAGACGGGCTGGCCGTTAGGGTTAGAGGTCGTCTGGCTGATGTCATTCGGGCAGCCATTGATGACGGGCGACTGTGTGTCAACTGCAAACCCAACGAGGAAAAGAAAATAAACTGGCCGACTGTGCACAATGTGGGAACAATTTCCTGCAAATGACATCTGCAGAGGATATGAGCACACATTTGCATTGTTTGCGCAGAGCAAAACATAACGCTCATTTACTGATTGTGCATTTCAGTTTTGAGCGTATTGGCTTCAATAACGCACCTGTTTAGAATCCAAACGCAAATATGCAAACAGCCGTACTGTAGCTGTGCAAAATTTGCGGTTTTTATAGGTTTGTGCACAAACATGGATGCTCCCAGCATGCATCACTCAGGGCTCTAGTAATTTAATATAGCTCTATGGTGGGTCTACCATAATATTCTATATGTAAACCCAATCATGAGACAATCATCTTGAAACCACAACTGCTTGACAAAGACTGCAAAGATGAATTTGAGAATGTTCAACTCAGAAGATCAACACACCTTGAGCGTTTTCACATCGCAGGCCAGTAAACCCACTAGGGCATGAACAGGAGAAGGAGTTCTGTCCAACTTGGCACTGGCCGCCATTTTGACAGGGTCCACTGAAGCATGCATCTCGCTCTAAAAGTGGTAAATAAATCAAGTGGTTCAGTAAAACGCAGCTATATTGAACACTGTTTGGCTGAAACAAACATCCCCTTTGACTCAAAAATTACACTCTATTATAACGTACAATCTCCATAACGAATACATTTTTAGACCCCATCATGTTTGTTATAGTAGCCTTCTACTGTAAAATATCAACTTTATTCAAAACATATACAGTAAAACGTCAAGAATAGACACTTTAAAATTGAGATAATGGATATCTTTCTATTTTCCTTGCAAGTTGCTGTTTATGAATGACATGATCGGTGAAACGTCCGATGACACTTTGGTTCTGGACACACAAAATGTGAGCCTTTTCACAGTTTATAGTGTACTGCCAAGGACAAGACAGCATATATTTTCGGAAATGTCAAAACGAGATTTAAACACTGGCTTCAGACTTGCACGCCAGAGATGTGCTGAATCAACTTATAATAATAATAATAATAATAATAATAATAATAAACAATTCTTATATAGCGCAATATACACAAAAAGGTCTCTACGCACTTTTGAAAGCATTAAACAAGTGTGTCTTAAGTTGTGACTTGGGTCAACTAGAGACAATTCGTCAATCCTATCATATTTTGATTTGGAAGGGTTCTGAAATGCTAGTGTGAAATGGGTACAAATGACCAATCAACATTTTGTATTGAAAAGGGAACTTTACAAAGGTTGTGAAAAACTATACTAAATGATTCCAATTAAACAAAATGATTCCACTTATATATTTGTTTAAAGTTGAACAAAGAAATTGACTGGAGCAGGGTTTGAACCTGCTACCTCCGGATTGACATAACGGTGCTCTACCAACTGATAACTAGACCTATGTTGACGGCTCCCTATTGCAAAATTACAACAACATTTGTATTTGAGTGTTCCTACCTTGGAGTTCACAGTTGTGACCGGTCCATCCGTTGGGGCAGTTGCAGATGTAATCCACGTCCTGGTCAAAGTTGTGGTACATATTGGAGCAGGATGCGCCGCGTTGGCAGGCTGGCTTGGTTCCCAGCTCACAGATGCCCAGCAAAGGTAGGGTGACTGTAGACAGACACATGGAAAGGTGAATTGGTTGTCATCACTGACTATTTTCCAAATTGTCAAAGCTTTTGTTTCTTGATTTTTTAAATATATATGACACTCATATCCATGAGCAGTAGATGATACTTGGTGAGCTCTGAGTGTTGAACACACTCTCTCTCTGTCTTCACCTCGATTGAGGGGGGTACTGTGCACATTTTCCTCTCTAAAGAAAAGGTTTCAATGTTAGAAGCGTTTCCCCAATAGTCGTAGATTTTTGCCATTTCTTGAAATTCATGTAAATCAGCAGGCATGATATTTATAACCAAGGTGAAATTATAGACAGTGATAGTCAAGTCCACCACGAGTCCATCACGAGTCCATCACAAGTCCATCACAAGTCCATCACAAGTCCATCACAAGGCCATCACAAGTCCATCACAAGTCCATCACAAGTCCATCACAAGTCCATCGCAATGTTTTTAGTCTCAAGTCAAGTCACTAGCTATTCAAACAAAGTTCCAAAACCATCCCTTTTTCATTGTTCAGAATGGAATTATGAAAGGATTTGTGACTCAACTTAGACACTGATTATAAACCTTTTTTCCCCTAATCTTTTAATCCTGTTTCCTGTCAAAAATTGATGGAAACATATATATTGAAGAAAAAAAAGGATTCTATGCTTTATATCTACTTTACAACTTTTTAAATCCTGCCTGTTCATAGACTTTTAATAGCAGCCTAGGCCAAACATCTTCTTTTTTTTGTTGCTTACATGGCACCTTTGTCCATTATCACAGAGACAGTAAGCTATGCGCATCGCAAGGAGCATGCTTGTTTCTATCAATACAAGAGTTATTCCCTTTGGACAGATTGCGAACATTTTACCTAATTTCAGGGATTTTTGCTTTAAAAAAATGGACTAGGTATTGCCTTGCAGGCTCTTACCTGAACGTGATCCACAGTTGACACCAGTGAAGCCGTTGGTGCAGATGCAGGAATAGGTCTGACTAGTGCCAAAGATGGCATTGCTGTTGCTGTTGTAACTGTTGATGCAAACGGCGCCATTCACACACGGTGATGTTGCACAAGCATTGACTGCCCCAGGGGTATTGGCTACCGCAATGAATAAAAAAAGGTTGAATTTTACTTTTTTGTTGGAAAGAAAGAAGTTAAACACTGAGTGATGCATTCTTCTTCTCACTTTTTCTGTACTGCTCCACAGAATCATGTATATATTATATTGAAATACCTTTATTGTTATTCACATCAGTGATACAATAAGAACATTAAGAAATTACATTTATTTATAAATAAAACATCTACATTTTGTTCATTATCACACAGAAAACGTCAGACATGGACAAATTCACAAATGTACATACACTAATGTAGCAGTAAAAAGGAAAGAAAAAAAGAAAAAAAAAAAAAAAGGGGGGGGGACCTAGGACTCAGGCGTAGGAAAAGGGGGAGGACCCTGAAAGGGCCTGGCAAGGTAAAAAGGGGAAAATTCCACCATCTGGAGGGGGACAAAGCTATAAAAAGGCAACGTGGGAGGAACATGTAAAAAAAAAAAAATCTGAAAACAGACCTCCCCAATTAAGGCCAGTTTGTAATTCACGCGAATGCGATGCCAACTGGACGTCATGAAACAATCGCCGTGTTCAATGTCACGAAACGTTCAAATGTGTCCAACTTTTTTGTGAATTTGCAGTGCGAAAACATGCCCTGATGTCACACAAATTCACGTTTGCATTCGCTTTTGCACTGAGTATGAACCAATCTTTACAGAGAAAACTAAGAAGAATACAGTACATAGAATGGTGACTGTTACCCAGAGTGAACCCAGCTAGTCATAAATGGTTATGTAGGCCACACACTCTGCAGAATTCTACCCTTTTCAGAAAAGTTTGCTGCACAAATTTTAAGCAACTAAGGATTTTAGAAAAAAACTAGTTTGCATGAACTCTGATGCTGTTGCTCTATGGCTAGTTGATACTTGGCATTAATGCCAACGTGAACTTGTCACATCAAAATAAATATTAACCTTGAAAATCTGCCAAAAGTTTAAGCTCAGACAAATATTGCCGTGAATATTTCATGACATCAAATTCATTTTGCATTCTCATAAGTGCTGATTTTTATACTCTGAAGAGGTACACATCCGGAGTGTTTTCTTCAGAAAGTGGGTGGAACTTATGCCCAACAAAATCCTCCCAGCCAACACAATTCAAGGGCCCATTATGTGGAGTTGCTTGGTATACACCTTTGTTTAGCGCAGAATCCATTTGCATAGCAATATCAGATTACCAACCAAATTGCCATTGGATGTACCCTACTTGTGACTGGTACTCAGCTCATTTTTTAGCACAGAAACAAATTACAGAGCAATATTCTTTATTTAGCACCTTCACGAAATTGGGCCAAAGCCACTTACAACTAGAACCTCTGGATAAAAATTCTCGTAAACATACCTCTTAAATACTGGCAGTTTTGGCCGACATACTCTGTGGTGCAGAGGCAGATGTAGTAGGATCCCTCCATAGTCAGGCAATTACCACCATTTAGACATGGGAAGCTGGTGCAGGCATTGGAACTCACAATCACCACTGTGGGGATATGTCAAAGAA
The DNA here is from genome assembly GCA_029964075.1 of Patiria pectinifera. NCBI lineage: Eukaryota > Metazoa > Echinodermata > Asteroidea > Valvatida > Asterinidae > Patiria > Patiria pectinifera. The sequence goes on along the minus strand of CM057141.1, from coordinate 23,617,795 downwards.
AAAAAGAGTGCCAAATACCACACATTTCGAAGTAGTTTTTTTCCCCATCAAAATTCAACAAGATTTTATGACATTAGCACTGCATGAGGGCTAACGTTCAAGTTAAATGTTCATGTTAATACTCAAGCCCAAGTTAATTTAAAGGGGGGGGGGGTGTTGAGTAAGCGGTAAAATTAGTCAGAGTGTCCGGGGTTAGAATCTAGCTGCTGGCTATGTGTTGCGTCCTTGGGCAAGCCACTTCATCCCCACTTGCCTCTCTCCACCCAGGAGTATAAATGGGTACTGGCATTAGCTGGGGTGTAACCTGCAACGGACTGGCATCCCATCCAGGGGGAATAGAAATATCCTCAGTTGTTTCATGCTACTGAAACCGGAGATAAACGCCGGCCTGATGGGCCACATTGGCTCATGACAGACCTTACCACTTTACTTTTTAAAGATTTTAGTGATACCATAGTTGACGGCTCTCATTCTATAGATATGCAACATTTGTACTGGAACCCTGTTGCTAAGGGCTGTGTGGAGACAAATTCTGAAGAGAAACGATTTGTGCTTACATAGTCCACAGTGGACTCCGTTGTGAGTGGATGGGCACTGACATGTATACGTTGTACAGATTCCGTTGACTACCATACACTGTCCGCCATTCAAACATGGATTAGTTTGGCAAGGCGAAGCCACAGCTGGAACAAAGAAAATAACGCATGAATCAAACTCTGACTATATTTCTTTACTAAGGAAATATGTGCTAGGCCGGCATTAAACAAGTTCATTTAAACTGGCAAGGGGCCTGGTTGTTGATAATGACCCAAGCCAAAGGCAAGGGACATTACCAGGCCTTCAGCAGGTTTTAAACCTACTTGTTTGATACTGGCCAAGCACATATTCATTCCCATTCATTTTTTGGTCAAAAAGTCAAAACATGTCAAAAATTTCAACAAATTTTTTTTCAATTATTTTACTTCATGTGTTTTGAACTCCCCTCTAGACATGTCTATGGTAAATGCCTCGCACACATAGTGTTAAAAAACGCCTAATTTGAAAATTGGCATGTGTACGGTACGTACTGCACGATATGGCGCAGAACGCAATGGTGTTTTACCTGCGGTATAAAACCACCCATGAGCAAACTCGACCAATGGGAAAACTGTTTCAGGTATTTATGAATTAGGCTTATCAAAAGATCATTTTCATAATTGTCTTTTCAAATCATGGTTATTTGAATATCACATACAATTTGCCTACTTGATGTACAGCATGAGCTGAAGACACGACCCAAAGCGACCTAATATGACTTATGGACATGACCTGAGGACATGACCGGTGGACATGACCTAAGGCACATAACCTAAGGGCATGAACTCAGAACATGACCTGAGGACGTGACCCGAGGACGTGACCCGAGGACGCGACCTGAGGACATGACCTGTGGACATGACCGGACGTGGACGTGACCTGAGGATGTGACCTGAGGACGTGACCTGAAGACACGACCTGAGGACGTGACCTGTGGACATGACCCGAGGCCCATAACCCGAGGACATGACCTGAGGACATGACCTGAGGACGTAACCTGAGGACGTAACCTGAGGTTGTGACCTGAGGACATAACCTGAGGACACGACCTGAGGACAAGAGCTGAGGTTTCTGATAAAAAATAGAAAATTCTTTCCAAGACTGACCAACTTCGCAGTTATAACCCGTGAAGCAGCCGCTGCACTGACAGGAATAGGAGAAACAGGAGTCTGGGAGTGTTGAACACACGCCGCCATTACTGCATGGGTTGGGCTGGCAAGCATTACGTGCTGTAGGACGAAAAAAATACATGTGGTACACATGACCTTACACAGCAAATCAGAATTTTCTAGAATGTTTGGAAGTTATGAAATTCTCAGCCAAACGCACCAACTAAATATAGTACAGGTTTTTGTCCACCAGATAAAATATTGTTATCCTTTTTTTCTGACATATAACATGTGGATTTGTACTGCCATGCCACTGACAACTTTGCTGTGTTGTGAATAGCCTTTACAACTTTCAAACATGAGTTGAGAACCACACAGTCGAGTCTCTTTAAGACTTACGCTGGTTGCAAAATTCCCCCATGAAGCAAGGTGAGCACTCGCAGACGTACTCCGTGCAGGAAAAGGCCGAGGACGATACGACAGGGCGACACTGCCCGCCATTTTGACAGTTATGATTCTGACAGGGATTGATGGCTGTAGACAAATGGAGACAAGAACCACCCAGTAAATGCACAATGACTGTATGTTGGGGAGGGCATGTACAACTAAGCTAAAAGGCCTCATAGAAAACTTGCCTTTTTGTGGCAACTTTCTTTTCTCACGTTCAAGAGGGTATTGTGGAAAGGATAAGTGGATATAAAATTATTTCGGCACCTTATTGCGATCAATTGTGTTCGGATTCACCTGTGGTAATAGAACAGTTTACCCAATAGCATCTGTACTACATTGTGGTAAATTGTGTTATTCACGAAAGAATCAATAAAACCATAGAGTGTTCACGCGGTTTCGGGTGCTACAGTGAGTAAAAGGCAGGGCGGTTTTGGGCGCTACAGGGACTAAAGGGTAAAAATGCAGAAAAACCTCAAATGCTCTTGATATATGATTTATGAACACGGCTTGTAAATAAAATGATCATTATTACGAATCAAAGCCGGAGAAAAGTATGAAGAGTCCGTTAAAAAATATGAGCAACGCCCTCACCTGTCTGGCAAAATTGGCCCTCAAAGCAGGATGGGCATATGCAAGTGTACTGCTGACAGTTGTTCGTGCTGACGCTGCATACAGCTCCGTTGTTGCACTGATGATTGACACAACTGCTCGCAGCTGAGGGGTGAATGTAAAGCAAGACTATGCTGAATACATGTATTCAACAATTCAAAATAACGAACTGGTTACAAAATATTCAAGTTTCTTGTTTTTTCATATTCAATGTATAAAGACAAAGAGATATGTGAAACATCTGAGCATATTCTTTTAAGTCGCTACATCTTTCTTGTTTTTTAATGATATGAAGAAGTGCTTATTTTTTTTGTAGAACATTCTTTAGGCCCACAGATAGACAACAGTCAACAGTATCTATCCAATTCGGGCAATTCACAATGCAGTGCGCTACCAAGACTTTGCCATGGAAGGTCCATTTTCCAGCTTTATGGTCGACAAAACATGACCCATTTGAATAAGCGTCGGTAGACAACTTGAGCTAATATGTCATAGATTGGGGCATAGCGTTCTGCTGCCTTACAAAAAAACACCATATGGATACAAAGAAAAGAAAAGGGCAAACAGATCCTCGAATCATACGCTTCAGAAACTATACTGACTGGAAAAAGTAACTTTTCAAATGTCCAGCCCTGCGAATTTGTCGACTATCTCCCACAATGCACTGGGAAAAATTAACTCTCTGTGGTAAACTCTTGGTGGCGCACTGCATTGTGAATCTTTTTACCATGCTGTGTGAAGTGTACTTTAATCTTGAACTCTTACCTTCAGTACAGAACGTTCCAGTGAAGCACTGTGTGCACTGGCACACATATGCCGTGCAGGAGCCTTGTACAGCTAAGCACCCAGCACCATTCTGGCAGGTATTAGACTGGCAGGCATCGGCAGCTATTGCCATCAAGGAAAAACAAAAAAACAATCAGTCAGGCACAACTGAAATCATTACTTCACCTATTAGGCATACTATTAAGGATGCGTGGCACTGCTCTTCATAAATATGGAGTTGTTGTTTTTCCTCACGGATTTGTAATTTGTATGTTTTGTTTTAACAGGGGAAAAAATACCAGATTTTCTGTTGTCTGCAGCCCTGCAATTATTGTCTGGCAGCTAATAGTTTGAATTTTGTAAAGAAATAATTCAATAACTTAATGTCGGTGGATTTTTGCATTCAATGTCTCATTCAATAGTGAATAACTTTTATATAGCTAGGAAAAAAGGCATATTAAAAAATAACAAAGCCCTAAAACAGCACCTTTCATAATGTCATTTACACCCAAAGCTTGCAAAAGTTTTCGAATAAAGACCTTCAGATACACCTAAGGGTTTATTTACATAAAATTCATCCATTATATTTGTTTTTTAATAAAAGCAACATTTTGGATGTCCATGTATTATACAGGTCATATTGCCTCCTATATTAAGAATGCTAGTGCACTTTAAACAGTGGTGCAAGTCTAGGACATTAGAGGAGCAAACTAAGGACACGTCTCTGTTCATATCCAGACAAGTTCCGAACAAGTTGCAGGTAGAATCATTCACATTGTCTGGAAGACCCTCTGCATTTGTTCCAGACACGTTCCAGGAAAATGTTCTGCTGGACTCAGCAATACTGATAACTTCATTGTGGGAAGACTGCGGGGATTTTGTTCAGAATCTTGTCCCAGATGTGAATTGAGACAGTTCCTAAAGGGCTCTTGGATTTATAGGTAAAAACAAAAATTGCTTTCAAAGCTAAATATCATTAATTAGAGATGATATTTTATGGCACTAAAATTACATTTCAAAATAAGGAGTGCAAGTTGAGACTGAAGAGCTGACTAGCATAATGGTGGTTACCAAGGGTCAACCTGATGACGACCCCGACCCAACGATCTGCTGACATTTGAATATTATGCTGATGAGGACCAGTCTCTCTTTACAACTCCAACAAGGATATTTTGTGCCAAACCCGAAGACAAAATTCCTAAGCTTACCTGTAAAATGCACACAAAAAATCATGAGGAAATTTTGTGGCGACAATTTTCAAAGATTCTTCGCTTTTGGTAAAACAAAACTGCAACTTACCGATTTGACACCGATCTCCAGAGAAACAGATTGGACAGACACATGTAATGGCTTGCAATGTACTAGCGATGCACACTCCTCCGTTCTGGCATTGCTGTGTGTCACAGGGATTCACTGAAAGGAGACAGAAAACCCAAATGACGATAACCTGCCAAATTTATGATTGTATTTTGTATCGTTTTGATGTTTAAATTTACCGACACCTACTCCTTATCCTACTTACACAGGCATTAATCAACCAGTAACCATTAGTTCATGTGTGGCTCAAATATAAACATTTACACACCTTCAGTGATAGAGATGGTAAATGTACAGAAAGCACTGTTGCCGTCTGCGTCGGTGAACGTGTAAGTGACAGATGTGCTGACAGTTGCCGAGAAAGAGTCCCCAGAGTTGTGGGAACTTGACATGGTGGGCGTGGCGCCGGAATTGTCGTTGGCAGACGGTTCTTGCCAGGTGACAATGACGGGGCCAGTCCCCCTCAGAATGGTACGGGTGATGTCGGATGGGCAGAAAACGACCTCAGGGGGAGTGCGGTCCACTACGGAGAAACAGAGGAGTGGCAAATTATAATCTGCATAAACTGGCATGTATTATCTTGGTGCCTGATCTAAAAACAAAACTCATGAAGTCAACAGACACCAGACAGACAGCCTATCATTCCCAAGCCGATGAAGGTTAAACCTTTTAACAAGCTATTTAAGTATGAGTTAAATTATCAATAGAAAACACACATTGTAAATAAGGCTGTGAAATATAATTGTGACTCGGTGACAAATACGGACAGGATTCAGAAGTTGCAAAAAGATAAAGCCAGGTGCAGTGGCATATCCAGCAAGGGGGGAGGAGGGGGAGGGGGCCAGAGGGGTGAAATTGCACCCCCCCCCCCCCGCGGATTAAAAAAAAAAGGATTTGTTAATTTTATTTTAGTAACGATTTCCACAAATGGTGTAGAGAGGTCTGAAAGGAACGACAAATAAAGAAAACTGAGCCCAAAAAACCGTTACACTACGGCTTTTGATTCTGACCCACCCCAGCATCAAATGCTGAAAAAGCCGGTGACTACGAGTTTTGATTTAACCCCCCCCCCACCCCCCTTGACATCAAAAGCTGGATATGCCACTGGTCAAGTGTTATTGAAAAGTGTAGCATTGTGTAAATATACCTGCTGTAACTGTCACAGCAAACTGGCAAGTGGCAAAATTGCTGGATTGATCCGTGAATGTGTAAGTAACCGTAGTCGAACCCACAAAGAAGGTGGATCCTGAGGTGTGGCTGGACGTCACAGTGGGTGTCTGACCAGAATTATCTGTGGCAAACGGCTGTTGCCAAGTGACAGTTGTACTTGTACTACCAATTGGGATTTCCTGGTTGATGTTAGATGGGCAATTCTGGATGACAGGAGGAGTGCTATCCACTGCAGTGAAGACAGAGAAAAAAACTAACATGAAAACATCTCTAAATCCCAGACTTTGAATATGCTTGAACATACTTTTTACAATGCAAAAACCTTTAAACTTTAAAAGAGATCATACTAAGCAAAAGCTAATGCTAATTATCCAGTCGGGAATTCAATATTTTGTAAATGTACTTACCATCTCTTGTAACAATGACGTCAAAGAAGCATATGGCACTATTGCCAGCTTGGTCTGTGGCTTGGTACCTGATGTTGTACGTTCCTTCATTAAATTGACCCGGGTTTTGTGACAGAAGCACTGGATTGATTTGAATCCCTGAATTGTCTGTTACTGTAATTGTAGGCCAAGTTATTGGGATGGAGGTTGATCCGAAAGGTATGGTCCGACGAATGTCCTGTGGACAGTTGTCGAATTGCGGAGGAGTTCTATCAACTGCGGAAGAAATGCAGCAATAAGTTTGCCGTTAATCTTAACTATGCCCAGCTTTTAACCATATAATAACCACATCATAAAATGGGGGCTCTGAAACAGTACACACAGGGCATTAACAATGAATCCAAAAACTAATTTAAAAACCTCAGGAATGGGACACGACGCAGAATAGTGTGGTACCAAACCAGGTTCTTGAAAATGATCTTGTGTCAATCAATCTGGTTCCTAGACTTAAATATTTTAGAACTATTCTAAGGTCTGGCAGTGGCCACTGACTTGTGAACATAACATGCAGGATCCTGCCAGTTACCACAACTGTCCAAAGTTACCAAGATATATTTTTGGTTGACCCTCAGCATGTTTGCACTAGCTTCAGAGGAAAAAGTTGCTTAACTTAGTGATGTAACAATAGAAATCTCCATGCACGCGCGACTGTTAGCTCATAACAGTGTTATAATGTTAGCAAATTTGTCTGCTATGCTAAGCACAACTTTTCTGCCTACTGTTCAACAGCGCAGTGAAATTGGGCCCAGTCCTGAAAATGTTCAGTTGATCAAATCAATGTTGGCACTTTATTGGAATTGAATGCTAGGAGAAATTTCCAGTATCTGTTTTTGACATCCATTTTAGGATTAGTCCTTAGTATGGTTCTGGACAATGAAAGCATAAAGCTCAAACCTGTTAAATCTCTAACAAAACTGTCAGATCAAGGAACTTCACAAACACTTCATATCTTACCTGCTGTTACTGTCACAGTAAACTGGCAAGTGGCAAAGTTGCTGGATTGATCCGTGAATGTGTATGTAACCGTAGTCGAACCCACAAAGAAGGTGGATCCTGAGGTGTGGCTGGACGTCACAGTGGGTGTCTGACCAGAATTATCTGTAGCAAACGGCTGTTGCCAAGTCACAGTTGTACTTGTAATACCAAATGGGATTTCCTGGTTGATGTTAGATGGGCAATTCTGGATGACAGGAGGAGTGGTATCCACTGTAGTGTGACACAGAAAAGAATGACATGAAAAATCCCTGAATCCAGGACTTGGAAATGCATGAACATATTTTTTACAGTCCAAAAGCATTCAAACTTTGAAAAGAGACCATCAAGTAAACCTGATACAAATCATCCACTGACTTGAAAGCCAAAATATTCCCTTGAACAGACAACAATCAACTATGAATGGCCGTAAGGAAAGGCAGCCGGTAATTCAATATTTTTTAAATGTACTTACCATCTCTTGTAACAATGACGTCAAAGAAGCATATGGCACTATTGCCAGCTTGGTCAGTGGCTTGGTACCTGATGTTGTACGTGCCTTCGGTAAATTGACCCGGGTTTTGTGACAGAAGCACTGGATTGATTTGAATCCCTGAATTGTCTGTTACTGTAATTGTAGGCCAAGTTATTGGGATGGAGGTTGATCCAATAGGTATGGTCCGGCGAATGTCCTGTGGACAGTTGTCAAATTGTGGAGGAGTTCTATCAACTGAGGAAGAAATGCAGAAATGAGTTTGCCATCAATCCTTAGCCTATGCCCAGCTTTCAACCATATGATTACCACACCATTAAATGGGGCATCCCCTAAAACAGTACACAAAGGGCATCAACAATGAATCCAAATCTAATTTAAAATCCTCAGCCATTTATGAATGGGACACGACGCAGAATAGTGTGGTACCCAAACCGGTTGTTGAAAATTATCTTTCACAGGATTAGTCTGGTTTTAGATCTCAATTTTCTAAATATCAATGAATCTAAGGTCTGGTAAGGGACCACTATTTTCTGACCATACAGCCGCCCTCAGGTCGGCATAGCAACAACACAGAACAGTCAGTCAGTGAATGAATTTTCAGGATCAAGCTGCACCTTATATACGACCATTGGGAATATATCAGTCGTCGATTTTTAACAACCCGAGTGTAACTCTGTTGATATGACGATGATTTGCATCAGTCGGTGTTCTTGACAGGCACTAATATAATCCATCTAAGTAGTCCGATGTGAAGTTATGATGTTGTGAACGCATCTGGATCATCTTATTTCCTTGTGAAGCCTATATGTAAACAACAAATGCATAGTTTGAAACAATCACGGCAGCCGCAAGAATAGATGCAGCCTTGGAAGATTGTTTGATTGTGATCAACATGCACACCGCCATTTTGAGGAAGTCACATGATCATGTTTATACCATGGAGTCGTCCCCGCGTTGTGGTTGATTGCTTTGTGCCAAGGTGTCGATTTTTCCAAGATAATGATTTTTTTAGTTTTGTGGCTGAAGCATGAGTTTTGTGACTTGATGCGAATGGTTACATGGTGGCGCATGCAAATCACAGGTCTACTTTAAGGCAACTAAACATGTAGGATCCTGCCAGTTTCCAAAAACGTCCAACGCTACCCAAATATATTTTCGTTGACACTCAGAATGATTGCAGTAGCACAGGTACTACTGGATGTATTTGGCATCATTTACACAGTATTCGTCATACTTATAACCAGGGCCCAATTTCATGGCGCTGCTAAGCACACAATTTTCTGCTAACAGAGCCTCCGTCTATTTCATGGAAACCGTAAGCATAAGCACAGCAAAAAGGCACGCTTGATTCAGAGAAATAATTTCTTAACTTAGTGATGTAACAATAGAAATCTCCCTGCATGCGCGAATGTTAGCACATAATAGTGATAAAGGTTAGCAAATTTGTCTGCTATGCTAAGCACAACTTTCTGCTAACTGTTCAGCAGCGACGTTAAATTGGGCCCAGTACTGAACATTTTCAGTTTATCAGATCAAGGTTGGCACTTTTGAAATGTAACGCTAGGAGAGATTTCCAGGACATGTTTTTGACATCGATTTTAGGAATAATGAGGCATTCAGCTCCAACCTGTTGATTCTCTCACAAAACAATCAGGTCAAGGAACTTCACAAACACTTCATATCATACCTGCTGTAACTGTCACAACAAACTGGCAAGTGGCGAAATTGCCGGATTGATCCGTGAATGTGTAAGTAACCGTAGTCGAACCCACAAAGAAGGTGGATCCTGAGGTGTGGCTGGATGTCACAGTGGGTGTCGGACCAGAATTATCTGTGGCAAATGGCTGTTGCCAAGTGACAGTTGTACTTGTACTACCAAATGGGATTTCCTGGTTGATGTTAGATGGGCAATTCTGGATGTCAGGAGGAGTGGTATCCACTGCAGTGCGACACAGGAAAAAATAAAAATAAAAAAGTCCCTGACTCCCAAACTTGGAAAATGCTTGAAAATACTTTTTACCATCCAAAAACTTGTAAATTTTAAAAAGAGATCATATATACTAAAACCTGATGCAAATCATCCACTGCCTAGCACGCTGAAATCATCCAATAAAATGAAAGTCACAAATTGTAAAAGTTGTAGGGAAAGGAAAATTGTAATTCCATATTTTCTAAATGTACTTACCAGCTCTTGTAACAATTATGTTAAAGGAGCATATGGCACTATTGCCAGCTTGGTCAGTGGCTTGGTACCTGATGTTGTAAGGTCCTTCGGTAAATTGACCCGGGTTTTGTGACAGAAGCACTGGATTGATTTGAATCCCTGAATTGTCTGTTACTGTAATCGTCGGCCAAGTTATTTGGATGGAAGTTGATCCAATAGGTATGGTCCGAAGAATGTCCTGTGGACAGTTGTCAAATTGTGGAGGGGTGTTATCAACTGCGGAAAAAATCCAGAAGTGAGTTTGTCATTAATCTTTAATCTGTGTCCAGCTTTTAATCATATAATTACCACATCATAAAATGGGGCCGCCCCTGCAACAGTACAAAAAGGGCATCAACTCTGAATCTAAAACTATTCCAAAAACCTCAGTAATCCATGCATGGGGCACAGCACAGAATGGTGCGTGATACCAAAACAGATTGTTGAAAATTATCTTACTCATGATAAGTCTGGTATCTAGACCTCAATTGTCTAAATATCAATGAATCTAAGGTCAGGTAGGGACCACTATTTTCTGACCATACAGCCGCCCTCAGGTCGGCATAGCAACAACACAGAACAGTCAGTCAGTGACTGAATTTTCAGGATCAAGCCGCACCTGAACTAAAATTGTTGGAAACATATTAGAAAGATTTTTAGTGACCTGAGTGTAACCGCTTTGATATTAATATGATTGCATCAGTCGGTGTTCCCCACAGGCACTAGCTAATCAATCGCAGTCGCCCTGAGTGATATGATTACGTGTACGCATCTTTGTGATTTTTTTTTCATTCTATAAGTTCATAGCAAATGTGTAAGTAAATGGCAAACGCATAGTTTTATAAACAATCATGGCAGCTGAATGAATAGATGCAGCCACGGAAGAGAGTTTGAGTATCAGCTTGCACACCCCCATCTCGAGGATGTCACAGTATTGTACAGTGGAACGTTGCTATACCGGACACCGCTATAACGAACATTAGGATATACTGAACGTTGTCCTTGGCTCCCGATGTTTGTGTACAAAACCAACCGAACATTGTTGTTGAAAACCATCAACAGAAGAGCGACAAGTGGCTATTATTTCCCCAAGGCATAAGGGGAAAGCCACCCATCGATGTAGGTAGTAAGCTCAACAACCGTGTAATTACATAATTCAATAGTCAGCACATATTCAAAGTCATCTTTCAGTAACTACCAGGGCGTGCAGGGAGAGGTTATATGGAGGGCGCCATTATTGAAAAGTGAGTACCGGAGCACCGGCAGCTTAAATTTGCTATACTGAACGATCACTATTACAAACATTTTCTGCTGTTATAGCAGCATTCCACTGTGTTTATGCTACGGAGTTGTCGTTGTGTTGTGGGTGATTATTATGTGTTAAGGTGACAGCTGTTCCAAGATAATCAGGGGATTTCTTAGTCTTATGGCCTTTACATGACTTTTGCACTTGTTGCAAATGGTTCCATCGCACAAATTGAAGGTCGACATGAAGGCAGCTGAACATGCAGGATCCTGCCCATTTCCAAAAATGTCCAAAAAATACCCGTCGAATCTCAGTATGTTTCCACTAGCACAGGTAACACTAGGTGTATTTGGTATTATTTACAGAATACCTGTCTTGTTTTTAATCAGTCCTGAAACTGATAAGTTTATCAGATCAAGATTGGCACTTTCAAAATTTAATGCCAGAAGAGATTTCAAGAATCTGTTTTCAACATCGATTTAGGAATCATGCCTTCAGTATGGTTCTGGATCAGTACAGCATTTAGTTACAACCTGTTCTATTGATGTGCTAACACTCTAACAAAACTGTCAGGTCAAGGAACTTCACAAACACTTCATATCATACCTGCTGTTACTGTCACAACAAACTGGCAAGTGGCGGAATTGCTGGATTGATCCGTGAATGTGTAAGTAACCGTAGTCGAACCCACAAAGAAGGTAGATCCTGAGGTGTGGCTGGACGTTACAGTGGGTGTCTGACCAGAATTATCTGTGGCAAACGGCTCTTGCCATGTGACAGTTGTACTTGTACTACCAATTGGGATTTCCTGGTTGATGTTAGATGGGCAATTCTGGACAACAGGAGGAGTGGTATCCACTGCAGTGTGACACAGAAAAGAAACACATAAAAAAATCAAATCCCTGAATCCCAGATTAATTGGAAAAGGCTTGAACATACTTTTACAGCCCGAAAGCTTTAAACATTAAAAAAGAGATCACACAGGTTGTCCCACACAAAAAAACAGTCGAAACCAATTAATATAGGGATACTGCATGTGAGTTTTGGAATATTTTCAAATTATCTCTCTTACTTCAGACAACCAATATACAATACAAACGTTATTTCATTACAATTTATGCACTGGAACAAACGCTATGCTTCATCGAACTCTAGCGAAGAAAGTCATCTTCAGCCACTTTCCTTGAGAGTGAGAAAGTGCAGCAAGAAAAACACAAATGATTCATTTCCTTTGCTCAAGAGTAACATGTGACTTATTCTACCATGTTGGATCTGTAAACTTGATAAATATAAAAGTGGCCCAATGGTTTTTCAAGTCCCATAATGTGATTGCTGTCTCTTTTGAACAAAATATCAGACTGAAATCAACTAAAAGGCATTTGGAAGACCAATGATTCTACTCAGCGATACATCAGACACAATTTGGAATATACTACCCCCAGTTTTCTGAAAACATGCCCGATTTGACTGTTGGGTTTTTAGTGGGACAACCTATATATAGTAAACCCTGATGCAAATCATGCACTGACTAGAAAGCCAAAATATTCCCCTGAACAAAAGAAAATTTCTGACCATACAGCCGCCCTCATATTGAGCTTGAAATGACACAGAACCGTCAGTGACAGATTCTCAGGATCAAGCTGCGCTGAACTTCAATTGTTGGGAACATATCAGTCGTCACTATTTGGCGACCTAAGTGTAACAACCGAATAGCTAGGACCTGTACCAGTTTGGCCTCGCTTGTTTTGTACAGTGCTTTGTACTTTTAGCATCAACATGAACTTGGTGCCAGTGCATAGGGTGGAGTAGGGCTAACAGAACACTGTTGCCTAGGGCCTACGAAACACTAATTCCGGGCCTGGTTTCAAACATTTCCAAAGTTACCCAGACATATTCTCGTTGACACTCATGATGTTTCCACTAGCACAGGTAAGACAAACACTTCATATCATACCTGCTGTTACTGTCACAGCAAACTGGCAAGTGGCGAAATTGCTGGATTGATCCGTGAATGTGTAAGTAACCGTAGTCGAACCCACAAAGAAGGTAGATCCTGAGGTGTGGCTGGAGGTCACAGTGGGTGTCTGACCAGAATTATCTGTGGCAAACGGCTCTTGCCATGTGACAGTTGTACTTGTACTACCAATTGGGATTTCCTGGTTGATGTTAGATGGGCAATTCTGGACAACAGGAGGAGTGGTATCCACTGCAGTGTGACACAGAAAAGAAACACATAAAAAAAATCAAATCCCTGAATCCCAGATTAATTGGCAAAGGCTTGAACATACTTTTACAGCCCAAAAGCTTTAAACATTAAAAAAGAGATCACACAGGTTGTCCCACACAAAAAAACAGTCGAAACCAATTAATATAGGGATATTGCATGTGAGTTTTGGAATATTTTCAAATTATCTCTCGTACTTCAGACAACCAATATACAATACAAACGTTATTTCATTACAATTTATGCACTGAAACAAACGCTATGCTTCATCGAACTCTAGGGAAGAAAGTCATCTTCGGCCACTTTCCTTGAGAGTGAGAAAGCGCAGCAAGAAAAACACAAATGATTCATTTCCTTTGCTCAAGAGTAACATGTGACTTATTCTACCATGTTGGATCTGTAAACTTGATAAATATAAAAGTGGCCCAATGGTTTTTCAAGTCCCATAATGTGATTGCTGTCTCTTTTGAACAAAATATCAGACTGAAATCAACTAAAAGGCATTTGGAAGACCAATGATTCTACTCAGCGATACATCAGACACAATTTGGAATATACTACCCCCAGTTTTCTGAAAACATGCCCGATTTGACTGTTGGGTTTTTAGTGGGACAACCTATATATAGTAAACCCTGATGCAAATCATGCACTGACTAGAAAGCCAAAATATTCCCCTGAACAAAAGAAAATTTCTGACCATACAGCCGCCCTCATATTGAGCTTGAAATGACACAGAACCGTCAGTGACAGATTCTCAGGATCAAGCTGCGCTGAACTTCAATTGTTGGGAACATATCAGTCGTCACTATTTGGCGACCTAAGTGTAACAACCGAATAGCTAGGACCTGTACCAGTTTGGCCTCGCTTGTTTTGTACAGTGCTTTGTACTTTTAGCATCAACATGAACTTGGTGCCAGTGCATAGGGTGGAGTAGGGCTAACAGAACACTGTTGCCTAGGGCCTACGAAACACTAATTCCGGGCCTGGTTTCAAACATTTCCAAAGTTACCCAGACATATTCTCGTTGACACTCATGATGTTTCCACTAGCACAGGTAATACAAACACTTCATATCATACCTGCTGTTACTGTCACAGCAAACTGGCAAGTGGCGAAATTGCTGGATTGATCCGTGAATGTGTAAGTAACCGTAGTCGAACCCACAAAGAAGGTAGATCCTGAGGTGTGGCTGGACGTCACAGTGGGTGTCTGACCAGAATTATCCGTGGCAAACGGCTCTTGCCATGTGACAGTTGTACTTGTACTACCAATTGGGATTTCCTGGTTGATGTTAGATGGGCAATTCTGGACAACAGGAGGAGTGGTATCCACTGCAGTGTGACACAGAAAAGAAACACATAAAAAAAATCAAATCCCTGAATCCCAGATTAATTGGCAAAGGCTTGAACATACTTTTACAGCCCAAAAGCTTTAAACATTAAAAAAGAGATCACACAGGTTGTCCCACACAAAAAAACAGTCGAAACCAATTAATATAGGGATATTGCATGTGAGTTTTGGAATATTTTCAAATTATCTCTCGTACTTCAGACAACCAATATACAATACAAACGTTATTTCATTACAATTTATGCACTGAAACAAACGCTATGCTTCATCGAACTCTAGGGAAGAAAGTCATCTTCGGCCACTTTCCTTGAGAGTGAGAAAGCGCAGCAAGAAAAACACAAATGATTCATTTCCTTTGCTCAAGAGTAACATGTGACTTATTCTACCATGTTGGATCTGTAAACTTGATAAATATAAAAGTGGCCCAATGGTTTTTCAAGTCCCATAATGTGATTGCTGTCTCTTTTGAACAAAATATCAGACTGAAATCAACTAAAAGGCATTTGGAAGACCAATGATTCTACTCAGCGATACATCAGACACAATTTGGAATATACTACCCCCAGTTTTCTGAAAACATGCCCGATTTGACTGTTGGGTTTTTAGTGGGACAACCTATATATAGTAAACCCTGATGCAAATCATGCACTGACTAGAAAGCCAAAATATTCCCCTGAACAAAAGAAAATTTCTGACCATACAGCCGCCCTCATATTGAGCTTGAAATGACACAGAACCGTCAGTGACAGATTCTCAGGATCAAGCTGCGCTGAACTTCAATTGTTGGGAACATATCAGTCGTCACTATTTGGCGACCTAAGTGTAACAACCGAATAGCTAGGACCTGTACCAGTTTGGCCTCGCTTGTTTTGTACAGTGCTTTGTACTTTTAGCATCAACATGAACTTGGTGCCAGTGCATAGGGTGGAGTAGGGCTAACAGAACACTGTTGCCTAGGGCCTACGAAACACTAATTCCGGGCCTGGTTTCAAACATTTCCAAAGTTACCCAGACATATTCTCGTTGACACTCATGATGTTTCCACTAGCACAGGTAATACAAACACTTCATATCATACCTGCTGTTACTGTCACAGCAAACTGGCAAGTGGCGAAATTGCTGGATTGATCCGTGAATGTGTAAGTAACCGTAGTCGAACCCACAAAGAAGGTAGATCCTGAGGTGTGGCTGGACGTCACAGTGGGTGTCTGACCAGAATTATCCGTGGCAAACGGCTCTTGCCATGTGACAGTTGTACTTGTACTACCAATTGGGATTTCCTGGTTGATGTTAGATGGGCAATTCTGGACAACAGGAGGAGTGGTATCCACTGCAGTGTGACACAGAAAAGAAACACATAAAAAAAATCAAATCCCTGAATCCCAGATTAATTGGCAAAGGCTTGAACATACTTTTACAGCCCAAAAGCTTTAAACATTAAAAAAGAGATCACACAGGTTGTCCCACACAAAATCAGTCGAAACCAATTAATATAGGGATATTGCATGTGAGTTTTGGAATATTTTCAAATTATCTCTCGTACTTCAGACAACCAATATACAATACAAACGTTATTTCATTACAATTTATGCACTGAAACAAACGCTATGCTTCATCGAACTCTAGGGAAGAAAGTCATCTTCAGCCACTTTCCTTGAGAGTGAGAAAGCGCAGCAAGAAAAACACAAATGATTCATTTCCTTTGCTCAAGAGTAACATGTGACTTATTCTACCATGTTGGATCTGTAAACTTGATAAATATAAAAGTGGCCCAATGGTTTTTCAAGTCCCATAATGTGATTGCTGTCTCTTTTGAACAAAATATCAGACTGAAATCAACTAAAAGGCATTTGGAAGACCAATGATTCTACTCAGCGATACATCAGACACAATTTGGAATATACTACCCCCAGTTTTCTGAAAACATGCCCGATTTGACTGTTGGGTTTTTAGTGGGACAACCTATATATAGTAAACCCTGATGCAAATCATGCACTGACTAGAAAGCCAAAATATTCCCCTGAACAAAAGAAAATTTCTGACCATACAGCCGCCCTCATATTGAGCTTGAAATGACACAGAACCGTCAGTGACAGATTCTCAGGATCAAGCTGCGCTGAACTTCAATTGTTGGGAACATATCAGTCGTCACTATTTGGCGACCTAAGTGTAACAACCGAATAGCTAGGACCTGTACCAGTTTGGCCTCGCTTGTTTTGTACAGTGCTTTGTACTTTTAGCATCAACATGAACTTGGTGCCAGTGCATAGGGTGGAGTAGGGCTAACAGAACACTGTTGCCTAGGGCCTACGAAACACTAATTCCGGGCCTGGTTTCAAACATTTCCAAAGTTACCCAGACATATTCTCGTTGACACTCATGATGTTTCCACTAGCACAGGTAATACAAACACTTCATATCATACCTGCTGTTACTGTCACAGCAAACTGGCAAGTGGCGAAATTGCTGGATTGATCCGTGAATGTGTAAGTAACCGTAGTCGAACCCACAAAGAAGGTAGATCCTGAGGTGTGGCTGGAGGTCACAGTGGGTGTCTGACCAGAATTATCCGTGGCAAACGGCTCTTGCCATGTGACAGTTGTACTTGTACTACCAATTGGGATTTCCTGGTTGATGTTAGATGGGCAATTCTGGACAACAGGAGGAGTGGTATCCACTGCAGTGTGACACAGAAAAGAAACACATAAAAAAAATCAAATCCCTGAATCCCAGATTAATTGGCAAAGGCTTGAACATACTTTTACAGCCCAAAAGCTTTAAACATTAAAAAGAGATCACACAGGTTGTCCCACACAAAAACAGTCGAAACCAATTAATATAGGGATATTGCATGTGAGTTTTGGAATATTTTCAAATTATCTCTCGTACTTCAGACAACCAATATACAATACAAACGTTATTTCATTACAATTTATGCACTGAAACAAACGCTATGCTTCATCGAACTCTAGGGAAGAAAGTCATCTTCGGCCACTTTCCTTGAGAGTGAGAAAGCGCAGCAAGAAAAACACAAATGATTCATTTCCTTTGCTCAAGAGTAACATGTGACTTATTCTACCATGTTGGATCTGTAAACTTGATAAATATAAAAGTGGCCCAATGGTTTTCAAGTCCCATAATGTGATTGCTGTCTCTTTTGAACAAAATATCAGACTGAAATCAACTAAAAGGCATTTGGAAGACCAATGATTCTACTCAGCGATACATCAGACACAATTTGGAATATACTACCCCAGTTTTCTGAAAACGTCCCGGATTTGACTTTTGGGTTTTAGTGGGACAACCTATATATAGTAAACCCTGATGCAAATCATGCACTGACTAGAAAGCCAAAATATTCCCCTGAACAAAAGAAAATTTCTGACCATACAGCCGCCCTCATATTGAGCTTGAAATGACACAGAACCGTCAGTGACAGATTCTCAGGATCAAGCTGCGCTGAACTTCAATTGTTGGGAACATATCAGTCGTCACTATTTGGCGACCTAAGTGTAACAACCGAATAGCTAGGACCTGTACCAGTTTGGCCTCGCTTGTTTTGTACAGTGCTTTGTACTTTTAGCATCAACATGAACTTGGTGCCAGTGCATAGGGTGGAGTAGGGCTAACAGAACACTGTTGCCTAGGGCCTACGAAACACTAATTCCGGGCCTGGTTTCAAACATTTCCAAAGTTACCCAGACATATTCTCGTTGACACTCATGATGTTTCCACTAGCACAGGTAATACAAACACTTCATATCATACCTGCTGTTACTGTCACAGCAAACTGGCAAGTGGCGAAATTGCTGGATTGATCCGTGAATGTGTAAGTAACCGTAGTCGAACCCACAAAGAAGGTAGATCCTGAGGTGTGGCTGGACGTCACAGTGGGTGTCTGACCAGAATTATCCGTGGCAAACGGCTCTTGCCATGTGACAGTTGTACTTGTACTACCAATTGGGATTTCCTGGTTGATGTTAGATGGGCAATTCTGGACAACAGGAGGAGTGGTATCCACTGCAGTGTGACACAGAAAAGAAACACATAAAAAAATCAAATCCCTGAATCCCAGATTAATTGGCAAAGGCTTGAACATACTTTTACAGCCCAAAAGCTTTAAACATTAAAAAAGAGATCACACAGGTTGTCCCACACAAAAAAACAGTCGAAACCAATTAATATAGGGATATTGCATGTGAGTTTTGGAATATTTTCAAATTATCTCTCGTACTTCAGACAACCAATATACAATACAAACGTTATTTCATTACAATTTATGCACTGAAACAAACGCTATGCTTCATCGAACTCTAGGGAAGAAAGTCATCTTCGGCCACTTTCCTTGAGAGTGAGAAAGCGCAGCAAGAAAAACACAAATGATTCATTTCCTTTGCTCAAGAGTAACATGTGACTTATTCTACCATGTTGGATCTGTAAACTTGATAAATATAAAAGTGGCCCAATGGTTTTTCAAGTCCCATAATGTGATTGCTGTCTCTTTTGAACAAAATATCAGACTGAAATCAACTAAAAGGCATTTGGAAGACCAATGATTCTACTCAGCGATACATCAGACACAATTTGGAATATACTACCCCCAGTTTTCTGAAAACATGCCCGATTTGACTGTTGGGTTTTTAGTGGGACAACCTATATATAGTAAACCCTGATGCAAATCATGCACTGACTAGAAAGCCAAAATATTCCCCTGAACAAAAGAAAATTTCTGACCATACAGCCGCCCTCATATTGAGCTTGAAATGACACAGAACCGTCAGTGACAGATTCTCAGGATCAAGCTGCGCTGAACTTCAATTGTTGGAACATATCAGTCGTCACTATTTGGCGACCTAAGTGTAACAACCGAATAGCTAGGACCTGTACCAGTTTGGCCTCGCTTGTTTTGTACAGTGCTTTGTACTTTTAGCATCAACATGAACTTGGTGCCAGTGCATAGGGTGGAGTAGGGCTAACAGAACACTGTTGCCTAGGGCCTACGAAACACTAATTCCGGGCCTGGTTTCAAACATTTCCAAAGTTACCCAGACATATTCTCGTTGACACTCATGATGTTTCCACTAGCACAGGTAATACAAACACTTCATATCATACCTGCTGTTACTGTCACAGCAAACTGGCAAGTGGCGAAATTGCTGGATTGATCCGTGAATGTGTAAGTAACCGTAGTCGAACCCACAAAGAAGGTAGATCCTGAGGTGTGGCTGGACGTCACAGTGGGTGTCTGACCAGAATTATCCGTGGCAAACGGCTCTTGCCATGTGACAGTTGTACTTGTACTACCAATTGGGATTTCCTGGTTGATGTTAGATGGGCAATTCTGGACAACAGGAGGAGTGGTATCCACTGCAGTGTGACACAGAAAAGAAACACATAAAAAAAATCAAATCCCTGAATCCCAGATTAATTGGCAAAGGCTTGAACATACTTTTACAGCCCAAAAGCTTTAAACATTAAAAAAGAGATCACACAGGTTGTCCCACACAAAAACAGTCGAAACCAATTAATATAGGGATATTGCATGTGAGTTTTGGAATATTTTCAAATTATCTCTCGTACTTCAGACAACCAATATACAATACAAACGTTATTTCATTACAATTTATGCACTGAAACAAACGCTATGCTTCATCGAACTCTAGGGAAGAAAGTCATCTTCGGCCACTTTCCTTGAGAGTGAGAAAGCGCAGCAAGAAAAACACAAATGATTCATTTCCTTTGCTCAAGAGTAACATGTGACTTATTCTACCATGTTGGATCTGTAAACTTGATAAATATAAAAGTGGCCCAATGGTTTTTCAAGTCCCATAATGTGATTGCTGTCTCTTTTGAACAAAATATCAGACTGAAATCAACTAAAAGGCATTTGGAAGACCAATGATTCTACTCAGCGATACATCAGACACAATTTGGAATATACTACCCCCAGTTTTCTGAAAACATGCCCGATTTGACTGTTGGGTTTTTAGTGGGACAACCTATATATAGTAAACCCTGATGCAAATCATGCACTGACTAGAAAGCCAAAATATTGCTCTGAACAAAAGAAAATTTCTGACCATACAGCCGCCCTCATATTGAGCTTGAAATGACACAGAACCGTCAGTGACAGATTCTCAGGATCAAGCTGCGCTGAACTTCAATTGTTGGAACATATCAGTCGTCACTACTTGGCGACCTAAGTGTAACAACCGAATAGCTAGGACCTGTACCAGTTTGGCCTCGCTTGTTTTGTACAGTGCTTTGTACTTTTAGCATCAACATGAACTTGGTGCCAGTGCATAGGGTGGAGTAGGGCTAACAGAACACTGTTGCCTAGGGCCTACGAAACACTAATTCCGGGCCTGGTTTCAAACATTTCCAAAGTTACCCAGACATATTCTCGTTGACACTCATGATGTTTCCACTAGCACAGGTAATACAAACACTTCATATCATACCTGCTGTTACTGTCACAGCAAACTGGCAAGTGGCGAAATTGCTGGATTGATCCGTGAATGTGTAAGTAACCGTAGTCGAACCCACAAAGAAGGTAGATCCTGAGGTGTGGCTGGACGTCACAGTGGGTGTCTGACCAGAATTATCCGTGGCAAACGGCTCTTGCCATGTGACAGTTGTACTTGTACTACCAATTGGGATTTCCTGGTTGATGTTAGATGGGCAATTCTGGACAACAGGAGGAGTGGTATCCACTGCAGTGTGACACAGAAAAGAAACACATAAAAAAAATCAAATCCCTGAATCCCAGATTAATTGGCAAAGGCTTGAACATACTTTTACAGCCCAAAAGCTTTAAACATTAAAAAAGATCACACAGGTTGTCCCACACAAAAAAAAACAAAACCAATTAATATAGGATATATTGTGCAAGAGTTTGGAATATTTTCAAATTATCTCTCGTACTTCAGACAACCAATATACAATACAAACGTTATTTCATTACAATTTATGCACTGAAACAAACGCTATGCTTCATCGAACTCTAGGGAAGAAAGTCATCTTCGGCCACTTTCCTTGAGAGTGAGAAAGCGCAGCAAGAAAAACACAAATGATTCATTTCCTTTGCTCAAGAGTAACATGTGACTTATTCTACCATGTTGGATCTGTAAACTTGATAAATATAAAAGTGGCCCAATGGTTTTTCAAGTCCCATAATGTGATTGCTGTCTCTTTTGAACAAAATATCAGACTGAAATCAACTAAAAGGCATTTGGAAGACCAATGATTCTACTCAGCGATACATCAGACACAATTTGGAATATACTACCCCCAGTTTTCTGAAAACATGCCCGATTTGACTGTTGGGTTTTTAGTGGGACAACCTATATATAGTAAACCCTGATGCAAATCATGCACTGACTAGAAAGCCAAAATATTCCCCTGAACAAAAGAAAATTTCTGACCATACAGCCGCCCTCATATTGAGCTTGAAATGACACAGAACCGTCAGTGACAGATTCTCAGGATCAAGCTGCGCTGAACTTCAATTGTTGGAAACATATCAGTCGTCACTATTTGGCGACCTAAGTGTAACAACCGAATAGCTAGGACCTGTACCAGTTTGGCATCGCTTGTTTTGTACAGTGCTTTGTACTTTTAGCATCAACATGAACTTGGTGCCAGTGCATAGGGTGGAGTAGGGCTAACAGAACACTGTTGCCTAGGGCCTACGAAACACTAATTCCGGGCCTGGTTTCAAACATTTCCAAAGTTACCCAGACATATTCTCGTTGACACTCATGATGTTTCCACTAGCACAGGTAATACAAACACTTCATATCATACCTGCTGTTACTGTCACAGCAAACTGGCAAGTGGCGAAATTGCTGGATTGATCCGTGAATGTGTAAGTAACCGTAGTCGAACCCACAAAGAAGGTAGATCCTGAGGTGTGGCTGGACGTCACAGTGGGTGTCTGACCAGAATTATCCGTGGCAAACGGCTCTTGCCATGTGACAGTTGTACTTGTACTACCAATTGGGATTTCCTGGTTGATGTTAGATGGGCAATTCTGGACAACAGGAGGAGTGGTATCCACTGCAGTGTGACACAGAAAAGAAACACATAAAAAAAATCAAATCCCTGAATCCCAGATTAATTGGCAAAGGCTTGAACATACTTTTACAGCCCAAAAGCTTTAAACATTAAAAAGAGATCACACAGGTTGTCCCACAAAAACAGTCGAAACCAATTAATATAGGGATATTGCATGTGAGTTTTGGAATATTTTCAAATTATCTCTCGTACTTCAGACAACCAATATACAATACAAACGTTATTTCATTACAATTTATGCACTGAAACAAACGCTATGCTTCATCGAACTCTAGGGAAGAAAGTCATCTTTGGCCACTTTCCTTGAGAGTGAGAAAGCGCAGCAAGAAAAACACAAATGATTCATTTCCTTTGCTCAAGAGTAACATGTGACTTATTCTACCATGTTGGATCTGTAAACTTGATAAATATAAAAGTGGCCCAATGGTTTTTCAAGTCCCATAATGTGATTGCTGTCTCTTTTGAACAAAATATCAGACTGAAATCAACTAAAAGGCATTTGGAAGACCAATGATTCTACTCAGCGATACATCAGACACAATTTGGAATATACTACCCCGAATTTTCTGAAAACATGCCCGATTTGACTGTTGGGTTTTTAGTGGGGCAACCTATATATAGTAAACCCTGATGCAAATCATGCACTGACTAGAAAGCCAAAATATTCCCCTGAACAAAAGAAAATTTCTGACCATACAGCCGCCCTCATATTGAGCTTGAAATGACACAGAACCGTCAGTGACAGATTCTCAGGATCAAGCTGCGCTGAACTTCAATTGTTGGAACATATCAGTCGTCACTATTTGGCGACCTAAGTGTAACAACCGAATAGCTAGGACCTGTACCAGTTTGGCATCGCTTGTTTTGTACAGTGCTTTGTACTTTTAGCATCAACATGAACTTGGTGCCAGTGCATAGGGTGGAGTAGGGCTAACAGAACACTGTTGCCTAGGGCCTACGAAACACTAATTCCGGGCCTGGTTTCAAACATTTCCAAAGTTACCCAGACATATTCTCGTTGACACTCATGATGTTTCCACTAGCACAGGTAATACAAACACTTCATATCATACCTGCTGTTACTGTCACAGCAAACTGGCAAGTGGCAAAATTGCTGGATTGATCCGTGAATGTGTAAGTAACCGTAGTCGAACCCACAAAGAAGGTAGATCCTGAGGTGTGGCTGGACGTCACAGTGGGTGTCTGACCAGAATTATCCGTGGCAAACGGCTCTTGCCATGTGACAGTTGTACTTGTACTACCAATTGGGATTTCCTGGTTGATGTTAGATGGGCAATTCTGGACAACAGGAGGAGTGGTATCCACTGCAGTGTGACACAGAAAAGAAACACATAAAAAAAATCAAATCCCTGAATCCCAGATTAATTGGCAAAGGCTTGAACATACTTTTACAGCCCAAAAGCTTTAAACATTAAAAAGAGATCACACAGGTTGTCCCACACAAAAACAGTCGAAACCAATTAATATAGGGATATTGCATGTGAGTTTTGGAATATTTTCAAATTATCTCTCGTACTTCAGACAACCAATATACAATACAAACGTTATTTCATTACAATTTATGCACTGAAACAAACGCTATGCTTCATCGAACTCTAGGGAAGAAAGTCATCTTCGGCCACTTTCCTTGAGAGTGAGAAAGCGCAGCAAGAAAAACACAAATGATTCATTTCCTTTGCTCAAGAGTAACATGTGACTTATTCTACCATGTTGGATCTGTAAACTTGATAAATATAAAAGTGGCCCAATGGTTTTTCAAGTCCCATAATGTGATTGCTGTCTCTTTTGAACAAAATATCAGACTGAAATCAACTAAAAGGCATTTGGAAGACCAATGATTCTACTCAGCGATACATCAGACACAATTTGGAATATACTACCCCCAGTTTTCTGAAAACATGCCCGATTTGACTGTTGGGTTTTTAGTGGGACAACCTATATATAGTAAACCCTGATGCAAATCATGCACTGACTAGAAAGCCAAAATATTCCCCTGAACAAAAGAAAATTTCTGACCATACAGCCGCCCTCATATTGAGCTTGAAATGACACAGAACCGTCAGTGACAGATTCTCAGGATCAAGCTGCGCTGAACTTCAATTGTTGGAACATATCAGTCGTCACTATTTGGCGACCTAAGTGTAACAACCGAATAGCTAGGACCTGTACCAGTTTGGCCTCGCTTGTTTTGTACAGTGCTTTGTACTTTTAGCATCAACATGAACTTGGTGCCAGTGCATAGGGTGGAGTAGGGCTAACAGAACACTGTTGCCTAGGGCCTACGAAACACTAATTCCGGGCCTGGTTTCAAACATTTCCAAAGTTACCCAGACATATTCTCGTTGACACTCATGATGTTTCCACTAGCACAGGTAATACAAACACTTCATATCATACCTGCTGTTACTGTCACAGCAAACTGGCAAGTGGCGAAATTGCTGGATTGATCCGTGAATGTGTAAGTAACCGTAGTCGAACCCACAAAGAAGGTAGATCCTGAGGTGTGGCTGGACGTCACAGTGGGTGTCTGACCAGAATTATCCGTGGCAAACGGCTCTTGCCATGTGACAGTTGTACTTGTACTACCAATTGGGATTTCCTGGTTGATGTTAGATGGGCAATTCTGGACAACAGGAGGAGTGGTATCCACTGCAGTGTGACACAGAAAAGAAACACATAAAAAAAATCAAATCCCTGAATCCCAGATTAATTGGCAAAGGCTTGAACATACTTTTACAGCCCAAAAGCTTTAAACATTAAAAAAGAGATCACACAGTCGAAACCAATTAATATAGGGATATTGCATGTGAGTTTTGGAATATTTTCAAATTATCTCTCGTACTTCAGACAACCAATATACAATACAAACGTTATTTCATTACAATTTATGCACTGAAACAAACGCTATGCTTCATCGAACTCTAGGGAAGAAAGTCATCTTCGGCCACTTTCCTTGAGAGTGAGAAAGCGCAGCAAGAAAAACACAAATGATTCATTTCCTTTGCTCAAGAGTAACATGTGACTTATTCTACCATGTTGGATCTGTAAACTTGATAAATATAAAAGTGGCCCAATGGTTTTTCAAGTCCCATAATGTGATTGCTGTCTCTTTTGAACAAAATATCAGACTGAAATCAACTAAAAGGCATTTGGAAGACCAATGATTCTACTCAGCGATACATCAGACACAATTTGGAATATACTACCCCCAGTTTTCTGAAAACATGCCCGATTTGACTGTTGGGTTTTTAGTGGGACAACCTATATATAGTAAACCCTGATGCAAATCATGCACTGACTAGAAAGCCAAAATATTCCCCTGAACAAAAGAAAATTTCTAACCATACAGCCACCCTCAGATTGAGCTTGAAATGACACGGAACCGTCAGTGACAGAATTCTCAGGATCAAGCTGCGCATGAACTTAAATTGTTGGGAACATATCAGTCGTCACTTTTTGGCGACCTAAGTGTAACAACTGAATAGCTAGGACCTGTACCAGTTTGGCCTCGCTTGTTTTGTACAGTGCTTTGTACTTTTAGCATCAACATGAACTTGGTGCCAGTGCATAGGGTGGAGTAGGGCTAACGGAACACTGTTGCCTAAGACCTACGAAACACTAATTCCGGGCCTGGTTTCAAATATATCCAAAGATACCCAGACATATTCTCGTTGACACTCAGCATGTTTCCACTAGCACAGGTAATACAAACACTTCATATCATACCTGCTGTTACTCTCACAGCAAACTGGCAAGTGGCGAAATTGCTGGATTGATCCGTGAATGTGTAAGTAACCGTAGTCGAACCCACAAAGAAGGTGGATCCCGAGGTGTGGCTGGACGTCACAGTGGGTGTCTGACCAGAATTATCTGTGGCAAATGGCTGTTGCCAAGTGACAGTTGTACTTGTACTACCAAATGGGATTTCCTGGTTGATGTTAGATGGGCAATTCTGGATGACAGGAGGAGTGGTATCCACTGCAGTGAAGTCACAGAAAAGAATAACTTTACAAAATCTCTGAATCCCAGACTTGGAAAATGCTTGAATATACTTTTTATAGTCCAAAAACTTAAACTTTGAATCAGTAAAAGCTGATGCAAATCATCCATTGACTAGTAGGCCGAAATGCTCCTCTAAACAGAAAGCAATGAATTGTAAAATGATGTAAACAAAGGAAGTCGGTAAGCCAAAAAGTTAATTTCTGCTTCCGATTACATAGCATTTGAAAATAGGGTAGGTAAGTAGAGATTTTTTTTTGGCCATTTTTTTGATACGATAATATGGAGGTGTCTGAATGTAGTCAAGGGTAAAAGGTAGAAATTGATGGTTGTGGGTGTTTTTTTTCTTCATTTTCCCCATAAAAACACTAAAGTAGGGACTGTCAGAAAACGGTAGGTAGCGAAACCGCAAGCAGAATTTTTTTGGGTTGGCCTAATTCAATATTTTCTACACGTACTTACCATCTCTTGTAACAATGATGTCAAAGGAGCATATGGCATTATTGCCAGCTTGGTCAGTGGCTTGGTACCTGATGTTGTACGTTCCTTCAGTAAATTGACCCGGGTTTTGTGACAGAAGCACTGGATTGATTTGAATCCCTGAATTGTCTGTTACTGTAATCGTCGGCCAAGTTATTGGGATGAAGGTTGATCCAAAAGGTATGCTCCGACGAATTTCCTGTGGACAGTTGTCGAATTGCGGAGGAGTTCTATCAACTGCGGAAGAAATGCAGAAATAAGTTTGTTGTCAATCTTTAACCTACGCCCAGCTCTCAATCATTTAATTTACACATCATTAAATGGGGCCTCCCTTGAACAGTACACAGAGGGCATTAACACTGAATCAGAAAAACTCATTCAAAAACCTCAGCCATCCATGCATCGGGCACAGCACAGAAGGGTGTGTGGTACCCAACCAGGTTGCTGATAATGATCTTGCACATGATTAGTCTGGTTTCTAAAAATGATTCTCTTAATATCAATGAATCTAAGGTCAGGTGGGGACCACTGTTTTCTGACCATACAGCCGCCCTAAGGTTGACATTGCAACAACACAGAACAGCCAGTGACTGCATTTTCAGGATCAAGCTGTGCCTGAACTACAATCGTTGGGAACATATCAGTTGTAAATTTTTGACAATTTAAGTGCAACAGCGTTGATATTAAGATGATTAGCATCAGATGGTGCTCCCAACAGTCACTTATCAATCGCAGTTGTCCTGGAAAAGTTATGATGTGCACGTATCTGGATTATCTAATTTCATTGTGCAGCCAATAAGTGAACGGCAAATGCGTAGTTTTTTAAAATTACGACAGCTGAATGACACGATGTAGCCGTGGAAGATCGTTGATTGTTATCAACATGCGCACCGCTGTTTTGAGGGAGTCAGATGATCACATTCATGCCGCGAAGTCATCGCCGCATTGTGGGTGATTGCTGTGTGCCAAAGTGCTGATTGCTCCGAGATAATCACATGATTTTTCAGTTTTGTGACATCAGGAATACTTTTGTACTTCATGCCAACGGTTCTAATGCGGTGCAAGCAAATTGCATGTCGGCCTGATGGCAGCTGAACATGCAGGATCCTTTAAGTTTCCAAGCACTTCAAAAATTACCGAGAGATATTTTTGTTGTCACTCAACATGTTCACACTAACGCAGGTAATACTGTGTGTATTTAGTATTAATTACAAAATAACTGTCATGCTTTTAATCAGCCCTGAAAATGATAAGTTTATCAGATCAAGATTGGCACTTTTGAAATTGAAAGCCAGGAAAGATTTCCAGTATCTGTTATTAACATCGATTTAGGAATCCTGCCTTAAGTATAGTCCTGGACAATGGCAGGATTTAGCTGCAACTTGTTCTATTCATGTGCTGACTCTCTAACAAAACTGTCAGGTCAAGAAACTTCACAAACACTTCATATCATACCTGCTGTTACTGTCACAGCAAACTGGCAAGTGGCGAAATTGCCGGATTGATCCGTGAATGTGTAAGTAACCGTAGTCGAACCCACAAAGAAGGTGGATCCTGAGGTGTGGCTGATGGACGTCACAGTGGGTGTCTGACCAGAATTATCTGTGGCAAATGGCTGTTGCCAAGTGACAGTTGTACTTGTACTACCAAATGGGATTTCCTGGTTGATGTTAGATGGGCAATTCTGGATGACAGGAGGAGTGGTATCCACTGCAGTGAAGTTACAGAAAAGAATAACTTTACAAAATCGCTGAATCCCAGACTTGGAAAATGCTTGAATATACTTTTTATAGTCCAAAAACTTAAACTTTGAATAAGTAAAAGCTGATGCAAATCATCCATTGAATAGCAGGCTGAAAAGCAATGAATTGTAAAATGATGTATAACAAAGGAAGTCGGTAAGCCAAAAAATTAATTTCTGCATCCGATTACATAGCATTTGAAAATAGGGTAGGTAGGTAGAAAAAAAATTTGGGCCATTTTTTTGTGACGATAATATGGAGGTGTCTGCATGTAGTCAATGGTAAAAGGTAGTAATTGATGGTTTTTGGTGTTTTTTTTCTTCATTTTCCCCATAAAAACACTAGGGTAGGGACTGTCAGAAAACGGTAGGTAGCGAAACCGCAAGCAGAATTTTTTTGGGTTGGCCTAATTCAATATTTTCTACACGTACTTACCATCTCTTGTAACAATGACGTCAAAGGAGCATATGGCACTATTGCCAGCTTGGTCAGTGGCTTGGTACCTGATGTTGTACGTGCCTTCGGTAAATTGACCCGGGTTTTGTGACAGAAGCACTGGATTGATTTGAATCCCTGAATTGTCTGTTACTGTAATCGTCGGCCAAGTTATTGGGATGAAGGTTGATCCAAAAGGTATGCTCCGACGAATTTCCTGTGGACAGTTGTCGAATTGCGGAGGAGTTCTATCAACTGCGGAAGAAATGCAGGAATACGTTTGTCGTTAATCTTTAACCTACGCCCAGCTCTCAATCATTTAATTTACACATCATTAAATGGGGCCTCCCTTGAACAGTACACAGAGGGCATTAACACTGAATCAGAAAAACTCATTCAAAAACCTCAGCCATCCATGCATCGGGCACAGCACAGAATGGTGTGTGGTACCCAACCAGGTTGCTGATAATGATCTTGCACATGATTAGTCTGGTTTCTAAAAATGATTTTCTTAATATCAATGAATCTAAGGTCAGGTGGGGACCACTGTTTTCTGACCATACAGCCACCCTAAGGTTGACATTGCAACAACACAGAACAGCCAGTGACTGCATTTTCAGGATCAAGCTGTGCCTGAACTACAATCGTTGGGAACATATCAGTTGTAAATTTTTGACAATTTAAGTGCAACAGCGTTGATATTAAGATGATTAGCATCAGATGGTGCTCCCAACAGTCACTTATCAATCGCAGTTGTCCTGGAAAAGTTATGATGTGCACGTATCTGGATTATCTAATTTCATTGTGCAGCCAATAAGTGAACGGCAAATGCGTAGTTTTTTAAAATTACGACAGCTGAATGACACGATGTAGCCGTGGAAGATCGTTGATTGTTATCAACATGCGCACCGCTGTTTTGAGGGAGTCAGATGATCACATTCATGCCGCGAAGTCATCGCCGCATTGTGGGTGATTGCTGTGTGCCAAAGTGCTGATTGCTCCGAGATAATCATATGATTTTTCAGTTTTGTGACATCAGGAATACTTTTGTACTTCATGCCAACGGTTCTAATGCGGTGCAAGCAAATTGCATGTCGGCCTGATGGCAGCTGAACATGCAGGATCCTTTAAGTTTCCAAGCACTTCAAAAATTACCGAGAGATATTTTTGTTGTCACTCAACATGTTCACACTAACGCAGGTAATACTGTGTGTATTTAGTATTAATTACAAAATAACTGTCATGCTTTTAATCAGCCCTGAAAATGATAAGTTTATCAGATCAAGATTGGCACTTTTGAAATTGAAAGCCAGGAAAGATTTCCAGTATCTGTTATTAACATCGATTTAGGAATCCTGCCTTAAGTATAGTCCTGGACAATGGCAGGATTTAGCTGCAACTTGTTCTATTCATGTGCTGACTCTCTAACAAAACTGTCAGGTCAAGAAACTTCACAAACACTTCATATCATACCTGCTGTTACTGTCACAGCAAACTGGCAAGTGGCGAAATTGCCGGATTGATCCGTGAATGTGTAAGTAACCGTAGTCGAACCCACAAAGAAGGTGGATCCTGAGGTGTGGCTGATGGACGTCACAGTGGGTGTCTGACCAGAATTATCTGTGGCAAATGGCTGTTGCCAAGTGACAGTTGTACTTGTACTACCAAATGGGATTTCCTGGTTGATGTTAGATGGGCAATTCTGGATGACAGGAGGAGTGGTATCCACTGCAGTGAAGTTACAGAAAAGAATAACTTTACAAAATCGCTGAATCCCAGACTTGGAAAATGCTTGAATATACTTTTTATAGTCCAAAAACTTAAACTTTGAATAAGTAAAAGCTGATGCAAATCATCCATTGAATAGCAGGCTGAAAAGCAATGAATTGTAAAATGATGTATAACAAAGGAAGTCGGTAAGCCAAAAAATTAATTTCTGCATCCGATTACATAGCATTTGAAAATAGGGTAGGTAGGTAGAAAAAAAATTTGGGCCATTTTTTTGTGACGATAATATGGAGGTGTCTGCATGTAGTCAATGGTAAAAGGTAGTAATTGATGGTTTTTTTTGTGTTTTTTTTCCTTCATTTTCCCCATAAAAACACTAGGGTAGGGACTGTCAGAAAACGGTAGGTAGCGAAACCGCAAGCAGAATTTTTTTGGGTTGGCCTAATTCAATATTTTCTACACGTACTTACCATCTCTTGTAACAATGACGTCAAAGGAGCATATGGCACTATTGCCAGCTTGGTCAGTGGCTTGGTACCTGATGTTGTACGTGCCTTCGGTAAATTGACCCGGGTTTTGTGACAGAAGCACTGGATTGATTTGAATCCCTGAATTGTCTGTTACTGTAATCGTCGGCCAAGTTATTGGGATGAAGGTTGATCCAAAAGGTATGCTCCGACGAATTTCCTGTGGACAGTTGTCGAATTGCGGAGGAGTTCTATCAACTGCGGAAGAAATGCAGGAATACGTTTGTCGTTAATCTTTAACCTACGCCCAGCTCTCAATCATTTAATTTACACATCATTAAATGGGGCCTCCCTTGAACAGTTCACAGAGGGCATTAACACTGAGTCAGAAAAACTCATTCAAAAACCTCAGCCATCCATGCATCGGGCACAGCACAGAATGGTGTGTGGTACCCAACCAGGTTGCTGATAATGATCTTGCACATGATTAGTCTGGTTTCTAAAAATGATTTTCTTAATATCAATGAATCTAAGGTCAGGTGGGGACCACTGTTTTCTGACCATACAGCCACCCTAAGGTTGACATTGCAACAACACAGAACAGCCAGTGACTGCATTTTCAGGATCAAGCTGTGCCTGAACTACAATCGTTGGGAACATATCAGTTGTAAATTTTTGACAATTTAAGTGCAACAGCGTTGATATTAAGATGATTAGCATCAGATGGTGCTCCCAACAGTCACTTATCAATCGCAGTTGTCCTGGAAAAGTTATGATGTGCACGTATCTGGATTATCTAATTTCATTGTGCAGCCAATAAGTGAACGGCAAATGCGTAGTTTTTTAAAATTACGACAGCTGAATGACACGATGTAGCCGTGGAAGATCGTTGATTGTTATCAACATGCGCACCGCTGTTTTGAGGGAGTCAGATGATCACATTCATGCCGAAGTCATCGCCGCATTGTGGGTGATTGCTGTGTGCCAAAGTGCTGATTGCTCCGAGATAATCACATGATTTTTCAGTTTTGTGACATCAGGAATACTTTTGTACTTCATGCCAACGGTTCTAATGCGGTGCAAGCAAATTGCATGTCGGCCTGATGGCAGCTGAACATGCAGGATCCTTTAAGTTTCCAAGCACTTCAAAAATTACCGAGAGATATTTTTGTTGTCACTCAACATGTTCACACTAACGCAGGTAATACTGTGTGTATTTAGTATTAATTACAAAATAACTGTCATGCTTTTAATCAGCCCTGAAAATGATAAGTTTATCAGATCAAGATTGGCACTTTTGAAATTGAAAGCCAGGAAAGATTTCCAGTATCTGTTATTAACATCGATTTAGGAATCCTGCCTTAAGTATAGTCCTGGACAATGGCAGGATTTAGCTGCAACTTGTTCTATTCATGTGCTGACTCTCTAACAAAACTGTCAGGTCAAGAAACTTCACAAACACTTCATATCATACCTGCTGTTACTGTCACAGCAAACTGGCAAGTGGCGAAATTGCTGGATTGATCCGTGAATGTGTAAGTAACCGTAGTCGAACCCACAAAGAAGGTGGATCCTGAGGTGTGGCTGATGGACGTCACAGTGGGTGTCTGACCAGAATTATCTGTGGCAAATGGCTGTTGCCAAGTGACAGTTGTACTTGTACTACCAAATGGGATTTCCTGGTTGATGTTAGATGGGCAATTCTGGATGACAGGAGGAGTGGTATCCACTGCAGTGAAGTTACAGAAAAGAATAACTTTACAAAATCGCTGAATCCCAGACTTGGAAAATGCTTGAATATACTTTTTATAGTCCAAAAACTTAAACTTTGAATAAGTAAAAGCTGATGCAAATCATCCATTGAATAGCAGGCTGAAAAGCAATGAATTGTAAAATGATGTATAACAAAGGAAGTCGGTAAGCCAAAAAATTAATTTCTGCATCCGATTACATAGCATTTGAAAATAGGGTAGGTAGGTAGAAAAAAAATTTGGGCCATTTTTTTGTGACGATAATATGGAGGTGTCTGCATGTAGTCAATGGTAAAAGGTAGTAATTGATGGTTTTTGGTGTTTTTTTCCCTTCATTTTCCCCATAAAAACACTAGGGTAGGGACTGTCAGAAAACGGTAGGTAGCGAAACCGCAAGCAGAATTTTTTTGGGTTGGCCTAATTCAATATTTTCTACACGTACTTACCATCTCTTGTAACAATGACGTCAAAGGAGCATATGGCACTATTGCCAGCTTGGTCAGTGGCTTGGTACCTGATGTTGTACGTGCCTTCGGTAAATTGACCCGGGTTTTGTGACAGAAGCACTGGATTGATTTGAATCCCTGAATTGTCTGTTACTGTAATCGTCGGCCAAGTTATTGGGATGAAGGTTGATCCAAAAGGTATGCTCCGACGAATTTCCTGTGGACAGTTGTCGAATTGCGGAGGAGTTCTATCAACTGCGGAAGAAATGCAGGAATACGTTTGTCGTTAATCTTTAACCTACGCCCAGCTCTCAATCATTTAATTTACACATCATTAAATGGGGCCTCCCTTGAACAGTTCACAGAGGGCATTAACACTGAGTCAGAAAAACTCATTCAAAAACCTCAGCCATCCATGCATCGGGCACAGCACAGAATGGTGTGTGGTACCCAACCAGGTTGCTGATAATGATCTTGCACATGATTAGTCTGGTTTCTAAAAATGATTTTCTTAATATCAATGAATCTAAGGTCAGGTGGGGACCACTGTTTTCTGACCATACAGCCACCCTAAGGTTGACATTGCAACAACACAGAACAGCCAGTGACTGCATTTTCAGGATCAAGCTGTGCCTGAACTACAATCGTTGGGAACATATCAGTTGTAAATTTTTGACAATTTAAGTGCAACAGCGTTGATATTAAGATGATTAGCATCAGATGGTGCTCCCAACAGTCACTTATCAATCGCAGTTGTCCTGGAAAAGTTATGATGTGCACGTATCTGGATTATCTAATTTCATTGTGCAGCCAATAAGTGAACGGCAAATGCGTAGTTTTTTAAAATTACGACAGCTGAATGACACGATGTAGCCGTGGAAGATCGTTGATTGTTATCAACATGCGCACCGCTGTTTTGAGGGAGTCAGATGATCACATTCATGCCGCGAAGTCATCGCCGCATTGTGGGTGATTGCTGTGTGCCAAAGTGCTGATTGCTCCGAGATAATCACATGATTTTTCAGTTTTGTGACATCAGGAATACTTTTGTACTTCATGCCAACGGTTCTAATGCGGTGCAAGCAAATTGCATGTCGGCCTGATGGCAGCTGAACATGCAGGATCCTTTAAGTTTCCAAGCACTTCAAAAATTACCGAGAGATATTTTTGTTGTCACTCAACATGTTCACACTAACGCAGGTAATACTGTGTGTATTTAGTATTAATTACAAAATAACTGTCATGCTTTTAATCAGCCCTGAAAATGATAAGTTTATCAGATCAAGATTGGCACTTTTGAAATTGAAAGCCAGGAAAGATTTCCAGTATCTGTTATTAACATCGATTTAGGAATCCTGCCTTAAGTATAGTCCTGGACAATGGCAGGATTTAGCTGCAACTTGTTCTATTCATGTGCTGACTCTCTAACAAAACTGTCAGGTCAAGAAACTTCACAAACACTTCATATCATACCTGCTGTTACTGTCACAGCAAACTGGCAAGTGGCGAAATTGCCGGATTGATCCGTGAATGTGTAAGTAACCGTAGTCGAACCCACAAAGAAGGTGGATCCTGAGGTGTGGCTGATGGACGTCACAGTGGGTGTCTGACCAGAATTATCTGTGGCAAATGGCTGTTGCCAAGTGACAGTTGTACTTGTACTACCAAATGGGATTTCCTGGTTGATGTTAGATGGGCAAATCTGGATGACAGGAGTTGGAAAATGCTTGAATATACTTTTTATAGTCAAAACTTAAACTTGAAATAAGTAAAGCTGATGCAAATCATCCCATTGAATAGCAGCTGAAAAAAAAATGAATTGTAAAATGATGTATATAACAGGAAGTCGTAAAAAAAAAAAAAAATTTGCATCCGATTACATAGCATTTGAAAAAATAGTAGGTAGGTAGAAAAAAAAAAAAACCATTTTTTTTGTGATGATAATATGGAGGTGTCTGCATGTAGTCAATGGTAAAAGGTAGTAATTGATGGTTTTTGGTGTTTTTTTTCCTTCATTTTCCCCATAAAAACATACTACCAAATGGGATTTCCTGGTTGATGTTAGATGGGCAAATCTGGATGACAGGAGGAGTGGTATCCACTGCAGTGAAGTTACAGAAAAGAATAACTTAAAGCCAGAGACCATCATTTACAGCTATCCAAAAGTGACTGGCGTAATTATTGTTGAAAAACATACTTGGTTGAAAGATAGTAAGGGGACTAAACTCCCTGTGAAATTATTCTTTCTGGCAAGCTGTCATTTCGAAGAAATCAACGAAAGAAGGCCTTTCCAACGATGCCGTCTTAAGAAGCACCATTGGAAATTTCCGTAACTAGTTCGTTTTGTATTCAGCAAAGTGGGCGCAAGCGTTGACACGACGCACACACGCGCACGGTTGCTATAATTTGTTCGGATCGTTGCGCGACATCGCGTAGCTGCAATCGGCTCAGTAAGAACGTGTCTCGGACACTGAATTCAGGCCCAATTCAAAACACGATTCTGCAACTTTTGATTTGAAATCGAGCTCCTAGAATGTTGTTCTTCTCGAAATATACAGCTGAAGCTGAGCTGAAACTTCATCAGGTAGTTGTTGTTTAGATTTTGAGCACTTTTGTTGCTCCAAACGAACAAACTGCACAAATTACAAATGATGGACTATACTTTAAAAAAAACTCTGAATCCCAGACTTGGAAAAGTCTGACCATACCTTTTTATAGTCCAAAACCTTTAAACTTTGAAAAGAGATCATACTAAGTAAAAGCTGATGCAAATTATCCATTGATGTGCAGGCCCAAATTATCTCCATTGAAGACACAGAAAAATAACACAAAAAATATTGGAATCCCCAATTTGAAAAAAGCTTGAATATACTTTTTATAGTCCAAACTCTTATAAAACTTCAAAAGAGAACTAGTAAAACCTGATACAAATCATCCACTGAATAGCAAACTGAAATTTTCCCACTGAACAGAAGGCCACAAATTGTAAAAGGTTGTAAGGAATGGAAGTTGGTAATTCAATATTTTCTACACGTACTTACCATCTCTTGTAACAATGACGTCAAAGGAGCATATGGCACTATTGCCAGCTTGGTCAGTGGCTTGGTACCTGATGTTGTGCGTTCCTTCGGTAAATTGACCAGGGTTTTGTGACAGAAGCACTGGATTGATTTGATTCCCTGAATTGTCTGTTACTGTAATCGTCGGCCAAGTTATTGGGATGGAAGTTGATCCAATAGGTATGGTCCGACGAATTTCCTGTGGACAGTTGTCGAATTGTGGAGGAGTTCCATCAACTGGGGAAAAAAAGGAATGTAGTTTAGATAACTTTCCCTTTTAATTTCTAGCTTAATTTGACCCCAAAAAATTATAAGTGTGCACATGCTGTGGCCGCTATACGCATGCTGATACCATATTCAATAGATCAAGTCAGCCATTTTCTTTACAATGCTTTGTATGTAGCTAAGCTTTGATTTTTTAGGCAGTTAATGACAAAAATGAAAAATAAAGTCTATCCTGTAGTGGTTGAGGAACATGCTTGCTTTGTTAACACACGTAGGCCCATGCTGACAGCAGGACAGAAAATCAATCTCTCAGGCTTTCATGCATTCTTAGGTGAACAAGTAGAATAGTAGGATCAAAATTTCCCCCCAAAACGGACAAAAGTAGGACTTTGGAGGACAAAATCAGGATAAAATAGGACTTTTGCAGGTCAGGAGTAGTTTTTGTTGATACTCATACATGTCCACAGCATTATAAGTCTCATTTGGCATGTTCTGTACTCACAACACTTGTGCTCTGTCCTCAACTAAGCTCTTGGAAGTACAGTTGCAGTACTCCTGCGCCCAAGCCCTTCATTGTGTGATTTCAAATGACAGTATCATTTTGGTTTGCGGTAATACCATGTGGTAATAACTACTGTCATTCAGTAGACGTTTAGTTCTGGTAAGAACATGTCCTGCTTATTATCAACTTTCACTTAGTAGTTTTTAGTTATGATACGAACAGTCCTGCTTAGTTCTAAAAGAACTTGTCTTTGGTCTCAACATTTCGACTAGCCTGCTCTAGTCATCGTCAGCAGTCTCCTGACGATGACTAGAGTTAGTTTCCTCTCAACCAGACCATTGAAATAGGATAAGTAAACTGTCTCAAACATGAACATTTTGGCGAATTCAGGATGATGTAAATATCAGATAATTGAATCATCATAAATATAGTGCATAGTTTCTCAACGATTCATTACCTTGTACGACCGTTACAGTAAATGTACACATGTTGAAATTTTCAGCAGCATCAGTGGCACTGTAGGTTATGGTTGTTTGTCCAATGTTGAAAAAAGATCCCGGTTGAGAGCCTTCAACTAAGACAGCTTGGACAGACTGGCCAGAGTTATCAGATACTTCAGGAGCACCCCAGTTGACATTGAGCCCAGTTGTGACACCGTTATCAGCCTCAAATTGCTGAAGAATATTATCAGGGCAGAATGTGAATTGCGGAGGGACCCCATCAACTGAAAAGAAAGGCCAAGGAAGAAGAAATCAGCATATTTGTAGAATTTTGCCATTTTTTCTTGAACTGTTTGCGGGACTTAAGCCAATCTGTCTGGGAGTAAACATGATACTGGATTAAACGATAAAACCACCACCAACAGCGTGTGCTAATATCCTGCCTGCATAAACCTGAAGGAGAACACGGTAAAATTGGAACTTCCAATACTAAGGGGAGTTGATATCAACTATCCACACCAAACAAACCATGTTATATTTGTTTTACAATACCTCACATATATTCCACAACATTTGGTTGAGTTATGTGCGCATCACAACGTTGCTGTGCATGTGCTCCATCATTCCATGTACTAGCTAAGGCAATGTTTGGGAATGTGCACTGCTTAGTTCAACGACTCATTACATGTCACATTATTAGTGATGTACCACATTCAAAGTTTCCTACGGCAGCTCATTAATGCGTCTGACAACACATGTCTAAATTTATGGAACTGCCCAACACCAAAGATACAGAACAGCTTACCAACAGAGAAATTGACGTCACAATCGCCAACGTTGCCTGCTGCATCAGTGGCGCGGTAGGAAATTGCATGCATTCCAAACACAAAAAAAGAGCCGGGTCCACTTTGGGTCGGAGGAAAGAGTGCAACAGTTGGAGTAATACCAGAGTTATCGGATACCTGAGGTGTTGTCCAGGTAACTGTTGCTCCGGCAGCATTTCCTGTGCTAACTGTCACATCTTGAACAGTCGGGCAGAAGATTGAAGGCGGAATAGTATCTGTGATAATAAGAAAGTATATTTAAAAAAAAAAAACTAAGTTTGTATCATTCTTATGTGGACTATACACTTTGATTAGACAGAAGCACATGGCAAAATGTCTACTAAAAAACAACAGTGCAATTATTTGTCCGTTGCAAAATAAAGCAAAACACGAAAGGGACATTCTGAAGACGGTAATCCATTCAAACAATCATGATTTTACATGTGTGGCAAATGATGGCCTGGCAATAGCACCAGCAAAGAGGTAAATCCCACCAGTTTTTTTCTTTGCAAGAATTTGTAAACAAAAGATCCTTTCTAAGTCCACTACAATGTAAATTCAGAGGCATTGTGATACATAATTGGTCTAGAAAGTAAAGGATAAGCCTTGCATGAATGAAGGCACACTCCATTATTAAAGGTGTGTGTAGCCATTACTAAAACCACACCAATGTCACCACATCTAACACCAATTTACACAACAATTCTGGATGAAAATGTCTCCAAAAATATGAGACATATCTCAATGAAATGCATGACAAAAACCTACAAAGGCTTCGTTTTGACAAAGGTGCAGAAAGCTATAACTACAAATTTTGCAAGCAGTCATTAAAGAAACTGAAAAGTATCTTCAAAAAAGTACTCGCCTCCAGTGATTTGAACAGTAAAAGAACACGTTCCAATATTTCCTGCTGCATCAGTTGCGGTATAGACTATTGTAGTCGTTGTTCCGGGGGTAAATGTAGATCCTGAAGTTGGTCCTGAAGTCTGTGCGATTGTTGGCGTCTGTTGGGAGTTATCACTGCCAGATGGAGTTTGCCATGTTACTCTATTCTGGTTGATGCCAAATTGCTGGTTTATGTTGGCTGGACAGGTTACAACTGGAGCAACTCGGTCAACTGAAAAGAAAATAGTAAAATCGTTGTTATATAATGCCAATGGCAACTTTGGATATTGATGCAAAATAGTACTTTATTGACAAGATGCAAGTAACTAATACAGAAGTCTCTCAACACAATTGATCTCAAAGGGTAAGCAATTACTGAAGAAAAAAACAATGCTTGATTTCACAGCAAATCCTTCCGACATATTAAAAAAAAGATTCCATACAACCCTACTGCTTTTCTTGTGGGTTCGCCTCATCTGTTTGATTGTGCTCAGATTTAGAAATAATAATAGATGAATGAGAGATACACAAGAGCTTACCAACAGAGAAAGTGACATCACAATCTGCCGTGTTGCCTGCTCCATCGGTGGCTCGGTAGGTAATTGCGTAGGTTCCAAATGCGAAAAAAGAACCTGGTCCACTTTGGGTAGTTGGAAAAAGTGCAACAGTTGGAGTACCAAAGTTGTCAAATCCATTGGGCAGGTTCCAGTTAACTGTTGCTCCAGCACTATTTTCTGTGCGAACCTCCTCATCAGGAACAGTTGGGCAGAAGATTGAAGGTGGAATAGTATCTAAGATAATAATTATAACATTTAAAAAAAAAAAAATACTTTTGGTCTGCGTAGACATGAGGCTAATGAAGTCCACATAAAACATAAAATTTTATTGGACAAACAATGAGCCACATTGCTAACTGAAAAGGGCATCGTCTGATGCCAAACAGAGTGAAACATAAAAGGGACATTCATAAGTTAAAAACAGGTCCACTAAAAGAATTTGGAGTTCCATATGTAGGAGGCGGTTTCCTGTACCCTACACTTAATAAGATGTGTACATGTATGTTACGGAGCCAAATCCTTTGGCAACATGGCAAACACAACCCATTTCACATTGATGAAGACCCTTTCTGAGTACCCTACAATATAAAATGGGAAGATCTGTGAGATAGATTGACCATAAATTTGGTCTAGAAATTAATGCATAAGCCTTGCATGAATGAATGCACACTCCTTTGTGTGCATATCCATTACTAAAATTATACCAATTTTACCACATCAATAGCCAATTTATATGAGCAGTTTTTGGATAAAAACTTCCCCCAAAATATGGAAAATATCTCAATGACATGACACAAAAACCTACAAAGGCTTCGTTTGAAAGAGGTGCACAATAAAGCTGTCAGAATCTAGGAATTCTTTAACATCTGATGAGAGGGAGGAGGGGAAGGGATTACTCCAATTTTTACAAGCAGTCACTATAGAAACTGGAAATATCTTTCACAAATTACTCACCTCCAGTGATCTGTACAGTGAATGAACACGTTCCAATATTTCCTGCCTGATCAGTTGCAGTATAGACTATTGTTGTCGTCGTTCCGGGGGTAAATGTAGATCCAGAAGTTGGTCCTGAAGTCTGTGCGATTGTTGGCGTCTGTTGGGAGTTATCACTGCCAGATGGAGTTTGCCATGTTACTCTATTCTGGTTGATGCCAAATTGCTGGTTTATGTTGGCTGGACAGGTTACAACTGGAGCAACTCGGTCAACTAAAAAGAAAATAGTAAAATCAATCAATCAATTAATCAATCAATCACTCAAGCAAGCAATCAATCAATCAAGCAAAATCCTTCCGACATCTTCCAAAAAAAGATTCCATACAACCCTATTGCTTTTCTTGTGGGTGCTCCCCATCTATCTGATTGTGCTGAAATTGAGAATTGATAGATGAACGAAAGACAACACAAGAGCTTACCAACGGAGAAAGTGACATCACAATCTGCCGTGTTGCCTGCTCCATCAGTGGCTCGGTAGGTAATTGCGTAGGTTCCAAATATGAAAAAA
Source organism: Patiria pectinifera (assembly GCA_029964075.1). Taxonomy (NCBI): domain Eukaryota; kingdom Metazoa; phylum Echinodermata; class Asteroidea; order Valvatida; family Asterinidae; genus Patiria; species Patiria pectinifera. The sequence goes on along the minus strand of CM057141.1, from coordinate 23,575,724 downwards.
GAACCTGGTCCACTTTGGGTAGTTGGAAAAAGTGCAACAGTTGGAGTACCAAAGTTGTCAAATGCATTAGGCAGGTTCCAGTTAACTGTTGCTCCAGCACTATTTTCTGTGCGAACCTCCTCATCAGGAACAGTTGGGCAGAAGATTGAAGGCGGAATGGTATCTGTGATAATAATTAAAAAAAACATTTAAAAAAACAAACACTTTTGGTTTGTGTGGACATGACGCTATTGAAGTCCACATAAAAAAATGAAATTTAATTGGACAAAACAATGAGCCAAATTGCTTACTAAAATGGGCATCGTCTGATGCCAAACAGAGTAAAACACGAAAGGGACATTCTAAGACAAAAGGTCCACTAAAGAATTTGGAGTTCCCTAATAGTGTTTTTACATGTGTGTTAGGAGCCAAATCCTTTGGCAACATGGCTAATAAACACATCCCATTTCACATTAACAAAGACCCTTTCTAGGTACCCTACAATATAAAATGAGAAGATATATGATACATATGGGCCATAATTTTGTCTCGAAATTGATGCATAAGGTTTGCATGAATGAATGCACACTCCATTATTATATGTGTATAGCCATAAAGTCACACTGTCACGACGTTGCCTCCCGATCACGATCAGACAGTGCTGAGATACAAAACTCAACGACATTGTGAAACTCTGAACAACATCTGAACTTTATCAGAAAGACTTCTTGAGTGCTGTTTCGGCATCCTACAGATCGTGCATGGTCGGCAGTGGAGCTACGATTAGTTTCAACAGTTGAAACATATCATGATGGTCGGCAAAAATATATATCCAAAATGGATCAGAGTCTGTACTTTGTCTGTACTCAAACGATGGTGTCGTAACGAAGTCATAACAACATCGTAATAGTATTTGCGAGATCGGCAGTGGTCGTACACGGTCGGCCAAGTTTTTTAAAGCCGACTACGAAACGACCATTACGACGTGAAGCTTTGAAGATGACGTCACTCCGTAGTTTCGGAGTCGTCACAGCATCAGTACTCAATCGGTTGGGTAGGTACTCTGTCGGTACTCTGTCGGTTATGTCGTAAAGAGATCGAGACTCAGTCGTGAAAAAAAATCAATTGAAAGGATCAAAGTCGCAGCGAAGTTGTTTTATTCGGTTCAAGGTCGTTTCGTAGTCATATTCAGGATGACATCGCAGCACATTCTGAACATGGTCTGCAGGCTGGAGCTCAGAAGACGAAATTTGAATTTGGCGCCACATTTCCTATGCTTTAGGTACGATTGTCAAGATATTTTTATATCTCATGGTCTTGGCGGGGTCTTGGTTTTTTGGTCTGGGATGTGTGACAGGGGCCTTATAAAAAAACAACAATGTCACCTCATCAATCATCAATTTATATGAACCGTTTTTGGATAAACATCTCCAAAAATAAGGAAAATTTCTAAATGACATGACACAAAAACCTACAAAGCCTTCGTTTGAAAAAGGTGCACAATAAAGCTGTCAGAATCCAGAAATTCTTTAACATCTGATGAGGGAGGGAAAAAGGGATTATTCCAATTTTTACAAGCAGTCATTATAAAATTGGAAAATATCTTTCACAAAATAATTACTCACCTCCAGTGATTTGTACAGTGAATGAACACGTTCCAATATTTCCTGCTGCATCGGTTGCAGTATAGACTATTGTTGTCGTCGTTCCGGGGGTAAACGTAGATCCTGAAGTTGGTCCTGAAGTCTGTGCGATTGTTGGCGTCTGTTGGGAGTTATCACTGCCAGATGGAGTTTGCCATGTTACTCTATTCTGGTTGATGCCAAATTGCTGGTTTATGTTGGCTGGACAGGTTACAACTGGAACAACACGGTCAACTGAAAAGAAAATAGTAAAATCGTTGTTATATAATGCCAATGGCAACTTTGGATATTGATTCAAAATAGTACTTTATTGACAAGATGCAAGTAACTAATACAGAAGTCTCTCAACACAATTGATCTCAAAGGGTAAGCAATTACTGAAGAAAAAAACAATGCTTGATTTCACAGCAAATCCTTCCGACATATTAAAAAAAAGATTCCATACAACCCTACTGCTTTTCTTGTGGGTTCTCCCCATCTGTTTGATTGTGCTCAGATTTAGAAATAATAATAGATGAATGAGAGATATGTTGTGCCCATTCTTGAAAATCACGCATTCTCGAAAATGGGCAGGCACATTCTCGAGAATGTGCAACTGGATCCTTGCTCAATCTTGGCAAAAAATAACTCTTCCAGATTGAGCGCACATTCTTGAGAATGCACGACAAGATAACGGTCTTGTCGATGCCGAGCACCGGCTGCGCTTGGCAAGTCTAGCTGAATCCTCGTTCACTGATTCTTAATAATTATACTGTTAATGTTGCAACGCAAGGCCCTGAAAAGTAGAGTGGATATGAAAAGTAAAGGCGTATTGATATGGGGGGGGGGAATAAGAGACATAATAATACTGTGCAAAGAATTCTGATTCTTGGGATAATAAAAGTGGGGGGGGGACGTAAGAATGAAGAATGTGAAGAATGAGAATGAATACTGCGACATCCCATAGTGCTAATGCTATTTCCCATTTAAATTGCCACCAATTTATTGTTCACACCCCACCATAACGTCGCAGAGCTGGATTCTATCTAGTCAAAAGAGCAATTTTGGCAGCTTCTGGACATCGGTTTTTTTCGTGGCACGCATATGATACATGCAGGGACTTGTAAATTGTCTAGCCTAAACAAAGTTCTTCCCAGACTAGTTCCCAGTCCTCCGTTATTTCAAAACTTCCCATACTGGGCATGTAAAGCAATAATAACAGGTTTGATTTGATTCAAATTATCGTAGTTATACGAGTACAGAAGCATGGAACATTTTCTTTCCTCTTTATATAAATTGTTTCCCTTTTAACCGCCATACAATTCATTTAACATAATTATGTCGTGCAATGTTTGTTAAGATTGGGCAAAATTCATAAATTGTGCACGTGGTATTCCCACCCAATCTTAAGAATGAGCGCTCATTTTCAAGAATGAGTGCTCATTTTCAAGAATGGGCGCTCATTCTTAAGAATGCGCGCTCATTTTCGAGAATGCGTGATTTTCAAGAATGGGCACAACAGATACACAAGAGCTTACCAACGGAGAAAGTGACATCACAATCTGCCGTGTTGCCTGCTCCATCGGTGGCTCGGTAGGTAATTGCGTAGGTTCCAAACACGAAAAAAGAACCTGGTCCACTTTGGGTACTTGGAAAAAGTGCAACAGTTGGAGTACCAAAGTTGTCAAATCCATTAGGCAGGTTCCAGTTAACTGTTGCTCCAGCACTATTTCCTGTGCGAACCTCCTCATCAGGAACAGTTGGGCAGAAGATTGAAGGCGGAATAGTATCTAAGATAATAATAAAAAAAAACATTTAAATAAAAAGAAATACCTTAGGTTTACGCAGGAATGAAACTAACGAAGTCCACATAAAACATGAAATTTGAGTGGACAAAAGAATGAGGCACATGGCTTACTCAATAGGGCCAAATTTGTTGTCTGTTGCAAATTAAATTAAACATGAAAGGGACACTCTGAAGACAAAAAAAAAATCTAATTTGGAGTTTCCTATCAAGTATTTGTAAGAAGATTTTTTTTCTTTTTTCGTTGGGGTGATGAAAATTCAATATTGGGTTTTGTCCTTCACCCACTCATTTTTTTTTTTTTTATAAACACTATATACTCAGTGTTGTCCCAAGTAATTGTGAGGAACAGTTCACTTGTTGTGGTACCCATTGCTATATCAGATTCGAACCAGCCAGCTGACCCCGGCAAGCTCAGTGGTCGAGCGGTAAGATGTCTGCACTGGTAAGCAGGAGGTTGGGGGTTCAAGTCCCACCCGAGTTTTTTTTTTTCTTCTCACAATCACTCTGGACAACACTGAGTATACAATGTTTATAAAAAAATACGTCAGTGATGGTCAAAACCCGATATTAAAATGCCCGATTTTTTTTTATATATCACTTTAACATCTGGAAGCGTTATTGAAACCATATAGGCTTCACTATGGGCCTCTTTGATAAAAGGGTAACCAGATTTTCACAAATTTTCATTTTTTGTCCGACAATGCCAATGTATTGGGCTTTAGCACTTAAAAGCACACCCGGTACATGCCGTTCTCTTACTGAAGGTGAGATGTGTCACATATCCAGGCAAGGGCGGATCCAGGGGCGGGGCCAAAGGGGGCCCCCCCCCCCCCCCCCCCCCCAAAACGAAATCAATTTTTTAATTTTTTTATGTGACATCGCCATAAAGGCAGGCAATGAGTACACCACCAACTTTTCCTCAAAAAACATTGGCTGAAGTGGTCAGAAATTGCCTCAGATCGCACCACAGAGCATCTAGAATCCAAACAATTTTCGGGGCCCTAGCGGGCCCCGAACCCAACGCCGTCATTTTTTTGACCCACTTTTTGGGGGGACCAAAAATTTTTTTGGCCCCCCCCCCAAATTTGTGTTCTGGATCCGCCCTTGTATCCAGGTAGTAAATGACATGTACCAGATGTGTTAAGTGATGCATTTCCATTAACTGTCAGTATATTAAGGATGACACGTTTACACGTTTAAACATATCAAAAATTACTCACCTCCAGTGATCTGAACAGTGAATGAACACGTTCCCTCATTTCCTGCCTGATCAGTTGCAGTATAGACTATTGTAGTCGTCGTTCCGGGGGTAAACGTAGATCCTGAAGTTGGTCCTGAAGTCTGTGCGATTGTTGGGGTCTGTTGGGAGTTATCACTGCCAGATGGAGTTTGCCATGTTACTCTATTCTGGTTGATGCCAAATTGCTGGTTTATGTTGGCTGGACAGGTTACAACTGGAGCAACACGGTCAACTGAAAAGAAAACAGTAAAATCAATCAATCAATTAATCAATCAATCAATCAATCAAGCAATCAATCAATCAAGCAAAATCCTTCCGATATCTTCCAAAAAAGATTCCATACAACCCTATTGCTTTTCTTGTGGGTGCTCCCCATCTATCTGATTGTGCTGAAATTGAGAATTGATAGATGAACGAAAGACAACACAAGAGCTTACCAACGGAGAAAGTGACATCACAATCTGCCGTGTTGCCTGCTCCATCAGTGGCTCGGTAGGTAATTGCGTAGGTTCCAAACACGAAAAAAGAACCTGGTCCACTTTGGGTAGTTGGAAAAAGTGCAACAGTTGGAGTACCAAAGTTGTCAAATGCATTAGGCAGGTTCCAGTTAACTGTTGCTCCAGCACTATTTCCTGTGCGAACCTCCTCATCAGGAACAGTTGGGCAGAAGATTGAAGGTGCAATAGTATCTAAGATAATAATAAAAAACCATTTAAATAAAAAGAAATACCTTAGGTTTACGCTGGAATGAAAATAACGAATTCCACGTAAAACATGAAATTTGAATGGACAAAAGAATGAGGCACATGGCTTACTCAATAGGGCCAAATTTGTTGTCTGTTGCAAATTAAATTAAACATGAAAGAGACACTCTGAAGACAAAAAAAATTCACTCAAAGAATTTGGAGTTTCCTATCAATTATTTGTAAGATGATTTTTTTTTTTCCGTCGGGGTGATGCAAATTCAATATTGGGTTTTGTCCTTCACCCACTCATTTTTAATTTTGTTTATAAACACTTTATACTCAGTGTTGTCCAAAGTAATTGTGAGGAACAGTTCACTTGTTGTGGTACCCATTGTTATATCAGATTCGAACCAGCCAGCTGACCCCGGCAAGCTCAGTGGTCGAGCAGTAAGATGTCTGCACTAGTAAGCAGGAGGTTGTGGGTTTGAGTCCCACCCGAGTGTTTTTTTTTCTTCTCACAATCACTCTGGACAACACTGAGTATACAATGTTTATAAAAAAATACGTCAGTGATGGTCAAAACCCGATATTAAAATGCCCGATTTTTTTATATATCACTTTAACATCTGGAAGCGTTATTGAAACCATATAGGCTTCACTATGGGCCTCTTTGATAAAAGGGTAACCAGATTTTCACAAATTTTCATTTTTTGTCCGACAATGCCAATGTATTGGGCTTTAGCACTTAAAAGCACACCCGGTACATGCCGTTCTCTTACTGAAGGTGAGATGTGTCACATATCCAGGCAAGGGCGGATCCAGGGGCGGGGCCAAAGGGGGCCCCCCCCCCCCCCCCCCCCCCCAAAACGAAATCAATTTTTTAATTTTTTTATGTGACATCGCCATAAAGGCAGGCAATGAGTACACCACCAACTTTTCCTCAAAAAACATTGGCTGAAGTGGTCAGAAATTGCCTCAGATCGCACCACAGAGCATCTAGAATCCAAACAATTTTCGGGGCCCTAGCGGGCCCCGAACCCAACGCCGTCATTTTTTTGACCCACTTTTTGGGGGGACCAAAAATTTTTTTGGCCCCCCCCCCAAATTTGTGTTCTGGATCCGCCCTTGTATCCAGGTAGTAAATGACATGTACCAGATGTGTTAAGTGATGCATTTCCATTAACTGTCAGTATATTAAGGATGACACGTTTACACGTTTAAACATATCAAAAATTACTCACCTCCAGTGATCTGAACAGTGAATGAACACGTTCCCTCATTTCCTGCCTGATCAGTTGCAGTATAGACTATTGTAGTCGTTGTTCCGGGGGTAAATGTAGATCCAGAAGTTGGTCCTGAAGTCTGTGCGATTGTTGGGGTCTGTTGGGAGTTATCACTGCCAGATGGAGTTTGCCATGTTACTCTATTCTGGTTGATGCCAAATTGCTGGTTTATGTTGGCTGGACAGGTTACAACTGGAGCAACTCGGTCAACTGAAAACAAGTAAAGAAACATTTGCTGTACCATGCCTCTTGCAACTTTGATTTAGGGACTGCGAATACAATGGAGTACATACTAACAAGCTTTGTGTAAAACAGTCTGGAAGTCTTGAAACACATTTTCTCTGAAAAAGGAGCAACTCCTGAGAAAACACTGCCTGATTAGCAGCAAAATCCTTCCCTCTTCTGCCACACTAGAGTGCATACGACCCGTTCCTTTACCCTTGGGTGTTCCACATCTATCTGATTGTGCTGAGATTGAGAATTAACGATATAAGAACAATGATACACTAGAGGTAACCAACAGAGAAAGCGACATCACAATCTGCCATGTTGCCTGCTGCGTCAGTTCAACATACTCAATCAACTAAATTGGACCCATTTAAGCTCCAATACAGCTTGAACATGCTGTACCGACTGAAGAAAATCAATCGGCACAAAATAGCACATCATGCCAACACATGTACATCCTTAATATACAACAACAAAAGAATTTAAGGTGTTAACATTTGGAATATATATCATGTCACACCTGTATACAAACTCGGATGTTGCGTTCACAAAATGCTACCTTTCAGCACACTGTTCCATTCCGCACTGCATGCATATCTCTTAAAGAAATGTGTCGTTTACAAATTAATAGTATAATTTCAGAAAAATGCTTGGATGCTTGTTTTGCATGTTCAGTGCCTGTCAGCACATTGTAACAGGTCGGGTAGTCTTTATATTCCTTAACTAGTAACTTGTGATTCTTATTTGGTAAAGGCTCCAATCATATGACGTCACATTACCTTGGGCTCCAATCATATGACGTCACATTACCTTGGGCTCCAATCATATGACGTCACATTACCTTGGGCTCCAATCATATGACGTCACATTACCTTGGGACCATGGGGTTTCCCTGTGATTGACCAAAATTGCAGTAGGCAAGTGTTTGGTGTTTAGCAACCACCTTAGCTCAGGCATGAGTGGTCTAGCGGTAGAGCACAGGATTCATGATCATGAAGTTGTGGGATCGAGCCCCGCCGCGCCGTGGCCATGCATGTTGTGTCCTTGAGTAAGGTGCTTTACCTCAATTACTCCTCTCAACCCAGGTGTTAAATGGGTACCAGCATTATTCAATGCTGGGAAGGTAACAGACTCGCTGTGGAGGAGGTGTGGTGATCCCCCGACAGCAGCATATGAGTCTGGCCCAATTGCTAATAAAAGAGAGATGGGCACTCTGTTCCTGTGAACACAGGATTGTCCCCCCTACTTTTTTTTTTACTTAGGTGTTATAAAATAGAAAGTCTGACTTATTTTCACATAGTCAACCTGGTCAGTTTCCAATTCTGTTATTTCTTCTGTTTTTATATAAACTCACCGACTGACAAAGAGAAGCTGCAAGACGCAGAGTTGCCGTTGAGATCAGTGGCCACGTAGGAAATAGTGTACGTGCCAAACTCGAAAAAGGAACCAGGTCCCCGGCCCGACGTCAGAATGACCGTTGGCGTGGACGTGTCATCGGTTGCAGTCGCTGGTGACCAGGAGATCACTGCGCCGTTCTCACTGCCCGTGGTGACAGGCTCAAGTCTGTCTGCTGGGCAGGTAATGACTGGTGCAACATTGTCCACTGCAACAAAGAAGCACACAGCATCGCACCGTAAAGTTTTCGATTGAACTAAACCTGGACTAAAAAGCAAGATCTGTTTGCTGAATGGCTGCATCAGTTGGGAGTTTTTCACCTGCATGTAAATAGTGTGTGCACGGTCTTTATTTGAGCAAGCAATACAGGCCTCCAAAGTTAGATACAGGACTCAAAAGTTGGACGGGGGATATGTAAGGCTTGTAAGCCTCTCATCCCATCAAAGAAAAGAAAACTATAGCAATATATGCGGGGGATATCATAGCTATATCACAGCAGGGGTGCGTTTTGGCAGTAGTAACCAAGAATTGGTCCGTTTTTTTCCCTTTGGTTAATTGATTTGTGAATTTAAGTACTACATCATCCTGCGTAGTTCTTACCAAATTAATTTTGCCAAAGAAACTCACCGACAAGAAACAACCGAACCAATTCTTGGTTACGACCGCCAAAATGCACCCCTGACCTACATGTAGCTATATCCATCTGAGCAAGTACTAGGCATTTTGCTCAATGATTTTACCTATTAATCGTCCAAATAAAAAGTTTGCACACACCTGTACGCCAGCGCACCTGGAACCCTTCATACTCGATATTCTTGTCGGACAGGAAGTAGACGAAGGCAGTGTCGGAGGAGATGCTGTATGAGCCGCTTGGAACTTCCCGCCCATCAAAGAAATACAAGTCTGGTAACCGAGACACCCCCACCAAATCATCCAGGTTGGGTGTGACTCCGCTCCCAATGTAAACTTCATCCTTTGGCACCTCAATGCCAAACGGCGAGTCAAACTCGAAGACCAATTCAGCGGCTCCTGGTACGTAGATGAGGTACACTATCGTGTCGGATGCCATGTAATCATTGGGGTAGTTAGGGGAGGCGAACACCCCAGTGGCACAATTTGCCCCATAGCAGGTGAAGATTTGCCGGTCGTCTGTCGACATATAAAACACAAAAACTTTCAATTATGAAAAGTGGGGGGGGGGGGGGGAAAGCAAATACTATTGGTACCCAACGAATTTTCATTTTCTTTAAATATATATTTTCATATAGTTTCAGTTTTGACAGCTTTGTGGCAAAAATTGTGGCAAATTTTATTAGACAGAGAAAACAAGGGGGAGCATATCTTTGACATTACGGCCATCTCCAACTGGTGTGTGCTTTTGTTCCACAAGTACACACATGACCCTCTTGTTAATTTGTTGGCAATGAACTAAAATTACAAAAAACACCACCAATGTGGCTGCTAAATGCACAAGTGTATTACTTGCATTAGCAAATCAACATTAGGGGCCTACTGTTTGGCCAATTAGAATACGGGAGTAATCCGGTGCTTTAATTTTCCAAAATGCACTAATCAATCCTCCTTTAAAGGGAATGTTCATCATTGGCTTTTGCTGTAATTTTCAGAAATGAACTATTTGAGGGGTTAGTATAATACATCAAATATTGTTACACTGACATGTTTGAAGTTTTGTGTTCGAAAATACTGGAAAAAACAAGAAAAGGAAAGATTTCCATATACGAAGTTCACTCAACACCCTGTGTACAAACCCTATGAGAGTGGACTGAAAAATTCTAAGTGTTTTCTAAGAAAATGCTTGTATTTTCTCACTGCTCAAATTAACTTTGATGACATGAAATTGCTATCTGGGGGTTTGTTAGTCAATACAGAGGAAAATTTAGTGAACTTCGCATATGGTAATCTTGCCCCGGAAAATTGTAAGGTAAGGGAACCAGTCTAGCTGGCCTGCACCCGTTCATGAACATGTAACCAACAGCAAACAGAATTTGGACCGAAAAAGTGTAAAGTTGGAGCAGTAGTTGAAAAATAATTAGGTTTTTCCAACGGTGGTCGGTTGACCACCGTTGGAAATGTATACAAAAATACCATTTTCTTGAAAATGACTTCAAACCAGGTGCCATTATTTTACAGGATGCTTTAGACTGTCATTTACCAACATCCTAGTAAGCTATTTCGTAAAAACTTGGCAGTTTTATTTTTCGATGTTTGCAAATGTTGTATATTCCTTTTAACCAGTTCGCGCCGGAGGCCATGAATACACGCAAAAGTTTTGCAGTATTTGGAGCAGATGACAGATAAACATGCAGGGAACGAGGCCAGAAATATCCGTCAGCGAGCAAGGCCGGAAATGTGAGTGTGCTGCCCGAGGGTCATAGCTTCATCCCGCCTGGCTTGAGGTCGAGTGAAAAGTAATCCCATGCCTCGTGCATCCCGGCGTGAACTGGTTAAAATCATTCTACAGACCTACCGAATGGATCCATGCAGTCAAGGCCGACTCGGAATGGCCTATCGCATTCACAGATAAAATCTGGTTGGCCTGGCACATTTCTGACGTGGCATGTCAAGGTCTGGTCCGTACACCGGTTCACTGGGCACACTGAAAAAATTAAACAAAAACATCAGAGTGTCAACAAATTAAGGTTGCATTTCCCGTGCTCTTCAACAAATGCAATTTGATTTCTATTGATAAATTTTCAACTTGTGTGTTTTATTCCAACCCCCCAAAAATTTCTCTGTTGTTTTATTTTGGAAGTCTACAACTTTGTTTTGTTTTGAGCACAAGCAAATTCAATTTCCGAGCAGATTGGCTCTTGGTCCGTACATTAACGATCCTGATTGTTGGGCGGACACCAGCCTACCCTGTGAGAACGGAACTATAGTGTCTGGCACCCAGTAATTCAAAATAGTATTTGAAGTAACAATTCAATAACTAAACATGAGACGGGGTTTTTTGGTCGCTGTCTCATTAAAAAGTGAATAACTTCCGTATTGGTAGAGAAACAGCAATTTAGAAAAGGAATCTTTTTCCCAGGATGAAACTCAGAAACAGCACGGGAAACAAAGCGTTATAAATCCACTTGTTTCATTCACAAGCATACATCTAACGGTAGTGACAGTGCCGGGAAGCACTATTTAGGTGCCCCTTATTGTTCATGAATAAATTGACTGAATATTCATTTTGCATATCGCTTGTTGAACAAGGGGGGTGTAACCGGTACCCATGCCATCACCATCACAATAACACATAGCTATCACATTTACATATATGTAAAGTGTCCCCCTATCATATGACTTTTTTCTTTCTTTTTTGTTTTAAATGGTAGGCCCTAAATATGCAAAATATGCTGTTACCATATGCTAGTTTGGTGCCTTTGCTACATGTTCAACAAGCAATTTACAAATGTTATGCCGCATCCTTAACCACGCAGCAGTGTAGCAAGGGTTCTCTTCCTTGGGGGGGGGGGGGTGAATGGGGGGAGGGCTGGATGTTAGGGGGGTTCTGCTGGATGTTACGGGGTGGGGGAATTTTTACCATGACATATCTTAGTCTGGTTCCGCACCAACATTGTCGTTGTGACCTTGTATTCACATGATGGAATCAGACCATTTTACAACTTCGGACTTCATATCCCTTAAAAAAAAAAAATCTCCAGAGCCACGAATCACACAAACAAAATGTTATACTCTGTAATTAAATGAGTCAATTTGAAATATAAGAAAGATGAATAAAAAAAATTGGGGGGATGAAAAAAATTAATTGAAAATGTCGCCAGCAGGGATTTGAACCAGGGATCTCACGAACTACATCATACATGTACATAGTATGCCATTATCCACTAGGCCATCAGGTGTTGCACAATGGAGGAGGTCATTTAATACCTTTTATCATGTTAATGCGCTGTACAATCTAGCACTAGCAGGCTAAATATCGTTTAAGAAAGAAAGTCGGCTAAACTAGCCGGCTAAACATACACTTTCCTAATTCATATCAAACTGTGCCCCTAAGTAAAAAATGCAACACAGCATATATACACTTTCACTAGCTGGAGTTACCCAGCCCTAATTTTTATCATTCGGTTGTCATCTAGCCTAGATGACAACCCAATGATAAAATTGAGGGCTGGGTAACTCCAGCTACACTTTCACTATGTTCACTGCAAACATCCAATTTAATTTACCCATATAAAAAAGGTCGGAAAAATGTTGCAACCTGACGCCACTTTTTTCCTCATATATCATCTCAATGAAGGTCATTCATTGCAAAAATGATGATAAAACATAAATCTGGGACTGAGAAGCATTTCCAATTTTATTAGGAAATTTCTTGACTCTCCGGGGTGACGTCACTTTGAACTGTACACAATCATGACAATCATTGACAATCGCGGAAGTGGCGACATAGGTTGCGACGCTTGTTCCCAAAAGGTCTATGGATGACAACATTGCAAACATTTCCGGCCACTTTTTTACACGACACTTTCCAGATCATTATTGTCATGATTGTGTACTTCACCTGCGGGACATGCAGACATGACATGACATGAGGACAAAACTGATGATGACGGACGCGCGACGCATGGCCGGCCACGGCGGGGTAGCACAAGAACTCACTGCCACGACAAGGCACGATCGAGTCACACAGTTTTTGTCGTTGTTTCAAGGAAATTTTCGAGAAATAGAGGATTGCACATCCCCGCACTGTAGTCTAATTTCCTTCTAAATTACAATTCCAGCAATCAGACGTTTAAGCCTCAGAAAATGTAGCTTTTCGTCTTCGAAAGTCCCGCATTTCGTTCGTACGCGCCACGCACACACGTGCCAAAGTAAACATACCCTGTGTACCACAAACGAAACGCTTATATTTGCACGTTCAAACGTCTGGGTAAACGACTTTATTGTAGCGTTTGACAGACGGCCGTTTCATGAAAATAATATGTAAAATACTTATAATTAAACAGTCATAAACATCAGTGTTGTAGGACTCGGACTCGGGACTCGGACTCGAGTCCGGACTCAGTTTTTTTTTTGGACTCGGACGGAGACTTGGACTCGAGTCCTTGACTCGACTCGACTCGGACCCGGGACGGACTCGACTCCCAGGGACTCGAGCGAGTCCGCTCGAGTCCCCAGATCCAGCAAATTCGGGTTTTTTTTTTTAGTTTTATTATGAATTTTATTTTGTTTTGGTTTTTTTGTGCTTCGGCTGTCCGGCCCTCGCCGCTCGCCGAAATAAAAAATAAAATGATCAATGCATTGATCAATCATCAATTGCAACCTATTCAACCAAACACCAAATGCCCGCCACCAAATCGATTCATCAGTTATTCAGTTGCTTGCCGATGTGTTGGTTGTTCAATTGACATAATACAACTAACATGAGCCAGACAATCGGAGCAATCGCATCCATGCGCCATGGAATATACGCATTACAATTCGGCGCGAAGCTTTACCCACACGCCCACGCCAATATGCTTTTAACGGTATCAATGTCGCCCAACGCCCAACGTGCCGCGCTTATGGGGTGTTTGGGCAAAACAACCAAAATCTTTGGGATCTGCGTCGCTCGCAAAACTTCATCTGTCAATCAATAATAAATAATAATTCCACAATCAACAATGTTAATTTTAATTTTAATGTTGTTTTATAAATGAATTTTTTAATGTACATTATAAAACCAATGAATTACATCATCTCTCATACATTGAAACCATTACCTTGACTTTGAAACCTGACATTTGATAGTGTGAACCGCGACTTGATGATGATAGGCCTGTGAAATAGGGGACTCGGACTCTACTCCTTTTTCAGGACCTCGGACCGACTCGACGACGGACTTCCAAAAAACGGACTCGGACTCGGACTCGGACATCAAAAATTGACAGGACTCGGACTCGCTCTCGGACGGAGGACTCGAGGACGGACTCGATAAACATGTACGCACTGCTTCTAATTTTTTTCTCATCACAGTGACCTATACTTCAGTTTGAAATGCGGAAAATGAAAAATGCAAAGTTTCATTTCAGAATGCCAAGTTGGAACTCCCTTTCAAAATTTGACTCAGTCCTATATTCGGTGAAAGACGGCCACTTTAAAAATCATCTGATAGGCCTATAGGCCTCTCATCAGCTCCTGGAACATCAAAACCAAATTGTTTCACAGCCAGACTTTCCGCTGGTTTGCCGCTCATATGCCCCCTTTCTTTCTATCCGCTCACGTATCCTACTCATCAAAGTTAAAAATTCCTCTTTTTAAATGTCCTCTTCGCGATAGCTATGCTAGGGATAATTCTTTTCATGATATCCAAATCCCGAAATGAAGACAAATATAACCTTGAAACTTCCGTTTTCCCGTCCAAGCACACAACAAACCTTAAATCCGACTTCTACGGGAGATTTCCTCCACCGCAGGCCTAGGCCTAGCTACTCCGCGTTGTAAACCCGCCGAACAGTGAATATTTTAGGTTGCTCTGCCCGTCACTGCAGCAAATTCGATGTTTCCTCCTAACACAAATTTCCAACTTGCATGCTTTATTGCAACGAAAAAAACCCCATCTTTTGTCTTATGGGGCGGCGGCTGCAACGCGGAAAAACAACTTTTACTGAGGTTACTTTTACGACTCTCTCTCTCACTCTCACACAAACAAATTCCACCTGTTTGTCTGGCCGCAAATAATTTATTAAATACCTAAAGGTAGGTTGATTATTTTTCGTTCGACGTTTCAATCGACAATGAATTACTTATGTGTAGCTCGAAAAAGTAGTTGGGGAACTTAGATTTCTTGCCGTGAAACTCGAGAAAATAAGCAAGGGGAGAGGAATTTTAAGGATTTAAACTTTGAACTCACGTTGTGCCGCAGCAAGATCGAAGCTCATGACAAAAAGTGCGGCCCAAACAGTTGCCCGTTTCACCGGCATGATGCTGGACCGCTTACGCGTATAGCCCTCGCTATCTACTGAAGATAGTAAGCCCAAGACACACTGTACCAAGGTATCAGGATTGGTATCGTTCCGACGCAGAAGATATCAGTACACGGACCAAACTGATCCGGTCGAACTGGGAGCCCAGTTGGTTGTGGTCCGTCCCCCTTTTCAATCCAAAAGGCTCACCGAGCATAAATACTAATGAAAGGTGTTGTTCCGTAAAAGATTCGGAGTCGAGCGACCAACAAAGAACTCCCGGCCCCGTTTGCAGTGTCTCGTCGCGGTTTGTAGATACGGCGTGATTTCTGTCAAAACATGAGCATGGGAACTTGTATTTCTTTTGCAAAAATAACGTCTTGATGCCTCCTGTGATGTGAATCAGCAATATGAAAACAAATAATGGCAATTGTCATGGAGACTCGTCCCTGACACTAGAAATCCAGAACGCTGGTCGCACTCGGACTGCATGGTACAATGAGCCGACTGCCATATGGATAAAAAAATGGTTGAGGTAAAAAATGTGGGAACGGCTTGTCAAAACAAGACCCAAATATTCCGTCTCGAAGAAGGTATGTTGCCATGTGTTTTCACATGACAAAAAGCCAACTTGCATTTATTTAATGATGTGTGACCCCAAAATAGAATCCTTCTTCAATCGGGCGACAGAAGTTGCAGAGTTTATTATTTCCTTTGAATTGTGTTTGTCTTATGGGAGGGCATGAGGGTTACAAAATAATGAACATGTACATTTATTGATCGATTGGTCATAAAAAAAAACAGTGCTTTTGTGCGTTGGATTTCAGTGATCACGACCATTGTCTCCATATCGTCCAGACTTGAATAACGTGCCACCAATCTCATTAAAGACATGCCACATTGTGTCATTGAATATAACAAAAATGATATCCTTGTAGCATTGAAAAGGTCATTTCTAAAAATAAAAAAAATATCGTTTTCAGGAGAATTACTGTTGCATTTGATAATTACGAGTAGCAAAATGGGACTCGGGCTTTCTCGGACTATTCACAGTATGACGCATTGAATATAACAAAAAGTTAGCGTTAGAATGAGATCGAACGTCGAATGGCAGTGATTGTATTCACACAATTTCGAAAAAAAAGTCAAAATATATGCGAAGGTAGTTCCGTCGGAAGCAAAAAAGCAGTTGACAGATAAGTTAAGGGGCGTGTTTTAAAGTTTCCAGCCAGTAAAGGGTAACATAATTGTACTACAACAACCGTTCGGGCAACCAAATCCCTCGCAGACTCCCACGCAAAACGTGACTATCAAATCCAACCAATGGACTGTAGAATGACTGTAGACATCAACGAAAATGAACGGGTCGTGCCAAATAAGACCAAAGACTTATTGTTTTATTGCATTGCCTCTTACTTGAGCACATTGAACAAACAGATGTCAAAAAGCGTCCGGTGCTAGGCTTCATATTTTTTCTCTTCTCTACAACAGTCATCGTTCGGCATGCAAGCGAAGGAGGACACAGACTCATTTTCCTGTGGGGACTTATTTCATCAATCATAGAGCTTTGAAGGATTTGAATTGCAAAAACCTTTTTCAAAACATTCGGAAGTAAAGACCAGCCTTGTGAAGGGTTGCTCACAAAATATAGGATCACATTTTGATCATTTAGAAGCCGAACTTTTGGATCGAGCATTAAAACTATGAGGTGTAAGCTTGGCAAACAAAAGGCTAACGAGATTGACATCAATCAATGCTTTGTTTTCAAACCATTTTATTTTCACTCCATATAAATAGGCAAATCCAAACACAGACATGTTTCAAAACAGTGCATGTTGATGAAGACATTTTAGATCAAGTTCGGTAGAGTCTGCGCACAATGGTCTGTCGATCGAATTAACAATCATAAAAGATTACCAGAGACTTCGACATCCAATGCCGCGAGGACACTGCATTCATTGCGTACATGCTCCCACGTAGTTTTATCGAAGTTGTCTTTTTATACTCAACCTTGGACGGTGGCAAAAGCATAGCTGCGGCATGTATAGGCCTACGTTCCCACAGCGCCCCTTTTCAACCAAAGACAGATCGGACCATGCACGAGAACATACATGCCCACACTCTCTTTTAATAATTATTTACAAAATTTATGGTACACAATATGGATACACTTTTATGGCACCATACAATGGGCAATCCATGCAAAAAAAAACACAACAATTGCAGTTCTCCGTGGGATGCCAGTTTTGGAGGAAGTGAGTTCCGATCACAAGGGGTTAGCCGTCGCGACGTGTCGTATGTCATTGTTATGTTCCAGCATAATGTGTCGGATATAGGTCGCTCTCTATACCGAAAAGCAACAGGAGACAGCAGTAAGCCGAATGGAGGTTTTGTCCACGCATACCTATCTAGACCATATACAGAAACTTACCCTCGTTTCATTCTGGCGTTCCGGAGTATCCCCCCCCCCCGCCCCCGTATTTCCACGCGCGAGTCTGTCAATTCAAGTGCAGATATCTCCTGAGTGTTGTAGAGGGAAATTAATACACGATAATGTTTGTCTGTCTTAAATAATTATTTATTTAGGTCTAGACTAAAGTTATACCTATAAATATTTCTTGGTTCGGCGCGACTCCGGATCGAATCAGATCTGAAACGGGCGCCATTTTCTCCAACACAGCAGAAAACTGAAGTCCCAAACTGTGAGTCACATAGGCCTATACGGGCGGGACAGTTTTCATTATCGATGTTACGCCCCAACTACGACAATGGTCCTAACATTATATTGGGTCAGTTCCGGCCAATGTTGGGACTATCCCAAGGAGGGGGCACGTCCCACAAATTCCCAGTTCCCCCCCCCCCCAGGTGCCCCCTCCAGCAACAACAAAAATCGAAAAATTGCCACTTGCCAAGGAAATGTCTTTTTAAAGTTTTTTTGAGTTATTAAAAGAAGAGGAATCTAGATGACTATTTTTGACTTCCATGCATAGGCTAGGCTCTATTAAATGTGAATAAACTGATAACAAACAAGGGTGCCCGCTGTAGCGTCACAATTTCAGCACTTGCAGTTTTTTGAATTTGCAGCACTTGCAGTGGCCTGGACATTTTGGGGAAATGTTGTGGGTGGGTCCGCCCTTGGTGCCCCTCATAACATGCTGATGCCCCCTGGTCCCCCCACTGTAAAACATCCTGGCTACGCCACTGTTTCCGTTCCATGGTAACACCTATACTCAACGAAGCGGGCTGATCATAGCCAAGTGTGTCCCGAAAGAGGAGGGGAGATTGAAACACAAGGATAAGATTCGAAAAATGTGTTTTCAATAGATAATAACTTGAATCAAAGGGAGTGGTAGTGCTATTTATTTTTCAATCAACTGAACTACGTGATGAAAACCCAGAAAAGAATGCACGAGGACTATGACTATTAAACCAAGGATTCTCAAGAACTGGACCGGGCGTGGACCCGAAGGCCGTAACAATCCCCGCTATCTGCGCGATGCGAAGAGACAAAAGCCGAGCAACAATAACAAGTTCAAGGAGAACACAGTAGGCCTACGCACGGCTTTTGTTCCTCACGCTTAGGCCCAATCTGCGTATCTGACACTCTGTGGTATTTCAATGTCATTTTGTCTTTGGTAAAATATTCTCACGCTCTGAGTGAATGGCACATGGTGGTGCACGCGTATGTAATTGGTAAAGACGACGGAGGGCAAGTTACGGGCTTTTAAAAGAATATTTTGTGGAACTGGTATTAATTTCATGAAACAATGAAGAAAACATCGAAGTCGAGTATGGGATGAGTTCGCAATGGACCTCGATTGCGTTACACCTGTGCTGATGAACTGGAGAACAGTCAGTGACGCGGTGTTGTAGCATCGGACTGGGGGCGTCAGCCATTTCGCTCGTACTCGCCCGGTCCGCGTCCTATCCAAGGGCGTGGGTGACTTCGATTTACTGTTGTGTCTCATTGTATTCAGGTGACCCTGGGCATCGCGAGGATTTTTTCTGAAGAGGAGCAAAGCACTCACCGGAAGCAAAAAACTTAAAATTAAAAGAGATGGACATCATTTTGACACTTTGTTCAAAACTTATAACCGCATTGTAGGCCCCTTTCCGTCAGTTTCTTGTATATGCACTGAATTAAGAACATTGACTTCGATCTCTCTGTTGTCTTTTGTTTCCTTTGTATTTTTTTTATTTTTTTATTTTTTTTTCACTTT
The DNA here is from genome assembly GCA_029964075.1 of Patiria pectinifera. NCBI lineage: Eukaryota > Metazoa > Echinodermata > Asteroidea > Valvatida > Asterinidae > Patiria > Patiria pectinifera. The sequence continues at coordinate 23,556,347 of CM057141.1, read as the reverse complement.
TTTTGGGGGGGTGCGGGCTTTTTTGGGTCTTTTGTTTCCCTTGTATTTTCTTAATTTTTGCATTTTTTTCACCTTTTTTCGGGGGGGGGGGTGTGCGGGGTTTTTTTTTAAGTGCCCGCAACGACCACACTGTGACTGCTGGGGGTCAACATTTCCCTGTACGCGAGGAATGTGCTTGCATTGGTCATGGCGGTATAAGCTACCCAAAATTCCTTGCATTTCCTTCAGTTACAAGATTTTGTAAAATGGGATAACTGCAACCTCGTCCCCAGGGTGTCGAGCAGTACGCGCCCACCACTACCTGCTCTCTCACCCTGGTATTGGATCATTTGCATGTGCAAGATTTTTGCAGACGTATGCAAATGAGGAACAGTCTGGTGCCTGGATATACGTTACACATTAGCGTTTGTTTTTGTATGCGGTGTCTGGGGTAAAAACAGAGTCAATTCGTAGCAGCGCGAGCACGGCGTGAGTTACGAAAACACGATTTTTGAAATCAAACTGTTACGATCTTATCAAGACAACATGCAGTATCATATTTCATATTAATATGAGCAAATTGGAAAGGAAATTAGTATTTTCGAGAAGGCGTGGACGAATGATCGCGAAAACACGTACTGCACGTTGTGAATATATAGCACCAAGTACACGATAAAAATCCATTACTAGCCAATTGCGGTATCCAATCAGGATACAGGAAGAAAGTTTCCTATCCAGGGTTTACTATTGGAAACGCGGTTGGAAATAAAGTAAGCACTGGGGACGAGGTTGGGGATAACTGCTCACCAGAGACCTACGACGATGGACACGAGCGACATCGGTCATTTCAACCTCAACATGACAAAATACTAACCCCTGAACTCATGCGCCAAGGCGACTGTTGCCTTGCAAGTCTGAAAAACGCCGTGAACTCGTTTCGTCCATGGCTGGACTCCCGATAAGTTTACACAGACAAAATAACAGTTCGTCATCATTTTCACGTTATTTTATCGATTTGATAACCTAATTATAGGCGTCTGCCTCGTGGCACCATGTTCCTACCTGCATACTTGCTGACTCATCAACGGTTCAATGAGAAATTGGTTTTTGTGTGGAACACAAAAGTAGACGGGAAATTGGAAATAGTGGGCACATAAATGGCGTCAAAATGTCTGCCAAGGAGAAATTCAATGTTTGTTTATTAATGTTCCTCCACTGCAAAGGCCTTGGTATTGAACATGTGATTAATGAGGGAAGGAGACAAAAACGTACATTGCTTTGACGATCGAATTGGTGATCGGGGATGATGTGAAAATCACGAATTTTTCAGACAAAGGAGTTTCAAAACTCCAGTCGCCGGGCACTATTTGACACAAGGTGGCGCTGTTTATGATGCTAGGCCAAAAGAGTGGGAAGGAGTGACCGACCGTCCTCCCGCGTGCAGACCAGAAAATGGTCTCCACCGGCCAAATCACGATTTCTATCATGTCAATTTTGCACTTCAAAGAAAGTTTCGCCGCCCCTGTACTTGAGGGTTGGTAGAAACGAAGTCACCTCTAAACTGGTGTCATACGAAATCCGGACTCCTATACGAAAATCGGACTCCTTTACCCTATTATTTGTTGAACCCTCTCACGTGACCGGTCACTCTTCTAATCTTCACTTTGGCATGCGCAATACTACCAATGAGTCCGTATTTCATCGAGTCCTTAATTCACGCTACACCGGTCTTTGAGCTTGTATTTTGACCCGAAAGTCGAAGTATGCAATGGATCGGAGTGGAGGGATCATTGTTCAAATTCAAAATGGCGATCGTCTTCAGGATTGCTTTTAGGGGTGATCTTTAGATAGGAAATCACACAAAAGTTGTAGATTAATAACCCCCAAAATAATATTGAACCAAGAGTGAAAGAGGTTAAATCAAGCTTGCAGTATTTTGATGTGTGTTTTGATTACCTGTGACAATTTTGAGTATTTTCCCCAATTTTTATTTGTTTTTGAACTGGAGGCATTTATCATTGGCGCCCATGGGAATTGATTTACTGGTCTGAAACCCTCCAGATCTGAATGTAGTAGGGGTATTTCGCTCCTGGACCATGTTTTCAGGGATTTACAGCAGGCAACGTCTACGCACCGTGATACCTTTAACATGAACTGTCGGACTAGTCGATAATTAGCAGTACAAGCACAATATGAAGATATAATTGTTGAATTTTCTGCGGAGTTACTGGATACAATATAAAACGAATCTGAGTCTATATCTGCACAGTCCTTTTCCGCGTCAAAATGACCCTTTTCTGGTCAAAATGACACTTTTCCGGGTCAAAAAAAGACATTTTGCTATATCATTTTGATCCAAAAAAGTGTCATTTGTGACCCGGAAAAGGACTGTGCAGATTCAGACTCAGGTTGGTGGCACGTATTGATTTCTTGCCAGTTGGGGCGCAGACGTTTTGACAATAGGTCCAATTTCGCTTTTGTCATTGTGCGTGTTTGTGTCAGTCCTCAATACAAACACTGGTTGTGTCAGTGAAACACTTTTCTGTCACATTGAAAAGATTACGAAGAACCAAGTTGACTAGCCCCTTATTTATTGATGAGTTGTTCATTGACAATGGCGCTGTTTACAGTGAGAATATAATTGGTGCTTTAATACGAGATGCAGACGTGAAAGGAGTACGAGTATTAGAAACATGGAGGCCTAGGCCCACTCAACTTTTTACAAGGAGCATATATAGCAAAAAGTTCTCATTTTGTGATATGAATCCCTGGAGATGAAACTTTGGCGTAAACATGTGCAGGCTTTGTGATTTAATGCCACATGGAAATCATTGCTAAACGGGATTATAGGTCTGAACAAAAATATTTGGCATGTTTGAGCCTGACATGTCTGAGTTGAAGTTTTAACTACTATGGCCAGATGGGCCTTAATGTACACACGAAATACATACTGTTCACACTCGCGCCAGCCGTACACGGGCCGACTGTAGATTGGGATTTCTTACCTCCTCTTAACCCTGGTTGTGATAAGGGTTGGAGTCTGGCTGGTGTGAAAGTGGTTCCCGAAATCTCCGTGTTGCACCCCGGGGTCCAACACGGAGATTTTGGAGATTGCTATAATTGGCGACAGGGAAAGGAACCCACCAAAGGCTCTCTGTTTGAGCTCAATGTGGTACCACTGCGTCATTGTTTTTTTAACGCGCGTGTTACGGACACCCCCGTACCGTCTGCGTGACTTTGCACTTAACGGGCGAGTTAGCGCGTAGACACAGAGATTTAATTGGATTGTAGGCCTATGGCCTATACATCGCTAATGATGATGAGTACTGGGCTATTACATAGCACGCCTGCAGGGTCTTCGCGTATAGGTATCGATATCACAGACCTTGCCGACAATGAATTCCAGATTTAGTATCTCCCAATCAAATTGTGTGCCACGTGTCACCGATCGTTACTGTTAATTAGAACGGGCGCTTATTAAAGTCGATTTACGGCCCGTTTAGCGAACCACATTGTTTGGATGTGAAATACATTTGTCATCGCTATATGATTCAGGGCCATACATATTTCTGCTATGAAAGACAAATGTGAGATCTCATCAAATTAACACAACTTAATCACCCTCGGTGAGGTTGTTAGCTATTTAGACAGATTTTTTTCTTTCTCCAACATGGTTTGGAATTTTGTAAATTATCTTTCGAGTTATTCTTGACTACATGTAATTCTTATGGCAGTTCATTGCATTGGATGCAGCCCTACAGCCAAAGTAGATAACCGAGATATTATAGGCCTACTAACTATTTATGCTCCGTTCCAAATCAGATTTTTTTTCAGTTCTTTTTATATATAGCTCCTTGCTGAAAGTCACGTCGGTTTAAACTCTACAGTCGAAGCTATTAACAACGCCCGATTCGGAACCGCCCTAAGCGCGTGCACTTCACGGCTCCCGATCACTTCAAGCGATCAGCTAACAGTCATTTAATTGGGCCCTTTTTTAAAGTTAGTATTCCATCACTCAGTCTCGCGATGACAGAGCGTGATGTTCGACTCCATTCCCTCTTTCCTTGCAAAGTACAACAATCTCAAGTAGGACCATGTTTTGCGAGAGCGTCATATTCCTAGCTCTGCCGTCGATCAAGAGAGCACTTGAAGAACAGAAGATGCAAAGAATTGACTTCGTGTGCTCAGCCGACGCCTGAGAGAAGCTTCTCCGAGAACAAATGATTGCCCCTTGGCCCCCTTTAGGCATCTAACACCCTGTGTATGTATTTCCATGTGCAGTGTGTACTTTTTCACCGGATAGCAACTCTCTGACTAATGGATCCTTACTGTCGGTCTTGGGATTAGTTACACAGGTAATCGATTTTTCTTCTTGTAGTCAAGACAGGCGCAGTCATTGGTATAAACCCGACCGGATATGCAGTACCCCGCGAGTATCCTTCCCTACAGAAGATCTGCTTCCGAAGTAAATTGAAATCGTAAGAGGATGGGACGGAGAAGATACCTCAACAAGTTAAATAGTACACGCGGCGCTGTCTGGAGGCGGGATGGCGAAGATAAAAAGGAATGCCACCGATGACGAGTGCAAATAACTGGCCGGCCTCTGGTGATTAAAGCACGCGATGCACCTATAGCTGCAGCAGAAAGCGGCACCGTAAGGCGGCAGAGAGACGTCAACTGTTGGGGTCTGTAAGGAGAACAATTTAATGGGATGCGACACCTAGTGTAGCAGCAGGCAGACTCCCGCTACTGCGGAGTTGGGACGATAGCACATGCACTCCAGCATGAGTATTTCAACTTGTTGGTGATGTGTTCTATGATAATATTTACCCGTAAACCCTATTTCTCACCTAATGATATGCATATAGCCCGTGACGGATTTGAAGAGTAAAAGTACCAGTACATTTCTTCTGCATTAGCGTCCTATAAAATCCCTCCCGGCCCTGCTCACCACCGGTATGTTCATTTTGTCAGAAAACACTGAGTTTTCTTTCTAGATAATTATCGTTTTGCTTTTGTCAGCGTTGGGATACTTGTGATAACTCCACTGTGCACAACTTGGGCCTTCAGATACCTTGTGACCCGCGGCACACGTGAGTGTTCATCTTTGTATATGTGATGGACAGAGTAGACGCTTTACTGTCATGGTCAGTGAATATGAACAACATAATATCTAAACTGTCATGAGCAAAAGGTCAGCGATCCCAGGGATATACGTTAATTATTATAATTTTCCACACTTGACAGCTTCTCTCCGAGGATAATTATTAACAAGGACGGGCTCACATCAGCAACAGCTGTGATGCAAACTACACGCGTGCTAACATTTTGCCTGACTCCAAAAAAAAAACCTGGCCGAGTTAAAAATGTCAAACATGCCGCGGTGTGACGGCTTACTTACAGTCCACTCAGGAACGCCACTAAAGCATGGACTTCCCGTGATTTAAGCATCTGCTACTCCCTAGCGAAGGTAACAAGAATAACTCGGGACTCCGAGTTTAATCAAGATAAGTCAGCGGACGGTGAGTGATATATACGCGGGACTACTACGCGATCAGAATCCGAGTCATGTTCGCGGAGCCTTCGGCCCAATTAAGCAAAAGCCAATGGCCGTCGATCATGAAGATTGAAGAATGAAACATCCCCGGCCGCACTTCTTGCTTTTGGATGTGGGACCCCCCCCCCCTCTCTCTCTCTTAGATGGATTGATGCGAACTCGGCGGCTAAACTATTCATTTAATTGGGTGAGTGGTATTCATGCCCCAGCAAGTCAACTCCTGCGGTCGCTCGATGAAGCTTATATGTTAAATGTACACTGATGATCTGTTGATGAGTGAGGAATGCACGCTTCATCGTAAGACGGACTCTCACTGTCTCGCTGATTCCCTACAGATCGTATCATCTCCGCTTTCTCAACTTCCCCCTTCCTAATAGCATCGCACCATCACCGGGACACTCATCGGTTTGTCTCGATCACGAAACGGGAACACGTTGGCTTGTTGTAATCCGCCTGACGCATTTATATACACAAGTCGTGCGGAAGGACTCGGTCATGCGCGACGGATATGGATCGCCGAGCGGAATTAAACGCAGGATTTATACTGTTGGTCCTCCTGATGTCCCCTCACTGAGCGATATTGCAATCTCGCCCGTGGGTTCATCGTCGCAATGACTGACTCGCCGCATTGCACCGTTGTCAGTGGCTCTCGACCGGCTGTATCTTCGTGGATGTGTGGTCTACTCGCACGACAAGGTCCGAGATACTGTCATTCCACCATCAGACTTGCAATTGGTAAGTAGATCAGGTTTTCAGAAGGAAATTATTTTACCTATTTTGTTTTTAATTTCAAGGTAATTTATTAATAAAATGACTTTGATCAGAAAGGGATTTTCGAATCGTGTAGACGCAGAAGATCACTAGGTTTAAGTCACAAGTCGAAAACTCTCTGATGAGTGGCCATTGTGGTGAATGTTTAATAATTCCGCTCAGTATTCAAATTTGCATCTGCCTGACTCAGAAAAAAAATCCATCATAGACTTGGCCTACACAGCCAAACTGGACTACAAGTTGTGGTACGTATCAGTATATAAAAAAAACCCTAAATATTCAGCTGTTTATCTTTAATCTTCCAGCAAATAATTGTCAACCGATACGAGGAACAATTGCAAGATCATGGACTAGATTGCTGCTAGTTCTGAAACATTATTAATGTAAATGTATATGTTCTACGGTTCCTTACTGTTCAGACTACGTATCATTATGCTACCATTTTCAAAACAGTTTGCGAGAGCTGGTTTTGTGTTTCACACTTAAGGAAATAGACTTGATAAACTATAACAGCTGGATCCGACATATATATTTTTCGGTGAGGGTTTGAAACAGTATAGCCGCCATTATTTACACACATAATTATGAGTCTGGACGCCTGCAATAATTCCCAAAAAACACGAACGTTTCTGGACCTCAGATTGACCTTCCGCTAAAAATCCTTCTAATCGCGCAACAATTAAGCTCAATTTTAAAAGCCGCCGATTAATAAACATAACTAACAGAATAAAATATTATGACCGTTTTGAGCTGCTAGGCCGCAGGGTGACCTCGGCAAAATATTTGCAGAATATTCCTGTTTGTTGTTTTTATGGTGGCTCGAGTATGGCTGGAGGAATGTAAATTAATCGCTAGCTGAGCCGGGGCTCCGTTATGGCGGAATTCGGAGGACAGGAACTTGAAGCACCATGGGAGTAGTGTGTAAGCAAAATGCATGATCTTGTCCGCGGAATCTGGTGTGAAAGTTGTAGGGTTACAAGAGCCGAGTTGCTCTTAATGTAGTCACCCTGAGGATAAACATTAACCCATGGAAACTACACTGGTAAAGCAGTCAAGTCGACTAGAAAACTTGCAGTAAAACCTAGCTGCAGTCCGCTAGGTGAAGTTTTGACGGTCATATTTTGCCAGTCAAATCTGACTAGGTGTTTTTATAGTGTATACGTGAACGAAACTGATTCGTGCTGTAATTCAGGTCAAATTATCTTCTTTTTGTGGGCCGGGGGGGGGGGCAGTGTAGCAGGGGACCCTTTGTGCTGATAGGCTGGAGAGAAGCTTCGGTATAGTATACTCTAAAAACACCTCAGTCAAAATATTGACTGGTTTTCCTAGTTATTGAAAATTGACTAGGAATTTAGTTAAACATGCAAAGTTTTATAATATGACTATAGAAAAGTAGTTGGATTTGACTCCAATTTTTTTATTTGCATAACTATTTTTCAATACTGACTGGAAAAATCTAGTCAGATTGACTGATTTTCAGTTGCACCCAGCTGACCCTGAATGGCTAGTCAAATTTAACTGGTTTCAAGTCATATCTGACTAATGCTTTTTTGCACTGAGAAGTTAATGTGTTATTAAATGGGCGACAGAATTGTAATAAATACACGGCACTGTTTTTACCATTGAGTGCCACGTGGCACACGACCCTGCCTCCAACGGTATTTAAAATCAAAGCATCTCTGATTTATTTAGGCTTAATGTATTCATAATATTTTTTTCAACAGGATCAACTTTACATGTCATTTGCTTAGTAGGGATCATGGTCCATCATGGCTTGCACTCGCGGGTTTGCATTGGATTGCATTCGTGGAAATTGTGGTCATAAATATTCTGGAGAGATTTACAGTAAATGTCCAACGATTATTTAGTATTTTGTGATGGTGGTTGTTGTGAAGTATATTATTGCTCGCGCGACCTTCGACCAATAGAATGATAATTGACCAAAAAGTTGAATCGAATATAGATTCTAGACAGTAGACGTGTCTTGATTCTGTTTTCCTATAAAGTGGATGCACATGTACTAGCAAAGTATAATATCAAAACAACTGCTCTGGAAATATCGTCTTCACAAACATCATCACCTGACAGGCACGACGCTTGGTTGTTATAGAGCGATGAAGCCAATCCGCGAACTTTATCATTTCAATCGAAACAAAAAAATACTGGTTGGTTTTAGCTGGCATTTTCCACTTGAAAGTCAAGGACTAGTCTGAACACTGCCTGCATCAATGCTTGGATTTCATTGGGGATACGTATCGTTAGAGATACACCAGCGTGTTGGAGGCATCCTGCAGATGACCTCTTCGGTATGGGGTCAAATTAATTAAAAACTTGTCGCGTATACGATGTAGACTGCATGCACGTCACGTCGGCGCTTTGCTTGCCAGCTCATGTGTTCTCACTACGAATGTAGAAGCATCCTCCGTGGCCGGCAAATACACGAATCCTCTTGAGCTTAAATTAATGCCGTTACCTGTCCGTGCCGTACGGACAGGTAACGACGATGGTCCCTTGAAAGTACTGGCGGGAGCAATGTGCAAGCCATCGTTAAGAGGTTTTGTCCATAGCTGGCATAATGTTTCCGTCATTGCTGGGGGCCACCTTAAATGTACAGCTACTCCATGTCCCGATTGGTCTACACCAGGAGTAAATCAAACAAAATGTTACAAATTGGTTATCTACTGTTAATAAGTCTAATAGTCTAAACTGAAATGCATGTTACTTTAATGCTAAATAATCACTTTCCGGTTCAAACTTCGCAGAAGAAATGGAAATTGCGTTGATTATTTTTAGTCTGCTGTTTTTGTCGCAAAAAAACCTCGAAACCCAAATGTCGGAACCATTTTTTTTAAAAGTGAAGTTCTGCATACATATGTCACTTTCAAAATCTAGAATATGAAAGCCCAATTCCTATATAAGCTTTCTTTTAGTGCAAGAATCATTCGAATCACTCATGTACTTTTCAAGTTACGAAATTTAAAACGCAAACAATGTTTTAAACTTCTGTCCACGGATCATAAAAAGGTATTTCTTTCAGCAAAACGAAAACAATGCACATACATCCTTATGTGAATTGTTTTCGTTTTGCTGAAAGAACATTTAATGATCTGTGGACAGAACGTTAAAACGGTGTTTATGTTCAAAATTCCGTAACTTGAAAAGTACACAAGTGATTTGAATGATTCTTACACTAAAAGAAAGCTTATGAATTGGCTTTCATATCTTAGATTTGAAAGTGCTACATGCAGAACTTCACTAACAAAATGGTCCCGACATTTGGGTTTCGGTTTTTTTTCACTCACCCTGTAGCACGCATCTATGTATTCTTTTATAGTGTACGCGAAATCAAGCTACCATTTCCCAAACCGCGGTCCGATATTTGGAATTCGACTTTGCGCATGTAATCAGCCATTTGCGTAACTGTTCCTGCCGAGCACATGGACCGTACCGGCGATGGTGGCGAGGCAGAGCTAAAAACCAAACCATGGTTTGTGACAGGCTAGGACAGTGACGCTCTGACTGCAAAGTATTGGCGGCAACTGTTTATATCACGGTTGCTGTAGTCGCCTTAATTGCAAAATTCTACAAATGTAATTGCCCTGTAAGAACACGGTTCTATACAGCTACCATGCTGCATATGTTGAAACAATCGAGTTTCTGAGGCGTTAACTCCTCGTAGCCATAAACATTTATGCTTGCCAACTTTTGTGATGAACAACCCTTTAAAATTGTTCTTCGAAAATGGGAGGACAAATAAATCCTATTCTGTAATTGGCTTTTGTTGTGGGCGATCGAATGTGAAATTAGCAGAACTGAGTGATCCATATTAAATGTCAGTATTTCTATATTTCTGTTTGTCATTATGTTTAAACTGAAAGCTTTCTCATGAGCTGTGGCTCTAGACACTAATTGTGAGCTGTTTTTTATCTCATCAATTTTTGACAACCTGATTTTAAGAAGATTTTGAAAACTTGATAATTTCGTTTAATTGCGATGAAATGATGGGACGAGAGGGCCCCACGTATAGAACTGTGACTGAGGAAATAGATTTTAATGGCTCTGGGGGAAAAATCTGCATAAAATTGCATGTGCGCCGTAATCCTTTCAATGACAAGCTAATACATCTAAAACAGATTGTAAAAAAGCAACGGATGTTGCGTTAATTATTCATCGTAATCATAACCTCGTGCCATTTAACAACCTACACTTGAAATGCTTGCAGCCAGCATTTACGTTAATTACTTGATATAATGGTAATATCCCAAAATACCTCGCTGCTACTGAAACAGTGACTGAAGATGGAAAATGTTTTTTTGTCCAGACACTGTTTTGTAAGTACACATTGCGTATATTCACTCATGCAGAATCGAATTGGTTGATTGTGTTTCGTGCACCGTGTACAGTAGTCCATTGTACCCTTTATTACCAAAATATGGATGGAGTTTATACGATATTAAAAGTAAAAGTAAACAATGACGAGGTTCATACACAGTTTAAATTATCGAAATGCGGATAGGTCTTCGGAGTTTGGGGGGGGGGGGCACCAACTGTATCGATATTTCACTGTATGTTTACTGTATATCTACTATTTTGTTTTGGAGGGGAGGCTTGCCCTAAATGAAACAACTTCAATAAATTGTTCCTGACAAGAGCCAATTATTTGTTCTATTTTTGCATTTATATATTTTGATAATGCAAATTGTTTGGATAATGGTTCAACCAAACTTATGTTAACACTGTTGACAAGAGCCACGTGCAACCGGACCAATCACAGATCAGTTCGGACCAACAATTAATTTATTCCTTTTCTTGGGAAACAGTATAACCACCGCGTTGTGTTCCTTTGCTGAAGTACCTGCCGCTAGGTCTATAGTTAAAGCACCGAGCAGAGTAAAAATCAATGACACTCCAAAATCTTGCACTCTGTTTATGTTTCCAAGGTCCATAATTTTAGGGAAAGTATACACGATATTCCAGTGAAACGTTTTGTGGTGTTTATAAATCCAGCTGCCGCACGCTATAAATAATGTCTGGTAGAGCTGCAACGCAGATGCGCGCCAATTAGTAATGATTATTTGGTATGCACATAAAAGAAATCTTCGCGCTTCACTTCATTGCACGCACAGCGTCCGATCGCCTTGGCGGTACATTAAGACCTTTTGCATCTCGCATTCTCTCGCCTGCTGGAAGTGGTAACAGAAGTTGGAATTTGACTGCGTTAACACACACATGTGATGAACACACATACTGAAAATTGTATCTTTGTGGAGTCTTTCTTTGTTCTCGTGTATATACTAACGTTTTTCGAGTTTGAAAGTGTACGTTCAAAATGCGCTTATTTTAACCAGAATGAATTTCCTGGGCTGAAATTTGGACTTAATATCCCGTATAATACTTCAATTTGCGACGGATCAACACACGTACACACGTTGGTAATTCCTAGATTTTGAGTAAAATCCATATAACTATTTCGTGATAACCTTGTAGAGACGTATTCACCTATAGAAATTGCCCTGTGGAGACGTATATCTTTTGTTCCATATTATGCACATGTCTCCAGAGAGTACCGTGTAGATCTTGAAAAATGTGACTCCTCAATGTGGGAGTGTTTTTATAACGGCCCACCGCTGTTACGTTATGGAGGTACCGTCATGGTTATGGGCTATGGTCACCAAACGGTACATTATCACTCTGTTGCTGACTTTGCATTCTCATATAACAGTAATCTTGCTTGAAGACCCCCATATGCTTGCTTCATGAAAATACCGAATCCAACACATGACATGACACTTGTAAGTAACACACTTATGCATCCAAATATCACGTAACTCCTTAATTTATAAATTTCTCGTGATGTTGTACCAGATGCATGTGTGACACCACTCATTTTTCTGTATTAAACGGTGACTATCATTTCGATTCTTTCCTTGCTTGATGTCCTCCTGATTCTACACTGCATACAAAGTAACGTGTATATGTAAGCCCCAACTTGATCTAGACAACATCCTAAAGAGATTTGCACGCAACGCGTGGGTGGTACTACATTATTTCATCCACTTCCCCGTTAAATGTTAAATTATAATAGTAGAACAAATCCTTAACTTAATTTCAGTGAAAAAAAAAATCGCCGTTGTTGATGCAGAAACGTCAACACAGGTCATTGTTAAAGCTTACTTAAAAGTTTTCGAAAAATCGTTCGAAAAGGTCACGAAATATATTTCTTTATCTCAATTTCTAGGAATCCTTACAAGTTTTTATTTCACGAGTAGTTGTACACTAATATCATCTAAGTATGCTCCGAATTTCAGCTTCATCTGTTGTTGCAAACGCTTGTGTTACACTTTCTAATATCACCAAGGAACATTTCGACTCGGGGTTTTTGTCGAGCAAAATAACACTGGTCTTCCGGTACATTACCACGGCCGATTTCGCCGAAATGATTTTGCCGCAACGGTGACGTAGCGCGTTATTAGCATATTCATTAGCGTGACTCGGCGTGACTTCGCGTGGGTCTATCTATCGACCAATGGAGGCCCGCCGAAAAGATTGCCTGTTGCAAATGTACATACTCGAGGCAATAAAATGTTTAATATCAACTGATAATTAAGCGGCCTTGTATAGTTTCAACAGATGACGTTGGTGGTACGCATTGTAATAAATAATATTGCACAGGTAAAAGTCCTACCGATAAATAAATTTGAGATGTATAAGTTTTGGTTACATCGTTCATTTCCAATTTCGGTATTCCAACTACGATGGCGCACAACAAAATGTAGACGTTTTTCGTTTCCACGTTTACAATTGAAGACAAATAGGTCCAACCTGTTTTGAAGGAAGATAAAAGTACTATACACCATTTCTAACTAGATTGTGTGTGTTCCAATCATGCAAGAATGTTTTTGTTTTAATTGAAATTTTCAGATAATTGATTAGGCATCATTACCCCAACGGGCAATGTACATTGTAGCTGCTATTCCTATTCGGCGTTGAATATCTCGATCTGCACATCAGTACATGTGCAACTTAATTGGCTTATTGGATAAAACCTGCATGTCTAAAAAAATGAATAATGCACATGTTTTAATTATCGCATCTAGTCCACCATCTGTCATGTGGAATTAACCGCCAAGAGAACTTCTGCTCTGCATCGCTCAATGTTGTCGAAAAATGTGGAATTCTCACAAACCATAAACGCCATTATGCAGACCGCCCGGCCGAGGAGATCCGGGTTGCCGAGTGGTCATGAAATGATCATGAAAACACGATTCTGCATTCACCAACGCGGTTGATGGATCTGGAAATGGGCTCCCGAACTTGTAATTATGCTGGCGTTATGCACTGCGCACTTTCTGCTTGTGCCATTGCGACATTGCATTTGCACTATAACTAATCCTTTCCGAGCTCGTAAAACAGGAATAACATAATGAAATCATCACCATGTTAAATGGTGGTGGTGTATTCATTGCCGAATATGGGCAATTTTTAGTCACCTGTCACGCGTGGTGGGGGGGGGGCATATGCATATATACAGCTGAGTTAAAATCAGTGTGCAATATAAAATTGAACTTCTGTTTTACAGATCTTAATTTCCAATCCCTGATTAAGGCATTACACATGCGCACAAGCCAAAATTCTTCGCCAACCTGGCCGTAAAATACGCTAACATAGCCCATGCCAACCTCGTCCCCAGGGTGTCGAGCAGTACGCGCCCACCACTATACCAGCTGCTCTCTCACCCTGGTATTGGATCATTTAAATGTGCAAGATTTGTGAACACGTATGCAAATGAGGAATAGTCTGGTGCCTGCCTGTACGTTAAATTTGCGTCTGTTTTTGTATGCGGCGTCTGGGGTAAAAACAGAATCAATTCGTCGCAGCGCGAGCATGGCGTGAGTTACGAAACACGATTTTATTTTAATTAAACTGTTACGATCTTAGCAAGGCAACATGCAGTATCACATTACATATTAATATTAACAAATTGGAAAGGAAATGAATATTTTCGACAAGGCGTGGACGAATGATCGCGAAAACACGTACTGCACGTTTTGAATAACAACACCAAGTACACGATATAAATTATTTCTAGCTAATTGCTGTATCGAATCAGGATACAGGAAGAAAGTTTCCTATCCAGGGCTTACTATTGAAAACGAGGTTGGAATTAAAGTAAGCACTGGGGACCAGGCGCGGTTCTAGAACAAATATTTTGGGGGGGCTAGCACGGATCCAGAATTTTTTCAGGGAGGCGTGCTGAAATGTTGACCGGTTATTTTTTCCAGACACTTAGGCCTCCGAAAATCAATAGGTGGGGTGGGGGGGGGGGGGGGCTCATGCCATATTTTCAATGGGGAGCGCCCATAAAATCATTCACACTATATTAACTAATGCACCCTTGCCACGGCTATTTCTTCTTTAGGGGGAGACCATTCGCATGTACATCACAATGATGCAATTTTTTTTTTACGGAATTTATTTTTGGGGGTGCTAGACAAAATTTTTGGGGGGCTACAGCCCCCCCTAGCCCCCCCGTAGAACCGCGCCTGCTGGGGACGAGGTTGAGCCCATGCAGACTTTCTGCTCATCGCGTTCGGTTGACTCACAGCTTGATATCTGAGGTTACACGATGCAACAACGCATGTTGATTGACCCTAGACAGCGCCGTCTGTTTAATTCTTGAGGAAATTGTATTTCCTATACAAGTAGAGAAAATAACTAATTATAAGTCTAAGAATACGTTTAACTCTAAGAATACGCTGAAGTAACAAAATCCAAAATGTCTTACCTGAAATAACGTCATACGATATTGCAAATCTCGTTTAATTGCTTAAATGGGCTTTTGGTTTACTCTGTATAGGCCTCGGTGTTGTAACTTTCATTTGCCAATCCTGAACTCCAACATCTCATCAGCAACTCCCTTTAAAACGTCTTGGATCTACAACTGCATAGGCAGCATGGGCGTCGCCAGGATTGTTTCTAGAGGGGGGCAACACATATCTTTTCCAAAAAATTTCTGTATTTCTCAACATATTCTCGATTTCTCAGTTTTAGAGGGGGGCAGAGACATTTTGCCCCTCCCCCACCTCATTAAATTTACACCACTATGACTTCGCGCCTCTTTTCCTTTTTTTTTCTTTTTTTTCTTTCTTTTCCTGGGGGGGGGGGCAAGCGCCCCCCCCCTCGCGACGCCCATGATAGGCAGTGCTATTTGTGAATGAAGAAAATGATGAAATGAAAATCTGGCAGGTACACAAAAAGCTATTTGAATAATAAACCAAACTGTTTCATCACTCTAGTCAATGATTTATGTTCATGTTAACTTACTGTCGAGGATGTTTAGCCTCGAGGATATAGTCAGCGCGTGGATATCCTGCATGGACATTAATGACAGACGTTAAATGTCACTGTGTGTGGAATAACAATCAAAGGCAGGGAAGTCAGTGACTCGGAACAACATCACGACTCGGAGAAGTAATGCTTCGGTCATATGATACGATTTAGGTAATGGTACATGAATTAATATGAATGTTTAATGTGAAGATGTTCCGATCTGGTTCCCAAAACTAATATGTAGAGAAGTAGAGAAGATTTAGGCCATGACATGTAGAAGGTCGCTGCGATTATCGCATATCGAAGGGGTTAAAAAGAAGTGTTAGGAATGTGGTTGGGGTGGAATCTCGAATTAAACATTAATTTCAGGCCTCTCACTTTAAAAGCCACAACTTTAAAGAGCGCCATCTTTTGTCGACAAGAGGACACGACCAACAGACGCCAACCAACAGATGCGTTTCAGCGTATTTCATCGCAGATATTGATTTCGTTTTTGCAGCTCATGATCCCATAAATCATAACCACATTTTTAAATACAAATCCAATTTATACATGTTTCAGGGGTTCGTTTCTATCACAAAGCGAGGACAGGCTCACTCTCAATTTGCTTCTACAATCCTGGCCAAATCTCGCTGGGCCCCTAACCCCCAGCCCCCGGTCAATGTTGTCTCTCATTGCGCGGTGTGTGCTCCATCCGCTGAACAGAACAACATTGACCGGGATATAGCAAGGGGAGTTGGTGACCGTGGGAGGCTAAGGTTATTTCCAAGTGTCCCAACCATTTTGGCCGGGATTGTAGCTAGAATGATACTTCATCTTAAAAGTTTGCGTGAAAGAAAATAATATGTGCTAGACATTTGCTAGTTTCACCGCAGGCGAAGGTCACTGAGAGTTACGCCCGCATTTTAAGCGGCTGAATATTAAACTGACGCACGAACATTTGAGGAATGCCATCATTATTATGGTGTTGAGTAAAGTTCAATGGCCTGCTCATTATATACGAGCAGTATTGTGGAATGCTACGCACGGACATTCAGCCCCTCAGTAGTCATAAATTTTCAATATATTTTTTTATATGCGCGCGGGAACTGAAGGAATTCTGCTGCGATGAAAATTGCTCAACATAAGCAAGGACAGTATAAAGTTACACAACGGACAGTGGAATAATTAAGGGAATAGACTATAGCCATGGGTGGAGAGGTGGGGGCGGGCAGCGGTATATTGCCTCAGGAAATGCAAAAAAAAGGGGGAAAGGAATAAAAGAAATGGATATTATTGCAACCGATATTGTACAGGTAATTTACTTCGACCTAACAGAAAAGACGCCTAAATCGTACGGCTACATGCGTGTATAACAGTTTCTTTCTGTCAGCGTGCCTCCACCCCCGGTTCCCCTTCTCTCTCTCTCCCCCCGCCCCCAATTAGCCGAAATTCGCCGCCTGTCAAGGAAGGTCCTTTTTAAAGTATCTTTTCAGTGAGCTTATGGGCAATTAAACAAGTTAGTAGAATTCGTAATGACTAGTTAGTACTCGATTCTAATCCCTTAATTCCCTGAGACCTACGGCTTTGTAAAATGTGACTAAAAAAGTTTGTGAGAAAAAAGAGCGCCCTCTAGCGTCAAAAGAGGCCACCACCCCTGCCCCCGCTTTTGCAGCACAGTGCCTGGCCAGTCGGTGCCCTGGAAATTGGGGGGAATTTTGTTGTGGGTACACCGGTCCACCCTTAGTGCTCCCCTAACATGTTGGTGCCCCCTTGACGCCCCCTCCCCCAACTGATAAAAATAATCCTGGCTACGCCACGTGTGCCCATGCAAGCATCAAAATGATGTCCACCCCTCCGATGCTCGAGACGTGCTGGTGATTGTTCCCCCACCCTGTAGAAAACATGGCAACAGCGCCAAAAACAGTGCCGAGACACAATCATGGAATTGCCGCGATAACAAAAACACGGACAACACATTCGTTGATTACTTTAACAATGGACTTGAAGTGATGCATTGAGTAGTATTTAATGACGAACGATAACGAAAACAATCTGAACTTCTTTGCCATATTTTCGCAGACAATAAAGGAGCACCGTGATTAAATGAAACTTGGAATTTGCACTTCAGCTCCACTCGCAGAGTAAAATCTTAACTTGTTTAAAGACTACTTAGCTTCAACTATAATAATTGTGCTGCCATTCTTGTTTCATGCCTCATCCGACCACGTGCAATTAGCCTCGTAATAATGTCTAAAAGTATTAATGCAGTGAGGGATGATGCAAAGTTACTTGAAGATGTCACGAAGTCCAGGATAGTAGCCTCAGGCGCTGCGCTGGTAAGATCACTCACTCCCCCAACCGAGTAGAGAGTAGAGACACCCCCGCTAAGAAAAAAACCTAAGTCGGATCGGTGATTGAAAAAATCTGGGCCGGATGGTATATCGCCCTATAGTGCCGAATAGCAACAAGAGTGGGATGCGTAAATCAATACCGCTCTCTCTTTAGCGGGAAAGTGGCTCTCTGCATCATCAAGTGTGTCTCTCTAGGCCTTAGGGGTAGAGTCAAGCACTGGGATGAGCTGGAAGGATGCAATATGAAGAAAGATGGCAGAGCAGGGGAACCTGATAGCTCAATAAGAGTGAAAAACGTCCTCCGGTGAGACACACATGCTTTAGATGGAGCGACAGCGTTGGGTGTATACGATCGTCTGTCGGGTGGATATTTGTTTTGTGGTTTGTTTTTGGTGGTGAGGGTAGGCTGTTTTCAAGTTGATGAGTGTCATTTGGTCGAGTGACCGATGTTTTCATCATGTGTTGAGAGCACACGGATCCCAGTACTGCTAACTCGGTTGGAATATGTTCTGCATATGGAATGCGACGGCTGTTTCATGATAGACACGATTGACAAACAGCTCAGGGGGCTGCTCAGGTTTTTGTTCGGAATCATGAGAAGGCAAGACGCTGGAATAATATTGGTAAAGTGTCTGATGTGCGATGCAGTGACGTCAGTCGACAGAACGTGACCAATGAGATCCATGGAGTATTCGGAAATGAAACATTTGCATGAAGTCGATGATAAACACGACACCAAAAGTTCGGCTCGCATTAATTCCCATTGAAACTTCATGACAATCAGCAATTAAAGTAGCAATTAATCGACCTGCAGAAGCTCATACGCATGCCGGTAATGTTCCTCCTGGGAATCCGATTCACAACGATTAGACGTCGGACGTACGAGACAAAAATCAATCCGGATTTGTGTTCGGTTACATATGTGCATTTTGAATGCTACTAACATATCAACTGCGCACCACACGGGATTTATGTGGCACACGGTCAACGTATACGTGCGCAAATTAAAGCTGCGTGGCGTCGAATCCCGCAGTCCCGAAGGGCTCATCATACTGCCATTATGAATTCACTGTAATGAATGGGGAATTCACTGTACATGCACTCCTGGATAATGACCTTTCATTACCTATATGTTCACCGGCTCGATTAACTTGCAACTGACCTGTCCACTGGGTGCTCCTTGCAGTGGTTAGGCATTTTGTGGCAAGAGTTTGTAATAAAATCTCCTTCCAATATCTGAGCACTGGCCTAATGACGTGGTCGCTGCATCGTCTAGAGATTGATAACGACATAGTTGATTAGTGGAGGGGTTGAGAGGGCGGTGCAGTTGAGCTGTTGTCCTGGGCGTGCGCCTCGCTGGCAGGTTCAGTGTGCTGCATCTCTGCTTGGGAGCTCTGATGAGGCAGTTGTGTGTGTGTGTTTCCCCATCAAAGTCCCATAACTTCGACCGTCGATCTCAAGACCGTGTCTTGGTGTCACCTGCTGGCCCTTTCTCAGCGCTAAGAGCCCCGCCAGCTGGTTGCACACTCACGGCAGATGAGCACATGCCGAAGAATCTGCCGTCTGGAATTACGATGTAGAAAACATTCAGTTCAATATGTCGAGTAAATATGAGTCTCTCCCGCTGCGTCTGGCATGCCTGGCTGTAAGAGGTAAGTAAAATTGGTGTTAGACTGCTAACTTGACGTGTCTATTGTAATGATCGAATGAGCCAAAGTCAGAAAGTGTTAAAATATGTGTTTAACTGAGGATCAGTGAGAATTGCAGTATGTGTACGATGCTATGAAATATACCGAATGAGAAGAGTCAATGTCATTGCACATTTGCAGCGTTTCCATTTCAACTCAACTCAATTCAGTTTTTATTCCATAACTTCATAATGAACACAAATAAAGTACGTAACTTAATAGATAAACAAAACATTAAAGTAAATGACAAAGATAGATAACAAAGAATCAAAGATACATGGAAAGCAAAGAAGTTATGAGGAAGATGTAAGAAGTCCAGGGACTTCCTTGTACCCCCCACCCCCAAGAGAGAAAGTCCCAAGTGTTCCCGTTACGCCCAATTACTCCACCCCAACCTAAGATGTTCCATTAACTTAATAAAAACAAGAATGTATGTATAAAACACTGTACAATGTAAACACTGTGAGAGTGGTAAAGGAGTAATAAACAAAATAAACAAAATCAATTTCCTTGAAAGTAGTTTCTATACAATGATTTGAAAACAGTTAAAGACTTTGCTTCAAAAATTAAAGATGGCAGTCCGTTCCAGAGTTTGCAGCCTTGATAGCGAATGCTGTGGTGGAGAGCTGTGGTTTTACATTAATTTGAGTGTATTTATTTTTCGAGGACCGAGTATTATATGTGTGGTTGCTAATTGAAAAGAAATTGTTCACATACTGAACCTAAAGGCAAAGACGAAGGCATAAAAGACAAGACATGGTCTGGAGATGTTTAAGAGAACGGAAATTCACATGTCAAAAAGCTCAGAATGTCACTTGTCTTAATTGTGCACAACTGATGAGACGAGCAATTATGTTTTATTTGTGTCCTTGACACGCAACGCAATATGGTCAGTACATTCCATGCACTTTGTGATATTGCAACATTACATGAGCAGGTTTCGACGCGTATGTAGTTTGAAGGGTTTAAATAATGGTCCACTTTGAGAATTCAGATGATTGCAGGCCTGCATCCTCAACTACAAAGAGTGAAATTATAGGGAATAGACGATTAAGAGTGAAAATCACTCTATTTAGAGATTGAAATACACTGGGGAAAGAAAGAAAGAATCAACCCGTTGAAAACTCGAGTCGGAAAATTGTATCTGTTCGATTGAGTGAATTTCACTTTAAAACGTCTGGTGCCTATTTTCAGTCCGTTGGAGTAAACCGTCACTCGAACAGAGTGACTTTTCACTCTCAGGAAATCAGAAAGTATGCTCAGCTATGCTTCGAAAATGTATTGCAAGAAAAATATCATCTTTGTCAACAAGTTCATCTGTGCTTCAAAGGCGTACATTCAGCATGCATTTAGAATGTGTGTTTTTGTGAGTGACGTTGTTTTCCCTGCTAAGCGAGGGGTAAACAGTGATAAACCGTGTAGGCCTATCATGAAAAAGAACAACTGGTGATTTTTAAAATAAAAATAGCCTCCCTTTATTAGCGACTTTGTTCGTGAGAACAGTTTGTTATTAGGGCCTACTCAACGGTTAAGAGGGATGCCCTCATTCGATTTGATATATTAATTATCAAATATTATGTGTAACTTTTTGTAATTCCCTCTCCTTCTTCGCAATCCTTAATCCAACTCGAACCCACTGCTAAAGCGACGTGAATGCGCGTACACAAGTATTGAGTATAAACGGAGCAACGTGAGTGATATGTAAAATACACAATTTTCATAACTTAAAGAACGACAACAAAACTGATATTCTTTAGATGACAATGTCCTTATAAAAGAACACAGTATCATTGAACAGCCGTTATGTGCTGAAAACAACCCATCTCGATCCCGTCCGAACGCCACAGATAATTAAACGTGTCGGAGAGACAGTTGCATCGTAATTGACAATTTCGGAAGGCCGGATCGGGAAGGATAACCGGATATAAGCAGTCCTTTCAAATGCATGTTTCGGATCAGTGACTGTCAGATACAAGCAGTATCCAAATTAATCACGAAATTCCAAATGCATGAAAGTCTAAGCAAATTAGTATATATAAGAGTTGTAAAATAATCCAGCCGCTTCATTTTATGTGGCTATCATTTTGTAACAAAGGGACGTTGCTTGGGCACCATAAAATAAATAATTTTATTATTAAATTACTAATTTAATTGCCTATATATTTTAACGGCAAACAGTATGCGTCTTGAAACGTAATCATAATTATTTTGTATCACAATATTCTGCGTGCCATCTGACCTTTTTTAAATTGCTCCTTTTTGTTGTATTTCTATATCTTCTCTGTAATCATGCTCAGGGCCCTCGCGAGGCCACATTATATGTGCATGGGCTACCCTGATTCTAGATTAGAAATAATTAAATTAATGTTTTCCAGACTGCCAATTTCGCTCCCCCCCCCAAAAAAAGAGAATACCTGTTAACGGTGCCCGTGAGAGACATTTTGTCGTCATTAATTATACCTTAGGGAGACACCGGACATTAGGGAGACATTTCAATGTCTACCTTATGTTACAACTTAACTCCTATAGTTAGAAGCAAAAATAATTGTATTGTCGCAAATGGCCCTTTTTCACGAGTTGACCATGTATTTCATTAAGTGTTAACTGTTCAATGGGATGGCGCCAGACTATTTGTGCAGGCACAATGCAGCCTGATTTAATGTCATTTTTTTTTTAAATATGGCTTTAAACATTAGGGAATGTTTAATTACAAATTTTAAATTATTCATTGAAGCAGACTGGAATTTATTCTAAATTAACTTGCTTTCATTTCTCTTCGCAAGTTCCAAAGATTTTAGCTAACTTTCAATTCAATATGGCCGACTCATGAATAAGGCCCATAATCATGGGCTATAGATCGATTGATCGTGGTCCAAAACATAAATAGCCTATACCGAAATTCGTGGGGTAGGAATAAGGTAAAATTGGGGTAAGGTGACATTAAAGATGGAACTTTTGTTGTGCACAAGTCTATGGGAATGTCTCCCAAATGACCCATTTACCGTAATCAGAGAAACAACTTGGATGTTATTCATAAGTCGAACACTCGTACGGTAGGTATTTCAATATCTATAACGACAGTTTCACTTTTTAAGAACATCATCATTCTCAGTCTTGGGACAAACAGAACCCTTGTCTTCTAATGAGACGAGCTCCTGCATTTAATCAATTACCAAAAAACAAGAAGCTGCGCATTCAACACTCGTATATTCATGGAGTGAGAAAGGTACACCGTTATTAGACATTCATGAGGATCGCGGCCAACACCGGAAATGTAATCAACTTGCCCGCCGTATTTTAACCCACGACTAATGCATCGAGACACGGCCGAGTAGAGGGGCGTCGCAGGGGTGCTGCTTTAATGAAGGATAATGTGATTAAATGTAGCACACCTAAAACCGCCTTAGTAATTAACCTCATCTTATTAAGGCGGCGTATATATCCGTGATCACAATGGAGCATGAGTAATTTGGAATGGCAATCTCCTTTGAGTAATTCATATGGAAATTGGCAAGCAACGATAGTCTTTTTTATGCCATGGGTTCCGTCCTATCTGGGAATGGTCTATATTGAACAACGCTGACAGTGCTTTTTTCTTTGCCTTGTTCTATAGTAAAACATCGACTCGTTGAAATCGTCTATGTGTTATTACGTTTATATAGAACCATGCATTAAACATGGCCGAAGCTTGCACCTCCGTTTCAAGTCGATTCAACACAAAAGTGAACGGGGATCCATGATGCTTATAGCTAACTTGGTTGCGCTGTTAAGTACTTCGTGAAAGACCTTTCATTCGCTAATGTCACAGTCGTACTTCTGTCCATCTAAGGGTAGGAAAACTATAGAAGGCCACGATTGCTAAACGAAAGAATAGTCATCAATGTTTCCAAATGTACCATCCAGTTTTTCGAAACACTGGATAATAAACAGACGCCACTAAATGCCATATTGAGATACATGTACTTAAAACTGAGGAAATATGTCACCGATGGCCGCCCATACAAAACGGCGCACAATGTTTACAAAACCAAACAAAGGTCCATATGCAAGTGTAGCCTCGTTTTTGTTTCAAAATGCACTGCAAAAACTGCAGTGTTAAATTTACACCATTGGTATCTATATAGGACCATCTGGTGTTAAATTTTACTGATGTTGTCCTATATAGATACCGAATGGTGTTAAATTAACTCTACAGTTTTTGCAGTGTGGTGATTCCGCGCGGCAAGGAATGTATGCATAACCATGAATGTTCCTCCAACGAAAGAAATGTTATTGCACCATGAATGCAGTCGCCAGACTTGACATGTCACGCTAAGACCATCTGCTAAGTGCACCTACTATAGTGCCCCTGACTTTTTAACCTATAAGAGCACGGTATTCACTAGCCTAGGTTGGACGATGACGTCTTCATTGCACACAACGCTGCGGAGAGGAGGGTGGAGGGTGACGAGTGGAGGGGAATTACGAGTCGGCACCAACAGTGCGCGTGGTGCTGAGCGACAGCGAGATTTGTAAAGCTCTTACCAGGTATGTCCAGGCCACGGATGAGCCAGCAAGGTGATGGCAATTTATCAAAGTGGACTTGTCTTGAGAAGTAAACAAACGCAACTTCTTATGTTTGCTGCAAAGTGATTGACAGGCGGATATCTGATCGACCCCGCGCGCGGAGTAGTCGTGAGATATTCCTCGTACAACGCAACTTCCATACCTAAATGACTGAGGGTTGTCAATGCCCCTTGAATGATTTGCTCTTACAGTAGTCAAGGACTGCCGTATGTTGCTTTGATTCAAAATAAAATGTGCTGATTGAACAAAACGAGCTTAATATAAAATCTGTGCGACACAGTGTTAATGCTATGCTCACTATGGCTCAGTGCATGACCTTATTTGATTTGTGCATTGTCCAATGAGGGCGCTATTATACGTATCATAATTGGAGGATTACATTTTTTGTGCGTTCTGTAGATTTTGTGATGACTTTAAATTTGGCGGGATTTCAATAAAATCATTTGTCGAAAACCTTGACAGAAAGCGGCCGTTCTGAAACCATTTCCGTACATATACTGTCGATCTCCGGTGGCGGCGGAACAGTTTTAAAAGTTGTTGCAAATTCGTAAAGCCGGAGGGGGGAGGGCTAGACCTCATTCGTCGATAGGGCGTGCCGTTTTTTATGTTTTGTCTTTTCGTTGAATGTTGCACGAAACCGTTAACGTAAAGAGATCAATACACCAAAACATTGATAATGATATTGTTCAAAGTGTAGCACGCAGATTGATTGTGCTCACTTTTTTGGTGGGTACGAAGCGTACTTGGCATATTCTTCAAATGTATAGAAGTTGAGAACTGAACCCTTGTTCGGTCTAAACAGCTTGGCCAAAAGTGTGGGGGAAGCAAAATCGCTACCTTTTCAAAGGTGGGTGGGGGTGGGAAGCCCAAGGTTCCGCCTCCTATGGTTGCCTTATTTCTCACATTGGACACAAAATAACGGCCACGAATAACATATTGAAAATTGTTATTCCATGCTATGGTTCTTAGAGTTCATGTTTTTTATTTAACAGATATTTGGGCAAGTAATATGCCGGCTAGTCGTGATCCTACATTGAACTAGCCATTGTTTCAGTCTATTTGCATTTTGGTTCAGGACAGTTTCCAGGGCAGTAATTTCACCCCAGAACCCCGTACGTCACGCGGTGTAGCCAGACCTGGCAAAGAAAAAGACTTCATTACTGCGTGCGAGCGCCACTGAAGCTGCAAATCCCAGCTTTCCATCACACAACGCTTGATGTGTGGCAGTTTAATTCCCGGCGATATTTAGCATCACCCGGCGGAAATTCCACCGCCGCCCGGCCCTTGTCTCTCTCAGACGCGCCAACGAATCATGCAAATCACTTAGCCCGGTGAGATCGATGGGCATCCATACCTAATTCCCAATGATCACGACTGAATGTCATCAGCCACAATTTACCTTTCTAATTATCCTTCGCTCGTGATCAAACAGCGCGCCCAGCTAGATCGCTTTTTTTCTCTTCGGTTATATAAGATTGAAGAATAGACTGAAGCGCAGACTAGCATGTCCTCAATTCACAGAACTGATCTAAATCGGAAATACGATGGGATTTATTTTCAGAGGATATTATTGAGATGGTTATTGATAGTGATAAGCAAAAGTGGTGGTGTCGGTGGGGAGGGAATATTGAAAATGTGAATTGCGACTTGAGTATTAAACGGTGATGATGAGAATGATGATGGTGACGACGACGACGAATGTTAAAGGTGATCATTTCCAACGAAGCTTTAAAACCATGGAAATAGGGTCTAAATACTTCAAAGATTTGCTACATGCAGCTGAAAAGCAGCCACGTTTTTTTATATTACGGTGATCCCGCATGAGGTCAAGTTGGATTGACGCACATGTGCTGGGCATCCGCGCTTACTGGTGCAACCGGCCAAACAGAAGACAGATCGTCACAACCAAGTGGAATCTCAGATTCCCTGACTACATTCGCTGTTTGTACGGAATCGCCATATTGAAACAAATGAAATCCATTAGGTCATGCAATTACGAAACAGCCAACGAATTCATTATGTCCGAGTTGCCAGTCTAGCCTCTCTTTCACCCTATGATCCCAATAGAACGGGCTGATGTCCGAAGCAGGTATACGTGCCACCCAAGTATAGCTGCCCACAAAAACTTAACCCCCCAAAAAGGTGCCCGTATGCGACAAACGGTGAAAAAGCCCCAAGTCCCGATACAGATGCCCCCCTTGGACCTCACCACTTTAAGAATTCTGGTTACCTTAAAGGCATATAGGATCATTTGCTTTTTATGCATTTTGTTCGTTTCTAATAATGAAACCACTCAAAATCCAAAGAAGAATGTTCAAAACCTCACCTCGAGAAAGCAGTAAAAACTATAAACCGTAAAACCATTTGATCACAAAACACGATTTCGTCAATAGGACTCTTTGTTTTCAACAATTAGTCCATTGACTGATCGTTGCAAATGATTTCTTTTAAATGAATGACAGCAAGCCAGACGGAATAATTTCACAGGTTTAGTACCAGTACGATCTTTTATCCAAGTAAGCTTTTTGATATTTGGTATAGGTTACGTTTTGGATAAATATTACATGCCTTTAACTGCACACAACCCTGACCAAAACCAAAAATGATACTTCCACGGGCATAATTTGTGTAAACTCGGCCATGTAGATAAGTCATGATAACTGGTTAATCGTTTACGCGACAAGCCAACCGATTTTCAAAAATGGTACTTGAAAGTGACAGTTATATACCTGAAAAAAATCCTCAAGGCACTCGATTTGGGTTGCCGGACAGTTTTCAAGCCGATGCTCTTCGCAACGGGTTGCACCCCACAACACGTTGCGTATACATAAGCTAAAATATTTTAGACAAATTTGATCGCGGTGATGGGAGATGATTTGGTGGTTTTCACAGCAATGCAGCAAAGCACAAACGATTTTTTTTTCAGTTTAGCTGATACGGCTTTGTTTGAGATGTAATGTAGAAATAAATGTATTCGGCGATTTTGGAATTATTATCGAAACTATTAGAAGACACTGTAGGCCTATAAGCGCCGATTCTGTTAACTATAATAATGACGGTAAAATCTGAAAGATATATGCTTGCGGAACTTTTGAATTTTGATCCTATGTGGTTTGGAGTTGTGTCCATGTCTGTTACTAAGGGGGAGGGGGGGGGGGGCGGGCCTCCCCTGGCGAGCAAACGGCCCCATCAGCAAAAACAATAAACGTAAAAATTATATAAAATAAGGTTCTGTTCTTGTGGTGTGCCCCATAGCTAATGTCCCCCCCCCCCTTATGCCTGGATCGAGCTGGCGACGGTGCTGGTTGTGTCTCAGAGTTTTGAGGAGCTATAAATATGAAACTATCTGTGAAGCCCTTTCATGTAACTAAAATTTAGCTTTTTTTTATTTCAGGCCAACGAGACAGACTACTATGGCCAAAAAAAAAAAAGTCTCCGGTTTCTGGTATGGAGCTTGCCCCAAAAGTGGTGCGGCGACGCGGCTTTTTTTTTTTTTTTTCCCTTTTTTTTTTTTTTTTTTGCTTCGGCTGATGACTGAATGGTGCGCCCGACTAAACTAAACTTATATAAATTCAGGAGAGGAGAGGAGAGGCCACATTATTCTCATAATCCCATCCAAAAAAACACGTTAAAATTGCAGCAGCAGCAGAGCACCAGTCAGTTTGGTTGTTTTTTTACATTCATCTGCATGATCAAAAAAAATTAAAAAAAATCTTTTTCGTTTTGCCGACGCGCATGGCTACGGCGACGCGCGCGCATACCAGAAACCGGAGACTTTTTTTTTTGGCCTATTGGATAAGTTTTTCAACCCTGATCTCAGTTATATATACAAGATAAACATCGGTTAAACGAATGAGTTTCGGTGAAAGCTTAAGTGCCCATTTAACAAATATCGAGTTATTATTCTGGAAAGAAAAACACCATTTCGATTGCAGTAATGAATACATTAGCTCAAAGCATGGATCATACAGACGAAGTGTCGGTGCTTTTTAAAGGTGTGAATAATTCATTTTTTGGGGGGGGGGGTCCTCATGTCATCGTCTTCGACACGACCAAGGAATGCAAGCTGTAACATCACGCAATGTCTTCCATTAGTCGCTAGTGGTGACTAGGCTTGCCACTGAGAACATGCATTTGCGATGTTTGTTGTATACTGACGTGAATGAATACAGTACAGAGATTTGTTTTTTTCGCACGGCACGCACGAGAGGCTTCGTTCCAGGGACTCTAGGCAGTCACCCCGGTGAAGCGAGGACTTTGAAGATCGGGTATCTACGGGGAGAACGTGACCTTTCCCCGGGAGGGAAGTGTTGGCTTCGGACGTCCACGTGCCAGAATGAAGGATTTATAAGCAACAAATTCTGACGGGACATTTAACCAAGGACCACCTTAGAACATTTTAGTCATGGGACATTTTTTGTCCTTTTCCCGTGATGGGTTGGTTGATTATAAGCATCCACTTTCTTCCTCACACGCACCCCCTCCCAAAATTATTGTCATTAGTCATTGATTCCATAGTCACTTTCATATTTAACAGCATGTGGTAAAGAAGATTACTTCCCGGCGGGCATATTTGTTTTAATTATGCAAAGTATAATGTCATTTTCTATCAACCTTATGCGCGTGCTGTTCCGACCTGTTGAAAATCATGTAGGTATATATATTCGTCCAGATCAACAATTTTATGTTAACAGATGGATCGGTTAGCACGCTAATGGCGATTCTGATTCGGTTTGAGGCATTCAACTGTTGTTTCAGAAACAATTATTCGTTGGTGAGGGTTTTTTTCCCTGGGGGATCACTGACAGATGTGACAGGTCGGTTGTCCGGTTATTGAAGATTCACGCTGCATTAATAGGGACACAGTATGATATAGATCGGGGGCAATAGGTGAGTGTAATTAACAATTTGAGCACAAAAGGTTTGATATAAGGTCCGTCGGGGAATCAATAATTTCGAGATAAATTAACATGTCGTGCGCAAGTGCCATTTTTGGATTGAATGCGACATAGGCCTATTAATTGAACTGGAATTTTTTTACATTTTGACCTTGGTCCCTTTACCCCCATCCGACCTAGGGCAACTTAAGAATGGCCTTTTCAGAACTACCTCCGATGGATAATAACTTAGTATCAAACCTTTTGTGCTAAAAAAATGTTAATTACACTTCAGCTACCTCCCGGTGTAATACGCCAGAGGGTAACTTGTGTCGTTATGGTCCGACGCACCTTGATAACGACCGACAGTTCCGTATAAAACGAAAGGCTGTAACTGAAACGCGCTTGGAATTGCAGACAGTTTCTTTGCTTTCGTTCAGCGCTCCTGTTTTATCGTCTGCTAACCGTGCTGCTTTTATCTGCTGCTTTCTTCAAAGAAATCAAGTTGAGATTTTACCTTCTAACCTCCGTGCATCACCAAAAAAATGAAAGGTAAGTACACGCTCATCAAATCTTCCCAAGCAACGCAGCAACAGCAACCTCCTCTCTTTCTCTGGGCTGCTGGGCCGACTGTTGATGGACCGAGCATCCATCGCGTTCAGTCTCCCGCGGGTTCCACTTGTCTCCAAGTGATTGATATGGCTTCAATTCAATCTCCGCGTACTGCCTGCTTCTCTTAATAACCACAGGCTCCGCTATAATTTCATTTCTCCGTTTTTCTAAGTCATGTGCAACAACAGGCCGGCGGTGTTCTAGGCCTATACACTACAAGGAGTCGCGTATGGGCGGATTGATTTCAATTTCGACACCCCGCTAGCTACTTACAGTCATAAACGAAGGTGTTTCGCATAACAAGCTCGGAGAACCGTCTGCTTTTGAAGTCCGAGCCGAGATAACGCAATGCTGAAATTACCAGTCGCGTTTCCGTTGTAAATTCACCTCTTTAATCTTGGAGGGGAAAAGAGGGAAACGATACTTCATTAGCGATGGTAAAATGCCAGGGGTTGTTCCACCGCAGAGTCGTGACCTAATGTGAGTGGGGATGTAGTATACATGGATGGATATGGTAACAAGTCAGTCACGGCACGACGATGCTACCTCTTCGATATTGCAATGGTTTGGACGGTTGTGACTATACCGTCGGATGAAACATCAGCAAGATCCTGTATTGAGAGATATTGAATAACGGCTGATAACATGGCAACGGAAGGTCTATTTGCTGGTGGTAAGTTTTGTGGGTGTTGGATGTGGATGGATATCACAAATTCCATGCATTTTTGAAGGAATCTCAATGAGGCAGGCTTCAACTGGCGGTGAGTGATAACCTGTTGATCACATTCTGATACGACCGACTTCTACAATCCTCTATGCAGAATTCGTTGCGATACCGTGGTTCCGGTATACCCGGTATTGAGAAATTTGGACTCTATGAAATTACTTCTCGTTGGTTGTGTTGCGCATGCCTTGAACTTAGTGTACATGGGGTTAGTGTCTGTGACAGGACACGTGTGAGGGTGTGTATCCATGATCTGATACACTGTGCCTTCTGGAGACATTCACACAATAGGGAACAAAAGATTGTATACGTCTCCACAGGGCAATTTCTATAGATGAATACGTCTCCACAAGGTTTTCACGTAATAGATACATGTATATGGATTTTTACTCAAAAACTAGGAATTTCCAAGGTATGTTGATTTGTCGCAAATGGTACTGAGTTTTAGAAAAGGGATATTAAGTCCGAATTTCAGCCAAGGAAATTAATTCTGGTTAAAATAAGAGCATTTTGAAACTGTACTTTCAAACTCGAAAACTTTAGTACACGAGAACAAAGAAATGCCTCCACAAGTATACAAATTTCGGTGTGTACAAGGTAAAAAAGACCATATTTCATGAGAGAACAAATTCTTATATGACACAGGCACTTGTTGCTGTGTTGCCGTCAAAGATTCTGTCACCTTTTGTTGGCTGTTGCTGCCACCATGCAAAGCGGTCAACATTGCACCGAATTCAAGGAAGAGAGAATTGAATTGGGAATCTTGAACACGTATCGTAAGTTACAGTGTGCCAAGTTTAACAGCTTTGCGTAAGATTATCGGTTGCCTGCTGTCGGTGATGTAAAAACGAACGATCGTTGTTGTCTAGCAAAGAAATTAGTATCCACAAACAAACTGTAAATTTTCATAATTTTCATCGTGGACTGTAATGTTTCTTTCGTGAAAAATAAACGTCTGATATACAAATTTACGTTAAGCTGCGGGCTTTTGGTTTCCGGGAAAATACGCGACATGAAACGGAACATCCTTGAACCATTTTACACCGGGAAACGTCTAGAAATAATATTAAGAACTCATTATGTTCTCACCCACGCTGAAACCAAAACTGAAAAAAGCGTATGAGTCAAAAGGACACGGTCGCCACTCGCCAACCTCGTACGCACGTGATGCTACTTTGTCTTAATTATACGACCGTCAATGATAAAATTGTGCGGCAGGCCGGAGCGTTTTCTTGGAGTGGGCCTCCTGTTAAGAGAGAGATAAAGAGAAGACCGTCCGCTCCTCAACGACTCAAAGATTAATGGGGCACGCGCTAACAGAACGACGCTTCGCGAGTGGTTTGGAGATGTTAAGTGGGAACATGATTTTAGCCTTAACCTGACCGGGACGAGCGTTGAAAGTGAACGGTAGAGTCTGAGGAAGCCGGGGGAGGTTGGTGTCATTCGGTGCTTGAGTAGAAGCATAAATCCCACAGACACTTGTGGTAATGAAGCTAAGATGATGACTGTGAAGGACGGCGGGTGAAATGTCAAAAGCGCGGCGAAGAGTGTGAGTCCAACACAATTTTCACACTAACGAACCCGTAGACGACAGAGCCCCACGAAATAGTCGATACCCAATTATACCCTCGAATTTGTGTCTCATTTACCCTTAAGTGTCCCACAGCCTCTTTTCGTCTTTCTTTAGGTTGTTACGAAGTTCCATACTAATGAGCAAAACAGTGATGCCGTAGGCAGATCCATATAGGCCTAGCTCCTTGGGCGCGAAAACAAATATTCCAGAACTTTGGTATGTGATGCGTCAGGTCTCTCCTTTTGTGTTTCTTTGTTAAATTAACTTAGGCACCAAGTCGAATAGGCAGACCTCACGCGCATTCTTAAAAGATACTTGTTAAGTTTTAAAAAAATGGTAAAATGAGTAAGCCCACCTAAGTAAGCGTAACATCATAGTAACTGCACGCTCAGGTGTCACAAAATAACATGACCCACTGTATAAATTACGAAAACAAGTCACGTTTGAAATAATTTAACCAAAAAGATGATGCCTGCTGTCTGATTTTCATGCAGTTCAAACGCATGCAGACATTAATTGCGTAAAGAGGTTTCTGTGTCTGCTACGGACCCCTTAAAAAAAAAACCTGTTTGTCTTTTTAGGGTAAGCGCAGTTGCGCAAGTTGAATGTCATAATATATCAGATTTCTGCAGTGTTGTGAACAAGACACGTAAAGGTTATTTTTTCAAGCGCCTAACGTTTTCTTATGAGATATAAAAGTACCCCTTATCTCACAGGTGTAAAATCACGTCCAGAAACGTGCGATGGAAATTGGCTTCGAGATAATAACGTGAAACACTAGCCGCACAACTGCAGATATTGCGCCTTCACATACGGTCTACATCGTTCATTCGGTTGGAAAATGAAGCAGGGCAGACGACGAGAAAGATCGACAAACCCGTGCATTATTACATGCCAAGCTATAGTCTTAGTTCGAGGCGTGAAGTTATTAACAGTGCCCTGTGATGTGACTATTGGAATAAAAGTAATGGAAGCCCCCTTGAACCAAGGCTAACGTGGAGCGTGCAGCAGACTGCGTAGATGAACCAACCCAAAGCCACTATCCCATCCCATCCCACGGGGCTGTTTAGACTGAATTAAAACACCGTGCGGTGATGTGGACGGCCAACGCAACACTCTGTATCATCGCCTGCCTGTCTGCGAAGAATAATAAATCAGTCACGCGTGATTTAACTGTATCTATAGACCATAATATTAATATCCATCCGGCCTAATGATGCCGTGCGGGCCATCCACGTTTTAGATCATGGATGTAGGATGGTTAGATGTAGCAGCGCTGAGAACACGTTACCAACGACACCCCGCGGCGTGTAGATTCGAACCGCTAATGGAGCTCTATTTGTTGAGGCACGACTTTAATTGTTTCATAAAACATTAATATCATATTGCAATCACTTCAAGGACCTTCAGATGGAATTAATCGGCAAAGACATTTGAATAAGCTTGTTTTATTTCTGAAACGTCAACTCAGTCTTCAACATTATACCAACTTCTAACTTTGGTATCGGTACGCCGAATGCATCATGCTGACGTAATTAAAATGGATGAAATTCCAGTATGACAAACTGTTGTTGAATTCACTACATTATGCACAAGGAAACCCAGGCGGTTTGTGAATACTTTTCAGACTAATGAATGTGCATATGATCCGGTATATAAATTATGCCTACTTGATTATTCTGCAGTCGATCATTAATGCGATTATGTCACCGTATATCTTTACAGTAAACAAGTTCATCATGTTTGTGCAGGCAATGTGCCGCGATCATTATTCCTACGACGCAGCCTATACACGTTCGTGCATGAAAGATGAATTCAAATATGTCTGGTTTATTTTTGGACACTACAAAAATTAAACTGCCCTGTTTTCCTTGTCGTTCAAATGAACGTCAACATAACAATTTGCCGTGCGTGTTTGATAGGAGACAATATTTATTTAATTTTAACAACTTTTAATCACGGTAAACCTAGTCCATTCAGTTTTGGGGAGAATCTTTTGAGAGAGCACATTAATGTACAGTAAGTGAAAAAGCAAACCCAGTGTAAAATGCCTCCCCAACCCCCAAAAGGTATTTGTTTTAATGAATGATTTCCTATGCCGCATTTAGTTGATAAAATCAAAACCCGGTCATTCACCTGACTAGCTGCATGTGCCTGATTCGGTTATCACACAGCAATCCAAATTCTATTAAGCGTCTGTCTAAAAAGAAATTTGGCCCCTTCTAATAAGTTTGATGACGTTAATTAATTGTTTTGGCTCATCAGATGATGAAATTAACATCATCATCGAAAACAACATGAAGGACTTTATCTTTGTTAATCTCTTTAAATACCCCCCCCCCAAAAAAAAGATGAACATGTTTTATCACTACATCTCTCTGGCTACTCTCTGCGGTCATTGAACTCGCCAGCGGCTGCTTTACGGATTTACAAGATTCTAATGTTTTTGACTGATACCTTTAGCATTATCACACTTCCGCGATGATGATGGACCGTTAGTTTATTCTGTAGACGTCTTCAGTCCCGCAACGTCCTTTCCCGTCCAGAATGTTTACGATTTCTTGTCAAGCCACATCTTTTTACCAAGTCTATTTTGTTGTAAAAAAATTATGATTTTGAAAAAACAAATCTATGATTTTGAAAATCTCCGATAAAGACTGTCTTCTTGCAATGCATTAAATGCAGTGTTAAATCTTTGATGGCCTCGAAAAAAACCCTAATTCATTTTTCTAATTATAAACGATTAAAGCTAGTGGTATTATCTTTTACGGAAAACAGATTTTTTTCACACAGCACACTATGTGGTCTTCCATGCGTGCAAACAGTATTTTCATTGTGTTTATCGAAATTATAGAAGTGGACGTTCCTAATTCACGATGTCAAACGTTGAAATAAATCCTACGGGTACCAATTTTATTTTATTTCGATATCTTATTTGATAGTCTTGGGTTGCGTTTGAAATGTAGAAATGTTCTTCTTGTTTTGGTGTGGTGGTGGGATGGGGTGTCATGCAGGCAGAAAAAAAAAATCATCAACATTTTCATTATAAAGTGATACTATAAGGAGTATCTTCACTGAAACACTGGCTCAGTACGGATATACCAAATAGCAATTGTATTAGAGTGAACGAGTATTAGATATTTTGCCCAAAGTTTAAATCAAGCAAGATTTTGGTGAACTACAATTCATTCTCTAGCATTTTCCAACATGCCTTTACTAAAATTCGAAAGAACGACATCCATTATACAGTTACAAACATTATATGAAGAACGGGGATGTGTATTGATGCATATACTGGCATTATACTACGAGGGGCGTTACTTGGGCTGCAAAAAAATAGGAAAATGGTGCACGCAGAGAAGCCTGCTAAACCCCTTCTTGGCAGTTACCCCCCCCCCCCCCTCCTCTTGATCCAAACCTGGGTCCGCCCCTGGTGAGGGAACATGTTTAATATCACGTGTTTATTTTCAGCCGCTGCACGCTGCAATTAAAGGTCTTGGGGAATCTGTGGCGTTTGCCTCTTCGACTCGTGCCAGCTGGAGAAGTACTTGTTTAACGCATGCGGCTCCTCCTGGATACTGGCACGAGGTCATTTTTCTCCCAGCGCGATTTCTTTGATTGCCTCGTGGCGTATAACCTCTTAAAGACAGACTTAAAGCCACAGCACATTTACTGCTAAAATTACATCGTGTCAACGGCATCGCGCGCCCTGATCATAGCAGATGGATGGCACGGGAGCACAGTGACCTATTGCATCGGAATGAACAGTTGCTATTAAATGACCTACATGTACACATCTACATGGAAGACGAGATTTACAGATGAAAATTCGTTCCTTCTTTGCATGAAATCTCCATTATTGGAAAGAAAACGAGGCTTGTCTTGCCAAATAAAACAGAGAGCAAATTTCACTTCGATTATTTCATTGAAGGTGCATGCAGGGCAAGGCCTTACTGAAAACCATCATCCTATAATTTTATACGATCCTGATAGGTTTTCCGCTATCTGTGATGTGAGGTCCTTGACATATAGTCTAAGACTCCCTAAAGGGCATCATAGGATGATGACAAAGCTAAAGAGTAACCTCGAGGATCTCCCAGAATTTATCTTAAAGGCTTCCTACGATGCTGATAGATTTCAAAAATTGAAATTTTGAATTGAAAAATTATACTTCACTGTTTGAATGGTATACGTTTGATTTGCTTTCAATGCCCCTTGAAAACTTAAAACATGCACCCCTGAGGTGCCCAAAGATGTTTGACCCGAATAACGCCGCTGTTCAGTTTAGTTGCAGTATAGAATGACACAGCTTCGAGTCAACCATCATAATAGCCTAGAAGCACCAGTTTGGTTTAGGTCTGACGAATGACGTTCGCTTCACTTTTTATAAATTGATAAGGAGAATGAAAACAGACCTGCCTCCATACTAGGACATGCCCCCTGATAACCTTAACTCAACAGGATAAATATGTCCATGATTATTACTTTAATTGGTATAGGGTCTAATTGGGTTTTTTTACAAAAATAATCTTATTTTCGTGTTTTTAATGCAGTGTTCCTGTTGGTGCTAGTTCTCACGTGCTGTGGACAGGATGGCGGTAAGTATCTTAGTTTGTGGTCACAGTGCCCTTGGAAATTTTCACTTCTTTGACTTTTGCATGTGTTAGGCACATGCGTGAACAAAGTTTACCAATAATTATATATAACAATAAATGTGTTCAGTACTTTTTTGCTACTGCGCGGCTGAAAACGTATCCAACTCTTTGTCTTTCGCACTCTGGAACTCTCATTATGTGCTCTGTTGTTCAAAACCAACTTTTCCCAATAATTGGGAAACACATTTAATGGATATAATTTTTTAGCATACCAAATTTAAGTTTATGCTTCAATATTCTCCTACAGCGGATGATGGTCCCCGCCAAGTCTTTCCCGATCCTGGGCTGTACGACTCGGCCACGGCGTGTGAATGGATCTTCGATTCCAACTGGTACTATGGCAACTACTTCAACAGCGGCCCCAACTACCCGGTCGTCTATACGCCCTACATTCAATGTCTCTTCTTTTTCGAAGGTAATTGGCTCTATACGGCTGGAAACTACACGTGCGACTATGGATGCGGCTGCAGCAACTTCCCATAGACCCATGTGTTATTTCCAGCCGTGGCCAAGTAATTCAGACATGGCTTTAAAGCTATAGTCCATCATTTGCAGCCATCCGAAAAGTAACTGGCGTAATTATTGTTGAAAAACAAACTTGGTTGAAAGATAGTAAGGGAACTAAACTCCCTGTGAAATTATTCTTTCTGGGAAGCTTTCATTTTGAAGTAATCAACGAAAGAAGGCATTTCCAACGGTGATTCTTAAGAAGCACCGTAGGAAAATTTAAATTAGTAGTTCGTTTTGTTATTCAGCGCAGCGCGCACAAGTATTGGAACGACGCACACGCGCGCGCGGTTGTTATAATTCGTCGGATCAGTGCGCGACGTCGCGTATAGCTGCAATTCAAAACAATTCAAAACATGATTCAGTAACTTTTGATTTGAAATTAAGATCTTAGAATGCTGTTTTTCTCGGAATGTACAGCTCAGTATCCTTCATTAGATTTTGAACTCTTTTGTTGCTTCAAACGAACAAAATGCACAAATTACAAATGATGGACTATAGCTTTAAATCTCGACGTGAAGAAAACTCAAAAGTAGTTTGCCTAGTCTTGCTTTCTCACCATTCTCTGGTGGTGTGCATGCGGAAGAATTGACCCCAGGTCAAATAAAATCTACCCACTGGGAGCTCAGAGAAGTTTGACGTCACCGGCGCCCTTGGATTCAGTGAAGTGGGTTTGAATGAAAATCCACCCACATTTTTTTTTGAATTGCGTGTTTGAATTATTCTTCGATTTTCACAGACAGATTTCTCGACGGCTCTCTTGACGATCGTCGTCCATAATGCTCAATACATTTAACACACTTGAAAATCCGATCTTGGCGGTGTTTTCCCCCTAAATTTCGGGACACTTTTCAGGAAAAGTGTACAAAAGTTCTTTCTGTCCGTCATGCGTCAGTATCACAATTCATGCTTAAACTTAACATATTTTCCCCTTTTGTAAATAGCCATCTAATACAGAAGTATTTGGAGATATTTTGAGTTCTGGCCGGTTTTTTTTAGTACCCACTCTCTAAACTCCAAAGAGTGAAAATTCACTCCATTCGAGTGAAGATTCACTCCAAAAGTCGGAAACTAGGGACTAGACGTTTTAGAGTGAAATTTCTTCAATCGTAAAGATCGAGTTTTCACTCGATCTTCGACTGAAGTGGGTTTTTTTCACACTATTTCAATCGAAAATGAGAGTGATTTTCACTCTAAAACGTCTAGTTCCTAATTTCACTCTTTGGAATTTAGAGAGCATTAGTGCCTCAAAGCCAATAGAAGCTGCCAGAGAAAGAAGGTGCAAGGCGTACATTCTCCTCACTTTCTGAAAGTTGAGAAACCTCCCCTCTGTTCTTCTACATCCGGCAAAAACTCTGCAGAAGACTCGATACCTCAGCCAAACGAACACGTGCTAGAACCTTCCTTTTTGAAATTCCCGCCATATTCATAGCGCATTGACGTACTTGACCGGGATCTTATTAGCCTGTATGGAGTGCAACACATTTATAATAAAAATGATAATTCCTGAAGAAATTTGACCCATCAGTTTTCAATAGCTTTTGGAGCGCCAGGATTATTTTCTGTGACATTTTTTTTCTCTCCAAATTCCCAGCGGGAGAGAACGAGGTAGTGGAAGTCATGTTCAGTCCGTTCTTCTCGATCGAGCCCAGCAACGGCTGCAAGTACGATTACCTGGAGATACGAGACGGACGCTTCGGTTTCTCGCCGCTAATCGGCCGGGTGTGCGGCGACCAGTCCCCTGGTAATATAACCTCCAGCGGCCGTTACCTGTGGATCCTGTTCGTGACCGACGAGGATCTGGAATATGCCGGGTTCGAGGCTTTCTTTAGATTTATTCCAGGTAACAATTACATTTTTAAGTATTGGAACAGAAAAAAAGAGATTAAAAACCCGGGGATATAATCCAAAAGTGCATACACTGTAGCCTTATTAGTTATTACCAAAGCAATTTGCAGTTCTTTTCAAACCCAAGAAGAGATACTGGAGAAAACATACGAATGAAACCAGTATTAGATTACCACCATTATTTTCTCTCTCTTTTCCCTTTCCCAGCTCCACGTGTGATAGAGCCAAGACCTGAAGGTGAGTTTCATTTCTGTTCTAGACTTTTTGTCCGCTCTTTGGTTAAAATGATGGCTGTTTTCTTGAGCATTTGTTCCAGCTAGCATTATTTTTTTAAGGGGCCGTGCGATGAATTCCTCTTAGGAACACATTTTGTACAACTTTCTATTCCTCCTAAGTGTGTGAAAACTATTTGACATCCCCTTTTAATTAATTTAATTTGATTGAAAAGTGCACTTCTTTAAACATATACATTTTTCCATTCTTTTCCGGACAACTGACGGTGTTGTTGCTGTGATGTCACTTCAGGAAGACACTGTTCAGTTTTAAGGGATTTTCTGTTCAAATTGTGAACCCAAAGTTGCTAATTGAAAACATTTATTAGAAAGGATTGCTAATTGGTTTACTGCCATGTACCAACACAACAACAAATCACCAAAGAAAAGAACATTTGACAGCAAAATATCCATTCTAGCACATTTTTGTACCGAAATAGCTGTAACATTAATGTTTCTGCCTGCAATGACATTAGAATTTTGCTCATGAATATGCAAATTCGCATTACCATAAAAACCAGAAAGGCACCAAAATACCCCTCAAAATGGCAAAAACGAAAATTGAAAATTCATAAGGGGTGAGGTGATCAATTATATCAGTTGTATTAGAAGGGTATTGTTATGGGATACTTAGTTATGGGGGCAGGATTGACCTTAGAACATTTGGGGCAAATGATTTTGATCGCATTGATTACACTGGGGATCCTTGGTAATCTGAAATATAAAAGATGAGCATTTTGTAGAATAAGTACTATCTTTATGGTTTTCTTGAACTGAATATCAGAATGCATGCCCTTCATTTTGAACCGTTACAGAGTGCTTCTTCCATTTCTATGGTTCGTACGACGGAGAGTTTTCAGTCAAGATGGCTACTGACCTGGTACGCAGGGAGGACCATCACGCCCCAATTGACTGCACCTGGCAGATTGACATGCCCGAGGTCAACAAGGTGACAACAATCCCTTTCCTTTAACTCATTGTTTGGGAGTAGTTTCTCAACTAGGACTCATGTTTTCCTTTTAAAACTTTCCTGTAGGCCCCAAAAATGGGTGGGACATAATGGTTTTTTTGGAGGGTTACACAGTTTGGGGATACCTTTTTAAAGACACTGGGGGAGAGTGCAGGAAAATATAGGGAATTTTAAAAGGAGAACCAGTTTGGGCATAGAAACCTAATGGAGATAGCCCTGCCCACTGTGAAGAAACGTCGCCTTTAAATTGAATTGAGACTTCAAACTTGGCTGGTGACATACTGAGGACCTTGTCTTTGCCTCAAGAAAATTGTGGAGAATTTTGTCTGCTAAGGGGTGAGTAAAGTTGGCCTGAATTTGTTCTGCACGATTTTCTGCACTCAAGGTCCCATTCTGCAGGTAACAGGCTACGAAAAAAGGGGAGGGGGCCGGACAGATAAGAACAAATCCCTCCTTGGGTGTACTCCAGGGATGGTTCCTAAAAATGTCTCCTTTTTCCTTCCCAAAGACAATGGCTCTTTACCCTCAACAGTTGTTCTACTTGAACAAGAGGTTGTTGGGGAAGTGCAAACTAATTTGTTTTGGAATGTTGTCTCAACAACTTTAGAGACTTTTCATAAATGTTTGCCAGTTCAAAAAAGTAATAGGAGATGTTAGGTAAAAAGGTAGGCATTCTCATCTATCGTTCCTGTTTTGCACCTGTGGCCTTGCATGCTTATAAATTGGTGTGAGTGTGTCTCACTTCTATTTGTACAGATTATGATCAGATTTGATAAGTTTGCAATGAACAACATCAACGACTGTGACAGAAATCGCATCATGATTTACGACAAGTACAGCTCCTACGAGTGGATGATACGGGAGTACTGTAGCACCACGGCGCCAGCCGCCATGACCCTCAGCAACCGCATGTACATACGCTTTGTGGCATCCAATCGCAGCGCGTACAACGAGGTCGAGATGATGTATACAGCATACACAGATAGTGAGTTACCTTCTCATGCTTTGCTACCGCGCATGCTCCCTCCTTTCCAACTTTCAAATGAAAACAGACACTTGATGATTCCTTATCAAGCTCATCAGTGGCTGATCGGGGATTTTTCAAAGGGGCGACTGAATTGTTGAAGTCCGAGATTTTTCAAAGGGGCGGGGGCGTCAGTGACAGTGGTTGAGGTGTCAGCATAACACTACAGAAACCACAGGAAATGAGTTTGCAAACTTGAACCATATAAGTTGGGGACTTGTTTTCGGTAACATTTGTTCACTATTAAAGGGCCAGGGACGGATTGAGAGATCAGATGGGAGGGGCCTGAACTTTGACCAATTAGATCATGACTTTTGGTTAGGTGGCCACGATAGCTTGATCACATTTGGTGAAAGGCACTGTAAGATATGGACATGTACAACAAACCTAAGGTGGGCAGGCCTTGTGACCAAATGCAGACCAGGAGGAGGGGGCTGCATCCCCCTCCAGGATCTGACAATGAAGACGTCCCTGCCTAACTCTCTGAATTTTGGGTTTTCTCTCTCTCTATCTCTCCTTTTTGAATGCCCAGTGCCCTGCAACGAAGAACGAATATTCCCTTGTGGTCCGTACATGTGCTTGAATATGTCGCTGGTATGCAACGGTCGACAAAACTGCTTGAATTACCCTTTTGATGAAGACAAAGCCAAATGCCGTAAGTGCTGCTACTACTGTGGTCCAATTCTACAAGAACAGAAGTTTGTTCAGCATGGAAAACATTTTAAAGGCAAAAACATGTTGCCGGCCAAAACAGAGTTGTCTTTGAGACAACCAGTCACAAGTCAATCACAAACCTATATCATGTCATGCCAGAGTTAGGGCACAAGTGTTAGTAGATGAACAACGACAAAGGAAAGACTTTGTCATGGTTCAGTCGAAATAGCTTTTTACTAGAGGCTGGACGACTTGTGATTGACGTAAGATCGACATGATCACACAATTTATGGAATCTCACAGATTTTGCAATTGACATGTTCCCCACTGGTGTTTTGCTTACCAGAAGTTCTTGTTTAAAGAATAATGCGGAGATAAGAATGACTGATGCTGACTCACATACTTCATGTTTCTGAGTGCAGTACTTCTAACATTAGACATCCGGAGTAAAGTTAACCCTTGCTCATGATATCAACAATGAATCACGTTGGCATGCTCTCTGCTGTGCTTACCGATTAAATGATTTTATGGAATGCATGAAGGCTTTGTTTACTTAAAATCATGTGCTGAGCAGCGCTACGATTTTGTGCCCTGGTGCAGGATATGAACCTCTGTCTTTTCTAACCTTTAAAGTAACTTAAAGAGGAACAGTTCCTGTAATTGATGGTAATGCACTATGTATTTATTGCAGAACCTGAACCTGATACGGGCATCTTAAAAGATGTGAACATTGCACTGGCCGTTTGCATGTCAATCATCTTAACTGTCACTGTGATCACCGTCTTGGTGACATGCCGACATTCCTGCCTCCGGACGCGCGAGAAGGCCAAGACAATGGCCACCCGACGCATTAGGCTGGACCAGCAGGTGCAGATCCTAATGGATGGGGAGAACGTCGAGATGAACTCTTTGGGGGGTAAGCAGCACAACAGCATCAACGGGAAATTCCCAGCGTCCCGAACAAGTAGTATTGGGGACGGGGCCCCCCGCAGCGCGAGGCTGTCCAACGCCAGCCACGACTTTCCCATGACAACGACGCAACTCAAGGAATACGAGCGCATCATGGACAGCGAGCTGGGCTACGAGCTCCGACAGAATAAAAGGACTAGTCTGATGGAGCCTGACTCGCCCTGGGTGCGGGCCAACCAGTACAATGAGTCTTTTAGGAGGAGTGCGGCTAACCCTTTGCATCCTAGTAACGATGTCCAGGTGCACTTTTGACATCAGTAGATCCTGCAGGAAGATGTCAAGATTGGGGCTGCATGAACATGAGCTCTGTGCAGAAGGACCCCCTCAATGATGCAAGCAGGTATGCAACTGGGAGGTCACACGAAGGGAGGACAATCCAAGCATCACAAGACTCTCTGCTGTGTTTTTCAATTTGTGATGGTATGAGCTCAGTACACAAGTACTCCTTCGATGGCCAGAAAGGGAGAGTTGAGGGAGACCTAGACTGGTTCCCGGTCCACCAACTGCGTATTTAGAATGATCCAAAGTTGTTGAGGGCGGGGATTAGTCTGCGAGTCCATCGCAAGTTTAATTTGAAAGCATTCACGCGCCAACGACGCCTGACGCTCACAAGAAGACGCTGTGGATAATAGCTTTGGCACATTCACGAAGTCGTGCGTACTTCGCGCGCGAACCAGTACAGTACAGTACGCACACGCTGTGTGTCCCATCCTCGGGGCTCTCAAAAGTGGTAAAAGCATGCCCTCTTTTGTTCGGGCACGGAGCCCATAAAAGAGTCAAGTCAAAACAAAATGAGGAAACAACTATATCTGAGGGAAAAGTGCATGCCTTTGCAAGAGAGAGAGACAAGTGAATGACGCTGCACCTTGTGCGCCCACATTTAGGTGTGTTCTTCTGTGAAGTCACTACAGCACATGCAGATGGACATTGGTTGTGCATACTCCGAGTCATACTCCGAGTCGAAGGAATCAGTGCATGACAAGATGTGCCCTACTCACGAGTAATCACATGGTACTGTCTACTGTTCATGCACAGGCTCTATAGCAAGGAAGACTTGTGTGTGGTATACCTTTGGTGTGTTTATATTGGGGTAAAAATGTTACCTACACTGATGTACAATTCATTTTTCTGCTTTTATCTGAAACCTCCTTTGAGTTTCCAGTATACGGTTTGTTACATAATGATATGACCCACCTCAATGTGATGACATGTAAGATATCTGTTTTGGCAAAGCCCAAGTATGCCATACACATAATGTAAACTAAAACAATACAATGTTATAATTAAAGTATTTGAAACCAACTTGTGGCAACTGGGTGTTCCTACTGTACTCATATATGATATAAAAATATAATCGTGGAACATTGATGAAATTTATCTAGGTGAATCCGGCACAATTGCAATACATGCATAAAACATGTACAATCCAGTAGCAATGGAAAAAGCGTAAAAAATATTAAAAAAAATAAAAGT
The DNA here is from genome assembly GCA_029964075.1 of Patiria pectinifera. NCBI lineage: Eukaryota > Metazoa > Echinodermata > Asteroidea > Valvatida > Asterinidae > Patiria > Patiria pectinifera. Next base: position 23,511,965 of record CM057141.1, on the reverse strand, counting down.
ATAGTGTATAGACTAAGACAAGTGGGATAACCATTATAAATGTAGACTCAACATACTTTTCGTGAAGGCAGGTTTTTGAAAAACAAAAAAATCTGTTATTTCCTGGAATGTCACTTAATTATAAATTGGTACCGAACTCAAGCTCCCAAATCAGATTTTTCACAGAATTTTGAATAATATATTATATCAATTAAGTAAAGTTTTCAATTTTTTTACATTTTTTGTTCAGTTAACTGAATTAATTTTTGATTACCTTTAAAGCCTTTTTCTCAGATCTTAGATCTTATTTCACAACTCTTTCTCAAGCTGCGTGAATAGGTGTACCACTGTCCTATTTAAAGGCAATATACAACATTTGTTTTTTATGTAATGGATGGATTTGGGGGGTTAGCATTTTACAGCAAGTGTTGTCACACTGACCTGTTTAAAGATTTTGTTTTGTTAATGGATGCTGGAAAAACGAAGAACAAAATGCAGTTCTTGTAGTCTGGTTCGCTAACCCTGCTTAAGACGAAATGGAGCAATTTGTAGACGTCAGGGAATTGTCAGGTCAGGGAACCAGACTAGCTGGCTTGCACCCGTTCACGGATGTGTAACCGATTACAAACAAAATGTGTCTAACTAATTTTGGTAAATTGAGGGCAGTATTTGAAAAAAAGTCAGTTTTTTTCCCAACCATGGTCGGCTGACCATCATTGGAAATTGATACAAAAATTCCACTTTTTTTGAAAAATGACAGCACACTAGGTACCATGATTTCACAGGATGCTTGAGACTATTATTCACTTACAGTAAAGTAAGCTTTTTGTCATAATAATTTGTTGTTGTTGATGTTTTCAAACGTTGCATATTGCCTTTAAGTGTCTGTCCAACTTTGAATCAAACAATTTGTCCAACAATCTACAGAATTTGGTAAACGTGGAATATTGGCTAGTGAACGTTTGTGAATTACTCACATTATATAGACCAGAATATTGTCATGCCTTCATAACATCACATGACAAGAACTGTCACATGACAAGAACTGTCACATTTCAGACACGCTCACCTTGTTGAAACTGGACTAATCTAAACAAGCCTGGCTAGGATTAGCCTTGATACAAGGGGCAGATGATGATTAGTCTGAGTTCAAGGTGCTGACCACGGATACTAGTCTCCAGGCCAGGCTCAGTTACAGTTTATTCAATACCACCATCAATTTCTGTGCAACTGAAACACTTGAAACGAAAGATGCAAAATTTAAAGAAATTTGGGTTCATTAGGAAATTTCATATCGGTTTTCAGATATATTTTCACGGCTACACCTGTCGGGGGGGAATATAACGCGCACCACACCTCTGAATTTTTCACTGATTCCCATTTAGTTAAGGTTACTGCCCATCCTAATTTTAAACATTCATTTGTGCACCTAAGAATGACAATGTGGGCCTAGTTTTTTCCTGGACCATGTAAAAAGGGATAAAGACTTCAAAGGTGTAAGGTGCAGTACATTTTCAACCCACACACATTTTGGTCAAGGGCCCCACTCAGTCTTGCGACACTGTTTAGCAGGGGAAAATTATTCAAGTGCACCCTAGCTCTGCAGACAGCATCTTTCCATATGTGACAGCATTCACAGCGAATGTGCTCTCGATTTACACGCAGTTGAAAGGTAGCAGATCTTGTGAAATGGGGCATGCAATGCACTTAGCAGATGGTGCTCCAACTACGTGTTCTCAGACAGGCTTCACAGACCTCTCTTTTGTAAACAGACATTGAACTGTGGTTGAGAAGTTGTTTTGCTGCAAATGGCACATGTACGCCCGTTGTAAAGTTTATTACTAATTAATACAAAAGACAGTATGATTGTAAAACTTGAAAAGCCACTAGTTTGCCGACCACTATGGTTTGAAAACTATGGCTGTGACGAAAGAAAGGTTTATATAAACTTTAGGCGGCTGTGCACAAATTACCACGTTTGTAATTATAACTAGGATATGCACTACAAAAGCTTTTACTCCATCCACTGTAAAATCTTAAACTTCCAAAAACCTCTACCAAAAAAAATCTGTCTACTGTGTTAATTAATGTGAATGTGCCAAAAACTGTTCTGCACAATAGTTAACTGTATGTATATGGCTTATAGTAATTAATGTAGGCGGGTATGTGGCCAAGGCCAAATCATCCAAGCTTAGATAATGGTAGTAATATAGCAAGCTTAATACCAATTGTGATAACAAGAACATAAATATGCATTATAATTTGATTAGTACATCTCCAACGAGCTTCCATAATATTCAGTGTACATATATAAGTTGATATAACTCTGCCTTTTGCATTTACGCGAAGCATAACTGACTTGTAGAGTAACTTATGAAAGTTCTTGAAAGAAGATGTGCAAATTACATATTTTATTATATTGAAACGATGATGGAAGTGTCATTTTGATATTTGCAGATTACTAGTAGTAACTACCCTACTCTTTTCCTTTTTTTATTAAAACAAAATAAGGTACGTGTAAGAAGTAATAATCCTTAATAGCTAGTGTAAATTTTACGAATAGCGGGGTGATGAAGCAAAAACATGTATGTAAAATGCATTCATTTTACTGGCTTTTATTGACATGTTCATATTTTATATTCATGTTCATAGTTAATGTCATGTACAAACATTCATTGAGAACTTTGGAAAAACTCAGGATCAGGTTTGTAACAGTGGAAAAAACGTAGAAATTGACATGTTTGAAATGGACAGCATACATTTTTTTGATAAAAAAAATTATTTTCACGTCTTTTCACTGTAATTAAAAAAGAAATTCTGAGTTAACATATCCTCAGTAGGGTTTACTTTTTCCAGATTTCAATTTTTAGTTTTAGTGTTTTTTTTAAGATTACTTAATATTCATGACTGTTTTCTGACAGTTTTGGGATCTGTTCATCTTCTGCACAAAAACTTTCCTGTAACTTTTAAGATAGTCTCCGCCAAAGTCTTTTCCAAAGGTCGATTTTTTGAAATTGTGGTCACAGAGATTTATAACTAGTCTTTACAATTGGTTTTTGAGAAACATGCAGATCCTGGATGGGAATGCTTTTGTAATGATGATGTTATGTGGATGATGATGGGCGAATAGTTATATTTTTGTGACAAAATCCCAGAGTAATTTCTCCGAAAACCAAAAACTTAATCCGTGTTTACTGTGAAAATGTTCCAAGTAGCTTTTGAGGTACACTTGTCTAGAATAACCACTAACCAGTGCTAGTAATTTATCTAAACATGTACTCAACTCCAGTAGTAAGTGGTCTTACAAGTAAACTTTTCTACCATGATATTTGAACAATACTAATTTATAAGTTTTAGCCCACCTGGAATGTTTTTTATTTCTGGAAATGCAAGTTTTGTATTTGAGTGGTGGGCTGAATCAAACTGTATAAAATTGCTCACATTTCAGTGTACACATCTTTAATAACTGATCATTGATCATCCACTTTTCTTGTGGAAAGTAGAAGTTTAGGACTATATATGTCCCCCCCCCCACCATTAACCATCCTAGTGGGAAGTCAGTATTCAGAGCAATATGAACAACCCTTCAAAACCCTGTAGGTCTGTTTCAGGTGAAGGGATATGAAGTATTTAACTGTGTCACACAGAGAGTCACTGCACACAAAAACAGAACTATGGAGAGCAGTGAAAAAGACCAAAGCTGCCTGCTTGCACTAGGCCTGACCACACAAAAGAATTGTGCAGGGATTTGAAGTATTATCCATACTCCACGGAAGATCACCTCAAAGGCATTTGAAGTGTGGGTGCTAACTCTATGGGCAAAAGTGGTTTTGCAAAACTTGAAGGGTTGTGAGGTATAGAAGATTAGCTAGGAGGACTAGATATGTATTAACAGGCAAGCCCTGGATTTCTGGAGTCAGGTTCTGTATTTATATCCCACATAGACCCTTTGCATGGCAGCCATCTTTAAGGTACCGTGCTTTTGTTTTGTATGGATATGCATGATGAGACCTTTTGTGCATTTCTTATTACTGATTTCAAATCACTAAACCTTTTCAAGTTTAGCAGTGACTTCATTACAGTTCCCAAGAAACAGGAGAAAAGATGGCTCGAAAAAAAAAGGCAATAAATGCCCATGGTAATGTACTCTGTGGCAGATTCACTGATTACACATGTACATAAAGCCTACTACAGTGCTATATATAGGACCATACAAGTGTATGCATTTGGTTTGCAAACAACTAAACATTAATAGGTCTCAAACTTTGGTGAAAAATATACATGTATGGTACACGAAGCAAGGCCACATTACTGTAGATATTTAGATATAGCCATTGCATAACATCATACAAAATTGATGGCCATGTTATTGAAATGAATACTAGTAGTTTAGAGACACGGAGTACTCCACTTCATGTGTGTTTATCACACCAAACCTTTTATTTAGGATTGTACTTGGAAGACTAAGAGATCTATACAATTATGATTAAAGTTTTATAAAGTACAGAAAATGCTGGTGTAGCTTTACTTTCTTTTTCTGCTATACACTATAGTACTCCTTACATGTACAAATGTTTGACAAATGATGCCCTTTTTTCCTTTACTTAAAGCAATCTACACGAAAATTTGCAAGAAAACTACTGAATTCTTAAAACTGCAACCAGTTTCTAACAAAAGAAGAAAAAAAAAAAAATGGAAAGAAACAATTTAGGAATGATTTTTTAAAAATTTGTATAATGCATGCTTATGATAGAAGACATTTTTCAATTTGAATTTATTGCACTGAGAAACATACATAAATCGTAGCAGTGCCAAGACCAATTAAAATAACCCCATGTATGGAGTACCAAGATTGATGACACTGAAAGCGCCGTCTATTCACTGTGACAAAATGACATCTCACACAGAACGTACTTGAAAATGGCCATGGCTAACCAACAATCAGTACTGTGCTACCTGGGGTTGTGCCATTTTGAATAGTTTAGTATTTGAATATTCAAACTTGAATTTGATTGTATATTTGAAACACACTGTTGAAGTTTTACATTTGACAGCCTTAAAAAACTAAGACCAGAATGTTCTGGATAATAATAATATAAAGCGCTTTGATCCAAGTTAAAAGAGCTACACAGGGTAGCCCAAAAAACCCACGGCACACTTCCAGTACCTTGAGACTCAAACCGCCCCACTAATGGATGGAGAATCTCTTCTTCTTTTTTTTTAGAAATATGATGCCAAGATCGCCCGATTCGGTCCAGTAGTTTTTGCTGCAGAACCTATTTTATGAAGCACACATCTTTCATGTGGGTATTATTACATAACAATTAATCCCTCTTTCCAATTAAATCGAATTGGCGGGCGTGGTTTAGTAATTCATCAGGACAAAATTACTCCCAGCTTTGTTTCACAAAATAGGCTCTAGAACAAAAACTACTGGACCGAATCGGGCGATCTTGGTGTCATTTTTCTTTTAACAGAATTCCCCATGCATTGGTATAGGTTGTTTCAGTCTGAGGGTAGCAGAATTATGGCGATCCGTTCTGTTTTGGGCCAACCTGTAGTACCCGTTATTATTAACATCATGTATAAAATTATATCGACATATTTTTTTCTAGGCAACGGACAATCTGATATTTGACAGACACAGATGAAACTACAGCTGATATTCCTCATAGAAACTCTCAAATCATGCGTGTTTAGTGACTGTCAACAAAAATGTGCCGTTTGACAAACAAAGCTCTGCAAATTAAAGGAATAAATGACATCTTCATCTCGAAACCGATACTTTTCTAATATTCGATTATTCCGGTTTTTTGTTGGATGACCAAAAACTTGGTACATTTGGCACTGCCCTGTTGGTCCCAAGGCAGTGACAAAGAATGAGAATTATCACGTGCTGAAAAAAAGAGCATATTACGCTGCAAACTATGCACCACAATAATGTTCACACTCCACCCCAAGCAGTGCACACACATTTGAACTTCCCGTCTCATATTCGTTTTCCCATTTTCAAGGGCATTTTGGTGCCTTTTTATGCTGATACCAATTTCCATATTCATGAACAAAAGTGTGATGTCATTTCAGGCAGAAACCTTTATGTTACAGCTATTTCAGCACCAAAAGTTTACAGAATTTTGGGGATTTTACTGTTGTGAATTTTCTTTTCTTTGGGATTTCGTCACTGTATCAGTACATTGCTGTAAGCCAATGAGCAAATTTTTTGTCACAAATCAAATGTTTTCCAATGAGCAAATTTATGGGTTCACAATTTGAACAGAAAAATCCCTAAACTGAACAGTGTCTTTCTTAAATAACATCATAGCAGCAAGCGCCCTCAGTTGTCCGGAAAATCATGGAAAACATTAAATGTTCAAAGAAGTGCACTTTTTAACAGAATTAACCAAAAAGGGATGTCAAATAATTTCATACATTCAAGAGGAGTAGAAAGTTGCTAAGAAGTTGTTCCTGAGAAAAATTCATCTCATGACCCGTTTAAGCTGCCATTTTGAATCTCTGCCATACTGATTGAAAATTCTGGTAAGTTGCCTTAACTTTACATTTCACCTACTACATGAATATTTAAATTCTCTCAAAAACTGTCAAAGTGTAAAATTATATCCAAAATTGTGTGGCTTTAATACATGGCATTATTAAGGGGATGATGTTAAAAGGAAAATACAACATTTGCAAACATCAAAAAATAAAACTACCAAATCACTTTGAAATACCTTGCTGGACTGTTAGTGAATGACAGTGTAAAGCATCCTGTAAAATCATGGCACCTTGTATACTGTCATTTTCAAGAAAAGTGCTATTTTTGTATCAATTTCCAACGCTGATCGGCCGATCAGCGTTGGAAAAAAATGGCTTTTTTTCAAATACTGGCCCCAATTGACCATTGCACTTGTTTGCAATCGATTACACACCTATGAACGGGTACAAGCCAGAGTCAGGGAACCAGACTACAGGAAAATGATCGTTTTCTTGGTTTTTATAGCATTTTCGATCCCAAAACCTCAAAAAAGTCAGTGTAACTATATTTGCTATATATTTCCAACCCCCCAATTCCATCCATTTCTGAAAATTACAGCAAAAGCAAATGATGTATATTCCCTTTAAGGCACATTTTGGGGGAAATGGTGATTTTAATCATTGTTCATTTACAATCAGTTCAAACATTATGAATTTTTTTAACAGTTTTTTGCCAGTGGACAACAAAGTTATTCATTCATAATTCAACAAAGTGCATTTCACTTTTACACACATTTTACTACTGTGACCTACTGGTTTACAAGCAAAATGACATGTCAAAATAAGTTGCTCAAAAATACATGAAGTTCCTTCAAAAATGTGTCAATGAAAAAATAGAATTCTATCCCTAGGACACTTAGTGTACACAAAAGTAGGAATTTTACAAGGTTAAAGCAAAAAACATATATACACTTATATTCCTTCTATGAAACTGAATAGGTGTAAAAATAAAATCAGGCCTCGACCTGATATATCATGAAAGTATGTAAATAAAATATGATTGATCTCATTCATAGTTCCGTAAATCACTGTACTCAACCAGGAAAGTGTCAGTTTTCATCAAATACACAAGAATTAAGTATTTTTCCACTTGAAATTACCATGACAGACAGAGTAAACATATGACAACTCAAGTGAGATCAGGGCTCAATATTATAAGGCTGTTGAGCGAAAATGGATTGCTTATTGAATTCATTGCTAAGGAAAAAAACACAGACGAGACTTAGTAGCAATGAGCAATATGGGTCATTCTATAAATTAAGGGTCCGAAGTGCAACATCTTTCCCGTTCCTGTTACTTTGGTACTTTGTAATTTGCCATTCAAGTATCATTACGAATGACTAATCAAACGATTTTTATCTGTTGGGTAGTTGTCACAAGTCAGAGTGATTATTTTACGCCAAGTGTACGTTCATTTAGTATTTCCAACTGCATGCTGATGACTTTGCCCCAATTACCTTATATTTATGCAAATAAGGTGTGGTCTTCTTTTGTTAATGCCTGTGTGTGGCATGGCAAGGAAATTTGTAAGGTTGTAATTTGCATTTCAATACTGGCTCACTGAAGTATTCACATAGTATAGTTTGCTAATCATAATCACTCTTGGAGGACCAATGCATTAAAGGTAGAGTACATCATTTGCAGCTATCCAAAAAGTAACTGACGAAATCAGGCGCGGATCCAAGGGGTTGTGGGGGTCAAACCCAACCCCCAACCCCAGCTCTGTCATTTTTTTTCCATAGAAATTCAATAAAAATAATGCAACCCCCCCCCCCCCACCCCCCTGCTCTGACACCCAAAACAACTATACTGATAATAATATACGCCAGTGCACAAAATACAGACAGAGCCAGCTTGGTTACAGGGTATTTGTATGCGTTTCTGTAATATAGTGTGTAATCGTCGGATTTGAACAGTGCCCCCCTCGAAAGTATGGTACGAAAAGCATGAGACTGCACAAGTACGTGACATTGCACAGCTACAATCAGTCGATTAAGAAAATGTCTCGGACGGTGATTTTGGGCGCAATTCAAAATGTGCCTCTGCAACTATTGAGTTGATATCCAGATCCTAGGATATTGTTTTCTCGGAAAATACAGCATTCACTGAGCTGAAACTTCATCAGGTTGGTTGTTAAGCACCTTTCTTAAGATTTTGAGCACTTTTGTTGTTTCAAACGAAAACAAGGCACAAACGACAAATGATGTACTCTACCTTTAAATGAGCTTACCCAGTATTTTGGGTTTAGTGGTTCCACACACACTTGTGAGGGTGAGATGGGGGAACGGGTAGGCAATCTCCTAACTTCTCACATCCAGGTGGAGCCCAGTTCTGTTAGAAGATACACAAAAAAAGAGTGACTTACTTTACAGCGCGCCACTAATCGCTTGCAAGTATGGTTGGGCAGCGATGTAGTCAAGTCTGGTCATTGTATATTTATCACAAGTCAGTTCACAAGTCTGATCAGTGACACTTGTAAGGGCGAGACGGGGGAATGGGAAGGCATTCTCCTAACTTCTCACATCCGGGTGGGGCCCAGTTCTGGGAGAAAATATACATAAAGAGTGAACTCTGGTCAGATGTAAATCATATGTAAATCAAAGGTCATATGTAAATTAAAAGTCAGCTCGTAAGTCTGTAAAGGGCGAGATGGGGGAATGAGAAGGCATTCTTCTAACTGCTCACATCTGGGTAAGACGCAGTTATAAATTAAAAAATTAAAAATTAACAACAGTGATTCCTTTTACAGTTAACCATCAACCACTTGAAATTATCGCAATTCGGGTCACAAGTCAGTTTACAATTCCAGTCAGTCACACAAAACAGTGGATGAACAAATTAATAGGGAACGCCTTTGTCGCAGTTTATTTGAAAACCTTGTGACTTGACTTGTGATGAACTTCACTTCAATGCTGCTTTATTTGTCCGTACAATAACAAAATGTTCTCTGTCTAATTTTGTACTGTGAGTGCCTCCTGAGTTAGTAAAGACATTAGGCACTCGAGATGTACTTGTGTGTGTTATCTCAGACTACATTCTGTGCGACCAGGGTTTTTAAGTTCTTCTACATGTCATTTGGTGGTCGGTCGGTCTGTCTGTCTGTCCCGGAAAATTGACAAAAAAATTGACCAAAAGTATGGTGTTCCATACGTGATCAGCGTCGCTCTTTTTGGGGTCGCATTTTTAAGCTGGGGCAGGGATCGTTTTGATCAATTTCATGGAAGACTTCTTGCAACACGGCCAGAGCTTATTGTGCACTTGTACGTGTTCTACATAACCGAGGACCGACACACAAATGGAGAATAACAGATCCTTTCAGTCCTCGGGAGTTGGGTCTGTTGCTGGAAACGGTCCTCTGTAGTAAGTTGGTGTGCTTAGTCTATGGGAGAGTGTTATATTACAGGGACAAAGGGAAACACAAAGCATTGTCCTCGAGAGTATAGTAAAACAAGAGTGTATGCACTTGTTTGTGCCCAATTCACCCTCTACTGCGTCAAGCCATTTGGAGAAACAGTGCTGCGGCTGTGCATTCGGCTAGTACACCAAAACAGAATTGGACGACCAGCTTCAGTATTCACGCTCAATAAGATTGGTCGGTGACCCAGATTAACCAAGTCAATTAGCTCTCGACCCAGATTGAGTCGCAGTCAAAATAGAGGGAGGCTAAAAAAAAAAAAACAACGAGTTTGGTTGAATTCATGCCCCCACATCCATACTACATATGTACGGGTATAAATGCACTTCACTTATCATTGAATTTCCCATAGAGCACGTACACACACAGAATGGAGCCCTTTTCAACCTGCCTAAAGGCAACAGGCATTCATGTGCTATTTTTAGAAGCTATAAAATAAAAAACAACCTGACGTATTTCATTGTTTACCCTTGAATGACCAAATGCCATGCATCAGCGCCGCCTACAAGCTTTGGCTTCCGATCGGAAATCCCCAATCCCCATTCATCACCTATACTCTATAATACCATCCCCCTCCAGTTTTCATTATTTAATTAATGTTGTCATGTTTCAAAAATCAAATCAAATCAAAATTTGAGGATATTTGCATGTGTTTATGAGTATGTTTCAATTCGGCAAGCCACACACAAGCTTTACTTTTTTTGGATAAGATTTGCTTTTTGGTTTTTCCACTTCTTGTGGCCTTCATTCATTAGGCCAAAAAAATAAAAATAGTTCTGATTCTGGTTACCCTACCTACCCTATTTTTTTTTGTTACCCTTGACTACCGGAACATGCAGACACCTCCATATGATTGTACACAAAACATTTGCCCCCCCCCCCCAAAAAACCCCCCAAATCCCTACCTACCTACCCTATGTTCAAATGCCATGTAATAAGAAGCACAATTTTTTTTTTTGGCCTGAACACGCTGTTCATATACCTTTTATTTTTAGTTCCATTTTGCCATGAAGGGGAAATCAATTTTCAAATATATTATATTCTATAAAAGTGCATTATGTTAACCAATACGCCCAAAATTGAAATGCTCAGTTAGTTTAATGAGCATTTTACTTTGCCCTGCACCGACAGCGACGCACATGTTGCACGTATGTGCTGTCCTGAATATTTTTTTGTTTATAGCCCGCCTATGCTGGCCGTGTTTGTTATACTCCCACGTTGCTTTTAGAGCACTTCATGAAATTCTGTTCCATCTCATCAATTCCATATGTTATATGAACACGCACATGAATTCAAAATGTCTGTGCCTATGACACTTACAGAAGTATTTTACCAGAATTAATGAGTTAGCGCTCTAGATAGTAATTTAAAGGGAAGATACATTTGCAAACATCAAAAAACGACATGATCAAATTATCACGTAATACCTTACTGGATTGTTACGGAATGACAGTCTAAAGCAATCTGTAAAGTTGTGGCTCCTGGTGTGCTGACATTTTCAAGAACAATTGTGTTTTTCCAATGCTGGTCGGCCGACCAGCGTTGGAGAAAACTGGCTTTTTTTCCAAAAAGAGCTCCTAATTTTTCATATTTAGTTCGGCTGCATTTTCTTTGCAATTGATTACACACCTGTGAAGAGGTACAAACCTGCTAGACTGATTCTCTTATCTTACAATTCCCCAAAGTCTATAAATTGCTCCGTTTCATCGTAAGTGGGGTCAGGCAACCAGACTACAAGAATATGATTGGTTTTCTTGGTTTTTCCAGCACGTACGAACCCTAAACGTGAAACAAATCAGTGTAACAATATTTGCTATAACATACTAATCCTCCAAATCCATTTATTTAAAAAAATTGCAGCAAAAGCAAATGTTGTACATTCCCTTTAATATAGCTCTATGGATATGCAAAAAATAGAACAGGAGAGAGTGTTTCACTGAAGACTTTGAAGGTAGCTTTCACCCAGTACTCTTCAGCAAAATAAATGAGCTGCCACAAGCATGTTAATCTAGAAGTTGGTCTCGCCACAAATTCCTGACTAAGCTACGAGCTGAAAGCAAAACGTCAGGCCTTTTTTTTTTTCATTTTGATAAATGTGAAACATCTGACAGGTGGGGAAAAAAGCTCAAAGCATTTCGAGGAGGAAAAAGATCCCGATGAAAGTGTAAACGAATAAGACCAGAGGGACTTGAGAAATAATTTCAGAAATGCCCGAAAGTACTTTCAATGACATCACCTGCCGCGGCTAGAAGAAAAAATATCTTCCCCGAGCCTGACAAATGACCAGAAACTGTGTTTATAGGTAAGGTTTAGTGTACCATGTGGCATTCCATGGAGGGAAACTGGAGTTGATGGGACAGGCTTGGAGTGTCTAAACAGAGCATTGATGGATTGAATTTTTATCTATCTGTAGGGAACCCGATGTATACATTTCTGGGTAACTTGCCAGAAAGTGCTACCAGCAATTTCAGAAATTCATGTTAACCCACTTGTCCCGGTACACCCAGCACTCTGCCTGTAAATTCTTATACAGCACTATATGGCTTTATGGATTCATCCAGAAGTACAATGAAGTACAAAGGGGCAATTCCACAGAAAAGCGGTAATGATTTGAAAGTGGAAACTGTACGACATCTTTCAAACTACAAGCATCACAACATCACATGTGGTGTCAAATTTAAGGGGACAACAAGATCTTTCATTTGAGTGGTGTGGCCATGAGATAGAATGTAGTTAAGTGTGATTTAGGGTCCCAAAAAACCTGTTTTGTTGGCTAAAATCATGGATTTTTGGTAGTCATTTTGCACCTGTTTTAACATGCAAAATGTGACTGTCTTTGTGTTTAAGGCAGAGAGAAAGGTTCATATATTATAAGAAAGGAGTTTCATTATGTTGCAGTTCATCACATTCAGATTTTATGCAGTTTTAGAAACCATGAAGAGGAAGTAATGTGAGTGACGTAACGTGAGTGACGGTACCTCCCTGTACTCCAATGTCCCTTGCATCTAAATTACACCCTTATTTGATTCAAAATGGGTTTTTATATCTAGCTATGGTTTGAATGAAAGGTAAAATAATCTTACTTCTGTGTTGAAGATCACAGTTTGAGGAGACTGAAACAACAAAATTGAAGGACAATTTTCCATGTCCTTTTTTTGTAACGTGAGTGACGACCAACAAAACACATGTTTTCAATAACTGAATGAATGGATTGCATTTTCTTTCCATGTTTGAGTGCCCCTTACCCCAAGTTTCTGTATGCCTGGTTGGATTCAGCTTGATCAAATACTTTTGAAGCAGTGAGAGGTCAAAATAGCCTCATGGCGTATAAATGTAATGTGACGGTAGAATTGCCCAACGTTAGAAAAGTGCTAATGGGTTAATAAATTGAAACAAGATTTTGGAAACTAGACAAAAATATAGGGCACAAAAATTAGTGCCTCAATCTATTTTTAAATAATTGAAAAATTTGACTAATACAATTTCTGTACAAATTTTGATTATTTCCTTGTTTACACATGTAAGCGTCATATTTAGAGGAGCATTTCAAAATGCAGTAAAGCTGCCGGCTAAATGCGTGGTTCCATCTTAATTGTCAGTACACTCGTCGGACTCACAAAAGGACTCGACTAGTTCAACAGTGCCTGAACAACATTAACCCTAACGATCCTCATCCAGTCAAACTCCAACAGCAGGGTTTGTTGGAATCTGTTAGAATGAGTACTACACTAGTAACCTGATTATGCTTTACATGGGGTTAGGCATATCACAACTAAACAGAGTCCAACTGTTTATGTGTAGAGTTTACCATATGGTGTTGGAATTTGCAAGGATGAGGAAGGTTCATAGTGTTAAAGGGACATTACGTCCAGGAATTTGCCAAACTGGGCTCCAAAATGTGTTTTAAATGAAACAATGTTAATTGGAAAGAGCATTTAAAAGTAGGATATAAACATCCACACAACTGCCCTTTAAAAAATGGGTGTTTTTGTGTTATTCTTGCGAGAATGAATTTCAGGGGTCAAAATTTTGACTCTCAAAAAGCGAGCTGTTGGGTGCTAGTCGTGAATCCTGCCGCACATGTTCCACCAGTGCATCGCATTTTACGGACGTGCGAGAAACTGTATTATATATTGATACTGTGTTTATTATGTGTCACACACAAGTACCGTACATTGAATAAACATGGCTGGAAATATGCCACAAAATGTCAGCCGCGTCAGGAGTAAACAACTGCCTTTTTCGTCCTTTCTGAGGAACGGTAAGACATTAGGTTAGTTTCCTTACAACCAGACCTTTGATATAGGAAACGTTAAACATCCAAAACATGAATTTTTTTGGGAGATTTCAGGCCGTAATGTAGTCTACATAACAGACCCTGGCCCTAGCAAAGCCGACCATGGTTTATTATACGTAAACAGATTCAGTGATTAATTATGCAACTAGACTGCGTATGACCTCGAGAAACTGACCAATCAGCGGGCACCTTCTATACGCGTGTAATGCGAGCTCCCTGTGTGCGTAAACATTCCCCCCCCCCCTCCCCCCGGATGAGTAGCATTTTTGTACAGGTTGTTGTATAACAAAAATGCGGCATCGAAATGTACCAATCACAATCTCAGTCCTGATTTCGGAATGAAATGACGTCACGCATGCTTAGATACACGTATATCAGACGTTAGACAAGAGACTGGGCCCCGTGGATAACGGGTGATGCCCCTTTAACGTGAATGTTACCATTCTCCTCTTTATAAGCCCAGTAAAGCTGGTCCTAGAGCACACAAAATACTATTCAATCTTTTCACAATGCATGTGGCCTATTCAATTGGTCAATCGAATTTCAAACTTTTTTCTGCCAAAGTGAGACTGAAACAAGTCTAATTCACAAGTTGATGGTCAGTGAGTCAGTCAGTCAGGTGCAAAGAGGACTATGGACTCTGAGCAACAAGTACCCCCTCAATGGTATGAAAGGGAGAGTTGGGGGAGACCACTGGGAGAGACAATCGAACACATTGCTAACACTCAACGCTCATGCAAAGATGCTATTCAGAAGAAAATTAGTACTTCACGCTATACGCGCATTAGTGCGTGCACATGGTGTGTCCCATACACTTTGCCTTCAAAAGTGGTAACAGGGGCCCTTTCTAGGCTTAGCAAAACGATATGAACATTGTCAGACTTTTCCATTTAACCCTTTCCTTGCCACATTGTTTATTGACTTGGCTCTCCCCAGAACCAAATTGTTTGCTCAGTCATGCGGACATCACTAGAGCGTAAATAATGGACAAGAAGTTGAAAACTCACTTTTTTTCAACCTAGATTTTCACTGCCAAGGAGTGATTAAAATCAAAGGTGTTGTGTGTAAAGTTTGTTCCGTGAGCCTGACATGTGCAAAAATAAGAAAGTTGTGCCTGTTTGTTCATCTGGTCCCAGTTATCAAACTGCAAGCCATTTCACCACATGACCAAATGGCACTCCATTCTTCAAATTGTGCGTTGATACTTCTGAAGCACTTAAAGGGAATATACATCTTTTGCTTTTGCTGTCATTTTCAGAAATGGATGGAATTGGGGGTTGGAAATATTTAGCAAATATAGTTACACTGACTTTTTTGAGGTTTTGGGTTCGAAAATGCTATAAAAACCAAGAAAAACAATCATTTTCCTGTAGTCTGGTTCCCTGACTCCATATAAGAAGAAACAGAGCAGTTTACATACATTGGGGAATTGTAAGGTCATGGAACCAGTCTAGCTGGCTCGTACCCATTCATAGGTTTGTAATCGATTGCAAACAAGTGCGATGATCAATTGGGGCCAGTATTTAAAAAAATCCAGTTTTTTCCAACGCTGATCGGCCGATCAGCGTTGGAAATTGATACAAAAATACCACTTTTCTTGAAAATGACAGTATACCAGGTGCCATGATTTTACAGGATGCTTTACACTGTCATTCACTAACAGTCCAGCAAGGTATTTCAAAATGATTTGGTAGTTTTATTTTTTGATGTTTGCAAATGTTGTATTTTCCCTTTAACTTAAATTTTCGTAATGGTAACACTATGAATAAACTACATCGTTAGAAGGATCCAAAAACACTTTTTCAGCTGGTATATGGATGGTGTATGGGCAGCCAAACACACCAACATGCCAGCTTGATAAATAGCAGTAAATAATCTGTGTTGAGGGTGTTCTGTGTGTGGTTTCCTGGTCGACTAAAGTCGCCTATGGTAAGCAGCAGGGGGTAGTTCCTTGTCGACAAACGCCACCCATGGTAAGGAAAGGGTTAACCCTAACCTTCCTCAATCCTCTAAAGTCCTCCGGGCATTTCAGGAGGATTTTGGAGGATTGAGGCTGAATGTAACATACAATTTTGTAGGATTGTGGAGATTCGAGGGCACGTGGACATTCAGTATCGGGTGATTTTGGAGGATTGAGCCTGAATGGTGTTTGAAGGAGAGGAGGATTTTGGAGGATTAAGGATGAGTGCATTTTAAGAGGCAGGGCTGTTGCAGGATTTCGAAGGATTGAGGCAGTGGGTATCCTTCACTTGAACATAAGTGCACAATTTTGGAGTTTTTTGGAGAATTGAGGATTGTTCCTAGCAAAAAGGGCCTAGGGGGTAAGGTTAAAGACAGGCAAGATTCAATACAATGGACAACATTGCCGGTAATTATAACACCATGTGGCAAGAAATCTCTTCTAGGAAGAAGTATGGTTCTGAAAAGAACTGGTTGGTTGAGTGTAGAACTTGACGTTTCGGACAGTGTGCTCTGTCCGTCCTCAGGAGGTGAGACAGAAAAACCACAATATCCAAAACGTCGTGTTCTACACTCATCCAACCGGTTCTTTTCAGAACCACACTTCTTCCAAGAAGAGATTTCTTTCCTATTTGAAGTCTTCCGCCATGCAAAGCTTCAAGTCATATAAGATTCCAAACAATCTGCTGATGACTACCTACCTGCACTGACCCATCACACATATTGAGCTGCGGCTCGCCTGGTATGAGCTTCTTCTTGTGATCACTGACCACCGCCATGATGCCCGGCATCACTCCCTTGTATTCATCAGTGGTGTTTCTGAGTTAGAAAAATGAAATAAGACACACACTGATAATGTGTTCCTGAAAAACCCATAGCTTTCAAGAATGTGGGCCAATTTTTTGGGTGGATTTGTGCTGACTTTGCTGCGGAAAAAGAACTCTTGGATTAGCGACAGAGTTTACCAGTGTTTTACCAGTGTAGTAAGAAATATAGTCAAGAGCCATAGGCCTATTTGGGGACCCCTTAATTTAAGTCAAATTGGGAGACGGCCAATGTAGGGCTAGAAAGCTCAACTGGTAAAACCCAGTAAAAACAATTTCTGGTGATGTGTGAAATTTGGGTCCTATGAAATACAGACTTATTGGTTGGATTGCGTATGCCTTAGTGAAGATAAAAAGGACAGTTACAATCACAAGTGAGGGTCAAAAGCCATATAATTTAAGGTAAAAGAGACCTGATTTCACAGGAGACCAAAATGTCATATGACACCAGTGGTCACTAGTTCAAATCCTGCTGTAGGCATTTTTTGTGTTGATCCTTAAAGGGAATATACAACATTTGCTTTTTCTGTAATTTTCAGACATGGATGGACCATTTGGGTGTTAGTATCATAGAGCAAATATTGTTACACTGACTTATTTGAAGTATTGAGTTCGAAGATGCTGGAAAAACCAAGAAAACAATCATGTTCTTGTAGTCTGGTTCCCTGACCCCACTTGAGATGTAACTTAGCAATTTACAGACATCAGGGCATTGTAAGGGCAGAGAACCAGTCTAGCTGGCTTGTACCCATTCATAGGCTTGTAATCGATTGCAAACAAAATGCGGACTAACTAAATGTGGTGAATTTGGGTCAGTGTTTGAATAAAAAAAAGCCATTTTTTTCCAACGCTGGTTGGCCGAGCAGCGTTGGAAATTGATACAAAAATACCACTTTCCTTGAAAAGTATAATAGCACATCAGGTGCAACGATTGTACAGGATGCTTTAGACTGTCATTCACCAACAGTCCAGCAAGGTATTTCATAATAATTTGGTAGTTTTATTTTTTGATATTTGCAAATGTTGTATATTCCCTTTAAAGGGAAGATACAATTTTTGCAAACATTAAAAAATGAAATGAACAAATTATCACGAAATACCAAACTGGGTTGTTGGGGAATGACAGTCTAAAGCATCCTGTAAAATCGTGGCTCCTGGTGTGCTGACATTTAAAAAAAAAATTGTATTTTTCCAACGCTGGTTGGACGACCAGCGTTGGAGAAAACTGGCTTATTTTCAAAACCTGCTCCTAATTTTTCATATTTAGTTATTTCGCATTTTCTTTGCAATTATTGATTACACACCTGTGAAGAGGTACAAGCCTGCTAGACTAATTCTCTGACATTACAATTCCCCAAAGTCTGTATATAAATTGCTCAGTTTCATCTTAAGTGGGGTCAGGGAGCCAGACTACAAGAACATGATTGAATTTCTTGGTTTTCCAGCATCTACAAGCCCAAAACATGAAACAAGTCAGTTTAACAATATTTACTATAACATTCTAATCCTCCAAATCCATTTATTTCTGAAAATTGCAGCAAAAGCAAATGTTGTACACTCCCTTTAACAGAAGTGTAACTTGTCAGTTTTCCTTAGTGGTTACTGGCTCATTTCGATACAGAGTCACGCATGGGCTTACCCAATCAGGTACTTCTCACCAGGGTCCCGCCCAAGATGGAACAGCAGTGGCGAGTCGGTGTGGTTCATTTGTTCGTGGGTCATCACTCCAACTACATTCTCCCCTCTACAGAAATCGACACCCTATTGGGAATTGACAGAGAAGAATTAAATGAAATTACAAAATGTGACATTGGTGATCCTGATCAGGATTTGTTGAACTGTATAGGTCTCGTTCAAATGACGTCATTTCCTACAGACCAGCCATGTGCATCGGCATTTTGAGCGTCAACTTGCACAACGCACTTCGGCTGCGTCATATTTCGAACACATTTCGAGCAACAAGCGCGCCTGTTTGGAACATTTTCAACACTGCGTAATGCATGCTTGATTGTGTAAAATACGCAGTTGCAGTTCTCCTACAGAGATGGCCGTCATTGAGCGAGCCCTATTGAACTGCCCTATTATGTGATCCTCGACATTCTTGGCAAATTTTTTTTATGGCTTTAAATCTGTTCTATTGAAATACATTTAATTTGAACTGAATCTGAGTTTTATCAATGTTGATAATGATGTGACATTTGTTGTTGCACCTACTTGACAAGTAATTTGCCTAGAAAAAAGCAGCACACTGCTCAATTCAACAATGCACGTTATGTGAATGAATTACATTATTTTAGTATTGACCTGGGTAGAATTTTAAAATTTATTTTCAAGAGTTCTTGAATTTTACATCATCAAAAATCAGATGAATCTAATCAAGGACAAAGGAAAACCTGCATCATATATCATTTGAAGGCATATTACTGGAACTGAGATTGAACGACTTGCGAATGACTTGTGATGATTTGTTTTTGTTACCTTGTCAAATTCTTTTATAGAGTTTGTCCAAGTCCAGTAGTGGGCCTTATACAAGCCGATGCGTATCGCCATCATCTCGTTGCCACGGTAATAGAAGATAGGCTTGTTGATGTTGACGGTGCCGTTGACGAGATTCGGGAGCAGATCTGTGCCGTCAATGATGCGATCCGACGGCGGCTTGAGACCGGCTATGTTGAGGGCCGTGGTGAACAGGTCCATAATACTGCCTAGCTGATGGGAGATCTGTGAGGATGACAGAGCAAAACAGCTACTTTGATGAATAAAGATTTCGTGTAGGGCACCAACATTGAACTTGATTTAATTTCTGTCCTTTATTTCAAATTTAACATTTTTAACTCTTTGACAATGAATTGCACGAATTAGTCAGCTAAAAAAAAAATGTTACTAATTTCAAGCCAATATATTTGCTCATTGCCTATTGGTTGCCATTTCATGTCAATACACTCTCTTACTGTGCTCAAGAAGTCCACTGATTTCAACCCGAATCCAATACCCAGTTGCTTGCTTGGCTTTGAAAAATGTTTTGTTAGGTCTGTAAAGCTTAGCCACTATCACTGTATAGACTTCGTGCACAAGTACCCCCTCAACGGTTACAAATGGAGAGTTGGGGAGACCACTGGCAGGGACATAACCAAGAAGTAATGGGCATGAACCAAACCCGAGTCAGGTTATAATTTTTTTCTCTCAAATTCTTTGAAAACACCCAGCATACAATGTTTGTTACTATACATGATGTCAGTGAAGAGTGACCCGCTGTAAATTTTTTTTTTTTTTTTTAAAGCTTATTGGTGTATCAATATAGATTACCTGGCCCGGTTTGATGGTACCCGGCCACCATGCGATAGCTGGTTCCCGCATGCCCCCTTCAAACGTTGTCTCTTTACCACAAAGGAAAGGTCCATTGCTGCCACCTGGTTGACAAAATATAAGGATAGTTAAACATCAAAAACACATGTGTTATGATTATCTACTACTACAGGGTGGTCCACAAACAAGTTTACACTTTTTCAGATGCAGATATCTTGGAATTGGGGAGACATGTTGAAATTGTTTTGAAGGTATTCCTAAACTACAGCATCTTCTTGGTATATGGTGAAAATGGCGCTGATAATAAAGCCTAAATTAAGAAATGGCGATGGTTCAAAGAAAGATGGTCAAAAACCAGTTTATCCACACGCAAGTCTATGAGATATGGTCAACACAATAGCAGTGCGCGCACAAAGAACTGCAATAATTGTATTAGGTCTACATGGCTGCCATAGACGTGGACAAACTAGGTTCTGAGTCATCATTTTTTAATCAAAGCATTAGCATACAAAGCTATATAAACCGAACCCTGAAAACGCCCTCTTTATAACAGCTTTTTAAAAATACATCGCAAATATCGAAACATATTTGGAGAGAACAGTTCATTAGCTTTCAACAATGAAAATATCTTCCAATTGGGTAAATATTTATTGAGTTTAAGATGGCCAATTCAAGAAAAGTGTCGCCTTTTCATTTTGTAAAAGGCCTTAACTGTCATTTATTGGGAATGGAATAGATTTGGGGTGAGGGTATTTTGCTTTCTTTAATTTTTTAATCTTTCTTTCTTTATTTTTTATGTTTTTATTTTTCCTTGTTTGCAACAATGGTCATTTCTCCTTTTGGGAGAAATAGTAGTCCTGAAAAGGACTGTTTGGTTAACTTTTTAGATGTTTACTGTTCTGCTCTGCCCTCTACTTGGTAGCCTCTTTCAATAATGCAAGTTTCGGACGTGTTAATGCGACAGTCAAATTTCAGTCGCCATGGACAAAATGAAAAAGCGGCACTTGTTTTCCATTGGCCATAACTCAATAAATATTTACCCGATTCAAAATATTTTGTTGTTGTTGAAAAGCTAATGAAGTTTACTCTCCAAATATGTATCGATATTTGCGATATATTTTTTTAAAAGCTGTGAAAAAGAGGGCGCTTTGAGGGTTCGGGTTTTATGTGAACACCTAATTTTACTGTACAATCAAAACAGCTTGCAAGGGTTAATAAGCACATATCAGCTCATTCTAGTAGTGTCAATACAAGTACCATACCCAGTGCAACAGATGGGCTTGTTATTAAATCTACAGATAAATCTGTGGTAGGAACAATTCAGTCTGTACATAAATTGCAACCAGCTGAATAAATTTACAAATTCAGAAATTGGATCCCGTTATTCAAAAATTAGGAAAGTGTTTTGCAAAATGAGGTTTGACTCAGATATTTGAAAAGCAAAACGTGCAAACTGAATTGTTGCCTAAAATAAATGCAGTTTTTACAGTTATGTAAAGAAGGGTTAATAACTAAGTGCCAAGCATGTTGAAGTGGGAGATACATGTCATGAAATGAGATGGTCTTGAAAGAAGCAGAAGAAAATTCAAGATGACGGTGAAATAAAGTAAGATGGGGTGGCGATCGTGAAGTTACGGGCCTCTTCCCTATAAGGCCAAAAACAAAATATTCGGTCTCTGGTCAGACCAAAGTTCCGGAATTGACACGGCCACGCGGCTTTATTTTTTTTGTTTTTTTTTTTTTTTTTTTCTGCTTGGACGAGACAGACAAGGTAGGTACTGCTTTTTTTTTGTCCTCATGCACATGCACACATGTCCTTGCCTTTTGGTGCTTTTGATCATTTGCCTTGGTGCTTCCCCCATTTCCTTTGCTCTTTTGCAAAAAAAAAAATTTACTGAGACAGCTAAGGAACTTTTGGAAAAAAAAAGAAAGATAGACGCGCATGATTAAAACTCGAGACCAGCGCTGACCTAACAGAACAAAGATCCACTTTTAGGTTATTCGACTCATCCA
This sequence comes from Patiria pectinifera, assembly GCA_029964075.1. Classification (NCBI taxonomy): domain Eukaryota; kingdom Metazoa; phylum Echinodermata; class Asteroidea; order Valvatida; family Asterinidae; genus Patiria; species Patiria pectinifera. Next base: position 23,489,641 of record CM057141.1, on the reverse strand, counting down.
CCTTATTAGTGATGTTGAAAACGAGAACTAATTCCATGGAAAGAGGGAAGGGTTTGCAATTTTGGGAGAAATTTTTGAGTTAAAGCGATGATGAGGATGACAATACGCAACACGAAAACAAAGACTGCCATGTACTGGTACCATGAGGTACAAAACTGCATGGATTGACAGGGCATTCTTGAAATCGGGCATTCTACAGAAAAGAAAACAAATAAAAACATGCGGGCTAGTGAACATGCCCATCGCATTTTTAGTAGCCCAGCTGGCTAGTGAAAAAAGTTCAGGTCTTCATTGTATGAAGGGTATTTTGTGTGTAATACATATAAAGATTGTAATATGTTTGAAGGGTATTTTGTATGTATTACATATAAAGATTGTAATATGTTTGAAGGGTATTTTGTATGTATTACATATAAAGATTGTAATATGTTTGAAGGGTATTTTGTATGTATTACATATAAAGATTGTAATATGTTTGAAGGGTATTTTGTATGTATTACATATAAATATCGTAATATGTATTACATGATTGTTTGTCAGAGAATCTCCCAAGAATTGAGACAAAGTCATCAGTGAAGTTAATTTTCTGTTCTTCACAAAATTGCATTTTTGTAAAGTTTGGTGAATTTTGTAGGTTTTGTTTGAAAGTAACGTAAGTAATCATTTGTAATTGGTGCATTTTGTTTGTTTGAAGCAACAAAAGTGCTCGACATCTAAAAAAGGGTGCTGAACAACTAACCTGATGAAGTTGTAGCTCAGCTTCAGCTGCATATTTCGAGAAAAACAACGATCTAGGATCTCAATTTCAAATCAAAAGTTGATGAATCATGTTTTGAATTGGGCCTGAATTCAGGGTCCGAGACACGTTCTCACTGAGCCGATTGCAGCTATGCGATGTCGCACACTGATCCAACGAATTATAGCAACTGCGCGCGCGCGTGCCTCGTGTCAAGGCTTGTGCGCGCTTCGCCGAATAAAAAAAATGAACTACTTACGGAAATTTCCAACGGTGCATCTTAAGACACAACTTTTTTCGTTGATTTCTTCAAAATGACAGCATGCCATAAAATATAATTACAGAGGGAATTTAGTCCCCTTACTATGTTTCAACCAAGTATGTTTTTCAACAATAATTACGTCAGTTACTTTTTGGATAGCTGCAAATGATGGACTGTAGCTTTAACACTCAATTTGGATGAAAAGGAAAGGCTGTCTGCAAGTATCATGTTGAGTAGCACTGCACATTGGGATATAGGTTTACGCACACACATGCAAGAACTGAAAACATGCATTGTTCTGCCACTTTCAGGTGAAATATATATCTGGATTTTTACAAGTTCACAGTTAACTTGCAGTGTTCCTTCAAAACAGGCAAACTTTTGAGATAAGCGAAAAGGAACAAAACGTGAGAGTCGGTTTTCAAAACATTTCAGACCGCATGAACTCGAACATTAGGCACACCGTTGCTAGCCCGATCAACACTTACAGTCAGTTCTAGGATTAAGCGGTGCTCCGTTGTCTGACGTGAAAAATACAAATGAGTTTTTGTCGACCCCGAGATTCCGTAGAAGGGAAAGGATCCGGCCGACGCCGTGGTCTAGCTCCCGAACCACGTCACCGTACAGGCCACGCTGACTAGTACCTAGGAATTGCTTGGAGGCATAGTGGGGCCTGTGGGCCGAGTCAGGAACCCAGTACAAGAAAAAGGGTCTGGTCGCTTGGGCTTGTGTCGTTATGAAGTCTAGCGCTTCCTATTGGATGAAACAAAGTAATTCAACTTGTAGGCGGCACCAAAAATACTCAGTACTGATTAAAACTGGATGATGAAGAAGGTATGAGCTACACATCATGAGTTTAATCAGTGGAAAATACATCAGGACTCTTATAAATTCGCAGAAATCGTTCTTCAATTTTCACCAAGATCACTTAAAGTTACAAGCTTCAAGAAAAACCTGTGGAGAAAATGTTGAGATACAGGAAAACACCTGATGATGAAGACTTTTGAAGGGAAAACCAAATCCACAATTCTTAAGCCTTATTTCTGTCATAGTGAATATGAATGAGGCTCACAGAAGTCAATTGCAGGTGCTAATCGGAATAACAAAAGCAAATTGTAGAAAACAGTCTTATTCACTAGCGGACTAAAATGTAAACTAGGCTCAATTCAAATTAGGTTTTGCCCTTCACCGACGCATAAACACTGTATACTCAGTGTGTTGCCTCCCGAGTGAAAGTTGGAAAAAGTCACTTGGGTGGGACTCAAACCCACGACCTCCTGCTTTCTAGTGCAGATGTCTTACCACTTGACCACTGAGCTTACAGGATCGGTTGGCTGGTTCGAATCTGATGTACAAAGCAGCGGGTACCGCATTAACTATTCATAAGATGGATGAATTAGGCTTAATTCCTAACCGACTTTCTAAGGCCTCGGCTGGCTAACATGAGAAAATTCTGTCAGTTTACTATCTGATCCTAACCCTAATTAAAATCACAACACAACTTTACATTTAACAGCATTCCGGAACTGACGTGTGCATGGACTTGGCTAAAAGGGCAAGACATCACTGGATGGGCTCAAGGGCAAGACATCACTGTATGGGCTTCATGCACAAGTACTCCATCAATGGCCAAAAAAGGAGAGTTAGGGGTGACCTAGACTGGTTTCTAGTCCATCCACTGCGGACTTGTAATGTATTCAAACTTATTGGGGTCGGGGATTGGTCTGGGAGACCATCGCAAGTTTAATTACAGTGTGCACACGCGGTGTCCCGTCCAAGGGGCTCTCAGAAGTGGTAAGAGCGCGCCCTCTTTTGTTGGCGCACGGAGCCCATAGTCAATGCACATGGTACTTCTAAGACAAATGAAGGCCCAATTGAATTCAATGATACCATCTTGGTAAGAACAATGCGCAAAGATGATGACAGCATGCCATGGATAATTCAACAGAATTCAAGGGTTGACCCAACATCACTGAGCAGATATTGCCTGGGGTTGCAGACTGCCGAAAGATCTTGGTGAAGATGTTGCATCGAAATACATATTACCAATGACCACTTATAGACTCCATGTAGGAACAGTAGACGGAGTTCTGTGGCATCATCACAGGAACCACTCGTGGAAGTCAAAGTAATTTGCGCACACTATGGTGTGAAGTATGCATGAAAAACTGTGTCTTCGTGTTGGCACGAGGCATATTGTAGTGTTTAAGATTTTCAATGGATTTGACAAAACAGAACCAACAAGATTCTTCAAAATCTCCAACACAACAGAAACAAGAGGACACAACATGAAGATCTTTAAGACTGGGATGAACAAAGCTCAGAGATGCAGGCAAGATTGTTTCTCCCAGAGAGTAGTCAACACCTGGAATGATCTACCAAGTTGTGTTGTGAATGCCAAGACTACAAATTCTTTCAAACATGAGCTCGACGAGTACTGGAAGAGATATGGGGTCAAAAAGGCTTATGAAGCCTAATACTTATTCCTATTAAATTGTAAGTGTAAGTGTAAGTGTAGCAATGGCACTTTTAGTGTCCGTTTTAGTTCTCTCTGTCCAAACATACCGATCCATTAGGTCTGGCTATCTGGGCACGTAGGTGACAACAGGTGCCCATCTCCAATGCCACACTGCATGTTCCATCATAAACACCTGTTTAGCACTCGGCATGAAAGTTAACACAAATGCATGTTCATGACATAATGGGAAGTGCCGGTATACAGCTGCAAAGTTGTGAACATTGCACACATTTTTTTTGAATCAGATTTGCTTTGTATTTGTGTACATGAACTACTTACTCCCTCAGGACCGACACACAAAGGGAGAACAACAGATCCTTTCAGTCCTCGGGCATTGCGTCTTTTCTTGAAAACGGTCCTCGATCGTATGTGTTATATTTTAGGGACAAAGGGAAACACAAAGCATTGTCCTCGGGGGTATAGTAAAATGTGAAGCGTGTGAAGTATGAATGGTATAACAAGTGCACATTTTTAGTTTTGTTTTTTTCAAATTTAGTGTTGTAAATGTGATGAAACTTAAATTTTTTGAATGAAAGATTATTGGAAAATTGGAAACGGAAAAAAATTTCATAATTTTTGTACCATTTCAGGAGATTAAGTCACTGAAGCTTGGGAGGGGAGGGGTTCGTAGGGAGGGGTTGGAATGACGGTGGGGTGGGGTTCGGAGTTAACAACATTTTACGAAAATTTGTGTGTTTTTGCCAGCAGCATTGGATGAAAAGTGATTAAAGCATTTCAGCGCATGCAGCAATAGTTAATCTGCAGGCATTGCAAAACCAAACACGCAAGGTGTGTAGCCTCACCATAATATTTCGATACCAAGGCACCGCCATTGTCCGACGTGAAAAACGCAAACGTGTTCTTCGTGATTCCGAGCTCCTTCAGTTTTCCTAGAATCAAACCAACTCCGTCGTCCAGTTCTCTGACGGCGTCACCATAGAGACCGCGCTGACTGGTGCCGCGGTAGGCACGCGAGGCGTATAATGGCGTGTGTGTCGCGTCCGGTACCCAGTACAGCAGGAACGGGTTGTTGGATCTTGTCTGGTTCTCAATAAAAGCTATTGCCTCCTAAAGAAATTGTGTGATGGACAGAATGGGGTGGGAAATTAGTGCGAGTTGTGAAAAGAGAGGATATTAGTATAGTGTGCTTGTGGTGATTCTACTGTGATGCTGGTTAGAACCAGTTCAATACAAACACATTCAGGACACTATAGACTCCGTGCACAAGTACCCCCTCGCTTGGCTGCAGAGAGAGAGTGAGGAGGGACTTGAATGCATTGCAATCAAACGCGCGGCACTCGCATTCAAATGATTCAAAATGAAATTCATCATGCGTCCTTTGCGCAATACTCACGCGAACTTATGCGCATGCAATGTGTGCACAGAGTCTATCATGTCAATGTCAAAAAACTGACGCCATAACTGCAACAACAAAATAAACAGCCACGTTAGACGCCATCTAAGCCTCACCCTGCACTCTGGCATACGTGGCGCCCCCATTGTCAGACGTGAAAAACGCAAAAGTGTTCTTCGCGATTCCCAGCTGAGTGACCCTGTCCAGAATTTGGCCCACCCCGTCGTCCAGCTCTCGTACCGCATCGCCATACAGTCCCCGCTGACTGGTCCCCAGGTATGCCTTAGACGCATACAGCGGCTGGTGGACGGCATCGGGCACCCAGTACAGGAGGAACGGAGTGTTGGCTTTGTGCTGATTGTCAATGAAGGTTAGGGCTTCCTACACGTGAGGTGATGGCAGACAGTTAAAAAAGCACATGGTACATAAAGTAACTGCAAAAAGACCTAAGACCTTTAGAATTGCTTTACAATTTTGAATTATTGGCTGCCAGACAATAATTCCGTTCTCGCGGTGTAGGCTGGTTCCCCGCCCAACAATCAGTATCAATCATGAACGGACCAGAAGCCAGTCTGCTCGTAAAGCAGATCTGTTTGTGTCCCCACAAATTTTTTTCAGAGGGTAGCAGATGTCCACAATAGGAAAAAATACCGCAAGTGAGACTTGCGCAATCCCCCTGGCATGCTGGCAGTTTTTATAAAGTCAGTGTCCCTAACCAAAATGGAAGATTTCTATTGTTTTAGCAAAAGTGACCTTGACCTTTGACCTGTCGGCCCCAAAATCAATAGGCTTAAGACTACCAAGAGCAACCTACAAACCAAATTTGAAGTTCCTAAGTAAAGTATTTCTCAAGCAATCGTGCTGACAATATTTCTATTGTTTGAACAATATTGACCTTGACCTTTGACCTGTCAGCCCAAAAAGTAACAGGCTTCTTAAGACTATCAAAAACAACCCACAAACCAAATTTCAAGTTCCTAAGTAAAGTTTTTTTCAAATTACCACGTTGACAAGATTTGTATTGTTTTAGCAATAGTGACCTTGACCTTTGACCTGTCGGCCCCAAAATCAATAGGCTTGTTAAGACTACCAAGAGCAACCTACAAACCAAATTTGAAGTTCCTAAGTAAAGTATTTCTCAAGCAATCGTGCTGACAATATTTCTATTGTTTGAACAATATTGACCTTGACCTTTGACCTGTCAGCCCAAAAAGTAACAGGCTTCTTAAGACTATCAAAAACAACCCACAAACCAAATTTCAAGTTCCTAAGTAAAGTTTTTTTTCAAATTACCACGTTGACAAGATTTGTATTGTTTTAGCAATAGTGACCTTGACCTTTGACCTGTCGGCCCCAAAAGCAATAGGCTGTTTAAGACTATCAAGAACAACCCACAAACCAAATTTCAAGTTCCTAAGTAAAGTACTTCTTAAGTTATCGTGCTGACAAGAGTTAACCCAACCAAAACATAACACACATACAGACATCAAACACGCACACAGACAGTGTTTTACTTTACTCTGGAGGACAATACTTTAGGTTTCCCTTTGTCCCTGTAATATAACACTCTCCCATAGACTAAGCACATAACCATACGATCGAGGACCGTTTTCAACAAGAGGTTTTTTTTATTTGGAATAAAACATACAAGATGAAAATTCATGATTAGAAAAAAAAATTGAATTTTTTGAAGAGCTCGGGGAATGGCAACTTTAAATGGTTTGCTCATATGTACACGAACACTACGACAGAAAACAAATGCTTGATTTGGGGTTTATTACCTGAATGTAAAGCTGGGTCAAATTGGACTCTCCAGTTGATGTGATGATAAAGTCTTCATAGTATCGGCCGGCCATCTCCGCGTCGCGGTACACAGGAATGTTGGGTGTTCCTTTATCGTTGTACGGGCCGAAGTGACAATTGGGCGAGCCGAAGAACTCGTCAAAGCCGTGCTGAAGCGGCAGGTACTGAGGCTGGTGGCCCAAATGCCTGGCACAGATTGGAAATGGGCAAATTTTTGGGTTCAAAATTTGGGTTCAGAATCCCCTAAACTGAGCAGTGTCTTCCTAAAATGACATCACAGCAACAGCACCCTCAGTTGTCAGGTAAAAGCACGTGAAATTTTGTTAATGTTTACAGAAGTCACTTTTCAATAAAATTAACCAAAAAGGAATATTTGTCAAATAGTTTTCATACATTTAAGAGGAGTAGACAGTTACACAAAATATGTTCTTCAGGACAATTCATGTCATGGTCTCTTTAACAATGACAAGGTAATGCATTTGATTGGTTCGTCGCTTGACTTGAAGCTAGACGACTTGTAAATGAACTGTGACAATCTATGAGAACTGTGGAAAACAAGGTCGATTGGAAACCTTGTACCAATCAAATTCAAAAGATTCAGTGTATAAAAAAAAGGACATGGAATGTATGCTACAGTCCTTCTGATTTGAGGCGTGCAATCACACCCTCACGCCATCGCACACCTAAAAGCTTCCCGAGAAGTGTGAATAATTGCACGCCTGAATGGCCCTGGACCACAGATCACACACCTAGAAAATCACACACATAGAAAAATCACACGCCTAGAAAATTTCACGTGCGCCTTTTTCCACACACCTGTGATTTCCAAATCAGAAGGACTGATGCTATGGACAACCATGAGAAACAACAATAAGAAGGTTTGCGTGTACAGTTTAAACCTAAACCTTCCCAAATCCTCCAATATCCTCTTTGCAAACTGGAGGATTGAGGCTGTGGCAAAAATGTAGCTGATTTCAGAGGAAGCACTGTGTCATGGTCTTAGGCCGGACCTTGTGTTGTTTCCTCTGCACAGCTCCAGGATGTCACTGGCGCTCCCTGAACATATTGGCAGGGATTGCCGGAGGATTTTGCAGGATTGAGGCAGTGGTCACCCCTCCAAGTACCACATTCAAGAAACAATGGAGGATTTTGCAGAATTGAGGCTGTATACTATTTATACATGGAGGCAGTTGGAGGATTTTGCAGGATTGACATTAAATTCCAGCAAAAATGCCTATGGAGTTTATCTTCACTTTGGTTCTGCGAAAACAAAAGGTGTCTTTTTGAGAACAATCTATTACCATTTCCCAATGATCTTGCTCTTGTAGCCGGCCGTCTTCAGGAGTTCAGGGAGGAGGATTTCGTTGTCTTGGATGCCGCCAACCACAAACTGGGGGATGTAGGCATTGCGGGCGTGCTCATTGGTCGTGTAGATGCCGTTGCGGATCGGCAGTCTGCCAGTCAAAAGGGCTGCCCGAGCTGTGGAAAGAAAAGGGAAGACAATTTTCCAGATTTGACTATTTCTAAAGCTAGTTTGTCTGAAAGCCAGTTTTACTTATATCATGGAGCAAGGAACAGAAGGAGTTAGAACTCCCCGACTTCAAAGTGATTACGATCATCACTGCGCTCGAAAGCAACAATAGAAAGCACCTGACAGCCAGCTTACTCAGTTGCTCACTACCCTATTGAGATCTGTGCTCACTAATGCTAGAAGAAAGAGTTTGCAATGCTTTGTGGATAGTACCATGGTAATACGCAGGTGCAGTTGTCATGCATCGCCCAACATGAATGATTTTGAAAGTGTTTCTTCGGAGTTGTCCAATACTGGCCCACAATGTGGTCAACATCACTGAAACAATCATTTCATGACGAAAAAAATATGCTTTATACCTTCCTTTGGAAACCTTACGAAAATTCCCAAAAAGTCATATTTCATATACATTGCCAATAAAAACATTTTGAAAAGACATGATAACTTATCTGAAAAAAAAAAAAATCAATTTATTTTCAGATAAGAGAAACAGATAGCGCTTTCAAGGGCCAACAACTGCACAGCGATAACTTCATTTCATAACTCACATCTAACAACTGCGCAGTTGTTAAAACCTAAAATATTTTGTTTCAAAAATGAGCAACGACGTGACGTGACTATAGGGAAGTTGTTGGTTACCAACTAAAAGGCGGTGACAATCATCCTGTTCAAAGGCCGCTTGCTGTCACACTTTGAGTGGTCGAGTCTTGCAGTCACAGTGCTGTAGCTATGGACATTCCCAAGGGATTGGAATGTTAACGGTCAAAAATGTAAACCGCCCAAGAGTTTTAACTCCTTCTGTTCCTTGCTCTATGCTTATATTTAACTGTTCACAGGGGCAGAGCATGAAACAATACAATCATTCTTTAAATTCAAGTTGAATGAAGTCTAAGGATGAAATCTGATTCATTCCGAATGGGAATTGGTGGAATGTGTTGGTATGTTTGCCATGGTCACAACAACCAAGGTGTATAGGAAATCCAAATTCCTTACACACATGTAAACCATGTGTACTGAAGACTGACTTATGCTGTAAGGCCAAAAAAAAATAATATTCGGTCTCTGGTCAGACCAAAGTTCCGGAATTGACGCGGCCACGCGGCTTTTTTTTTTTTTTTTGCTTTTTGTTTTTTTCTTCAAGCTTGGATTGTACAGACAAGGTAGGTACTATTTTGCTATTTTTGGTGTCCTCATGAACATTGGTGTCCTCCATAATTTGCCTTGGTGCTTTCGATCATTTGCCTTGGTGCAATTTCCCATTCCTTGGTGCTCTTTGGTAAAAAAAACTTGAGGAGGTGCGGAAATAGAGGGCGCTGTTGAAGCTACTGCGGAACATTTTGGGGAAAAAAAAGATTGACGCGCATGATTAAAATTGACGCGCGCGCTGACCAGAGACCGACTTATTTTTTTTTGGCCTAACACAAAATACAATCTAACGGTGAAGCTCATGTACAAATAGCTTGGTACAATTTGTCACACCCCCAAACCAGGGTTTTGTCAGGGGGACGGGCAGGGGGATGGACAAAAGTTGGGGGAGGAGCATGACTCACCAGGTGAGCAGAGCGGATTGGCAGAGTAGAAGTCTGGCATCAGCACTCCTTCAGCTGCCATCTGGTCAAGGTTAGGGGTCTCCTTAGCTGGCTGCCCAAGGACACCCAGATCACCCCAGCCCATCTAGAACACGATCAAAATGGCCCAGCAATGGGTAAGTCTGTTTGCTTGCTCACCAATTGTCTTGTCTACCTGTCATGCCTATGTTAATATTGATGAATTTTACGCATAAAGAGCACTGGACCCATGAACGAACCGAGTTGGATGCTTGTTTAATTAATGGTGCAACCCAAGCTAGCACAACACAGAGATTTTGGTTAGTGTGGAAAGGACCTTTTGACAGATCTCTAAGGGGGGGGGGGGGCATTTTGAAGTGTGGTATATTGCACTTTGCCACGTTAACAAAGGACCCTCCCACATTGAAAAGAGGTGGGGAACTTGCAATTGCATGCATTGCTGTGTGGCTCACAATACGGAGAAGTCCAGTTTTTGAGACACATTGATTCGGCTGATGAGAGGTTATTAAATTCGCAGTGGCTATTTTTATGAAAGCCGCACCGCATTAGTTACATAAGTGCAACATAACATTGCCAATTTCTTATAGCCACTGAAGTCCTTTGGTAGCTCAATTATGCTTTCTGCTTCATGGCTCTGGAGGATCATTTTTTAAAGGGAAGTATTAAAATTCCGAGAACCATTCCATTTGACAACTGTTGCATGCAGGCAACAGTCACCTTCCAATCCCCCATCCATAAACATTTTTAAAAATTTACATAATTTACATCATGTAAATTACCTAAAAAAAATTATATAAATATATTATACCTATATGACCTATAAAAATATATATATATGACTCTTTTGTTTATATAAATAAGGTAATGCACATGAAAAACTTAACATGTTGTTAAATGTTGTTTATTGAACGCAGTGGCTATTGTTACGGCAGCCGTAACGCATTTCCCATTTTCTATCGTTACGGTAGACTGCAACTTTTATAAAAACATGACAAGAAAATATATAATTAGAAGGAAAAAAGTGAATTTGAACGTTATGAAATTCGGACTTTATTTCCCTTTTGAAAAAAATCCTCCAAAGCCTCAGGTTAGAAAAGGAAAAAAATTCGAGTGCAAAACTGAGATGCGAAGCCGCGACCTCGCGGTGCAAAATCCTACCCTCTAACAAATAATTATATACCTGCGTGCGTATCAAAAAAGTATCATAGAGGGCGCTAAACAACGGCTGCCGTAATGATAGCCACTTCGTTATTAAACGTTACAAACATGACAAATTACATTTGTTAATGTTATTGGTGTCAGCAAACAACTTTTTTCCCAGGACAGGTTTTATTCATAGACGGGTTAATCCATATATGGCAGTGGAGCCATGGAGGAGGCAGTGCCCAAACCTAGCCCGCTTAATCTATCTGCTACACTGACTGAGCGTAGTCAACAATGACAATGGTGGTCCATTTCGGTCCAATTAATTACAACTTTGTAATACAAGTCATCTCGAACTGATTATTGAAAAAAATACTTACGTCGTCCATCATCATTATGATGATATTTGGCTTTGCACATATTGATTGTGTGCTGCAAAACAATAATAAAAACGCTAGGAAAATACACTTTATTGCGAGAGATCTTGCCATCTTCCACACAGAAGCTTCGAAGACACTCAACTTCAACCTCGTCCCCAGGGTGTCGAGCAGTACGCGCCCACCACTACCTGCTCTCTCACCCTGGTATTGGATCATTTGCATGTGCAAGATTTTTGCAGACGTATGCAAATGAGGAACAGTCTGGTGCCTGGATATGCGTTACACATTAGCGTTTGTTTTTGTATGCGGTGTCTGGGGTAAAAACAGAGTCAATTCGTAGCAGCGCGAGCACGGCGTGAGTTACGAAAACACGATTTTTGAAATCAAACTGTTACGATCTTATCAAGACAACATGCAGTATCATATTTCATATTAATATGAGCAAATTGGAAAGGAAATTAGTATTTTCGAGAAGGCGTGGACGAATGATCGCGAAAACACGTACTGCACGTTGTGAATATATAGCACCAAGTACACGATAAAAATCCATTACTAGCGGTATCCAATTGCGGTATCCAATCCAATCCAACATACGGAAGCTTGAATTGCCTTCCGCGTTACCGCGTTACCGCGATAATTTATCGCAGAAATCCAGAAATCAGAGATAAATCCTTCCGCGATACCGCGTTACTGCGATAATTTATCACAGAAATCCAGAAATCAGAGATAATTCCTTCCGCGATACCGCGTTACTGCGATAATTTATCACAGAAATCCAGAAATCAGAGATAATTCCTTCCGCGATACCGCGTTACTGTGATAATTTATCACAGAAATCCAGAAATCAGAGATACCTATTCCGTGATACCGCGTTACTGTGATAATTTATCTCAGAAATCCAGAAATCAGAGATACCTATTCCGCGATACTGCGTTACTGCGATAATTTATCACAGAAATCCGGAAATCAGAGATAATTCCTTCCGCGATACTGCGTTACTGCGATAATTTATCACAGAAATCCAGAAATCAGAGATACCTATTCCGCGATACTGCGTTACTGCGATAATTTATCACAGAAATCCGGAAATCAGAGATAATTCCTTCCGCGATACCGCGTTACTGCGATAATTTATCTCAGAAACCAGAAATCAGAGATACCTATTCCGCGATACCGCGTTACTGCGATAATTTATCTCAGAAATCCAGAAATCCGAGATACCTTTTCCTCGATACCGCGTTACCGTGATAATTTATCATGTGACACCGCGCACTCATCGATTGCAGAGAGGAGACACATCAACCTCGTCCCCAGGGTGTCGAGCAGGGCGCCCACCACTACCTGCTCTCTTACTATTGGAAACACGGTTGGAAATAAAGTAAGCACTGGGGACGAGGTTGGAGACACATATGAATTTAAAGCTCCGTATACGTGATAAATTATCGCAGTAACGCGGTATCGCGGAAGGAATTATCTCTGATTTCCGGATTTCTGTGATAAATTATCGCAGTAACGCAGTATCGCGGAATAGGTATCTCTGATTTCTGGATTTCTGTGATAAATTATCGCAGTAACGCAGTATCGCGGAAGGAATTATCTCTGATTTCCGGATTTCTGTGATAAATTATCGCAGTAACGCAGTATCGCGGAATAGGTATCTCTGATTTCTGGATTTCTGAGATAAATTATCACAGTAACGCGGTATCACGGAATAGGTATCCCTGATTTCTGGATTTCTGTGATAAATTATCGCAGTAACGCGGTATCACGGAAAAGGTATCTCTGATTTCTGGATTTCTGTGATAAATTATCGCAGTAACGCGGTATCGCGGAAGGAATTATCTCTGATTTCTGGATTTCTGTGATAAATTATCGCAGTAACGCGGTATCGCGGAAGGCAATTCAAGCTTCCGTACCAACAGGATACAGGAAGAAAGTTTCCTATCCAGGGTTTACTATTGGAAACGCGGTTGGAAATAAAGTAAGCACTGGGGACGAGGTTGACTCAACTTAGTTTTAGCCAAAGGTAGCGCGCCCTCTAGCTCCAGGCGGGGCTGGCGTTGAATTTGTAAGATATTTATGCCCCTGATTTAATTGGAGGGACCACCTCATTTCAGGTATTTGTTCTGCTTCCAGGGTACTTAGTCATACAAATATAATTCTTCTCTTCATTATGGCCAGTTGGTTAAGAAATTACAGGCCTGTAAATTCTGTATCCCAGAGTTGAAGCCATAGCTGATTCGAAACCGAAATTTTAAAAATAGCAAATGAAAAGGCTCACGTACACGTGACCAAGATCACCTGACACCCACCCTGGATTGTTCCATAATTTAAAAATCAAATTCTTTATATACAAGTTTTAACTAAAAAATTGTTATTATTTCATGCAGAAATTTATCCCAAAATTTAATATGAAATAATTGGTGTTATTGATGTAAAAAGAGTCAGAAATGCATGATAATGAATATTCATCACAGTACCGGCGTCCCAATGACCAATCAGCGCTCGTAATTTTGGTTTCGAATTTAAAAGTACACAGCGCACACAGGGAAACTTCTGAACAGCGAAGCGAGTCGAAGTTGAGCTCCGTATTTCATCGAGAAATTGCTTAATTTTTCTTTTAGTTGGTAAGAATTGAATTTCGTTTGAACCTGTTAATTGACTTCATATGTGAATGGTGATTAAAATGAGAAAATAATGTCCGTTAGGTTTCTTGAAATGTCGATTTACGTGCATTTAACTTCATGTGTTTTTCCAAGGTTCGACTTCGAAAGATTTGATCTGGCGCCGTGCCAAAGATCGGGCATTGTTTTGTCGATCGTCTTGATCATGTTGTCAAGAAACAAGTTGAAACTTAGACAGAAGCAGCAAGTATTGTTCGTGATTTGTAAATCGTGGATATAGGAAAAAACTTTGATTGAGGGCAGTAGTGGAGGGGAAAATGTAGGCCCGGCCCTATGAATGATTTATGAAGAACTTAAGTTAAGATTCAGCAGACATTTTTTTTTTTTTTTAATTGTCAATTTCATTTTCAATGTTCATTTGTCATGTTTGTCAATTTTGTGTGGTTTTTTTGGTTATGTTAGGGCCATAAGGGCCTAGAAACTTTTTTTCATAGTTTGTAGGCTAAATCATGTAATTTAAAAAGTATGAAAAAAATTGTCAAATTAATGATTGTGAGTTTTGTGACAGAATACTGACAAAAAATAATGACTGTATAAAAACTTGGGTAATCCTTACTTTTAGGACACCCCTATTTGTTTTAGGAGTTCTGTTCAAAACTGACTTTTGCAGATGTCTGTCCAGTACCAAAGTGACTTTTGCAGGCTAAAGCAGTCTTTAGAAGTCAAGACGGTGGCATTGCCAATTGTTCAGATGTGCCAAGAAGTATCAGAATGTCAATTTTGAGTGTCATTTATTCAACTGTTTTGGTGAGTCTTTCCCTTCCTATATAGGAACGGGGTCCTAAAAGTAAGGATTACCAAAACTTGAGCTTTCTTCATGTTGTTTTGAGTTGACTCATTGACTCTTTATCTTTAACATAAATTAAACGCAGTGGCTATCATTACGGCAGTCGTAACGCGATTTTCAACTGATATCGTCACGGAACCGTCTGGTTCTCTGAGGCTATCAACGTCAAGATCTTTTGCGGCTGCTGTTGGACGATTGGAACAAGCATGACCAGGCTAATTGGTTCTCGGACTCCTCCAAAGCCTCGGACTCCTCCAAAGCCACGGAACAATTTGATTAAAAATATGAAACTGAAAGTAAAAAAAAAACTATTAGTCCTAAAAATTGTTGTTTTTTTTCAATTGAGCGGCATGGCAGCAGTTTCAAATCGCATCCCCGGCACAGTCATGACAGTAGTCATGTCTATAAGTTATTATAAGTTATGTAACCAATCAAGTTACCGAAGCGTTCTGGTTGGAATATAGATTCGCAATGGCGATTTCGCAATACCCTAACAATAGCAGTTGAAAATTGCGTTACAGCTGCCGTAAGCCACCACGTAAATCAAATGAGGTGGCTATCATTAGTTACGGCAGTGGACTGTCTGTTTCCCTGACTTGACAATATTCAATGTCAGGAGCATTGGCTCGTGGAACCAGACTATCAACCAAATACTTAGACTTTTAATATTTCCCTTTAAAAAAATCCTCCAAAGCCACGGATGAGTTGAGAAAAAAATGAAATCCACTTCAATAAAAAGTAGGATTTTATTAAAAACATAAAAGTAAAGACAACTAAAAAAGGGGAAAGATTTCCATATACGAAGTTCACTAATTTTCCTGTATTGACTAACAAGCCCCTAGATAGCAATTTCATGTCATGAAAGTCAATTTGAGCAGTGAGAAAATACAAGCATTTTCTTAGAAAACACTTAGAATTTTTCAATCCAATTTCATAGGGTTTATACACAGGGTGTTGAGTGAACTTCGTGTATGGAAATCTTTCCAAAAAAGAAATAAAAAGTTCTCGCAGTTGCAGCACGGATTTAATCCCAGGACCTTCAGCATGGTAGTTCAACATTTAAGAGCTACCAAAGCACTCTGGATTGAAGGGCAATTATAAATCAACAAGTCACTAATTTTTGTGACTCGAGTCTAGTTGAGTCCAACCTCGTCCCCAGGGTGTTGAGCAGTACGCGCCCACCACTACCTGCTCTCTCACCCTGGTATTGGATCATTTGCATGTGCAAGATTTTTGCAGACGTATGCAAATGAGGAACAGTCTGGTGCCTGGATATGCGTTACACATTAGCGTTTGTTTTTGTATGCGGTGTCTGGGGTAAAAACAGAGTCAATTCGTAGCAGCGCGAGCACGGCGTGAGTTACGAAAACACGATTTTTGAAATCAAACTGTTACGATCTTATCATGACAACATGCAGTATCATATTTCATATTAATATGAGCAAATTGGAAAGGAAATTAGTATTTTCGAGAAGGCGTGGACGAATGATCGCGAACAACACGTACTGCACGTTGTGAATATATAGCACCAAGTACACGATAAAAATCCATTACTAGCCAATTGCGGTATCCAATCAGGATACAGGAAGAAAGTTTCCTATCCAGGGTTTACTATTGGAAACGCGGTTGGAAATAAAGTAAGCACTGGGGACGAGGTTGAGTTGAGTCATTTTAAAGAATTGACTCGAGTCAAGTCATTAGATCAAGAAGGTCGAGTCAAATATTTAGCCCGAGTCAATTCGAGTCACAAATATTTGAACACTACATGTAACAAATAAAGACGAGAAAAAGTAATTTGTATCACTACCAGTTAAGAAGTGAAACTTCTTGTTAACTGGTATTTTTGCTTATTGCTGACATCAAAACCAAATTCATTACACAAAACTTTTTCTGATGATTTAAAAGGGTACACATGATGACTTATTTGGAAGTGTAAAAGTTTTTGATTGACGGTGTGTACACAGCAACATACCCTGCTAATCCAACAGAGTGCAACGGTTACAAAATGTACTCCTCAATCCAACAGAATCCAACTGTGCCTAATTTTTAGTTGTCTGCTTGATCCAACAGAGTCCAACTTGGCGTAATATCAGTACCCAACAGAATCCGACTCTGAATATGTACTTTTGCACAAGGGGTTTACTGCTCAATCCAACAGGCTCCAACGGGTTTATGATATAGTGGGATCCTATTGGACTCAGCGGTGTTAGGGTTAATTTGTCTCCTAAGCAAGATGGCGCATGTTACCGTGAAAGCACTATTTCATTAGGATAAATGCAACTATTTTGCATACAGAATGTCATAAGCCATAGCTAACAGCCCTGAATCCTTCAAAATCCTCTGCCAAAGTGGAGGAATTTGAAGGATTGAGACTTACATGGCAAAAGTACGTTACTGATTTTGTAGGATGCACTATCCTCCGTATACTGCTCCGTATTATTTTTCTATGAGGCCAATTGGAGGATTTTGCAGGATTGAGGCTACATCCTAGCAAAAAGGCCTAGGGAGTTAGGATTTTAACTAACTCCAATTGGCCTCATGGAAAAACAGCATATAGCCTCAATCCTGCAAATTCATCCATTATTTCTTGAATATGGTCCGTGGAGGGGTGACCACTGCCAAAATCCTGCAGCAGTGACTTGTCAATATGTTGAGGCTTGGCCAGTGACATCCTGGAGCAGTACGGAGGATTTCAAGCATAATCCAGGCCTATATTCATGCATGGGTGAGCATAAACAACACAAGGTCCAGCCCAAGACTTTGACAAAGTGCATCCTACGAAATCAGTAACTCACTTTTGTCATGTAAGCTCAATCCTCCTAATTCTTCCACTTTAGCAAAGAGGATTTTGAAGGATTCAGGGCGGTTAGGGTTAGCACTGACCTTTTTTTCCCCCTCTCTTCCAGTTCCAGTTCATCCTGCAGAAATTTACATTGATATCAAAACAGAACCTGAACTACCATGGCCTACAAGCCAGAATCTAAGGTGAGTGGAGATAGTGAAGTACCCTAATGGTCCGCTGTTTATGGCAAGGTTCTTTTGGGCACTTTGAGGACTCGTGGGCTGATACATGAGGGTGCTCTTTTATTCAGGGAGCTGTCCTCTCCATGTTTGAAGTTGTCTTGCACGTCTACATTCAATGTACTACATGTGGTCCACCATGATAATCTACATAAACGCCCTGGAATTCTTTTTAGCTTTGGGGAAAAAAACAAAGAGGGTCCTGAAAATTCCTTGAGTTTTAAAGCATGCTTGGAACTTAGTGTAACAACTTACAAATGATTTGTTGCAGTTCATGACGCCCACCGGGCCATCGCACCACAGCATGGCTCCGAAGCGAGTACTGCCAGCGGCATCACAGAGCAACATGTATGGCAACGTACGTAGTGCATCCACTACGTCTACCACAGCCTCTACATCGTCACAGGCATTGAGATTATTGCAGAATGCAAAGGTGAACAAACCACATTGAAATTTGTTTCCCTCTGTTAAGCGTAGTTTCCATATCGACGGAGAGCATATGCAGACAGTGCGCGAAACCGTCGGCAAATTGGTCCAACTTTGCTGATCGTCTGCGAGATAGTTTGCGTCTGTCTGGGTTGTCGTTGACATTTTCGGATGAAATGTTTCCATATGTCTGCGTTGCAGTTTTGTGTCTTGTTTGTGTAGCTCTCTGCTTTTCTTACCTCGATAAGGAAACTAGGCTTTTGTTGAGAGTGGCCTGTGTGAGTCCTGTGTACCAGTCAAAATGACAAGGGCCCGACTTCATTGTAATACTAAGGCCAAAAAAAA
The DNA here is from genome assembly GCA_029964075.1 of Patiria pectinifera. NCBI lineage: Eukaryota > Metazoa > Echinodermata > Asteroidea > Valvatida > Asterinidae > Patiria > Patiria pectinifera. The sequence continues at coordinate 23,471,083 of CM057141.1, read as the reverse complement.
AAATACTTCTGCTTCCGATAACATGGCATTTGAAAATAGGGTAGGTAGGTAAGGATTTTTATTTTTTTTTGCAATTTTTGTTTGTGTACGATCATATGGAGGCGTCTGCGTGTTGCCAAGGGTAAAAGGTAGAAATCGATGGTTTTGGGTGTTTTTTATTCTTTTCATTTTCCAATAAAAAAATTAGGGTAGGGGCTGTCAGAATAGAGTAGGTAGGGAAACCGGAAGCAGAACTATTTTTTTTTTTTTTTGACCTAAGCACACAATTTTCTGCTACCAGAGTCTCCGTCTTTTTTCCAATAAATTCACTGAAACTATATATAAGCAAAAGGCACACTAACCTCAGGAAAAAAAATGCTTGGAAATTAGTGACGTAACAATCAAAATCTCCATGTGTGTTCAACTGTCAGTAAATCACACAGCGATATAGTGCTGAAGGTTAGCACAATTTCCTGGTAAAGAAAGCACAAATGTTGAGCAGTACCATGAAATTGCCCCATGGGCATAAATCCACGATGCCATCTAGCAGATCATCATGATGATCGTATCTTGTAATTTTTCTTGATCATGAATCGCAAATGTTGGCTTAGCATAAAGTTTCATGGCGTAGCAAATTTCCGTGCGTAATAGTCGTATGCAAATGGCCCCGGTATTAACATTAATCCAAATGACGACAATAATTACATCCTTTTATTTTCATCCCTGTAAGGTTTTATGTTGATATTTAAACGAAATATTTTTCCCATGTAAAAACAGAAGAATATATCCAAATTTAAATTTCCTCACTTTTGGTGTCGAACAACATAGACAAGCAAGAATGCCGATAACAGAATTGCCCATGCCGAAAGACAGGGTCCCCCCTCTGCCCATCCTGCCGCAATGCAGAAGCCGGCTGCGCGAGTCGCTCCCAGCAACGAAAATAGGCCGGACCCGGCAGCACGCCAGCACCAACATCAACAACAGATACAGCAGATACAGCAGCAGAAGGCAACAGGACACGATCGAGTTCTCAAGGAGTCCCAAGCAGGCAATTCTACGACGACGTCAATGACATCAACTCAGTCAAAAGAAGCGTAAGATGCCTTTGTCTCTGACTCTAATCTTTCCAGGGGCCGATATCACGAAACTCGCCTCATCTTACCGCTCATCATAGGACTTAAGACAAGTCCCTGCTCAAAGATAGATTGATTTCATTAAACCCATCTTAAACAAAACGCATCAAAGCTATCATTTTGATGGCTGTTTCATGTTTGTTTTTACCGCTTGACAAAACAGTTGTTAAAGAGAAACGTGCAAAACCAACTTCCCGCGCGCATGCATAGAACATAAACTTTTGCCAGGTAGTTCTACAGAAGATACGATAGAGTCATTCTTGTTCCCTGTTTCATCACTCTATTTAAAAATGTCGATCAGGTGTTGGCGTGTAATTAAATTTTCTAAATAACTATTTTTGTTAAAACTGGCCACGTATCAGAAATCTTTTCAAATCTGTTTCTACAGCAGTTTTCTTCCTTGAAACTTTCACTCTAGGCCGACACTCGTCTTTAACGCAACAATTTCTAGACGGTATACAAATTAACACACGCATTAATGAGATAGGGCGAACCTCTAGACCAAACTTAATTTAAGACCAGTTCAGCCGGGTTGCTAAGGAAGTTAGGATGTGTTGAACGTATCTAAAGTTTGGTGAAATCGATCCTAGGACAAGTTACTCTTCTTAAGACGCGTCTTAGCGTTTAGTGAAATCGGCCTCCAGATTCTTTGTAATTAACTCTTGAGGTTTGGGAACATTTTGCAAGGTTGAAGAAGATATAGCCCACTTGCTCTTTACCAAGAGAGACAATTAACCCTTACTTAACTACACCCTACAAAACACTTCCTCTGTTAAAGAAATGAACATCCTCCAAGCATACTCATTGTCGACAGCATTAGCATGTGGCTGACTTGCCAAAGTTTTGTTCAAATTGAAAAAAAATGAATTGTAGGCAAATCTGGGAGTTCCCAACTTTCACAAAGCAAACTTAATGCTAAGTTTAAGCTGTAACGTCTGAGTTTCCCAAATTTAAAGGCCTTCCACAGCTGTCCATTTAGATTTAAGAGTGATTTATTTCGAAGTAAAATACGGCCTTTCGCATTGTTTGCTCTTTATCCACAGAAACAAATGGAGCCTTGCCAACTTTGACATCGGCAGGCCCCTTGGCAAGGGCAAATTTGGCAATGTGTATCTGGCCCGGGAGAAGAAATCTAAATTTATCGTGGCTCTCAAGGTGCTCTTTAAATCCCAACTTCAGAAGGCCAAGGTGGAGCATCAGCTGAGACGAGAGATTGAGATCCAGTCACATCTCAGGTAACAGTTTGAAACTATCAGCTTTGTCGAACGTCTGGGCCAAATTATCATACAGGGTTCCCACAGTCATGGACAAATCCTGGAATTTAAAGCTATCCTGGAAATTCATTTACAAGGTGTTAATTTACAAGGAGTCATAGACAGTTGATATTCCAAGAAAAATGTTGTGGAATCCTGACCCCGAGGTGTTGGATGATTGGGACTATCTTTGCCTCGGGAGATAGTCCCAATCATCCAACACCTCAGGGTCATTAGTTTTCACTATTTCCCCACAAACCATGTTGTATATGTATAATACCTAACATTTGGCTGTGGCAGTCTTTGGGTTGTCGTATCAGTTTACCGTACTTCCTCTATGCATGTATACCAGTGTTAAGTGCAGCATTTTCACTGTTTGTTTCCACATTTTCACTGTTCCAATACAATGTATGCAATTGAAGAACCTATGCTGCATGTTAATAGACATCCAGGATAAAGTTTCAAAAAAGTGTATCAGTATTGCCAAAGTTGTATTCATGGGCCTCGTTCCCCCATCTAACTTTGCAGACACGACCACATCCTACGCCTATACGGGTACTTTTACGACGACACCAGAGTCTATCTGATCTTAGAGTACGCGGCGAGGGGCGAGTTGTACAAGGAGATGCAGGCACAGAAGTCAGGCCACTTTGATGAAGACCGGTCGGCCGTGGTAAGTTGAAGGTTGATAGAGTGAACAGTAACTGTGTGGAATGGGCTTCTTGGTTGCTTCTGTTTTTGTAGTGGTGTGATGCAAAATTGCAACCTTCAAATGCAACTTCTTAATTGTTCAGTTGGGAGTAAGATAAGCTGGATGATCATAATCCCACTCTGTATTTGTGTAACTAAGATAGTCCATGTGGCCATTTCTATATAATCTTCCCTTCTTCAATAAGTATGCACATCCCCTATCCGGTTTGTAAGTGACTTCGTCATACACGCGCACGCACCACTGATTACGAGCGCCCATTGGATAAACACTCAAGTTGCGTTAACTTCCGGTTCCATTGGTGCCATGCTACACCATGTGCAGTAAGTTGAGATGACGTCACACTTACGAACCGGATTGACCCACACACAAACAGACTTGACCTCTGAAAATTAACAAACTCATTCATAATGAGGGGTTTTTAAAGTCTTACAAAATTAGTTCTGCAATTGACAGTGATACATTTTCAGTTTATTCTTATTGACTTGTGAACACAGTACATCTACCAACTAGCCAAAGCACTGCTCTACTGCCATGAGAAGAAGGTCATCCACAGAGATATCAAACCAGAAAACCTGCTTCTGGACCTGAAAGGAGACCTGAAGATTGCCGACTTTGGGTGGTCTGTCCACGCTCCTTCCTCCAGGTTCGTTGTTTTCAGAGACTTCACGAAGATCCCACAATAACATTTTTGTTTAATGAGCCTGTCAGTGCGATGTAATTATGTATTTTGTTTTATCCTCTTCTGTTGCGTTTACAGACGAGCCACTCTGTGCGGCACCCTAGACTACCTTCCCCCCGAGATGATCGAAGGGAAGACCCACGATGAAAAGGTGGATCTCTGGAGTCTAGGGGTGCTGTGCTACGAGTTTCTAGTCGGCAAACCGCCGTTTGAGTCGCAAGGGAACACAGAGACCTACAGGAAGATTACAAAGGTGGGTAGTGCTGGGGTAGTTGTCTCCATCGATGTTCCTGTGATTCAACTCGATCCCATTGGTCTTACAGCTCCTTAACCCTAACCCCCTGGAGTGACTTGCTAGGAACCTTCCTCACTCCTGCGAATTCCAACACCATATGGTAAACTCTACACAAAAACTGTTGGACTCTGATTATGGTGGTATGCCTGACCCCATGTAAAGCATAATCAGTTTACTAGTGCAGTACTCACTCCAACAGATTCCAACAAACCCTGGTGTTGGAGTTTGACTAGATGGAGATTGTTAGGGTTAATACCCTACATTGCCTTTTCCAACCACATGGATATAATTCAACAACCATAGTGATATTGAGCAATTAAAATGGATTTTTGATTTCACTACTAGCCAAAAACCACAAATTACATTCTTTGTCAGTGCATGAAATGCAACAGAAACATAACAGTGTCCAAACAACATGATTTATTTTCAGGTTCAAGATTTTTACACATCCCCCATAAAAAAAAGTGCATTATTCCTACATGTAGTTCATCTTTCCAGCAAACCTATGCAAATGCTTTTAGTCGAATATTTTTCATAAAGTATCTTTTTTTTCCTCTTTTTTTTCATAACAGGTGGAATTCACATTTCCAAAACATGTTTCTGAGGGAGCACGAGACCTGATATGCAAGGTGTGTAGTCATATTCTTAATTAAATCAGAAAAATAGGAGCTTAATAGCGCTCAAGGAAATTAAAATATTGATATCAGAAGTTTAAAAACTCATCCACTTTTTTGAGGTATGCTTATATTAACATCGTGCATGGTGCAAAGTGCACACAACTACACTCGACTCTCGTTAGTACCAACTCAGCCGGACCTAGCCAGGATTCCTTGTTATATCAGAATTTTGTGTTCAGAGGAACATCAGTCCCATTCATTGTGCACACAAATGCACAGTCGGGACCAAGGCTTTATGTTTGTTATAACCAGAATTTGTATTAACAGTGTTTGTACTAACAAGTGTCGACTGTATTTTGACTCTGAATGTGCGCAAACCAATAGCATCTTCGCATGGGAGATGTTTCCAAGAGTCCCTCCCAGTCGCCTCCCCCAACCCTCTGTAACCGTCGGTACTCGAGTGTCCATAGCTGGCACCATGCGTTTATCATTACCTAGGGCCCCTGGGCATGGACAGTGATTTCTCCAGATTTATTGGTTCTGCATTGCCATACATAATTATTTTGCAGTGTCACTCCAGCGCCTGTATTTTTTTCCTAACCTTTTTCCCCGTTCCTGTCCGCATAGCTTTTGAAGCACAACCCTTCCCACCGTCTGTCTCTGGAGGGCGTGATCGCCCACGCGTGGATCCAAGAGAAGATCAGCCAAAGGTCATGACCTCCCCCAAGATGCAGCTAAGCCCCAGTGAGCGGCCATTGTACAGGAATGTAGATTTCATTGGATAGACCAAGGCAATGTTCTGCAACAATAGAGGGACAAACTTGTCCTGGTTCACGGGCAAAGCTAAAGTGTGTGTTGACATCAGCGCGTGAACCAGGGCAAAGTCAGATGACATGACGCTTCGGTTCTCTATAGAGACCACATCACACTTCGGTTCTCTATAGATCACTTGCATCTGAATACGCATGAGTACTTTCATTTGTCACTGAATTTCAAATGACTAGACCTGTCCTCAGCGAGGGCGCTCCGTTCAAAGGGTCTATACTGAGATTAGGACAATGTAATCTGTCCACCGTGTTTCCCTAGATGAATGCAGGCTTTCAAGTATTCCTACTTTAACTACTTTTTCCTATTTTGTTTTTTTTAACTTGCTCCTACTTTTTTTTCTTGAAATTCCTACTTTTTCCTATTTCTATGTCCCACGACTCCAAAAACATGAAATCTCATTGAATATTTTTTGTAACAGTGTTGCACATATATGTAAATCACACAATGAAGGGCCTGGGGCGCAGGAGTACTGCAACTGTACTTCCAAGAGCTTAGTTGAGGATAGAGCACAAGTGTTGTGAGTACATAACATGCCAAATGATGCTTTGGACATGGGCGAGTACCAACGAAAACTACTCCTGAAAGCCCGCAAAAGTCCGACTTTTATGCTGATTTTGTCCTCCAAAATCCTTTCTTTTCTTTTTTATTTGAAAATGTTGATCCTACTGTTGTACTTTTTCACCCGAGTCTGCTTGTAAGCCTATGAATGGATAGCCATGTAGTTATGGGTGCAGAATTTTCAATGGTATCAACATTTGATTCATCAGCATGCACATATAGTTACATGTACGGTACATGTGTATTATTTGCAAGTGCCAGGTTTGCCGCTTATTGTTGTGCACAAATGGCTCACATTTACATGTACATTTAGCTGTTGCTGTACAAAGTCTGCAGAAAAAAAATACAGGGGAAAAAACTTGCGCTGCTTCGTGAGCCAAACTTAGCGCTACAGGATGGCAACTTTGAATTGAAATGAAAATTCACTGGGGAGATGCATCCTAAAAGAACTGAGTATGAGCTTGGTCAACAGTAACTATATATTTTTTTTTCCCATCAAATTTAAACCAGCAATAATCTCCTGGGCGAGTTGTACATGTACATTTGTTGTTCGGATGTAGCTTATTTCAGTATGGTGAAAGTGAATTGTCTTAAATGTCAGAAATATTGTACATTTGAAGTAAACATAGACTGGACTGGTTAGTCCTATTCCAAATATGCAGACTAAATACGATTTACCTTTAATCCGCACGTGCCTTGGTTAATTGCAATTAGCACTTTCACGTTAAGATGCACCATTTTGTTCACGGGGAAAAAAGAACACGTGTTGCTAGATGCGAGTGCATATTGGAAGTGCAAAAGTTTTCAATTGACATGCATACTTGGCAGGCAATGCGTGTTTGTTTTTGTTCCATGAACATGATGGCGCATATTACTGTGAAAGTGCTCATTGGAAATGACAGAGTGCGAAATTACTTATTAAAAATTACAAATCCTCTCTTTTTTCCAACAATTTTTTTAATTCCTTTAGTAGAACATCCAGTCTATAGGACTAATTAATAAATTAAATGCGTGTCCAAGTAATTTCATTTTAAATAAGTCATGATGGTGTTTGCACTGGATGATGATTTTGTTCTTCACTCTTTTGACCGTTTTCACCGTAATTAAGCTCATTTACAATGATAATTGTCTGAAGGAAAGCAAGCGAAAATGTTTCTGACATCTTTTACTCCATTCCAATTTATTTCTTTTTCCATACTTTACAAAATATTTCGCTGAAATGTTTACATATACATGTACCAATGACTCTTGAAGCAGCACAAAAATTTACCAAATTGATATAAAAATAAAGGGAAAAAACTGAACCCACTAGCTTTTCAAATCAAGAAAAATGGTATGACTAATGCATATTATTTGAATACTCAAATATTTCCCTTTTTAGACAGTAGGATGTACATGTACCCAGGGACAGTGTATGTCATGTTGTGTATCCAGTTTATGATATCATCACTGAGGACTAAATTATTTTATGTGAAAGGTACGTTAGTAACATCAAGTCAATTTTAAATTAGTATGTATGTGTAATTTTGTGTTGAATAAATATTAAATAGTTGTCCTTTAACTTTCCTAGGCTAAATGACTGCTGCATTTTGTGGTTGGCCATTCGGCCACTTACAAACAAAATTGGGAGTTGACCTATACTCTTAATGAAAAAGATGTGCATATATCTGTACAGTTTTCTTCAAAATAACGATATGACTGGCACTGGTAGAGGACTGAATAGGTTAAAGCACACAAACCGAAATATTCACAGCGTGTAAATAGGAACCCTTAACCAAAGACATTGTAAAGAACGAGGGATTAAACATGAATCCTTTCTTATCTCTAAGTTCAAATCTGTCCTTATTCATTCAGTTTTTAAATACATTGTCTTTACAGCTCATTGTTTACTTCCTATATTCTGAGCTTAAAAACACAAAACAAAGCAAAAAACTGATAGTTACTCTTATTACTACAATGTAATTGATAGATAATTATACACACAATTTCACGCTATTTTGTACATATCATGATGTAATATTGTATGGTTAATAAATCTGCTTGGAGTTTTAATGATTAAATTATGGTTTACGAGCAGAATTTTGGCTCCTTTATTTTAGTTTTAGGCCAAATTAAAAAAACAAACATGTTTAGCGTCCCTGCCCGCTTGCTTAATATGGAGGCAGCCTCCTTTTTTTAAATTTTTTTTTAAACCGAAAAAATGATAAATTTTTAAACAGTGACATCATTTTGGCCCCTTTGTCTGTTGCATCTAGCCCATATAAAGCTGGTATGTCATTTCCCGAGTCCAATGGCGGCCATTAAAAAAAAAAAAAAAGGCCATCTTGAAAAATAGCCCGGTCAGGCAGCCATTTTTGAGGGGGGGGGGGGGGGAAGGGCCTCCGGCTTCCTTTTTTTTTTTAAAAAGCAGGACACTAAACATGTTTTTGTCTTATTTGGCCTTGGGGCATCCATTTTTATTTCTTTGGTTCTCAACCCTATTTTGGGCTAGTCCAAGTATCACCCGTTGTCCAACGGTGCCCTCTCCGTAACCAGCATCTGATATGTGAGCAATGTTAATTTTATGCCAATCGGAGTCAACTTTAGAAACTGTGACGTCTTTCGGTCAGGAATTTGTGGACTAAGCTGTTGATTGGTCAATTTGGCTGCCATGTTACCAAAGACCTGATAGAAGGCGCCCGCTGAATGATCAGAATCTGGAGGTCAAGACGCAGTCTTATTTTGCGTAATTAATCGCCAAATCTGCTCGCATATCATAGACTCTTGCTATGCAAGGAGATATTCCATTGACTACACCCCAATTATCAATCCTAATGGTACATGGACACATGTTGGATACTTCTGGATTTAAAAGGGTAAAGGTTACAAACTTGCAAAGGCACATGATCGAATGTACAACTTAGGAAAGATTTGAAACTCAAATCTGCAAGTAACTACATGTAGCTGCACAGTGCACCAATCATTGAACACTAAACACTCTACAAAAATATATTTCATACAAGCTCACATTGTTCAAAGTTGTTTCTCCTCTACTTGGGTATGGCTACTGGTTTCACCTTCAAGAAACCAATACCGCGAAGGTAGCGCACGATAAACGGCGTGCAGGTCAGCGTGACGGCAATCCTTGCCGGGGCAAACAGCTTGTGAACTCCGTAGGCTACCAGGAATGTGCTGGTTCCCGTGGCAAGACGTGACGCGACAACGTCGGAGCTGAATCCGATTGTCGTCAGGAGGGCCTGCACATCTAGTCCACTACAAAGGGGACAAAATGACCAACAAAAAAAGTCAATAAAGCATATTTGAAAACATCATCCTGGGCAAAAACTTTCCTTCCTCTTTCCCAGTGGAATCACCATGAAAGTCATAATAATGACTCATTATCAAATGTACCTTAAACTCACCTGGATACTGCAAGATAGAATCCTCCAAGCGACATCAGCGAGATGCACACGTGAAAGACGATGACAGTGGATCCGTAGTCCTTCACAGCACGCTTCAGCCTCACTCGCTGTGTGAGCTGGGCACCAGTGGCAGGTGACTGGTTCTCATCGGATGAGGAGGACTGGGTGCTGTAGGCCCGATGCGGTGTCCCTTGCATCACGTCTGCTAACTGCAGACTGCCAAACATGGACTTAGTACGGCAGTAACGGGTGCTGCCGGGTAGGCAGGTTCCTTGCAGGACGCAGGCGATATCCTCATTCCACAGCTCTTGGGGGAGTCCAGACTTCATACGTGCATTCACGGGAGTGCCGTCTATTTGATAGACTTTCTTCTGGGGTGGTGCTTGCTGTTGTGGTTTGAGGCCTGAAGCAGCCAAGGTGTGGATCGCACGATGTTTCGGTGCCGCAGCGAGGGTATAAGTAGACATCAGATGTGTCTTGGTGCCAGAGGAGCCCTGCATGATGTCGCCCAGTTCCAGCTTGCCAAACATGGACTTGGTGCGGCAGTACTTGGTACTGCCTGGTAGACAAGTACCCTGCAGAATGCAGGCCATGTCCTCCGACCACACCTCGTAGGCATCTCCAAACAGTGCCTTCCCACTGGCCGGATAGCGCCCTCCGGTGTGGAAATGTTCTCGCTGAACACCTTGTGAGACGGATCGGAGATTGTCCAGGTGACGTGCTTTTGGATCCGGTTGTTTCTTGAGTTGTTGGAATACCTTCTCGAGGACCTTCTTTGTGTCTTCTGGGCGAAGCCTGTTGGACACTCGCTGATGCCCCTGGATAACAACTGGTAGCCTGTACATGATGCTACTCAAGTGTTGGTTACTGCCCAGATTTCATCTCTGTTATGTGGCACCAGTCGAATGTGCTACAGTTACAGCACAGTAGTCACAGTCTGTGAAAAAGTACAGAAAAGTATAATTACACATCAGGGACAAAACGGTCAAAATCAAATAACTCAATGGACTAAATTTGCATGTAGTACACATGAAAATACTTTTTGCAGAGGCATATTTGAATTAAAACAAAATTAAAACAGATTCCACAGACACTTTGGAAAACCTGTTCAATTCTTGGTGCAGTCTTAAATTTAGGCAAACATTTAAAAAGGCACCTACAATATCATACTAAGTTACAACATAGATTTACCTGGCTGGCATATACATTGCATGTATCAGCTATTGAAGTACATGCACAAAGTCCATATTGGCAGTGTATTCTTCTCCTCATGAGCAGTGAAAATATCAAATGAAAAGCACTCACCCACTCCTAAAATACATGTACATGTATGTGACTTGAACAGCAACTACAAAATGCATGAAAATTATACCACTTAAATACTGAAATTCACGATCCGACTAGACCATACACTGATACACGTACAGGAACTGTCATGCATCCAGCGCCTGATTTCATAGTGTCAAGGACTTATGAGAGCATTTAAAGCATGCAAGTATGCTGGGCAAAGTACACTGCAACAATTTTTGCTTTGTCATAGTTTTTCTGGCTATTGGCACTATTGTGTCAACACAAACCTCTGTACATAAAGCCAAAAAAAAAAAAATCTGCTTCCGATTACATGGCATATGAAAATAGGGTAGGTAGGTAGGGAATTTTTTTTTTGCCAATTTTTTTTGTGTACGATCATATGGAGGCGTCTGCGTGAAGTCAAGGGTAAAAGGTAGAAATTGATGGTTTTGGGTGTTTTTTCCTCATTTTTCCCATAAAAAAATTAGGGTAGGGGCTGTCAGAATAGGGTAGGTAGGGAAACCGGAAGCAGAACTATTATTTTTTTTGGCCTAATTCGTGTACACCTTTGTGGGTTTGACGTGGAAACCATGTAAAAGGTGTCTAGCCAACCAATGGCGCATTAGAACCGTGGACACAACGGCTGGCCCCCTATGACGCAAGTACTGCCCTAGATTTTCACGCATGAAGGAAAAGGGCAAAACTTTGTTTGTGATGAGTTCTTTCATCACCAGTAGTCCAGGACTAGGGCATTCTTTCATCAGCAGTAGTCCAGGACTAGGGCATAAACTCCCTGTATTGCAGAGAGCTTTTTTTTCAGAAACATTTTGTTTAGCCCTAACAGTCCTGAATCCTCCAATTTAAATATGATTTTGCACACCCCCTAGGGAGTTAGGGATAACAAACTGTCACACATGTATTTTCTATACAGGGAAAAAAGTTTCTCTTTAGTTTTTTTTTAAGTGCATTTTGAAAATTGAAATATTAAATAAAGGGAAACTTTGCAAGTTCTCCATGGTACTTAAAGGGAAAATACAACATTTGCAAACATCAAAAAATAAAACTACCAAATCATTTTGAAATACCTTGCTGGACTGTTAGTGAATGACACTGTAAAGCATCCTGTAAAATCATGGCACCTGGTATACTGTCATTTTCAAGAAAAGTGGTATTTTTGTATCAATTTCCAACGCTGATCGGCCGATCAGCGTTGGAAAAAACTGGCTTTTTTTCAAATACTGGCCCCAGTTGACCATCGCACTTGTTTGCAATCGATTACAAACCTATGAACGGGTATGAGCTAGCTAGACTGGTTCCCTGACCTTACAATTCCCCAATGAATGTAAACTGCTCTGTTTCTTCTGATATGGAGTCAGGGAACCAGACTACAGGAAAATGATTGTTTTTCCTGGTTTTTATAGCATTTTCGAACCCAAAACCTCAAAAAAGTCAGTGTAACTATATTTGCTATATATTTCCAACCCCCCAATTCCATCCATTGCTGAAAATTACAGTAAAAGCAAATGATGTATATTCCCTTTAACTTTTTGTGTGGGGGTGGGAGGGGTAAAATTGAACTAAGTTATCACCACTTTAAATTCACATTAAAGATTTGGTTAACACTTTTTTTAATTAATAACTAGCAACTGTTTAAAATGTCATTGGCTTATAATTTCAATAAGGCACTCCCCATGATATTTCGACCAATCACAGCCTTGATTGATGTCTGACATGCATGCAAATTAAATGTATTGACAGGTGGAACATGCAGTAAGGCATTGGACAGTCCAATGTGTGTATACAAATATATGACCATGAAAATTACAACAACAAAATTAAAGGGGCACTTCCTGCACTTCTAATCTTATCAAGATACTAAGTCCATTCACGCTGCGTTAAATCAACAATTTAGTGCACCGTCATGATGATTTAGAGTAAGTTCACTACCACAGCATTAAATGTGACAAGTTGTGTCCACAATGTACAGTTTCTGTGCTATGCGGCAGCTGTGGCCATGTTGTTATGATGGAGAAGATGGAGAATGAATAAATGAATTCCCTTGAATTTGGATTTGCGGAGAATATTGTAATTCCTTCGACTCATTTAGATACTGGTACAAGGGTTTTTGCAGAACAGCGTATAGGGACAATTCAAGCATGATACGAATGTCGACATTTTCTGGATCATGCCCAAATTTCTCAACGGTTGCGCACTGTATACTGACTCCTTCCTTCAAATAATTTTCTTGACTCCTCTTCTGGTTTAATTACTAAATTTAAAAACAACTAAACTTTTTTTCTTCTTTTTTTTTAAAGGGGGTGTGGGTGATGGCCCCATTCCCCCCCCCCCCTTGCCCAAGGAATCTGCTATTATTTAATAGAATGTCAGACAACGACTGTTTGCCAACTCGACTCAGGACAACTCGTCCGTTGAGACAACTCGACCAGTGTGACAACTTGACCATTTACCAGGTCATTCGTTGAGACAAGCCAACTTTGACATGGAAACAACTCGACTGTGCGAGGCGTTGTAGATTGTATGTAGCTAGCGTATAGCACGTGGTATTTTCCACACTGGTTGTCCGTCAATGTTTGAGCATTTGGGTGTGCTGCGTTGCAGGTACTGTAAGTCGCAGATCTGTGGCATGACCATGCGTGGGGTTCCAGCCAGCTGTACGGCCGTGACCCAGCGCGGTGCACGGATGCGACGGCAGCGCGGCATGCACGGCGCAGTGGCGCGGCACACCATGCACGGCAAATCCCAGCCCCAGCTGAGCCAAGTCAGATCATCTCATCCAGCAACCCCGACCCCATCAAAATGGCCCGGCCGAGCCAAGCCCAACTGTATCCCGTTAAGCAACCCAAACCCAGGAAGTTGTCCATACTAGGCCTCCACTTACCTGCCGCCAAACACATCCATTTTCACCTCACCTTGTAATTTCACCCAAGACAAATCCAGGAAGCTCCGGCAATGTGAATGATTGTCTTTAAAAATGAGTTTTTGAGCACATTTTGGATCCACACATCATGCAGAACTAAGTTGGAGGCAGCCGGCCATAGTAATTGAAGTGTCTGGAAGTCTTGCGGTACGTTACACATGACATCGACAACGCATGAGCCGGCCAATGACAGTGCAATACGTCATAATGAATATTTAATTTCTCATGAATATTCACTTTATTTAATATTCATTAGTCTTATTTCAATGGATGCTTCAAATACGGTATGTCCACAGATTGATAATTGCAACAAGCGCCCGTGCGCGGCCGGCCTAGTGGTAAGTGTTGTGTTTCAAGAAGAGTCCGAATTTTGAATCTCTATGAAGTAAGTGACTGATTAAGAAATAGGAATAGGCCTAAAAGCCCTAAAGGAAAGGAGAGGGTGAGAGTAGAGGAGGGGAAAGTGGAGGAAATATAACCATAATTTTAAACAATGATAAAGAATGCAACCTTTTGGCACTTGAAAATTAATTGGAAAAAGTGGAGGCCTAGTAGTAGTATGGAAAACTTTTCCCCAATCCCACCAACCCAATGATCAAACCCGAACACGACAACAAATCCCCAGCCCGGTTCCAATATAAAACTTGGACCGAGCCCCACCAACCCATCACGCCCGCAGACCAGCCCCCAATGCCACACCTACAATTTACAAAAAAAAAGAAATTAAGGAAAAATTTCCGTACTCGGACGTCACTTTTTAAAATTAATTTTCTAGCGCCAAAAGTTACATCTTTTATGGTTATTCCTCCACTTTCCCTCCTCTACTCTCACCCTCTCCTTTCCTTAATTTCTATTTATTAATCAGTCAGTTACTTCACCGGGATTCGAACCTCTGACGCTTGCTTGATACACGCTTGCTTGATTAACCGCTAGGCCGCGCACGATCGCTGTTGCAATAATCAATCTTTGGACGTATTCGAAGTATCCATTGAAATAAACTAAATATTCATGAGAAAATAAATATTCATAATGACGTATTGCACTATCATTGGCAGGCTCATGCGACGTCATGGTTGTTGATGTCACGTGTATAACGTACTGCTGTCTTTTCAGCCACTACAATCAGTTTTGACCGGCTGCTTGAAGTTAGTTCTGCACGACGTATACTCCTAGAACTATGAGGCTCCGCGTGAGCGGAGCCTCATAGATCAAGAAGCCCGCATAATTGCCTGCAGCACAAAACACTAATAAAGTACAAAAACGTCCATCAAAATGCAGCCATTTCACACAGAACCGCTGCACAGTTTGCCCCTATACTCCGTACTTTATCTCTTGACATACTCACGTATCTTGTGCGGAACTAACATAGGTGGATTCTGTCGGTTTTTAGGCCAAAATGATGAAAAATATGCCCATTCCGCACTGAGCCAACCTGACACTTGAAACGTGCACGCATATGATCGAGCGATGATTTTCGGTACGCTCGGAGCGCGCCGCGGGGGGTACAGTACAAGCGAAATGATAGTATGTGCATGCGTACAAGTGCATGTACCGTACCCCCTGCAGCGCTCCGAGCGAACCGAAAATCATCGCTCGATCATATGCGTGCACGTTTCAAGTGT
Source organism: Patiria pectinifera (assembly GCA_029964075.1). Taxonomy (NCBI): domain Eukaryota; kingdom Metazoa; phylum Echinodermata; class Asteroidea; order Valvatida; family Asterinidae; genus Patiria; species Patiria pectinifera. The sequence goes on along the minus strand of CM057141.1, from coordinate 23,455,778 downwards.
CAGGTTGGCTCAGTGCGGAAAGGGCATATTTTTCATCATTTTGGCCTAAAAACCGACAGAATCCACCTATGTTAGTTCCGCACAAGATACGTGAGTATGTCAAGAGATAAAGTACGGAGTATAGGGGCAAACTGTGCAGCGTTTCTGTGTGAAATGGCTGCATTTTGATGGACGTTTTTGTACTTTATTAGTGTTTTGTGCTGCAGGCGATTTTGCGGGCTTCTTGATCTATGAGGCTCCGCTCACGCGGAGCCTCATAGTTCTAGGAGTACACGACGTATGCATCCAAAATGTGCTCTAAAAACACATTTTGAGTAAATTTTTTTCACCTTTACACAGCTTCCTGGATTTCTCTTGGTTCAAATGACAAGGTGAGGTGACAATTATGTTTGGCAGCAGATAAATTGACATCCGAGTATGGAACTTTTTCCGAAATAAAATGCGAGTCAACTTGTCTCAACAGACGACATGTCTTTCCATTTGACGCACAGACATGACAGATGGTCGAGTTGTAACACCGGTCGAGTTGTCACACCGGTCGAGTTGGCAAATGGTCGAGTTGTCCGAGCCCATACTGTATCATTGACATTGTGTATGAAAATACTTGCCTACAAAATGTACAAGCAAGTTGAAGCTAGGCCTACGTCCTACAGGAAGGAAAAGTGCACAATAAAATGAGTCACAATTTTCCAACTAAGACAACTGTTCCAGGAACTGACGATATATCAATAGAATTAACAGTCTTACCGCATTCTTTCCGAGGGAAGAACTGCCCACTGAAGGGCGAAATGACAAAACAACTGGAAAGTTTTGGAGAGCCTTTCTCAACAGCAGCGAGTTCAGCTGGTGGATTTCATCATGCATCACATCACAATGATCACATGCATGATAAACAACAGAGGGCAGTATACCATTTTACTGAAGACAACTTCTAAAAATCGGCTTTTATCTCTGGATCTATGCAGACAAATAATGGTGATCTTGGCCTCAAAGCCTTTGTTTCAGAAGTACAAAATGAACGCATATTTAATCGGACTCCGCCAATTCAGTGAGCTTGAAATATATTCAAGCTTTACTTCAGGCCTGTTTGTGATGGAGGAGTGGTGGTGGTGGTTGTGGTGGTTGGAGGGAGGAAACCTGGCAGATGAAATTTAATACATCAAAATGTTTCGTCATGCATGTCACTCATCAAATACAACATGGGAAATTCCATTCTAGAGAAATTTAACCATCATCCCAACCTTGCAGTTGACCTATCTAGCAATTTATCCTGGAGTAAACACATCACCCAAACTGTCAACAAAGCAATCAGCATCTTAGGACTCTTAAAGCGGAACAATCTAACACCAAGGACATCGCCTACAAAACACTTGTCAGACCAAGATTTGAAAATTGCACCCCAATCTGGGACCCTCACCAGAAAGTCTAGTTGGAAAATCTGGAAAAACTTCAAAGGGGCGAGGGCAACGAGATTAATAACTACCGGCGTGCAAGCAGCGTCACCGCCGGACATGTTTCATGACCTGAACTGGAAATCACTGCAAAATAAGTGCAAATCAGAAGGGAAACTAGGCTCGGCGTCTAATGATATACAAGGAGACTCATCACATCACCACATTAAATTCATCATCTCACCATGAAATTGAACACAACCACTCGTCAGACACACGAATTCATGAAGTTATCCGGTCAAACAAAGACTGCCAATAGATATTCACTGTATCCGAGAACTATTCAAGTTTTGATTGCACTCCCGCCTAACACCAAAGAAGCAAAGGATGAGGTCGCATGTAATGCCTGATCAACGGGCAGTTGAAAAATTAGAATTTAAGCGATGCATGGTGGACTGTACGTCGATAGCTACAGTACCAGACCAGACAAGACAAGACAATATGGCCCGTGGAGTGGGGGGGGGGGGTGGCTGGGTTCGTAATCCTCAAAGTGGAGCTTTTCATCTTAACGTACATGTACCGTATTGTGCTTAGGTCAGTTGTATGCTTATCCTATACCGAAGGATGCGTGGTTAAATGTTAATTTGCGTCGTACATAATAGGCCTGTATGTTTTTCTGTTTACATCACGAGGGCCGGGCGCACATGTGTAGGCGCGAATAAAAAAATTTAAAAAAAGGATACATGTAAATGTCCTTTCGTCACAATAATATTGTCTATTGCATTATATGATCCGACATGAATTTGTGTCGTCACACTTGCATGATGTTGCACATAGTTTACAAGGAATGGTAAAGCCCGCCTCTGCCGCCAAAGACAGGGGACGTGGACGGGCAATTTCTCAAAGGAAAGTCAACACGTACACAACTTAAACCAATGTAAACCTGTTTTTATTTTGATAACTTGGTATGAACCGCGAAAAAATTCTTAAAATAAACCTATCCTGACTTGATGTTGATAACGCTTTATTACGTTGCTGTGTGTACAAAGATGGCTGACGTTTATAAGCGACAGTGGAGTTCAGATCCGATGTATAAAATCCTGAGGGAGATTGTTTGATAATGAAGGTCTAATATAACTTAAAGTTGTGAAATAAGAAGTCTCATACTATATTGAAATTTAACGAAATCAGTTCTACAGATTGAAGATAAAATTTGCGGTAGTTGCTTTGGCTTCCGTTTGCGGCAATTATGGTTTTTCACCTCCAAATACATATTCATTGGCGTTCTCAATTTGGTGGTGAGCATGCGCTCCAACCTCGATCCCAGCTTCTCTGCACATCTCTTCCAGGGTCTCCACGTTGGTGGACGACAGTCTGAGGTAGCGGCACATGAGGGCTTCCATCGGGTCGAACTTGGTGGGCGCGTTCCGAAGGAGCACGGGGTACTCCCGCGCTAAAAGCTCAACAGCCAACCGCTTGCGTTCGGCCGTCGTCACCGGCTCCCCAATCTGGGACCCTCACCAGAAAGTCTAGTTGGAAAATCTGGAAAAACTTCAAAGGGGCGAGGGCAACGAGATTAATAACTACCGGCGTGCAAGCAGCGTCACCGCCGGACATGTTTCATGACCTGAACTGGAAATCACTGCAAAATAAGTGCAAATCAGAAGGGAAACTAGGCTCGGCGTCTAATGATATACAAGGAGACTCATCACATCACCACATTAAATTCATCATCTCACCATGAAATTGAACACAACCACTCGTCAGACACACGAATTCATGAAGTTATCCGGTCAAACAAAGACTGCCAATAGATATTCACTGTATCCGAGAACTATTCAAGTTTTGATTGCACTCCCGCCTAACACCAAAGAAGCAAAGGATGAGGTCGCATGTAATGCCTGATCAACGGGCAGTTGAAAAATTAGAATTTAAGCGATGCATGGTGGACTGTACGTCGATAGCTACAGTACCAGACCAGACAAGACAAGACAATAGGGCCCGTGGAGTGGGTGGTGGCTGGGTTCATAATCCTCAAAGTGGAGCTTTTCATCTTAACGTACATGTACCGTATTGTGCTTAGGTCAGTTGTATGCTTATCCTATACCGAAGGATGCGTGGTTAAATGTTAATTTGCGTCGTACATAATAGGCCTGTATGTTTTTCTGTTTACATCACGAGGGCCGGGCGCACATGTGTAGGCGCGAATAAAAAAAATTAAAAAAAGGATACATGTAAATGTCCTTTCGTCACAATAATATTGTCTATTGCATTATATGATCCGACATGAATTTGTGTCGTCACACTTGCATGATGTTGCACATAGTTTACAAGGAATGGTAAAGCCCGCCTCTGCCGCCAAAGACAGGGGACATGGACGGGCAATTTCTCAAAGGAAAGTCAACACGTACACAACTTAAACCAATGTAAACCTGTTTTTATTTTGATAACTTGGTATGAACCGCGAAGAAATTCTTAAAATAAACCTATCCTGACTTGATGTTGATAACGCTTTATTACGTTGCTGTGTGTACAAAGATGGCTGACGTTTATGAGCGACAGTGGAGTTCAGATCCGATGTATAAATTCCTGAGGGAGATTGTTTGGTAATGAAGGTCTAATATAACTTAAAGTTGTGAAATAAGAAGTCTCATACTATATTGAAAATTTAACGAAATCAGTTCTACAGATTGAAGATAAAATTTGCGGTAATTGCTTTGGCTTCCGTTTGCGGCAATTATGGTTTGTCACCTCCAAATACATATTCATTGGCGTTTTCAATTTGGTGGTGAGCATGCGCTCCAACCTCGATCCCAGCTTCTCTGCACATCTCCTCCAGGGTCTCTACGTTGGTGGACGACAATCTGAGGTAACGGCACATGAGGGCTTCCATCGGGTCGAACTTGGTGGGCGCGTTCCGAAGGAGCACGGGGTACTCCCGCGCTAAAAGCTCAACAGCCAACCGCTTGCGTTCGGCCGTCGTCACCGGCTCCCGGGGCCTCTGGTGGTGAGAGTGGTGGGGATGAACGTGGGCCATGACCGGTTGGTGGTGGTGGTGATGAGGAGGGTCGCGGTGGTGCGTGGACGGGTGGCGATTGTGGTGACTCGGTTTCGTGGCGATGGCATGCAGGTCGGACAGGATCTGCCTGGTGAGGTGTGGTTGGGGGTGGTGGTTCGAGGCTTTCAAGGACGGTTGCCTGGAAATGTACTGTTGGTGGCTTGAGCCTTGTGGGAGCACCTCTCCACGGCTTCGTTGGGAATCTGTCATGGAAGATTGTTTTTTCACAAAATGAGAAAAACGAAGACTCTGAAACCAATTAATACATAGTGTACAGTGTATTTCGTTGGCCCAATGTCAAAATAGAAATCGACAACAGTCCCGGTTGAAATTATTGCGCCGCGCGCTGTCGAAACTCGAAAGTGGTATTACCGGCCCGCTGAAAATCGTAACATTAGAAACTTTGAAATTTCACTTTGAAATTTTAAAAGCTGTTATCTACACAGTGCTATTTGTAGCACTGGGTGCTGACATTTTGACAACAGTTTTTTGGGGTCATTTTCGTTCAAACTTGGGGTTAGTACGTTTGCAGTGTGAGCCCAAGTGGGTATAAAGGAACAAACTTTTCACCTAGCCCGATCTCTCTGCCCTTATGCAGACCCCTTCGGCTGCTTCTCTTCGCTGGAACATCGACACCGACAGCAGCCGTTCCTTTCCCGTTCCCGCGTGGCTTAGCTATTGGTGTCATGTTCGCATCAACCTTGTCTGACGACATAACCGGCTCCTCCGCGACTCGGGAGCGGGGATGACTGGTGTCCTTCCCGGTGTCTTCTCCTTCGGTTGTCCCCTTGGTGGCCTGAGTCGTCGGTGACGGCGTGGCCGAGGGGACCCCGATAAATCCAATAGATTTGGGCTTTGCTGCATGTCAAAATGTACGGAAAGGATGTACTTTTGTTTTGCCATATCTCACACGGAATAATTATGACTTTATTAATGTCACGTACTAAAGTAGCTGAGCGCATAATGACGTTTGTAGCCCCCAATCGGGGATATTTTCCATAAAATGTTTGCTCATTGAACAATTACAGAACGTACCCCCGTTTGACTTGGGTTCAAAATCATCCTGGGGGACAACTCCTCCATCAACTTCCTTGCCGTGGCCACTTGGTCTATCCACCTCAGTCTCCTTCTTGTCGCTCACGGGTGCCAAATACGCATCCCCTACTACCTGGATGACCTCCTCTACGCTCTGTTCTCTCCCCTGAACCCCTGCCTCATCGGGGTGAGCTGACGTTCCCTGTTTCTCGTCGTTCTTGTGATGGTGCGGCCTCTTGTGTCGCCTATCGGCCTTGCTCTCCTCGCTGGCCTGGTAGTCCAGGAGGTTGATGTACCGCGTGAGGCTCTCGTAGCTCCCGATGTTGTGGATGTCGTCCGTCATCAGGTGGGACGGGTACCCGGCTGGCCCGTGAGACGGGTTGCGGTAAGCATGGTGCGGCACCCTGCGGTTATATTCAACAGCTTGACAGTTATAATGCGGGCACGAAGCAATATTTTAGTTTTAGTGCAAAGGTTAAGCTCTCAATGCTTCTGAATGTGATCAACCTAATTACCTCAAAGTTGATCAGAGCACCATGCTCTGACAAAATCTTAAGTTCACTAGAACTGCTGTAATTTGGCTATACTGAAAGAGACACCATGTTCGAAGTTTTGTTGCATGAACCTTTAAACTAGTTTGCGTCTAGCCTGTTCTCATTTTTAAGTCTTTCTGTGGGGCGGGTTGTTTCTTTTAAAATTGTGGTTCTTTTTTATAATTTCATACAGTTCAGGGCCCAATTTTATGGATCTTCTAATCATGCAATATTTCTTTGCATGTGCTTAGAAAAAAAATGAAGCCCAGGCCCAGTAGCAAGCAAAAAGAATGGCCATTCGGCGGTACCGTTTTCGTTGAGCAAAACTTGTTTGATGTTGGCAGATTTTCTGTGGTTCCGGAAGCACCATGGAATTTCTTTCCCTTGCAGAACTTGTGACAAAATTAACCTCTTGTTATTATTTCACCAAGAGACTTTGATTTACCCTCTGTGGTAATGCTTGTGCATTCCGAGATGGGCGGCGTGCTCGGCGATGGAGTGGCCGTAGCCAGCGGGCTGGACGATCGCGTTCAACCTTGACGACTGCGAGACCACGCCGGGGATTTCCGTGGGATGGTAGCCCGGGGTGGAGTGTCGCCGGTGGGCCGGGGGCATCGGGTAGTACTCCGGTCGATGGTGGTGAACGAACTGCTCAGGGTTGAAATGGTGACTGCTGGTCTTGGAAAAGGGAAGGTGGTGACTGCTTGCGCCTATAGGTGGAATATAACGATCATTGTGACACACAAGAGCAGTGGCGTATCCGTGTCGGCTATAGTGGGGGACGGGGATGACCATACTGTTTGTTCCCCGTTCTTAAAAATTATTCAATAAATTTGGACCGTTGGAAAGTTACAAGATCAAGTTCAATTGAGGCAAGGAATTGTTCTTGTGTATTTTAAAGTATCCAGATCTCGTGTTTAATTGCCTGCTTTGTTAATTGATATATTGGCCAACATGACCAAGTTATCACAATTCGTTAATTAAAGTCAATTCAAGGAAATCATACAAGTCGGCTATTTTCAACTGAATGTCTTGTGACTGGTTTGCGATTGTCTTGTGACTGGTTTGCAATTGGCTTGTGACTGACTCGATCACATCTTATACTGAGAAGTTCTTACCGTGGTCCCTATCGTGCGAATGCTTGTCTCCTTTTGTAGGCGCATGGTAATGGTAACCTGTAGTTGGATGCGAGACCTCCGGCGCTCGACCCATGTACGAGTTCTTGTCATCATGTACACGTTGATGATGAGACGGAGATGGGGGATGAGGATGGTAGTGATGGTCGCTCCCACGGTACAATACGTTGTACGATCCTCGTCGTGAGGAATGCGAACCGTCGATCTAGAGGGAAAAAATGACTTTCGGTTAAATATACTGCAAGTTTGATTTCACACGCGGTGCATAGTCCGAGTGAAAAGGAAACTGAAATGTAATAGAGGAGTGAGGTCGGAACACCGCAGTGGTTAAATGTCCTCATTATAGAAACTAAACACTTTAACACCCGGTTCAGACTGGTGTTCGACAGTAGCGCCGAACCGTAATGGCAGGCAAAAGTGTGTGGTTTTTTTGTGGGGGGGGGGGCGTCAAAATGGGTAAAGTGGTCCCAGTTTTTGTTTGTTGCAATGAATGGCTATAAAAGCTAGAGAGGGTATTATTACTAGCAGCGGTTGGTAGGTTACGCGCACTGGCGCTTTCACGTTCCTTAAAGATATAGTCCATCATTAATTTGTGCATTTTGTTCGTTTGAAGCAACAAAAGTGTTCAAAATCTAATGAAGGATACTGAACAACTAAACTGATGAACATTCAGCTCAGCCTCAGCTGTTTATTCCGAGAAAACCAGCATTCTAGGATCTCAATTTCAAATCAAAAGTTGCTAAATCATGTTTTGAATTGTTTTGAATTGCAGCTATACGCGATGTCGCGCACTGATCCGACGAATTATAGCAACCGCGCGCGCGTGTGCGCGTCGTGCCGAATAACAAAACGAACTACTAATTTAATTTTCCTACGGTACGACTTAAGACGCACCGTTGGAAAGTCCTTCTTTCGTTGATTACTTCAAAATGACAGCTTGCCAGAACGAATAATTTCACAGGGAGTTTAGTCCACTTACTATCTTTCAACCAAGTATGTTTTTCAACAATAATTACGCCAGTAATACTTTTCGGATGGCTGCAAATGATGGACTATAGCCTTAAAAAAAAATGAGGGGCGAAAGTGCCATAAGTATAGGAGAGACTTCGTTGAAAGAGCATGGAACGGCTAGTCAATAGAAAATTAAGACAGACTTAGGAGTTCGAATGTCTGAAACCTAAGTCTATTTTAGCCGACCAGAGTCGCTCCGATTCGTCTTGGTTCGGCTCGACAAAGGTAAAGTATGAAAAGGGCGTTACAAAGTACACGCCGAGCTCAGTAGTGACGAAGTTTGTGTATAGTCTCCACTCCGATCGCCTTGCGACTTCGTAGCAAACCATGCCACCTCCAGCCACCCCGAATTACCTGCTCACTGGATAGGCGTTGCAGCCCATGACCCGAACGCCTGGTGTTATAGTCTATTTCTGGGTGGCGGCGCTCTTTCTCCTTCTGCAGTTTCCAGAGCTGTCTGATCAGGTCTTTCTCCTCCTGACGGTAAATGCTCTGCTGCACGTGGCGAGCATTCGCCAATGATCTGCGTTAAGGGGGAGGGGCGTGTAAAGGTTGATTACTTTAATTGGTAGACAGGGGGGAAAGTTCCTTATCTCTTTTTTTATTATTATTAATCATTTTTGGTAATGAAACCAAGGATTCCTCAAAAGCGCCCTAGGCACTGTAGCTCGCAAGTCTGAAGAAACCTGTAGAGAGAAGACAATGTGAAGAAACTACAGTTTTAGGAAAAGCCCAGAAGAATATTATGGGGAAAACCCACGGAATCAGGTTGGGACTGAAAACCCAAATCCACATAATGGCCCAGGCGGGATTCGAACCCGGGTCACAGTTTAGGAAGGCGAGGAAAGTACCGCTACGCCAACCTGACTCCCCTGGACCAAGACTTCTTCGTTTTCCAGATGCATGCACCATTGAGAGGGAATTGGTTGTTTTTTTTAATAATAACAGTCGACAAACTTTTGGTTGATCTTTGAAGTTTATTTTCAACTGTCGAGAAATTTTGGTATGATCGTTTTAAGGTTTGGGAGCTACCGTCTCCTATACACAATCAGTAGACGAAATCTTCTCCTGCCATTGATGACACGAATAACTATATGCCGTCATTCGCGAATTCGTAACTTGCGGATTCGAAAACTCACTTGGTCAGAAATTTCATTTCGGCCATTTCCTTTTTGTTGTTGACGTTGACAGCGTGCACAATGTGGGCGTCCATGGTCGGGTCGTGTTCGTTAGCGGGATCCATCTTTGCCCGGCCAGAGAGCGTACGGGCCCCGACCGCTGACACAGGTTCAACTACAAAACTCTCTAGAAAGCTCGGCTTATTGCAAGGAGTTTACATATTTTTTTTTTAGCCGTTAAGCATTTTTTTCATCTTTGGTAAGCTGGAGATTTTGTGTGAACGACCGGTCAGGCCCATGCGCCAGATTTTATTGTGAGAGCGTAACTAGCTACTCGTCACTTTTGTTTACCAAACTTTCCGCGCGTTGTGTTAATATTGTGACGTCATACAACTCAGTGGCGCCAAACGCATGCGTATGGCAAATGATCTTGAAGTAACACGAATTATCACGGGAGATATAATCTGTCGAAAACATAATTTGTTTTTAGAAACTTCAGCCATGGCCTCATTTTTAATGGAACTAAGACTACATTTTATGATCTTCTCCACTGATGAGGGTTCCCCAAAGAAAAACAATTATGTACGGCTACGCCGTCACGCAGTAGGCCTTCATGCAAACAAAAGTGATGGCACATAAGATTATGTAAGCCGAAACCAGTGTATTGTCTGCCTGAAGACCCAGTATATAAGAGTGCAAGAATGTTGCATTTTTTTTTCAATTTCACGAAATCTTAAATTGCACTTATAAACTACAACCGATCACAAAACACTTGCTTTCAAAGGAAACATCTCGGCGCCTTATAAATCCATTTTGTGGGGAACTGATTCTGATTACGTTGATAGGATAGAAGGGTTTATGCAGGAAACATGACACCGTGCCTTGCCACATATTACAGCAATGCTTTTAAGCAATAATTTTTCTCCCCTATAGAGACATGCAATGCATATCCCATGGACTTGCAGTTGGAAAGTGTTACACGAACGAAGAAAATGCACCCAAATATATTCCGGCGAGCGCGCGATGAAACGCACCACCTCCGAAATAATGTGATTAGGAGGTATCGAGTTGGAATAATCTCGTCAACAGAGAAGCCGGAGAAGATTTTTTTCTGTTAACTTCCACCCTCGGGAATAATCGTTCATTCACAGCAGTATGGGCTTCGCTCAGGTCCAGCGAGGAGGAACACGTCAGGGATGATTACAGGACGAGTGGGACGGTAATCAAGAACTGAACCTGATAGTTCTTGACTCGTCTTGCATCTTTAATTAACTACATTTTTCAAGCAGGATCTTTTGGTGAATATGTTGGCAGGAGTTGTACTCAATATTCTATAAAGTATATACATCAGCAGCTCCATGCAGCCAAGCTGACTTTTTTGTGTTCTGCCATTGAGTGACACTGGAGACCTTTTCACACCTATAGAAGGATAACACTGTGGCCCTCGGATCGATAATTGATACTTTAAATTCGTCTGTAGCTCGCCATACAGTCTAATATGGGAGTGTGTTGGGGGAGATGGGAACACAGACTACAAGCATTGCCACAAAACTGTAAACCAAATTTGAACACCAAAATGTAGAGGACAGAAACATGGGCGCCAAAAGTCCTTTGAGCTGAGATGCATGCACACCTTCCCCTCAAACGATATTACCCTTCCAATTCAACGTCTTCTCACTAAGGCCGGCAAATTTGCTTCCGCCAGTAATTCCAAATCTAAATCCATCTCTATCATTCTAAGTCGGTTTTGGACTTATGCTTATGCTTATGCACTCTGTGCGAAAATGCATTGTCATATCACTGTTGTTTAAGGACGTTTTAGCGCCATGCTAACTATGGTTTTGCGCAGAATTCAAAACTGGTCGCGCACTCGGCACGCTGTACCCTTAGGCTCGCGTGATCGAGAGTAGGCCAGACGTTCAAATACTTGCAGGAGTCTAATATTATGGAGCCTGAAACGATATTTTATGGGAACTCTTATTTTCATGATAAAATTTGTGCTCGTCCCAGAGGGCTGGCCTAGTTCTCTGTGCCTATCTGACTGACTAACTGACTAACTGACTGACTGATGAATGACTCACTGTCCTTTGTGAGCTGGGCAGTGCTGTTGTATAGGATTCAACACCAATGAATGGGCTAAATCCAGCCCATGGTGTAGACCAGATGCATGAAAAGACTACCAGTGAATCATGAGCCAATTTTTGTATCTATACTGACAAGAATTGTATGCACTCTGGGTAGAGCCTGTCGTGTAAGAATATGATGAACGATTCCATGATAAATTGGAAGCATGCCTCACAGCCTGCAGGCTTTCATTCTGTTTATAATAATGTGAATAGTATACGTGACAAATAGCCCAGTGAAATGATATTCGACATTTTTTTTATGTGCAAAGACTTACTCCCTTTAATTTAAGCACTGATGCGGGATCTGATACAATTCCGACATTTGGTTCGTGTAATTCTCAGACATTTCAGGGATTTCAATACCCGGAGTCGTGTGCATTCGTGATCCGTCTGGACGGTTGTATCCCTAGCTATGGCCGGCGGCAGAACTCTCGAAGATGACAAGAAGAAAAGACGGGTAAATCGACCGGCGCTATACGGCTATACTGCCTTGAGTAACTGAAGGATAGCTGGATGGACTGGAATAACCAATTACCCATGTTCTCATCTCGGGGAGTAATATAATAATCACAATGTCGGTGAAGATTATTGCAGTGGCAATGATAATGCATCGTGAGTGCACTATTATCCTTAATACTAGGCTGAGCTATGACGCGTCTGGATGCCCTCGTAAAATAATCATGATTGATGAGTTGGATCGATATTAGCAAAAAAGGGTAATAATAATTGTGACCCAGCACAATGGCACGATGCGATCCTTTGTCTAAGGCGCCATAACGATACTGTGTCTGTACGATGGTGGCTTGGGTTCCAGATGAGCGTTACGAATAGCTATGGCAACCACATAGGTTTGACTGCATATGGGTTCTGCTTTACTCTTTGCATATGCTGTTTATGTTGGGTGTTAGTTCTGCACCCGAGATGAGCACAGTGCAACATCGGAGCAGTACACTAGGCGGGCCCTTATCAGAGTGTGGACTTCGTACTTCGGAGCCAGCCTGGATTACGTATTAGGAGCTAAAATTAAAATTCATTATTAGCAATGTGAGTTAAACACCGGTTCAGGTAACAGCCGAACATCTGAAGAACATTATTCTAGTAAGACAATAAGTGTGCATTCCTGGCGGGAGCAAACTTCAAACATCATCTTGGGGGACGGTGTTCTTGGTTGAATCTTCTTGGTGTTTGTAATATTTTGATGGTGACTGTGGAGTGGTAGGATGGCAGACAAGACGGTAGAGGTGTCGACAGTGAGCCAGCACACCGTGGTGACAGCATCCACGACCACCACGGCCAACCTGCACGGACCCAGCCCCGCTGCGTCCGGCTGCACCTGCGACGTCGGCTACCTGCGCTCCCTACAGGGCATCACCAAAATTGTCGAAATCGTGAGTGTTGCCATAGCGCTTTCAGTTTCTTATTAATATGCACTGAATATGAATTTTGAAGACGATATAGCAAGACGGTAAGGGGAGCGCATTGTTTGTTACTACAGTACAAAGGAAAAACAACACAGCATCATAAAAAAAATAACCGGGTGGAATTATTATCATATTTTTCGTGTTACCAAGATACTGACTGTGGACGTAAAGGCTAAACGTATGTAATGATTGATAATGGCATTTATTCATTAATTTTATTATTTCTCTGCGAGTATATCTCATGACAGCTTAAATGTGAGCAATGGTATAATAATGAAACGTTAATAATGAAAATTTATAAAGCGCCGGCTTCAACCATCTATTCTGCATGGCCCATTAAACACGTGAAAACGCCTGCACTATTTATAATGAAACGGAAAGAAGTACATTCACCTGTATTTCACCAGTAAATGCACGAAATAGCCAGCAATTTAATTTATTCTTTCTGCGCGCCTCACATGGAAAGTTCGTTTCTAATGTCAGAGGTGAAAGGGTAACTTAATTATTTTATGTTGAGAATGAATCAAGTACATTTTGAGATAAGGTTGGGATGGGAGGGGCGGGAACTAGGCCTTAAAAAAAATTGGAAAGAAGATAGCGACATGGTTTTTCTTACAAGGGCACATTACCGTTCCCTCAAATCAGTCTTTGCTGTGACTGGGAATTTGAAAAGGGGGAATAATTTAATTTTGACGGAAACAGTTCTGTATTGCGATGTTACAGATCATTTTTGCCATGTAAAGGAACAAATTAAATTTTGTTATGGGTTTGGTGCGGAAGAGGACATGCTTTTTTATAAGAAATGATTGAAATAACACAGCAAAAACATTATCAGATTTCCATGTATCGAAAGTCCCAATCCATGACGACAAAACATTTTTTTTTAATTAGATGCGCGAAATAATGAAACCGGGCCCAGCTAGCTCTCAAGCTAGGCTCGACAATCCTCTCGTGTGTAACATACAACGGCGCCTGAAGCAACAATGTCGACATCGATCGCTTGATTCTCAGGTTGTCATCTGGTGGCCGTGAACCTCGGATAGGCGGGTACCAATTCTGCAGAGTACGGCCGCAGTCCAAGCTGAAACATGCATTATTCACGACTGGCGACAGCAGAATGCATTATCCGGTACCTCGTTATCCCCACCAGTCACGTAGTAAGGTGACTGCAGAGCACATTTTATCGTCAGCGCCACGCGACTATCGCAAACCTCGGGTTCGGTTCCGGCTTCGGGCTCAGGATGGATTCCAGGCCATTATTAGGTCCATGCTAGCCTTTTATAGCCACATATTACGCTCCTTTATGAGGGAAAAATGGAGCCAAAACCGGAGACGAAGCCACCGTTTGGGAAATGGTTCCCCAGCAAATCGTCTACCAATTTGACCATTCTGGTTGCCCTGACGATAATATCAGTCTATTTTTTCCCTGCACGACGAGTGCTGCCGTACATATACCAAAAGAGGGAAATAATTATTCCTCACTAAACACAACCAAAAATAACTCAATGCTTTTGTGGAGTGCTGTGGCCACGTGGTTAAGGGTGTTGGATTCGTGGTCTGCGGGTAAAGCTGCAGGTTGTGGGTTCGAGTCCAGCCTGGGATCATGGGTGCGTGTGGACAAGCATTACATTCACTGTGTGGACTTCCGAACAAAAGATGTCCACATAAACCAGGTAGTAGCGACGTTGTGTGGACAAGGTTTTCCCCTCTCTGGAAAACAGGTTTAGATGCAATTTTTGGGTTAGGTTTATCCGTGGCAAAATGAAGAGAAACACTAAAGGGAATCATAGAAAAAAATTGGGTTGGAAGAGTTTTCACAGTTTGAGAAAAATGAGGTTTTTTCCACAGGTTTTTCTTAACTACACGAAAACAAAGGAATGTCCCCACTAGGTATGTAAAACAAACATGGGTGCCCCGGGCAAGGCACTTTGTTACTCATTGCTTCCTCCATCCAGGAGTATAGGGGTACCTGTGAGGGCAGAGATGGTTAGGCCTATTGTGATTGAATTAGCTTCCTTGCCTAACAGGCTGCATCGAGCTGTATACTCCCCAGGGAGCTGAGATGGTATTTGGAATGTTTCATGGGCCCAATGAGCAGGGTAATAATGATGTAGCGCCTTGAGCAACAGTTCTGGAGGATATACGTGCGCTTTATAAATCCCAATTATTATCATTTATTGTATTATTCAATATTTATCTTCAGTTATTTTTTAAAGGTAACGTGCGTGAATGTGCGCGTAAATGCACTTTGTACATCATGGAAAAATGGAAATACAAACATTTTACAATTCATCATTGAATTTGAAAGGTTTAATCATTTGTCAGGGTTAAAAATTTGTCAAATAGAATGATAAATAGATTTGTCAAATACACATGTCATTGTATAGTGATATGGATTACTGTGCCGCTTCATCATAAATTGCGGGTCTGCGAAAGTTCAGATTTAATAAATTGATGGTGCGGCGCGTAGTCTGCGTCGTACGCACTTGAACCAGTGCGCCCATGCATGCAGTAACTACTCGGGAATCTGGCTCTTATACCAACGTAGCATCACATCAACTTATTATATCCTTCGCAAAGTCACACACCCTTTTCAGCCAGCCAAGCATTTTAATAACCAATTGATGTTGCTTGTCTTCTGATCTCAGCTGCTGTCGCTGATTGCCTTCATCGTGATGGTATCCTCCGCCTCCCAAACTCGCAACGCCGGACTCAACTTCTTCCTCTTTGTTGCTCTAGCAGCCACACTGGTGTCCGCAGTCTGCCTAATTCTGCTATCGACCCATCTGCACCTCAAAGTGCGCCTTCCCTGGAACATCGTGGTAAGCAGGGAACTCAATTTAGAAAAAAAAGTAGCAATCAAGTCCTGATGTGTAGAGGGTTCCAGGCCTATATTCGTGGCCCCGCTCCTCAATGTTACCTTCCATTGAACCTCGTGGTAAGAGGTAACCCTTTGCAATTTTAGAATCGGTAGTAACTAAACCTGAAGTTCGTGGCCTATTACTTCCTCTCTGCTCCATGTACTCTCCACTCCTCGCACCTTAAGGCGTCCCCTTCCCAGTAGCCTACCTGCACCCTTTCAAAGTAGAACTTATTACATGTAATACATTCTCGTGTATCTGAGATTTTATTCTTACACGTTTCTTCTGTCTACTCGTCACAACGTCACGTTCCCGTCCCTCTGGTTATACAGTGTCGAAGACAGTGACGGCTCCATCGAAGATCATAATAAGCCTCTTGTTTGTTGATGTAAAAGTAGTTATGCCATGGGATGGATGTTGCTTGTACTGGGTCACATGACTTGCCTCAACTGTGTACAATGTTTAATCGGTTCACCTGTCGTTCAATATAGCTAACTACACGCTCGAAAATACAACGATGGTCTTATTTTCGAACGTGAAGCCTAGTTGGCGTTTTGTTTCGAACGTGAAGTTGGCGTTTTGATTTAGAACGTATAGTTTATGTTTTTATTTGGACTGTGTTCTCTCTTATCTTCCCCACCACACAGTTCGCAGCACTCTACGCCATAATGTTACTCATCTACTTTATCGCATTCATCTTTGCCGCCGCTAATGCCTGGACATCGTTGCACGGATCTGCAGCGGTAAGAGCTGAATTCCGAGTTCGGACTAGGATGGATGGTGGCTCTGAGAGGACATCACTTTTTAAATTTCTTTCTGGAACTAGGTTCTCGAGAAAAAAAATCCCGAAAATGACAGAAATTCGTGACGTCTTGAATTAAAAACAAATCTCACCAGGGCTATCAGAAGAATAACAAGGCCAACGGCATAACTTTCTTGAAAATGTCGAAGTTGAGGGGATTTTTCATTGTTATTAGAATGGTAAGAAATAGTTATTTTACCATTCAATTAATAACTATCCTGACATTATTACCATGCGATGAGAGTACAAACCTTGATCAGTTTCAAACTTTCCATTTCAGACCCTTGGCTTCTTCGCGTGCCTGGCGTACGTGGCCAGTCTGTTCTTCGCTATACAGGACTACCGCTTGAACCGGCAGATGACCCAGCAATCAGAGGGTGCAACGGGGACCTACACCGACCAACGAGACAACCCTCCTGCGTATGACGCCTCCTACTGATCAAACCTAGTTTACAAGCCAATACAAGTAGGCCCAAAGTTTTGCCTACGCCGACCCCCCTCAAGATTTGTAGGTCCTCACTTTGTTTTTTGGGAGTTTTGTGGCCCTAGCACTTCAGGGTTTCCAATTTAAGCTTCCGAGATTTGTTGGGTTTTTTTGTGGGGGTGACATTGGGCTCATAAGAATTCCTCTATAGTTGCAAAGGACTGGAGGGATCCTTAAAAGGGCGATGGTGATATGGATTACATACTTTTCGGGGTGATCGTCTTTTAAGAGAAATTACCCAAAATTTACTGATATTTGATCAACTGGGGAGTTATATATTTTTTACGATTTTTCAAAGAGAGGGCCGGTATTTGTCACGGTTTTCTATTGTAATTTATTTACTTGTCTGTATCCTTAATGGAGGTACAGCTGTCCATGCAGACATTGGTGTAGCGTCGAATTTGGACTCGCATGAAACGGACTCAACTATACCGTTTTGCGCATATAGCACGGCACAGATAATACACAGGGGCGGGCGAGGTTGATGAGAGTTCATAATTTACATAAGGGAACCGGATTTCATAGGAGTACTAATTTCATTTCTATCTAAGGTAAATTTGTCGGTGTTTATAAAAGAAAAAGCATTTCTACTTGTTTTTACACTCCCACGAAACATGCCAAGAACACAAATGTGCTGCGATATTGATAAACTATGTATCAAACTTTTACGGAAATTAATTCCGTTCATTGTGCAATGATGACGCGTATATTGAATTATGGTTATATATAGTATAGTTTAAATAAACTGTTTTTGTTTTCTGTGTTGGCACAAACGATACTTCAATTCTAACACCAATCCAAATTTACTCAAAACCATCAATTTGTTGACGATGGTGATTTTGTGTGGAACTCAAGGTGAATTTCGAGTTTAGATTTTACCTGGACCCAAAAAACACCAAAGACCATGCATGCGCATGCGATGTGTGTATAACTGTGTAATTGCTGACATTGCGCTATATACCTGATAGATTTGTATTCACTTCAGCAGAAAATTCGTAAGTTACAATTACTCATCATAGACTTAAGCAACTGTTAATAAGTTATCGTAACTTTGTCATTGTTGTTGTTCTAATTGCTGTGAAAGTTTCTATCCGCACAAAAAAGTTTTCTTTGATTTGCAAATGGTAATTTGGCTGTTACAGCCCCTATAATGGGATCACTGTGATTTGTGTTATTGATAATATCAGTAATGCAATTGAAGAATGTAGAGGTCAGTGTGAATAAAATTGTATTCCTAAAAACACGGATAGTCGGACATTATAATACTTGTATGTCAAGTGTGGTGTTCCATATGGAACACCGTACTCAAGGCATATAGGTCGATTCGGGGATTCGAAAGTCTTTCAATACAAACACGAAAACTTTGTACAGAAATTAAAGTCAGTTTAGACCCCTTGCTTGCATGGGGCGCCCTCACTGAGGACATGTTTTTCATTTAAATTCAGAACAATGAAAGTACAAAGTTTACATGCGTATCACGGAGGAACAAAGACCTGTCATTAGATTGATGCGAATGCAAGGGGTGTATCGTGACCGAGATTTTAGGCCGTCGAGATCGTCAGTTGTTTAATCAGAGTTGTAATGACCGAGTCAATGGCTCGACTCGAGTCCGACTCGAGTCACAATTTTTGGTGACTCGACTCGACTCGAGTCCTAATTCGCTGTTTCATCATAATTCGCTGCTTCATCATTGGCTTTAGGCGATTTCTTATAAGGCTCCTGATTCGAACACTGGCTAAAAAATGGCCTCCTTTTATAAATTTGGTGTATAGTGTTCAAATATTTGTGACTCGAATTGACTCGAGCTAAATATTTGACTCGACTCAACTCGACTCGTCCTTTTGACCTTAGGACTCGACTCGACTCGACTCGAGTCACTTCTTTAAAATGACTCGACTCGACTCGAGTCACTTCTTTAAAATGATTCGACTCGACTCGAGTCACAAAAATCAGTGACTCGTTACAACGTTTTCGTTTATTGATTTTAATGATGCGTTAATTCTTCGTATCTCCCTCCATGAGTCTGCCCATGCCCTGTATTTCAATGCCAGCTGAATATTCTCTATTTTTCGTGCAATTTGCGAGTGAATTAGCATAGATCAATATGACGCATTATGTGCTGTATATAGTCCTACATTTGGATGAAATATTATGTTAGCTTTATTTAGCTTTGGTAAGGTAAAATTTGACTTATACGAATCAACAAAACAAATATTGCAAAATAACTTTAAAAAAAGGTAGGAGTGCGATATTTGTTAATGTATTTGCAGTGCGATCGACCTTTTTTAATATAATGTTTATCTAACATTTGTTACAAGCCTGTGGTATTCTAATGATGAGTAATGAGATCAACACACAATTATCATAAATAAGGTGTACATAATAACGAACTTGATGCTTTTAGGTCATGGCCCTTAAGCTGTAAATGAACAATTTGTGTCTTTTCTATACCCAATTATTTGAATGACCAACAATAAAAAGTCTACGGTCGCATTGTATGTCCACAAAATTGTTGTTTATATTATCATAATTATTCAGTGAGGGATAAGCTGTCAGCATACAGCTCCCTTGTGATCGTTGGGAAGGATCTTCGCACACACTTCGTGGACTTCGCACACATTGTGGGTGGCCTACATGGGTGACTTGTGTTGATTATTTTAATGTACGGTGCATTCTGCGCGCATGGACATACATGTACGTCTGCGTTTCCTTCACACTTTTGTCCGCAGCTAAAAACACAAACGGATTACGTGGCCGGGTACGGGTACTCGGGGAGTATACATGTAGATGATTGTATACAGGCAGGACCCGACTTGAGCCAAGTCTAGCCTGTCCGCGAATATTTTATTTACACCATAGTACAGGGTACCCATTTTTCAGGCGACTTGAATCACGGTTATAGGATTGTAGAGCTCCGCGTACTAGCGGCGCCCTACAATCCTGTAACCTTTTACCTAATACGCGCGCGCGTATACTCACTCTCTCTCTCCACATCAACAAAACGTTATTTTTCAGTCGGATACTACTTGTATAGCAGCAATTTCCTTTTTCTTTTCCTGATCCGAGGCTCTGGAGAATTTTTTTAAAAAGGGAAATAAAGTCCGAAATCCGTACCAAGTTGAAAAATAGTAGCCTCCACTCAAGCCTGGTTATAAAAACCAAGCCCCATAGGAAAGCGCACAAAGTACCCCAGATAGTTGTGTAAAAAAATATATTGCAGCCTGGCCTGTCGTGCGAGCGCCCTCTGGCGACTCAATGTCAAAGATGGCGGAAGAAAACATGTTGGAGTTGTTGTTTTGTGATACTTTCAGCCACGAAAATAAAGAGGTAAGCCTACTAATCGTAACAAAAAAGGCCTAAGAAAAAAGCACGGGAAGAATGTTACAACCTGACGCCACTTTTTTCATCAAGTAATATCTCAATGAAGGGAAAGAATGCAGTATCCAGACGCCACTTATTCTTCAGCGGTTGTGTGAACTTGTGAAGTTGTACAAAATCTTTGTGGACTGCACTGATGGAGAGTCAAGAACATTGGCGATCGTGTAGTACAGTGTAGCCATGGAGGAAGGAATGGTGTAGCAGGGCCCCTGTATAGTTTCGAGGGAAAAAATCCATACCCGATCACCACTTACCTGCCGCCAAACAAATACATTTTCACCTCACCTTGTGATTTCAACCAAGAGGAATCCAGAAAACAGCAGACATGCAAAATTGCAAAAAAAAAATTAGTAAAAATGTGGGTTTTTTTAGAGCACATTTTGGATGCACATGTATAGTGCAGATCTGAGTTCAAGCAGCCGGTCAAAACTGATTGAAGTGTCTGGAACAGCGGTACATTATATGCATGACATCGATAACCATGACGTCGCATGAGCCGGCCAATGATAGTGCAATACGTCATTATGAATATTTATTTTCTCATGAATATTTAGTTTATTTCAATGGATACTTCAAATATGTCCAAAGATTGATCATTGCAACAGCGATCGTGCGCGGCCTAGCGGTTAAGAGTCTCGTGTATCAAGCAAGCGTCCGAGGTTCGAATCTCAATGAAGTAAGTGACTGATTGATAAATAGAAATTAAGGAAAGGAGAGGGTGAGAGTAGAGGAGGGAAAGTGGAGGGAATAACCATAAAAAGATGCAACTTTTGGCGCTAGAAAATTAATTGGAAAAAGTGGCAATCGAGTATGGAATTTTTTCCTTTTGTTCCCTTATAACCGGGCCCCTAGATACACGATCGCCAGAACATTTTCTAACTAGGGCCTATACTCGGCCTACGTACTATGGGCTATGCTAATTGCGCCAACATTTTTACCACTTTTGAGAACATCATGGACGGGACGTACACGCAGTGTGTGCATACTGTACTGTGCTACTGGTTCATGCGCGAAGTACGCAAGACTTCCTGAATGTGCCAAAGCTAACCACAGCTTCTTCGCATGAGGGTCAGGCTTTGTCAGAACGCAAATGCATTCGCATTTAACTTGCGATGGTCTCCCAGACTAATCCCCGCCCCAAATAACACAGGTTTTCAGTGCTATAGTATGGCTACGTTTTGTGCCTGCATAAATACAACTGGCGAACACCAAGACCATTGCGGTAAGCTCTAACGGTTTACAGGAGATTTCTCTACTGCAGCTACCCATGCACAGAAGTGATTTAACTGCCGTAGTGATTTGTAGGATCCGATGTTACATGCATTATTGTAAAATAGGCCTAAGTTGATTTTGAGGAAATTGAAATCTGGACTTTTTTCAGTTCATATTCAACATGGAAGATACTTACCTTGTTAATTAAATTCTGTTTCTGTAGGTGTCTGTTTATCCTGTTATTTTCACTTCAGGCGAAATTTGCAGTGATTTTGTCCAAAAAAAGATTGCAGAATGTCTTTCTGGGTCATTGTATGCTTGACCTTTTTCATATTCCCTTGTTATTAACAAGGGAAGTATCTTCC
This sequence comes from Patiria pectinifera, assembly GCA_029964075.1. Taxonomy (NCBI): domain Eukaryota; kingdom Metazoa; phylum Echinodermata; class Asteroidea; order Valvatida; family Asterinidae; genus Patiria; species Patiria pectinifera. Next base: position 23,433,847 of record CM057141.1, on the reverse strand, counting down.
ACAGTGATTACCAAGTAAAATAACAGTCCCAATTTCGATTTCCTCAAAATCAGATTTTCCCCACACAGGCTAGGACTAGGTCGGACTGTATTCTATATAGTTACTCCAACTGAGACTGAATCCCTAAATGGTCATCGACTTTCTACACAACCATCAGAGTAGCCTTATTCTTATTTATCCCCTTGTTCTTATTTAATCCCTGACCTTTGACCTCCAGGAATTGAACCTTGACCTGGTGCAGTTTCCATGGCCGGTATGTATCAGTGAGGTTAGGATCATTCCTAGGGCGACTGTGGCCCACCCAGAGCTACAGGATCAGGGAAGATTAGGGTGAGTATCATTCAACAAATAGTAACTTTTGTAGAGTCCTGTCTATCAGAACTCATCACTCAAACCAACCCAACTCAAGCCAACCCAACTCACGCCAACCTAACTCACACCAACCCAATCCAGCCCAACCCAACCTAATCCAGCCCAACCCAACCCAACCACACTTAACCCAACCCAACCCAACCCATCCCAACCCAGCCCAACCCAACCCAACCCATCCCAACCCAACCCAATCCAGCCCAATCCAAACCAACCCAACCCAGCCCAATCCAACCACACCCAACCCAACCACACCGTACCCAATCCAGCCCAACCCAACCCAATCCAGCCCAACCCAACCCAATCCAGCCCAACCCAACCCACCCATACCCACCCAACCCAACCCAATCCAACCCAACCCAACCCAACCCAACCCAATGCAACCCAACCCACCTACACCCACCCAACTGAACCCAACCCAACCCAACCCAAGCCAACCATTGCCATTGAGATATTGATGAAGATCTTTCATGACTACAGAGAGACCAGCCCTTCCACCTTCAAATTGGAGCTTTTCATCAACAACCTAAGCAAGCCAGGCTCTGCTGTCTTTGAGCAGCTAGGAGCATTGGACTATGTGGACAACTCCAAGATACAACTGGTCACCAACAACACGGTAGTGTGACTCTCCTTAAAAATTCTTGGAACCACTGATTTTCCATATCGAAAATGTCTGTTTTCTTTGTCAGGAAAAAAGTAAATTCTTTTTCAACAATAAAACTATGCAAGAAAACATGTTTTCCACTTCATCATGTGTGGCATTTAGTGGACGTTCACTGAAAACAACTGAGCAAAGTTTGCTGCCAACATTTTTTTTTTTCTACAGAATTTGGAGAACAAATCTGCCCAAACTGTGCATTACAAAATGCTGATTTTGCTGGGGGAAAATAAATAAAATATAAAAATTACAGCCCTGAGTTAGCAAAATATGAGGCCCTGTTTTGCTTCAGAAACGGCAAATCCTGTATTATGAGACCATAAGTTTTAGAGTAAAAATCACTGTCGCCCACTCACTCATTCGGTCGCCCACAGGCGGGCTCGAGTATGGCTTTCCCAAGTAATTCGGTCCCGCATGAGGGTGGCCAGTTCGTCTGTCGATTCTACACCGGTGTCCTTTTGCAGCACCCCGGTGTAAGACATTTTCGATCTTCCTCGTCTCAATGACTTGTGTCCGCGGGTTGGTTTCCAGAGATTGACTTTGTGTGCCTCCAGCTCCAGGTGCCTTATAAATCACTGTACCTTATATTATAAAGTAAAATAATGTCATACAAATCCTAATGAGTAAAAGGCTTCTAAATGGTTCTGAATCCGGATATGACACCAACACCAGAGACAGAGCCGAGATCTGAAAACCTTGAAAACCTTCAAACAAGGTTCTTTCTGATGTTTTCTTCTTGAATCTCGTGCCTTCCAGGCCCCCACGGATGGGGTGGTTCTCCGAGGCTGGTACCACAAGGTGACGGTGGCCATCTACGGCATCTTGGCATCTCACAAGAAGAGGGCTGAGGAACGCTCCGTCTCACCTCCGCCGCCTCCCCCTCCTCCTAAGCAGAGCATCCACGGCGCCAAGAGGGCGGGTAAGATGCTATTCAACACTTGGGTCAATTTTGTTTAGTGCACACATTTCTTATGCCACAAAGTCTGCACATTTATTCTTATTTTGTACATGCTTGTACTGTCTTTGCGTGATTGTCAGGCGTATGGCGGCGAGTAGTGTTCGCGTCTCTTTTAACTCTGTAACTGAGTGAGGGAATACGTGTGCACAGGGTCTACTTCATGCAGGGTCATGAAAAGAACATGCTACTGGCATTTTTGCAAAGGAATTGAATTTGGGGCATTCATAAAAAGGTTTCTAGCTGATTTGTCTAAGGACTAAGGATTTTTTTTTCAACCTTACTGACATTTATTGTGAACTCTTTGGCCATTTTTGTGTAAGAGCTTCTTAAGTCTTTCCAAAATCACCACTGTCCCGCAACCAAGTGGCTTATTCTTTGAACTCTAACTTTATGATGCATCCAGCTGGGCTGTAGGGTCGGAAATCCTGAAAGCTTCAAACTAGGAGTTGGATTTTGGTGGATTTGCCGAGACAAAACTGATACTGTATTTATTTCTGATCACAGTGGATGACACCACAGAGTTCCTGCCTCATGAGATGACACAGAAGAAGCAGCCACTCCACCCGCAGCAACATCACAACTGGGATTGGGAACAGCAGGAACATGACCAGTCTGCCGCTGCCAAACGAGCTCGTTACGCCGAACCGGTGCCCGAGCCGACAGAGCACCATCCGCCTCCCCAACCTGTGTCCCACGCCATACCCAGCACCACTAGCAGCCGCCGGGGGCCACGGACGCCCTCCCCACCCCCTCCTGCCCAAGAGCAGTGGGAGCCCTCCCAACCCCGCTCTGGGGAGTCGTGGCCCACGGGCGACACTGCTCCCAAGGACCCCTGGAAGACCCAAGAGGCCTGGGAAGCTGGAGTAGAGCCAGAAGAGCCAAGCCAGGGCAGGGACTGGGAGCACGGCGACACCTGGGAGACCACAGACACCTGGGAACCAGGTGATGCCCCTGAGTGGGACGAACCAGCAACTCCGGTCGAACCACCCAATCAGAAACAGCCTTACCCTGAGCCTTGGCGTGAAGACCATGCCCGAGTGCCTGCCGCATCCAGTGGCAGCAGTGGGAGGACACAAAAGAAGCACCGGAAGCACCGGGGGCCCAGGACTCCACCCGGGGAGCCCCGGGGCTCTCCAACCTCTCCCGACTACGCCCCGCCCGGTGACCAGTACACTCAGGACTCCAGGAGACACAGGGAGGGTTCAAGGAGGAGGGTCGTTGACAGCCCACGTCGGGATGTGAGGCGAGACAAGGAGTCCAGGCGGGAAGGAGAGGTGAGGCGGGACCCTGAGAGCAGGAGGGAGTCAGAGGAACCTTCCCTCACCACTGAACCAGGAGAGATAGTGCAAGAAACTGCCGAAGTAGGAGAGGAACTCTTTGAGCCCCTGACGCCAGAAACGTCACCCAGCCATCAATATTCGGATCGAGAGAATATTGAAGGTAACAAGGAAAATTATTTCAATCATTAGTCAAAGAATTAATTGTTTGAATAAAAGCTCTTCCTACACTCTGAACTGTAGTTGGTCTTCTAAAATGATTATTTTCAATAGAAATAGGGTTGGTTTCCCTTCTTTAGGTTTAAGGTTTTGGGGTTTTTTGGTCTGTGATTAGATGATAGGAGCCGGGAAGCCACGGAGGAGGCAGAGATGGAAAGCATTGGGCAGGCCTATGAAGAGATCAGCGACGAGGAAGGCATGGATGAAGTGGGAAGTCTTGACGGCCTGATGGATCCGGTAGGAAGAAATCATCACATTCCAAAGCTTGACATCGATAATAGAGAGGTTTTACATGCAAATGTAGACATATGTCTACATTTAGCCATCCATACTTTTTATTTTTACCATTCAGTTGTTTTGCATATTACCCTCCTATGCAAACATACATTCTGTGCAAGGTTGTCCTTTCAGTCAAAATCAGTCAAGGGACAGATTTTAACAGTTAAGAGCTCCCAGCCTACATGAAGCAGGATTGACTGGCTGTGACTGTTTTTGTAACTTGATACAGCTATGCTTTGACTGTAGATGACTGATAAGCCAGCTGTGTCAACCGCTTGCCTGCTTTTGTGTGTTAACTGAATTTGACTTGCCACAGTGTTTGGCAAAGGGAGGAAACAGGTTATTAAAAAACTAACCTATCGGAACTGATATCTTTATTTTTTCAACATAATAACAAGTTCCTGTTGCAGTCCTCTCTTCCAAAATGTTCAGAAATACATCTTGACTCGCACCCACTTGTGGTATGATCACAGTTTGTCACTCGGAACAAGAATTCTCATTCACGGATATGTTACCGATTGCAAAATAAACCAAATCCAGTCAGTTGGGAGCATTATATGTATATATTTTGTTTTTAAATGTTTGTCAATGTTGTCCATTACTTTCACATGTTGGCAATTCAATTTGAAACTTTATGGATGATACACCCCAAAACACACCCATGTTTGCTTTACATACGCTATGTGGACATTCCTTTGTTTTCGGGTAGTTAAGAAAACTCGGTACAAAAATAACTTTACTTATTCTGTGAAAACTCTTTCAACCCCTAATTTGTTTTTTGATTTCCTTGAATGTTTCTCTTCATTTTGCGACAGATAACCCTAACCCGAAAATGCCGCTAAACCTGTTTTCCAGAGAGGGCGAAATGTTATGTGGAGACGGCTTAGTCCACATAACGTCACCCCACCTGCATTATGTGGACATCTTTTGTACACATGTCCACATAGTGACTGTAAGACAAACTCAGACATACCCTGGAAAGACAATTGCACAAGATCTGTTTTCGAAAATAGAAGTTTGTAGGCATCGATCGGTTCAATAGCATTATAGCAATTTAGGATCAGACAAAGCATTTTTTTTAAATCACTGTTCTCTGTGTTTTGTTGACCACAGGAAGGCTTGGAAGTGGACGGTCTGGAGGGAGAATCCTGGCCGGACATTGTGACCTTTGACCCCTTCCAAGTGGAACTCGTGCCGCTCACTGTAAGTTGGTGTCAAGGGATGGGTCTCTGAGACTAAAGTCTGTATCAGCTTCGTACCTGATCAAATGAGGGCGCTTTGCTACTCAATAAAGACAGAAGGACGCTTGCTGGTTCGCACTCGCTGTCACGCTAGCTAGCTCTATGCGTCTGGCAATAATGCTAATTGGTCCTCCATTGTTGGCGCTTTTTTGTCAATTTCATGGTCACCGTTGAGGTCCATATACTACCCCTGTGCATTCTGACACTTTACAGGCCAGATGAGTGAAATGACACAATTTTTTTTCTTTTGAAGCAACAAAAGTGCTCAAAATATTGAGTAGGGCGCATAACAACTAACCCATTGAACTTTTTTTACTCAGTGGCTTCTATACATTTTGAAAAAACAGAGAAAACATATGCAAATTATTTTGGTATTAACTGGATTCCATTGATGCGCATAAAAAAGTGTGCCCGCGGGCTTCCCTGTTTTGAAACCACCTTTAATGTTAGTTTTCTTCCAAACGATGCCATTTCAGGCAGATTAATTTCACTTGGTATTGGATACTAGTCCTATCATCCCATTGAGCATGGTTTCTGTCATTAGATCGGTTGGTGCTTTTCTGGGTATTGCAAATGATCCTACGTAGCTAAGCTGACTCCTTCCATACATGTTTTTGTTTTCTCGATTATACTTCATCTCCCATGCCCTTTGTTGCAGACCTTCCCTGCACCCTTCCCCAGTCCCCAGGGCCAGGCCAAACCTACCAAGCGTGATGCCTCAAGCGTCGACTCTAAGACTTTGCTGGACGTGTTGAAGGAACATCGGGATAAGGAATATGGACCGAGGTAGGAGCAGTCAAGACTAACTTCTTGTAGAAATTCATGTCATGTTAATGTATTGTGAACTGTCTTGCCCTTCACTGGCATTTCTAAAATAAACACTGTATACCCAGTGCCGTCTGACAGCTTACAGATTAACCCCCAGATATGACTGCATGTTTTTGAGTCCCTGTAGCGTATTTGGCCAAAAAAATTTGAGCCATTGTACTTCTTTTAACATACTTCTTTCCATGCACTAACTCCCAGCTAGCAGTATGCAGTAGGTTATCTCCTAAACTTCCAACTGTGCAACAGTATTGGTCACAGGTCAGGTTGTTTGTGGTACCATACTAAAAACCTTCACGACAGACAGAATACTCTGTTGATTCTGTGCAGTTACAATATTCATTCTGTAATTTTGCCTTACTTTTCCTCAAACTATGTGGAATTTGTATAATAACCATTGAGTGTTAAGAGGTCTGCACTAGTAAACGTGAGGTCATGGGTTCAAGTCCCACCCAAGTGAGCTGAATTCCTCCTTGCAAGCCCTAGGACAACACTGAGTATGCAGTGTTTATGAAATACGTTGACGAAGATTAAGCATCATGGAACATTGCCTGCAAGACTTGCCCCCGCTATCATGCTTTGTGTCTTACTCGTTTTAGTATACCAAAATCTCTCTTTCTTTTAGGTGGGTTGCAGCCCTGGAGCCCCTACCAGCCTTACTCCCCCAGGCCCTGACCGGTCTGGATGACCGCTCACTGTCCACCCTGGCGGAATGGTCAGTGGAGGCACTCAATCAGGACAGGGCCAGGGGTCAACCCATAGGGGTCAACATGAGGCAGCTCAAGGCCGGTCTGCGGCTGGTGTCTGCGCTGTGTGACTGCAGCCAGAGCGTAGCCTCCAAGCTTTTGGTAAGTATCTGTTTGGTATAGAAAAGAAAGTCAAGTCTGTCACACTCCAATATGGCCCATCAGGCCGGCATTTATCTCTGTTTCCTTGGCATGAAACAACTGAGATTGTTTCTTCTTCCCCTGGATGGGATGCCAGTCCATCGCAGGTTACTCCCCAGCTAATGATTGTATCATTTATACTCCTGGGTGGAGGTGAAGTGGCTTGCCCAAGGACACAGCATATGGCCATCATCTGGATGCGAACCCCTGACCCTCTGATCACGAGTCACAAACCCTAACCACTAGGCCACACTCCCGTGTTTGGGGTGCACAGGTTGAAATTTGACACAAATCTGCTGCACATGGCTAAAATAATGAACAAGAACAATTGATTTGTAGCTTTCGTATTTTGAGTGTCAGACACCTAATTAAAGAACCCAATTTGACTGACCACATATGATTTGTGGGGAAAAATATTGTAAATAGTTGGAAAATGTGCGAGGGGACCACATCGGGAAGTCTTGGAATAAAATTATTCATAGACTTTGATAACGTAACTGAATGTTTAAATAAACGTAAATTACATGACTTTTTGTATGAATGGTTTATCCTACAGCATCTTGGTGTGCTAGATGGCCTGATGAGTCTACTCTTTGGGGATCATGTGGCATCGTCCCTGAAACTCATGGCTCTCAATGGTATGGTGATTTGTGCAGCGCTATGTTTTGATATTATATGCACAAAACATTTGATAGTTTTAAAATTAAAGAAGGGTTTGAAAAAAGACATTTATTTAGGACAAAGGATCTCAATAAGGTCTCCAAAAAGGACTCGCTGAGAATTTACATTAAAAAAACCCTACATTTTATCTGAATATGAATGTTACCTCAAAAACATATACGGACATTCAATGAAAACTCAATGATAACACATCACTTACATGTACATGTATACTGATGGAAACGCATCACTGAGTCTGGTACATGTCATTCACTACCTGCACATGTGCCATATCTCACCTGCAGTAGAGTGCTTAGAGCCCAATGAGCTCCGTGCGCTAACAAAAGAGGGTGCCCTTTTACCTAGCAACGACGTCCCATGGGCAGGCAGGACAGGCTGGTTGTTGCGGCACCACCGTTTGTGTGTGTGTGGGGATTTGTTCTATGTGTACACGCAGTGGCCGCAGCTGCCATCAGACAAAACTGGAAAGATATAAAAATCCGGCTGCCCTTTTCCCAAGAGGCTCTTAGTGAAACCTATGGTTTCAATAACGCTTTCTGATGTGTAAAGGATGTGTTTTCATTGTAAGTGATGCGTTTTCATTACGTTTTCATTTACTGTCAGTATATATCTCTGTATCCTTTCGTCAAATTTTTTGTCTCTGAAAATTCAAATCATAAATAAAAATCGGAGCTCTTGGAAGATTTTGAAAATGAGTTAACCACAACACCCAAAGTTAGTCAGCACCAAAGTTGATACAAACAAGGCATATTATATTTTGGCACCTCCAGCCCTGGACAGCGCCACCAATTGGCAGGAAGGTGTCCAGCGTCTCCTTGGCTCCACCCCCTCAGTGGGCGAGTCAGCTGACGTTCCCAGGACCTACTACCAGCGGTTGATCAAGCTCCTGCTGTCGGAGCAGACTGTCCGGGTCGTCACGGCGACCACAGCGCTTTTGAAGAAGATTCACGTCTACGAGGTGCTGACCACGCTGCACGATACTGTGGAGAGGTGAGGTGGCATGTACATTGCTGACTTACATAAGACAATGGTTGACTGTGAAGTCGTCTGTGGCTATTTTGATGCCCAAGGGTGCCTTATGCCCCTCCCCCTCCCCCTTCCCCCTCCCCCAGGTGTACAGTACCATTGGATCCTATCAAAACAGACAACAGATGTTACGTGATACTGTCGTATTATTTCTGTACAAGGGTCACAGTCTATAAGAAGTTAGCTGCAGGAAAATGGACAAGTCTTATTAAAATTAAACAAATTTTTAAATTGGGTCATTACATGAAACTTGGGTCTCATTTTCCTTTCTCTGTTCCATCTGACATCTATGATTTTATAGTTCAGGATGCACGCCTTGTTGCAGTCATCCTGCCTGAGTGAATAGCGAACTAACTTCCCCCAAAAAACAAAGTCGGTTGAAGTCGTTCTCAATGATACTTGATTGGCAAAGTACAAAGCTAAGATGTAACAGTGACAGTAAAAAATGTCACACTTTGGACCCTGAATTTATTGAATAACCCAATTACACCCCAGGACTTTTTATTTTGGAAGTCTTATATTTTTAAACATTGACGTGCGTGTATTGGTGTACACAGGGAGTATTTGAATTGTGCACAAATAAATGGGAAGAGTTGTACATAAAGTGAGGGATTTCTCATTGGCCATGAACAAATGAATTTGATTGGTGTGTTTCGCACCATGCCAACTTTACCAACCAATCACAAACCGTGCTTTATAGTGCCTTGTCTCTGTCCATAAAATGAGTCAAACGATCTTTGTGATGTTGCTGTTTACAGTGACTAACTTGATGACCAATACCTTCAACTGGCATAAAATAAGAAGTCATACGCTTATAGCAGAAGATAATTCAACGAACGAAAATACATAAAAGAAAAAAAAAATCACCAATTGCAATTTGCATTTTTTTTCTGTTTAAAGCATCTTAGACACGGATGCTGAACCATCTTCGTACCCAGCAGCGTCCCTCAAACAGACCTCAAAGTTTGACCCCAGTGACCCTGACGCCCCCCAGCAATCCTCGGGGCCAGGCACGCCCCTGGAGGGGGAGGTCATGGGGGAGTGTGGGGGTGTGAGCTCTGCCGACATTGAGACCGTCGTGGACTGCCTGCAAGAGTTGAGCACCGTGCTCAGGACGGCTTCCTATTCTCTTGTAAGTGTCCGTCCAGTCATCACTGTTTAGAAGCTGTCCAAATCAGATGTTGCAATGCAGTTAATTTTCACAAGGCAACAAGGGCTTGGCATCTCTTGTGTTCCAAGAGCTGGTATGCGGAAGTGTACTCGTATTGTTTCATAGTGGCATTCCTTTTTCAGAATCCTGCTTCCTTTTTATCTTATTTCAAGTGGAATATCAACACATTTCCCCCCTTCTCTCTTTAACCCTAACCCCCTAGGCCCTTGTTGCTTACAACCATCCTCAATCCTCCAAAATCCTCCAAAATTTTTCAACTCCGCCTAAATTTTTCAAAATTGTCAGACTGCCTCTGCCCTCAATGCATCCATCCTCAATCCTCCAAAATCCCTCCCAAACTTTCTTTCGTGTTTTCAAATGAAGATATAGCACCAACCAAATCAAATCAATCAGACATCAGAGAGTCAAAATGCAAATGCATTCATCTCAAATCAATCAAAATCCTCTTGTGCCTTCATTCACTCCTCAATCCTCCAATCTCCTCAAATCATGTGCTTCAATCATCATTCATCCTCAATCCTCCAGAATCTTGATTCATTCACCATTCAATTCATTCTCAATCTCTAGAATCCTCACAACGCCAGAGGGAGATTTTGGAGAGAGAAGTGTGTAGTTTAAAGGCAAATAGGGACATTTGCAATTTCCCAGAAACATACCTACCGATTTAACGAGAAAATCCTTGCTTAAAGTGAAGATAAGACTGGTACCAAATACCTTTTGAAATATTTCCTCCCGAAATGGTATTATTCAGTAGAAAATGATCATTGAAGGTGATTAAGAAAATATGCCCGCGGGCACAGATTTTACCAATGTGTTGCCAATGGAATCCACTTTACAAGACTCCAGAATTGTGCATATGTTTTCTCTGTTTTATCAAAATGTACAATATCCACTGAGCTGAAACTTCATCAATTAAGATGTAATGCACCCTTCTTCCGACTTCTGAGCCAAAAATATGCTAAAAAAACCCAAATGTTCCAAAAATTAACCTATCGCAGTAGAATCGCGTCAACACAGCTTGTGAAATATTGTCCAATTACATGATATACAAATGGACGCAGAACGCGCAAAATCTGAGACGGACAAAACTTAATGTACAAAATTCCATAGGATTGTCTAAGGGGCGTGGCTAACTCGCAAACGGCGATAGGTCAATTGTTTTGTTTTTAGCCTCCAATGGTATTTGACCTTGTGTTTATTATATTTTACTAACAAAAGGCTACAAGTGAACTTCAGAAACTCACTTAATGTGATTTTCTGTCATTGACATTTCACTCAGTGTATTTGTTAACTTTCATTGTTCATTTGCGCTGCACTTTCATTTTCTATCTATCAAGGTACAACCACCTATCAAAGCCTTTCCCACCACAGCCAAAGTCACTGGTCCCCCGAACTCGGCCGATCCCTACCCAGCGCTCTATCACATGTTCCAGACAAGGTAAACAAGCCAGATCATAGCAGTGAATTAATCTTTGTTCAAGATGCTACCTTTATGTATCACTCTTTACCGGGCCTTTGTTGTAATGGACCCCACCTGCCCGTCAATTAAACAGTGCACATTGACCAATCAAATCATGAGTTGTTCGTCAGGTGGCCAGGGATTTAGTCAAGTCCATCACAAGCCGTCCAGTCCCGATTCAACTCGCAAGCTATTCAAATGAGTATTTCAGTCTCTCATGTATGACACAAAATCTGTTTTATGGAGGAAACCATTATTGATCTATTATTAATTCTATAGGAATTGTTTCTTTTTACCTAATTTTAGGAACCTTTTGGGGAGTCTACTTGTTCTTGTATCCTGCCCTTCGACCTCGGGTCATGAGAGTATTACGAGTGCTGCCGTGGAGCTACTTACAGTTATTATGAAGTCACTTAAAGGTAGAGTATCGTTCTCCTTGTCTTGGAGTCTGTGACCACTGCTCTGAACCATAAGGTTAAAGGTACAAGTCAAGTTGAAGATGGTTTATTTAAGCACCTTGGATGAGTAAAAATATGAGTCTTTGGACACAGAGCTTAAGCCTTGCAAAATATTTATTGATATTCCTTGAAAGTTTAAGTCCTAAGAATGTGTAATAAGGTTCTGCACAAAAGCGGGTGGTAGAGGATTCAGTATGGTTCTTTGCCAAAAATGCCTTAGGATTTAGGATGAATTAGGATCCTACACTTGGGAAGAATGCAAAATTGAACAGACGGTAACTCGAGGTTTAGGTTTACCTCGGTGGTACGGGGTTTTATTTTGGTTTCTGCTAAGTAGTTCAAGGTTCAACCTCACTTGTTTAATTTTTCGTCCTTCCCTTACTGACCTTAAACTGCTTTCATGGCACCTTCTGCCGGCAACTCAAGGTTTATGTTTACCTTGGTGCTATGAGGTTTTATGGGGTTTTATTGTGTACCTCAAGGTTCAACCTCTCTTGTATAATTTTGCTCTCTTCCCTTACTGACCTTTGACTGCTTTCATGGCACCCTCTGGCGGTAACTTTTGGGTTAGGTTTACCTTGGTGTCACAAGGTTTTATGGGGTTTTACTGGGTACCTCGAGGTTCAACCTCGCTTGTTAAATTTTGCTCTCTTCCCTTACTGACCTTTGACTGCTTTCATGGCACCCTCTGGCGGTAACTTTTGGGTTAGGTTTACCTTGGTGCCACGAGGTTTTATGGGATTTTACTGTGTACCTCGAGATTCAACCTCACTTGTTTGCATTCTTTTCTCACTGACATTTGACTACTTTCATTGCACCCTCTTGCAGTAACTTGAGGTTTAGGTTTACCTCAGTACTACGAGGTTTTATGGGTACCTTGGGGTTCAACCTTGGCTTGTTTAATTGCATTCTTCCCTAACTACCCTTATTGGTCTCATGACACCCTTTGTACCTCCTCCGCATCAGGCCTGCTGTTCCTATCAGCCCACCAAGCCGCCACCAAGTCCCTCTGCCAGTGCCTGACCGCCAACCTGGACGATGACTCCCAAGAGGAGAGCCCCTCGCAGCAGGCCGGCTTACAGCTCCTGCACAGCCTGGCGGTCCTGCAGTATGTGGACCAGCTACAACAGGCAGTGGCTAAAGGCTCGCCCACCGCCCATGACCCAGATCGCGACGAGGTCATTGAAGTCCTGCGCTGGCTGTGTTCGGTCAGCTTCACCGCGGTGGGGAGAACGGCGCTGGCGCACGTCTTTGCCATGGACGACAACCTGGAGTGTCTTTTGCCTTTTATCGAACCCAGGGGTGAGTTTTTGACATTCTTACATCCATTGGACACAGTCAGTGAATTTTTCTTTGGACAATTCCACAGAATAATAACAATGTGGTGCTTATTATAGCGCTTTATACCAAAGGTCTCAAAGCACTTCACAATTATTGCCCCTGTTCATCAGGCCATGAGACCAGTTTTTGCAGCAGCTCGAGATCAGCGCAGTCTAGTCTCTACCTTGACAGGTACCCATTCATACTCCTGGTTGGAGAGAGTCAGTTGTAGTGAAGTGTCTTGCCCAAGAACACAAGCGCCATGTTCCCCATCCGGGTTCCGACCCACGTACCACAGCACATGAGTCAAACACTGTAACCATTGGACTACAGCACTCCACAAGAATGGGGTCAATCCGGCCCAGTGTGCAGACCAGATGCATGAAAAAAACTTCTAGTGAAGAGCCATTCTGAATAATTGAACAGATTTGTTTTGTGCGGTGGGATCAGCTGTACTAGACTTGACTTGTTTTATTCATAAGTTGGAGTTTGCGTCGGGACAATGTAAATTCAATATAGGGTTTTGCCCTTCACCAATGTATTTTATTAACACTGTGTACTCAGCGTTGCCCCTAGTGATTGTGAATTTTTTCTCACAATGACTCGGGACAACGCTGACTATACAGTGTTCATAAATTACGTCGGTGACAGGCAAAACCTGACATTGCCTTTTCTCTTTTTAAAGCTGGAGTCCACCATTTGCAGCTATCCAAAAAATAACTGGTGTAATTCTTGTTGAAAAACATACTTGGTTGAGAGATAATAAGGGGACTAAACGCCCTGTGAAATTATTCTTTCTGGAAAGCTGTCATTTTGAAGAAATCAACAAAAGAAGGCCTTTCCAACGGTGCTTCTTAAGGCGCACCGTAGGAAATTTAAATTAGTAGTTCGTTTTGTTTTGCGGCGAAGCGCGCACAAGCATTGACACGACGCACACGTGCAAGCAAATGCTATAATTCGTCAGATCAGTGCGCGACATCGCGTAGCTGCAATCGGCTCATTGAGAACATGTCTCGGACGCTGAATTCAGGCCCAATTCAAAAAATGATTCAGCAACTTTTGATTTGAAATTGAGATCCTAAAATGCTGTTTTTCTCGGAATATACAGCTGAAGCTGAGCTGAAACTTCATCAGGTTAGTTGTTCAATACCCTTCTATAGATTTTGAGCACGTTTGTTGCTTCAAACGAACAAAATGCACAAATTACAAATGATGGACTATACCTTTAATCAACAGAACAAGGTGGAAGCCCAACCAGATCCAGGAAGACAGCATCCCATGGCTATGCCATGCAGGTGTTATCTTGCATCATCCAGCATAATGAGAACATCGCCACGCTGACCAAATACCAGGCGCGTCTGGAGCTGTGCTGTGTTGGAGATTCAGGTGTGTGGGTAGTCTTTAACACCAGTCTGATCACTAGCCTTAAATGACCTCATGTTTTTGTTTTTCCACATTGATATAAAATCCCTCCTTCTCTGGCTGGCAAATTCAGCTACGCCATCACAGCAGTCAAAATCAATCAAGTGGCTGTTTTTAGCAGTTAAGAATTCCCTTGTTAATTGGATATAGCCATGCTTTGACTGGAGGTGATTGATATGCCAGCTGTAGTTGTTTACACAAATATGATCTGACTGTTTGTTTACTTGCCTGTATACAAATGCATGGCATGTGAAGGCACGTATGGTCTAGCGGTAAGGCACAGGATTCATGATCGTGAGGTTGTGGGTTCGAGCCCTGCCGTGGCCGTGCGTGTTGTGCCCTTGAGTAAGGCGCTTTACCTCAATTACTCCTCTCAACCCAGGTGTTAAATGGGTACCGGCATTATTCAATGCTGGGAAGGTAACAGACTCGCTGTGGAGGAGGTGTGTCGATCCCCCCACAGCAGCATATATGAGTCTGGCCCAATCGCTAATGAAAGAGAGATGGGCACTCCGTTCCCTGTTAACACAGGTTCGGCCTCTTTTATGCATAGCAGAGGAAGTCGAAGAAATTGTTGACTGTCTGTGACTGATCAAACACCCCCCCCCCCACTCCCCTGCCTGTCTCGTAAGCTCACTGATAATTTTCAGTGTTCAGTGCTTATTGGTGAAGGACCAAACCATATAAACAAAGGTGTTTGCATTTCGCCAAGTTCTATTGGATTTTTTTTGCTGGTAATTGCCTGCAGCTTTATCCAAGTGGTTGACTCCTATCCAAGGTGTCAGGCTGGACGGCGATTGCATCCCCAAGATGATTGAGCACATCAACAAGGAGAGCGACGAGCTGGGTCATAATCTCCTGGGAACAGGGCCCGGTATTGTCACTTGCCTGAGGGTCCTCCGACACCTAGCCTGCGCCCCACAGAATATGCAGACAGGAGGTGAGAGGGGGAGGGACATACGCAGGAGGGAGAGGGAGTGGGTAGAAGGGTGATGGGTGGGTCATAATCTCCTGGATTGGGGCTGGGCATCGTCACCTGCCTGAGGGTCCTTAGACACCTAGCCTGCGCCCCACGGGATATGCAGACAGGAGGTGAGAGGGGAGGGACATAAGTAGGGGGGAGAGGGAGTGGGTAGAAGGGTGATGGGTGGGTCATAATCTCCTGGGGGCGGGCTGGGCATCGTCAGATGCCTAAAGGTCCTGAGACACCTTGCCTGGGATATGCAGTTGAGGTCCAGGGGAGGGGAAGGGGTGGTCATTAGTGCCATAGTGACCCAGAGGCGGGGCAATACACCATCCCCTGTCAATGGTGCTGAAACACCTACCCTGTAAAACAATGCCATACACCAATAGTTTTGTAAAAATCCCCCTGTCTTTCAAACTTTCTTCTGAGCAGAAAACTCATCTTTGTGCCACTCTGTTTTATTTTTCTTCATAGATTGCCAGAAGGATTTCAAGTACAAACTGGCAGTGATCCAACTCTACTCATCCAGTTCTATGAACGCTTTCATCAACATCATCAAGGTATTAATTAATTGGCTTTTTTTTCTGTTGTTTAGTATTTTCACAAAATAGCTAAAGAAAATAACTACAAGAGAACTACAATCTTAAGAATTGGCCCATTCTTGAAACACGTTTGGTTGTTTTTTTTGGAAATACGATATTCCTCATTCTTTTCCCTGACAGAGACTTGGCGATCGACTCCTGCGACCATGGCAGCAGGGCTACTCTCTGTCTACCACCCAAGTCCACCTGGTGGACGCCCTGGTGTCTCCCGTGCTACAACTCGTCAAGGTCATGCTGTCAGAGCTTCTCTCCTCGGGCTCCGTGCAGGTCAGTTGTCAGTCTTGCCTGGACAAGAACGACCCGCCTAGACAAGAACGACCCGCCTATAGAGTGTGCAAGTCTCGCCAGTTCGCGTTCACTTTCTACGTGAATGTCTCGGTACCAAACACTGACTAGTCTAGTCACAAACTCCTATGTTATAATTGATCCAATTCAGGCAATTCACAATGCATTGCGCCACCAAGAGTTTGCCATGGAGAGTCAGTTTTTTCAAGTTTACAGTCGACAAAACATGGCCCATTTGAATGAGTGTCAGTAGACAACTTGAGATAATTTGTTATAGATTGAGGCATGGCGTTCTGCTGCCTTACAAAAAAACACCATATTGATAAAAAGAAAAGAAAATGGCAAACAGATACTTGAATCATACGCTTAGGAAACTACTGACCGCAAAAACTAACAATCTCAAATGTCCCGCACTGCGAATTTGTCGACCATCTCCCACAATGCACTGGGAAAAATGAACCCTCTGTGCCAAACTCTTGGTGGCACACTACATTGTGAAATGCCCAAATTGTTTATCTGCACGATTGATTAAACGGAAGTTTATGTACTGTATTTCGGTAAAATCTCACAGGTTTTTGAGGTCAACTTGTAGGCTCTATTGCCCTGTGACTGACTGGGTCACTATCCTGAGTCACTGAATGAGTTATAAAAAAATGACCCAAATTAAAGCTTTTGGGTCCAACTCGATTAGGCAAAGTTTAGACTGTTTTAGCCTTCCTTGCCTCCCAGGTTAATAAAGGGCAATTTAGGAATGTTTATGTGTCGCATATCTAGTTTCAACCAGAATAACAACACTAGTTTTCATAAGATGGAATTTGCATCGAGGTGATGTAATTCAATATTAGGTTTTGCCCTTCACCAACGTATAAACACTGTAAACTCAGTGTGTTACCTCCCGAGTGAAAGTTGGAAGAAATCACTCGGGTGGGACTCGAACCCATTTCCCGACGCAAATTTATCTTATGAATAGTTTAATTGCGGTACCCGCTGCTACATGTACATCAGATTGGAACCAGCCAACCGATCCCGTTAGCTCGGTGGTCGAGTGGTAAGACATCTGCACTAGAAAGCAGGAGGTCGTGGGTTCGAGTCCCACCCGAGTGATTTTTTTCCAACTTTCACTCGGGAGGTAACACACTGAGTATACAGTGTTTATATGTCGGTGAAGGGCAAAACCTAATATAAAAAAAATACCAGTTTTACCCTAAACTCTTTGTGTGTGAAATAACTTGCCTTAATTTAGAGTAATTGAAGTGATTCCTATAATTTACTGAATTTAGATTTCATAATAGGAAGGTAAATCATGTTTTAAATCTCTCCCTTTCAGTTCAAAGACGAGCGTCTGGTAACCTACCTCCTACCGTTACACACGGTGCTGTGTTCAGTGCCTAGTAGCATCATGTTACCCTCCGATGCCCAGCGGATCCAGACCGATATCATTGATATCCTGTTGAGCTACACCATGATGCCTGGCACACAGCCGGATACTGAAGAAGGTACATAGAAATCGTTCTCTTTCAGAATCTACTCTTGATTTCTTTTGAATGCATTTGTTAATCTCTAATCTGTTAATCTGTTTATTTATTTTATTTAACTAACCTTATCCCTTAAAGGGAAAATACAACATTTGCAAACATCAAAAAATAAAACTACCAAATCATTTTGAAATACCTTGCTAGACTGTTAGTGAATGACAGTGTAAAGCATCCTGTAAAATCATGGACACCTGGAATACTGTCATTTTCAAGAAAAGTGCTATTTTTGTACCAATTTCCAACGCTGGTCGGCCGATCAGCGTTGGAAAAAACGGGGTTTTTTTCAAATACTGGCCCCAATTGACCATCGCACTTGTTTGCAATCGATTACACACACTAGGAACAGGTACAAGCCAGCTAGACTGGTTCCCTGACCTTACAATTCCCCAATGTATGTAAACTGCTCTGTTTCTTCTTCAATGGAGTCAGGGAACCAGACTACAGGAAAATGATTGTTTTTCTTGGTTTTTATAGCAGTTTTGAACCCAAAACCTCAAAAAAGTCAGTGTAACTATATTTGCTATATACTTCCAACCCCCCAATTCCATCCATTTCTGAAAATTACAGCAAAAGCAAATGATGTATACTCCCTTTAAGATTATTCACTTTTTGTGCATTTTTTGTTTTTCGTTTCAAGCAACAAAATTGCTCAAAACTTGAAGTACATGTAGGTTGCGTGACAACTAACCTGTGGAAGTTTTAGCTCATTGGTAACTGTACAGGGTGGTGCAAAAACAAGGAAACCCACTTTTGACAACAATTTTGACCTACAAAAGTTCAATTTAATGATATTAAAATATTGATCTTTAAGCATAAGTGACAAAAAAAATGATTGCAAATGCATATTATATCTCTGAGATATGGTAGTTTAAACATTTCATGTACCAAACCTGTTTGTCCACGGACGGCTTTATTCCATCCGCTTGACTGAGCTCCGGAGCTTGATTTGAAGATCAAAAACACTACACTAGACTTACACGTGGACAACAGTGATTTTGGTGACTTGTATTCAAATTAGCATAATAACACTATTCTTGTGATTTTTTCAAAAAGATTTTTCACCACATACGATTGAAGAGCTATACTTCACTACATTATAAAAAAAATGGTTCAAATAAGATAAGTAAGTAGGTTAAAATTTCTGTCAAAAATGACTTTCCTTCTTTTTGCACCACCCTGTACATATTGAGAAAACAGAGAAAACCTTTGCACACTTTTTCAGGTCTCGTATTACTTGGATTCAATGGTTTAAAAAAGTCTTCCCGCAAGCACACTTTTTTCAACCGCCTTTAATTATTTGGGGTTTCAGGCAGAATAATTTCACAAGGTATTCGATACAAAAAAATACCACTTCTTGAAGAATGCATCCACGACCTCTAGTAGAGATGCAATAGTTACAATTTAGTGAAACAAGTATTATCCCCCATCTCTCCTTTTGCTGAATGGGTTCTGCGTACCTCACTGCTCCTCCAGGTATTGCAAGCAGTAGTTGGACCGTCATGCTGAAGGAGGTGCTGCAGTTCATCCCATCAGCAGCGTATGCGTACATTGGTGGCCTGACTGTGCTGTCTGAGTTGCTTCCACTGCCACTTCCCATGCAGGCACAGGAGGTAATGTACCAGTGGGCGGAGTCAATCATATTTTAAATATTTTCTTTAAAGGTAGTATACAACATTTGCTTTTGCTGTAATTTCCAGAAATGATGTATTTGGGGGTTAGTATTTTATAGCAAATGTTACACTGACCTGTTTAAAGTTTTGTGTTCATGGATGTTGGAAAACCAAGAGAAAAAATGCTGTTCCTGTAGTCTGGGTCCCTGACCCTACTTTAGACGAAATTGAGCAATTTATAGAAATTACCTTCTTTTATTGGTTTCTTCAAAATGACAGTATGCCAGGGAGTTTAGTGTCATTACTATCTTTAAACTAAGTAAGTTTTTAACAATAATTCGGTCATTTATTTTTTTGGGATAGCTGCAAATAGTCCACTCTACCTTTAATCTATGCCCAATGTGACTCGCAATGTTTGGCAAATTTATTCCGAAATTATTTAGTCCGAAAGTACTGAATAATGTTTAAGTACATAAAACCTGAGCTCCAATCTCTGAAAACTGAGTTTTTAATTTCATCAGTTGATACAGCAAATTAACACCAATGAGTACAACAAGCAGAGTTTGACACAGTGCTGATCAATGCTTACTTGATGGCTGTCATTTTTGTTATTTTGTTTCTCAGCCGTTGTCAGCCGTTGAGGTCCAGCAGGCTCTCAACCTCCGACGCTTATGGAGTCTCCATCTTCACTCAGAGAGCGTTCACATACAGCAGATCATCAAGGACTTGGCTGGTAGGCAGCTAACATAAAGACAGTTCGATATTCTATAAGACCTTGTTATTGAGCAGAATTCTGATTTTTTTTTCAAATTTCTTTCCCTAATTCTAAAACTTTTTTGACGATCTTTTCCGCACAAAATCTGATTTTTTTATGTTAAATTAAATTTCAACGAATTTGATGAAAACGGCACATCTGTATTGCAACCGCAATTTTAATCTCTTCAACCAGTCGTCAGTGCACAATTTGAATGGAAGAAGCACATAAGCAAGCTCTGATTTTCTTTAATTTCATTGGTTTTCCTTTTCTTTTTTTTTTTTTGTAGTATTGGCTCAATACACAATTAGGCCGCACGAGGCCGATTTATATCTACATTTATATCTAATTTCTGACTCTACAATTTTGAACTTCGATAGATCAGGGCTGTAAATTTACCCAAGTTAATTTGTGTGTGTCGTATACAGGTAGTAGCTGTCCGCCATTGCAGCAGATCTTACGCCGTGTCTGCTGGCAACTTGCTGATCTGGCTGCACCGACTGCTCTGACAGTTGTTAGGTAAGCACTCAAAATAGGCAGTGAAAATGCTAACTTCAGTTTTCATTTTGTGCTAGCAATGAAGTCTTCTTTCAGCTATTACAGGAATATTTTGAACTTTAAAGTTATAGTCCATCATTTGCAGCCATCCGAAAAAGTAACTGGCGTATTTTTGTTGAAAAACATACTTGGTTGAAAGATAGTAAGTGGACTGAACTCCCTGTGAAATTAATCTTTCTGGCAAGCTATCATTTTGAAGTAATCAACAAAAGAAGGCCTTTCCAACTGTGCGTCTTAAGACGCACCGTAGGAAAATTTAAATTAGTAGTTCGTTTTGTTATTCAGCGCAGCGCGCGCAAGCATTGGCACGACGCACAAGCGCGCACGGTTGCTATAATTCGTCGGATCAGTGAGTGACATCGCGTATAGCTGCAATTCAAAACAATTCAAAACATGATTCAGCAACTTTTGATTTGAAATTGAGATCCTAGAATGCTGTTTTTCTCGGAATGTACAGCTGAAGCTGAGCTGAAACTTCATCGGTTAGTTGTTCAGTATCCTTCATTAGATTTTGAACACTTTCGTTGCTTCAAACGAACAAAATGCACAAATTACAAATGATGGACTATATCTTTAAGTGCTGCCCCCTTCAGAAAATCACTCAAAGAAAAAGTGAATAAGGACTGTGTGGATATGTGTCCCATATTTACAACCTGTTTGGGAGTCGCATCAAACGAAATAGTGTTAAGAGCAACTCAGGTTGATCCCAATAGATTTTGGTTCTAGACATGCAACCTTAATGTATTAGTTATCCATTGACTAAACCCGGGAGTTGTTGTTGGGATTGCAGCAATCTGGTTTTGATGTTGTCGTATTTACTGTTTGAAGTATTGAACTTTTCATTATTTGGTTAAACGCGACTGAGGAAAGCAAGTCTGAGACAGTTGTAAGCAGGGATGTAGCCGAGTTCATCATCAAGTCCCTGCAAGTCCATCACAAGTCCTCCAGTCCTAATTCAAATCACAAGCTATTCAATTGAGCTTTGACAAAGGCATTCCTTTGTTATTGTTCATCCACTGTTACTTGTGACTAGACTTGTGACTGGACTTGTGATTTACTTGTGCCTGGACCTATGATGGACTCAACTACATCCTGGTTGTAAGTTTTGAAAGGAAAATTTGGCACAATTGTGAACTCAAATCTAAAAAGACTATTGTACCCCTTGCTCTTGACATGCAGATCTCTGCTTGATGTCCTGATCGAGAACCTGGCCCAGGGGGAGGAGGGAGGCAAGAAAGCACAGCCAGCCAGTGGTGAGACTGCCGGAGAGGGGGAGGAGGTCCAGAAGAAGACACAGCCGTGCAACAGTGACTCAGCCCGCATCCTGACGCTGGTTGTCTATCTGGTCTCTCAGCCGGCCATCAAGGCACCGTTGCTGCATCTCTTCAGATCTAGGTAAATTTCTGGATTTGAAGTCAAGGTCTATCATACGTAATTTGCAAATCGCATCAGTGTCCAATCACAAGTCGAAACATAAGTCGGTCATAAGTCAATCACATTTCAATCGCAAGTCAAATCACATGTCATATCACAAGTCAAAACACTAGTTGAATCACAAGTTAAATAAGTCAAATTACAAGTCAAAAGACAATTCAAGAGACAAGTCATATGAAGAGTCAACTGACAAGTTGAATAGCAAAACATGTCAAAGCATAAATCAAATCACAAGTCAATCATAAATCAAATGATAACAAAACAGGATTAACAATAAAAAGTTCATTGCAGTAGTTTGTCATTGAGCTTGAAACTTGATGACATTTGTGATTGAAGGGGATAAGTATAAAATGATGAAAGACTTATTTATTGTTGTCACTTTCAGTTTGAAGTCGGATGAGAAGTACTCGGAGCTGTTGCCATGGTTACTGTCTCTCCTCAATGTGGTGTCGGACTCGTCATTCCATCTCCAGGCGCAAGAATGCATAGTGGTGGGTCTATGTGTTTATTAAATCATTTTTTGTTTATAGTTTTCATTGTGGTGCATGTCTTTGGTGCTTCACATTAGACCCTATGCTTTACCGTTTTCTGCTCTGAATTGATTTCCATTTGCATTCAACATTGCTGTTTTGATTTGAATCATACTGACATGTGTTTTTAAGGGATGTTTTCAAATGGGGGTATGAACATTTAACAAATTTGTATGGTCGTCCTCTGTTATTTCAATATTAGTGGCAGAGTTTAGGCAAAGAATTATTTCTTTCTGTTTCATATATACATGGTAGGCCAAAAATCTACAGAAAAATGACCTAGGACTAAAAAATTGGTCACTTATTTTTGGAGCCTTAAATAACTTAAAAACAAAATACCAGTGATTCTTTTATTATAGGTGATATTTGTGAAACCTCGAGATGTGGTTTTCATCTCGAAATTGAAAGGATGGATGTAATTTCAACACCGGTTTCTAAAATTCAAATTTCTCAGTCAGACAACAGCAATTGTTTGTAAGTCCTTATAACCTCTAACTCTTGATCAACCAAATTGAAATATTTATACATGCACTTGGAGAAGTAGAATCTTTGCAGCACAGAGCAGCAATACTATTGCAGAAGATTTGAGGGCCCTACTTGTCTTATGTACATGTATGAGATCGGGTAATTTGTGATGGAGATTTTTTCCCCTTCGTCCAACTTCTAGGCCCTGTTGCAGTCCATCTGTGGCCCAGAGATCACCCTCCTGCCCACCGACAACTTGTCAATCAGCGAGCAGCTGGCCAATAGCCTGCCAGGAAAGGAACACATGGAGATCATATGCTCCGCCCTGCTGGATCACGTGACCAGCTCGGACCAATCCTACGCCAGCATCCTCCCCTCATTGAGGACACTGTCGATGCTGCTGGACTATGACTATGGCTTTGTCTTTGTGAAATGGTAATAAATCAACCATTAATGTCAGGAACCAGTTCTAGATTATGGGATGGGGAACCCGTAATCAACTTCACAAATTACACAGTTACTACTCAGACAATGAACAAGAAAGGTTTTGAAGTCATTTGTGGGGAATTTTTAAAATGAAAACCAGGCCACATGGGAAAACAAAACATATTTCACATTTATAACGCTCGCGCAAGCTGCAGTTTATACCGTAATGCTATAAAGCTCACTGTACTTGTATCTTGCTGTATTGATGCGCCGATGCGGTAGTATTATCGTGCGGACCTCTGTAAACAATCTCAACAGAAACTTCTGAGTTTTGAATTTTGACATGTTTAGCGTTGGGTTTACCGTCTTTTTTTTTCAATTGGATACCCGGTTCCTGTACTACCCGTAAATGCACACCCCTATGCCCCCCCCCCCACCCCAAAAGTCTTTAAACACAGTATCGTGGGCAAAATACTTATAATGATCACCACAAGTCATCACAAGACAATCAAAAGTCCTCCAGTCCCAAGTCAACTCACAAGCTAATTACCTGTGACAAAGAAATTCCTGTATTGTTATTTGTGACTTCACTAGTGAATGACTTGTGATTTACTTGTTGCCAGACTTGTGACGTACTCGTGATCCATCACAATTGCTTTGACAACAATAACTGGTCAGAACGGTTGTATCAAACACAACCCAGCCCATGGAAGGTCACGGAGTTGTAATCAGGTCCGTCACCTTACAACCGCAAGTTAATCACAAGTCAATCCCAGGTACGATGGGAGGAACAAAGTCAAAGGAACGCCTCTGTCATAGTTTATTCAAATACCCTTTTTAGTTGAGCACCGAGATTTACCTGCATATTTTGGTTCACGCGCACAGCTTAAGTGTGTGTTGACATCAACACCAAACCAGCGCGTGAACTAGAACAAAGACAGCTGACATCACACTTCGGTACTCTATTGACTTGAGACTGGACTTGCAATATGACTGGCTCCGTGAATTACGATTGACTCTTGATGGACTCGTGATTACTTTAGGCTTTGTAACTTTTCCTTGGATCAGCTGATTTGCTTTTTTAAAATCTCTTTAATCTCTTTTATACCATTAAAAATTGAAAAACACTTCCAAGAGTCTTGTAAGGCTTGGAACTCGTTTTGTAACTTCTAAGTCGCAAAAGTGAAATTAATTGTTTGTGTCTCTTTCACTAGACTGTTAGGTAAGTTTACATTTGATAGGCCAGCAGTCTTTAGTAACTCTCATTGCAGCGAAGTGTAATTGGTCAGAGGGGTTGTATCAAACGCAGGTCCTGCCTGAGCGAGGGAATATAAGATACGTATTTCAAATCACACCTCTTTCACTCTAACAACAGTAGCATGCTGGTGTTACTTGCTGATGGCAGGCTAAATAACCTCGGTTCATCTCCTGTTTTTCCGCCCGCAGCGCCTTGGACAAGACCCCATCAGCCTTCCACTCCCTCTTCACCCGGCTCCAGACCTCCTTCCACAAGGACAGCTCCGACTACCTCTCCACCCTGTCCACCACCCTGGACCTCTTACAGATGCTGCTGACCGTCGAAGGTCCGTCATCTACCGAGGGCTTGGACCAGGAGGCGTGCCCCGAGGAGGGAGGGCCGTACCGGACCAAGGTGCTGAGCGTGGGACAGCTCAGGGAGTACCTGATGTGGGGCGGCAAGGCACACCCGGTCTACCAGCTGGAGAAGACGCTGATTGTGAGTCTTGATACTATTCTAGAGTCAGGCCGAACCAATAATTATTTGAAGCAATTGAGGTAGACACAATTAGACTTTCAGTCAGGAACAACGAACTCTTCTCTATTGTGTAGAGTCTGAATTTAAGCCAGGATGCCAGTTTTCCGGCTATAGCCGGAATTTCCAGCATTTTCATGTTTGTAGAAAAAAAAAGTCTGGCATTCCATCCCTTCAAGAGCCAGAAAGAAATCTTCGTTTTGCGTGCATGAAGAATTTTGTTTTTAAAAACCAAGTTACATGTCGTCATTTGGCCGATAGAAAAATGTGTAGCACGCTGTTTGATAATTGCTCAAGTGTACTGGTGTGTGAGTCTTGGATCATTGTGCATGCGCTGCTACATCTGCGCATTACACAGATATATGTATTATACGTTCATTAATAATAATAATAATAATAACACGATTTATAGCGCGCATTTTCGCAAGTAACAATGCGCGACTAAGGACAACTTCAGAAGACAAGTTACAGATTATGTGGAGAAAACAGATCAGTTTTCAGTCTGCCCTTAAAGTTGTCAAGATAACTGATGTTGCGGATGTTGTGTGACAAGGAATTCCAGCATCGGGGACCAGACACTGAGAAGGCCCTGTCCCCAGCCTTTTTGAATGTACGTGGAACTCTAAGGTTGTTATTGGAGCGGAGGCCACTACGGCTGGGTACATTAAGGTTGAGTGATCCCATTATGTACTGCGGCATTGTGTTATGAAGTGCTTTGTGCATGAAAACTGCTGTTTTGAAGTTGATGCGTTGTCTAACTGGTAACCAATGTAATTGCTGAAGGAGTGGAGAGGCATGTGTGTATTTGGATTGAGATAATGTGATACGAGCGGCATTGTTTTGAAGCCGTTGGAGTCGATCAACCTCAAACTGATTAATACCATTGAGAAGAGAGTTGCAATAATTGAGTCTGGATAGTACAAGTGCTCGGACAGCGGAGTTGTCAACATACGTAACACGTGTGTGGTATTGCGACGTATGTCTGGTGTACTGCAATCGTTTAAAATTATTCAGACTCA
The DNA here is from genome assembly GCA_029964075.1 of Patiria pectinifera. Taxonomy (NCBI): domain Eukaryota; kingdom Metazoa; phylum Echinodermata; class Asteroidea; order Valvatida; family Asterinidae; genus Patiria; species Patiria pectinifera. Next base: position 23,407,644 of record CM057141.1, on the reverse strand, counting down.
GGAGCAAAATCCAGTGGCATCCCTGATAAAGATGCTCTAAAATCGTCGCAAATGACTGGAACAGTTGATCTTTCATTGCTTGGTTGCTAATAACTGTTTCAAATATCGAATTGTTTATGTACTTTGGCCAACTGTGGAACACCAGTCTGAAACGGAAGGTTGTTAGGTGCTTTTTTGAGCATTGCAGCTTCACCTCAAAGCGTTGCCATTTTTATTTTCTCTCTCTCTCGCTATTTCCCATGTCAGGAATGCTGCAAGGAGGATGAGATCCTGGAGAGTCTCCTGGACAGCATCAGCAACCTAATCCAGACCCTGGACTCCCCCGAGGAGCCTACCTCTACCACCCTACCCCCTGCCCCTCCCCTACCAAAAACAAACCCCGCCTTACTCCAGGAGCTGACTCTCCTACCGGCCCCGCTCAGCTTCTCCGAGCAGTTCAACTCCCACCTGGTGTTCTACATCGGGGAAGGGGAGGACGACCGACTTAATACAGGCTTCTGGCTTGGACCGCCGGGTATCGACGACGGAGACATCGAGCCCGATATGGTAATTGACCTATCGCCGTTTGCGAGTTAGCCACGCCCCTTAGACAACCCTATGGATATTTTTGTACGCCAAGTTTTGTTTGTCTAAAATGTTGCGCGTCCATTTGTATATCATGCAATTGGACAATATTTCACAAGCTGCGTTGACGCGATTCTAACGCGATGCTACCGCGATAGGTCAATTGCTCTGCGAGCAAAACTACAGAGGGATCTGTTTATAACCTGATTTGTAATCAGTTGGCTTTTACCCACCACCCTATTAAAGGGTGGTAGTCATATTTAGTTTCTTTAATTGATAGATTTGTCCATAATACATACACCCAGAATATACTTGCATTGATCATGAAGGTATGCTACCCATTCCGCATTGTGTTTCCTTCACAGAATTCTGTAAAAGACATTAGTTTGAAATAGGATTACCCTGCAACACCAATTAACCTGTGGATTTTTAATTGTACAGCGCTTTTTGATGTCTTTGTTACATGGAAAGCGTTTTTGAAATAATTCTTATTATTATTATTTTTAACCGGGCTAAATCCGGCCCATTGTGTAGGCCACATGCTCGCAAAGACTTCCAGTGAATAGCCATTCTATATCGCTTGAATTAAAGTGGAGAATTGCAAAAAAACAAGAATTACAAAACAAAGAATAAATGTGGGGTTATTCATATTTTTCAGGTTCAGTGTGATTTGGAGGATCTTCGGTCCACCTACCTGCCAGACTTGGACCTGAGGGCAGAGCTGGAGAAAGATCTCAGTGCCGAGAACTTGCCTCGAGAAAAGGACCAGAAGAAAAGGTCAGAATTTGCCAATCCCCCCCCCCCAACAAACATTCACAATTGAACCCTTGCTCTTTCAGTACACCCCTGACACTATTTACTTGAGTATCTTGAGATAAACTTGACTTGAGATAAACTTGACTGGCTGACTTGTGATTGATGTTTAAGGACTTGACTACAGTACAAAGAAGAGTGTGCCACATTATATTGGGTCAAAAATATACTGGATATGAACAAGCTTTGACCAGTTTTGGTTTGGAACCCTTGGACATGCGCAGAACCTCCCTTTGTAACAAATTTGCAATGAAATCCTTTAACTCAAGCAAATTCAATGAGTGGTTTGTCAAATCTAAAAGCACCCATACTATGAATCTCCGGTCCAAACGAACACTTCATGTTCCATCTTGTAAAACAACCCGTTTTTATAATAGCCCAGTCCCATATCTCAACAGACTTGTTAATAGCGCACTCAGTTCACTCCCACCAGCCCAATGAAATTACCGGTTCTTTTAAGCATAGTACATGTATTGGTTTTTCTGTGCAATTTTTGATATGTATACTATATTTTTTGTACTTACAATTTTCCTTTGTTTTTACCGTTTACTCTTTGTAATTTTAACCTCATCTAATTTTTATTGAAATTTGTATGTAAACTGACTTGTAATTCAGCCTGTGGGCTGCTATAAGCAGTGTTTTAATAAACCACAAATAATACAAAAATAATAAAAATCTTCTGATACATGTTGAATATCTGTCGTTGCATTCAAACTTACAGGAGTGGCAAAAGAAGATACGAGTCGCTTACCTCACGGTCCCAGTACCGCTTCAACTATGGCATCAAGAGAGCACACAGTAAGTGTCATTCAATATCCTTCCCCTTTCTTAATTCTTCCTTCTTTTTTTTAATTATAAATTATACATCTATTTCACCATGCATCCGCATAAACTATGGGCTCTAGTTGACTCTAGTGTTTGTCAATCGCAATAATAAGAATATCAAACTTGAATGGTTTCATTGTCTGTCATTTTCATTTGTCCATTTTTTGGTCTTGCAATTTGACTTTGGATGTGACTACTGAATAACTTATGATGACCTCTGATAATCTTGTGATCATCATGTGTTTGTCTTGCAGTGACTTGTGATTGGCTTGTGATGTCTTGTGCTAACGTGATAAACTGACTTCAACATTTTGTCTTGTGTTGTCTCCCTCCGTCTTACAGATCAAGGCGGCAACTTCAACCAGTACGGTCGTCCCATGTCCGGTAGGAGCGGCCGGGGTTACGACATCTTCCGCCAGCGAGCCCAGAACACCAGCCGGCCTCCTTCCATGCACGTCGATGACTTCCTGGCAGCCCAGGCCAACGAGAGTACCGACACCAAGAAGCCACAGAGGGTAGGGTTCAGCAATTTGGAACAGCATAGTGCTAAGGACGGAAAAAGTTTGCTTAGTAGAATCGCGCTACCAACCAAACGGTTATGTTATATTTACTGCCAGTGACTGGTTCCCCGCAGATTTTAACTTAGCTTATAAATTTTCTTTCTTGAGGGAGTGTCGCCCAGTGGTTAGGGTTCGTGACTCATGATCAGAGGATCAGGGGTTCAAATCCAGCTGCTGGCCATATATTGTGTCCTTGGGCAAGCCACTTTACCCCACTTTCCTCTCTCCACCCAGGAGTATAAATGGGTACCAGCATTAGTTGGGAAGTAACCTGCGATGGGCCAGCATCCCGTCCAGGGGATATAGAGATATTCTCAGTCGTTTCATGCTACTGAAACTAGAGATAAACGCCGGCCTGATGGGCCACATTGGCTCTGGGCAAACTTCAAATTACTAAAAAAAAATCTTAGCCAAAAGTGATGCTTACCAGCGTGATGAAATTTGACCCTACAGCGCCCTGCCTGTCACTCCTTACACAGCCCAAAACCACCTGGGGACTCTATGCTTTTTATTGGATGCATGGAGGAGTATACACAGTGTATAACAGTGCAAGTGCAAATGATTAAATGTATTAAACATTACCCCATCAGTCACTGTAGCGCCTTAAACCGCCCTGCCTATTACTCCCTGTAGAGCCAGAAACTATCAAAGCACTCTATGGTTTTAAGAATTCTCCATTGAATAAATACAATGTAGTACAGTTACTAATGCCTTAAATGCTTACAATATCACTATCACTTTTAGAGTTTTCTAAAGGAAAACTAAATTATAAAAATGTGTGAGGACGAAAGCAACAAAGTTCAAAATAATTTGTCTTCCCCTTGCCATGTTGCCTTAATACCCCACCATCAAATCAATACACACCAATAAACAACAGTCATCTTATCTTGTGTCTATCAGAACAGTTTTACAATTTTGGTTCCCCGCATTGATTCTTGTAGGGACCCCCACAGGGTCGCAGTGGAAGAGGAGGCAACTTCATGGGAGGCGGCGGCGGTGGGGGCGGGGGCCAGAGAGGGGGAGGAGGGGGCGGCGGCTTCCAAGGTGGGAGGGGCCCCTGGAACGGACCCGCTGGCAACTACGGCAGGAGGGATGGAGGTAAGAAGGGACTGAGTCATCGATTGACTAAATGACTGATTGACTGACTGATGGAGTCACTTAGTGTAAACAGTGCCCCTAACCAGTGGTGTAGTCAAGTGCATTTCCATGAGCACGAGTTTGAGTACGAGTACTTTGCCATGAGTACGAATTCAACTTCAAGTATTTTGTCATGACCATGAGATCAAGTACGAGTACTTTGCCATGAGTATGGGTACTTTGTCATGAGCATGAGTTCGAGTATAAGTACTTTGCCAATGAGTACAAGTATGAGTACGAGTACTTTCCTATGAGCAGAGTACGAGTACATCGTCATAAGTACGAGGCAATTTTTTTTCTGTGTGTACGACTAAGTTGAGTATGAGTACAAGTACGAGTATATGTTTTGAGTACTTTCCTCAAGTACAAATCTCAATGGGTACACGTGTTCTTTAGGTTTTTTTTGCTTCAGGGCATTATTAAGCAAATGCAGAAGCCTCCCAAACAGTAGAACATTTGTTTGTTTCCAGCATTTACCTCTTAAAATATTTTTAAATCCCTGCTGGAGAACATTTGCAAGAACTCAAGTACGAGTACATTCTCTTGAGTACGAGTATGAGTACCAAGCAATGTACATGAGTACGAGTACTATAACACTGCCCCTAACTGCCTACACTGTCAGGCTGCCAAACGTTCAAGTCCAGCTCAGCTAGTCAAACCAAGGCTTGTCTTTAAATTGGCTCACATCTGGTTTTTCATTTCTTACTTTTTTTGGCCGTTACACTCGGTATAAAAAAAAAAACTCAAGCGTCCATGACTTTTTTCTCAGGTGGAAACAACATGGGGAGTGGTGCCCAGCGTGGCGGTGGGCGGGGCGGAGGGGGACAGTGGGGGAACAGGCAGCAGCAACGGCCCGGCTACGGTAGCGGTGGCGGAGGGGGTGGTGCCGGTGGAGGCAACAACCAACAGAGGAACTTCGGCCCGAGACGATGGGAAGGGAACCAGTCCAGGTAAAGGGATACTGTTGTGGATAAGGGTTCATTGGACTTTGACGTTAGACATTGGCAATGCTCGTAATCATTTTGTGCGTATTCAGTGTTGGGAAATGTCGGCAATGTTTGTGTTGCTGCGTGAATGTCAAACTCATCATGTGAATGTGTACACTTTGCAAAATGAAAATTGGCTTTGAAACCCATCACATTTGATTTGGGTATGGAGATTACTAGAAGGTATAGTTGCTGATACTGCAGCGCCTGTGAAAAAATAAATACAGAGTCAGCTTTCATATTATTTGCAATGAGCAGATTACGCAAGTGCCTCAGATCAGCTGTATGTGACAGTGTCGCGGTTAACTCCGTGAATGTGACAGGCTTTGCTGGTACTCTAGTACTTCATTTGGGTACTAGAGCTTTTGATTATGGGTAGGAATCTTAGTATTGGACCCAAAAAAAGTTTGCTGAAAATTGTCCAAGTATTTGCAAATATTAAGACTTTGGAAATTGTTGAAATTGCTTTTTGAAAGAGGAACACTCGTGGCAGTCAGGGCTTTTTGAGTGAAATGTTGAGGAAGTCTAGCTGTTTTCAGAACCACACCGCTCTTTTAAATTGTAATGTTTATATACATGTACGTGCAAAATGAAATGGTTTTATTCTAACCTTTTTTCCATTGGTGAATTGTGCCGATACCACTCGTTTGGCATAGGTGCTGCTGATGCATATTTTGGCTTCATTCATGTGCATATCTATGACTCATAATGATCCAAAAACTTTTACCTTTTTTTGGTGCCAACTCCTTAGGCCCGACAACAGACTGGACAGTCGTCAGGAAGGGCGTGGCCCCGCCTCGGGCCAGCAAGCCTACGGCCGCATGGGCGGGGACAACCGGGCCAGCCGGGAGGGGTCCTACATGCAGCGAGGCGATCCGCGGGGTAGCGGTGGCAGCATGAGAGGGGGCGGCAGCGGTGGTGGTGGTGGTCAGCAAAGGGGCGGAGCTAGTATGAGGAGACCTGGGCAGGGATTCAGGCCGGGGAGTGCCGGTGGTGGGCGTGGCAGGGGCGGGGGCAGCAGTGGGTGGTCTGGACAGGGTGGCAAGGATCAGTACTCAAGGTGAGGCGCCTTTGATCCCCTGATAGACCAATTTGGCAATCTAACTTGGAATCTATTACCGAGTTGGAAGCATGTTGGTGTGCAGATCGTACACGCACACTTGATGTTCCTCCGACCAAAATACACGCGCACCTGAAGTTTAAGAATATGGCTCCTACTTTTGCCTGTCAAATGAGTCTATATATGATAAACCTCTTGAAGCAATGGCAAGTTCCATTTCATTTTCATGAGGAACCTGGAGCAAGTGTAACCAAGAGCCATAGGTTTATGTTGGTTAACCATTGTTTCAATTTTTCATGTACCTTTTCTCTGCATGCTAAGTCTGCGTTCGAAACAAGCGTCCAGAACAAATTGTTGCTGTTATGTTAGATGCGTTGTGAAATTTGGTTGTGCATTTTTTGTGCATTTTTTGTGGAGATCATTTCCATGCCCAAACTATGAAACTAACAATGGAACTACGAACTACGATTCCATTGCAAATAGATCCTTAACAATAAGCTTAAATTCCTGACAAAATAAAACAGCCGAATGCTATCCAAGATGCTCATAAAAAAATGACCTCAAAACACAATATTTTAACAATTTTTTTTGTTATCTTCTCATTACTTTTTCTAGGTTTCAACAAACACCGAAAACAGGGCGTGGCGGTCGTATGGGGGCAAGGGAGAACCAGGGAAGGCACAGTCGATCCTTCACAAGATAGACCCCATCATCACGGAACATGGACATCAGTGAAATTAGGAATCACTCGAACTGTTTACTTGTCTGTGGGCCACGGCATCGTAAACCCGGAATAGGCACACATTTTGACCCTACCACGATCTTTATCAAAGCGTTTTTAAAGGTATAGCATCATTTGCATTTATCCCACAAGTAACTTAAGCAAATTATTATCCAAAAGCTTACTTGGATTAAAGATTGTACTGGTATTAAACACCCCGTGAAATTATTTCGTCTGGCTTGCTGTCATGTAGAAGAAATCAAGTAATGTAGGTGATTTCCAACCATCAGTCAATTGACTGATTGCTAATAAATGTGGAGTACTATTGACAAAATTGTTTGTTGTAAACAAAAGGTTGTGCATGTTTTTTTACGGTTTACTCAAAAAGTCCAATATCCACTGAGCTGAAACCTCAATAGGTCAGGTTTTGAACATTCTTCTTTGGATTTTGAGTGGTGTTATTATTTGGAAACAAATAAAATGCATGAGAAGCAAATGATCCTAGATGTATTTAAAAACGATCCTAGTAGTATCGAGCTCTACCTCCAGTCCCCAGCCTTGCACACATAATGACAAAAATTCAAGACCACTAGGACAATGTACCAGTTCTTTTTTTAATTCTAATGACACATAAGAATACAAAATAAGATCTTAAAATATGTTAAGATGGTTTCATTTGAGTTACAAAAAGACATGAAAGTTAAAAAACTTGCCCTTTTTCAGCATGACTGCTATTTAAGGCAAATCACTAACTTTCAGTCGCTGTAATTATTTTAAGATTTATTTGGAATAATACATATTATTTCAATTAGGAAACGGACAGAGTGTTACAATTTGTTATAATAATTCATTGTTAAGTTGGACGGATTTTTAGTACCACGTAACAATCCAAAATTTACGACAGCCCAATTTCATGACACGATTTACAGAGATGCAAGTCCACCTGCATTTCAGGTTTTTTTCTTTCAAATTGTAAATAACTTATTGGCACCCATACACTTACATCCGTGGATTTAAAAACATGATTTTCTGCCGAGATTGCCATCCATGTCAAGACCCTGTACAGTAAACACACCAAAAGACACAGTAAACCCCTACAGCAAATTCTGCTTAACCCCATGCGTTCGGGAACCGGTCATGGCCGCTAATCCTCATTGGAATGCAGTTGCCAGCTGTGGTATGCAGTGGCACACAGCTAGTGGGTAGTTCCACAGCTGCTGCTTTTGTGCAGTCCCGCTACCACACAAAGGCTGTGCAGTCATGCGGGCCACTTGCTCTATGTGTGGAGGAATGTCCCCATTACACCCTGTCCTTAAGGGGTTAAGAAAACCTGTGAATGTGACAATGGGAATCTCTTTGCAAAGTGTGCAAGTTTTTGTTAGTCTGGACCTTGAGATAGACAATTGTTAAAAAAAAAAGCTACACAGTATTTATTGTCACTCTTGCTTACTGTTAACCAGCATGTGGTGTAACTCCATATACCTGTAACAGATAAACCTAATTGATAATGAAAATGTGAGACTTTCTGGCAAAATGAGACAGTACTGGGCAGAGGTCAAAACGAGGATTTGCTGGCATTAGGAAAGAGATTAAAGTTCTCCTTACAATACTGTTTGTTGCACTTCAATCACACATTCCGTTGACAAGTTATGACTGTTTAAAATTTGCATTTATCGACATGCCACTGAGCAAAAGGCATTGAAAGTTTCAAGTTTTGTATTCGTGAAAACAAAAGATGCCAATTGTTTTTTCCTTAAAAACACTTTCATTCCACGATTTGTATACTATTTCTTTTAAAATATGTGTAGTAGACATCAAAGTTTACAAATATCAATAAATATGAAACAAAAAGAATCAACCCCAGTCAGTTTTTGGCATTTTCTCGAATACTGCCTGTACCCAATTCCGTCTCATTTTGCTAGAACCCCTCACAAATGTGGAAAACTGCATGTAACATTTTGAGAACACAATAAGTAGTCATTGTTTCTAATTTTCCAGTTGAAAAAAAAAATCACACATCAGGCTATTTGCGGTTCTTTTTGCATTCACTGCAAAGTCCAAACAGGTTGAATACAGAGTTAAGTAATAAGAAAACGCCTAATGTATTCTCTCTAAAGGAACATACATGTTTGTAATGCAAGTGCACTGAGAATTGTTGTGCAGTTGATGCTCAATGTAATAAACAGATACAAGAATTTCCGAACAAAAATGGTTCATTTAGAGTTTTGTTTCTTTTGTTTTTAACTATATGGGTCATTCCACCGGGTTGGGGAACAATGTGTGACATATGACCATATTAAGAAAAGCATGAATGCCTTGCTAGCAGTTGCTCTACATAATATTTGTTGTTGGGTGTTTCACTACTGCAAAAAGTTTGAAAACATTTCAATGTATTTTGCCAAAAATATGAGCAAAAAATGTCATTTTGGACGTAACATTGACACCGTGTTGGTCAGGGGTGTGAGTGACCACTGATAAAAATAGCTGAAAACAGCTGAAAAAGGTGTAAAAAAGCTGAACTTTGGAAATCTCCTATACTTTTGTACACAGCAAGTGAGGGAAAAAGCTGAAAAAAAGCTGAAATCCAAAACAAAAAAAGCTGAAATCAGCTTTAAAGCTGAGATTTCACACCCCTGGTTGGTGTTGCGTCCAAATTATGACATTTGTACCTTTTTTTTTTAAATTTCTGCGAAACATTACCCAAATTCACTTTGCCTACTTCTTACTATAGATGCAACACAATAAGAAAAGCTTTTGTTACAGTAGTCAGGTATCAAATGGAACAGATATGAATGCTTGGTTGTGTGGATGTAACATTGACACGGTGTAAAACCCAAATGTCACACTTCCATTGAGTGATTTTTACACCGTTACATCCACACTTCAGGTATTGTTTCTGCTATATTTGAGCCCTGACTATACATGTACCAAAACAAAAGCTTTTCTTGATGCTTAGGTGTCCAGTTGTAAATATGCAATGTCAGTTTGGGTAATATTTTACATACCGGTACGTGTAAAAAATGGCAAAAAATATTTGGATGTAACATTTACACGGTGTCAATGTTACGTCCGAATTAATACATTTTTGCTCATATTTTTGTCAAAATACTTTCAAATAATTTCAAACTTTCCCAAGTATTGAAACACCCTAAGACAAGTATTATGTTGAGAAATTGTTTAGAATGCATTGATACTTTTAATAATATAATCAAATATATGGATGTAACATGCACTGCTTCCCAACCCCGTGGAATGACCCAAATACAGTGTTTCTTTTACTAAGGACGGATAATGTGCAGTTTTTTAAACCAATTACATATGTATACATCTTTACAACATGTACCCCTTTATTCTCAATAATGGGTGGAATATTAAAAGACTAAACTTAAAATTGTTAATAGGATCTATATTTAAGTTCATTCCCCCAAAATGGTGAAAGCACTCTTTGATGTACATAATTTTATGTCAGTATAAATGGACAGCATACAATAAAAGGAAGTACAAATATATATTATCTTCATTGTGAATACAATTAGTACTGCTAAAAATAGAAGAAAGAAAAAAATCCTATTTTGAATTCGGAATAAAAAAATAGAATGGAAAAAAAATACCATGTGATTCCATTGACCCTGCCTTGAACCCACAACATGGTGAACCTTTGAAAAACTTATACAAACGGATATTTTATGAAAACCAACCAGGATTAAATACATTCTCTAATAAGTTTGTTTAACAAACACTGCAGTGTCTGATAATATGCTCTGAAATTTGCAAAACCTCCTGGGAATAGGGTAACTAGAAATCTACATACCAGGCTGGTAATGTTGGTAATGTGTTTGCTAATGTGTTTGCATTTTATGCACCCACAAAGTAATGGTAAGTGGGGGTTCTTTGTCACTTTAGAATGTTGTGGAGTACACTTGTGTAAACACAAGGCAACTCTAATCCTAGAAGTCTTTACTTGAAAACCCCACAGAATCAATAGTTAACAACACAGTCAACAACATAACAGGATCGCTATACACATTCCACTAGCACACACACAAAAACGTGCCATACAATTGCAGACAACAATGCCAAGCAGGGGGTCATGAACCCTGACTCGACTCACAGCTCCCCTACAGTGCCCAGCTGTAGACTGGTGCAATAAATCGTCCCCACGGCAACAGGTGGGCAGCTATTATGTTCATTTTCTCCTAACACCTGTTTAATCAAACTCACAGTTTGTTGTGTAAATACAAAGTTGCATGGAGTCACGTTTTGTTGCCTCAAATAAAAGTCATATTGAATGATCAATTTGAAATATTTTTTTTTCAGTCCATGTCCTCATATTTCATAAATTGCCTTTAGCCTTAATTTATTTAGTCATGTTAGTGCTAAATGCAGATGTCAAACAACATCAACCACACACCAATTATTTAGCAAGTAACCCAGCATTTACCAAGGCTGTAGGTGAAAATTAAAATATTGATATATATTGCAAGTACAAATACTTGACTTTTAAAAAAAATGCAACAAAAAAAAAGAACAGAAAATAAACTTCTGGGGTGCTTTTAAAGTTATGGAATTTTTGGTACTGGAAGAATGATAATTTTCAAACTTCCCTTTGAGGTTTACTTAATTTTTTTTTTAACTTGTCGAAATCTTGGGCAGATTACCTAAATAAAAATATTTGGCACCTAACGACATACTTGACAAAGTATCCACAAGATTATGTCTACAATGTGAAGCCCAATGTTTATCAAGAAGGCAATTTTGTTCAGAAGGTAACAGTTTCCAATAAAAAAAAAATACAAAATTGAATTGTGCCCTGCAAGAGTTGCAAACTTAGGTTAGTTTACTGCTTAACTGAAAGGAATTTCCGCACACAATTAAGCATATTTGTGGAATTCAGTAATTTTTTAAGAAACTGCACAAGCACATCACTAAAGAGAGAACGCAGATAGTAAACAATCTGATATGAATACAAAGTCATTCTTTCTCGTTTCGAACACGAAGCAGTTTTAAAAATTATGGAATAGTCGGCACTGATAATTTGACTTCAGACACAAAATCTCAAAATTCATTGTTCCATAAAATCATAATAAGAAAGGGCACCAATGTGTTAATAAACATCTACGTGTAAAATGTTAATTTGGCATTGATTTTAGCACCTACTGATTAAAACCACTCCATTAATCATCTGCAGCTGATTCAGCGAAACAGTGCATTACAATTTTGTTGCGCAGTTTCACAATGTTTAACAATCTACAACATTTTGATTTTTTTTTAACAACTTGGACGAAAATGGCCATGGCTTTTAAGATGGCTGTTTGTGTACGGTCACAAAACAGTTGTCGATATAATTCTGCCTAGCATTTTTAAAATAGTTTTTTGTAACAATGAATTGGCCAGCACCTCTCAAAATTTGCTCATGGGAAATTCCAGCATTTTGTAATGTCTGTGAAAGAGCTTTTTAAGAGCTCAGTGAATAAACCTGAAAATATATTTTTTCAAATCTTATGCATATCCATTATCAAGTTATAATGGTCAAGGAGATTACAGACTAGGAGTTTTGGAGCATTTCGCTGAATCCTTAATTAGATATCATGGTTACTTGCCTCTCTGTCGAACGTTACACTTCCTTTTGTAATGCTGGAATTACCCTTAATGGCTAAAAAGCATATCATTGCCCTCAAAAACAAAGCTATTATGATTTTTTGCGCTGACCTTGATATGTTGTCCAATGAAGGGCATGACATAATGACTTATCCACTGGTTTATGCAACAGCTTTGATAAAACCATCAATCTATATTTTTGCTCTCCAAAACTTACAATACAGCTCTCTGCTATACATGACTCTGCCAAATATTGCTGTAAAGTATCCTGCTCCAAGACACAAATGACAGAATTGCATTAAGACAAGAATTGCCTTTCCAGTGCACAATTTCACAGCGCTCCAACATAAAAAATGCCACGTTGTAAAGCAAAGCTCCCGGCTGACGTACCATTTCTGAACAATGCCAGCATCCAGATCTGCTTACATGTGGTCGACAATAATCCTCAATACGCAAAAGATGGAAGCAGAATGCGTTGTTCAACTTCCGCTCCCTTTGCCACTTAGAGAGCTGTTATCCGACACGTGTTAGCCTTGGCCAGTTCGTGTTCCTCCTTGAGTGCCTTCAGGACTTCCAGGAGTTCTTTCTTCTCCAGTTCCAGGCGCTCCATGTCTTGCCCCCGCTTTCTCTCTAAGGCGCTCAGTAGCCGGACGTCGTGCTGCAAGTGCTCCACTTGCCCTAGGGTGAAAGGAGGCAGAACAACAAAAACAATACTAATAGGCCAAGCACCTTCGAAATTAGTAAAGCACAGAGTAAAAAGTAAAAGGTTTGTCAATCCAATGTGATTTATAAGATTATCTCTAGTTTCCTTGGCGTGGAACTGAGAATTTTGCTATCCCCTCCATACCCCTCAAAAGGATGCAAGACCATTGTAGGTTAGGCCTACTCCCCAGCTAAGGCCAAATGGTTACGGTGATGAGGCTTGCATAAGGATACAATACACGGCCAGATGCTGCAATCAAACCACTGACCCTCTGATCAAGAGTGTAAACCCTATTCTCTCAGCCATGCTCATCAAATTCTCACAAAACAAGGAGTCTAGAGTATGAAGTTCTTATAAAATTGGTTCTTTAAACATCTTCATTAGTTTGTTATTGAAAGCCAGTTATGGATAGAACTTGTCTCTGTATTGGCATACAACGCCACTGAGTGCAGGTTCTTGAAATTTTAAAATTCAGTTTTACATGCACACTTTGACAAGACATTTCCAGAACACAACTTCTACCAGATACATGACACCTGAATCGCAAAGGAAAGGCACTGGCTTTTCATTAACGATAGTCAGGTAACCACATCGAAATATTTGTGGATGTTAAAAATAGTGGTTTAATGTTAACTTCCTTACTTTTAAGTTCATCCATCTGTTGCTGCATCTCACTGATTTTGTGCACCATGTGCGTCCGCTGCGAGTCCAGCCTGAGCTTCATCTCATGCTTCTGGTCTTCGCTCCGGCCAATCATCTCCGAGCGAAGCAGTTCCAGCTCAGTCCGTAACTCGGCCACGCAGTTGTGGGAGTCCACCTCCGAGTTCAGAACGGTCAGACCGCAGCCGAGCGGGCAGACCCGAGTGCGGTGCTCGCAGACTAGGAGATGGGACTCCAAACCACGCCTCTCCAGTTCTGCCCGGCAGTGGGCGTTGGGGCAGGTGACTTTGCCGTAGCCACAGCCCGCCTCGTGTCGGCTCAGGTTCTCTAGGCTGACTTGCTCCTCGCAGCCGGCCTCCCGGTTGGCGCAGCGTAGCGTCAACTGGTTCAGATCGTTCCTCATGTAGCGGAATATTGGTCGCAGCTGGTCCTGAGTCAGGGGCTGCCGGTCCTCTGGGCAGATCTCCTCGTGGACAAGCCAGCCGTGGATGCAGGCAGCACAGTAGGCATGCTCACACGGCGCCTGTAGGGGGTCCTCAAGAACATCTCGGCAAATGCAGCACAGGAGTCCCTCATTGATGGAACCCACAAAACGATCAACATCATAGCCCATCGTAAAGGATCCTCCTACTAGTTCTAGTTTGGTGTGGCCTGTCATCAGTGTCAATGGATGTAAAACAATAAAATGACCGTAAATAGATAATTACTCGTTGAAAATATGTTTGGATTGTTGCTTTTTACATTATACCCTGTGGACTCTGTGTGCGAACAAGAGAGGGCATATTCTGAACACACTGTGTGTACATGTACTGCCATAGGACCCAATTATGGATAGCCGCCAAACCGGAAATGTGCAATTTAGTTACACTACAGACGAGTACACTGCATTGTTAGACAGTGTGCATTAAACGCAAAATCCACATTTTGTGTTAGGCCTAGACTAATGTCGCTCAGTAGGTATTTAGTTCTGATAAGAACTTGTCCTTACTTTTTAATTTTGTTAGAAAAAGGCCTACCCCCCCCCCCCCTTCGAAAATGCACTTAACAGTCTCCATAAACTGAAACTGAAACTCTCCATAGACTTTTGTACACAACCATGACAACCAAAGCAGTGGCAGTGGGCGTCAGGATCAGGATACTACATTCTTTCCGTTTATTTCATACTCACAAAAATATTCAAGTTGAAACCCCTCTCCAAGTCCAACTATCAGGACTAATTAGGTCGATGTATTTCTCAAAAGCTGACCCACTGTCCAAGCAGTCCAGCACTCCCAGTTCTTGTTTTCCCATTCCCTGAGTTCATCTGACTTTTGTATGGGCGTTGAAAGGGGGCGCTCTTTACGATCAGCTGTGTGCACTTGTTATTTATTTCAAGAAGTTTGTGAGCGTATAAAATGGCCATGGGCGTCGCCAGGATTTTTCTAAGGGGGGGGGGTGGAAAAGCACATTCCACCCCCTCAAAAAAATCCTTGTCCTTTTTCTAGCATATTCCGCGTGAGAGTTTAAACAGGAGGCCAGACACACCGGGCCGGCAAACCCTCTCTCTTATATAGTGTCACTGGGTTCTTTTACGTGCATTAATTGCCGTTACACGCGGGACCTACGGCTTTACGGCCCGTCCGAAGGACGAAGCAATAATGGTTAAGTGCCTTGCTTAAGGGCACAAGTGTCACGGGCTCGAACCCACGCCACTTGCCTCTGAAACACCAGCACGAGTCCAGCTAGCTGCTGTGCTCTTAACCCATGACACCCCATTCTCTACCAGTTTCCACAGGCAGACCGGGTCCTCCAACTCCTAAGGGGGTGCTCTCCCCCAAATACAATGTGAAAATGCTCGAGCCCTCGGTCTTGGCTCCGAAAAGCCGATTTAACTTTTTTTTTTCTCCTTTTAATTGCTGATGGACAAAAGTGGACATCGATCTGCTTTTCGACGTTTCCATTTTCTGCTTAGTTTCGGCATCGGATACCTGCAGAGAAAAAAAAAACAGATTTATTCAGGCGGCCGCAAAGTGGCTATCTGCTTTTCTCGTTTAAGAAAAGCAGAAAAAAAAGACAAGGGCGGATACAGAACCAAATTTTCAGAGGCCCGGCCAAGTATCCCAAGAGGGCTCGAGCAGTTATTGAAGGGGCCCATGCGCTATTTCGAGTCAACTTTGCAGTTTTTTTTTAACTGAAAGGTATGTCAGCTGCAGGCTTGCGAGGGAGATACGCAACGTTTCAATCTATTTACTGGAAATTAAAAGGGGGAGGGGCGAGAGGCAATGGCCCCCGTTGCCCCCCCCCCCCCCCCCCCGATCCGCCAATGGATAGATGATGTATACACAGAAAACTGAGCCTGCAACTCTGCATGCGCGCGTTATCGTTTCACATATGCGTTTAATTTATTTGTTCCATTCGACGAAACGCAGATGCGACTATACGCGCGGTGTCTTTGAAGAAAATTAATCTTTAAAATTAAAATGGCACCGAATCCCTGAGAAATGGAACGAAGTTGTTTATTCGGCCGTAATGGCTGTTATTTCTAAGATGTCTACAGAACCTAAAGACTCAACAAGTCGGGATGCTGGGGCATCAGCGGATACCCGTAAAGCCCCCGACAGCTCTGCAAAGGAGCGTGGCCAATCCGTTTTGGAACAGCACGGTTTCACAGCCGGTGAAAATATCGGACATGGTTCCTACGCCGCGGTAAAACTTGCATACTCCAGCCGACACAAATCCAAAGTTGCCATCAAGATCGTCTCCAAGAGAAAAGCGCCTGAAGACTACCTCAAGAAATTCCTACCAAGGGAGATCCAGGTGGTCAAGATTCTGAAACATCCGAATCTGATATGTTTCCTTCAGTCGATTGAGACCACGAGTAGAGTGTACTTCATCATGGAGCTTGCTGAGAATGGAGATCTCTTGGACTACATCAAGGCACAAGGAGCAGTCACCGAGTCTCAAGCTGGAACATGGTTTCATCAACTTGTAGACGGGATGGAATATAGTCACGACCAGGGCGTGGTCCACAGAGATCTCAAGTGTGAAAACATTCTCTTGAACAGGAACAACATCTTAAAGATTACTGATTTCGGCTTCGCTAGAGGCCACATGAAACCAGTTGATAAGCGAGTGATCCTCAGTGAGACGTACTGCGGCAGCTACGCCTACGCACCCCCGGAAATTCTCCGAGGGATACCCTACGATCCGATGTTAGGAGACATCTGGAGTATGGGTGTAGTCCTCTTCACCATGATGTTTGGGAGGCTGCCTTTCGACGACACCAATCACAAAATCCTCCTGCAGCAGGTACAGAAAGCGCCAGCCTTCCCGTCCAATCGGAATGTGGCAGATGATTGCAAGGACCTGATTTGTCGCATCCTTTCGCCGGCCAAGCGACGGATCCACATCAGCGAGATCAGAGAAGATCGGTGGTTCCGCCGTGTCGGGGGGAACGCTGCTAAAGTCAAGAAGGCATCGACTGTCAAGGTGAATCCTACTAGCGAGGCCAAGTTACTCGGAGGAGGAGAGACAGACCGATCGGCGAGTAAGAAGACTGCCGACAAGATCAGTGACTAATCAAATGGTTGAACCGGGGCTTCGAATTGTTGACGAAAAGCGGCATGATGAATTTGGCGTTTGTGACCGTTTAATGCACGGACTTTGCTCTAAATTGATCAAGGGAAGCGTGTTACAGTGGGATGATATACGAATGCAATCCAATTATCGGTACCTAAGATTCTGGAACGGTTATGGGTAGGCCTACATATAATTATGGGTCATTCTAAAAACTTGGGGTCCAACTTAAACATTTATTACACTTTTCCTGACCCCGTTATACCTCTGAAATTTGTAATTTGTCATTCAACTTTGTGTCATAAAGAAGGACTTCAAACGATTTTGTATTGATGGGGTAGATCGTTTGCTACTCATACCCACTCGGAGGACAACTGTATTAAAGAGTACAACCAGAATTATTAACCACAGCTGATCAATGTGTGCCCAAGTGTTTTGATCATCAAAATAATGAGGCTTGTATCAACCTCTCCCAGATTAGTTTAAGTCTAGAGAAACAATTTAATGATTCGTAAAGTCAATATAAACTTTCAGATAAAATGTTTTAAAGGGAAGCTATGAGCATGTATTTTCGTTCTGTGATCTCAGAACTTTGTGGCTGACTATTTTATTCAAGGACTGTCAACAGAGTAAGATCATTATGAAGTAAAAAAAAAAATTATCAAATTCATAATCAATGAAAATGACAGCAAAGTCACAACTTGTACGATTCATTCAGTCAAAATTCTCCACAGTCCATACTTATCTACGGGCACTGCCACTTACAGGCTCAAAATCTTGCAAGAATTCTTTTGAATTGAAAATGGTCATGAAAGCGTTTGATATGTACATAATTTATTGCATATACAAAATCGGCTACATTTAAAATGAACAGAAAAAAAGTTGGTATGTTTGGCTACCATTACATGTACAGGGCGAGTAAAAAAAAAAACGAAACCCAAATGGCAGGACCAATTTTTGAATGAAGTTTTGCCTGTAGCACTTTCAAAATCTAGGATATGAAAGCCCAATCAATGAGCTTTCTTTTAGTACAAGAATCATTCAAATCACTCATGTACTTTTCAAGTTACGGAATTTTGAACACAAACACCGTTTTGAATTTTTGTCCACGAATCACAAAATAAAGGTCAATGTGCTTTCAGCAAAACGAAAACAACTTTTTGTGTGATCCGTGGACAGAACTTTAAAACGGTATTTGTGTTCAAAATTCCGTATTTCGAAAAGTACATGAGTGATTTGAATGATTCTTGTACTAAAAGAAAGCTTAATGACTGGGCTTTCATATCCTAGATTTTAAAAATGCTACAGGCAAAGATTCATTCAAAAATTGGTCCTGCCATTTGGGCTTCGGGTGGTTTTTTTTTACTCACCCTGTATGGTGAATTTTTTTACTTGAATATGTCAATCCGTTTTCATTGTGTCAAAATTGTCATCAAGTTGAAATTAGGAAATTCAAAAAAAAAAATTTAGTTTCTTTTAAGCAGTTTTATTTGGGGGAATATGCAAATGAAGAAATGGTTGTAAATGTCTACAAATGAACATAAATTGATGATTCCTCTAAACCTCCTGCTGCTACCGGCATCCACTTGCTTACACTCATTCTACTTACTTTAAATTAAATTTAGTGAGATCAGTTATTTATATTTACAAACATTGATACATAATTATAAAAGATTGTTTTTCAGAGGCTTACATGAAACAATAACACAGCAAGTACGACTAGTAAAGTTATGTATTTACATATACATTTTTCATAGTAAATTATTCTAACAAAATAAACGCCACCAAACTAGTACGCAAAAGTCTGAAATCCATTCATCAGTTTGCAGACCAATCTTGTTGAAGTGTTATATCACCTTAAAGAAACTGTCTAACAAAATATGGAACTATCCATTCCAAACCACCCCGACTCCCTCTCCCATTATTCAGGGTTCCCACAGAAATCTCAAAACGAAGTTCCAGGACTTTTTCGTGACTTTTCCAGGACGATTTTAGCTTGCCATGACCGATTCCTACGCTGTTTTGGCATCTTAGGAGCCTATTTACAATACACTGGCCAGTCATCACACTGAGGCAAGGGACGCCACTCCCTTTCAGCCTTCCAGTTTGACACAAGACCACTGAGCTCCATGGTATTACAGTGGTATGCATAAATAGGAAGGATAGTAAACTGCAATGCTAAGGCCAAAAAAAAAAAAGTCGGTCTCTGGTCAGCGCGCATGTCGATTTTAATCATGCGCGTCAATCTTTTTTTTCAAAAATGTTCCGCGGTAGCTCCAACAGAGCACCAAGGAATGGGAAATTGCACCAAGGCAAATGATCGAGAGCACCAAGGCAAATTATGGAGGACACCAATGTACATGAGGACACCAAAAAAGCAAAATAGTACCCCACCTTGTCTGTACAATCCAAGCTTGAAGCAAAAACAAAACAAAAGAAAAAACCGCGTCCCCGCGTCAATTCCGGAACTTTGGTCTGACCAGAGACCGAATATTTTTTTTGGGGGGGCCTAACTGGAAGACTGCCATTGCCATATTCTATGCGTCATCAATAACGAGTTGTGCAGGATTCCATGACATTTCCATGATTGGTTTAAATTCCCGGATTTCCAAGACATTTTTTTCAAGACTGTGGGAACCCTGCTTTATGAAAGCACAACAAATTACCCATTAAAAAGGTGGGGCAACCATAGTACATTTGCCTTCTTGTACAGGAACATTTTCCTTAGGTAAGTCTCACATCTGTCTTGCAAGAAGTCAATCTAACATCTTTCTCACAAGAGCTTTTGAAAGTCTGTAGTTTGCTCACATTTTATCGGGACAATTAGGGCGGCCACAACACTATCAGCAAAGTGAGGCTTTGAATTTAAAAAGGTCATGAGATGAGTCATGACGACTTCATTCTAAATAAATTTCTACAAAGAAAGCGTGCATTTTCTTTTGAAATCTTTAAAACCAAATAGGATCATTTGCTTTCAACGAATTTGGTTCCTTTCCAACAATAACACCACTCAAAATCCAAAGAAGAATGTTTAAAACCTAACCTGTTGAACTTTCAGGTCAGTGGATATATTACTTTTTTTGAGAAAACAGTGAAAAACCATGCATAATCTCTTGACCACAAAACATGATTTCGTCCATAGCACCCTTATTCCCAAATTGTTGGAAATCACCTACATTTCTTGATTTCTCCGAAATGTATTTAGTACCAGTACGATTTTTAATCAAAGTAAAATTGTTGATAATAATTTGGTTGGTTACTTTTGGGGTAAATGCAAATGATCCTATGGGAAATTCCATGGTTACTCACGTTACATTTTTGATGCACTTTTGAGTTTCCTTGGGCTGTAATTACCTTACTGAAAAGGTTTAATAACTGTTATCCCCATGGTAGACAGAGTAGACCTAGACCTACCTAAGCACCAAAGATGACATCCAGAAAAATGTGTTATGTATGATAAACAAGGCGCACAAAATCGGTTACTCACATTACAAAAATGTAACGTGAGTAACCGTGGAATTGCCCCCATAAGCCTTTTAGTATTCAAACTGCCTTGTTATGATCCCTGTAAATTAATGCCCATTGACAATGCATGATCTTGTGTTGATCAAGGCAACTCAAGGCTACACCCCATCCCCCAACCCCCCAGTCCTCATATTTCCTTCCTTCCTTATTTCCCAAGTCCCTGTTCGTCTTACTCCCTAAGAGCCCTTAACCTCTGATCAAGCCGGTCTTCATCTTTGACAGTTCTTGAGGACCCAGCGACAGAGAGAGATCCTGTGGCAATGGGAGCCTCGTTCAGCTCGGAGATCATCTCCAGACCGTTTTCCTCGGCGACTTCTTGGATGAGTTTGTCTACTTGGTCCACGGGGGTGGTCAGCGTCGTGGCCTGGCCCATGGAGCCCTCCATCACCTGTCAAAAAAGATGGAAGTGTTTTTCGATGAATAAACAGAGGAAGAGAAATTCAAGATCTTGGGTCTCTGGGAAACATAATAGACTGATCCATTAACTCTTTTACAGTTTGAACAGTCACAGACAGTCAAAAAATCAATCCCATTCCCCTGCCATGCCTTTTAAACAGCCTAGTCATCAACAGTCGATCATATTTCAAGCAAGCACTCTGACTAGTCAAATTCAGTCAACAGACAAATTTAGTCAACAGACAAAAGCAGGCAACTGGTAAGCATAGTTGTCTTATCAATCACCTACAGTCAAAGCACAGCTTGATCAAGTTACACAAACAGTCACAGCCAGTCAATCCTTCTTTATGTAGGCTGGGCGCTCTTAACTGTTGCAAACAGTCACTTGACTGATTTTAACTGCAACACAACTTGGCTATTGTTTGCGTAGGAGGGTTAAACCCTGCCAAATGGTACCTTGACCCCAAAAAATCTGACATGTGCGCATGACACACAGCTGGCACATGCAGTGTGGCATTGGGGAGGCACACGTGTTGCTGCCCAAATGCGCAGTGGGCGGGCCGAATAGATCGGTCCATTCAGCAGTGAGAAGATCAATCTTGCAACCTGGCTTTAAAGGACCAACACTTGCCTGAGTGTGCACATCAAGGTCTTCAAACTGCTTCTCAAACTTTTCCATGACACCGGCAATCTGTTAAATTAAAAAAAATATAAAAACAAAAGCATGTTAAACTAGTTGTTCGTGAATTTTAGTTTACTTTTGATTCATTGTTAATGTCAAATCAACTTAAAAAAGAAAGGCTTTCTTGGGCTTCAGTAGCCTCTCTCAGCACGTATCCTAAACTTTAAAACCAGACATGTTTGTCAAATTTATATTTAAGAAAATGAACTTTTTTGGGGGGGGGGTAGTTTTTTAAAGACCAATTTATTATGATCTTTTGTTAAAAATTTAGTCTTTGTGCAAGTAGACTTTTGTTCATAAACAAACAAAGGCAAACTGACTAAGTGTATTAAAATGCCCCCCCCCCCCGAAAAAAAGTCATTAAAATGATTTTAACCCTAACAGTCCTGTATCCTCCAATTTTAATACGATTTTGCATACCCCCTAGGGAGTTAGGGTTAATGTTGGTGCAGGGTTTGAACCTACGACCTCCGGATTGCCATTCTCGTGCTCTACCGACTGAGCTATTCAGCCCTACAGATGTTGGCGGTTCCCTGCCAATTTCTTCATTCAACTTGAAATTAGCCTTGTTTTCCAATGGAATTCATTCTAAAGAAATGAATACGGAAGCTCATATAACAGCTCTTCATCTGTTGGAGTTACCATTGAAAACTGTCAACTGAGTTAACATTATCATTCGATAATTGAATTCTTTCCAAATAACTAAAATTATGCACACATTGAAGTCGTTTATATTTTACCTTTTGCAAATCCATACTCTTGAGAACTGAGTCCATTCCTTTCACCACAGAGCCCATGCTCTTCGTCAGCTAAATAAAAATATAAAAAAAACCCACAATATTACCACTGGAATCATTTTTATCCTTAGTGGATCAGTTCGTTTAACTTTTAAAATTTGAAATTCTTCACTCATAAAACCAACAAACTCCATTTTTGATTATCACCATCGAGTAACTTCTAAAATGGAACGCATTTCAGCACTGCAGTTTGCACTTGATTTTCTGCTCATGGAAACTTAATAGCCAATGCCATAGAGACTGTCGGCAACAGGCTAAGCAATCAGCATGTTTACTTCAGAGGCTGAAGTTGCTCACACAAATGACAGAGCGGAAATCTCCATTTATGTGCAAGAGCACATGCTTTAAGGGCATATAGGATCATTTGCTGTTCATTGTTCAATACATAACACCACTCACAATCCGAAGAAGAGTTTTCAAAACCTAACCTGTTGAACTTTCAGCTCAGTGGATACACTTTTCAAGAAAACAGTGAAAAAACGTGCAGTTTTGATCACGAAACACGATTTCGTCATTATAACTATTTCTTCTAAAAATCAGTCAATTGACTGATCGTTGGAAATCACCTACATTTCTTGATTTCTTCTGAATGACAGCACGCCAGGTGAATTATTTTCATGGGTGTTAATTGGTACCAGTACAATCTTTAATCCAAATAAGCTTTTGGATAATATTTTGGTTATTTAAATAGTTGGTTACTTTGGGGATAAATAAAAATGAACCAATATGCCTTTAAGCTTAGAAGTAGCAGAAATCTCTGCAATCTTGTATGCAGTGCTGTGAAATTAGCCCCTCGTGATTTTCCAAGTAATGTTTTTTGGTTAACTTAAAAGATGTTACCTCTTTCATCATCAGTGCTGATTGCACTCTGGAGGAGACAGCATCAACTCGAGATGCCATCCGAAGGAAATTGAGGCCTTCGTTCTTCTTTCTGATGGCATTCTCTGCATATATCCTGGCCCCCTCAATGTTCTTCTGTTCTATAGCCTGTCAAGAAACAAAAGTTGATTAACTACCAACTCTGCAGCAGTATGCACTAGTAACGACGCAAGTATGGCCTGGTGGTTAGGGTCCATGACCCTTGCTCAGAGGGTCAGAGGTTCGAATCCAGTTGTTGGCCATATGTTGTCTTTGCGGGCAAGCCACTTTACCCCCACTTGCCTCTCTCCACCCAGGAGTATAAATGGGTACCGGCATTAGCTGGGGAGTTACCTGCGATGGACTGGCATCCCATCCAGGGGGAATAGCAATATTCTCAGTCGTTTCATGCCAAGTAAACTGGAGATAAACGCCGACCTGATGGGCCGTATTGGCTTGTGAGAAAGGACAAATACGCATTCTTCGAACCAATGTATATTTATTTATTTATTTATTTCTTATTTTAACTGGGTACCCCATTTAGTGGAATCCACTGATACCCCATGGATCCCAGTCAAGAGAAGACAATGTGAAGAAATTACAGTTTTAGATGTGGGAGGAAAAGCCCAGGAGAGTATTCTGAGGAAAACCCCTAGAATCAGGTAGGGACTGAAAACCCAATTCACATATAGGCCCAGGCAGGATTCGAACCCGGGTCACAGCGGTGGAAGGCGAGGAAAGTACTGATACGCCAACCTGACTCCCCTAATGTCTATTGAGAGCTACACTTAAAGACTTATGAAAAATAAACATATAAGGGTTAATAATGCTCTGTCTTTAGCCAAAAACAAAGAAAAGTGAAATCTGATAATTTTTTTCAAACTTTTAAGGAATGTGCAGTATGAATATTCTGTCAAAGTATTACATCAAGCATAGAGTTTCTGTTAACGCTGCAGTAGACCCAACTCCATTACCTTCTTAACTTTTGCCTGCTGAACTTTCTGGTCTTTCTCACATTTTTTGGCCGACCTTTCCAGCTGTTTTGTAGTAAACTGAAAAAAAAATATAATAACATCCACAGTGAAAGCACAAAAGCAATGAAATTTTGAACAGAAATTTACGGCAAATGTTTGACAATATACAGCGACATGTTTTTATAATTAAAAGGATTTACATACCTTTAGTTGAAACAAAACATCTGCTCCGATCAGGGAAACACAGACATGGAAAGAAAGGGGAAAAAGAACTACTGTTCACATGTGAAGTGGTTTCCTAAAACGCAGTGGCTATCGTTACGGCAGCCGTAATGCAATTTTCAACGGTTATCGTTACAGAAACATTCGGTTCCCTGACCTAATACCGATTTGATTGAAAACATGAAAGTAAAGAAAGCTATTAAAAAAAAAAGCAGCGCAGCAGTGGTTTTGAACCCGGATCCCCAGCACAGTGCAGTAGTCGAACATGTAACAAATCAAGCTACCAAAGCGTTACTGATTGGACGGGTAGTTATGTCACGCCCCAACTATCGCATCGGTCCCAACTATAGTTGGGACTGTCCCAACTATAGTGCGGCAGTTGGGTCGGCCCAACTATAGTTAGGACTGGAGTTGCGCCGGATGCTTCATGCTTGATAGATCTTGTTGGATTAAATGTTCCGCGGTGCTGGCACCGTGTGTTCGTCGTGCATGCATGCCGCAAGGCTGGCCGGTCACGTGGTACTGCCTAGTTGGATGAGTTGTCCAGCTGCTGGGTTTTATTATCCAGCAACATTTTGCAAAATTCAAAGATTGCCACGGCCGGTCAACTATAGATGGGCCCCACCCATAGCTAATGTCAAAGGTCCCAAGTCGGACATGTAAGCAGAGCTGTAGAGAATGTTTTATAGTGGTACATCAATGTAAACTATAGTTGGGACTGCAAAATAAAAATATTGCGGTGGCCCAACTACAGATGGTCCCCACCCATAGATCATTTCATTGGTCCCCAGTAAAGTCAGATGTGTATTAGAGTTGTAGAGAATGTTTTATAATCGTACAACAATGTACCACATACAAACTTATCGCGAAAATTCACCTATGCAAATTGGGGTCAACACGCCCCTCATTATGACGTCAACGTTGAGTTCGTGCTTGCGCTCATGCCATCAATTTCAGCCCGACTCGCTTCAGTTTTATGAATGAAATCATTATGCATCGGAGAGTGAACATGCCAGAAATTTACAGTAGAAAAGCTCATGATATCTGCTTTCTTTTGCCGAAGAAAGCGTCAAAATCGATGAACTATTGCTTGAGTTTTGACAGTTCAAACATTTTTTAGCGTGTTTTTTTTTAGGAACCAAAACTTCTGATTTTTCGAGGGAGTCCATCTTTTTAATCCTAAATTTCTTTCTTCTCGAATTTGGTTGGGGAAAACCTGAATTAGTTCCATATAGAACAGGTTTCCAGCTTTTATGTGGTGTGGCACATGTGGGTGGTCGGTCTGATACGGCGATGGTCGCGAGCAATATGCATAAAAATTGCTCGCTAGAACTGCCCAAAATTGCGAATGATAGTGAAGTAATCACGTGATATAAACACGTGCAACGTGCAGGAGATATATATAGCTCAGTGGAAGACGGTTACGAAGATTAAAGGGATCCCGTTTGATTAAAGGGATCCTGTTTGATGAAATGTGTGTGTGTCTCTTTTTTTCTTGTGTGTTTCTTTTTTTCCCGATGCGACGGGGTTGGGCGGTGGGTTGGGGTGGGGATGGCCCGCGGGTGGGGCGGGGAGGTACAGGTGGGGTGGGGAGGGGAGGGGAGGGGATGGGGGGCGGGGAACAAAGACACAGTGGGTGGAATATGCACATTCTTTGGTTGAATGGCCGTTGCATATATCCCAACACCTTGAGGGGCGGGATGGGGTCCCCTGGGTGGGGGGAAAGGAACGGGAGGGGGTACTGAGAACCAGGATAATGGAATATTTCCTGTCTTTCATTTCTTACACCTGCACCATATCAGGACCCCATGGAAGGGGAGTGCACATAAGGGGTTGCCGGTGGAGGGGGCGTGGGGAGGATGTCTCGTGAGTGTAGAGGGGGCCGGGGTAGAGTACTCAAAACCAGGAAGCTGAAAATCTGGGGGGGGGGGCTCAAAAGGAGTAGGGTGGAATTTCACATTTCCTTTTCTTTTTTCGGTCCTTGCAACATATCCCGACCCTAGTGGGCGGTGGGTGGTGGGGGCCCCCACCAACACAGAAATCTTGATATGCAAATTAGGTAGACAGCGCCGCTCATTATAGCATCATCATGAAATTCTTGCTGACGCGCATGCCATCTTCTTCGGCCAATTTTCGGCCAAACTCCTTCAGTTTTATGAATAATATCACTGTAGGCCTACATCGGAGGATGCACCTGCCAGAAATTTACATGCTGAAAGCAACAGAATGATGTCCGCTTCCTTTGCCGAAGACAGCGTCAAAATTGTTAAATGAAAGGGTGAGTTTTGACGATTAAGATATTGTTTTAGCGTTTTCCTTTTTGGAACTCAAACTTCGTATTGTCCAAACTTCGTATTGTCCATCTTTTCAATCCTGTTTTTCTTCCTTCCAACATTTTGTTTGAGATCAAATGAATTAATTCCGAGTAGTTGAGTTTTTTAGCTGGCGAATGGTGTGGCCTAAGTGGGTGGTCGGTTTAATAGTGCGATGGTCGCGAGCAAAATGCATGGAAATTTATCACTGAAACTGCCAAAAATTGCGAATGATTGTCAATTGATCACGCCGGCTATATCCGGCCCGCCGGCACCGCGCGCGTTCTAATAAAAACCCAAGATTAATAAAATAATCGGTTACACCTCTATGTTCCGACACCCCCATGTTCCGACTGCACATATTCCTATTCCTAACCCTAACCCTAACCGGGAGTAACACAATCTAGGTTGTCGGAACATAGGGGTGTCGGAACATAGAGCAGTCACCAAATAATCAAGATGTTTTGTTTTCTGATAAATGATGTGACTTTATTATTGGGAATACCACTTTCTTTTTCCCTTTCCCCTGCCCTGGGGATGGGGCGGTGGGGGGTGGGGGTGGAGCGTGGTGTTCAAACCACGCCAAGAGGGCTGAAATTGTTTTTTTCCAACAAGTGAAGTTAGTCTTTTAATTTGGTGCAATGACGTTCCCCACCAGACTTTCTTTTACTGCGATATCATGGACCGGGCCGGGGTTGAGGCGGGACCGTATCATAAGTCCGACGCCTCATAGGTCCGACGCCTCATAAGTCCGACGCCTCAAAAGTCCGACAACGTAAAAACGAGTGTCGGACTTACGAGGTGTCGGAGCTATGAGGCGTCGACCTATGAGGCGTCGGACTTATGGGCCTTTATTTGGTTAGGGGATGTGATTTTGTCGGACTTATGAGGCGTCGGACGGTTAGAGTACTCCAATCCAGGAGGGTCGAATATTCCGGAAAGCATCGGAATGGGAGGGCCTGGAATTTCCCAATCTTCTTTTTTTTTTCATCATCATCATTATCATCATCATCATCATCATCATCATCATCATCAGACGTCGTAGGCTTCTGCCCGTTGACGCAACAACCGTCCACTTCTTCTGGGTTGTGTGACTGGTGCAGGGGTGACTTTCCTTCGCCTGAAGGGTCGCCGCAGTTAGTTCAGCCACGCTGAGGCCGCTCCATCTGATGAGGCCGTCTACCCAGCGGAGTTTGGTCCTTGCATTATATCCCGACCCTATTCACAGAAACCTTCGTATGCAAATTAGGTGAACAGTTCTGCTCATGATGACGTCATCGTCAAGTTCTTGCTTTAATACGCGCATGACATCGTCTTCGGCCAATTTCGGCCCAAGTCCCTGGGAGTCCATCTCTTCAATCCTATTTTTCTTCTTTCAAACATTTGGTTCGAATTCAAATGAATTAATTCCGAATAGTTGAGGTTTTCAGCTGTCGAATGGTGTGCCACATGTGGGTGGTCGGTTTGATTGTGCGATGGTCGCGAGCAATATGCATGGAAATTTTTCGAACTGCCAAAAATTGCGAATGATCAGTATACAGTATACACGTACGTACGTGCAGCAGAGGATCTACCCGATGTTCCCCAATTACCAATGTTCCCCAAATCCATAGGATTAGGGTTAGGGTTAGGGTAGGGTTATATTGGTAAGGATTTCGAGGAACATGGTATTGGGGAACATCGGAATTGGGGAACATAGACATGCACCCGTGCAGGAGCTATGGAAGAAGCGTTACAAAGCAAGGATTCCGTTTGTTGGTGGCCTTTTTTTTTCGTCCCTTACTATCCCAAAGCGACGGGACGGGGTTGAGTGGGTGGGGGTTAGGGGCGGGGAGGGGCGAATGGGGGATGGGGGCAAATGGGGATGGGGCCGCGTCCCCACTTCTACGCCTGTGTGTGTGTGTGGGGGTTAGAGTACTCCGAATCAGGAGGTTGGAATATCATGTTTTTTTTTATTCACCCTTTGCGCTGTCCCCTGGCGCGGGGGTGAAAATATCCTATTTTCATGCAATGATGTTTTGGGTTTTTTTGGGGGGGAGAGGGGGGGGGGTGGGGGCTTTATACGAAAACTTAAAAACAGTAATCATGAAAAATATATAATTTAAAAAAATGCAAATTACAGAAACGAATATCTCATATCTCTTTTGTGAAAATGTTGTGGCTCTGAAAAGAGCCGTTTTGGTTTTAGTTTGTTGATTCGATGATTTCTTCGAAGGCTTGGCCGACACTTTCTTCTGCTTGCTCAATGTGTTCTTGCTGGCTGGCTTCTTGGCTGGCTTGAGCTTGGTGGACTTGGCTGGCATGGCTTGGTGGAGGATTTCTTGACAGATGTTTATTTGACTTGGATGGCGTTTTCTTGGTAGCTTTCTTGGGTGACTTCTTCGGCGCGGGTTTCTTGACTTTATTCACCATTTTGGCTTTCTTGGCTTTTCTGCAATCTTGGCTTTCATTTTTCGTTCGTTCTTGGCCTTGATTCTCTCCTTCTCCTTAGCTGCCTTAGCCTTGGCTGGCAGCCTTCTCTTTCTCCTCGGTGGTGTCAAACTTGAACGTACCAGCGGCTCCCTTACCTGCCATCCGAGTGGGGCCGTATCATAAGTCCGACGCCTCATAAGTCCGAAATTTCGGACTTATGAGGCGTCGGACTTATGAGGCCTACAATTTATTAATTCCGCTTCATGGATCCGACGCCTCATAAGACCGACGCCTCATAAGTCCGACAAATTAAACGCCTCGTTTTTACGTTGTCGGACTAATGAGGCGTCGGACTTATGAGGCGTCGGACCTATGAGGCGTCGGACTTATGAGGCGTCGGACACTTGAGGCGTCGGACTAATGGGCCTTTATTTGGTTAGGGGATGCGATTTTGTCGGACTTATGAGGCGTCGGACCTATGAGGCGTCGGACTTATGAGCGGACCCCATCCGAGTGAGCCTCCAACTTCATTGATTCATGTTTCATTATTTAATAGTTTACTCTAGCATGGCTTATTACACAGAAATTCTTAGGGTGGATTATCTGGATCCGCACGTCCGTACCCCCCTGGGCGTACCAAACACCTCCCTTATACATTCTATAGGCATGCAAAAAAAACATATCTTTTTCGCCTCTTTGGCCGACGTTCTGACTTGGTGGGTCCTTTTTCCGCAAGTTCAGAATATTTTCTCTAAAAATTGGAGCAAACTACATGTATTTGAAATGCCTTCCTTTGTCAGAAACCAACAAAATAGAAACTGCATTCTCATGTTTAGACGATACACAATAACATCAGAGGAGAATAACAATCAGTACTGACGAACTATTCGCTCACAAGATGCCTTTGATCACTAGTTCTCCATAATTATTTAGAGTATTTTGTATTCGGAGTATTCATCATTTTCCATCGTTTCCAATGACTTTTCAATAACATTGGACTTAAAGGGAAATCTTAAGGGCTCCGCTAAGCCTCATATAGGTCAGACGCATATAGGCCCCAAGTCCGGCAAAATCTAATATAAGGCCCATAACTTATAAAATTCCGACGCCTAGGTCCGACACCTCATCATTCCGACGCCTAATAATTTGGAAATTTCGGACTTCCGAGGCGTGGCGGGGGTCCAGGTTTATCATCGGAGGAGTCGGACTTGCGATATATAAGGCCCCAACCTTGACAGTATAGCCTCCCATGCAGAAATACGGAACAACTCGAAATTTCGGTTAATCAGGGTATATATATATTGTTTTATTTCGTAGTACTATGCAGTTTTCTTTGACCATGGAGGGATGGTTTTAATTTTAAGTTTTGAGTTATCAGTGTTGACTTTATCCAGATTTCGCTTATTCCAATTTGTCAGCGTTTTCACGAAGGGGTGAATTTGCCGCAATAGGTGTTGGGGTTTAATGGTTAGGGTTAGGTTTGGGGAACAGGTATAACATAATGCACCCGTTGAACTTGCAGTGGTTGTCAGAAAAGAGGTTTTTAGTTGGTCACGATTTGGAATAAACATTTCGCCTACTACTGACTAACTTTTGAAACACAGATGAAACTTCAAAGATGTACCAATTACAGAATAATGGAACAACAATTGCGAGGTACCGGTATCGTAACTAATCCCCATAGATGTTTGTCTGGTCGTGAAAACTAAATCCCACACACTTGTTGTTTTGGCAAATTGCCGATACCCATTCCCCACCCTTTGCACGAATTTGTCTCTTCGTAAAAAGTCAAAAGACATTCAGGTGAAGTTTTCTCAACATTGATGTTATGATTTCGTTGATTTTATCTGATTTTGACCCGGACTTCTTTCCAAAAATTTTTCGTTGCGTGCATTTACCAATTTCAGCCGGAACAAGAATTTTGAAAAGAGGTATGATTTTTGGACTGATAATTTAGTCCCTCCGTAAAAACGCTGAAAAACTTTTGCAATTTGATTCAAAAAATTTCAAAACTATTTTTTAGAAGACTTGTCATGCTTACTGCTTACTTACTTTGATTCGATTTTTTTAAAGAGCGAGGTTTTGACTATGTATTAGCCTGGGGGAGATGATAATCTGGATTGTTTGTTTTGAGTCTGTTCTTTGACGACTCTTCTGAATTGCCCCCATGATCTACCCCTTTCGTGAAGTTGGCATCAAGTGTATTTCCTTTTATTTTCATGCCTTTGTTGTTATAACTTCTCGACATTATTGACAAGTGGTGAACATTCATATTCGTACTTTTATTAGTCATCTAAGTTAAAAACAAACACATTCTTGTCCTGGTGTAAATCAAAGAGTAAAAAAAGTAAAAACAGCATGCAAGAACTGACAATAATATAACTTACATTTAAATTAACCTATGAATAAAATATGCCTAACATAATAAATTTTAAAATGATAACAAAAAGACTGACAGCAAAAAGACACAATGCTTATCCGTCCCGGGCTAGCACTGTGACAATAAAATATAACTTAAAAATATGCCGGGGAAAAAAGGATAAGTACTTTAAAAAAAAAAAAAATTTCCATCGTCGTAAAATCCACAGGTTCAGATTTTGAAAAGTTATTAAACTTAAATAAGGCTATTTTCTACTGTGTTTTCCAGTGGTTAATTCACAACAAATGATGTAGGAATCTATACGATCTTTCATATTTGCTGTATTATTGTGTAACTTTGAATATAATCCAATTGCATTTTGGTCAAAAATATATTGAAGCAAACTTCGAGTTTAACTCCGTTTTAAAAAATTGACTTGAAGCCCCCGATCCCCTGGATCATCCAATACATGTACAAACGCGTTTGTATGCAGTATGCATGCAGTGCATTGAGTGCCTGGCCGCGGCGTGGGAACGTATCAAATTACATATCGGCCGACCGCAATATCGATCGGTTCAAAAATAGAGGGTCCGCGCGGGAATTGACCTAGATTGACCCGCAAACGTTCGGGTTGTCTGTAACGTAGGCAAGTCACCGACATATTTTTTCTAAAAATGACTGCAAGTGCGCAGGCGTGCAAATTTCCGCACGATGCATAGGCCAAGTTCGTATGTGTGTACACTATAGTTGGGACCGCAAAAAAAAAAGATTGGGGTGGCCCAACTATAGATTCGCCCCATCAATAGCTAATTTCAGTGGTCCCCAGTAAAGTCAGACGTGTATCAGAGCTGTAGGGAACGTTTTATGGTTGTACATCAATGTAAACTATAGTTGGGACACCGCAAAATAAAAAGATAGGAGTGGCCCAAATATAGATGGGCCAGCCCAACAATGGAACTTACAGTTGGGACCGTCCCAACTATAGTTGGGACAGGCCCAACTATAGTTGGGCCAGCCCAACTGTGGAACTACAGTTGGGACAGGCCCAACTATAGTTGGGACCGATGCGATAGTTGGGGCGTGACAGTTATAAATGTGATTATAGATTTGCAATGGTAATTTTTCAAATACCGTAACGATAGCAGTGAAAAGATTCCCATATCTGGCCATCACTAATTTTTCCCTTCAGTGACCTATCAGTCAGGCATCACTGCATCAGATGTTCTAAAAAGGCAGTCAAATTTTGCAGCGAAAATATTGAAGTATTTACTGAGAAAACAGTACTATAAAATAAGTACTAGGCCTACGCCTACAAACTTACCCTCAATTTTCGACATGTTTGTCTGTATAGCTTTAGGCGATTTCCCAGCAAAAAAGTACTAAAGACAACTTAAATACTAACGACAATTTTAGGTATCGAGTATTTTGCCTAGTAAGCCACAACAGGTCTATGATTCACCAGATAAAAATAGGAAACATTGTGCACTTTGCACTTTTTCTCTTTTCTTGAGGATGGACAAATGAAACAGCGCCCTCCATCGGTCGCCTGGTAATAATTATTGCTGAAGATGGCGAAAAACATGGCAAAGCACGTTGTGGTTGACACTGTGGCTTTCTTCAAAAACGTTCAGTTGCAGGTGAGTAGATTTTGCTTGACATTGTATTATTTAATCGGGCTCTAATTGTTCGTCATATAGGGACAGATTTGTAATAAGAGGAATTCGTGTTCGCTCTGTTTTCTTGTCTGCTTTACCTGCCTAGTTTCCGGACAATCAACCCGCGTTACTTGTTTAGCATATAAAAAAATCGGCATAATTTTTAACGCAGTGGCTATTGTTACGGCAGTTGACCGTCTGGTTCCCTGACCTAATACTTTAGTATTTAACGTTAGGATCTTTGGCTCTTGGAACCATCAACCGAATGGTTCTCGGACTTTATTTCCCTTATTACAGTTATATTTTAAAAATCCTCAAATTTAACCAAAAGAAAAGGCACTGACAAAGACATGAAAGACATGACTGATTTCAAAGAAGAAAATAAAATCTACTTAAAAAAATTATAAAAAAAACAATTTGATTAGGCTAAAAAAAACCAGATCTGCTTCCAGTTACCCTACCTACCCTATTTTGACAGCCCCTACCCTAATTTGTTTTGGGGAAATATGAGTGAAAAAACCCAAAACCAGCAAGTACTTAGCCTACCTTTTACCCTTGACTACATGCAGATACCTCCATATGATCGTACACAAAAACAATTGCCCCCCCCCCAAAAAAAAATCCCTAACTACCTGCCTTATTTTCAAATGCCCTGTAAGTGAAAGCAGAACTATTTTTTTTGGCCTTAAAAATGATAAACCTGAAACTTAAGAAATCTATGGAAAGAGTTCCATATGTGAACATCACTTAACACCGTGTGCACAAACCTATGAGACTGGTCTAAAAAATTCCACTTGTGTTTTCTCAGTGAATGCTTCAATATTTTCCCTGCTAAATTTGAATTTTTAGGACATGCTATTGCTTTTGGATGGCTGATAGGTCACTGCAGGGAAAATTAGTGATGTCCATGTATGGAATTCTTCCCATCTGTTAAAAAAGGGCCTCAACAACGCCAGTTGATAGAGACACTGTGACGGTGTCGCAAGCTCCTGATACAAGCTCGTTAATTTAAGTCCCAAAAAGGCACCTTTCTGTTTACTTGATTTAACCCTAACTCCCTAGGCCTTTTTGCTAGGATGTAGCCTCAATCCTGCAAAATCTTCCAATTGGCCTCATGGAAAAATAGCATATAGCCTTAATCCTGCAAATTCCTCCATTATTTCTTGAATATGGTCACCACTGCCTGAATCCTGCAAAATCCTCCATTATTTCTTGAATATGGTCTGTGGAGAGGTGACCACTACCTGAATCCTGCAAAATCCTCCAACTATGACTGCCAATAGGCTGAGGCAGAGGCAGTGACATCCTGGAGCAGTGCGGAGGATTTCAAGTATAATCAAGGACTAAATTTATGCTAGGCTGAGCATAAACAACACAAGGTCCGGCCCGAGACCTTGACACAGTGTGTCCTCCGAAATCAGCAACGCACTTTTGCCATGTAACCTCAATCCTGCAAATTCCTCCAATTTGCAAAGAGGATTTTGGAGGATTTGGGATGGTTAGGGTTAATAATGGGACTGGAAACGAACTTTCATGCGCTATCATCAAATATCACATTGTCATTTTCCAGGACATTGCGGAGAATGTCTATACAACCCAAGGAGTGGTGAGGGAGATTAAAGATGCTGCAACAAGGCAAAGGCTGTCTGTCTTGCCTTATGACCTCAAGTATCGTGACCCATCACCAGAATGCCTTCAAATCAGTAAGGAGCCAACAGATAGAGAGCTGTTATTTTATTTTATTTATTATTTATTTATTATTTTTCGACTAACTACAAGATGCATTCATTTCAAATGAAAAAAAAAATTGTACCTATTTACTCTGCATATTTCCTGCAACTTTGGTGGACTGATAAATGCGTATGTTGGTACTGTCCTCTGTCTGGTCTTTTAATCTTGTCATCAAATCAAAAAACTTTTTTAAAAAGTTGAACAAAGAAATTGACTGCGACCTCCTCTCTAGATCCCTGTTTGCTGTTTTCCAGGTTAGCAGAATTGCTAATAATGCTAGCATCGTGACTTTGGGCGTGATCCCTGGCTACATGGGTTTATGGCTTCTGACTAGTTCCCCTTAAACAGACATTGACAAACTGGGGAACTGCCAACATAGGGCTGGATAGCTCAATTGGTCGAGCACCAGAACGGCAATCCAGCACCTGCAGGTTCACACCTCACCCCAGTCAATTTCTTTGTTAAACTTAAATTTATTATAATGGGCGTAGTCAGTTTTTGTGTGGTTTATTTGACAAACTAAAAAACTTGTTAATATGAAAATATACAACTCGTAAATAAAAGGATGCTAGGACAGTTTCAAAATAATTGTTTTGGCAATATGGCAGTACTGTAATATGGCAGCATAAATGATACCTCACTCTAGCATTTCTAATGGTGTCTGTTTACATATTTCTGGACTATCTTTTCAGTCTCGGATTTTTCTAAGAAGACCGGGGATTATCGCAGTCTGTCGTCCGTAGATCTCAAGGTCCTAGCGCTGACCTATCAGTTGACTAAGGAACACTGTGGCACTGAACATCTCAAGCTGATCCCTGAAAAGAAGGTAACAATGTCTTACCATCATTTATCATTTAAGCTGATCCCTGAAAAGAAGAAGGTAACAAAGTCTTACCATCATTTCTAGTGTGTAACATATACTTAGTTGTAACTCCGTTGACAGGATTACTTCTGAAACATGTATAGAAATTTAACCCTAACCCCCAGGCCTTTTTTTCCCCTAGGAACCATCCTCAATCCTCCAAAATCCTCCACAATTTTGCACTTATGTTCAAATGAAGGATACCCACTGCCTCAATCCTTCGAAATCCTTCAACAACCCTGCCCCTCAAAATGCAATCAGTCTCAATCCTCCACAATCTTATTCTTCTACAAACACCATTCAGCCTCAATCCTCCAAAATCAACTGGGACTGAATGTCCATGTGCCCTCAATCCTCCAAAATTGTATGTTGCATTCAGTCTCAATCCTCCAAAATCCTCCAAATCTGCCCGAGGACTTTGAAGGATTGAGGAAGGTTAGGGTTTTAAGGATCAGCAGTCCTTGTTGCAATTACAAAAGGACCTCGTCTAACTTTACACAAAAAATGCAGCAGCAATTCCTAAAGTAAGCTGATTCCAATATTCTCCAAATATTTCTTCCAGGGTTCCCAGCAAATCTGGAAATCAGGGTAAAACCTTGAAAACAATTTTTCATTTTTCCAGTCATGGAAAAATCAGGAAATTTGAGGAAAACACCAAAAATCAAGGAAAACTCCAGGAATTTGACAGTTACAGACTTTTCAGCAGTTTGGCATGTGTGCGTATTGTGCCGTGTGTCCACATTTTTTTTACTGACTGACTGGCCATGGTGGCTTATTAGTCTTTATGTCATGTGAATATTACACCCCTCTCAAGACAATGGCAATTGGCTGTGCTACACCACCTCTTTACTTCCCAGCAACCTTCAAGAAAGTAAAAAAAATCTCACAGAATTTTGAAATTTCTGAGGGAAATATCAGGGAAAACGCAGGGAATTTTGTGTTCATAAAGTGCTTGGAACCTTGTCATTAAAATGAGCACAATTTGTCAACTTTAGTGGTAGGAGAAAATCGGAGATTTCAAAATCTGAATCTTTTCAAACCAAAAAGTGTTTGTCTGATTTCACCAAAAGTTCCCATCCAGCTCACAGTCATGCCAACAAAAAGTGACGAGTGAGGTGCTGCATGCAATGCCCTCCCAATGACTGGGTATAGTTTGCAGGATTCAATGACCACTAGGCCTTTACAAAAACACTCCAGAGCTGTAATGTTGCAAAAAATGGATGGGAACTCTCGGATCAGTCGAATGGGCAGGCTATTTATATGCCAAGAAGACCACTAACAAGTGAATCAGAGACCATGGAGCAAATCGGGGGATGTTCCAGTTGTTTTCTTTAGCCTGTGTCACAAAGAATGGAAGACTTAATTTCTTTTAAGGTTAGTTTTGAATATCCGGTTTCTAAAATCAAAACCGAATAGTGGAATTCAAACCGAATGTTAAAAAATCCGGATTTAAAAAATCACTAGTCAACTTGTGTATTTACTGTAGCCATTCATTACAACAAAATTCAAACATTGAACAGAGTCTATTCTGAGGGTTCTGGTAATTTTGTAGACAACTGCTTTTTAAACATGCGATGTTTCTGTCTTTGTTCTATAATGTAGGTTACATTAACTTGCAACACAAGGCCGCTCGTGAAAGCTACTGACATCGTGGGTTTTTACCTTCCACCAAAGGTAAGTACGTTCAAAGTGTGTTTTGGTCATCAGGATTTAAACATCGCCGCTATACTTAGCAGCACTAAAGATGTATACATGTGTGTGTTCATGAGTTGTTCACGAGTTGATCGTTCACGAGTTGATTGCCTGCGAAGCAGGACAGTTCGCTCTTCGCGGTTGAGGTGGCAAAGCCTCGTTTACTCTTATTTTCTGTTCATTTTGCGCTGGAGTTCCCTGAATGTGCACAATCAGCAAAAGTTAAAATGACACATTTAGTACATACAACCTGGGACATCAATCCCCATGTAAAGTAGAAGTGGCTTGACTGTATGCAGGTCTGAATTCAACAAATTCAAGCCACCAAAGATTTGTATGTTGGCAGATTTCAGGTACTTGTGGTGAATGCAGCTCTACAACTGCTTCGAAACT
The DNA here is from genome assembly GCA_029964075.1 of Patiria pectinifera. Classification (NCBI taxonomy): domain Eukaryota; kingdom Metazoa; phylum Echinodermata; class Asteroidea; order Valvatida; family Asterinidae; genus Patiria; species Patiria pectinifera. The sequence continues at coordinate 23,369,592 of CM057141.1, read as the reverse complement.
AAACCCTTACCTTACCAACTCCATCAAAATCCATTCCCCCATTTTGGGGGACATTGGCAGATAAGCCATGTGTATCAATTCCATCAAAGTCCATCAGCAAAAGTAGTGGATTCAATGGATTTGATCCTGAAGCATTATGTGAAGCAGAAAGAAAGTGATGGATTTTGATGGACATGGTGTTTACTTAGAAAATTAAGTAGGGAGTTCACATAGGTTTAAGCTGTCATAAAAACAAAATTTAAACGAAAATGATAAAATGAACACTTGTTTCCATTAAGAGGATTTCTGAAGATGACAAAAGTTACATAAATTAATTAGAAAATACATGGTTTCTTCTTGGAAAAAAGAAAGAAAATGACAGTGGTGATGTAAAGCTCACTGCCAAATGTGTAAACTGTTTCAATTTTTGTCTCATTATTTAGGAAACCTCAAATCAAACAGGCGAAGATGAGCAATCAGCGATTAAAGAAACTGACTCAAGTCTTCCCAAAGACAACGAGGAAGATGGTGACATTGAACTCACAATGAGCAAATTGGCAGTCAAAGAAGAGGAAGATGGAGACGAAAGGACAGAAGTCGAAGCAAAAGAAGACATTTTAGAAAGGAAGGGACTGAAAGACGCAGATGAGATCAATATTGACAGTGATGCTCCCAAGAATCGTGAGGAGTCAAAGAGAGATAGTTTGTCATCAGAAGACAGCAACCAAGCTCAGGAGGAGACAGTGGCGTCAGAATCCATGCTTGAAGATGAAGAGGAGAACATTGACAACCTCAGCGATGAGGATGACAGTGATGCGGAGGCGGAGGATGCAGGTAACCATGGTGATGGTTTAGATGACGAGGAAGGATGGATAACACCTGGGAATATTAGCAAGATACGCCAGGGCACGAGGAGTGACCAGGAAACAGCAGATGGTGTTATCGTCGGCTGTATGACGGCAGATTTTGCCATACAGGTAAAAATATGTCATATTTAATCAATTTGAGGGTTTTTTCCCCCTGAGAATGTTTTTTAAATTCAGTTTGATACCATTTGCAGAGTTTATACCTCTGGTTCTGAGTTTGAGAAATTATTCCCACATGGTGTTTCCGCAAACCTTTCATTCATTAATATCTCCATCATGCAAAGCCTCAAATGTTACTTAATTTTGTTTTTTAATCCATGTGGAATGAACCTTTAATGATATTAGAGTCTAAACATATTGGATTGCATGGGTAGCACAGTGTGTAAAATGCTTGCCTGTCACCGCTGTGGCCCAGGTTCAATTCCCGGCTCGGGTCATATGTGAGTGGAGTCAGTTTTTTCATTCTCTCCTCTCCCACAAGGGTTTTTCTCTGGTTTTCTCCTTCCGCAAACATCAACACTTTGGGTGTGTGGCTGTGCTCCGTGGTCAGACATGGGTCGTATGGTGGCTGTCTTAGGCGCCTTTACATGCCTTCGGCTCAACCACATTGAAGCTGTGTCCTCTGCAATTCAGCTATCGCTGATTAGGCCCCCCCCCCCCATTTTTTTTTATTTTAACGAAAAACCCTCTTGCCAAAGTAATTTGTCATTTACTAACATGATGGAGAGCAGACAATTATGCCTGTTGCTTTCTATTCATTGGCACGCCTATAGTAACTCTGATTAGTGGACGTAAACTGAAATGCCTAACCATTTCAACTTGATAATGTTGAGACTTGTCTGTCTCTTTTCATATTGCAGAACGTTTTGATCCATATGGGGATTCCAGTCCTTTCTGTGGAGGGGATGTTGATTAAGACTGCCAAGAGCTTTGTGCTACGATGCCGTAGCTGCTTTAAGTGAGTCTAACCTCCCCCTCCCCCCTCCCCCTTGTGACTTGTGACTGGACTTGTGACTGGACTTGTGATTTACTTGTGACTGGACTTGTGACTGGACTTGTGAGGGACTTGCGATTAACTTGTGACTGGACTTGTGATTTACTTCTGACTGAACTTGCGATGGACTCGACTACATCCCTGCTACTGGGGAAAAGAAAGAAAGATGTTTATTTCACCTCATACACATTCATAAATAAACCTCATACACATTCATAAGAAGTTGACTCCCACATTGGTGTCCTTATATTAAATGCTGATCTCTAGTAGTTTTTGGTACTACATGTACAAACAAAATTGGTACATTTGGCCCCAGACCAACACCAGAGCAAACTACTGAAGGTTTGCAGTAACACCATGTGGAAAATCTCTTTAGAGAAGAAGTGTGGTTCTGAAAAGAACCGGTTGGTTGTGAAACTCGACATTCTGAACAGTGCACGCCGATCGTCTTCAGGAGAAGACGATCAGAGCATACTGACATCACAACCAACCGGTTCCACCACTATGCAAAAGTTTCAAAACAGCAGAGCAGATGTTGTTGTCAAGTGATAATTTCCAGTTGTGTTTCCTACAAGATTTTTGAAAGTTCTTGAGAGTAACGTTATATTTTGGGCATAAATTTTGAGATACAAAAATTGTAAGCTAGTGTGTCAGACAAGAGATCAATATCAGGGTATTTGTGTACATTGTTTACTAGAGGAGATTAATTTTTATAAACCTGTACTTCTCTACAACTACCTACAGACGTACCAACAACATGACTAAAGTATTCTGCCCGCACTGCGGCAACAAGACATTAGACAAAGTCACCGTGACAACGGAGGAAGATGGCAGCCAACGCATTCATCTATCGCATCGTAAGGTCATCAACAAGAGGGGCCTGAAGGTAAGCGGGAAATTCACAAAACTCAGCATGATACTAAAGTCTAGAAGTTAGTAAAAACTTCATAATAATTTTTATTTTTTTCTCTATTTATGCATATATGTGACAAAGAAGTGAAATATGTTGGTTACAATCCAGAATATTATAATGATAACTATAATTATATTAATTATTACCCTGGATTGGACATTTGGGAGACATCCCCATAGACTTGTGCACAAAATTTTTCAAACTTAAATGTGCCCTAACCCAATATTCCCTTGTCCTTTTTCCACAAATTTTGGTATGTTTACTAATTAGACCACGAGCAACAAATATAACCTAATTGCGACGGTAAAATTTTGCCTCTAAAGGGGGGCTGTGACATTAGGGAGACATGAAAATGTCTCCCTAATAACCGATGTCTCCCATCGTGCGAAGAACTTACGATAACGTGTCTCCTTAGTGGTACCTTTACACGTACTAGCCTTTAAATTATTTTTTTGAAATATCTGCTTTTATTTCATTCTTATTTTACAAATAAACCATCAAGGGAAACTGACTACGTGCATTATAATAATTTGTTTAAAGTTGAACAAAGAAATTGACTGGAGAGGGGTTCGAACCTGTGACCTCCGGATTGCCGTTCTGGTGCTCTACCTACTGAACAACTGACCTTTTTGTTTATAGTTCATAGAAATGAGCACAGATTTGTACATGTATGTTTCCTTAATTTTTATTAATTTCTATATTTTGTTTAACCCAGTACCCACTGCCTATGCCCAAGGGAGGCAAGCATGCTGATAATCCTGTCTTAGTAGAAGATCAGCCGATTCCTCATAATCGTCTTTCTCGTAAGGCCCAGATGACTACGGATGTCTTCAACACCGACTTCATCACCGGCAATTCTCCGTTCGCTCTAAAAGACACCACCAGCAAGTCGGCCCAACTGGGAGTACGAAGCTTTGTTGGCAATGCGGCCCATCACAGGAGAAACCCCAACCAAGTCAGGCCCAAAAAGGGCCGCAAAAAATAAACATAACGAGGACTCTTTAGTAAAATTGAGTCGTGAAGTGGATGATATCTCTATCAAACACACTTTGTTAATAATATAAGTAGGATGGGACTCCGTATTATCGTGGTACTTATCACGTTACTCGTTCGGAATAGAGATTGCCCACTAACCTTCCCAAATTGTCCTGTCTTTCGTGTTGTATAACTCTTCCTTTTCAAATTGATATAAACAAATCTGACGGTGGTGTGGTTTATTCCGTGTACGATGCCTGTGAAAATAGACATGCTCGGAGTGTGCGAACGGAGGTGAACTCCCTATTATCGCGGCATGCGGGAAGTGGTTTTTATAATGATCTCAACTTTTTTATTCATAGTTAATGTTTGACCAAAACATCACCTGAATAAAGTCTGATATTTTCCTGTAACGTTCAAATTGAATTAGACTATATTCCTGCAGGGTGATTTCTTAAGACCCTGCCCCTCCCCCGAAAGGAGAACAAAAATCACTGAGACAAGTCCACTGATTGGCGATTGGGGGCGCCACTCACTTTACACGGTGTGCTGTTTTATTTTTTGAACGCGCTGTCCTTATTTTGATCCCGTAAAAGTTTTTACGTAGAATGGGAACCAGACAATGGAACCTTCATGGACAGAGCACCATTAAAGATTTATGTTAAAATATAGAGGGTACCTTTTAGCAGACATGGTGAGGCAAAATTTGCAAGTTTTTGAAAACATTCATATTTATTAAAAATCGTTAAAAGTCCCGAAAGACGCAACATTTTTCAACCGTCCTTTTTATACAACTCGCCACTTGAAGGAGTTTTGGCAACGCAAAAAGAAATTTCCTATGCCATGATAATAGGGATGCCGCGATAATACGGAGTCCGACTATACATGCACACATAATTTACCTCCAATCCTTTTTTTGTTGGGACAGTTTGAAGAAATAACACTGCAGAAGTGAGAACAAAAATATCGGAGTTTCTTCTTTCCTTGGAAGCCCAGAGGATAATCTATGTGAAGCTTGTGAAGTTTTTCTCACAATTGCTTGAGCAACTCTGAGTATACAGTGTTATAAAATACGTTGGCGAAGGGCAAAACAAAAATAAATTCTAAATTTTCTCAATATGTTTCAGTTCCTGGAAAGCCAATCTTACATACAAATGATATTGAGTGGCTCAGCGAGGAATGGGAGGAATATTATCGCAAGGTAAAAATCTGGACATTTCCTTCACCTCGTGAAATGGAAATTCCAGATTTACCGAGCGATAATTCTCCATTTCACAATTTAAAGCCACTCAATATTTGTTTTATATAACTGACATATCGATCCTTGTCATTTGATTTACAGGAAAAAAAATGAACTTCTATTTCAATACAAAATTGGTGGAAATGTATTTCTCTCTTCCAAACCACCCCTTCAGGAAATGTTTGAACCCAACTCTGTAGCTATTGGCTCTTGGGAACAATGCGTCCAATGCGCACAGCAGCATGCATTTGCACACGAATACCTCGCCATGGAACAAGGATGATCCCAACTGTTGAATTGTATTTTCCATTCCCCATGGGCGGATAGTACTTTTTGAGCCCTGGCGTAAATGGGAGCAATAACGAATGTCACGTGATATGGGTTCCGCCAATCAAATGAGTGAATGACAGGGATCTGTATGTCAGTTATATAAAGTGTTTTAGTTACTTGAAAGTGAATAATTATTGATTCAAAAATCAATTAGCAATGCACCATGAGTGCAGAGTAAAAGGGTGTCATCTATGTGACAAACGTTTATTTCGTTTCAATTCAATTGACTTTCCCCATGTACATGTACCATCAGTCGCGAATTAGCAAATATGAAAAATATTTCAGTAACGACAAATAAAGAACAATGATCTGCAGTTGTTTGCAGTTGGGTTTTTGGGTTTTTTTGTTGTCTTTGGTTTGGTTTGTTTGGTTTTGTTGGGCTGGGCAAGATGAGGATTTTGCATACTAAAGTAAACTAGAGGGATTCATTTCATAATCCCTGCGTCTGAATTGTGCTATGGGGGGGGCCAAGCGAGATTTTGCCTGTCTGAACCAGACATTGGAGGCGCCGGTATATTGCAATAGCCCCCTCTTTTGTGCAAATTGGAGGAGTAGGAAAAAATGATGCAATACAGTACAGTCGGGTACCATGGAGGAGTGGTAGTGCTATGGGAATAGTTTGGAGTCTGGGTTGGACAACTTCATGTCGCCGGCTTCTTTCCGTGGTTCCCTAACTTATACATTGGAAATTCGCTTGTCATTGCTGTTTACCAACAGGCCATATGTTAGTGTACATGTACGTACGTGCATCCGCGCGCATGCATTTAAGTTCATCGCACGTTTCTCACGTTAAATTAACTGTGCATAAATTTGAGGCAGGCGACAATCCGGCGACGAGTCTAGAGACAGCCGAAATATTCTACAAAACACATAAGGCTTAATACATGTAATACCGATCAACAAGATATTGTGATATCTGACAGACAGACTACATCCGTCAAAATGGCCGAAGACGAAGCGGTAAGTTGCTAGTTAGTTGGCCATGTTGGCGAAGGTACCGTCATGACCGTTGGCGAATGCCGTAAACAACAGTCATGACAGTTAAACGCGTATAAAACGCAGTGGCTATTGTTACGGCAGTCGACCGTATGGTTCCCTGACCTAATATTTAGTATTCACCGTCGGGATCTTTGGCTCTTGCAACCAGACTAATCAAGCTAATCATCAGATCATGGTTCTTGGACTATATTTCCATTTTAACACTTACTAGGACTAACTCGACAAACTCGTCGTACGTTGAAAAAATATAACTGTTGAAATAATTTTAACTTTAATTTTTATGTTGAAGTGAAGGTGTTCTTTGTCGTTATTCCTACCATTATACAGCTTTTAATGATGTTCCAAAACTAATACAAAATTAGTTGACACTGGCTTGACAACCTTTGACACTTGTTGACGCCAGTTGACGCATTTTAGTAGGCCCCCCCCCCCCCGAGAATTCTTCTCTTCTGGACCGAGGATATAGACTTAAATCCGTTACTGTTATTAGACTGGTACTAAGCTGGGGTTACGTCTTATCAAAACAGCCCCCCAATTTTTTTATTTTTTTTGGTCTTAAAACCCCAAATACTAATCGGGCTATAGATACACATTTTAAATTTTAATATGACTGAATTGACTGATAAATACTTAGCAAATTAAATTCTGCAACAACATGAAAATATCCGGTACAATTTCCCTGCAGATTTTTGACCCGACAATGAAGAAGAAAAAGAAGAAGAAGAAGATGCCTTTTGATCTGGAGGCAGCATTAGAGGGCGGTGGGGACACACAGGAGAGCACAGAGGCTCCTGAAAAGGATGACGCTCCCAAGAACACAGACACAAACGAGACAGAGAAGAAATCGGAAGGTAGAAATTGAATTCTGAACTCTAACCCTGCTGAATCCAACAGGATCCAACTATATCACAAACATGATGGAGCCTGTTGGACTAAGCAGTAAACCCCTTGTACAAATGTACACATGTACATATTCAGAGTTCAGATTCTGTTGGGCACTGATAAATAACGCCAAGTTGGACTCTGATGGATCCAGCAGACAACTAAAAATTACGCACAGTTGGACTCTGTTGGATTGAGCAGGAAGTAACTATTGGACTCTGTTGGATTTAGCAGGTCCTGAGGAACCCTTAGGGGGTTTAAATTAATGTAATGTCTTGTACCTACCTCCCCCCCCCCCCAAAAAAAAGTAGTAAGTGGAATAAACTGTTCTTCAGAGTGATTTCATAACTTCATAAAAAATGCATTAAATTTCATCCTGTCTGCCTGATAACCCTTATCGGTCCAAATTCAGCAACTTCTATTTTTATAATACATGTATATATTTTTATTTGAACTTGTTCAGGGGAGTCAGGTTGGCGTAGCGGTACTTTCCTCGCCTTCCACCGCTGTGACCCGGTTCGATTCCTGCCTGGGCCAATATGTGGATTGGGGTTTCAGTCCCTACCTGATTCCCTGGGTTTTCCTCAGAACATTCTTCTGGGCTTTTCCTCCCACCTTTTAAACTGTAATTTCTTCACATTGTCTTCTCTTTACTGGGACCCATGGGAGACCAGTGGATTCCACTGAATGGGCTACCCAGTTAAAATAAGAAAGAAAGAAATAGTCTGAGCTTTGACAAGTCGTCTTTGTTTAGACTCGTTTAGATTTGGTCGAATTTAATTTTGTTGAATTCGATTGGATTTAGCAGGTTCCTAAAATGATATCTCTTAATCATTCCATTCAGTTCTTAGAATGTGAAACTAATCTGCAAGCATTTGTGTCTGTGATATTGCATTTGATTGCATGAGATTGCATCCGATTGCATCAGATTGCATTAGATTGCATCGATGGGATGTTTGTATGATTTCATCAGATGTATTGAATAAGGATCAATGTCACGACCAATATGTAGGCATGATACTAGGCAAACTCTTGGCAATAATTTAGTAACTTTACCTCACCAAGACGCTAATCAGAGGTGTGATATCTGGTGTTTATCATTGCAGTACACATGCATTTACATGAAAGAAAAATGCTTCAAATTTTTTGTAAAGAAACCATTATTCCAATATTTGTGTACTCACACACTTTACAGTTTTCAGTATAGCTAATTTTTGTTTTGCTCCTCCAAAAAGGTCCTGCTCAGGACCGAAACGTTAGGTCATATAATTTTTTTATTTGCATATTTCAGGTCAATCCAATCAGTAAGCAGTTTGCAACAGTTTTATTCATTTTCATGTTTTAAGAAATAAAATTTGTTGAGAGGGCATTGGTCAAAATTGTAGTAACTGAATTGAAAAACAAAATCGTACTCAAATCAAAGAGTCTGCCAGAGTTGTTGTGGATTTATGAATGCTAATTCTTTGCTTACAGATATGGACTTTGACTTGGACTTAAGCATCAAAAAGAAGAAGAAAAAGAAGAAGACATTCGATATGGATGCGATGGAGGATGCACTGGGTGTAAGTATTTAGGCCAAAAAAAAAATAAGTTCTGCTTCTGGTTTCCCTACCTACCCTTTTCTGACAGCCCCTACCCTAATTGTTTTATGAGAAAAATGAGAAGGAAAAAACACCCAAACCCATCAAATACTACCTTTTGCCGTTAGTAAGCAGACACCTCCATATGATCGTACAAAAAAAAATGGAAAAAATCCCTACCTACCTACCTACCCTATTTTCGAATGCCATGTAATCGGGAGCATAATTTTTTTTGGGGGGGGGGCCTTATCAACAATCCACATCAAACCCCTTTATTCTGACCCCCACCGCCCCTCTGCCCCCTCCCTCCGCCCTACCCACCCTCTGCCCTACCCACCCCCAGGTCCATTAACCCTAACCCTCCTCAATCCTTCAAAATCAACCAGGCAGGTTTTGGAGGATTTTGGAGGATTGAGGCTGTATGCCAAAAAATTGACAGTGGTTTTGGAGGATGCTTTATGTCAAGGTCTTGAGGCTGTACCCTGCATTGTTTATGTTCAGCCATGCATAATTGAGGCCTACTCTATACTGGATATCATCGGCAATGCTTCTGAATATCATCCGCACTGCCTCAATGTATTATTACAGTGATTGTTGGAGGATTTTGCAGGATTGAGGCAGTATGCAATTTTTACATGCAGGCAATCAGAGGATTTTAAAGGATTGAGGATGCATCCTAGCCAAAAGGGCCTGATTTTACTGATTTTACAATCTTTGGAATTTATTTTTGTGTGTGTTTTTAATTTTTTTTTTACAGGAGATAGAAAATGCCGCCGATGCTGAAACGCAAGAAGCAGCCAAGGAATCTACACCAGCAGAGATCAACGACTTTGATGCAGATTTAGACTTTGCCCTCACCAAGAAAAAGAAGAAAAAGAAAAAGGTAGAACTAATCCATATATATCAAAGGGAGTGTAAGATATGTTGGTATTCATATGGGACAGTGGGCGTAATTAGAATATGAAAATGATGCTGATTGACTATTTAGAGCGTACTGTGTGCGTATTTCAAAGACTGCACTGGAGTGCATGCCCTATATGTGCACTCGCGTTATCTCCTGCACGTCACGTCATGTACGCGATGCCTGTACGATATGGATTTTGGAAGCCACGTTTTTTGCCAAAACAGTCTGTATCTTGTGTTGTAAAGGGACGACAGAGGTACGTACATGTAATATAAATCTGTGCTTTATAATGCGACGTCGTAATCTCATGTTGATTCTACAAAAACAGCCTTTCAAAATTTTAAGAACTGCGTCCCGCATTAAATACATCGACATTACACAAATCCAGGTGTTAAGATCACGCAAGGCATGATGGGAAACAACATGGCGCAGCAAGACCGTATCCATTGGGAACAATGTTGAATTAGGTGTCACATGAACTTTGGACTGCCATGAAATTTGGTCCCTTTTACCAGATGTGGACTCTAACCCTCACACGTGACCTGTCGCTGTCCTGATTATGCTCCCACAGTCGTGGAAAAGTCCTGGAAAATCCTAGAATTTAAAGCACGGCAAGTCCCTTGCCTATGTGTGATGTCTGGAAGTGTATTGTAACTAGGCTCCTAAGATGCCACAACAGAGTAGAAGTAGGTCATGGAAAGCCGTTGAAAAATCATGGAAAGGTCATTGAAAAGAAAAGTCATTGAAAAGTCGTGGAAAAGTCATGAAAAAGTCATGGAAAAGTCATGGAAAAGTCATGGAAAAGTCATGAAAAAGTCATGGAATTTTATTTAAAGATTTCTGTGGGAACCCTACTAAGACATGCACAATATAACCTATGGGTCCGTATTTCATAGAGTCCTAATTTAACCCAACAGCTTTCAGTGTTGTAGTCGAGACCATCACAAGACCAGACACCAGACCAGTCACAAGTAACAGTGGATGAACAATAACAAAGAAATGCCTTTGTCTAAAGCTCATTTGAATAGCTTGTGACTTGAATTGGGACTGGAGGTCTTGTGATGGTCTTGTGATGGTCTTGTGATGGTCTTGTGCTGGTCTTGTGATGGTCTTGTGATGGTCTTGTGATGGTCTTGTGATGGTCTTGTGATGGTCTTGTGATGGTCTTGTGATGGTCTTGTGATGGTCTTGAGATGGTCTTGTGATGGTCTTGTGATGGTCTTGAGATGGTCTTGTGATGGTCTTGTGATGGTCTTGTGATGCTCGTGTGATGGTCTTGTGATGCTCGTGTGATGGTCTTGTGATGCTCGTGTGATGGTCTTGAGATGGTCTTGTGATGGTCTTGTGATGGTCTTGAGATGGTCTTGTGATGGTCTTGTGATGGTCTTGTGATGCTCGTGTGATGGTCTTGTGATGCTCGTGTGATGGTCTTGTGATGGTCTTGTGATGGTCTTGTGATGGTCTTGTGGTGGTCTTGAGGTGGTCTTGTGATGCTCGTGTGATGCTCTTGTGATGCTCTTGTGATGGTCTTGTAGGGTCTGGACTACAACACTGACAGGTTTTTTTTTGGTATGTGAATAATTCTGTGCATGTTTGAAAATGTCTTACACAGTCCATCAAATCTTGTCACTGAGTGATCCGAATGACAAATAAAACAGAACTACACTCACAGTTGCACTAAAGTGAATAAACTTGTTGTTTTTTCTCATGACTTTCTCTCAGCCCAAGCTGGAAGACTTGGAAGCAGAGGCGCTGGAAGGCAGCAATAAAGAAAATGAGGAGAATTCCGAGATGAAGGATAAAAGCGGCACGACGTGGGCAGGGACAGAAAGAGACTACATGTATGATGAGGTAAGGAACTACTGACAGTCGTTCAAATATTGGCAAGCTTTTCTGTTGATACCTTGGGAAAGGTTGTGGAAATCAAATGAAAAATATTTAGTTGTTGAAATATACTTTAACCCTTCTAGTGGAAAGTCAACATTCAGAGCAATATGTAAAACCCTTTAAAATCCTGCAGGTCGGTTTCAGGCGAAGGGATATGAAGTGTTAAAGTAACTTTGTCACACAGAGAGTCACTGCACAAAAACCACCACTGCGGAGATTAGCAAAGTGTGATCGAATCTACCTGCTTGCCCCGAGTAAATTGTACCTCAATCAATTACAAATTTTAAATTATTGAAACTCAGTTCCAATCCGTTTTGATTTTGTGTTTATCCCGTCAGCTCCTTACGAGAGTCTTTGACATTATGAGGGCAAAGAACCCAGACATGTGCACCGGTGAGAAGAAAAGATTCGTCATGAAGCCTCCTCAAGTTGTCAGGGTCGGGACGAAGAAAACCTCCTTCGTTAATTTCACAGACGTCTGCAAAACGTAAGTGGTTCAAGAGCAAATTTTGACTTGTGAGAGTTCAGTGACGTGAAGCAGTGATTCTACGCTGCACCCTCACTCGGTTGCATTATACTCATGTGAAAGACAGTATGCGCAATTCCAGTGTTATGTAACATCTGGGACGGAGCTTTTAAGAGCTCGGTGAATAACGTGCAAGGGTATTTTTTTCAAATCTTATACATTCATCATATAGAAATGGTCAAGGAGATTACAGACTAGGAGTTTTGGATCATTTCCCTGAATCATTCATTAGTTGTCATGGTTACATGGCTCTGTCATGGACATTACACTTCCTTTCATAACGATGGAATTGCCTGTATGTGTTTGTGAACAGTTGATCATTGGTCTCACCAGCGCAAATTTCTTTTCATGAATCAACTTTGGGGTTTCAAAACATCAGTTTTTGGGCCCTAGACTTTGGGTGGGGGGGGGGTTCCCTCACTCCATCTTTTGATTTAGAGCCATCAATTGCTTGAATATGAGGCCACTGTTTCAATAATTTCAATTTAGTTAGAACACTGAAGTCTTCTTGATTCTGAAAATGGACATTAAGCCGAAACTGGCAGCAAAGTCTGGGTTTCGGAAATGCCAATAATCATTTGGCTCTTAAGAGTAGGCCACACAACTGCCAGGCCAGTCGCCAGCCCTGAGCATCAGGGGGGGTCATAGTATCAACTATTTGCCATGGGGGCACATCGCTAAGGGTGGCCCAGCCCCAGGCCTGCTGTGACACTGCTATCCGCAAGAAACCTAGGCCGTGTCTGAAACCGATTTCTGTGAAGAGCAACGACTGTAACAAGATCTTTAACGAGCTAAGACTACATCAGTTGTCAGTATCTTGCCAGCATCTTGCCATGTGACTGACAAAGACTTCCACATTACCGCAGACAAAAGATTTCTACACAGCCTTATTTACAATTTCTTCTGCATTTCAGGCTGCATCGACCCACGGAGCACTTGCTGTCCTTCCTCCTTGCTGAGATGGGAACCAGCGGCTCCATCGATGGCAACAACCAGTTGATTATCAAGGGTCGTTTCACACAGAAGCAAGTAGAGAACGTCCTGCGAAGATACATCAGTAAGTCGTCCAAACCAATTTTCTTAAGTAGACAATACTGGGTTTCTAAAATGTTATCGGTTTTGTCGATCCCTTTGCTTTCGAACCAAAACTGTTAAACATTGGTTCCTGTAACGCCCCAAACTGCCCTATTGTTAAATTCTCATGTTGCAGGGTTTCTGGGGGGTAAAGATACATTCCCCGTGAAATTTTCAAGTTTCAGCTCTGAAAATAGATCTGTATTTTCAGTTGCTATTTTAAGTGATATCCAATTTTGAATGAGACATCAAACAAAAAAATCCATGTTAAGTTAGGCCGAGTAAAAAATTACTAGTTTCTCATCCCGCCTTTTTGAAAAAACGGAGGCGGGCATTTTTTTCCCCCAAGATGGCGGATTTTCCAAGATGTCGGATGGATTCTTCAATTTCCTCGATTATTTTGCTGATAAAAAATGTTGTCCAAAGGAGCCATAACCCTTTCTACATGGCTACAATTTTGTTGGAAACAAATAAAAATGTTGCTATTTTTTTTAAAGGAAATGGGCGCGGATGAGAAACTGGTTGATTTTTTTTACTTGGCCTTATTGATTTCTTTCTTCGCAAAATTCAAATTATTGGCTGCCAGACCAATAGTTTTTCGGAGGGTTGCAGACGCCCAAAATCAGGATAAAGTAGGTTTTTTTTGTTAAAACAAAATGTACAATTCATTTAGAGAAAAAAAATCCATTTTTTGGAGAGCAACTTTAACCCTAACCTTCCCAACTCTCAGAATCCAGCCCCCCCCCCCTCCATTATGGTGTATTTGGGGGACTTGGCCCTGCAGGCCTGGTTTGACTATTATTGATGGAGTATGATGGACTAGGGCCTGGAGGAAAAGCAAAGCATGCATTGGAAGCAGTGTGATTGATGGATTTTGGCAGACTTGGTCCAGTACATAGTAAAAGACAGTAGGGACTTGGGGTCGAGAACATTTTCTTCACTGCAGTGACAAAAGTTTTTTCTCCCCATTTTTTGTTCTACAGAGGAATACGTCACCTGCCACACCTGCAGATCCTCCGACACCTTCCTTCACAAAGAGAACCGTCTTTTCTTTCTCCAGTGCGAGACGTGTCAGTCTCGCTGTTCAGTTACCAGCATCAAATCTGGATACCAGGCAGTCACAGCCAAACGAGCCCAGATCAGAGCCAAAGCGAATTAATTGGGGGACGGGGTGTGTATGTAGGGGACATGAGGTAGGGATAGGGAATGTATGGTCAAAACATGACGAGTGACTAAGGGTGGGGAAAACAATTGCAAAAAGTGATTTTGGGTTGTTTTTTTATTTCGGACCTCAGAATTAGGAATTTCCCTTAATGTGCTATTTCTACCTTAAATCATACCCTTCAAAATTGATTTTATTGATTACTTATTGGTTGTATGTGTAACTTCTTTAGATGAATGTATGTGTTTGGTTCTGCTTTTGCTCTCTGTTTTTCCTTGTATTTTGCATTATTAACAACAGTGTAACATCTGAAATTTGAATTTCCTTTCCATGATCTCACGAACAGTAGAAACTCTTCTTGCAGTTTCGAATGTTCTCTTCTAAAAAAGATCTCCGAGCTTATTTATCAGAAGATTGTTTCTCTAACAATTTGCTTTGTTCCATTTGACAAGAAGCATTGCGTACAAGTTTGGATTGTATACATATACTACACACACATTGCCAGAAGCCAGATTTTGCAGAAAACTGGAAAAATTTGCATTACACATACGTGCATAATATTGATGTTTTATGCAAAGTATAGTAAGCCTTTTCATGATTATTTCTTTTGTTTTCATTTCTGCAAGACGGCACAATATTAGTAAGGCTGGTTGTCACTGTACACAAATATGACAAAAAGTGTTATTGACGATGATTGGGATGATAGAGTTCACTGCTCTATTATTTAAATTACCTTCGCTGTAATTTTTGTACGACAAACGAACCAGCCGTAGTCGAGTAAATTAGTAGATAGCCTTGTAAGGAAAATAAACCAATGAACTTAATGAGGAAAAAAATCACAATGTATTGAAAAAAAGTGTAATTAATTTTGTTGTGAAAATGTTTTGTGTAGTTGTCTCGCCATTAATCTTAACAAAAAGCATTGGAAATTCAAGACTTTTTGTGAGCTATACTTTTTTAATATCCAAGCTGTACGTATAATTCATTCATTACAATATTACTTCCAAAAAATACTTGCATTCAAATCCATTATATACCCTTTGGTTATTGACAATTAAAAAGATATAGAAGTCCGTTCCTAACAAGAATGTATGGCATTGTAGTCTGTTGTCAGTTTGGTTGCAATTTTAACTGGTTAGAAATTTTTCCATTTTTTTCCTGTAATGTTGAAATAAAAAAAAAGCATTAGGCAAAAAAAAAAAAAATCGGTCTCTGGTCAGATCAAAGTTCCAGAATTGATGCGGCGACGCGTTTTTTTTTTGTTTTTTTGTGTTTTTTTAAGCTTGGACTGTACAGACAAGGTGGGTACTATTTTTTGCCTTTTTGGTGTCCTCGTATACATTGGTGTCCTCCATAAACCTTTGTGCCCTCCATGATTTGCCTTGGTGCAATTTCCCCATTCCTTGGTACAAAAATTTGAGGAGGTGCGGCAATAGAGGGCGCTGTTGTAGCTACAGCGGACAATTTTAAGAAGGAAAAAAAGGTTGACGCGCATGGTTAAAATCGACGCGCGCGCTGACCACAAACCGACTTTTTTGTTTTGTTGGCCTTACGACTATTGTAGCATTCAGAAAAAGCTGTTTAAATATTCCAATCATAGGAGTGTGGCTCGGGTTTGATTTTGTGGTTTAGCCTGGTCGTGCCATACACAGTTGTTCAAAACGCGAATATTAAACTGACTCGAAAATTGACCAAAATATACATGAACTATGGTTACATACTTATAATTAAATGTACATGCAAGCTTAATACCTCAATTTTACAAACAGTAATATATTTGGTTTACAAATTACAAAATATTTCCAAAAAGCATTAACTGGCTCACAATCATAAGTATATGTGATGCGATCAAGCTAAATGAGTTGTTCGTCGGGAATTTTCGTTTGGCGATACAGGCCAAAATAGGGCCACTTCATCACATCACTTCATCACATCTCTTGGTGTTCCGACTTCCATAATTTTTGAACTAAAAATGGTACTAGCATGAGGTTTTCACAGCAGTAATGCTGAGATTGTGCTCTTTATAAATTTGTAAAAAAAAAATGACTAGGGTCGACAAAAGACTCATTTAGCTTGACTGCATCACATCTAGCCTGACAACAACCTAGCAGCCAGCACAAATGTAATCGATTTTACTCTGTACACAATGAGTTAATATATAAAGGAGCTTTTTAAATGTTTCGCCGAGTCTTATAAAGAGACAATTTTAGCGGTAATCTACACAAAATTGATTTCTAAGAACAAGGCAGGGCCGAATTTCATAGCGCTGCTCAGCTTATGATTTTCTGCTGACAGAGCATCCGTCTATTTCATGGAAGACCGTATTAGCAGTAAGCACATCATAAGGCACGCTGACCTCAGAGGCAAACGTTGCTTACATCAGTGACGTATCAATTGAAATCTTCATGCACTCATCTGTTAGCACATCCACGCCATGAAATAGTACTTAAGGTTAGCACAAGTTCCTGCTATAGTAAGCACAACTTTTCTGCTAACTGATAAGCAGCGCCATGCAATTGACCCCAGTCTGTTACAAATACAATTTCAGTACAAAATATCTTCAAAGCTTGTGCACTCATCTATGTTTAAACACATTTTTTTTAAGAATAATCTGCATAAACTTGTGAATTGTAACTTCTTACTAAAATTTCACATCAAACATACATGTACGTATACACGGAAAAGAAAACAGCATCCATTAATATAGATACAAAACTAGGTACATAGCTCATACAAGATTACACCAATGCAATACATAACGTAATTCATTCTACAACAAAATGTAAGCATTATAGCAGGGGTGTGAAATCTCAGCTTTAAAGCTGATTTCAGCTTTTTTGTTTTAGATTTCAGCTTTTTTCCCCTCACTTGCAGTGTACATTGTACAAAAGTATAGGAGATTTCCAAAGTTCAGCTTTTTTACACCTTATCCAACTGTTTTCAGCTATCTTTATCTGCGGTCTCTCACACCCCTGATTATAGGTCGCTTCCATTAAATGACTGAGAAGCATACTGGTGCATTTTGCAGTCACTGCGGAGTATAATTATCAAGCGATAGTTTTGATACGAATTCAAGCTTTAGATCCATTTCAGGTTTGTGGTGCTCGAAACCTCTCAGTACAGAAGAGAGAGAAGCGTTGCCACGGTGATGAGCAGGAGTTGTCCAGTGAGGCGGCCTCCTCCGTTATCCGGTTCCATGCCGCAGCAGGTGGGGCAGGTTTGACAAACGGAGGCCTCCGACAGCGACCTGGAGCTGTAACTCACCACGGTCTGATCGCCTGATGGTCAAGATGAAAAGACTGAATCAAATACCTTCAATTTCATGTATGGAGTAATATGAAATTTGGACTCCTACGAAATCTCGTCTCTTTTACATTATATGGATTCTTATTTCTTACCCTCACACGCGACCTGTAACTGTCCTTATCGTGTCAGTGCAAAAACGTCATAACTTTCCAATTTGTTTAATTTCAGTTTTGTTTTTGTAATTTTATTACGATTCACCCATAGATTATTACAGGAGAGTTTCACTGAAAAATATTGCGTCATTATGACATTATTGATTACAGTCATATGGTCGTGTCATGGCCTAGCGGTTAAGAGCACCGGACTCATGCTCTGGTGTTTCAGAGGCAACAGTGGCGTGGGTTCGAGCCCGGGCCTGGACACTTGTGCCCTTGAGCAAGGCACTTAACCATTATTGCTTCGTCCTTCGGATGGGACGTTAAGCCGGAGGTCCCGTGTGTTGTATAAGGCCTAACGCACGTAAAAGAACCCAGTAACACTTATCGCTAAGAGAAGGGGTTTGCCCCGGTGTTTCTGGCGTCCTAGTTATACTCCCTTGTGGAAGTACTTAGGAGGAGAACCAACCAAGTACCAAGTACGAGCAAATGCGTGCAAGCAAAAACGTTGTATCTCAGCACGTTTATATGCCAAATGCCAACGTTGAATGTTGATCTCATTCATTTCAAAGTTCTTTTATCTAAAATCACGCGGGATAACGAAGTATTCAACACACTGATGCTTACCAGGTTTGTAGTACTCATAGATGACTGCGTTACTCGGCTTGAGATTGGCAACAATCTTGTCCCGTCTAGCCACAACACTGAAGCAGTAGTCAGTATTTCTCATCAACTGCACGTCAAAAATAACAAACAAAAACATTATCACTTTCCTTCTTTTTGTTTTTGTGAATTGACTGGGGCAGGGTATGAACCTACAACCTTCGGATTGCCGTTCCGGTGTTCTACCAACTGGGCTCTCCAACCGTATGCTGGTGGTACCCCATTTTGTCAGTGATTTTGTTCAAGGGGCGCTGGTCAGAACGGTGATGCAATGTTGTTAGCTGCTTAGGAAATGATATACGTAGCGTTTTGTACCATCGCCAGCAAAAATTAAGGTCTTTTAAACAAACCTGTTATGATTCACTAAGAGATATAACATGGCAACAAATTAACAACTGTAGATTGTAGAATGGTCTAGGATTTCCAATCCAATGATTACTTACTGATTCCAAGTACAGGTAGACGGTCCGTTTCCCAACCTCGTATTTCTGCAGGTTCTCCTTCGCCTGGACCTCATTGGTCAACGCATCCTCGTCGGCGTAGAAACCAGACGGTAGACCAATCTCAATCATGGCCATTCCAGTCACCGCATTCCCTCCAATATACCTGTTTTTCAAAGAATAAAATGTTTGATCCACAATGGTTATACAGCATGTATTCATAATCTTGAATGCATATGAAATACAAAGCTTTTTCAGCAACACTATAAGAATCCAAAGGTCTATACAAAACCATTCTTTAGATTGATTCCCTTATTAAAGCTCTGTTGACTTGAATCACAATTTAATCTCATTCTTCTGCATCTTGATTGACTTGAGATAAATAATTTGGAAAACATTGCCAAATTATAAAGATAACTGTGAAAGATCTCGACTAGGGCTGTTTCCTTTGTTTAATGTTCATTGTGAAACTCATTGATAACTTCAATTGTCGTATTCTCACCGGGGTTCCTACAGAAGTCTTAAATTAAATTCCCAGACTTTTCCATGACAAAATTACAGCTTTCCACAACCAATTCCTGCGCCGTTTTGGCAGCTTAGGAGCCTATTTACAATACACTGGCCAGTCATCACACTGAGGCAAGGGACGCCACTCCCTTTCAGCCTTCCAGTTTGACACAAGACCACTGAGCACCACGACAGCATCACAATGGTGCCTTGAATGAACAACAAGTGCAGAGCATACATGCATCAAGAGGAAGCATAGTAAACTGGAATGCAAACTGGAAGACTGCCATAGCCACACATTACACATCATCATATATGGGTTGCGCAGGATTCCATGAATTTTCCATTACTGTTTTTCCTTGGAATATCAAGTTTTTAAGACTACTTAAAAAAAAAAAAATTCCATGACTTTTACTTCACTTTCCATGATACCTTTAAATTCCCGGATTTTCAAGGAAATTTCATATTTGAGAGAACCCTGTCTCATACATGCACCTATTGGCACATTTGACCCAAACCAGCTACAGCTTTTTTTAGTTTCATGTTAAACATCTTTGTTGATTTGACTTTCATATACAATTAACTTATAACTTGACTACTCTATCTGTAGGTAATACCAGACAGAAATGTTCAATATCGAAGATGTTTTCTGGAATTCAATTCTTCCGTTTTTATTACCTTCCGCACGCCACAATGTTGACAGTGTTCTTGTTGATATCAAGCATGGACACCGTCAGCTCAAACGACGGGCGGACCAAGACTTCGGCTAGATTGTAGAATGCGGAGAACTGCATCAGACATGATCCGGTGCCTGACACCGTGGTCTGAACGGTGCCAGACGAAACTGGTAGCTAAAAAAAAAGAAAAAGGAAGGAACATCTCTAAGCTAATGACACTTAACACACCTATTCTTTTGCATTTCAAAACATTTTAGATTTCGACAAAACACATTTGCTCATGAAGTCAGCAGCCACACATCAAATTCCTTTGAGGTAATTTTCTGTGGTGTATGGATAACACTTCACATCTGCACAGTTCTATGTGTGTGGTTTTTTAGTCGCCCATGGTACGGAAAGGGTTAAATTACCTCAATCTTCTGAAGGACTATGGAGTTGTCATCATTGAGAGTAACCCTACTGCTGTAGTCTGGCAGGTCAGTTGCTGTCACATCCATGACGATGTTCTTGGGAGTTGAACTCAGACGGCTGGCGTAAGCTGACAAGGCTTGTAGACCAATCACAGTGTCCTACAAAAACAGAAAAATGAATATGCATGAAGGTGACAAAAAAGTACACCAATCACTGTGTCCTTCAAACAAACAGAAAAATGAATATGCATGAAGGTGTCAAAAATAAACCAATCACGGTATTCAAACAAACAGAAATATTAATAAAAAGTACACCAATCACTGTGTCCTTCAAACAAACAGAAAAATGAATATGCATGAAGGTGGCACAAAGTAAACCAATCACGGTGTCCTTCAAACAAACAAAAATATGAATATGCATAAAAATGGAAAAAAGTAGACCAATCACGGTGTCCCTCCAACGAATAAAAACTAAATAGACATTACCAATCATAATTACCCTTTAAATAAACAGAAAAACATCGTTCCTTAAACAAAAGGAGAATGGCATACTGTGTCAAGATTTTGGCATTCTCAAATTCCTGAGGTCTTCAGCTTCAAAATGATATGACTATCATAGGTACTGAGACCCTATCAAGCCCTGGAAAAGGAATATTGTGATAAAACCTGGACAACCCAATTATAAGATAAACATGCATATTGAAATGCTTTCGCATGAATTTCTAAACATTTTTTTCCATTAAACAAAAAAACACACCAATGCTTGATGGATTATATTCACACACTAGGAGATTGTAGATTTATATTTGCTGATTCAGAAAATCTCAAACCTCAAAATGGTCAATTCCACACCCAAAATGACTTTACATATCACTTTGTGCAAAAACAACTTCTGCAACTTTCTCCACACTTGGTGGGAGCAGCTACGTCTCCTGTTATTCAGTTCACAGTTCTGTTCATGGTTCTATTTAAATGCTGTGATCGTAGACGGCAGAAGACTATATTCAGAATAAATCAGGTTGCTGCGAGGGAGGATGGTAAGTAGAAGCCAGTTTTGGTTTGTCTTGAAGGTTTCGAATGCTCTAGAGAGATGTCAGCATTAGATTTGACCCTACCTGCCCTCCCCAAATTTAAAGTTTGCTGATTAGGACTCCGGTTTTTACGCTCGAATCTTTCCACCATACCTAGACTAGTAGACACTGGAGCCTGAACAAAGCAGCGGTGCAAATAATTTACTATCGGTTCAAATTAATTGACCAACCTGGGTGGATCCATAGCCTCCATATTCGTTTCTCTGATCAGTCAGCCAGCGTGCTACCGGGGCGGCTTCAGCCAGCTCGTTCCTGGCCAAGTGTGTCAGCAAGGCGTAACCAGTCATCTCAATATCGGCCGACGGCGGAGAGTAATAGTAGCAGAACCACTGGTCTACTTGCTCATCGGCTGTGGAGGGATCTTCCCAATGCTTCACTCCGTCTGATCAAAAACAATTACAAGACAAAGGATCGTCAGGCAAAGTTTGGTAAATGAACTTAAGTTTATTCTTAGGCACTGCAGCACGACAGACTTTACTTAAAGACCTATGTGCCTATCCTATCTAACTATTAAAGGAAGATGTATGTGAAAAGAGAACTATATCACAGTGTTTGATAAAGCTGGGTTTAGCTGGGTTTAACAAGGTCAACTTGTCACTACAACGAATAAAAAATTCCAACCTCTAATTCAAATCTACAACCTGCAGATCTCAAAGTACCAACAAATTTCATATTAGTTCATCAAACCATTAGTCACTGTACTGTCGCTAACCGCCCTGCCAGGCACCCCAAACCACCCGAGCACACTGTGAATAAACACAATGTAATACAATGTAATACAATGTACTACAATGTAGTACAATTGCTAATGGGTTATTCTGTTTGATTCTTACCTTGTACAACAGCCATTCTTTGGAATGCATCAAAGAATCTTGTGTCTGAGGTCTCGGCCAGAGTCAGGGCGTAGGTGACCAGAGCCAACGCATACACATCGTTGGAGATGCTGTCGTATTGATTCTCTAGGTAACCCCGAGCAAGGCCGGCGGATCTATCAAGACTGTCCCAGAATGTCTGTCAAAATGACAAGGAGTTTGAGAAAATATGAGTGAAATATTAGCAAAGGATTCTCAGCTTGTTCTGAAATGTTACATTTTGCTTAAGAAGCCACTCTGACTAGTACCGACCACAACCCTACTCCATGGTTTTGCTAGCCGCAGAAGTCCGTGCTTACAGCGCTAGCAGATATTCTGTGCTAATACTGTAAGCACAGAATCTATGATTACTGATGTATGCAACGCCATCATACCAATATACTAGTGATGGACTTAAAATGAAATCGACTACAACACCGGTCAGCACACAAACGCGAGTTACAGGTTTCCAAACGCCATTTTGCCACAATGTATCTCTTTTGGAAATTCAGCAAAATAGACCACCATTCTGTAGTGAGTGGCCATCTTTGCTGCAGCTGCTTGATCCTGTTGCCGTGCCAACGTCCTGCCCTGGCCACAGTTACGTAATCAAGTGGTTTCAGGGAAAGATCAGTTGTCAAATGTTACCTGAGGCAGGTCCAAATGTACTCTCTGAACTTGAACCTCCTTGAGCGCAATCAACACATAGGCTGTCATCGTCACCGTAGATGAAACACCACCCTAGGAAGACATAAAACAAGATGTTTTCATTAAATGCTCAGCCTCCATAGTTATTATTCCATTATACATCCGCTCAGACGAGCACCTGCTAATTATGATAATGGGCTCCGTGCGCAAGTACCCCCTCAAGGGTTACAAAGGGAGAGTTGGGGGAGACCACTGGGAGGATATTCAAACGTATTGCCAACAACGCTTGATGTTTGCATGAAGATGCAATCTTGGCTTCCTGCAAATTCAGAAAATAAAATGAGTTGTGCGCACTTTGCGCCATGCAGGCGCGAACCAGTGTGCACACACGGTGTGTCCTGTCCAAAAAGCGCCATCTACTGTCAGTGCACAAAGTCCATAGAGCGTGCAAGTCTCGCCAGTTCACTTTTAATGTGAATGGCTTGGGGAAAGTTCGATTAAGTACCATAGTTAACCATAGTTCGACTAACTCTGATCGAACGCACGTTAGGCAACGACGGTTGGACTAATCTAGTCGACTATTCAGGACCAGCCTACCATGGTTGGTTGTGAAACAATTTGTAGCTAATGTTATCAATAGCAAAGTTCATAGCATAGTGCAGAGGGTACCAACTATCAACAAAAATGGCGGAAAAACGAAACTGTGAGTGCTAAATTTCATTTTCAGTGCATAGTTTTTCCATGTTAGTTTACACTTCTGTCACTTTTGTCACCATTTTACAATATTAATAGCGTCCTAAACTACACCATCAGTAATTTTTATAAATAAACAAAAACATCAAGTGTTGAAATATTGTACGACCACCAGTTTCTTACGGTCGTTGACATGACAATTTTTTAATAGTTTGACCATAGTTGTTCGCACTTCAACATCAGTGCGCATGAGCCTGGTATGTCACTAACCAAACACTAGTTAACCATTGGTCCTTGTTTGAACTTCCTCTTGGTACCTAACACTAGTCTAGTCACAAACTCCCATGTTAGAATTTGCCTAATTGTTATCTCAAGATCGGTTAAATGGATCTTGATGTCAAGATTTTTCATTTTATTAAAGTCATCGATTCACAATATTTTCAACGTCAATTTTTGAACAAATGCCTAATACAGAGACAAATAAACTCCATTCCCGTGGGTCTCATTACCAAACAGCGCCCTCAGTTTGCTGTGCGCGGACCCGACACTAACCTGCATATCGGTGTGGATGACCTTTCCGGGTTCTTGAAAGATTCCAGCTCTCGTCTGCTGCGATATCAACCACTGGATAGACTGCTGCACCACAGACGAGTCAATGTAGACGAAGGGTTTGGCCGAAGCGAAGCTTTTGATGACGAAAGCGGTCAGCCAAGAGCTTCCGGAGGGGTCGCTGTTACCAAAAGCACTGAAGGAGTGATCGTCATGCTGATAGGTCAACTCACGCTGGTAACCTTTGGAGAAAGTTAGAAATTATTACAATATTATCAGCAAACTTTGAATTCAACTGTTCCTTTAACCCCATGCGTACGGGAATCGGTCATGGCCGCGGCCACTAATCCTCATTGGAATGCAGTTGCCAGCTGTGGTATGCCGTGGCACATGGCTAGTGGGTAGTTCCACAGCTGCTGCTTTTGTGCAGTCCCGCTACCACACAAAGGCTGTGCAGTCATGCGGGCCACTTGCTCTATGTGTGGAGGAATGTCCCCATTACACCCTGTCCGTAAGGGGTTAAGTAACTACATAATTTGTGAGGCTATCTGGCAATATGGGACAGAACTGGGCAGAGGTCGAAATGAGGGTTTGCAGATATTCTGTTGCCAAGTTATGGCTGTTTAAAGTTGCATATATCAATATGTCAACAACAAAAAATTACTGAGAAAAAGGCCTTTAAAGTTAACTGTTTTGTAGTCCAGGAAATGAAAGATGCCAAATATTTTTCCTTAAAACTCTTTTTTTAACTATTTCTTTAAAATATGTGAAGTAGACATAGTCGCATCAGTACAACAAAGTCGTAACTTGAATCTGAAAAGAAAAGCGTATCTCACACGAATACGCTCCGTGCAACAAGGTCGTATCTTGCATATCGCGACGTCCATTGACTTTGTGTGTCCATCTGGGTTTTTTAAAGCGAGATACAACCTTTTGACATTGAAAACTCGCGTTTTACTTTACATGACGTCACACGCTGTTTTAGGAGATTCAACCTAATCAAAGATTACAAATTCAAATAAATTTGAAATTCCAAAAAATCACCCTCATTTATTTTTTAAAGTTTTTAATCCACTAAACCTTTGCTCAGTTCCGTCTCATTTTGCCAGAACCCCGCACATTTTCTAACTGTAAATTTTAAAGAAATTTTAATGTTTTTATTTCTCTCGAGGCAAAAAAAACCCCCAAAACTATGCTCATACCTCTTGTCGTGAAGTCCTTAGCTTTCTGCATAATACTTGGGTTGTTCTGGCCGGTACTCGTCAGGTAGGAATAAATGAAGACATTGGGAGCAAAAGACAGCATGGTCTGCTCACCACAGCCATACGGTAGCTGCAGGAGTTTGTCCAAACCGTTCATGGTAGGACCCATGATGTCACCTATAAGAAGATCGAACATCAAACTCCATAAGTCTTCAAAGATGCAAAGGGCAAACCGTCAAATCAATAAGCCAGGACGGTATTCCAACTGCTCATGTGCACATCAAAATTGGACAATTTTCCTTTCGGGATAAACAACTTGCCGTTTGTGTGCAATTCGTAGAAACTGCTCTGAATCCTGTTCTGAAGTAAGCACAAAATTTCACAAATTGTTTGATACCAAAGCTTTTTTAGGTGTTTTGTATGCCCAAAACTTTGTGCTAACAATTTTTTTCATCATCATTTTGATTGCATGAACATTGCAGAATGCACCGTCAGTTGCCACGTCCACCATATATGTGTGTGCATACATCTGTTGCATTTATGCCTAAGCAAAAATCGTTGAATCTTGATATGCACATGTGCAGTTGGAATACTGATTTGGATTATTCAAATGAAAATGTATCCACACATATAAGAAACCTTGAAATACAAAATCAGCGAGCTTGAAGTCTCAACTTTGGTTGTTTTTGGTGGGGGTTGATTTCATTTTCAAGGAACATCCCTAAATCCTCTGAAATCTTTGCACCTGAAAAAAGACACTATATTAAACCTGTGTTGGATAGTGGTGCTTTTGGGAAGGCGTAAGTTACAAGAGAAGCCCTAGAGATTATAAATTAAAGAAAGAATACCGTAGTGTACAATTTGCAAGGGGGGGGGCACTAAAATATAGCGGCCTCATTTCTTGGGGGGGGATCTATGGTTTTAACAATAAAAGCTCTCACTTGCCTTCCCTAATTCTGAAATGGGGACGAGGGAGAGCTACAAGCTTGGGGGGCGACAAGCTTGGGGGGCGACAAGCTTGGGGGGCGACAAGCTTGGGGGGGAGAGAGGAGAGGAAGGGGGGCAACAAATTTCAAAGGGGGGGGGGGAGGGGACACAAGCTTGAAGGAAGGAGGAAGGGGGACAGGACACAAGCTTTGACGGGGGAAGGGGGACACAAGCTTTGAAGAGGGGGTACAAGCTGGGGGGTGCAAAACCTCAAAGAGAGTGTAATGGGGCAATGCCCCTCCCCCCTTAAGTTAATGAAGCAAGTATTACTTTCATGATTAATAAACCGACCTGTGACAGTCAGCTGAGCACGCACTGATCCTGGGACCAAGAGATCCTTGGGGAAGCCAAAGGTGAACTCCTTGGACAGTCTACCCTGGGTTGTATTGAAGTCGATGAAGACTGGCTCCGAGAATGATGTGGGAATGCCTTCCGGCTGAGAAGAAGAAAAAACACCATAAACATCATATTATATCCACTGTAAGGGAGCATCTAAAACAGTGTGAACACTGTGTGTTTCCCAATTACACCAAAGACTTTGGGCGTATTTTAAAATTCTTCCTCCCCGACTGTTAAGTTTAACCTTCAGGCCTGTGAGGCCAATTATAAAAAAAATAAACCAGTTTCTCATCCCCGCCCACTTCTTTTTTCCTGCCCACCTCCTTTTTGTTATTTTTTGTAATCAAATATTTGAGATATATTTGTATTTTTTTTTTTGTAACAAAATAGCAGCTTTGTTTGCAAATTCAAAATCTGGTAGAAAGGGTGACAGCTTTGCACATTCATCAGCAAAAGAGTTGGAAAAAATGGAAGAATACATCTGCCATCTTGGAAAATCTGCCATGTTGGAAACTCCGCCATGTTGGGGAAAAAAAACCTGCCTCCTTCCTTTTTTTTTCAAAAAGCCTGGACGAGAAACTATTTTTTTTCTTTTTGGTCAAAATTATTAAACAGTCCTAGTGTTAAAATAACCAGTGTTGTTGAGAATTAATTCGCCTAGTTTCCTCGAGAAGCTGAAATATTGACCAACCTCCACCAGGAGTTGTCTGACCACAGCATCAGCAGCCTTGTCGGTGGTTGCACGAACCGACAGATCAACCATGCCCAGCTTCTGAGGGAGTATGGGGAAATAGACGGTGGTGCCTCCGCTAGCTGGCACCTTCACTGATTGGACCTGAGCAAAAAGAAGAAGAATTATACTATTGTGATTTGCCCTTCAGAGGAATCATTTTATAATCACAAGCTCTGCTGATAAGTGCAGATATAAAGGTAATACACAACATTTGCAAACATCAAAAAAACAAACTACCAAATTATCACGAAATACCTTACTGGACTGTTAGTGAATGACAGTCTAAAGCATCCTGTGAAATCATGGCACCTGGTGTGCTCTCAATTTCAAGAAAAGTTTGATTTTTGTATCAATTTCCAACACTGGTCAGCCGGCCAGCATTGGAAAAAAATGGCTTTTTTTAAGTACTGCCCTCAATTTACAACATTTAGTTAGTCTGAATTTTGTTTGCAATCGATTACACATCTATGAACAGGTACAAGCCTTCTAGACTGGTTCCATGACCTTACAAATCACCGACGTCTATAAAGTGCTCCACTTCAATTTAAGTGGGGTCAGGTAAGTAGACTACAAGAACATGATTGATTTGTCTTGGTTTTTCCACCATCTACGAACACAAAAATTCAAACAAGTCACTGGAACAATAGTTACTTTTAAACACTAACCCCCCAAATCCATCCATTTCTGAAAATTACAGCAAAACCAAATGTTGCATATTCCCTTTAACCAATCAGCCACCAAGCTTTCCCGGGTTCAGCTGGTTGGTTCGACTATAATGTCACTGCAGAAACTACTATCAATGACTTTTCAAGTAATTTCTACAGTTGGGAGTTGCACATTTTCATACTGGGTTTACCAATTACAGCTATCATTATTCAAGTACTGTATAATCAGTGCTTGATTAGGAAAAAGGATAGGCTTGCTTGGGTAAGACTCGAAACCATGACCTCTTGCTGGCAAAGTGTGTGTTCTGGTCAAGCTAATTCTAATAGCAAAAAAACCCAACAAATTTGAATTAAAGGTAACAGACAACATTTGCTTTTGCTGTAATTTCCAAAAATAGATGGATTTGGGGGCTAGTATTTTTTAGCAAATACTGTTACACTGATCTGTTTAATGCTTTGTGTTCATAGATGCTGGAAAAACCGAGAAAAAAATGCTGTTCTTGTAGTCTGGTTCCCTGATCCTACTTCAGACAAAACAGAGCAATTTAAAGACGTGGAGAATTGTCTGGTCTGGGAACCAGACTAGCTGGCTTGCACCCGTTCAGGGATGTGTAATCGATTGCAAACAAAATGTGGATTAACTTCATTTGGTAAATTGGGGGCAGTATTTGAAAAAAAGTCAGTTTTTTCCAATGATGGTCAGCCAACCATCGTTGGAAATTGAAACAAAAATTCCACTTTTCTTGAAAATGACACCACCCCAGGTGCCATGATTTCACAGGATGCTTGAGACTATGATTCACTTACAGTCAAGTAAGGTATTTCAAAATAACTTGGTAGTTTTGTATTTTGATGTTTGCAAATGTTGTATATTTCCTTTAAACTGAACTGTTTTTGAAGCACGATTCCAAATTATAACCATCAGATCCAAATGGAAATAATAAAAAGGCAATGAGAACATCAGTCCAAATGTTGATCCCTCCCCTGATATTTTATCATGAATTTACCTGATCTGCGTTGGAAACTTTTTCCGATGCATTCTCATCGTAGCTCAAGCTTTGGAATTCCACAGACCCAGATAGAGTGACTGTTGCCTGATAAAGATGCAAAAAAAAAAAAAAAAAAAACTTTTTTTAAATTGTAGATAATCTCTTGGTTATCATTTTCACAACTAACTTTCTTTTACTTGAACTTGAGCCAACCTATGCCAAGCTTATTGTCACCCTACATATTAGCAAAAGCAGCAAAAAGCTTGTTTGAGAAATGCATATTTTGAACGCTTTTTGGAACAAAACAATGTCTTCAAACAAAGAAAGTGAATTAAAAAGCCTACATATTCACAAAACCTTTTTTTGAGTAGAAGGCCTGGCGATTCACGTTCTTCACTATTTCATCATGTTTGTTTACCAATAATCAAGAAACACAAATAGTTGATCTTGTATATTTTTCAAAGACTCAACACAATTTTTATCATTATCATTTCCTCATAAAGTAACTTGAGTTTTTCTGTATATTTAAAACTTTCTTTGTTACCTGTACGGGGAAGGCCAGGTAGTTGAAGACCGTAGCCTGTAAAACCACTTTTTCCCCGCGGATCACCGAGTAAGGGAGTGTCAGTGAAACAAAGAACGGTCTGAACACTTTCACCTAGGGAGAGAGACAAAACAAAATGTCGTTACTAAATGTGAGGACAGTTTTAGGTGCTGCAGATAATGATCAACTCTTAAAGGTGCATGTATATCATATTCAGCTATCCAAAATGTAATTGACCAAATTATTGTTGAAAAGCATACTTGGTTTAAAGGTAGTAATGGTGTTGAACTCCCTGTGAAATTATTCTTTCTGGCATGCTGTCATTTTGAAGAAAACAATCAAAGAAGGTCATTTCCAAAGATGCGTCTAGTGACACATTTTTGGAAATTTCTGTAAATAGTTCGTTTTTAATTCAGCGAATCACTGAATGATACGTGTCTTGGATGTTGATTTGACACTTATAACTCATTAAATAATTCAGCTGACGTTACATTAACCATGTCAAGGCCCAAGCTAGAGTTGCACCAAATATGTAAAACTTTTCTTTCACTGCAAGTATTTTACTTTGTTGTTTCAAATGGTCAGCAGGCTCAGAATGTAACGTCAGTCATGAAAATTAGAAACTTCTTAATTGTAAATGCAGGTTTTTTCTCATTTTGTAGAAAGACTGAGTAAGGGCTATTTCAGCGTTATGTAATGTTTTTAAGAGCTCAGTGAATAAACCTGAAAATGACTTTTTTTTCAAATCTTATACATCCATCCTCTAGTAATGGTCAAGGAGATTACAGATTTGGAGTTTTGGATCATTTTGCTGAATCATTAATAAGGGAATAAATGTGT
This sequence comes from Patiria pectinifera, assembly GCA_029964075.1. Taxonomy (NCBI): domain Eukaryota; kingdom Metazoa; phylum Echinodermata; class Asteroidea; order Valvatida; family Asterinidae; genus Patiria; species Patiria pectinifera. The sequence goes on along the minus strand of CM057141.1, from coordinate 23,339,052 downwards.
GATCCGGAGGTTTTTATCACTCTGTTTAAGACCACTTAGAGTCTGGGTGCTGATAATTACCCGAGCCGGAGGCGAGGGTAATTATCAGCACCCAGACTCTAAGTGGTCTTAAACAGAGTGATAAATACCGACTGAGCACATATTTATTCCCATTCATAAATACCTTTTCGGTAAAAGAAAATCATATAATTCGTTCAAAACATCCGATTTTGTTCAACAAATTCACTTTATGTTTTTTTGAAACATCCCTCTTGCAAAATAATGGAGTGTTCAGCTGGCGAGTAAGATGTAAACAACCCGTTTATGGAGATTGACGCGCGCGTATCATGTTCTGCGCGATGTCGCGCAGAACGCACCTGGCGCGTTGTGTTTTGAATTCTATAAAATTCCTTCTCCCTGGTAGTGTTGCGCATGCCTACGTGAGGATTGTGAACGTTCAACCAATGAAACGATAAGAGGCACTGGAATTTTAGGAGTCCACATTTTATTGTGACACTGGAAAAGTGTTTAAGACCAGCTAGCCATGTCTTTATCATCCGTTTAAGACCGGCCACGTGACGGGCTCTCGACCAATGGTTAATTGGCTCTGTCACGGACATTACACTTCCTGTAATAATGCTGGAATTGCCCACAAGCCACTGTTACCTTAGCAGTGGGATCAGCCACACCGATCCCCGTCTGCGTCGACATGGAGAAGGCGCTGGCCACCCATGATGTTATAGTATCCGGTACGGTGGAAGACACTCGGACTCGACCGTCATCTCTGGGGGAAAGACGGCAGAGAAGTAGGCGAGGGAAAATGAACTACTCCCTTTGCACATCAAATTTAGTTCAATGTAAACCTCTGATTTTGAACAATTCCAATGAGTGTCTATCCTTTAATCACTGGAAATTAATGGTTTTATCTGATGAAATGACAATTCCATTAGTGTTGTCTGCGTTCTCCGAGTAACATAAGAACATTTTCCTTGAATGGACAATCTTCTAAAATTTCGATAGTCATAAAAACGGTAAAATACAATCACACACTGTGCAGTGGAATGCTTTAAGATGTGCAAAACATGAGCACTTCACCAGCTTACATGACATTTAACAGACAAGTTTTTTTTTCCAATCAAAATCAAACATCGGAAAAACAAACAACAGCACTTACAAAAACAAAAAGAATGATAAATTTCCTTTCACGCATGCAATAAAAACGTACAAGTGCCAAACAACTGCATCACATCACTGCCACCGAATCAATATTTATTTGTGATAAAAGTGGGGCAGATGTACAAACTGTTTTGCTGTTTACAGAAATTTACTTTAAAAAAGAATGAATGAAGTAGAAATCTACTTTTTAAAATGGACCTACCCAGTCTTGGAGCAAGACATTGTGACTGTATATTGGAAACATGATCGCCCACCGCAAGAGGACATTATCACAACGAACCGCTATTATCCACAAACCGTACTGCTATCACAAAAGCTTGTACTGGTCGTGTCATGCGCGTGCACCTGTTTCGCCCAATGTATGTGTCGTAACGACATGAAGCGCCAAACAGCTGGCAACAAACTTCCAGCCCATAACATTCACAAAGCTACCAGACTACTGTGGAACTTTGTGGCAGCTCATTTTATGGCGTGAACCATAAGGGGAGTCAGGTTGGTGCAGCGATTCTTTCCTCGCCTTCCACCGCTGTGATCCGGGTTCGATTCCTGCCCTGGTCCACATGTGGAGTGGGTTTTCAGTCCCTACCCGGCCCAGTTTCATGGCTCTGTTAACCACAGAAATTGGCGCTTACGATCACCATTTTTTACCAAGAGCGCCAGCAGAAAAATTCTGCGTTAACCCTGAAAGCACAGAATCCTTAGTTACTGGATGTACGCATGCGCACACAAGCCAAAATGCCTCACTAAGCAGTGAAATGCACTCACCGTAAGCACAGCATTTTCTGCTACAGAAAGCAGGGATTTTTCGCTAACGGCAAGCAGAGCCATAAACTGGGCCCCGATTCTTCTGGGGTTTTCTTCATACACTCTAAACTGTACTTTCATCTCATTGTCTTCTCTCTACAGGTTTCTTCAGGCTTTCGAGTTGCAGTGCCTTGGGCATTTTCAAGGAATCCATGGTTTCATTAATACCAGAAATAATGTAATAATTATAACAATAATAATATTTGAGTATAGAAGTAGCGCATGCCCGCTAGTTTCCCCAATTTGTCAGGGGGATATATTACAAGGCTCCCAAGACATTGTTGTGATAGCGGTTTGCAGGTGAAAGCCATTCGTTGTGATAACGCCCTGTTGGGACAGGTAATTGCGTATCCAATATACAACGGCACTATATTGACCCAAGACCAGGACCTACCCAGCCACATAGTCACTCCACAGCCAAGTCTCTGGGAATTCAGTACGAACGCGAGGCGTGGGTGGCGCTTGATTAGGTACATTTGCTGACTTATCAGCTGCTCCATCTGCGGCCGCTGGGACGGCTTCTGCCATGTCAAACATAACCCCAGCACGAGCGTAATCTGAGCAAAAATAGAACAGGATCCAACTTGCCTCATTCAAGGACCCTTAGTACAAGGATCAGCTAACTCAAATGGAACTATATCATGTCCGAATGAAACAATTCCTCATAAAAATATTCTTTCATTCCTTCTCCAACACATCAGTCATACAAAAAAGGAAAACTGCACAGATTTTCTTGTAACTTCAGATAATGCGTTCATCTTCAGGATGGGATATAATTGAAAACACAAATGTGAACTCCTAGCACTGAGAGGACAATAGAGGCACTATGACCAGGGTCAATGACAACAAAAGAGACACTGTTATCAGGCTCAGCGACAGCAGTAGAGGCACTGTGAGCAGGGTCAATGACAACAAAAGAGATACTGTTATCAGGCTCAGCGACAGCAGTAGAGGCACTGTGAGCAGGGTCAGTGACAGCAGTAGAGGCACTGTGACCAGGGTCAATGACAGCAGTAGAGGCACTGTGACCAGTGTTAAAGACAGCAGTAGAGGCACTGTGACCAGGGTCAGAGGCACTGTGACCAGGGTCAGAGGCACTGTGACCAGGATCAGAGGCACTCTGACCAGGGTCAATGACAGCAGTAGAGGTACTGTGACCAGGGTCAATGACAGGAGTAGAGGCACCGTAACAAGGGCCAGTGACAGCAGTAGAGGCACCATAACAAGGGCCAGTAACAGCAGTAGAGGCATTCTGTCCAGGGTCAGTGACAGCAGTAGAGGCACCATGACCAGGGTCAGTGACAGCAGTAGAGACACTCTGACCAGGGTCAGTGACAGCAGTAGAGGCACTCTGACCAGGGTCAGTGACAGCAGTAGAGGCACTCTGACCAGGGTCAGTGACAGCAGTAGAGGCACTGTGACCAGTGTTAGTGACAGCAGTAGAGACACTGTGACCAGGGTCAGTGACAGCAGTAGAGGCACCGTAACATGGGCCAGTGACAGCAGTAGAGGCACCGTAGCAAGGGTCAGTGACAGCAATAGAGGCGCTGTGACCAGGGTCAGTGACAGCAGTAGAGGCACCATATCCAGGGTCACAGTTTTTACAATGGATCTACCCAGTCTTGGTGCAATACACTGTTGCTGTACATTGGATACATGATCGCCGGCCACAAGAGGGCCTTATCATAACGAAACGCTATTCCCGTACCACTATCACAAAACGTCTTGGGAATCTTTCACTGGTTGTGTAATGCGCGCACACCTGGTAGGCACATCTACGAACTGTGTTACTGTTTATGGAAATCTACTCTTACTCTACCTCATTCTGTAATGAAATTTGTTTTGTGAGACTGTTTTACAATGGACCTACCCAGGCTTGGGCAAGACATTGTGGTTGCATATTGGATACATGATCGCCCACCACAAGAGGACATTATCACAACGAACCGCTATCACCCACAAACCGTACCGCTATCAAAAAAGCATCTTGGGAATCTTGTACTGGTCGTGTCATGCGCGTGCACCTGTTTTGCCTAAGGTATGCATCGTATCGACATGAACCAGCACACAGCTGGCACCAAACTTCCAGCCTGTAACATACAAAAAGGTACCAGACTATTGTGCAACTTCAAAGCATTTCTTTTTTATGTGCGCGTAAACTGAATATGGACAATAAGTGGAGTCAGAATGGTGCAGCGGTTCTATCCTCGCCTTCCACCGCTGTGATCCGGGTTCGATTTCTGCCCTGGTCCACATGTGGAATGGGTTTTCAGTCCCTACCTGATTCCGTGGGTTTTCGGCAGAATATTCTTCTGGGATTTTCCTCCCACCTCTAAAACTGTAATTTCTTCTCGCTGTCTTCTCTCTACAGGTTTCTTCCGGATTGCAAGCTACAATGCCTAGGGCACTGCTGAGGAATCCTTGGTTTCATTACCAGAAATAAATAAAAAATAATGATAAAAATATTTGAGTACAGAACTGGCGCATGCCCACTAGTTTCCCCCATATTTCAGGCAGGAGATTTTACAAGAACAAGACGTTGCTGTAGTAGTGGTTCATGGGTGATAGCGGTTGATTGTGATAACCCCCTTTTGAGGTGGATGACCATGCATCCAATAAACAACAACTTCTTTACCCAGGTCCAGGACCTACCCAGCAACATAGTCACTCCACAGCCAAGTCTCTGGGAATTCAGTACGAACGCGAGGCGTTGGTGGAGCTTGATTAGGTACAATAGCTGAGTTATCAGGTGCTACATCTGCATCTGCCTCTGCACCTGCGGCTGGGAAGGCTGCTGGCATGGCGGCAAACATATAATCATCACCATAAGCCGAATCTGCGTAGAAATAACAGGATCTAACTTGCCTCATTCAAGGACCCTTACTAAAAGATCTCAAACGGAACGACACCATGTCCAAACAATTGCTTATCAGAATAATCTTTCATTCCTTCAATCTTTTTTAATATAACCCTTATATTATACTCATAAATCTAACAACACTTTGGGAAAAATGCTGGAATTTTTTTATTTATTCAGATGATGCGTTCTTCTAGACGGTGGGATTTTATTGAACAAACTTGGACTCCTGATGCGAAGAGAACAGGGTCAGTGACAACAGTAGAGGCACTGAGACACATGTCCCAGACAGAAGTAGAAGAGACACTGTGACCAGGGTTAATGACAGCAGTAGAGGCATCGTGACAAGGGTCAATGACAGCTGTAGAGACACTATGACCAGGGTCAGTGACAGCAGTAGAGGCATCATGACAAGGGTCAGTGACAGCAGTAGAGGCACTGAGACACATGTCCCAGACAGAAGTAGAAGAGACACTGTGACCAGGGTTAATGACAGCAGTAGAGGCACCATGACAAGGGTCAATGACAGCTGTAGAGACACTATGACCAGGGTCAGTGACAGCAGTAGAGGCACCATGACAAGGGTCAATGACAGCTGTAGAGACACTATGACCAGGGTCAGTGACAGCAGTAGAGGCACCATGACAAGGGTCAATGACAGCTGTAGAGACACTATGACCAGGGTCAGTGACAGCAGTAGAGGCATCGTGACAAGGGTCAGTGACAGCAGTAGAGGCACTGAGACACAGGTCCGAGACAGCAGTAGAAGAAACACTGTCACCAGGGTCAATGATAGCAGTAGAGGCACCGTGACAAGGGTCAGTGACAGCAGTAACGGCACTCTGACCAGGGTCAGTGACAGCAGTAGAGGCATCGTGACAAGGGTCAGTGACTGCAGTAGAGGCACTGTGACCAGGGTCATTGACAGCAGTAGAGGTACTCTGACCAGGGTCAGTGACAGCAGTAGAGGCACTGTGACCAGGGTCATTGACAGCAATAAAGGCACTCTGACCAGGGTCAGTGACAGCAGTAGAGGCACTCTGACCAGGGTCAGTGACAGCAGTAGAAGTACCGTGACCAGGGTCAATGACAGCAGTAGAGGAATTGTGACCCAGAACAGTGACCAACTCTTCAGGTCTTTGAACTCATACGGTTAATGTAAAGTTAACTCAGATAACCGACCGACTGTGGAGTGATTTAGGTGCTGGGTGTTGCATTCAAAAATGCAAAAAGGGCCACCTCATCAAATTTTTTTCGTGATAAAAAGATGGCAGATCTACATACTGTTTTGCTGATAACAGAAATCTACTTCAACTCTACCTTATTTGAAAATGAAATTTGTTTTGCGAGACTGTTTTTACAATGGACCTACCCTGTCTTGGAGCAAGACTTTGTTGCTGTATATTGGATACAAGATCGCCCGCTGCAAGAGGGCCTTATCACAACGAGCCGCTCTCATCGTACGGCTATCACAAAAACCTCTTGTGAGTCTTTGAATGGTTGTGTCATGCGCGCGCACCTGTATTGCCTAATGCGTCGTAACGACCGGAAGTGGCAAACAGCTAGAAGCTTGGCAACTCTACAAATTGTGTTACTGTTTATGAAAATCTACTCTGACTGTACCTCATTCTACAATGAAATTTGTTTTGCCAGGGTGGATTTTGTTCAATGGACCTACCGTGCCTTTGGGAAAGACATTGCTATTGGATAAACAATCGCAAGTGACAAGAGGTCATTATCGCAACAAATCGCTATCACCCACAAACCGTTCCGCTATCACAACGTCTTGGGAATCTTGCAACATTTTATGTCATACGTGCGCACCTACTTTGCATAATGTTTGGTCATAACGGCATTAACCAACAAGCAGCTAGCACTTACATTTCAACTTGTAATGTGCGTGAACCAAAAACGGACCATACTTGAGTACAAAAGTAGCGCATGTGCACAGGTTTCCCCCATTATTTCAGAGGGAGATTTTACAAGACTCCCAAGACATTGTTCGATGGTGAAAGCCGCTCGTTGTGATAACGCTCTCTTGCGGCGGGTGATCGCATATCCAATATACAACGTCTTTACCCGAGACTAGAACCTACCCAGCAACATAGTCGCTCCACAGCCAAGTCTCTGGGAATTCAGTTCGAACGCGAGGCGTTGGTGGTGTTGGATTGGGCGCATTGGGCATCATATCACCTGCTGTTAACGAATCGTCTTCTGCACCTGGGGCCGGGGCCGCCTCCGGTAGGCCATCAAAAAATGGACCATCATCACGCCCTTGAACACATCAATCAAATAAAACTTTGGAAAAACTGCAGAAAGGATTTTCTTTGTTTCTTCAGACAATGCTTTCATCTTCAGAATGGGAAATGGCTGAAAAACAAACTTGGACACCAAACACAGACAGAACAGTAGAGGCACTGTGACCACGGTCAGTGACAACAAAAGAGGCACTGTGACCAGGCTCAGCGACAGCAGTAGAGCCACTGTGACCAGGCTCAGCGACAGCAGTAGGGTCACTCTGACCAGGGTTAGTGACAGGAGTAGAGGCACTGTGACCAGGGACAATGACAGCAGTAGATGCACATTGATCGGGCCGAAAACTGTAGTAAAGTAACCATGAAAAGGATCAATAGCACCAGTAGGGGTACTGTCACCAGGGTCAGTGACAGCAGTAGAGGCACCATGATCAGAGTCAATGGTAGCATTAGAGGCACTCTGACCTGGGTTAGTAACAGCAGTAAAGACACTGTGACTAGGGTCGGCAACAGCAGCAGAGGCACTGTGACCAGGGTTAGTGACAGAAATAGAGGCACCGTGACCAGGGTCAATGACAGCAGTAGATGCACTATGAGAAGGTCCGAAGACAGTAGTGGAGTCACCATGAAAAGGGTCAATAGCAGCAGTAGGGGTACTGTCACCAGGGTCAGTGACAGCAGTGAAGGCACCGGGATCAGGGTTAGTGACAGCAGTAGAGTTACCATGAAAGGGTCAATGGCAGCAGTAGGGTCACTCTGACCAGGATTAGTGACAGGAGTAGAGGCACTGTGACCAGGGTCAATGACAGCAGTAGATGCACTATGAGAAGGTCGAAGACAGTGGTAGAGTCACCATGAATAGGGGCAATAGCAGCAGTAGGGGTACTGTCACCAGGGTCAGTGACAGCAGTGAAGGCACCGGGATCAGGGTTAGTGACAACAGTAGAGTTACCATGAAAAGGGTCAATGGCAGCAGTAGGGGTACTGTCACCGGGGTCAGTGAAAACAGTTGGGGCACCGGGATCAGGGTTAGTGACAGCAGTAGAGTTACCATGAAATGGGTCACCTGCAGCAGTAGGGTCACTCTGACCAGGGTTAGTGACAGGAGTAGAGGCACTGTGACCAGAGTCAATGACAGCAGTAGATGCACTATGAGAAGGTCTGAAGACAGTAGTAGAGTCACCATGAATAGGGGCAATAGCAGCAGTAGGGATACTGTCACCAGGGTCAATGACAGCAGTGAAGGTACTGGGATCAGGGTTAGTGACAGCAGTAGAGTTACCATGAAAAGGGTCAATGGCAGCAGTAGGGGTACTGTCACCAGGGTCAGTGAAAACAGTTGGGGCATCGGGATCAGGGTTAGTGACAGCAGTAGAGTTACCATGAAAAGGGTCAATGGCAGCAGTAGGGGTACTGTCACCAGGGTCAGTGACAGCAGTGAAGGCACTGGGATCAGGGTTAGTGACAGCAGTAGAGTTACCATGAAAAGGGTCAATGGCAGCAGTAGGGGTACTGTCACCAGGGTCAGTGAAAACAGTTGGGGCATCGGGATCAGGGTTAGTGACAGCAGTAGAGTTACCATGAAAAGGGTCAATGGCAGCAGTAGGGGTACTGTCACCAGGGTCAGTGACAGCAGTGAAGGCACTGGGATCAGGGTTAGTGACAGCAGTAGAGTTACCATGAAAAGGGTCAATGGCAGCAGTAGGGGTACTGTCACCAGGGTCAGTGAAAACAGTTGGGGCATCGGGATCAGGGTTAGTGACAGCAGTAGAGTTACCATGAAATGGGTCAATGGCAGCAGTAGGGGTACTGTCACCAGGGTCAGTGACAGCAGTGAAGGCACTGGGATCAAGGTTAGTGACAGCAGTAGAGTTACCATGAAATGGGTCAACTGAAATGGGTCAACTGCAGCAGTAGGGTCACTCTGACCAGGGTTAGTGACAGGAGTAGAGGCACTGTGACCAGGGTCAATGAACAACACTTTAGGTCTTTGAACTCATACTTTTAATGTGAAGATAACTCAGATAGCCCTCTGACTGTGGAGTGATAAAGTGCTGGGTTTTTTTGCATTCAAAGTTGCAGTAGTAATAGTGCAATTCAGGTTGTAAAAAAACCAGGAGTTTTTTTTTTTACAACTTTTACAACATGCAACAATTTCAATGATTGTGCAGTCATGCAAAAAAACATCATCCTGGAACATATTTAAAATCAATGAGGAATGAAACCAATGTTGTGCAGCCAAAATTGGAGATGGACACAAATGTCTGGAAGATGACAAGTGATTTTTGGTGTGCAGATTGAACGGACCTTTGTTGTTTGTGTCCACACACACCAACCACAGTATCACACATATTTCTGATGACACATACCCAGCTCTGTAATCACCCCACAACCACGTTTCTGGGAATTCAGTTCGTACATGAGGTTTTGTTAGTGACGGACTAAAGGGAACATCTGCACTTGTTCTTCGCTGCTGGTCCTGATTTCCATCAAGCACAGCTCCCCTTACTGCTTCCATTTTGAAAGCTGAGAGCAAAGAATGATCTTACTCATGTAAATATGCGACATCAAATTTGTGTTTCATTTCTAATGTGAGTACTTATAGTTGGAGAACAAGTCTTGAAAAGGAGGTAAAAGAGTTAAGCCTGATGTAAAATACAAAGAAAAGAAGATCAGGAGACAACTCAAATTTGGGACGACCGGCAAAACGGTTCCAATTCCTCTTGACATATGTTTAAATACCACTCCGATCCCTGGTCAAGCGGGATGATTTGTAAAAAACAGCATCAACACAATACACCTGAAAAAAATTGAGGTGTTTGTCACACGTTTACGTGCCTCTCTTTGGGCCAGTAAAGTTAAGTTGATGTCATGTACTTCATGGAAAATAAGTCATAGGTCTTCTGATTTTTAGCCAGATCTTGATTTCCTCAGTGCCAATAGGTCTCTCTCAATGACGGCCATCTCTGTAGGAGAACTGCAACTGCGTATTTTACGCAATCAAACAGTGCGCAGTGGTGAAAATGTTCTAGCGCGCTTGTTGCTCGCAATGTGTTCGAAATACGACGCAGCCGATGCGTGTTTTGCAAATTGACGCTAGAAATGAATGGCTGGTCTGTAGGAAATGCCGTCATTTGAGAGTGACCTACACTGCCAATCGCAATTCTCACAATTGTAATTTAAAAAAAAGCTGTACCTATGGGCTCCGTGCGCGAACAAGAGAGGGGTACTGGAGGGCACTCGTATGGTGCCACGTATGCACGACTTTTTTAATTTTGATGTACACAAAGCCCCAGCGACTTTCGGTGAGCGTAAGGCGTCGTCGGCAATGCGTTTGAAGTCTCTCCCAGTGATATCCGACTCTCCCTTTCTTACCGTTGAGGGGGTACTTGTGCACGGAGCCCATCGTTCAGTGGAAGCACCGACCGTGCACAGCCTAAGAATGTAATACTTACATGTGATGTCTGGTGTCGTTATACCATACACGAGAGCATCTGTAAACACCAGAATTCCAGCAGACTGCAAGAACAAAAACAAATGCCACACATAAAACAAGTGATCCGCAGATCGCAAGTGTCGCCTTTTTTCGCAGTCAATCCCTATTTGGTCTGTGTTCGTTTTCTTGTATTCAGACATGCAACTGGGAATTTAGAAAAAAACGAGGAAGATTAAAACCACACAAGACTTTGTTCAGTGTTTTTCAATTTGTAATGGCATTCATGAGAAGTAAAACACGAGGAAATCAGCGGATCCGAGGTAAAGTTGCATGCCTGTTGTATTCCTGGGTTGTATTTGTTTCTGTGAAACAATGGCATTGTCGCATCTTTTCCATGAGTTATGACCTCAATTGACCCCTGGATAACCTTTGACACTACATCATCAAAACAACACATCAGCATCCCTAAACCTTTATTCTCAGCAATGTTAGTGAACACCCATTCATTTGTCGAAAAAAGGTCAAATTTTGTGCGTTTTTAAACAATGACCCCAAATGACCCCCATATGACCTTTGACCTCCAATTTCTGAAGACTTGTCGTAAAAAAAATCCCCACCCAAAGATCACTCCATCCACATTACATTAAAATCCATCAAATTCTTTATACACAGGCTAGTCACCAACAGTCAGATTATATGTCTTGTAGGCACTGTGACTAGTCAAATTCCATCAACAGACAAAAGTCAGGCGACTGGTAGGCACAGCTGGCTTATCCATCTCCTACAGTCAAACCATAGCTATATCAAGTTTCGTAATAATCACAGCCAGTCAATCCTGCTTTATGAAGGCAGGGAGCACTCAACTGTGAAAAAAACAGTCACCTGATTGATTTTGACTGCTGGGCTGGCCTTGTTGAAATTGCCAGCCAGAGAGGGAGGGCTAATGTACTCAGTTTAAGCAAATGTGATGCAATCAAGCTATATGAGTCGTTTGTCGACCCTGGACAATTTCTTTTTTACAGATTTGAAAAGAGCACAATCTCAGCATTACTGCTGTGAAAACCGCATGCTGGTATCATCTTTCGTTCCAAAACTATGGAAGTCGGAACACCAAGAGATTTGATAAAGTGGCCCTATTTTGGCCTAAATCTCCAAATGAAAGTTCCCGACAAGCGACTCATTTAGCTTGATCGCATCAAAAATGTTTCCAACGTTTTCTCAGGCTTTTTGCAGAAAATATTACTGATAAAAAAAGGAAAGTGGTTCCTGCTTGCAAAGCCCTCCAACAGTAGTGACTATAGAGTATTGGAAATTAACTTACATCCAAGATCTTACGAGCAGTGTTTCCTGGGGTAGGGAAAGGCCACCAACAGCACCACGCAGAACGCTTTCTACGAGCCACTGGTCGACCAAATCCATCGTCGACCGTACCACCATCATCATTACTCGTCGTGTCAAATTCTCCCAGAGCATCCACAACCTGAAGACAATGCATCATGATTATATTAGTGTCTAATTCAAGGTTTCATAGGACCATTTGCTGTGTGAGTATTTTTATTTTCATTTAAAGCAACACAATTGCTCAAAAAGAATGATACATAACAACCATAGAGCTACATTAAATAACTAGAGCGCTAACTCATGTACAAAAAAGATGCCTGCTGGGCATATCCATATTTGTGCACAAACCTATGGAGAACTAGAAATTTTGTAGGGCTTTTGTACGGCTATTTGCATATCTGCGTTTGTATTCTATACAGGTGTGTTACCGAAGCCCATACGCCCGAAAGCAAAACGAAAAATCAGTACATGAGCGTTTCATTTTACTCTGCACCAACAGCGCAACCATGGGCGTCGCCAGGATTTTTTCTAGAGGGGGGCAAAACAAATTTTTGCCAAAAAATGCTTGTATTTCTCAACACATTTCGATTTATCAGTTTTAGGGGGGGGGCAGGGACATTTTGCCCCCCCAACTCATTAAATTTATACTACTTTGTCTTCGCGCCTCTTTTTCTTTTTTCTTTTTTTCTTCCTTTTGTTTTGCTTTTCCGGGGGTAGGCAAGTGCCCCCCCTTGGCCCCCCCCCTGCGACGCCCATGAGCGCAACTCATATCCGCTGCAGATGCTTTTTGCCGTGACGTTTTTTGAACCGTCATGACGCGCTTAAGTTGTTTGCGTATGTTCTATACTTGCGTGTTGCATTTAGAGTACACTTTTAAAATTCATCTAATTTCATTGTGTTCTACAAACAAGCACATGAATTCAAAAAGTCTGCGCCCATACAGAACGGCTTCAAAGTATCTCCGCGCACAAGAATGAGGAGTGAGCGCTCTAGTAATTTAATATAACTTTATGATAACAACTAACTTGCTGAAGTTTCAGCTCAGTGGATACCATACATTTTGAGAAACTTATGGACAATTTTTTTTTCTTCAAATTAACACGGAAGCTACAACAGCGCCCTCTATTGCCGCGCCTCCTTTTTGTACCAAGGAGCACCAAGGAATGGGGAAATTGCACCAAGGCAAATGATAAGGGCACCAAGGCAAATTATGGAGGACACCAATGTATAATGAGGACACAAAAAAGCAAAATAGTACCCACCTTGCCTGTACAATACAAGCTTGAAAAAAGCCACCGGTCTGACCAGAGACCGTCTTTTTTTTTTTTTTGGCCTAACAACTAAAGCCCGGTTCATACTCGGCTAGAAAGCAAACGCGAATGCGAATCTGTGACGTCTTGGCAAGTATTCGCGCTGCGAATTCGTAAAAGTTGAACACATTTCAACTCGGGCGGATTTCGCAGCGAATGTTTCATGACGCTTCGCATTCGCTTTTGCATGAAGTATGAACCTGGCTTAACTTGTTGAAGTTTCAGCTCAGTGGATACTGTACATTTTGAGAAACTTATGAACAAATTTTTGGTTTTGGTATCTGGATTCTGTTGCTAACACATGTTACAAACTGTACCCGTGACCACATTTTCTTGAACCACCTTTGATGATTGTTTTCTTCCGAATGACACCATACTGGTAGGTCCTTTTTGGGGGGTAATTGCAAATGTTCCACTTTACGGAATGCAGGATCCGAAACACCGACTGGACACAGACCAGTGATTTAAATAAGGCACAGTTTCCTTGACCAACAACTCCAGAGGTTTTATGAGTTTGAGGTTTCGTGACATTCAGAAAATTGCAAGAAACCAATATTTCACAGCTTTTGACCTTGACCTACCATGCTCTGTGTGATGTCATTCCCCGTCTTCAGGAGCATGACACTGGTGTCGATGGCCAGGATTCCCACGAAGGAGTTTCTCTCGGCCGTTACATCCAACTTGATTTCATCTCCCGGCTCGGCCTCATCCTTGTTGAAACCAATTGTCACCTTGGGGGAATACAAGAACAAGAACTGTCACACAAAAGGTTCCGATCACATGATGTCAAAGTGCCATGTGACCTTCCAGTTTTCCCGTGATTGATCACCAATGCAGTAGGTAAGTGTTTGGTTAGCACTGAAAGAACACACACCTTTTTTGTGATCCGTGGACAGAATTTTAAATGAAGGTTGTGTTTAAAATTCCGTAACTTGAAAAGTACCTGAGTGATATGAATGAGTCTTGTACTATAAGAAAGCTTATGAATTGGGCTTTCATATCCTAGATTTTGAAAGTGCTACATGCAGAACTTCACTAAAACAATAGTCCCGACATTTGGGTGGTTTTTTTTTTTACTGACCCTGTATTGGTAACTACCATGTCGTGTAAGGTTGTCATATTTCTGCCCGCCCAGCACTGGGTGTTAGCTCAGTGACTTTCTTACATGGCCATTCATCACAGCTTTGAAGGCTTGCCTACTACCTACTGTGCCTACTACAATGGCGACATTGACTTTCTGGTACCTGGATCACGTGGGTCAGTGCGAGAGATTTTTGTTTCTAAACCCAATAACAGCACCAACAGACCGATCCAATGCTCCCTATGATTAATATCCATCATGCATGCATTTGCATATGACGAGAGCGCGTCTGGAACTTGCAGTGTGGCCGTGGAGAGGTACACACGATGTTGCCCAGGTCAGGTGCACAGTGGGCGGGGCCTGAGCAATCAGTCTATAGACCTTTATCATGCTGCCACCATTTCAGTCATGTTCCCTGTATCCAATAACAGTACTGAACGATAATGTTTTTGTGCAAAAAAGGAACCAGACTATTTTTTCTTCCAGCCTCGCTTTGGTTACATTGATTTGAATGGGAAAAATGGCTGCGACATGATAATGGTCTACTGGCCAGACAGGACACATAACATTTGGCCACCAACATTTCTGCGCAAAGTCTGCAGATTCTTACCTCATTCTCAAAGGCTCCGTCCACACTGATGCTGATGCTGTCCAGTATCAACTCGCTATTGTCAGGCCGGACGTACGACACAACAAGGCGGGCCTTGGGCGCCATGGCCGATGTCACATCGATGGTCAGTATCGTATTAGTGGACTGGACACTGGTGATGGAGTCCGTCAGAACAATGTTCCCCTTGGCAAAGATCTGAGAAAAACAAACAAAATTAAAATTTAAGAAATGATATAGTGCTGTGGTCCAATGGTTACGGTGTTTGACTCGTGTGCCGTGGGACATGGGTTCGAATCCTGACGGGGAACATCGTGCTTGTGCTCTTGGGCAAGGCACTTAACCATTATTGCTCCGTCCTTTGGATGGGACGTAAAGCCGTAGGTCCAGTGTGTTGTGTAATGCACGTTAAAGAACCCAGTAACACTTATCGCTAAGAGAAGGGGTTTGCCCCGGTGTTTCTGGCACTGGCTGCAATGTGCGCCGCAGCACCTTGTAAACCCTTATAAAGGTGCTACACAATGGGTCTCATAGAGAGGGCTAATATATTGTAATATATTATTTTATAACACACCTCTTGCTTGTTCTTTATCCTGGTTGGCTGAAACACGGTCACGTGTGATTCACTAATATAGGCTAGTGTATGAAACTTGCGTCAGCCTGAACTAGACGCGCGTTGAGACATGCGTGCGTAATTTCCAGAGTATAGTATACTCCAAAAAAAATGGGGGGGAGGGGTAACAGCGTCCTCTGACAAAACTCAAACTCAAACATTTAATTCAGGGAAACTAAAAGCGTTCCTTTAAATGTTGAATTGCCGACAGTTGAATTTCTTATGAGTTAATTGTGGAATTAAAACAGTTCAATAATAAAACCCTGAAAGGTTTCTTTTCTTATTTTATATTTTGGACAGAGGTGAGTTATAAAACACATATGGACTGGCAGAATTCGGTCACTAGTGGACGTAAATGCCCCCCTTGGGCCTGTGAGTGACCAGAAGAGGGTCCTATTTCCCTGGGCCTTCGGTCTCAGGAAATAGGACCCTCTTCTGGTCACTCACAGTCCCTCGGGGGGCATAGAC
Organism: Patiria pectinifera; assembly: GCA_029964075.1. Taxonomy (NCBI): domain Eukaryota; kingdom Metazoa; phylum Echinodermata; class Asteroidea; order Valvatida; family Asterinidae; genus Patiria; species Patiria pectinifera. The sequence continues at coordinate 23,323,125 of CM057141.1, read as the reverse complement.
GTGCACTAGTGACCTCATTGCCAGTCTATATGTGTATAATATTCAACCAGGCCAAACTAGACTTGTCTTTTAGCAGAATCATACAGAATACTTACCTGGTAAGTTAGCTTTGGTGGAATCTCCGTGGTTCTGATCTCAAAACTAGCCTGTGTCCCAGCCTGAGGGTAAAAAAAATGCACAAAGGCATAAAATGTCTTCCTTCAAATTGGGACAAAACATTGTCTTTACAGATTTTAATGGTTACATGCTAATAATGTGACTCACATGACACAATAACGTACAGATGATATCAAATTCTCATGAATCATTTCAGACGTTACATAAAGGCCGTTTGAATCTTTTTTTCTGAATAACACCACATCGCAGAGATTACAATGGTTAAAAACTGTTACGCTGTGTTGATGTCACTCACATAAACACAACAATGTACAGATGACATCAAATTCTGATGAATCATTTCCAGATGTTACATAAAGGCCATTTGAAATCACAGATTTCAATGGTTCCCTCTCATAGACAGCCATCTTCGTAGGCAAATTACAACTGCGTATTCAACGTCATCAGGTACATGTATGCACAGTATGCAAAATGTTCCCAACACGCGAGCATGTTGCTTAAAATTTCTTCGAAATACGGCGCAGCCGATGCGCGTCACGAAAAATGTTGACGCCCAAAATGCTGATGCATGTGACAATCTGTAGGAAGTGACGTCATTTGAGAGGGACCTATACCATTATGGGGTGCTTTAATTGTGACTCACATTACACAATATGAAGATGATATGAAATTCCAAAGAATCATTTCTGGAAGTTACGCAAAGGCCATTTGAACTGTTTTTTTCACCAGAACACAATTCTAGGACAACACGACTGTTAGTTCAATCATTGGCTTATTTCAAACAAAAATGTATCCAATCGCAATGCTTGATTGTATCCTCATGCATACTGAACTTATAACATGAAGACTGGTTAACGGATTCACTGTACATGCAACCTTACCTGAAAACTGGTACCCTGTGCAAGGATCTGCAAAAATTGGTTGCTCGGTGACTCGGCTGGGTTGAGATTCTTGTTGACGTCATAGCCATGATATTGCTGGTTGTTTCCGTAATAATAAGCAACCTGACGAGAGAAATGAATAATTCAACAACTGATAAGACTGCTCAAAAGAAACACGTTTCTAGTTGGTTTCAGAAGAGAAGTCAACACAAAAACCTCGAGGACATTTTTATTCATTTGAACTCTATTATTTCTCTTCTACTTTAGTAACAACGCAGAATTTGATATTGTCAAGTAACGCATATTCCTACAAAACAATACAACTCATAGCATAACGGAACACAGAAGTGTCATGAAAACATTGTAAAGAACACATCAGGAATAAATCTCGAGTTAGAATCTTCAAAAAACGAATGTTTTTTTTAATGAGCAAATTCTGAAACATATTTGCATACTTACATAGATATTGGCCCAGTTCGCCTCGATGGGAAAGTTGAAGTCCAGTTTAAGGATTCCGTTCTCAGGAATGACTACGTCTGAATCTATGGCATCAATTGTGTCCCATGAACCTTCTACTCTGTGTTGGCGAGTGACCACAAGTGTACGCTGTCTCTCTGCGTCAGTCAATGGGCTGTCGTCAACATGGGTCACTGTTACCTGAAGAGACAAGTACAAGAAGCTTGGTGTGAAATTCAGAACAAGAATCAGGGCTCTGAAAGGGAAGAATGCAAGTGGTAGCACAGGGTCGATGCATGTACCTGTACAACCATGTAGAATCTTGTAAAACCTTCAGGCAACATCAAGTTTCCATCAGTTGAACTTTGAATACCCCCCCCCCCTCCCTTTACTCAACTTTAAACAGGGAAGTGTGACCAAGTGGTCAGGGTTTGTGACTCTTGATCAGAGGGCCAAGGGTTCGAATCCAGCTGCTGGCTGTGTGTTGTGTCCCTTGGAAAGCCACTTCACCTCCACTTGCCTCTCTCCACCCAGGAGTATAAATGGGTACCGGCATATTCTCATTCGGTTCATTCCGAGGAAACCGGAGATAAACGCCGGCCTGATGGACAATATTGGATTTACAGACTTCATTTATTTTTTTAATACCACTTTAAGACACTATTTAAATCTTTAGCAAACTGTGACAATAGATTTTACACCATAACAGTGATTTTGGGAGAAGGTTTTTTTATTTGGGATATCTGTTGAGAGTACAAAAAATATTGAGTGGCTCAGCGTTTCACAATTTAAAGCCACTCAATATTTGTTTTATGTAACTGACATATAGATCCTTGTCATTTGATATATTTGAACTTTTATTTCAATACAAAACTGGAGGAAAATGTATTTCTCTCTTCCAAACCACCCCTTCACGAAAATGTTTGAACCCAATGCTGTAGCGCTGGCTCTTTGGAACAATACATGCTACACGCAACGCTGAACGCGCTCACCAGCATGCATTTGCACGCAAATACCGCGTCATGATCCTAACTGTTGAATAGTATTTCCCATTCCCCATGGGCGGATAGTACTTTTTGAGCCGCGGCGTGAATGGGAGCAAAAACGAATGTCACGTGATGTGAGTTCCACCAATCAAATGACAAGGATCTCTATGTCGGTTATATAAAATATCCTATCCCACCTTGACTTTGAACATACAACCACATCCAAGATGTTAAAACCGCAACCTTAGAAGGACATGGCAAGCTCAAAATTCATCATGATATAGCATCAGTCTTGATCATACATCACACTCACGTAAGCCGTGTAGACAAGGCCGGGCTTGAAGACATCAGAGTTCCCCGGTAGCTCAGCTACTTTGATTGGTTTTTCATGGTAGGAGACAACACCGGTTCCGGTCTGCGTGATACTGGTCAGGGACTCGGTGACATTTGCCGTGCAGATAAATTGGTTCCCGGAGTACAGATAGTTATTACTCAATGCAGACAGATCTTGCATTGTCACCACTGTCTCCGCTTTACCATCAATCTGAAAATGCAACAAAAAAGGAAAAACTGTGACCAAGTCGCTGCAAAGTGGTTACTTAAAAATACAGTTGAAGTTTCAATGAGTGCAATAAAAAAGTGTTCTCTTCCCACTCGTGATGATTGCTTACCAGTTGTGTAATCATTCTAAAGTAGCAATAGATTTATCTGTTGATAATTTTGTATCCAGGCGCAAAACTAGTTTTGGGGGTTTTGAATCAAATTTTTTTTCATACAGAGTTCTTAATAATTCAAATAGCTTTCAAAATACTATTCAACTTATATTTCATGCTGTGTTCTTTTCACTCTAATTTTCGACCAGTCAGTCACTGTTCATATGAGGCTGAGTACAAAAAAATAGTTACGCATCCAGACTTTTTGAACAAAGGGAGGCCCTTTTTGTCAGGAAGGTGGATTTTTTTAAGATGAATTCTCCCAATTTCTCAACTCTTTTGCTGATACTTTTGTGTCCAAGGGAGCCAACATCCCTTTTCTACCAAATTATAAACTTGCATTTATAGTTACAATTTTGCTGGAAGCACATAAAAGACAAAACATTTTGCAACTGTATGATAAAAAAAGTGGGTCAGGAAAAAAAGAAAGCAGGCCAAGACAAGAAACTGGAATATTTTGTTACTTGGCCTCACAGAAAATTGATAGCTGTATCTCCAGGAATTGGACTTGTATCATTCCTAATGAAGCATTTTGACCAATCATCCACCCTTTTGTTATTTAAATGATCATATCATACAGCAGCAACGACAAGTCCTTCGCGAGGGCGCTCTGTGCTACAGGTCTATATTCAACAGAATGGTACAGTTAGCCAGTGTACCAGAGATCCCCATGTACCCAGAGGTTTGAGACTCACCTGGAATTCAACTTGGTATCGTTTGGTACTGTGCTGCAGTTTTATTTCCATGGAGACAGATCCTTTCACTGGCTCCCCGTAAGTATACCTGAAAAAGATAAACAAAATGCAAGAGACTAAATCACAGTCTTACGTGGTTTATTATGTAAATCATTCACTGAGAAATTTGAAGGTTTGAAAAACTTGTCTTGCAGGCACTCGGAAAACACTGAATAGATTGTTAAAATACATCGGTGAAGGGCAAAACACAATATTGAATTTACATCACCCGACGCAGATTCTATCTTATGAACAGTTTTATGGTACCGGCTGCTATATCAGAATCGATCCAGCCAGCCGACCCCAGCAAGCTCGGCAGTCGAGTGGCAAGACGTCTACACAAGTAAGGAGCATTTCATGGGTTCGAGTCCCACCCGAGTAGTTTGTTAATTTCTTCTCACAAGCACTCGGACAACACTCAGTACACACAGCGTGTATAAACTTCAGGGTTTTTTATTTCGTAGATGAAGGGCAAAACCCAATGTTAAATTTGAAGGTTTGCAAGAAATCTCTTGTGTGATTTTGCGTGTTTCTGAACCAATCCTGGGGGGGGGGGGGTGAGAAAACTACATGTACTTACTTGGCTTCTACTGTGAAAGTAGTCTGGGTGTCTGTACTGACTAGGTATGGTGGTGGAGTGACAATCACCTCAAACTTGGGCAGAACTGAAAAAAAAATTATTCACAAGTGTTCTAATTGTCAGTGGACTCAACAAGATATGATGTCAGTGCTAAAGATACATATGTACCTTTTTACTGCTTGACAGAGAAGATCTTGTATTGTGTAGCTTCTCAGCTTGCCGACAGTCAGGGAAGTTTAACATTGTTCGAAATTAACAATAAATGGAGGCGGGGAAGGGGGGGGTTGTGTTGCAGGTGCTAATTTGATAATTGTCCAATAACGTTCATCATGCACGTACCCGAGACACTACAAATTAGTCCATAAATTAAAATATTTTTTTATGCAATCAATTTTCTCTTACCATATTCATCGATAGTGATTGTGTGATCGTAGACTTCATTCTGTCAAAAAAATAAATACAAAATGCGTAGAAGTAAAAAAAAAATGAATATGGAATATCATACATTTTGATTTTATAAACAACCATGGTATGAATAGTTGTTTTCTACAGAAAAATAATTGCTGACAAAGGCTTCCCAGCAATTTAGGGGAAAAACTCCCTGAGTTTTCCCTGATCTTTTCCCAAAGAAATTTCAAACATTCTATAAGAAATATTTTGCCGGGGTTGCTTCAGAAGTCATGAGGTGGTGTAGCACAGGCACGTAATATTCATTCTGCATTTTATAAACACTAAAAAGCCACCATAGCCAGTCAGTCAATGGACGCAACTTAGACACACGGCACAAGACGCACATATGCCAAACTGGTGAAAATCTTTCCCTTCTGGGTCACTGTCAAATTCTCTGAGTTTTCCCTGATTGTGGTGATTTTCCCAAATTCCTCAAGTTTTCCAAGACTGCATGGAATAATAGAAACTCGTTTTCAAGGTTTTCCCTGATTTCTAGAGTGGCTGGGAACCCTGTGATATCTTCAAGTCAACTTGAATCCTACATCCTGATTGGTCGATCCATGGCAACAAGCCATGCTACATATAACAATGTAGCACGGCCACGGTCCATACTGCACTCCGTATATCGCGCTTTTTAAGATGCGCGCCATTCAACACACACATATAAAAGGATAACTGCTGAAAACTTTGTGTACAGCGTACGTGTTCCATCTTTACTGTGCGTCAAGTTTGCTTGAAGATAAATTCATTATCCCACTCGCGCTCGTGGAACAAGGAAAATGTAGTGAGTCTGCGTCCCACATACATGTGGGACGCGGACTCACTACATTATTCCGTGTTTCACGAGCGCGAGTGGGATAACTACATGTAATAATACTCAGCCAATAAGCAATTGGCATTAATAAATACCTTGGAGAGTTAATGGCTTCTGATTGGTCGAGACTCGATCACGTGGGGGTGTATTAACGGTGATATAAAGACCGGCTTCAAAGAACAAGCGAATAAATGGCCCCTGAACCAGCATTGATCCGGCCCCATGCAAGCCAATGATTGGCCAATCGTCTCGGTCCATTAACAGCGGTCACCCCCAAACCCGGTCATTATCACGCAGTGAAGACCGGATACTCACACTGTTATTCCCTTAGTAGTAAATTTGCCTCCCTTGGTTAAAATCCTCAGTTATCAAACTCCACGAAACTCCCCACTCAGACTTTTACAAAATTAGTGACGGATTAAAAATTGGTAGAATCCAACAACTATAACTTGACACCTGACTCAACTGATAACCTGGTTCAATATCCTGTGTGAGATTGCTCTTCTCGAAATCAATACACAACAGGAAATGCAAATAATACTAGTGGCTTTTAGCCCTCCTGCGGTCTGAGCAGTCACAATTACAAAAACCAATCCTCTTCCCCTGCCATGCCTTTATACACAGGCTAGTCATCAACAGTGGGATCGTATTTCTTGTAGGCATTGTGACTAGTCAAATTCCATCAACTGGAAAAAGCAAGTAACTGCTAGTACAAGTGGCTTATCAATCACCCACAGTCAAAGCATAGCTGTACAAGTTATGTAAACAGTCACAGCCAGTCAATTCTGTGTTATGAAGGGAGGGAGAACTCAACTGTAAAAAAAAATCAGTTGCTCAATTATTTAGACTGTTGGGGTGACATCGTTGCATTCATAAGGTGGGTTAGGATTTTATTATGCTCAGTCAGTCGGTCGGGTAAGTCGGTCAGTGACTTAGTCAGACAGAGGGCGGTAGGCTGGTCCTTCTAGTTCAACAAAAACTGAACTATGACAACTCACGTTAGCCGTTACTGTGAGGATCCAATCACCCAGCACAGGATTGTCAGACATGACAGTTTCTCCCGAGACAACTCCGTAAGTTGTATTCTGAAGACCCATCCATTGTTGGATAACGTTGCCAACTGGATCCTGTACAATTAGAAGAAAACAGTCAATCAACTTTTATCATGCTGCCACCATTTCAGTCATGTTCCCTGTATCCAATAATAGTACTGAATGATAATGTTTTTGTGCTGAAAGGAACCAGCTTTGATTACACAGGCATGCAACTGGGAAATCACAAAAAAAGAGGAAATTCACATTTTTCCCAGACTTTGTACAGTGTTTTTCTATTTTCAATGGCACACATGGGAAGTAAAAACAGAGGAAATCAGCTGATCCGAGGAAAAGTTGCATGCCTGATTACATTGATTTGAATGGGAAAAAAATCAAGAGGGCCGCAAAATGGTCTATTATTAAGAGAGACAAAAGGAAACAAAAAATGGTAACCTTCATCTGAATGGCTGATTCTTCAATTCTGCAAAAAATTCAACTTTTGGTAACTTTTTTCTGTTTTTTTAAAGGTTTTTTTTTGGGGGGGGGGGTAGTAGGGGGGTGGGGTGGGTTGAGCATTGGGTTCATTAATACACACAGCATGTCAATGTCCTTTACTACATTCCTAGAACTTTAAACTACAGGTAGAGTAGAATCATTGATTTGATTTATGTACTGTCATTTAGAAGTGTGTATAATTGGGGTGTTTTTAGCTGATTAATGCATTGTCCCATCTGGGATTTGATGTATTCATTTTTTGGAGTGTGTATAATTGTTGTTTTTTTGCTGATTAACGCAATTGCCATCTGAGGTATTGATTTTTTTATTGGAGTGTGTATAATTGTGTTTTTTTGCTAATTAATGTATTGTGCCACCTGGGATTTGATGTATTAATTTTTTGGAGTGTGTATAATTGGTTTTTTTGGCTGATTAACGCAATTGCCATCTGAGCTATTGATTTTTTTTTTTTGAGTGGGTATAATTGGGGTGTTTTTAGCTAATTAATGCATTGTACCATCTGGGATTTGACGTAATAATTTTTTGGAGTGTGTATAATTCGGGTGATTTAAGCTGATTAATGTATTTTTAGAAGTATCTGTGTTCTTTATTAATGCCTTGTATTTGTACAGGTTCTTCGGCTTTCTGAGAATTAAAAAAAAAAAATTCATTGCAATCTTCTATTGGTTTTCATTTATCTTGATAGGAATTTTTATCTGATGTGTAGCACCTAAGAGCATTTTATTTTTGATTATTGCACGCTATAAATGTTGTATTATTATTAATCTTTAAGCTTTAAAAATGGTTCTCTTCAAAACTAAAGTCTCAAGCATTTTACCTTCAGTTTGACATCAAAAGTTCCCATGTATGGCTTGAGATCTGGATAGATGGCCATAGCTCTGAAATGAACTGAAACACAAAGCAAAATATTTGCTAAATTAATTTGAGATTTCATTCTTCCCTTCACAAAGAAAACTAAATATTTCACAAAGGTGAGTTCAATACCTGTTGTAAATTAATTTGCTTTAATGGTTGCTAATGGAGTAGGCTTCAAGTTAACGCATGGTCAGTTTAAAGGCAAACTAGCCACCATGCTGAAAGATACTCAAGAGATTTTTAGCGAAGAATTTCTCACAAGTAAACTGGACGTTATGCCTTTTATTTCAAAGGCTTGGTCACTTTACACCATGTACGCACAAGAACAGATATTTTTCCCAAAATTTTTGCGAACCACGGGTCGGCAAACTATTGAAGGTCAACGCAGCCAAAAATACTGAATAGTTATTAATGTTTCCGAAGATTGTCTTTGGACTGATGAAAATACAAAATAACGCTACCAAAAACATAATAATAATAATCTTACGTTCATACGCAGTTTTTGGCAAAATCTGTTGCCAACCATGGCTTAGATATTCCCTTAATGTTTACAAATGAAAGAAAAGTCTTATGTCTCACCTGTTTGTCCAGGTTTGTATATGGCCTTATCAGACTGCACCAAGATAGAAAAGCTACTTGGCGAGAATGTCAACTTCTCCGTCTGAGAAAACACCAGTCCACCGCTCCCCTCAATGCGAAGCTTGTAAGAGTCACCATGTTCATCTCCCGAAACCTGAGAATTGGGATAAAGACCGATGCAAAAAGACTGTTCTGCAGGAGTTGTATACATCGATTCAGCACTTCGTGTCATGTAGCAAAAGTCAATAGACAAGTACTCCTTAATTACTCGGTGGCAAACAGAGATTAAGACCAGTTGACCATTAGATGCCTTCATGTAGTTGGCCATAATTGACGAAGCCGAAAGCAAGAGCACTGATTAGCAACCAGGCCCATAACAAATGAACACGTTTTTTGTGCGGTTCAACAGCGCAACAGAAGATACATAGGAATGGAATAAACTGTTTGATATGTTGTTAACCCTTCAAAGTTGTGTCCTAGGAATTTTGAACGTTTTTGTTATGAAAGTGATTGAGCAGGAATAAACTTAAGGTACTGCATGGACAAAAAGAAATCTACTCAGTGCGTCCACTTTCAAGGAAATTCCTTGTTTTAAGGACACTTTAACGTCCCAAGGAAATTTCTAAGGAAATGAAACATTTAAGGAAATCCAAAATCTGAAGAAATTAAAAAATGTACGAAATAAGAACCAATCAAGAAAATCATTTGAAAAGATAATAAATTGGTGTTCAAACGAAAAAAAATTGGGCCATTTTCAGGGCCTCTACGGAACAGGGTCGAGGCTATGGCTCAAGGGCCGCGTCCATGGCCATGGCCAGTATATGTGAAAGAGCCACAGCCACAGTCTGCACAAAAATATGAAAGCGCGTGCAGATGATGAGGACACAGCTAAGCTTCGAAAAGACTTTCTTTGAAAACTCAGAAACTGAAACAGTGGAAATAGCCATTTAAAAAAAATTTTTACCATGATGACTTCCAGCTACAAGGAAAAAAATCAGGAAAATCTAAGAACATTCTAGTGGAATTTCAGGAAATCTCACCAAAAAAATATGTGCCAATCTAAGAAAATTCAATTTTGGAAGGTAGAAGCAGTGCACCTACCACAGACATCACCCTGCAGATATACTTACCAAAAGATCCAACACTTCGGTCACACCAGAAGAGAACGTTCCAGAAACCGAAGCCACCGATGTCTCGATCAATTCCTGTACTTTCAAAATGGTGGCCGTTACCGTGACGTCACTCGCTGCATCCAGTATGGAGACACTCAGGCTCAACGGCAGGCCAGGGTGAATGGTGTTTGGAGCCAAAATAATGTAGGTTCTGAACATTAAAGGGAAGATTTGCAAACATCAAAAAATGAAATGATCAAATTATGACGAAATATCCAACTGGATTGTTAGGGAATGACATTCTAAAGTACCCTGTAAAATCGTGGCTCCTAGTGTGCTGAGATTTTTAAGAAAATGGTATTTTTCCAATGCTGGTCGGCTGACCAGCGTTGGAAAAAACTGGATTTTTTCAAAAACTGCTATTCATTTTTAATAATAGTTTTTCTGCATTATATTTGCAATTGATCACACATCTGTGATGGGGTACAAGCCTTCTAGACTGATTCTCTGACCTTACAATTCCCCAAAGTCAACAAACTGCTCCGTTTCATCTTAAGTAGGGGCAGGGAACCAGACTACAAGACCATGATGTTTTTCTTGATATTACCAGCATATTCAAGTCCAAAACATGAAACAAGTCAGTTTAACAATATTTGTTGCAACATTCTAACCCCCAAATCCATTTACTACTAAAATTGCAGCAAGAGCAAATGTTGTACATTCCCTTTAAGAATTAAATGAATTGAGCAAGGGTATACCCGAATAAGTTGCGGTGAGGGCCATGATGCACTAGGTCCGATTAAAAACAAAAGTAAAAAGATCAAGTAACAAGCCCTTAAAGAAACCAATGGGGATAACACTGCACCATAATTTGTAGAAATACAATTTAAATTGTGTTGTTTTCTAAAATTACAATCCTGGTCAATGTTCTAAATGTTTGTATCCAAAGTTAGATGGCTAATTAAACAAAAAACATAAGCACTTTGTTAAAGCATCAATGAAATAATAGGGGAAAAAGAAAAAAAAATTCTTAACAAAATAAAAAAAGAGGATTTCAGATGAACCCTAACTGAAAAAAAGTCCTAAATTCATGCTGTCACGTTAACCAGCATTGGTCAAACATAAACAGGGACCTGAAAGTAAATTCCTTTCTGAACACAACCATAAAGGAATTGACCGTTATAAAAAGACATCCCCATTATTTTTTGGTTCAACCTTATTTACATGTCAATTCAAATTCACCTAGAGCGCCCTCAATGTCTGATATTGGACACTAGCTCATTCGTTATTTCCCAAAGACTGAAGTTACATCACTCTGTGTACATTTGTATTCACTTATAAATACAAAAAAAATCTCTGCATGTATACTACAACTGAAGAGCTTCCGATCTCTAATTTCAAGAGTGTCACATGAATTTTAAAAAAAAAGAGGAATTTGAACCTTGAATGGCCTGGTTCTGGTGTAGTTTCAGATCGTCCCAAGGGTTCTCGCTGTCCTAGACATCCCTGTGTAAGCAGAGCCACACAGACGATGAGACTAGCAGCTACAGCTCTCATCTTGGTCACCGCGACCGAAACGCCTTCAGATGAAAAACTGCATCATTCAAAGAAAATTAATCCAAGTTAAACAATACTTAAGTCACAATTACATGGTTTAAAGGTAGATATATATTGTCATTTGTGGCTTTGATGGTCATTTTGAATCAACAAAAGTGCTCAAAATCTAAAGAAGGGTGCCGAACAACTAACCTAGTGATGAAGTCTTAGCTCAGTGAATGCTGTATATTCTGAGAAAACAATATTCTAGGGTCTCGATTTGAATTCAAAAGTTGCCGAGTCGTGTTTTGAATTGTGTCTGAAATCAGTCTGTGACACGTTCTTATTCAGCCGATTGCAGCTTCGCGATGTCACGCTACGCGATGTCATGCACTGAACCGACGTGTGCGTCGTTTCAACGCCAGTGCGCATCAATTTACGGATTTGCCAAATTATGAACTATATAACTAAATGCGTCTTTAGAATTGTCAATCTGACCACTTGTTATTAAGCACAAACCTTGGGTCTGACTAGGGTTGATTGTATGCTACAAACAAAGTAAGTGCGTGGTCATGTTATCAGTAATTAGAGTTAAGATCTCACTCTCTCAGTTACACTAGGCAGTGCTGGTTTCCCTTATCCAGTCGAATTCTCCCCCTTTACGATCTGTTTACCAGTGAGTGGGGGTATATATCCAACCAGAGGCAGAATCCAATATATGCATCTCTCATTATATAAGAATCCATACTCTTCCACTAGTGGCGTGCATGCCATTAGCAACAGGAAATGCGTACGGGCAAAAAACCCAAGGGGAGGCATCTTAACAATGGCTAAATATACGTAAGTGGTGGCACAGACGTTACCATGGATACACACGAGTGTTGCAAGCATCACTGCACCAATTACATACGTGTGATTCTCATCACTTCAGTACCGGTATGGCAATTAAGAAAATCAGGTACTGTAGCAATTAACGCCTAGATACACGTATACTTGCACACGTGTACACATTTAAATTAATCATTTTGGGGCAGAAGTGTCCTACGATTTAGTTTCATAAAACAAGTAACCCTCCTCTTGTTTGATCAGTCACAGACAGTCAAAATTCCAATCTTGTTTCCCTGCCATGCCCTTTACACAGGCTAATCACCAACAGTCAGGTTATATTTCAATTATAGGCACTGTGACGTACTTGTCAAATTCCATCAACAGACAAAAGCAGGTAACTGGAACGCACAGCCAGCTTAGGAATCTCCTACTGTCAAAACGTTATCAGGTTTCATGACAATCACAGCCAGTCCATCCTGCTTTATGAAGGCAGGGAGCACTCAACTGTTAAAGGTATAGTCCGTCATTTGTAAATTGTGCATTTGGTTCGTTTGTAGCAACAAAAGTGGTCAAGATCTAAAGAAGGGTGCTGAGCAACTAACCTGATGAAGTTTCAGCTCAGCTTTAGCTGTATATTTCGAAAAAAACAACATTCTAGGATCTCAATTTCAAATCAAAAGTTGCTGAATCATGTTTTGAATTGGGCCTGAATTCAGCGTCCATTAAAGCTGACGAATTAAAGCAACCGCACACACGTGTGCGGCATGCCAGTGCTTGCGCGCGCTTCGCTGAATAACAAAACCAACTACTAATTTGAATTTCCTACGGTGCTTCTTAAGAAGCACCGTTGGAAAGGCCTTCTTTTGTTGATTTCTTCAAAATGACAGCTAGCCAGAAAGAATAATTTCACAGGGAGTTTAGTCCCCTTGCTATCTTTCAACCAAGTATGTTTTTCAACAATAATTACGCCAGTTACTTTTTGGATAGCTGCAAATGATGGACTCTGGCTTTAAAAACAGTCACTTGATTTATTTTGACTGCTGGACTGGCCATGTTAACATTAAGCACCACTTATATGTGCTTCATGTGCCTGTGCATCAAAAAAAATTTTAAAAATTGACAGTGTTCAGCAGACATGTACGGTAGTGTCATGAGTTGAATGTAACTGTACATGTACATGTATACAGGATTAAGAGAATTTCCTCAAAAAATCTTTCATCTCTATATCATCTGTATTATTGTTTACGGCTTATTCTCAACATGACAATATTTTTTTCATTAATACAATCTTTGATATAATCTGAACTTAAAACACTGATAATTAATGCGCCAGCTGCTAAAAACCTATGCGTACAATACAACCAGAAGACTAGTTACACATTGGAAGTGCCCTTATCTGATATGACTCATGTGAAACTTAACTTTGGCCTCGGCTGTTAAATGTCATCCCAAAAAAACCAAAAGGACATTTCCATCCAGTCCAATCAACAAGAAGATTCCACGAAACCGGCCCTATTTAAAAAACCAACTAAATAAGGCCAGTCTTGTCGATCGAGTTTGACACGAAGTGCCATTTTTTTTGTATTGCTGTGTTTTACCATGGTTTTACACACAGATTTAATCTAGAACAGTGCTTGACCCTTCAGCACAAAAACAGTCACTGGGACCAATTTTTGAAAAACTGGAATTTTGGGTTCATCGGAAAGGACTTTGAAAATAAGTTTCCAATGATGTATAGAATATGGGAATAGGACAAATTCTGACATAGTTATTTTCAGTTCCCAATTTTCACCAATATGCTATGTTTTATATATGGCCGTGCAACTGATTTTGTGATTATATCAAGTCACTTTTTTTATCAATTTACACTGTACCGGTACACTTTCAGGTTTGGTGTAAATGTATTTTGCTAGGATGTAAAATGTACTGGAAAATATTCTAATGACAAAGATTTATATCAATTGTTGAGTCTGCAGTCATTTGCCACTGAAAAGCAGGTGTGTTTTGGTCATACATTTGAAATAATATAGCATCACTTTTTAGAACTTTGAACGCTGCAGTACAATTAACAATGAACTATCAATGTTGATGCACAAATAGGTACAAAACATCCCTGTTCTGTACACAAATGTGTGTAAAAAAGTTAACTAATCACCTCCTGACTAGTAATACAATCACAAGATCACATCAAAAACAAATCAAGCCAACAGTTTAAATCCATTCAACCAACAAATTACTTGACTGATTATAGCAGAAGGCATGCAAAGTGCTCAACAGGTACGTTTTTATATGACATCAGAAATTCGCTAAAATTGGAGCTGGGGTTTCCCAAGCTACTCGACAGGTAGATTTTCCACGTCAGCATGGAGCAAAAACAATCAATTCATCAACAATTCAGAAGAAGTTAGCACAGTCAGTAACTAATTAAACTATGAGGAGAAAGCACTTCCAAAATTTATGGGGAAATTCCACATACATGTAAAACCTCAATGCCAAAGCTTCAAATAATCCAAATGTCACAAATGAAACATGTATATGTGATGCGATCAAGCTAAGTCATGAGTCGTTTGTCGACCCTGGTCAATTTTTTTTTTTTTACAGATTTGAAAAGAGCACAATCTCAGCATTACTGCTGTGAAAACCGCATGCTGATACCATCTTCAGTTCAAAAATTATGCAAGTCGGAACACCAAGAGATGTGATGAAGTGATGTGATGAAGTGGTCCTATTTTGGCCTGAATCTCCAAATGATTGCATCACATATATATCAGTTAGAAGCTTACTACCTGCATTTTATTGAAATGAATTCATTTCTAACAATGTTGAACAGTTAAGCTATGAACTGAAAAATTAATTGACAAGTAAACAACAACTTAAATTTGTCAGAGTTTGTCCTAGGAATACATCTTAGTTTTCCAAACTGATTTTGTACTATACAGCAAAAAAAAATTGGATGAATAATTTCTTTTTAAATCAATGTAGTAACTAGAATTGAAATCCACTTTGAAAATTATAACTTTGATAATACACACACTGTTGATTTGTCAAAAAAGTAGGACTGACAACGTGGAACTTCCCCATGACAGAAAACTCACCAAGTCTGTTGATTCAGTAACAAGCAGTCGACCAAGTCACAAACGATGTTACTTCCTCTTCTACCGCAAGACCCAATGATCCAGGCAGTCTATCACACCATCAGTCACGTACACTCGAAGGCTGGAGATCCCACCCACACACAAATGCCAAATGACTGCACAAACACAAAACAGTAAAAAGGGCCTTGCTGTACTCGCTGCGCCTGGTACAGTCAGGCACTGCCTATAACAATGAAAGTGTGAATAGGTATCTGCACGCACAGTATCCTGGGAGCTTCATTAGCGAGTGAAAGTTCTGTTTGTTATGCACTAGAATAGGTTCGTCCTGGTATAACGATCAGAATAACAAAGATATCCCGGACCTTGCAGAATGTGCTTCAATGGCAATACCAGGGTCAATTGGAGCTAAAAAAAAAAACCACAAACGATCAATACAACTTGTACCAGGTACTGCCTCGACATATCTTGATTATAATATAAACAAGCTTGTTTAAAGGGAATGTACAACATTTGCTTTTGCTGCAATTTTCAGAAATAAATGGATTTGGAGGATTAGTACGTTACAGCAAATATTGTTACACTGACTTGTTTCACGTTTTGGGTTCGTAGATGCTGGGAAAAACCAAGAAAACCAATCATGTTCTCGTAGTCTGGTTCCCCGACGCCACTTAAGATGAACCGGAGCAATTTATAGACTTCGGGGAATTTTAAGATCATGAGAATCAGTCTAGCAGGCTTGTAGTTTTCACAGGTTTGTAATCAATTGCAAAGAAAATGCAGACGAACTAAATATGAAAAATTAGGAGCACTTTTTGAAAAAAAGCCAGTTTTCTCCAACGCTGGTCGGCCGACCAGCGTTGGAAAGATACACTTTTTCTTGAAAATGTCAGCACACCAGGAGCCGCAACTTTAAAGGATGATTTAGGCTGTCATTCCCTAACAATCCAGTGAGATATTTCGTGATAATTTGATCATTTCGTTTTTTGATGTTTGCAAATGTTGTATCTTCCCTTTAAATACCTTCTCTATATATATCTTGATTATAAACAATACTTAAATACTTCCTCATACTAATTAGGACAGAAAATGACAGTAGCCTGTACATACTTGTCACATATTTGTATGTTTCAGCTTCACACAATAAATTCTGAAGGATAATGTTTCAGTTCTTGACTGCCAATTGACAGCTGGAGGTCGAACTTGAGAGGTTCGACAAATACATTGTCATGTAAAGGTCACGGATGAAGTATGTTGTTCACGGAATTGCAACAATCATGATAACCCAACAATAACCACTGACTTACTCAGTAATACTGTTTGATAAACTTAACATTTTGGGCAGAATTCCAGACATGGACATTACTAATATTTCCCTGCAGTAACCTATCAGCCATCAGAAAGCGATAACATCTCCTAAAGAGTCAAATCTAGCAGGGAAAATATTGAAGCATTCACTGAGAAAATACATGTACTGTGAATTTTTCAGACCAGTCTCATAGGGTTTGTGCACAGGGTGTCAAGTGATGTCCAGGTACATGTATGGAACTCTTTCCAATCCAACATTTATTTTTGATAACTCAAAATGACCAGTTTTCATTTTGCGTTATTATTTTTTTCAAAACTAATTCCAAACTTGAATGTAGTTCTTCAGACTTTACATTGGCTTTGCCATTTTTGACTGTCTAGCATTATTAACCCCCTAGGCCCTTTTTGCTTAGAACCATCCTCAATCCTCCATTGTTGTCCTCCAAAATCCTCCAAAATTTTGCAACTCTGCCTAAATTTTTCAAAATTGTCAGACAGTCCTGCCTCAAAATGTATTCGTCAAGCCTCGAAAATCCTCCTCATATCCCAAAATTTTGCACTCGTGTTTAAATGAAGGATAACCAACGCCAAATCCTTCAAAATCATCAGACAGTCCTGCCTCAAAATGCATTCATCCTCAATCCTCCAGAATCCTCATTTGATTCAATCACCATTCATCCTCAATCCTCTAGAATCCTCCAAAACCGCCAGGAGGATTTTGGAGGAGTGAGGTGGGTTAGGGTTAAAAGCTGTTTTGACTAATTTGTCAAACTTGGATTGGGTCTGTCAAAATATTCAACAGCGTGCATAATCAAATTGCCTAATCATACAGTGGATTTTAATTCTGAAAAAAAAAAAAACCCAGTTAGCTATACTGCAGAGAAACTATTCATGCAACTCTTTTGCTGTACAGAAATCGGCTTGAAACAGCATGGTGTCGGACGTACACTCGGACAAATTGAGTTTTTTGGTATATATTTTAATGTACACCAAAAAAACTCAATTTGATTTTTTTTTTTTTCAGTTAAAAGTTTCAGCACCGTTGAACACTGTTGGAAATAAACAACATTTCAATAAAATACAGAAATATTTAATTGTGGCAGTGGCACTTGGATTTACAAAATGTACTTAGGTGTTGCCAATGGTTTGTCGCTTACATAAGACTACCAAGAGGCAAACTAAAACCTCGTCCTTTGCAAACAAATTCCTTGAAGATTGTTCCTAACCTGGGCTTAACTATTCACACAAAACTGTCTTGACGCCTTAAATCTCTTTAAATATTTGATATACCTATTATCTCCCAACCCTGCTCTCCAGGCTCATTGTGAAAATCATTCCTTCGGATTCCAATCTTAGAGCAAATGAGTTATGTGACCTTGCCATGAGATTAACAAAAGTGGATAGACACAGGATGACGACATTTATGTCAAAAGAAATAACAAGATTTGCATCACAAAACATCACTAAAATCTAAGGCCAAAAAAAAAAAAATTCTGCTTCCGATTACATTGCATTTGAAAACAGAGAACGCAGGTAGGGAATCTCTTTTTTTGGCCATTTTGTTTGTGTACGATCAATATGGAGGCGTATGCGTATAGTCAAGGGTAAAAGGTAGAAATTGATGGTTTTGGGTCTTTTTTCCCAATTTTTTTCCATAAAAAAAAAAATTGGGGTTGGGCTGTCAGAATAGGGTAGGTAGGGAAACCGGAAGCAGAAATATTTTTGTTTTTGGCCTAACCAATCATCATGACATCATGCTTGTTTTTACTGTCCCAGCTTCTTGTGGGTTATTCTATAAATTCAGGGTCCAAAGTGTGACATTTTTCTTGTCCCTGTTACCTTGGTACCTAAAGTAATTTGCCATTCAATTATTATTCAGAATGACTTCAATTTTTATTTTTTATTTTGGGGGGTAGGTAGTTTGCTATTCATAATCATTCTAGGCAGAGGACAGTTGCATTAAGGAATGCGTCAGAATCATAAAATCATAGATGTCAGATGTAACAGGGCTTAACTATTCCCACAAAACAGTCTGAATGGTCTTGAATCTCTTTAAATATTTGATGTACGTATTATCTCCCAAACTCCGCTCCTCGGATCTATTGTGAAAATCTACAGCTAATGATTTAATGATTTAACAAAACAGGACCCCAATTTTTTAGACTGACCCCTGTATTTTTTTATTTTTTTTTTACACAGGTCAGTCTTTCTTCAATAATTTGTCCAATATTACTATTTTATTTCTGACAATTATACCATTGTTTGTTAATGAGTATTTTTGTTGTTTTCTTGATGCTATTTTTTTTAGTAGTGTAATTTGAACACTATTTTTTTCATTTTGAAATGAACAAATCTGTGTCTGTAATCACGATAATTGGTGGTTTATAGCTGTTGTGTTGACAGTAGAATTGTTTTAATACAAACTATTTAACATTGTTTAATGGTTAATAAAATTATTTCATTGCTTAAATAGAGACACTTGAAGAAGAAAAAAAATATGAGGAAACTGGGACAAAAAAAGGATTCATGGATCTCACTTTAAAGGGAATATATATACACAACATTTGCAAACATCAAAAAACAAAACTGCCCAATTATTATGAAATACCTTTCTGGACTGTTAGTGAATGACAGTCTAAACTTTAAAGCATCCTGTAAAATCATGGCACCTGGTGTGCTGTCCTTTTCAAGAAAAGTGGTATTTTTGTATCAATCACCAACGCTGGAAACAACTGGTTTTTTTTCAAATACTGCTCCCAATTTACCATGTTTAGTTAGTCCGCATTTACACACCGTACTATGAATGGGTACAAGTCAGCTAGACTGGTTCCCTGACCTTACAATTCCCGGACGTCTATAAATTGCTCCGTTTCATCACAAGTGGGATCACGGAACCAGACCACAGGAACATGATTGTTTTTCTTGGTTGTTCCAGCATCTACGAACACAAAACTTCAAACAAGTCAGTGTTACAATATTTGCTATAACCCCCCCCCCCCCAATCCATCCACTTCTGAAAATTACAGCAAAAGCAAATGTTGTATATATATTCCCTTTAACTCAGGAAACCAAAGAAATCCCTGGTTTATCATTAAAACTACATTGCAACTTAAAAATAGCTACAAGTGACAGGCTAGCTACCTCGCAAACCTCCTGGGTCCGTCGGCTAAATGGCTAATTAGTTTCAGAAAGAGGGAAGTGTATCCTTGACAACGGTCGTTCATGCGTATGTTCATGCGTATGATCAGTGCAAAAAATGGGTGACCAGGGATTGCAAATTACAGATAAAAGCTGTTGAGTGTCGTAATGCCGATGACGCAAATGATCCTCAGGACAATTTCTTCACAGTTGAGTGTTGAAGTTGTTACTACACAAATATACGTATACTGTTATAATTGAAGGCCAACTTTTACAAAACAATCTATGTTTGGACATAGTCATGGACTGTTATGGATGCAAATACTTTTTTTTTAAAAGGAAAAAACCGGACAAGGTGTCAATTTACGTCATTTTATTTATTCTTATTTATTTATTTATTCTTATTTATTTAAACTAGGTGTATTTTGTCTCCATAGGATTTGTACATGTTATTCATTTTTCAAAGTCCATCTTCTGAAGTACAAGTTCGATTGGGTTGAATCATTAGTTGATACACAGACAGGAATGTGTTACAAATGTAAATTTAAGTGATGTCATGTGTCATGTGACCTCACATTAAAACAAAGGGACATAGGCTTGTATCTAGAGAACTACAGGTCCGATTCAGTCGTAACTTGGTGTTATATAGCCCCATAAATGTGGCCAGTTTACTGGACTGCCTCCGTAAACATAGGCCACACACCGACCGTATGGAAAACGTACTCGGCGAAATGTTGAACATGTTGAAAAAATGTTGAAAGTGATTTCCACCATTTGTCCACATTGCGACTTCAGACCCAGTTTATTTAAGCTTTAAAAGTACACTTACCCTCTTAATAACAAAATGAGAACCTTCGGCCAGTGTCAGTTGTCCAGCTGCTGCCTAATTTACGTCCTTTTCTGGAGCCTTTTTGGCAACTTGGATTCATTCTACCTCCTTCATTGTCCGTGGTCCAACTGAACAATGGCGTCGCGCAATATCAAAGGGCGGCGCAGGCCCGGTGGCTGTTACCTGCCTTCTGTCAATCCTTCATGTAAAGCGCGCCCTCATGCGTATACACCCTCGGCCAGCTGGCCGTACGACGTACGTACGTATGGACACGTCAGTACGGTAGTCCATACGTACGTACGTCGTACGGCCAGCTGGCCGAGGGTGTATACGCATGAGGGCGCGCTTTACATGAAGGATTGACAGAAGGCAGGTAACACCGGGCCTGCGCCGCCTTTGATATTGCGCGACGCCATTGTTCAGTTGGACCACGGACAATGAAGGAGGTAGAATGAATCCAAGTTGCCAAAAAGGCTCCAGAAAAGGACGTAAATTAGGCAGCAGCTGGACAACTGACACTGGCCGAAGGTTCTCATTTTGTTATTAAGAGGGTAAGTGTACTTTTAAAGCTTAAATAAACTGGGTCTGAAGTCGCAATGTGGACAAATGGTGGAAATCACTTTCAACATTTTTTCAACATGTTCAACATTTCGCCGAGTACGTTTTCTATACGGTCGGTGTGTGGCCTATGTTTACGGAGGCAGTCCAGTAAACTGGCCACATTTATGGGGCTAGGTGTTATAGTGAACTGTAGTGACATCATGATGAATCATTTTGTCATCAAATGTCACAGAGCCATTTCAAAAACAGACAAAACAGCTAGTTTATAGCATTTGTGGGGGGTGGGGGGTGGGGGGGGGCTGCCAATGTGCTGAACTTGTCATTGGCAAGTCATGCAACACTGTGCAAGTCGATCCGAGTAACTTGGAGCAATGAATCGACAGACAAAATGTAACAGAAGTTAACACATTGATCATCTTTCATCATAAGATACTACTACCATGCTACTAATACTATGTAAAAAAAGTCACTTTTTTTGCAAAATTTACTCACACTTTTAAGTTTTAGTCACATTCACAGCGGTCACAGCACTAACTTCGCGTTTGCTATCAAAGTAAATAATAAGCATCGTCTTCGCTCTCACGAGAGGGCGCTAGATTTTTAGCGCGCGTCTGGGAGCTCATCACTATGATCTCTTTATAGATTGATACCTTAGGCATTGCACAATCGGGTGTGGGTATTTTGCGGAACTTGCAGAACGTGCAGCAATATGCATGTAAACAGGTAAACAGCTCACGCGGCGGCATTACGTTATTTACTGCACAGTCTGTTTCCACTTAAATTTCCACGATTTTTTTTTACCAGGGTTTAACACGTAACTATGTGTCAAGTAGATGAAGAAGGAATTTCACTGTTGGAGAAGAAGCCGAGTTTTGGGTAAGCCTTAAAAAGAGATGGATTATTTATATATATATTTAGCCAGACAATCATTGACAATGGACATGATCATTTTGGAGGAAGGAACCAACCTCGTCCCTAGTCCGAGTAACTTGGACCCAACTTATCGCCTTTTTTAACATTTGGACATGGTCTGGCGATAGTCGCCAGACCATGTCCAAATGTTTAAAAAGGCGATAAGTTGGGTCCAAGTTACTCGGACTACCTCGTCCCCAGTGTTTACTTTATTTCCAACCGCGTTTCCAATAGTAAACCCTGGATAGGAAACTTTCTTCCTGTATCCTGATTGGATACCGCAATTGGCTAGTAATGGATTTTTATCGTGTACTTGGTGCTATATATTCACAACGTGCAGTACGTGTTTTCGCGATCATTCGTCCACGCCTTCTCGAAAATACTAATTTCCTTTCCAATTTGCTCATATTAATATGAAATATGATACTGCATGTTGTCTCGATACGATCGTAACAGTTTGATTTAAAAAAGGTAGTGTATATTTTGCCGGAGGTAACGCCGGCAAACTAACTAAAATTTTAAGGTTTTTTTTCCCAATCCCCAAATAGATAAGAATATTCTTCTTTTATTATTTTAATATGTCTCAAACATTTTATTGCAGAGTATTACTTTTTCTTGTTCAGATTTGTGGCTCTGGAGGATTTTTTTTAAAGGGAAATAAAGTCCGAAATTATAAAATGGTCTGATTCCCATCTTGTTAATACAAAAATACAACGATAATATTGGCATGGAGCCAGACTAAAATTTGTCACCGGAAAATGTTAAAGTACAAAAAAAACAGTAACTGCGCATGTTCAGTGCATATCCGGCAAACTAACGTTTACTGAAGGTTTGCCGTCTCCGGCAAAATATCCACTGCCTTTAAAAAATCGTGTTTTCGTAACTCACGCTGTGCTCGCGCTGCTAGGAATTGACTCTGTTTTTACCCCAGACACCGCATACAAAAACAAACGCTAATGTGTAACGCATATCCAGGCACCAGACTGTTCCTCATTTGCATACGTGTGCAAAAATCTTGCACATGCAAATGATCCAATACCAGGGTGAGAGAGCAGGTAGTGGTGGGCGCGTACTGCTCGACACCCTGGGGACGAGGTTGGGAAGGAACAAGTTCAGCCAGCTAGATTGTACAGCGCCCTAGTATCCACTAGGCCATGTGTCTGTTCAACGGGTAATGGTAATTTAATATCTTAGATTTTGTAAGGCTGGCTCATATTCATGTACATGATGGGCTATAATTATGTCTTGCGTGTGCTGTATCAATCTTTTTTCCATCTCTGTCCAACATTAACTTGTTCCAGCTTTGTTTACATCAACGTTCATTTTTGGATCTATTTGTCCCATGGGCCATGTTAATTAATTAAGCAAAACTGCAATGAACCTTCTCCTGTATTCTATCTCGCAGGGCCAGTTCAAGAGATTGTATGAAATGTGGTGACCGAGCAGTGGTGATTGCACGGATCAAGGATGCATTTTGCAGGTACATTATTGACACATTAAAAGGATGCTACCCTATTAAGTATATCTATTCCTGCCCTATTGCCACGCCCTTGGCCATGCCCCTGCTCCCATGCCACACCATGAACTCTGTCTTCAGATCCCACATCCATGAACTCCACCCTCAGATGCCACACCCATGAACTCTTCCCTCAGATGCCACACCCATTAACTCCGCCCTCAAATGCCACGCCTGTGAACATCCGCCTCAGATGCCACACCCATGAATTAGCCCTCAGATGCCACACCCATGAACTCCACCCTCATATGCCACACCCATGAACTCCGCCCTCAGATGCCACATCTGTCCACAAACCCATGTGATCAACCATGCACATCAACAAAAAACAACACTACACTTTACAACTAATACAATTGGCATCCTGTTAGTGTTGCTCTATACTCAAAGCTATTGTAATTTAGATTTATCATATGTTTTGTGTTTTCTTTTTTCCAGATCTTGCTTCTTAACCTACTTTATGCATAGGTTCCGGGCAACATTCGGCAAAGCAAAAGTCATACGTGATGGAGACAAGGTATGTTGCATTTACATGTAACTGTGCAAACTATAATGTAGGAATGACAGAAAGTCACAGTGTCAGTTGTAGAAGTTTAACTGTTAGATTGAATTAACAGTGTACGTTGATTTCTTAATGTCCTTTCCTCCACAGGTCTTGTTGGCTTTTTCTGGAGGTCAGTGCTCGAGTGCCATGGTCAGCCTTGTGAAAAGGGTAAGGAAGTAACAGGTCAAAGGTCACATGAAGGAATAATGTAAAGCACATGTAGGCCTAGTTGACATAGGTTTTTTGATCCGGTTTTTCATACTGCTTTTTTTGCTCTAGGGGCTGGATCAAAGCACACACAAGAAACTCCGATTCACACCAGCGCTGATTTACATTGACGGTGAGTAATGAAAACTTCATAGTGGAGTGGAGATAATGCAAATGTGATACACATTAAAGACACAGAAATGTTTGAGTAGTTGATTTGACGCAGAATTGAAATGAAAAGTTTCAGTTTCATGAACGTCAATTTTTTGTTTATTTGGTAGTAAAGTTAAAGGGAATGTACAACATTTGCTTTTGCTGCAATTTTTAGAAATAAATGGATTTGGAGGATTAGTATGTTATAGAAAATGTTGTTAAACTGACTTGTTTCACTTTTGAGCTTGTATAGATGCTGGAAAAACCAAGAAAACCAATCATGTTCTTATAATCTTTGGCCCATGACCCCACTTAAGATGAAATGGAGCAATATATAGACTTTGGGGATTGTTAGGTTAGACAATCAGTCTAGCAGGCTTGTACTCCTTCACAGGTGTGTAATCAATTGCAAAGAAAGTGCGGAGTAACTAAATATGAAATTTCAGGAGCACTTTTTGAAAAAAAGCCAGTTTTCTCCAACGCTGGTCGGCCGACTAGCGTTGGAAAAATACACTTTTTCTTGAAAATGTCAGCATACCAGTAGCCACGATTTTACAGGATGCTTCAGACTGCCATTCCCTAACAATCCAGTAAGGTATTTCGTGATAATTTGATCATTTCGTTTTTTGATGTTTGCAAATGTTGTATCTTCCCTTTAAGTCTGTCATTAGCCAATATGGCCCATCAGGCCGGCGTTTATCTCTGATTTTTTTGGCAACAAATGACTGCGAATATTTCCATGCCCCCTGGATGGGATGCTAGTCCATCGCAGGTTACTCCCCAGCAAATGCTAGTACCCATTTATACTCCTGGGTGGAGAGAGGCAAGTAAGGGTGAAGTGGCTTTCCCAAGGACACAACATATGGCCAGCAGCAGGATTCGAACCCCTGACCCTCTGATCATGAGTCACGAACCCTATCCACTAGGCCTTACTCCCCCACTTTGTTTAAGTGGCTTACCGTTTTTGATTTTCTTCATATGCTTTAGTCGAGTAAGAAATAGATAAGATGAAATTCACCGCCGATTCAAAGAATTGCCCTTGATATTTTTAATGAAACCCTTTCTGTATCTTTAATGTTTTCTTTTTTTCAGAGGGTGTAGTAACTGGCCAATCCAAGGAGGAACGAGCTACAACATGTCAGAGAATCAGCGACATAATGAAAGAAACCGGTTTCCCGTGGTATATTGCTTCTTTGGAGGAGGTACTTAATATCCTTGAAGGTTTAGAAATTTCCTATCCGGTTCGTTAGTAAAAACGTCATACACACGCGTGCACCACTGATTGGATAAACACTCAAGTTACGTTAGCTTCCGGTTCCATTCGTGCTACGCAACACCGTGTGAAGTACGCACGGTTGAATTGAGATCACATCACACTAACGAGCCGGATAATTGGAGTAGGGTCCGATTGATGACGTCACAATGCTATGTGACCATCCAGTGTCACCGTGATCAGCCACTATTGCAGTAGACAAGCGTTTGGTGAAACCACCTTAGCGTTGTAAACTAGACAGAAGGGCTTATTTTCGTGTAAAATAACCGCAAATTCTTTGTCAATTGTCATAATTGTACCTACCGAACTCTGGGTGTTGGCTGTGTTTTTCACACAGTTTTTTTGCCATCTATCACAGCTTGGAAGGCTTGCCAACTACCTACAACACTCAGCACTTTATTGATACAATCTTTGCCTACTACAATAGCGACGCTGACTTTTCAGTACCCAGATGTAGGTCGGGGTCACATGGGACATTGAGAGAGCCCTATAACAATAATCAACATTTATATTGAGCATTCTCTGATAAATATTAAATATTAGCCCAATTGGAGCGTGTTGAATAATTAATTTTATAAGTTAAAACGTACACAGCCAGTAGCCAGTGTTTTTCAGTCTTTTAAAAAACAACATTTTATTTTTTCATGTCCTCTCATGCTATACTTTGTGCAGCAAACAATACTCTGTTTTGCTTTCCTGCTCTCAGGCACTTGAAGTTCCTGCCCAAAACTCAAGTCCCGACACCTGTCAAGCAGGTTCCAGTTTCCATAGCAACCAAGACCCGAATACAGACGAGTTGGCTGGTAAGCTGGAAGGACTCTGCCTGGAGACGGAGCATACTCAGCGATGTCAAGACTTGTTAGCGTCGGCAAAGTCACTCACCGCTAAACAGGATCTTGTCAGTAATCTAAGGTAGGCTATTAATGATACAAGATAAAATGTGACCCATCGCCACAAAATGAGCAAAAATTTGTTCTTTTTGAGAATTAAGATTGTTTTGTTTCTGGATTCTGCAGAACGAGAGCTTTCTAATGGTATATAACATGTTTGGGGTACT
Source organism: Patiria pectinifera (assembly GCA_029964075.1). Classification (NCBI taxonomy): domain Eukaryota; kingdom Metazoa; phylum Echinodermata; class Asteroidea; order Valvatida; family Asterinidae; genus Patiria; species Patiria pectinifera. The sequence goes on along the minus strand of CM057141.1, from coordinate 23,296,344 downwards.
GAGCTCAGTTACGGAAATATAGACCACCAGCTAAACTGAAGTTGTAAAAATAAGTTTTGGGATAATGGCTTTTAAATATCCAGATGTTGCATTACAGTGAATGAAAAGTCAACTTTATTTAACGGGATGAAAATAGGTTTTAAAGATGTCTGATTGAACAAAACAAAATTGGGAAAAATTAAGTAGAACAGGACTTACAGAATGAAGTACACCTGAAAACAAAAAAATCGAACACCCCTTCAAATTTTGGTTTTGCAATTTCCGAATTTAATCAAGACAAAATGTTTTGACTGGTCTAGGAACCGTCTTCTCGTGCACAAGGCTCGTCAGTTAGGCTATCACAAAGTGGCTGTTGGCGACAGCGGCACCAGACTGTCCTCGGGAATTCTCGCCAGCCTAGCTAAGGGTAGAGGTGCGTCCATACCTGTCGCCATGGCGTTTGCGGATGACAGATGGTCAGATGTAACGATCCTTAGACCGATGAGGTAAGGTCAATTGAATTATGTAATTCTGATGAATGTCCTTTTTATTATTTTTTTGGTAAATTCCTGTGAAGTTAGAGAAACAAATTTGTTTCTCTGTGCATTAGAGAAACAAATTTCTTGCAAAAAGTAGCACCACTGAGACTAAAGAGCAAGGAGAATTATGAATCAATAGCTGTCGTTAAAATACAAGCCCATATGCTTTAACCCTAACTCCCTAGGCCTTTTTGCTAGGATGTAGCCTCAATCCTGCAAAATCCTCCAATTGGCCTCATGGAAAAATAGCATATAGCCTCAGTCCTGCAAATTCCTCCGTTATTTCTTGAATATGGTCCATGGAGGGTTGACCACTGCCTGAATCCTGCAAAATCCTGCAGCAGTGACTGTCAGTAATGTTGAGGCTTGGCCAGTGACATTCTGGAGCAGTACGGAGGATTTCAAGCATAATCCAGGCCTATATTTATGCACGGCTGAGCAAAAACAACACAAGGTCCGGCCCAAGACCTTGACAAAGTGCATCCTACGAAATCAGTAACGCACTTTTGCCATGTAACCTCAATCCTCCAAATTCCTCCTCTTTGGCAAAGAGGATTTTGAAGGATTCAGGGCGGTTAGGGTTAAGACATTGCAAAAGTTTTTTTCAAGAAGTCTACACAGTTTGAAGATTTTTACTTCATTATGAAAAAACAATCAATACAACATGTTGTTTTACCGAGTAATTGTAACGCAGGAAATCTGTTAAAGATGCACTGTCCAAAATAGGACATGTCTGTTCCTTTTTTTCATAAACATACTTCTTTTTTCACCACTCTAGGGAGTTCACGACCAAGGAGATAGTGATGTACAATGCGCTGTTCAACGTTGACTCCCTATTTCAACCAACATTAGCAACGATGGCAGGAGACTATGCCAGCATCGACACGCTAACTGAGACATTCATCAATGAGCTTCAGACAAACTTTCCTTCCACAGTCAGCACTGTGTTTAGGTAATTCAACCATTCTGAAAGTTAAGCCATTTTAAATGTGTCCCATACATCAGTAACCTCTTGCAAATTTGGTAAGCATTCATAAATTTTGTCTTTAGTTATAATCTTTAGGCCAAAAAAAAAAAGTCTCCGGTATGGAGCTTGCCCAAAAAGTGGTGCGGCGACGCGGCTTTTTTTTTTTTTTTACCTGATTTTTTTGCTTCAAATGTCTGCTGATGACTGCAAATGGTGCCCGACTAAACTTAGTGCAAATATATGGGAGTCCAGAGAGGCCACATAAAGCTTATTCTCGACCATAACCCAATCTAAAAACACGTTAAAATTGTGCAGCAGCAGGATTCCAGTCAAATCAGTGAGTTTGGCGGTTTTGAGACATCATCTTTCATTGAAATTTTTTTTTTTCATTTTGCTGACGCACATGGCTATGGCGACGCACGCGCATACCAGAAACAGGAGACTTTTTTTTTTATCCTTACTTACACTTTTTTTTGGGGGGGGGGAAGATAAGGTAACATCTGATTTTGTTTCCTCACCTTTTTCATACAAATGTCTGATCGTTTTTCAGCCACTACATTCATTTTATTGAATTTACATCACCCCGACGAAAATTCCATCTTATGAATAGTCTCATTGCGGTATATGCTGCTACATCTGATTTGAACCAGCCAGCCGATCCCGACAAGTTCGGTGGTCGAGTAGTAAGATGTCTGCACTAGAAAGCAGGAGGTCGTTGGTTCGAATCCCACCTGAACAATTTTTTTTTTCACAATCACTTGGGACTACACTGAGTATACAGTGTTTATAAAATACGTCGGTAAAAGGGCAAAACCCAATATTGTGTTTTTTTTTCAGCTTTAATAAAATTGCTTTACATGTACAAAAGAATAAAGAAGACAAGGTCTAGCTAGACTCGGTCACACTTCTATTAAGAGATTGGTCCCACTTTTTAATTGAATTACGCAGGACAGGTGAGAAGATGTGCACAGCTGGATCGGATGACCCTGAAGCAGTGCGGAGGTGCAGCATGTGTCAGGTATGTTTTCATGTGTATGATGTAATAATGCAATGCAGAATTAGCCGATCATGGTTTGTAAGCAAAGAGTTTTAATAATCCACCGATGACTTGTCATGCAAGATAGAGATTGTGTAGATATTATACTATGGTAAAAAATATGTGCTTCGCTGGTTTTAAACAAGTACGTTTAAAGGGAATGTACATCATTGGCTTTTGCTGTAATTTTCAGAAATGAACTATTTGAGGGGTTACTATAATAGATCAAATATTGTTACACTGACATGTTTGAAGTTTTGCATTCGAAAATGCTGGAAAAACCAAGAAAAACACAAATGGTGGCGTAGTCTGGTTCCCTGACTCCACTAAAGATAAAATGGATCAATTTCTAGATGCCGGAAAATTGTAAGGTAAGGGAACCAGTCTAGCTGGCCTGCACCCGTTCATGAACATGTTACCAATAGCAAACAAAATTGGACTGAAAAAAAACCCGGTGAATTTGGAGCAGTAGTTGAAAAATAGTTAGGTTTTTCCAACGGTGGTCGGCCGATCACCGTTGGAAATGTATCCAAAAATACCATTTTCTTGAAACTGACTTCACACCAGGTGCCATAATTTTACAGGATGCTTTAGACTGTCATTTACCAACATCCTACTAAGGTATTTTGTAAAAACTTGGTAGTTTTATTTTTCGATGTTTGCAAATGTTGTATATTCCCTTCATATATCATCTCAATGAAGGTCGGTCAATGCAAAAATGATGATGAGACATGAATCTGGAACTGAGAAACATTTCCAATTTTGTTAGGAAATACTTAGACAATTTTCTTGACTCTCCATAGACTTTGTACACAACCACTGAAATAGCGTCAGGTTGCAAAACATTCTTTTCAACAATTTTACCTCAAGTTTTGTGAAACACCCCTCTGACCATGTCTATGGTATGTGTCTCGCGCGCGTAGTGCTAAACAATCTCCTTTTATGAAGATTGGCACGTGTGCGGCGTGTACTAATGCAGCAGTGCGGGAATTATTAAGTGCTTAAAACCAGCCGGTGTTTTATCAGCAGTTAAAAACCACCCATGTGACGGGCTCTCAACCAATATGGGTAAACTGTCTCAGGTTTTTAAGAATAGAATTGAAAGAGCATGCTTTCCTTTTTTGCTTCCTCAGTCAGCGCTTGATACATCCGTGGGGATATCATCTGCTCTGAATGCTACAAGGTTCTCCTTACATATATCCAGAAAGGAAGCGAGTTCAACCAATGAGAACTCTTGCAAGGCAACCGAGCCGGATGATGCAACATGCACGGACTCCCAATCAGAACAGTGTTGTGGACAAGGTGATGGGAGTTGCCATAGTAACCAGATGAAAAGGTGATTAGAAAGTTGAATCATTTTAACAAATCTTAACATAGACTTAAGTGATGTTGGTATTAATTTTTGTCAGTAATACCGATTATTGTTTTTTTACTTTCAGTGTTTCTGCTGAGAGTCTAAGTAAGACCCTTTGCTACGGTTGCCAAGTAACAGTCAGAGACGTGGTGAGTTTCAATAGGTTTTGTTCATCTAATGTAAATATCAAAATTGTCTGGTTAGCGCAGTGGTAATCTATTGTACTTCCGCCAAGTTCAATTATTGCCAGAGCCGCTGTGTGAAGTGGGCGGGTTGTGTGATATTGTGTCCTCGGATATATATTTCTCCTACAGATATGTGATGTTGTATGTCAAAAGCAAGCACTTTTGAGCAAGATGTCAATTTTGAGTTATCTTAGCAATACTAGTAAAATAAAGACCTTGCTCTTTCAAATGCCGCTTTGGTTTTTTTAATTGGATATTCCAAAGAGAAGGTATTAAATTTTTAAATCTGACTGTCCATACTGTCACACTAATTTTGCGCCATTTCAGAACAAAATCTTGAACAAAGTGTCATTCTGTGAAATGACATGCCTCTCTAAAAGTGTTTTTTAAAAATGTGTCGATGAAATTTTAGTTTGAAGCTTTTACAGAACATTTTAAACATTAGTAGCATCACAAATTTCAATAAAACCTCAAAATTGTTGAAAATCACCCCATGGTCATTTTGCAGCTGATTCTCTGCCCTATTCTGCCTGGTTTTGACACACCACGTCATATATTGCCTTCCCCATTTTCTTTAATTTAAAAATTTGGACCTAAAGGAGAACATTGCTGAAGCACAAACCAAGGATAACATGAGTTTTCTTTTCGTGTCTTGCACTTTTTTCTCCCTTTCTTTAGAAGGACTTGAACCTACTCCCGAGTTACATCCTAGAGGAATCTGCAAAGATAGAACGAAGGTACGTGTTATATGAAATTCAATTGACGTTCATTTTTATGTTTACCGTGAAGCAATCTTAAGCAAAGTAATGTGCCTTCATTGATTATTCTCAACATAATTTTTGTTTAAATTCTTCTTCTAGGTCCAGAATGCGAGACGAAATCAAAGACTTCTTGCTGTGTGAGGAAAGTTGACGTCAATCTTCGCTAATAAAATTTTGTTGACTACAATAGTTGCCAGGAGAATCTAGATTTACCCACGTTATGAAATAATTTCTGGTGATACAAGAAGGATGTGCATGTCTTTCTGCCAAAACTGGATGAATTGTTCCGTAGGCTAAGCCCAAGGCATCAGTGTTCTGTAGGCCCTACTCTGCCCTAGGCACTGACACTCATTTCATTTTGATGCTTAAGCTGTTCTAAGAAAGCCTGGTAGCTCTAAAAGCCTGTTGGCATCATGCTTCAGAATAACAAACTTTACACGTAAATTTATGTGTACATGTTTATGCAGCTATGTAGGTGTCAGTTGGTGAAATAGAAAATTTAGAGAAAGATGCTAAAACTTTAAAAAAGTTTTCTTGTACAGGGTGAGTAAAAAAAAACACCCAAATGTCAAGACCATTTTTTTGTGTGAAGTTCTTCATGTAGCACTTTTAAAATCTAGGATATTAAAGCCAAATTCATAAGGTTTCTTTCAGTACAAAAATCATTGAAATCACTCATGTACTTTTCAAGTTACGGAATTTTAAACACAACGTTTTGAAGTTCTGTCCACGGGTCACAGAAAAGGTCAAAAAAATTTTCAGCAAAACGAAAAAAATTCACACCCATCCCTATGAGAATTGTTTCGTTTTGCTGAAAGAACATTTTACCTTTTTGTAAAGAATATTGGATTCATTTAAAGCTGTCTTGATTTAAAAAGGAAAAATAGTTGGGTTTGTGCATTCTCTCTGAAATCCCCATAAAATCAAGAATGAAATTTTATTATTCCAAGCTGATTTAAAAACCTCACACGAGGAGCCAGTATTTTTGATAAGTTTTAACAGTTTAATTTCTTATGAAGTTTTAATATAAATCTGTTAAGATTTCATGCAGACTTGTCGATATACTTCATGGCCAATAGTGGTTGCATATGAACCTACCTTTTTTAACCTTCCAATAAACAACCATTGTATAAAACAGGTTTATTTTACCAATATTATCACAACTTTTATGTAACAATTTTGTTTGAATAATAAAAAGGGTCCTAATAATTAAAAACATTATGAAGTTATATTAGCCATTTCTGTTGGTGTTGTGATAAATGGAGGAAAAAATATACTTTTTACAATGAAAAATATTGGATAGCATATCCAACTTCCTAACCATACAAAAAAGAAAATGAATGCCAAAGTCGTCTTTTCAAAATTAATTTTACTAGAAATGTAGATTGCCAACAAAATGTGACTGGTTTTTATTGCTCCTTTACACGATTTCAACAATAGAGGGCGCCGTGTATTGTTTTGATTAAACGACATGTGCAGCGAGCCAGCCAGCCGGTCAGATTTGCATGATTTAATTGTGTGGGTAACGTTAATGTCAAAGTGCAATGTTGAATGCAGACGGTTTCATTGTGTCGGTGCGCTCAGCATGAGTATGTCCTTGCGGCCAGCTGATGTATTGTGACGGCATTGCTGGCTATGGTAGGACTAGAATTAGGAGGAAGAAGACATGGTTGAATTGGTCGGCAGTCATGGCCAAGAATTCAACAATGGAACGGACGAACATGAGGAAACGATAGGCTAATTGAACTCTCATCAAATAAATCAGGTAGACATGGTCAGTCTTGAGAAGTGATCGTCATTATCGTGTGCCCATTGTGCCAGTTTGATGGGGAAAAAATGTTGCAACTTGACGCCACTTTTTTCTTCATGTATCATCTCAATGAAGGTCAGTCATTGCAAAAATGATAAGACATGAATCTGGGAATGAGAAACATTTCCAATTAATGTGATCAGGAAATACTTAAAAAATTGTCTTGACTCTCCATAGACTTTGTTGTACACAAGCGCTGAAGTGGCGTCAGGTTGCAACATTTTTTTCCGATTTTTGTATGGATACTCATTCTTGTTTTTGGTTTCATTCATTCATTTGTATTTTCATCGTGCACAATGTTTTTCAGCTTTTATGAACAAGTGGCATATATTTAATGCATTTGGAGACACACAAAAAATGATTTTTTTTTTTAAAGAAAAGTTTTAACCAGTTCACGTCGGATTACGTTTATACAGACAAAGGCTTTGCATTATTCAGAACAGATGACGGATATACACGCAACGAGCAAAGCCGGAAATATCTGTCAGCGACCTGCTCGCAGCGAGCAAGGCCGGAAATATCAGGGTGTGCTACCCACAGATGGCAGCCTGAACTCGTCTGGCATCAAGGTTCATGAAAAACAATCCCGCGCCTATGTACGGTCAATGTCAAAATAATCCCAGCGCGAACTGGTTAAGGGAGATTAGTTGGGACTTTGTGGAAAGCTGGTGTTTTCAATTCATTAACAATATAACAACTTAAACAAAAAGGCACAATTTCACAGGGGGAGAGGGGGGGGGCCAAGTTTTCTGAATTGAGCAAACAATTATTTTGTTGTCTACTTTCAGATACTGTGAGTGACTAAACATGGAAAGAGGACTACGCTCCAGTTTTAGAGCAGAGAACAAACAACAGACGATGAATGTCCGCTTCCAAGATACCGACCAATCCGCAGAGATTCTACCGAACTTGAATAAGATGCGGAAACAGGGTCAGCTAACGGACACTACAGTTCATGTTGGTTCTCAAAGCTTTCCTTGCCATCGAGCTATCCTGGCATGCTGTAGTGAATACTTCTTGGCGATGTTCTCCAACGACTTGCGAGAGAGCGACGACGGGCAGGTGTATTTAGACAAGATAGATCCCGACATCATGGAACTATTGATCGAGTACGCCTACACGTCCATCATCATCATTGACACAGCAAATGCTCAGGCATTGCTGGAAGCTTCAAGCAGACTCCAGTTTGAGAAAATTGTTGAGGCGTGCTGCCAATTCATTGAGAAGAATCTTGATCCGTCCAATTGTCTAGGAGTGCTGATGTTCGCTGATAGACATTCCTTATCAGGACTTTACCAGGCTGCGCTGGCGTACAGTCTGGACAGATTTGAAGCTGTCTGCAAGCAGGAAGAGTTTCTTCAGTTGAAGTCCAATCAGCTTGCAGAATATCTGTCTCATGATGCTTTGAATGTGTCCAAAGAGGAGATGGTGTATCACAGCGTTGCCCAGTGGATGGAATCGAATAAGGATCTAGATTCCTCGGAGCTGCGCAAGCTTCTAAGTTGCGTCCGTCTGCATTACCTCACTCCAAAACTTCTGAAGTCCCTAACAGAAAATCCTGATATCACAGAGAACCTGAAAACATTGACTTTGGTCCACCAATCCATTGAAACCCAGAAAAAGCTTCAAAGTGAAGGGCAAACACAGGGGCTCGTCTGTTCCAGGCCCAGATTGTCTACCATGGCTGAAGTCATGATGGTTGTAGGAGGTTACCGAGACGATCACAGCTGTGTCACTGAGGTCAGGTTCTTGAATCCCATCCTGAAAAAATGGGAGACTCTCACAAGCATCCCCCAACCAGTGAGCGAATTTTCGGTCACTCGCCTTGACAACTGTATCTACATCATAGGAGGAAAGCTGAAGGCCAGCTTTTCGGAGTTGGTTTACCGCTACGACATTGAAAAGAACAGGTGGTGTACGATGTCGGGCTTAAACTTTACACGTCAGCATCACGGCTCTGCCGTGATCGGCGATCAGATCTTTGTCGCTGGCGGCGAACAGAGATTAGGTTTTGTCTCCGAAGTTGAGAGCTTCAGTCCTTGCAGTAACGAATGGCAGACGGTGACTAAACTCCCCAAACCAGTCGCCAGTCCAGCCATCGCATCCCATCAACAGAAGCTGTTTGTTGTCGGGGGTCTTGCCAACCAGGCGACGACCTACCCTCACATTCAGTGTCTGGACACAGTCACAACACAGTGGACCATCATAAAAACCGTCCCGATCACAAGCCGTCACTTCCCGGCCTTGATGCTGAATGGTTACATGTACATTCTGGGCGGCTGCGGTCGTAACGGGATGCAGGTCTACGATCCGGACACCGATACCTGTCTACCCCCGATGACCATGTGTAATACAGAGAGACACCTCTTTGCCGCCGTGGCTCTACAAAGACAAGGAGTCATCTTAGTTGCCGGAGGGATGCGTAATTATGAGGCGCTGATGTCGGTGGAAGCGTTCAGTCCAGTCGCCACCTATTGGTCAAACGTGGTCGATATGCCTCGTGCACTGAGAGTCCATGGTTGCGGTGTGACCATTCATAGATACTTGGGGCCACCATTCTACTAAGATGGAGAAACTTGACCAAAATTTACATACATGTAAGAGCGATTCCAGCGTTAAGAAAGGAAGTGTAATGTCCTTGAAAGAGCCAATTAACATAATTTATGATTCAGAGAATTGATCCAAAACTCCTAGTCTGTAAAACTCTCCTTTCATGATGTATGTGAGATTTGAAAACTACATTTTCAGGTTTACTCACTAAGCTCTTAAAAGCTCTGTCACGGACGTTGCATAACGCTGGAATTGGCCCATATAAACCAAAAACTGTTAATACTAGCACTGTCTGCTTTAAATTCCTTGAAATAATGTTTAGAAACCTTTGGGGATACCTGCATGATGCACAGCAGCGTCAATGTAATGCGATTATTTTCACTGTCAGAAAATTGTCTGGGAACTTGAAAATGCCTGTACATGTACATGTAGGTCACTTTCCAACCTGAACAAAAATGTACATATTGGCTTGAAATTTTGCATAAGGCCAAAAAAAAACAAAAAACAATTCTGCTTCCGATTGCATGGCATTTGAAAATAGGTTAAGTAGGTAGGGAATTTTGGGTTTTTTTGGTACGATCATATGGAGATGTCTGCGTGTAGTCAAGGGTAAAAGTTAGTAATTAATGATTTTAGGGATATTCCCTCATTTCCCCCCCCCCCAAAAAAAAATTAGGGTAGGGGCTGTCAAAATAGGGTAGGTAGGGTAACCAGAAGCGGAAATTTTTTTTTTTTTTTGGGCCAAATGTACCGTAACCTTCAAAATTGCTTGCTTGCTGGATGTTTGAACTCACTATGTACATTGTACATGTATTTTCATGTCTTGTACTAGTTTGGCTTCATCCTTCCTTGCGAGATGGAGACAAACAAGTTTTCTGTTTTCAAGGATCACACAAAAATGACAAAATGATTACAAAATAAAACCTTCAAGCAGGCGCAAATGTTTAGCAGGAAGATAGGCACGAGAGGGTGCAATTATAAATGCTGCGCAGTACTACAAATTACAATGGAAATAAAATGACATTGCTGTTCACTATTATGAACCCTAGCAGCAAGAATCATAACAGCACTGCTCATACCGTGAAATCATGGAGGGTGTTTTTATTCCTTCATGGTGGAATTGACCATATTTTTGTATTCCTCAATGGATGACTGATCAGCATCCGGATATTTGATGAGAAATTGGGATAAATGTGGAAACTAGAAACATGGAACCCTCCTGGTGGGAAGTCAATATTCATAGCAATATGTAAGACCCTGCAGGTCTGTTTCTGGTGAAGGAATATGAAGTGTTTACATGTATGTGTATCACACATAGTCACTGCACAAAAAACAGCACTGTGGAGAGCAGTGAAGCCTGGCCAAATCTGCCTGCTTGCCCCGAGCTGAATCACACAAAAGAATTGTGCAGGGATCTGAAGTGTTATCCATAGACTGTACACTCCACTGACGATTACCTCAATCAAAGGAATTTGAAGTGTGGGCAATATAACTCTTTAGGCAAAAATTGTTTAGCAAAAATTGAAGGGCCGTGAAGTGCAGAAGACGTACATGTAGGAAGATTAATATGAACAGATACATGTAGCTGATAGGCCCTACTCTTTATTCTTGCAATTTTAAGACTAATTTGTAAAAAAAAAACACCAGGATATTGTGTGTTTAATCAGTATTGTTACTGTTAACCTCCAGCAGCTTGTGTAAATTAAAATAAATTGAAAATATAAAGCTGTAGTAGTAGAACGGATGTGGGCATCAAATGCGTGATTATAAGAACTATGCAAAGTAATTGGAATGAGATATTAGTGTTAGTTATAGGGCAAGTACAAGAATTTGCGCACATAATGTCTCGTAACAAAAGTTTAACCCTCTAATATATTCATGGATTTCAGTGTTTTTTATTCTGTATTCTGTTTACTGTTGGGCATCTGCAGGGAGAATACCCACAAGATTTTTTTGTTATTAGTCTTATTTTTGTGTGATTATGTAATTAAAGAAATCATTGTGTTACATGTACATACGGGACAAAAAGGGACCTTTTCTTGGACTTGCCCTAAAATTAACTTGAGCAGTGGTGCTTGTATTTGTCTTTCATTTAAAATACTTCTGCAATTAAATTGCAATAAATAATTTCAAAGTATAATGCTATATAATAACAAGTACATTGTATACCCTTTGGGAGACACTCTAGCGTCATAAGTTATACCTTTGGGAAACATGTGGAATTTAATTCCACATCCCCTACTTAGAGGCAAAAATTTAATGTCGCAAATAGGCTAGATCGATGGCTCGTGGTCCAATTAGTAAAAATACCCAAATTTGTGGGGTAGGATAAGGTAAAATTGGGGTGAGGGGTTATTAAAGTTGAAAAGAAATGTGTGCACACTAAGTCTCCCTAAAACCCAATTATCGGTAATTATTACATGTATAAATGTTAAATCTGCTTATAATAGGAATATACAATGTACTCGAACTAATATTAAGGTAAGCAAAGATGTAATAATTAAGCGGGAACATATCTGTTGGATTTGGCAACAACATCTGCTGTTTTTATTTGCTTTAAAAGGAACACAAATTACAGTACGTGTACGGTACGCATAACATGATATATTATTTCTTTATTTTTCCAGCTGTTTAACAGCACTATAGTTATGAAGAATTTAAAAGCGGTAGAATATAAAATTTCAGTGCCTAGCATTCAACAAAATAATTATTTAAGATTTCAATTTCGACATTCACAAATACCTGAGACAGCTCACCCATTCCTATTGGTCGAGAGCCCGTCATGTGGGTGGTTTTAAACCGCTTATAAAACACCGGCTGATTTTAAACACTTAACACCTGAACCGCTGCATTCTGCGCCACTTGTGCACTACGCGGAGCATGCATCGATTTCCACAACAGGAGATTTTTAGCACTACATGCACAAGGCACATACAGGTCATGTGGTCAAATATTGAACATGAGGTCAAATTGTTGAACAAAATCGTTCGAAAATTGTGAATTTTTGACTTGTTTTGACCGAAAGGTATTTATGAATGGAAATTAATATGTGCTTGGCGGGTATTAATCAAGAACGTTTAAAACCGGACTAGGGGCCTGGTTAGGATACGGTCCAAGCACAATTTATTTGCTTAAAAGTTCTACGCAAAATATATCCACATAGTGGTTTTGAAAAAGTGTGTTATTTTAAATTGCCTAGCATTCAATAGAATAATTAACCAATTTTGTTTTTGTAGTTGGACAAAAGTTCTAAGCAAAATATATCCACATAGTGGTTTTGAAAAAGTGTGTTATTTAAATTAAATATTCTCATTATCAAGTATGCATTTTGAGAGAGTATGATATTTGACATGTGTATCTACAATCAAAATGTAATTATGGCGTCGTTGAGTTGTGAAATTTTTCCAACGTATTGTGTAATGCTTAAAAGGATCTTTAATACATAAAATGATGGAATTCTCGCAGACTAGTCAAATGTAATTGAGATGTAAAGAAAAGTGAAAATCCTTGCTAAATGTGTGTAACAGATATGATGAAAATACAAGACAATCAGTATGCCTGCATGTGTGGATTGTACTTATTTCATTGCTCTTCAAAATGACATCATGTAATTTTGAACTGATTAGAATACACATGTACATGTACATGTTTGAAGTGGACCACACGTCTCTCACCAGCTTTCGAACATGAAGTGTTAAACGATTTCTGTCACTCGCTTTAAAATGAGTTATAACTCAAGACTGGATAAATGTTCAAAACGCACTTTAAATCCTTAATTATCTTGCAAACAAGATTGAAAACAACTTATATTTTCACAGAAAATTTTTCATTTGCAGAATTATCCCAAAAGAATACACTAATATTTGGGTGTTTATTTAGGGATTGTCAATTTCAAAACGGGGTCTGAAAATTGAATGAAAGGTCTAAAAGATTCATTTCTTTCTACACTGATGTCTTTCTATCGGATTCAAAAAGTCTGATTTCCGACAACAAATGTCTGAAACTCTCATACCTGTTTATTGCCATTAATTGTTTCAGTACATGTATGGCAATATTTCAAAGCGCAGACCACAGTACACCTTTCACTAACGGTTTCAGTTTATGCTAATCGTATTCTTAGCCAGCTTCAGAGTAATTCAAGTGACTTTGCAAGACACTGTCTGTCAACATGTGTAGAGCTGACGCATCTAGACATAGCCGCAAGCCATCTGTCACTGGATCATAACTATCTCCGCAATCATCTGGAAACATGACGTACAATGACGTACGGTTCAAAATAAAAACAGCACACTGCTGGTTAAGCACTGATTACAAAAACAGGAAGCAATCTGGATATGTATCTCCTAGGGTAATGGTGAATGCACACAGCCGAGCAGAACTGAGGAACTTAAAGCAAAAAGTCACATCGAAAACAAATCGAAACACAAATCGATAGCAGTTAAAAGAAAAGCCTTCTGCGAAAATGCTTTAAATTAAAGGCCCATGCAATGTAATTTTTTTAATGCAGTCCTGAAAAATGCACCTTTGTGGCACATTTAATCTTATTTTCAATTTTCGTTTTGTCATTTTCAATGGTCATTTTCAATTTTCAAATATACGTCGGTAAAACCTAATTTGATTTACTTCACCCCGACGCAAAATTCCATCTTATGAATAATTAATGCGGTACCCGCTGCAGCTATGTACATTAGATTTGAACCAGCCAACCGATCCCGTTAGCCCCGGGGCCGAGTGGTAAGACATCTGCACTGGAAAGCAGGAGGTCGTGGGTTCGAGTCCCACCCGAGTGATTTTTTCCAACTTTCACTCGGGAGCTAACACACTGAGTATACAGTGGATACGTCAGTGAAGGGCAAAACCTAATTTGATTTACATCACCCTGACGCAAAATTCCATCTTATGAATAATTTTCAATGGCGTTTGATGCCTTTTTTTGTGTTTTTTTTAATGCTAATGCAAATTTCCATATTCAGGAGCAAAAGTGTGATGTCATTTCAGACAGAAACCTCAATGTTACAGCTATTTCAGCACTAAAAGTTGGCAGAATTTTGGATATTTTGCTGTTGTAAATTGTCTCTTCTTTGGTAATTCGTTGTTGTATCAGTACATGTAGTAAGCCAATGAGCAAGCTTTTTTCAATGAGCAAATTTTAGGGTTTGGGTTACAGAAAACCCCTAATAAAAAAACTGAACAGCATCTTCCTGAAATGACATCACAGCAACAGCACCCTTAGTTGTACCAAAAAGCATGAACTATTTAAAATGTTTAACCCTAGCTTTCCAAAATCTGCCAAATCCTACTTGCATAAGTGCAGGATTTCACGGGATTGAGGCATATGGCAAAAAATGTGTGACTGATTTTTGACCTCGCATAAATTTAGGCCTATATTATACTTGCAATCCTCTGCACTGCTCCAGGATGTCACTGGCTCTGCCTCAACATATTAACAGTGATTGCTGGAGGATTTTGCAGGATTGAGGCAGTGGTCGCCTCTCCAAGGACCACATTCACGAAATAACAGAGGATTTTGGAGGATTGAGGCTGTATGCAATCTTTTACATGGAAGCAGTTGGACTTTGCAGGGTTGAAGTTGCATCCTAGCAAAAATGCCCAGGGAGTTAGGGTTAAATAAGTGCACTTTTTTATAAAATTAACCAAAAAGGGATGTCAAATAGTTTTTCATACGTTTAGGAGGAGAAGAAAGTTGCACAAAATGTGTTTCTAAGTAAAATTCATTTCGTGGACCCCGTCATCAATTCAAAAGCTTAATATATTTACTACGCAAATAAATCAAAGTTAATCCCTTCAAATATATCTGGTAATTCACACGCTTCATTAGTTGTAACTATGACCTGTGATATAAAGCATTGGAACAGAATATGGAAAATGTTTTTGAGTTTACAGCAAACATTTGAAAGATAATCTGCCATTTCTGAGGCTCGCAATAGGAAATCAAATAATGAATGTATTTGAACCTTGTACATGTACTGACGTGGCAAAGACATGAAAACGCCCCAACAACAAATGCTGACGTCAACCATTAACCTTTTGTCTCGGATGAAGCTGATGCAAAGTACAGTGGCTAGCTGTTGCAGTTAATAATTGTCGGACTGATCAGATTATATGCAGGAAAACCTTGGCTAGGCCAAGTCCAACAGAAAATATATGGCTTTCTTGTACGTTTACTTGCTTTCCATTTTCAAATTGGGGGGGGGGGGCATGAACCTATGCAGAGCGGAGTTCAGAGGAAAATAAAAAATCCACAAAATTATTGGTAGAGGATTTTATGGTCATGTAGGGTCTATGGTATATGTTTGTATAAACTTACCAAAAGGCAACCCTAAAATACCAATTTCTTTGGTTCTATATAAATCTTTGTCGGTAAAACCACCTTTACGGTAACACACCTCAGGAATTCAAAATAGATTCTGTAAAAAATCCTGAAATCAAAAACAATCTTTAAACAATCAGGAAATCAGGAAAATGAAGAAAAAAATCCTGGAATCTGAAAAAAAAAATTTTTTTTTTAAAATCCTGAAATGAAGAAAAATCCTGACAAATTGTATCCCGACTATATATTACATGTACATACAGGATACAGATTTGCATGAGACTAAAAGATAACAAAAACATAGATTGAACTAATGATACGAAGGAAATTTCCCTTTCCTTTGAGGAAAACTAAATACATTTATCAAGAACTGCAAATGCAACAATTGTTTCAACTTGGAAAATTCTGACCCTTTATTTTCTTTAATAAAAACTTAGCCAATCAATTTAATTGACCACACATATTTAATTAAGCATTCCCAAATTGTCAACAAATATGATCAGGGGCTCTGTTCATGAATCTGTTATGAATTTTTGATGTTCTTGACATAAAAAGAGACTTGCATCCAGACAGAGAAACATTCAAGATGATCCCTTGGGCATAGTATAAAGGATTATTCCATTGTTCGTGATTAGTACCCGGCATTACCCGCCAAAATGTTGACAATTGTTAATTATTAACTTCTGTGAAAAATTCCCACAGACCACACAGCGCACAGTAGCTATTTGGTTAACAGTACACATATTGTACCTTGCGCAGTCTCGACTAATGTATTAATATCACAATGCAGACGGCTTGTATCCTAGACGTCAGGGCATAAAAATAGCACTGGTCAACACTTAAAGGGAATATACAACACTTGCAAACATCGAAAAATAAAACTACCATGTTTTTACGAAATAACATACTAGGATGTAGGTAAATGACAGTCTCAAGCATCCTGTAAAATTATGGCACCTGGTGTGAAGTCATTTTCAAGAAAATGGTATTTTTGTATGCATTTCCAACGGTGGTCGGCTGACCAGCGTTGGAAAAACCTTACTATTTTTCAAGTACTGCTCCAAATTTACAATTTTTTCAGTCCAAATTTTGTTTGCTATTGGTTACATGTTCATGAACGGGTGCAGGCCAGCTAGACTGGTTCCCTTGCCTTACAATATTCCATCATCTATAAATTGATCCATTTTACCTTTTGTGGAGTCAGGGAACCAGACTACTTGAACATTTTCGTTTTTCTTGGTTTTTCCAACCTTTTCGAACACAAAACTTCAAAAATGTCAGTGTAACAATATTTGATCTATTATACTAACCCCTCAAATAGTTCATTTCTGAAAATTAAAGCAAAAGCCAATGATGTACATTCCCTTTAAAGGTGCTTTTCATCATAATTCGGAGAATCAGTACAATGGAACATTTTGGGGCCACGAGATAAATAAAAAGTGCTTACATTTCTGAGATTTCAGAGACAGATGTCAAATAAAAATCAATATGAGGTTGTGAATATATTGCTCCAAAATAAGAACAACTTAATAGACAAACATCCATATTTTCAGGACAACACTGTGAACAATCCTTGCACATTCATTTTCATACATACTTCAATTATTCAAGTATTTTAATTCAATAACTGTGTTTTTTTTTGCAAAAGTACAGTTTAAACTCATTATGGAAATTAAATTTGCGACTAACACTTCACTGCATAAAAACATATCACAATTCAAAATGACGCAATCCTAATGTTTTTTTTCAAAAAAGAAAGAAAACATGTAATATGTAACTGTGATCACATTTTATACAGCAGTACTGCTACAAGAGCAAAAAGCTTTTTACAAAAATAGGAAAAGAAGTCAACTTTGTAATTTGCACAGAAATGACATTTGATCCACAGAACGTAGATAAATATTATATCTACTGCAGGGATCTTGTTAAGCTTTTTTATTCACAATTCAACCATGAGTCTTCACGTAAAATGAAACTGATTTTATAATTATATACAAATATCTAATGTTGACTTTTGGACCCCATTAAATTAAATGTTGTTTGGTTGGCTAAATGGATAAGAAAGACGGAAAAAACCTTATCAAGATTGCCCTTTTTAGGGGAACAATGAAGGGCATGCACAGTAAATCTTAATGCATTTTACAATATTTACATATTTTGTCTGGGCAGCAAATCTTAAAGGCACGTACATGTAGGATCATTGGTAAAAATGCAGAAATGGACCGATCGGATGAGAAAAATCTTTCTCAAAGCGAAGAAATAAGGTCTGAAATAATATCATTCAGAAAAAAAACCCAATAATTGAAGGCAGTTTTAAAAACTTTTTAAGTGCTTTAGTAACGGAATCCAGTTACAAAACCCCCAAAAGTGTGCAGACTTTGTCTCTGTTTTCTCATAATGTATAGTTGCCGCTGAGCTAAATCTTCCAAAGGGTAGTTGTTATCCACCCAACTTCCGCTTTTGCGAAATTTTGTTGCTTAAAAAAAAAAATGCACTACAAGCAAATAATCCTATGTACCATTAACATAAGTCTAAGAAAATACATAAAGTGTCAATTCAGATACAAAATATTTCTGAACTTTTCATAAATTTAAGAAAACTAGCAATTACATACAGTACAAGCAAAGCATCTAGCACAGTGGATATACCAACTATCAGACCCTTCTCGTTGTAAACATCTCACCTTTCACATAGTTTATTCTTTTGCTTTCTGCGTCATCGGTTCATCATCAGATCACCTCTTGGCTATGTTCCTTTACTCCCTGGTCTGTGACTAGTACCAGCCGAGTCAGATCTTGCCCTGGACGACAGGCTGGAGACACTGGTCAGAGAACTGCCTGATGCGCCAGCTGGTTTGAAACAAGAGGGTAGAAAGAGGAATGAAATAATATGAAGCCATCTGAATGCCAATCAGGTAAAATAAATCAGAAAATCTGGTCGGGTGTCGGAGGCCGCCTAAGTCCTCAGCAGAATCCGGGGGCAGTACAGCCCTTTCCTATACGTTAGACTTACATGTAGAAGTACAATCAAACCATGCTTTTGAATGTACCATTGAATATGCAGCCAGCATGGATTGCGGGCTAGAAAAGCTGAATCCAGGTCTGAATCGCGTGTTCAATTGTATACAGAAATAAAACAATCATACTAACTAAGACTAAAATTGGTGTATACCTATTTATTGGCTCGTTTAAAGGGAAGATACAACATTTGCAAACATTACAAAACGAAATGATCAAATTATCACAAAATACCTTACTGGATCGTTAGGAAATTACAGTCTAAAGCATCCTGTAAAATCGTGGCTCCTGGTGTGCTGACATTTTCAAAAATGGTATCTTTCCAACGCTGGTCGGCCGACCAGCGTTGGAGAAAACTGACTTTTTGCAAAACTGCTCCTAATTTTTATAATTAATTATTCCGTGTTTTCTGTGCAATTGATTACACACCTGTGAAGGGGTACAAGCCTACTAGACTGACTCTCTGACCTTACAATTCCCCAAAGTATATAAATTCTCTGTTTCATCTTAAGTGGGTCAGGAGACCAGACTACAAGAACATGAATGGTTTTCTTGGTTTTTCCAAGCCCAAAACGTGAAACGAGTCATTTTAACAATATTTCCTACAACATACTAATCCTCCAATCCATTTATTTCTGAAAATTGCAGCAAAAGCAAATGTTGTACATTCCCTTTAGAGAGTAAATAATTCTTAACTGTGATGCACAGTTTGCACATTTGTAAACAATGCCAGTTTATGTGAGATATCCTAGATTTCAATTTACTGCAGCATACCTTGGTCCTGTGCCTCCCCCTCGTATTCTTTGCTCCGCCTCTCAGCAGCCACCCTCTCCAACCCCTCGGTGTAGAACCCATTGAAGTCCAGTCTGTGGATGATGTTAGTCATGTTGTGTTCGCAGTCTGTAGTACTGAAGAGACTCAGCTGGTCCAGCAGGCTGACCAGCAGAGTGGAGAAGTTGCTGTCAAAGTTAGCGATGGTGCTGGCGAATTCCTCGCTGCCAATCAGCAGGTTGACGTGTTCTGACGCCACCTGATAGAGACAATCACACCAGAAATGTTTCAAGTTGCATTCCACATGCTCTTTAAAAAATTCCCTTTTTTTAACAAAAATTAACAACCCTTCAACTATTTCTGGTAATGAAACCAAGGACTCCTCAAAAGTGCCCTAGGCATGGTGTAAATCGAGGACGCACATGTGCAACATCATCTATAAATTGAGGACAGGAACCACAACAAGGACTCCTCGGTTGAAAAACGTGTGCAAAACCAATGAGAGCTGAGAGTATAAACAAAGGAAAAGTGAAGAGAAACAAAAGAAAATCCTCCATTTACACCATAAACAAATGTTTTTGTTTGTGCGCATATGGCACAAAGTACACACAACTCATGTTATCCTGAATGTATACAAAGCCATAGCGTCTGTGCGTGAGTGCAAGGCATCGTCAGCAATGCCCTCCAATGTCCCTTCCAGTGGTCTCCCCCAACTCTCCCTTTGTAACCGCTGAGGGGGTACTTGTGCACAGAGCCGATTTACTTGACTTGACTCCCATGGCTATACCTTTGCTGCAGTCCTGTATTTCCTGGACTCGGATTTGTCTTTATCTTTTCCTTTAGGGTCTGTCGTATCCACTCGGAAACTCGCCTCACCCTCCACGTTCATTGTCTCTGTCATTCGCTGTGCAAAGGAATAAATTAAAATTTAAAACTCTTTTTCTTGTTATGTCATGTTTACAATCGGTCTATTCAATAAGTCACACACTAGACCATTACAAGTCCATCACAAGTCAATCACAAGCCAATCACAAGTCAATTACAAGTTAATCCCAAGCCAATCACAAGTCATTCACAAGTCCATAGCAAGTCCATCGCAAGTCAATCCCAAGTCAATCCCAAGTCAATCCCAAGTCTATCCCAAGTCCATCACAGGTCCATCGCAAGTCCATCGCAAGTCCATCCAAAGTCCATCCCAAGTCAATCCCAAGTCAATCCCAAGCCAATCCCAAGTCAATCACAAGTCAATCCCAAGTCAATCACAAGTCAATCACAAGTCAATCCCAAGTCAATCACAAGTCTATCACAAGTCCATCACAAGTCCATTGCAAGTCTATCGCAAGTCAATCCCAAGTCAATCCCAAGTCAATCCTAAGTCAATCCCAAGTCAATCCCAATTCAATCACAAGTCAATCACAAGTCAATCCCAAGTCAATCCCAAGGCAATCCCTAGTCAATCCCAAGTCAATCCCAAGTCAATCCCAAGTCAATCCCAATTCAATCACAAGTCAATTACAAGTCAATCCCAAGTCAATCCCAAGGCAATCCCTAGTCAATCCCAAGTCAATCCCAAGTCAATCCCAAGTCAATCACAAGTCCATCGCAAGTCAATCGCAAGTCAATCAAAAGTTCATCACAAGTCCATCGCAAGTCAAATCACTAGTCAATACACTAGCCAGGTCAAGACAAAAGAATGCTTTTGCCAAGGTTCATTTGAATAGCTCGTGACCTGAATCGAGAAGAGATGACTTGCGATGACTCGTGGTGACTCAAGGTGACTTATGATGAATTATGATATCTTGTGTTGACTTGCGACGGACTCAATTACAATTCTTATTTCACAAATCTACAAAATGAGTTTTCGGTATTCTGACCTGTATGCAGTTGGCGAATGTGACGCACACCAGCATGAGTTTGCTGACAATCTTCAGTAGTTCCGGGTCCGTCAGCATGCAATCCTTCAGGCACATGTTCAGGAAGTCGGTGTGGATATCGAGTACATCATCAATGGTGGATACCTGAAGAATCAAATAAACAAAAATTAAAAAACACAAAATCAGTTTTACATAATTTGTGATGTTTGTATTGGTCACTGCTCAGTTACATCGATTAGAATTACACAGTCTAAGGGACTGACTGTTCATCATCATGGCTCTCGTCGGACTGCAACAAAGGCACTCCACACATCACGGTCTCCCATGGCCGTCCTGATCTCGGCTGCGGAAGCTAGCCCAGTGTCCCGACGCAGCTGGTCCACGTAGGTTCACGTCTGCCCACCTCGAGAGGCTACACCACCTCGGGTGACTGTTAAAATGTTGATTTATAAAAAGTACTTTTTCGACTCAGTTATTTTTTTGCATACCTGTCTCAGTTTACTCTCCATGATTTGCCAGTTGGGTTCGATGACCTCAAACATCATGTAGTACTGTAGATTCTGGACAAGGTGAAGCATTCTCTGGCGAAGTGCGAAGGCTGCAGCGTACCACCTGGAAGAGTGGAGGGTGTACTGCTTAGCTGCCTTGTTCAACACCCACAAACTAAAAACAGGAAAGAGAAGATAAGAAGTTATTCATATATACCTGAGACAGTTTACCCACTCCTATTAGTCGAGAGCTCGTCATGTGGGTGGTGTTAAGCCGCTGTTTAAACACCAGTCAGTGACGTTTAAAACTGATCACAAAGGCTGCACTCTGTACCACATGAACGCAGTGTGCGCCACGCTTGCCGATAGCAACCAGGTGCTTCAGAACCATTGATATGATCTCCATATAAGAAGATGTTTAGCAAACCACACTCACGAAACGCGCAACATACGAGTGGCCTGGACATTGGTTAAAATTGTTGAACGGAACTTTAATTGTTAACATTTTGTGAATTAAAAAAAAAAAAAATTCAGGCTCTGACCAGAGAGGAATTTATGAATGGGGTTCGGCTCGAGCCATTATCTACGATATGCTACAAACCGGTTCAAATCAGGCGTTTAACATGCTCCAACACACTATTTTTTTCCTTATTCAAAATCATTACAGGAATTTGTTAATTACAAAGTGGCATCATATAGCCGTACTAATTATGCTGTAAAATGGACAACTTTTTTATAAACTCTTGACATAATTTTTAGTTTTATGCAGTTGTACAAGTAATGGTTTTTCGAGGTTGCGTGAAAGTTTCCCTTGGTGCAATGAGATGCCATGTCCGAAATGGGCCTTCAAAGCCACGGCTATGTCTATTATCAGATTGTTCCAATGTAGTTGTAATGGGCAAAGACCTAGATAATAGCCCTAAACAAGATATTCTGATGCGGCTAAGGCTTCTCACAACAGCACTGGAGGCTTGGAAAAATCACAACAAAAACAAAATTTGTGACCAAACAGATGTTTGCATCGTATGCCGGACCGTCCATCTGCAAGGAGATAGTGCCAAGAACCACAGTACTTACTTGCACAAGATTCTTTCCACGTGCTTGCAGTAAAACAGATGTCTGAACAGAATCTGGTAGCGAGTCAATGCCTGCAATATTAATAGATCACAGATTGTCAAAAATTAAGGCATCGAGGCAGAATTAATCAATTGCTTCAAATTTCCTTTCAAGCCCAAAAGACCATGCCCACAAAATTTGACACTGTTGTATCAAATATATATACAGTAGTTGCATTATTACGCATATCCAACATCAGTGCAGTAGTCAAGACTGTTCGTAAGTAAATTGCAGCTCATGTCACACGTCTCGTCACAAGAAACGGGGTGAACAATAACAAAGGAACACTTTTTTTCACAGTTCATTTGACAGCTTGTGACTTGACTTGGGACTGGGGGACTTGTGAGGACTTGTGAGTACTTGTGAGGACTTGTGTTGACTTGCAAGGACTTGTTAGTTTTTGTGAGAACTAGTGCGGACTTGTGAGGAGCTATGAGGACTTGCGTTGACTTGTGAGGACTTGTGAGGACTTTTGAGGACTTGTGAATCTTTCCTCCTACCTTTCGGCTGAGGATGAGTGATTCAGGCCATCTGACGACGTAATCAAAGGAGAAAGCTTCCAGACAAGAAATGTTGATCTCAGTAGGGTCAATCTCCTGAATGATTGCTGTGTGGAAAATCATGAAAAAATAAATCAAAAACAAAAAAACAAATTGCATTACACAGGGATTTGAATCTATTTGCAATAACAGAAGAATGACTCTCAGGATGGATGGCTTGAGTGATAAAACTGAATTGTACATTCATCCAAGGATAAGAGTTATTTTCAAAAGCTTACATTTCTCAACCCTTGACTCAATGGAGATAATTCTCAGCAGCTGTGTGATGAGATCATAAGGAAGCAATGCCACCCTGGAAAAAAAACACACAGAGAAAAACAATTACTGTTTATGCTCAAAACGTCCTGACAGAGTATCTACCCAAGACTACCCAAGCAGTCTGCCGACGATGACTAGAGCAGGCTAGTTGAAACGTTGAGACCAAAGACAAGTTCTTTTCGAACTTCAAGCAGGACTGCTCTTATCAGAACTAAAACTACTTAGCAAAAGTTGATAAACAGGACAAGTTCTTATCAGAACTACATATCTACTGAGCGACAGTAGTTATGGTGTACCACATGGTGTTACCGCAAACCGAAACGATACTAATACTCCACCATGCAAAGCCTAAAATCTTATACCCAAGACTTGGAAAAGTTCTCATCTTAGACCCGACTAGTCAGCAAGGCTAGCTCCAACAGCGACTCCAACCTGCTTCGGAAAAAAACACCACTTGAATACTGTGTCTACTCAACACAAGGCACTATTCTCACCTCAAATCATCTTTGAAGGTATCTGATTTGGCCTGACTCGTCCGTAGAGCTAACTCCAACAGCGACTCCAGCCTGCTTGGGATGATCTCATCTACCTGTTTCTTCATCTCCTCTGTGGTTATGTCCATCAGATGGACAAAGAAATCCCCTTGCTCTAACAGAAAGTATCGCTTGATGGACCTGTTGAAGGGTTTTAAAATGCTAACTTGGAGTTATAGTTTCCCTAATTTATTTAGTGAGCAAAATTTCAAATCAGGGGCCAACTTCATGGCGTTCGCAACAGTTAGCAGAAAAGTTGCACTAACTATAGCAGAAAATTGTGCTAACCTTAAGCACTATTTCATGCCATGGATGTGCTAACGGTTATGTGCGGATGGAGATTTCTATTGTTACATTGCTAAATTTAAGCAGCTTTTTTCCACTGAGGTAAGCGTGCATTTTGTGAACTTACTTCTCATGGTCTCCATGAAACAGAGGCTCTGGTAGCAAGAAAATGTGTGCTAATTAGCAGCGCTGTAAAATTGGGCCTAGCATGCTACTCCATCACACTGTCTTGCTAGACTTGCTACGTGAAAAATATTAGCAATGCAAGCGCACAATACATGTACAATTTTTTTGAATTTTATAGTAGTTATTGGTTTCTTGACAACGTTTTTCAATTTTGAAATTTCCAGGTAAGCACGTATTTGTAATCTTACATATTTTTGTAATCTGGTCACTTCGGCCACATTTGTGGCTGTTGAATTGGATTTTTTAATAACGCTAATATTCCACCAAGACAAGTTGACTGCATAGGTTTTAAAAAGTAACTGCACTTTCTCCAAACTTAAATTGTGGCCATTTCTAAAAGTCCATCGTTTCTAGAAGCAGATTCAGTGCCCACTTTAATGGATGAAATGATTTCGACATACCTGAGTCTAGGCATCAGTTCCCGATCGTCTATAATATGATCCAGTAGCACCCTGCTTGCATACTGATAGGCGTGTTCAATGTGCTCAACATACTGCCGCTCCTTCAGTGTGTACAATATCTCCTCTGCATGCGGGCATTTGGGGTCACGACCTTCAAAAAAAAAAAACCAAGAAAACCTTCAGGAAAACCCAAGTTATTCCTTAAGGTAAACCTTTCAAGCTCGGGAAAAATTAAGAGTACAGTCATGCGAAGATTGAAAATTCAAAATGTCATTATACGATCAGGCAAAAGTTTCTTCAATTATTATTGGCACACAATTCATCCTAAAAAGTCCCATATACCTTACGTGAACTTAACCTCACGTTTTGATTATAGGTCATTAACATTTTCTCAGTCCGACTTTGTATCAACCTTTGAAGATTCATCAAAAAAACGAAACAATATGTCCCCCCCCCACCCAACCCCAAACCTTTCATTTCAAAGTTCCTCACCACACTCTCTGATGACATTGAGGTATTTTCCTGTCCGCAGGATTTTATCAGCGACCGTCTCCAAGAAGACCGGTATCCTGTCCCGACAGATGGTGTAGTGCTGCTCCCAGTAAGCGTCATTGTATTCTTGCTGCAGCTTCTCCTTACGTAAGGCTTCGTGCTCCTCAATCATGAACTACAAAATGAACACAGGTGGAATTGCAAGTACTTAATTTTCGGCAAATTACAGGTCAATATACTACTATATTCCCTAAATTTTCCCCATAGAGCTATAGTAAATTACTAGAGCGCTAACTTCGTGGACAAAGTAATGCCTGCTGGGCGCATCCATGTTTGTGCACAAACCTATGGAGACCTAGAAATTTTCTACGGCTTTTGTACGGCTATTTGCATATCTGCGTTTGTATTCCAAACCGAAGCCAATACGCCCAAAACCAAAACGCACGATCAGCAAATGAGCGTGTCATTTTGCTCTACGCAAACAGCGCAACGCATGCGCGTATTCACTGCAGATGCTTTTTGCCGTAACGTTTTTTTGAACCGTCAATGACGCGCTTAAGTTGTTTGCGTATGTTCTACTTGCGCATTGCATGTAGAGTACACTTCCAAAATTCAATCCATCTAATTTCATTATGTTCTACAAACACGCACATGAATTCAAAATGTCTGCGCCCAGGACAGCTTCAAAGCGTCTCCGCGCGCAAGAATGAGGAGTTAGCGCTCTAGTAATTTAATATAGCTCTATGGTTTCCCCTGATAAAAAATTCCATGATAAATATTTTCACTTTGACGAGGTTGTTGGGAAGTCAAGAGGTGGTTGCAGCAAAGCAACTAAGAAACCGATAATATTCACACTGTATAAATACATAAAAGCCACCATAGCCAACTTAGACACATGACACAAGACGTACATAGGCCATAATCGGAAAAACCATTCCTTTCCGAGTCACTGTCAAATTCCCTGAGTTTTCCCCGAGTTTTGCTATTTTCTACAAATTCCCTGAATTTTCCCTGACTGGAAAAAGGGAAACTCATTTCCATGGTTTCCCCTGATTTCAGGAGTGGCTGGGAGCCTTGTTTACATCGTCGCGTCAGTGCAACAAGGTCGTATCTCCTAAAATGGCATGAACGACGCAAACACGAGTCTGAGAATGTCAAAAGGTCGTATCTCGCTTAAAATAACCCGGTTGCACACGCAAAGTCAATGGAAGTCGAGATACGACCTTGTTGCACGAGTGTATTCGCGCGAGATACGACTTTGTTGCAGAATGGAGTTACGACCTTGTTGCACTGACGCGACGATATGCACATTCAACATATGCATCTGTACTTCAATCGTATTCTACTATTGAGCTGTTCCAAAGTTGTTGACACAAAAGGTACCTCTCCCGTATTTCCTAAAAGGTGGGGCAAATTCACCCGAGGGCGCTACATACCTCACAGTATGGATCCTTGATGATTCCCTTATAGATCCATTTCTCCAGAATTTCAAAGTACGGTGCACAAGCCGACTGCGTCAAGAACAGGCAAAGGTTCTGAGCTCGTGTATCACTGATAGGATATCAAGAAAATAAATATCAATGTAAATGAAAACACACATTAAAATCCAGTGTTTACCGTCAAAGAATCACTGCAAAACCAAAACCAAGACTGCAAACACAAAAAGAACCAGCTCCAAAATATGAATCTCTAGATTTGCACTAGAGCCTAAAAAAAGAAATACAAGCAGGATTTTGAGCACATTGTAAACCATGTCACACTTGTTCACTAAATTGGATGTTGCGATCACATGATTCCAAATTTCAGCAACCTATTCTCGTGTTCAATTTGACATACATAAGTGATTTAAATGTATGGATGTCAACTGTAGAATACAAGGAAATCACTTGAGAAAGATGCTTGTGAGGCTGTTTTGCCTTAAAGCAATTCACAGCTATGACGTCACAGGTAACATGGGCTATTGGCTCTCCGTACACAAGTACCCCCCTCAACGGTAAGAAAGGGAGAGTTGGGGGAGACCACTGGGACATTCAAAAGAGTTGCCAGTGATGCCTGGCACTCTAGCAAAGACTCTACGGCTTTGTGCACATTCAGTATAAACTTAGTCGTGCATAGTCGTGAATCATCGCGCGCACGTAGTGTGTCCCGTCCACCGCAGGTCGTAATTGGTAAAACGCCCTGTCTTGTTCGCACACAGAGCACATACAGTGGGAGCTGAAGTATTTTCCTCACCCTATCATAGTCACAGTCCTCTCGTGCAGCAGGCTGAGCACAGCGCCCCCTGTTGACGCCCCACGGTCGATGGCCTGTGCGATTGACGCTAAGATCTCCATTGTCTGCTTGCATGGCTGGATGTAGAACCAAAATCTCTGCAGAGGGAGCTGACCCTGTCTGAACTGATGCTCCAGCTGAGCTGTCAAGATGGAATACTCCTACAAAATCAACCCAATAACGTGTTAGCCTTTTTATGAGCTGGGAACGGAATATGAGGTCTTGTTTTGATTATGACGCACTTCATGTGAATACCCAAAGTTTCCAAACCCTTGTTGGTTGATTGATTGATCAAATGGCTTATTCCTTGCTTTTAAGGATTATGGATAGGTGGATACAAAAGCCCTGAGCAAGCCTAGTATTGGTTCCAAGACATTCATGTTTATACATTTTTGGCTAGCGTGCAGAAGAAATTAATTCCAAAAGAGGGGGCAATTTCAATCGATTTCTTGAACCAAGACTAGTGCTGATTGCTGTCGAGTCCAGTTCAGGAATTTTTCCTGTAGATTAATTTTCTCAGATTTCAACATTCACAAACATATGTAACTGCGCTCCTACAAAAATTAGCTCCCCAACTTCAACAAAAAAGCTGGTTTTAATGTTCAATTCATTGAAATCAGAAGAAAATGAGCTCTCTAACGACTTATAAACCTTTTGGAGTCTAGTTCTGTCGGTATGTTGGAAAAGTGTGGCTGTAAAACAAAGTTGTGGTCCCAAAAGGAATGTAGCATTTCGGACGTCATTACTTGTTTTATTAGAGCACGTCAATAATAATAATGATAACATAAGAAGGGCAAACATTGTGGCATAAATTTGCAGACAAACTCACTTTGATGAGAGTTTTCATTGCCCCACACAGGGCATGGTTAACCATGCCATACTCAAAGGATGACTTGTCCTCAATAAATCGCACCACAGCAGAGTACATGGTACAGACAGGAAGGATGCGATTGGCCACTTCACGCAATGAGACATCCAGTGATTGGTCAATAACGAAGGTGCGGCCAGAGGATTGGTCTTGAGGTGGGCGGAGTAACGTGTACTTTCCCTCGGTACCCTGTCAATAAAATCCAAATAAAGAGTTTCAAAATACAAGTTACAATCCCGAGCATGTAGTTTTACAATTATATTATTATGTTGGAAGTAAGGCCTTATCTGATTCTCCTGTCTAGACCTTTTCAACAATTTGACAAGTCTTGGTCTTTGACAAGTATGCTGGCACGTGCTGACAACAGTTATAAACATAGTCCTGGCGGCCTGTTTCGGCCAAAGCCTAAAATAACAATATCACAATAAAAACATCAGATGGATAATTCTGATTGAAGTTTTCTAATGAAACCACAGACAGGATTCCGAAAGACATTTTAAATTGAAATTCCATGACTTTTCCGGGACAAAATCAGGGCTTTCAATGACCAATTCCTACGCTGTTTTGGCATCTTAGGAGCCTGTTGCTCTGGAGGCAAGGGGTGCCACTCCCTTTCAGCCTTCCAGTTTGACACAAGACCACTGAGCACCATAACAGCACCACAATGGCGCACTCAACATGCAACAAGTATAGAGCATAAATGCATATAAAAGAGGAAGTATAGTAAACTGGAATGCAAACTGGAAGTTTTTTTCTTGGAATATAAACTTTTCATGACTCCTTGTAAAGTAACAAAATCCCATGACTTTCCATGATAGCTTTAAATTCCAAGATTTTCCAGGATTTTTCCATGACTGTGGGAATCCTACACAGACTTAATCCTTGGAAATTGGGGACTCTGACTGCAATACTCACCGTCATGACCATGAGGAGGTCCTGCACAATGGCCAATTCTTGCACCCCTAGGGGGAGTGTCCCGAGAGCCACACCTGGTTCAGAAGTCCCTGGACTTGACACGAAGTCACCAGTCAGGTTAGGCCTCTCAAGTACCCAGGAAGACAGCTCGGGAAGCTTCAAGGATACTGCAAAGGAAACAATGATAAAGACGACAGATTTTTCTTTATAAAAGTAGCAATGATAAGGCAAAAAAAAAATATATTTCTGCTTCCGATTACATGGCATTCGAAAATAGGGTAGGTAGGGAATTTTTTTTTTTTTTGGCCAATTTTTGTGTGTGTACGATCATATGGAGGCGTCTGCCTGTAGTCAAGGGTAAGAGGTATAAAGTGATGGTTTTGGGTGTTTTTTCCTCATTTTTCCAATAAAAAAATCAGAATATGGTAGGTAGGGAAACCGGAAGCAGAACTATTTTTTTTTTTTGGCCTAACATTACATTCAAGTAGCATGTCTGATTATTAACATTTGATTATAAACAGTAATGGACACAAAGAGGTGTAAGTATTCAGAAAACATTTCAAATAACTTTCTTCGTCTCTTATGATACAATAGATCGATCCATTATAAGGACCACCCAGAGGTATTTTGACACAGTTGTGACTAAAGCTGCAGTCAGGTCGACCTTGTGACGACACAGATCGGTCGTCGACTGACTTTTCAGGATCAAGCTGCGTCTGAGCTACGACCGACCTTCGGAAACATTGCAGTCGCTAATTTTTTTTGGGACCTGAGTGTAACTATATTCTATACAATAGCTAGAGGGATGTTTAAAAAAAAAAGTAAAAAGTGTTCAACAAAATCATTGGAAATGTATAATTTTTGACTTGTGTTGACTTTTTGACTCAAAGGTATTTGTGAATGGGAATACAAGTACATTTAAGACCATATCAGGGGAATGCGCGCTGATAATGGCTCGAGCCGAACCGGTCAAGCACTAATTTATTCCCTAATATTAAAGAAGTCACATGACTGTCTATGAAGTGGAATCATGGTGCATCGTCGCATTGTGGGTGACATGAGCATGGTTGAGATTATTTTGCGTAGGAATGCCTCTTGCTTCCAGAGAATCACATGATTTCTCAGTTTTGTGATCTGAGTATTAGTTTTCTGCTTGATGCCGACGGTTTCGTCGTGGCGCAAGCACATCACGGATCGACCTGAGGCCAGCTTAATGCCTGACATGCGTCCACAAAAGTCTGGCATGCGTGCATTGTGCATGACACGCGTCCTGCTGGAACATGCAGTGTGGCATTGGAGGGGCCCACATGTTGTTACCCACGTACGCAGTGGGCGGGGCTTAACGGAAGTCTATTATATGAGGATCAATATAAATGACAGTGGCACATATTTGACAATGACAATGCCTTTGGTAGTATCTACTCACAGTTTTTCCTGGATTGTTTCTCTCTCATCATTTTCTTGAAAACCTCAGAGGCTTGGCTAGCTGCTCCACTGCTGGCCACACTCAGTAGCTGGTTACGCAACTACAAAATTGTGAGAAATGGCACGCATTACAAATAATTCACATCAGCTAGTAACAAATTTAAGGTAATAGGAGGATTTCGTTTTTGAAATTTTTTTGGGGGGGGAAGCAACAAATTACGCAATATCTTAAGGAGGGAGCATAACAACTAACTTGTTCAAGTTTCAGCTCAGTGGATACTCTGCATTTTGAGAAACAGAAAACGTTTGCACAAGTTTTGGGGTCTCGTAACTGGATTCCGTAAAAAAAACTGTGCCTGCGGGTACCTTATTCCAAAACCGTCTTCAATGTTAGTTTTCATCCAAATGACACCATATATCCGTGGGAATAATTTCACAGGGTGTTTGGTGCCAGTCCTGTCTTCACTTTGAGCAAGGATTTTCTTATTAAATGTGCCTACATGCATTTAAATATCATCTTCAGCGCAGTCTTCATTTTATTTACAAACTCATGGGTAACATGCTCAGTGAAAAAGCTGTTCAACCTCTGCACACAAGAATGTCCCTTAATCCTAACTCCCCAGCCTAATTTACTAGGAACCATACCCATTCTGGCAAATTCCAACAACCACATGGGAAATTGTACACACACACTGTTGGACTTAGTTTCTGGAGGTATGCCAACCCCAGTGTAAAAGACCATCTGTTTAGGGGTACTGTACCTATCCCAACAGATTTAAACAAAACCTGCTGTTGAACTTTGATGGGTTGAGTTCGGTTAGGGTTAAAGGTTATTTGTTGACCCATACTTTACCTCTGACACTTCCTGCTCTGACATCTTGGATCCGGACGGAGGCAGGACCACCCTGTCCATGGGCATCTGCAGAGCCTGGGCATTCTGTTGCAAGACAGACACTGTGTCTTTGTCTTCGGACAACTTGGACAGGAGGTAGACAAAAGCATCTAGATCCCGATTACTGGAACAATAAAAAACATATATATCACTGAAATGCATACAGGATCATTTGCAGTTATCCTAAAAGTAACCTCCCCAATTATCAAAAAACTTATTGGGTTAAAATTTATTGAAATCATTTCGTCTGGCTTGTTGGCATTTAGAAGAAATCACAAAATGTAGGTGATTTCCGAACGATCAGTCAACGGCTGATTTTTGGAAAACAAATAGTGCTATAGATGTAATTGTGCTGGTGATCAAAAAGTTGTGCCTGATTTTTCACTGTTCTTTAAAGTTTACTATATCTACTGAGCTGAAAGTTCGTTAGGTTAGGTTTTGAATACTCTCCTTTGTATTTTGAGTGGTGTAATTTTGGAACCAAACAAATGTATGTACGTGTAATGCAAATTATCCTATATGCCTTTAACGTTCGAATACACAAGACTAACTTAGTCCAATTCCAGTCACATCAGAAGTAATGCACATTTTTGTCATCCAAATGTTCACATTCCTTTCAATGCTTGGCCATTTCTCGTAGGGACAAATCACGTGACCCACACCATAATGCAGAACAAAAGTAAGGATTTCTGCATTTTAAACTTATTATAATTCAGGACCACACAATCCACATCAAATCCAACAGTTTTCCTTACAAATTCAAATCACAGAAATTGAATTTGAGAGCGAGATATTTTCGTTAAACTCCCACATATTGACTCACTTTTTGGATTTGAGCTCATCATATTTCTGCAGGAACTCCACGGGAGTCTGGGTAAATTCAGCTATCTTGCGTTTGGCGCCGTGAGCTGACACTTGTGTAGTGACATACGGCGTTCTGTTCTTCAGGAGTAGGTCCACGTAAAGCTCTGGGCCTGCACTACCAGGTAGACTTTGCAAAGGAAAAAAGGCATCTAACTTGTAAGTGCTAAAATATATACCATACTTGAGGTTAATTACAAGTCCTTAATAATCAAGCACAAGTCCATCACAAGTCATCAAGTCCATTTTACAAGCTATTTCAAAGGCATTCCTTTGTAAATACTCATCTACTGTTATTTGTGACTGGACTTTGTAAAAGTTTTGCGATTCACTTTTTGACAAGACTTGTTATGGACACGACATCATTGTTGTTTAGCCCTAACTCCCTAGGCCTTTTTGCTAGGATGTAGCCTCAGTCCTGCCAAATCCTCCAATTGGCCTCATGGAAAAATAGCATAGCCTCAATCCTGTAAATTCCTTCATCATTTCTTGAATATGGTCTGTGGAGGGGTGACCACTACCCGAATCCTGCAACATCCTGCAGCAGTGACTGTCAATATCTCAAGGCTTGGCCAGTGAGATCCCAGAGCAGTACGGAGGATTTCAAGCATAATCCAGGCCTATATTTATGCACGGCCGAGCAAAAACAACACAAGGTCTTGCCCAAGACCTTGACAAAGTGCATCCTACGAAATCAGTAATGCACTTTTGCCATGTAACCTCAATCCTCCACATCCACTTTGGCAAAGAGGATTTTGAAGGTTTCAGGGCAGTTAGGGTTAAAGTAGCTTGAGTTCTGTACAGAGGGCAACTGAAGTGGGGGATGAAGGGTCTTACAGCAAAACTAATTGACAATCCCGACCCTAGTCCCATACTGGCCCATATTACGAGGCTCAAACACTGAACTTTCTCAGTATTGTAATCCACACATCAATGCATGCTAATAACTTTCCTAAATTTGAAATCTAAACTGTTCTATTTTTTCACTTGATATTCGCTAAAAAAGCTTCTTATACTTCAATAGTAAGGCCAAAAAAAATAATAGTTCTGCTTCCGATTACATGGCATTTGAAAATAGGGTAGGTAGGTAGAGGAAATTTTTGGGGGGGCCAATTTTTTTGTGTACGATCATATGGAGGTGTCTGCGTTTAGTCAAGGGTAAAAGGTAGAAATTGATGGTTTTGGGTGTTTTTCTCTCATTTTTCCAATAAAAAAATTAGGGTAGGGGCTGTCAGAATAAGGAAACCGGAAGCAGAACTATTTTTTTTGGGCCTAAGCAGGAAAAATTGAATCCTGTTCCTGTAGACGGCCACAATTGCAGAGTTTGTCCAAACACGACTGGAGTATTTTTCTCAAGGTCATGCACCTTTGACTTTGACCTTTTGATTTTCCCTGGTAATTAACCAGCTAAGTAGCTTCCACAGTGGATATCAAGTGAAACACTGTCTAGATTTTAAATTCCGGAAACACAAGTTTCCAAGAAATTTAGCATGTATAATTTACGTGGCTCAGTTTTGAACCACATATTTATGGGGTTACCCTGACCCTTAACCGATCTTACCCAAGAAGTTTGATGAGCTCGCTGACTTGGTGATGAACTCTGAACTCGCTCATGTTGCCAATTTAATGTGCCTTATAAACTCAGACATCAAGATGCAATTTCTGTAGTTTAAAAACAACAAAAAATCAGGTGAAATCATTGTTGGAAAGCCCATTCAGTCAATAACTGGTGGTACAGTTTACATCACTTCAATTTGTCCGCATGTGCAGTGATAATACAGATACCACTTTGCTAGTTCTGTAGTTGAGTTAAAAAATAGGCAGTACATATCGTCATGTGACAAGGAAAACGACGTTAGCAGGCCAGGCACCCAAAAAGCACTTTTGGAGATTTATAATCGAGTTGAAAGATTTTGTGCTGCCATTTCTTGATTAAAAATCACATAAGGTTGAAATTTTGACTGATGACATTCCTTAATAATTCAAATATCGTGCATTTTAACGGCAAAATATGACTCTCTTGTGAAGTTATTTCAATTTCTATGCCTAACGACCTTTTACCGGGAACTTTCCAGGCCTTAAACCATGTAAATGTACTTATGCGACATGTTAAATACTCTTTTGCCAAGAACAAAATTGTCTTTGCGTACCCACTTGAGTGGGATGTTACTTAGCATGGTTAGCGCGCTTCGAACATTTTTTGTTACATTAGTATTACACGTCCTTAACATCCTTTTGCCGAGCACAAACAATGGAAATCCTCCTTTTCGTCTTTTGTTTACTATTAATTTATACGTCAGAATGACGTAGCTCCTTGAGACAATATGTATATCAAATGAAAGATATTTCCAAGCTCAAATCAATTATCCAAAAAATCTGAATTTGACCTTTTGACCCATTTTTCGATCTTACAACCTTCTTCCAGGCACCCGACGATATTTTGCCGTGACTAGCAATCTTCCTAATGTTACTTTACTGTGAGTGTGCTCTGTTAACCCTTGTTCAAATGTTTCAACAGAAACACTGCAAGACAGGTTCTCAGAATGTTCTTTTCCCTTAACCAGATCGCGCTGGAGGCCGTGTATACACGCAAAAGTTGTGCGGTATTCGCGCGCGGAACGGACGACAGATAAACACGCAAGGATGGAGCTAGGCCGGAAATCAGCAAACCGCTCGCACAGTTCGTCCTTGCGATCGCGCTCTATCGGCAACACGAGAGATCTACTTGAACCTTTAGAAATCTTCATCAACATCAAATGCTATTGAAATAAGTCATCCTATCCCTAATAAGTACGAATGCTGACCTAGCCTACAGAAATCGTGAAGCTTTTAAACATGAAGTTCAATATTTTTTTATCGAAGAGCGCGCCATGTCTCGTATCAAGCAACTGCGCAAGCGCAGATATGCTCCTCTTTCAATATAAAGTTTTATTTACGCAATACAAATAGCCAAATTTATGTAATTTTGGGAAAACAGAGAACTTTACAATAAATTATTTTGCAATATTTAATTATTTTGTACAAACTTTTTTTTAAAACTATTATCTACAAGGAAAGAAATGTCTAACTTGTTTCATAAATAGTGATAGGACATAAATTTCGTGAACGCATGCTGTCGCCATATTTGCAGATTTTTTTGTGTGATGTTGCCGATTTTAACGAAGGTAAGAATGCAAAAAAAAAGCCTCAAGAATAACAAATGCACAGTAACACACTTTTGCAGTTTAGAGTATGACTGTTATAGCAGAAACTGGATATGTTTTGCGGCATGAATTTGGTGAGGTTCATGGGGGAAATTAGGTTTAAAAATTTGATGTTTATTGGTCCGCTCTATCTTCGCAGACGTCTAGTTCCGCGTGGTCGATCCGGGCGGTTTTATTTTGTGCGGTAAACGTGTTTGTGCAGTGCAGAGTTTTGCTAGAATTTGATGTTGCTCCAGTGGTCCGCACATCCGCATTGGTTCTTTGTAAAAAGACAACCATGACAACAGTTATAACTGACCAAACAAACAGTTGTTATTATTTAAGTGTTTAGCAATAACACTATAAATTTGAAACTGAAAGTTTTTCAACTTAAAATCAGCAGTCAGCACATTGTGTAAATTCAGGGCACAAGAGGGCGCTTTCCATTTTTTCATGTGCTGGAAATGCAGTGCGAACTGGAGTTGAATCAGAGCACTACTTCAAATTCCATAAAACAGTTTATGAAACTGAAAACAGTAATTTTTATGAAACTGAACTCGTTCTAAAAATAAAAGTTAGCATTTTAAGAGCAATCAATTCCCTCAATATGAATCCATATATTTTTTCAAGCCTAGCTCAAGATTTTTTCTCTGACTCTGACATGTCTGAGTGACAAAAACTGGTTAAGGAATTTTTTTTTCCAAAAAAAAAGAGGAAATATAAATTATTTGAACTTGCTTTACGCATTGTATTTGTCAAAGGTTTGACTAAACAGGAAATACATATGGCTTCATAATTGGGCTCCAAATCCAGGATTGTTCTCCAGCTTCTAAATTTGAACATATTAAACATGTTAAAGGTTGGTTTTGAGCTGAGCGGCATCAGTGGGATGACATATTGAAGGGGGAGTGTTTTAGAATCTGTTGAATGATTGAGGGCAACATTGTTCATAAAATTTCTAACAACATTAGCAGTAGCATGATGGAAGTTGCGTAAAGCTTTGCAAGACATTTTTTTTGGTAGGCTTGTGTTACAATTTAAAAAACACTCATCCCTCATAGTCACATATCTGGTCTACATAATATGTATGCATTGATCTCTTTCGCTTAAAAAAATACACGTACATCAAGGCCTTGCTTAAATATACAAGAGGTCATTTGCTGTATTCATTCGCTCAGGATTCAAATACTCTTTTGAATAACATGACTTACAATTTGTGACCTGTAGCTGCGTAGTTTCTTCTTGTGATTGGATGTAATCAATCAAAATGGCTCCCAACAACAAACAGCCATCACAGTCCTAGGGCTAAACAGCAGAAGTGGGCCGTTTCAAAAAGTCCAGTAAAACCAACATTGGAAATGCTAAACGCAGCGTATGGTTCAAGTATCCTTCCTACATGAACTCTCTTTTTGTGCAAATCTTTCAGTCTTTTCATCACATTTAAAACAGATGCATTTCATGTTCTGATATTAAATTAATTTGTGTTGAAATGTCTATCTCATGTGAACCCTGCACTCGCTAAAAAAAATATTTGCAGCATTGTGGTACCATCTACAATTCTTCACACTTTTTCAAAAGTTGCAGCCTGTGTGCTAAAAGACATCAAGAATTTCTTTGCAAAGCCAGCAACATTTTTGATTCATAAACATGTTGCTAGTTTTCAACACACAAAAACCATACGAATAGATATCTATAGAATACAAACAGTTACTCACACTTTTTCACTACTTGCAGCCTGTGTGCTAAAAGACATCCAGAATTTCTTTTGCAAAGCCAGCAACATTTTTTTATTCATAAACATGTTGCTAGTTTTCAACACACAAAAACCATACCAACAGATATCTATAGGATACCTTGGAAGTTACCAGAATTACATTTTGTCTTTATCACAGTTAGTAGTTACACAGACATCACCTTTTAAGCAGCTCTGACAACCATTCATCAAGCTGAAAATTAGAACTACAGGAAAGAAAACCCACAAATATTAAAAAGTTAATGTTACTCTAGGGCATTTTCAAAAATACATACGTCAAACATGGGCAACAAGTAATAGATGCAAACCTGTGAAATAGAAAAAAAATTACAAGACTGGAGATTTTGATGACACCCCTCATCCAGGCAGGACTATTACTGTGCGTACATGCACTTTGCATGCATGGATGGCCTCTTGAATGGAATGTGAATCTCCAAGACTCTTCTTCATCTAAACAACCCTGGACTGGGAGGTGTTGCACATATACAAATATACAAACTATACAAAATAAGACATAAATGTTTGACCATGACAATCATCGCAATGGCTCCTCTAAAATTCCTGATTGCATAAAAAGTAAATGCACAGTGTCAGTTATACTTAAACTTGCAGTTCTGATGGGTGGGTGGAAGTACATTGTATTTCAAAGAATGACAAAGAATCAATTTTGTTCGGCTGGGTTTTTTTTGGGGGGGGGACATTTTGGAAATTATTGGCTCATTTTGGAAAGATAGGATGATATAATTTAAAATTATGAATCATGGAAGTTTCACCTATTGAACAAAAATCCTATTGCTCGTCAGTTCATTTGAAGTTAAGGAGTCTTGTGAGATTCCTTATCCGGGAATAATGGCAAGTGACCACCGTAACTTCACCATTGGCGTGGATAATTGCAGTTGAGTGGCAACCGCCAGCGAAAAACCAGTAAATCAAGTGTGTGGCCTCTTCAAAAGAACTTAGTACTAAAGCAGCTACTTGTCCAGCAGTGTAAGGCAGCTAATGTCAAGATCTTAGAATTCTTTTTGAAGATTTCTTCAGTCCGGTGAGTAATTTCGTTGCAACAGAATTGTTTTTTTGTTGACAGAAATCATGACTTTTACCAGTTGAAGTTCTGTTTTTATGGAACTACAGAGCAAGTTCGGGCGAGAACCATTAATCACTGGTGGTTGATTTGTGACATGACTAATGC
The DNA here is from genome assembly GCA_029964075.1 of Patiria pectinifera. NCBI lineage: Eukaryota > Metazoa > Echinodermata > Asteroidea > Valvatida > Asterinidae > Patiria > Patiria pectinifera. The sequence goes on along the minus strand of CM057141.1, from coordinate 23,257,495 downwards.
CTGCGTGCTAATTGCAACGTGCGCATGCCTCTAGTCAAATTATGGTCAAATGTAATAACAAAACTTCTTGGTCCTGGCTCCCCATTGTACTTGATGTTGTGCATGACTACTGGAACCAGCGATGGAATCACGCCTCGTCGTCTGGTTCCAAGTAGTCGACTATAGTTGTCCAACCATCCTTCGTTCGAGTGAAGTTAGTCGAACCAAGGAAGGTTTACTATAGTTGGTGCCCGAACTTGCTCATAATGGACCAAGTTGGCATATTTACATCATTAAATGTCTTGATTTCCTGCACATAAAAAGTGCACAAGATGAGTTTGTAGATGGAAAAGAAACTTGAACAAATATTAACAAAAGACCATTTATCCGGATTCAAACTTGATCCCGAGATCAAATGTGAGGATTTCAAATATACACTCTTAATTTTCAAAGAGTTCACCTGGGGACCAGATGATTTGGAGTGGAAAAAATTCTATAATTTCATTTTGAAATACAGTTACCTTTAAACTTTAAAAAGTGTCACTCACTTAGAAACTTTCTTAAAATCTCCATTGATTCGATTGAATGAATTTCACTCTCAATCATCTTGTCCCTAGTTTCAGTCGGATTTAATGAATTTGCAAAGGATAGAGAATAGAGTGAATTTGTACTTTTCTCCAACAAGAGAATATGTGCCTAAGACAGTATAAGCTGTTATTCAATTTCTTTGTAAATATGCCAGTTGGTCCATTTTGTTGCGTTGATTCAACTGTTGGAAAGATTCCCATATCTGGCCATCACTTTTCACCCTGTGCACAAACCCTGTGAGACTGGTCTGAAAATTTCTAAGTGTTTTTCAAGTAAAAACTTCAATATTTTCCCTGCTAATTTTGACTTTTTAGGACATATCACTTTCTGATGGCTGATAAGTCATTGAAGGGAAAAATCAGTGATGGCCATATATGGGAATCTTTCCCAATTGTTCTCAAGAAAAAGTTGCTCTCTGGGGTTGCCTGTTAAGTACATACGCACAGTGATAATTTGTTTCAATAAATGTCGTGAAATCAATGTACTTATATTTAATACCAGGACCAGCTTTTATGTATTAACCCTAACATACCTGAATCCATCAAAATCCACCCCCCTGTTTCGGGGGGTTTCAGACGGATTCAGGATGCCTCCATATTGCACAAGCTAAGGGATTTTGATGGATTCAGGATTGCAAGCCTAGCGGAACTGCAGGATTTTGATGGATTCAGGATACCTCCATATTGAACTGTTGGGGGACTTTGGTGGATTCAGGATCTCAACAGAATAACTCTTTGGCTATGTTTGTGGTCAAGTAAAAACTGCTTGTAGCCCTGCCAGGTCTGTCACATGCTGTACAAAAATGTATGTACATGTACTGGGCGGTTGGGAGCTTGTGACTGTGGCTTATTTAGGCCTTGGCATATAAACAATGGATTATGTACATAACCCATCCAGACAAAGCAATGCTGGGGTCGGACAATGGCTCATTGAAATAGCCCTTCCAGGCAATGCAGACATCACAGTATACATAATTACCCACAGCCCAAGTTGAAAGGAAAAACAACCCACATCATATCCACCAGCAGTTGAACCATGCATTGGTGTATTTTGATGGATCCTATGCAACAACACACATCACAATTTTCATGCGAGCATGGTATCCTGAATCTGTCAAAATCCACCAGAAATTTAGGTGATGGATTTTGAAGACTCTATGGAAAAACATGCTGTGGTTTTTTTTTTTTATCTTTCCATGGTATCCTGAATCCGCCAGAATCCATCAAGACTTTTGCTGGTGGACTTTGGCGGATTCAGGATACCTTCAGTATCTACACGGATACCAGCATTTTTTTGCATGACAAAATTGGTGGATTTCGGTGGATTCAGGATACTTTCTAGTAAAAAGAGCCCCAGGAGTTAGGGTTAATAATCATTACATCATACACTGTACCAGCCCGTCACCCCCGTCATTTGTTTTATCTTCCCAGTACCACAGACAGATGTTATTCTGTCAACACTTTGTCATTTAATTCAGACTTCAGATGCGACATCATGCCACAGCAGGTTTATTGCATGTGTGACGTGAAATGGTGCCAGAAGAGGGTACTCTGAAAAGTCAAAAAGAAATATGGAATGCGTACAGGGGCAGTGGGTCTAAAAAGTTGGCATTTCGTGCGTATGTACTTTATGGACAGCCCTTCATTTGAAATACAGGAACATCTACAAAGCACCTATGTAGTTGTTTCGATGAGAATGACGAAGTGATACACATGTTTTATATGTGTATCCCTTTGTGTGATGCCGTTCAGTTGAGAAAATGAGACATGACCAAATATTTAACTGTAACCTTCGCCTATATTTTACATACAACCTGTTAAATCCAACAAAACCCAACTCCAGACTAGAACTGTTCATTGTTTTCTCATGATCTAAACTAGATCCAATTGGAGATGTTTATGTAGTCAATTCCACCGCAATTCCCTGCACATCCATCACAAGTCCTCCAGTCCTAATTCAAATCACAAGCTATTCAAATGAGCTTTAGACAAAGGCATTCCTTTGTTATTGTTCATTCACTGTTTCTTGTTACTGGACTTGTGATGGACCCGACTACATGTACATCCCTGGATCTAATTGTGTTGGGTCTTGTTAATTAAAGCAAGGTGCACTTTCGTCTGGATATCCGATAACGCCAGAATTCAAAGTTTAAGATTGTGTACTCAAAACCATACCTAAAAGGTTTGGGTATTAAAGGAATCCATATACATGAAGTGTCTTTCAGTTACGGAGAAGCACTGAAATATGCTTTTTGTTTATATCTGACTTGGCAGCCATTTTTTGGCCTTGTTTACACATATTTACAACAGTGCATAAATAAAGCCATCAAAATTTGAGCCGAAGCTATCAAATTTTGAGCAAAAGCTACTAATGTACATGTATATGAACGTTAGAGTGGTGCTGCTTACAATGCACACCAAGCAAGCGACGACTCCGAGCGTTGTTAACCGTTGTATATGCACAAATGTTTTGCGGTATGCGGAACGGATGATGGATAAACATGCAACACGCTCGCAGCGAGCACGGCCAGAAATTTCAGGGTGTGCTACTCACAGATGACGGCCTGAACCTGTCTGGCATCGAGGTTTCGTGAAAACCAATCCCGCGCCTGGGTCCGGTTGATGTCAAAATAATCCCGGGGTGAACTGGTTAAGCTATTAGGGCAGTCATTTTTTTAAAAATCCCAGCCACCAAGAGAAACACTTTGGCCCTCTATGTCGATGTTGACTTGAATTTCGTCTATAGCCCATACCGAGTTGCCCACCTGTTGTGGTAACTGGGGTGACTTTCCACCATTGCTGGGGATGCTCCAAAGGTTGCTCTGGTATTTCACATTATGCACTCCCCTTTAGTGACATGTTCAGAGGTACATATATACAAAACGCACTTGTGATGGGCATTCAGACATGGAAGCGTCGCAGTAATGGCTACCAGAATTGTCGCCGTAATTTCAAAATCAGATTTGTGTATAGTATTCCAGCAATCATCAATGGACCATCATGGGTGGGGAAAAGATACTACATGTATATATTTTGCAACTGTAATGGACTCAAGTTCCCATTTCAGGAAGTACAGTGTACTTGTATTAGAGCAATCAAAAGATATTTTTTTTAGACATTGAGTATGAACTTGGTCCTTGTCTGATCTTAACCATACACATGTGAATATTTCTACACATGCTGATCAAATTTGCCCTTTTTTTCAGCAAGGTGTCATGTGCCAAATCGTGTCTCTGTAATCATTCTAATGCTGCCAGTGAACGTACACGTAATGCATTTGCAGTGACTGTGAGAGTATGTAAACACCGGCAATCGTGGACCGAGGACAACAGGATTGGGGCACAAACAATACGTCCACGATTGACCGAATGTCCACGATTGAAAATCCTGAACAAAACCAATTAGAGCTGTTGCTAAAAAGTTGAGTACATATACAAACAAAGGAATGAGGATTAGGGACAATGGGGGGGTCCAAGATTGCTGGTGTTTACACATGTATGATGTATGTGTGGGCGTGTTCATCGACTCAAACCGTGGACGAAAAATTCCAGAGAACATAAGAGAACAATATCGTCCCTGATTCCCAGAATACGTCCGCGATTGGGGTCGTGAACAAAACCTATGGGAGTCTTCCTAAAAAGTTAGAGTACATGTATAAACAAAAGAGGGACAATAGGACGTCCACGATCGACGGTGTGAACACGTTTAGGTGTGTGTGTGTGCTTTACACATGTATGCCATGAAAATATTAAAAATCAGGATTACGTCCGAGAACTCACTACATGTAAAAGCAGTGTTGTTGACTCGAGTCACTGACTCGGACTCAAGTCGCTAATTTTTTAACTTGAGACTTGACTTGACTTGGGAAAAACTTGACTTGCTGACACTAACACGTTTCTTAACCCTAACTCCCCAGCTTAATTTACTAGGAACCATACCCATTCTGGCAAATTCCAACACCCACATGGGAAATTGTACACAGACACTGTTGGACTTAGTTTCTGGAGGTATGCCAACCCCAGTGTAAAATACCATCAGTTTAGGGGTACTGTACTTATCCCACCAGACCTAACTCTACAAACACACAAAACATTTGTTGAGTAAATAGTTCTGATGGTTACCGGCAAACAGAATTGAAATCTTTGTTGTTGGGTGAGGATTTTTTTTTGGGAGGGGGTTACTGGTCACACTGTAACTTTCATCAGTGCGTGCATTAAATTATGGAGACTTCCATTCAATTTCTGCTGAAATGGCTGGTCTTCATTTCTATACATGTATTGGCTTCAACATGTTAAGTGCCAATACATTTCTATTGGTATACATATTGATGGTTTTGCCATGTTTATGACCTTATAAGGTTACTTTATGGCAGTTACCCGTGACCCTGTCTTCTTATCAGGTTCCATCACGATTGTCAAGTAAGATACTGCGAATTGTGCACTTAAAAAAAGAAACAAAAAAAACCCCAGCGCACTGTCAACTTGAGTCACAGGAATGGTTTTCTATCTTGGCTAAGATTCTCAATCTTGTTCCCCACCAGGATTGATTCAACCCAGTTAGAAATTGTAAAATTCCCTCGGGAACCGGAAGGGGAACTTCTGAATAAAATTTTGCAAGCATTTCACATGTTGGTTTTTCTTACCTTCCAAAAGATTCCAGTAGACTATCGTTGAGTATTCTTGTCGAATACTTCATGAATAAGCCTTACAAACCACAAGCGCATGTAGATATATTTGGGGATTTTCCTGAAGAGAGAATCATTGACTTCAGAAACCAGAGTTGCTCCTTTAATATTGGAATCCGTCATTTGGACATTAAACTTTTTTAAATGCAGCGCATTGAAGTTCCAGATTATGCACTATATGAATGACATCAAAATTGGTTCAAACGTATATTTTCCAACAGCTTCTACACTTTATTGATGGGGCTTTTTCTTCACATACAGAACAGGAACATAAAAAATAGCGAAGATATTGTCATCTGAAGACATGTATTGACTTTGAAATTATTATTTTAAAAATACTGACTAAAGAGGGTCACTTCCTCCATACACATGTAGTTTTCTGAAGTTTTGTTTGAATAATGCTAGAATGAGCAAAAAATCTGAAAAGGGATCTGGTTGAAGTTGTATCAGGCTGGTGTATTTTGTATGAGTCACAGCTTTATGACAACATGACACAAAACAACTTCCAGTGAAAGAAAAGTCATACACACACCTACATGTTCTTTTCTAGAAAGGGATGTAAACCATATTTTGCTTCAATGATAATTAAACATTTCTGGTTTAAATTCTCTCTCAGATGGATGATCACAAAACTGTTGATGAAATTTTAAAAAAAAAATTACTTTTGAAGATGTTACATGTATTCGTATACAAAACCTACCACAGTGTATTTGCGGTTAACGTTTGTGTCGAACTTCGATTTTTGAAGATGTTACGGTATACAAGACCCACAAATTTCAGCCCTTATTTGTGTCATTTCGATTGGGTTTTTTGTTTACTTCTCGTTCATCTATATCTGAACCGAGTGTTTTATTAAAAGCTGTAGTGCCTATACTGACATAAAAAATATTTAAAATCAGCTGAGAGATGACTTGCGTGTATACTACATGTAATTTGATTGGTGCATAAATGTCGACATTTCTTATGACTGCGGCGGTACCTCTTCTCAAACAAAGCGACTGTATTATGACAAGTCATGATCACCTAATCCCCTCGAACTGGACTAATCTGCTTTGAAGTTCGAGGACGGCTCATCATGGCCAACGTATATAGGAACGTTTCATCGTATGTCTCCCTACTGACATTGTAAAGAAGCGCACACATGCATAAAAGTAAAATGAACATGAATACATACCACCCAACAGCTAAACACGAGACATCGGTTAAGTGACCAGGAAATGCTCAACCGTTGACATCGCGATCGATTGAATGAGAAGCTTCTTGTTACTATAAAACTAATGGACACGTTGAAGATTATTTTCCTTTTATCCTCCTCCCTTTCAAGTGTGATTCTAAGACCCACTACACTCGTTCATGCGGCCCCTATACCTTGCTCTACTCTGTGTCGGGTGATGGTTCTCCGTCGCCCAAAACTGCTCTGAAAAAAAAAAGATTAACTCAAACGACGAAGATGCTCGACCTTGAGGTCAAAAATGGTAGAGAACATAATGTAGAGAACATAATGTGGACTCTGACAAGCAGATAATGTGCACATGACGGGTGCTGCCGCTCCTGCGCGACCACACTTTCCCGTTATTTTGGAACTTGCAACCAATGCAAATGTCGATTGAGATGATTTTGAAGCTGTCCATGAACGTAACATTGACACATGACGTGAACTCTATGGAAAGCACGTATGTTGATTGTTAGATGTCCCAGATTAACTCAACACCCAAGATGCTCAACCTTAAGCTCAAAATGGTCCTGGGTACATCAAAATATTGATTTAATATCTGAGTTTTCCACGGAAACTCCTCAATTGTTGGAGTTTTACAACATTTTGGCTGTCGAAAGCTAGTTCCAGCACTTGCTTTATCCACTTTATCAAGACAGTCTTAGCTGTGTACTGAAATTCGCATTGTTAACAGTATCATTTACAGTAAGCGTCGGTGTCTATATACATGTCGTTCAGACACCGTTTTAAATTCCCTTAAAACACCGGTTGAACTCGATTCAGTGTAACTTTCTTGCTAAAACGATGTCTGAACGCTTTTTTATTTAGACTGAATCGAGTTGAACTCGAAAATAAAACGGCAACTTAAACCCCCTCGGAGGGAGGGTTTAGCGAATAACCAGAACGAGTTTATCTCATAGTATGATGTCTGAACTGCTTTAGCTAAAACGCTCCCCGCTAGCCAGCGCAGTGAACAGGAGTTACGTAACGCCTTCTCCATGGCGCACTTTTCTATTACGCAAACAATGTCCTAATTCTCTTACCGTTAAAGAAAATCCAATTTCAAGTCCAGTTTCCGCAAGCTTCCTGACCACATGGTCCGAGTTTCACATCATGCTCTCTCGCACTCTACTCACAATGCGATGACAAACGTGTAGATGCCAACGCAACAACCGCTAACCGGATCATAATTATCATAATGTAGCGGGATCCTACTGGGCTCTTGTCCGCCAAATCCGGCCAAACGCAAGAAAAGGGGACACACAGACGGGATTTCTAACTCTGAAGGAAGATCTCATTTATTTCGCCAAGCGGACTCTGCGGGCAACTTGCCGCACCGCTACCAGAACTGCAACTGATCAATTCCCAGCATAGACATGCACACAGTCTGAACAAATGTAAACAATTGTAGCACCTTTACCCAACCCTGGAATCAAGCCAAGCCATACCCGCGAAAGTGAACAAAAGAACCCCACTTTTAATAGCCAACCTATTTGTAGAGCCTATTTCCGGAGCGCGTGCTAGCCAGACCCAAAACCAGGTCAGGTGTGCGCCGCCGGAGCACTAGTGCTAGAAAGCAATGACAGCAAAAGTGTGCATAGACTGTCCGTTACAATAATACAGTGTATAATATATTCAACTACCAGGAAAACGTTGGTGTTGATTGGTCAATATTGCAACGTTGATATCACGTGTATTTTCACGTGACTGACATGTTGTGCGGGCAAGTTGATGTATTAACCCTTGAGTGAAATCTGTTCAATGACATCTTGTTTCGAACACTGGTTTTCGAACAACTTTTCAGAACATTTTGTATGTCTTTTTGCACCACGAAAGGTGCTGAAAATCCCCCAAAAAAGTAAACACAAATGGTGTATATCGTCACCGTTTTCACGAAGGGGCGAATTTCATGAAAATGGTCCGTTTTTCGAAATTTGTTTTTTTTTTTGGTGAAAATGAATAAATATATCAATATCTAAACAAATTAACCTGGTGAGGCTATACTTTCAACAAATTAATTAAAATCTTAATTAACCTAATTAACGAATGGGCGAATTTGCCAAAAGTGCCGTTTTGCGTTTTCACGAAGGGGCGAATTTCCGAAGATTAGAAGCTCTTCTTTCCTCTGATACCTAATTCTTGCATATTTTATGCATCTTTAAGTTTCAAATTGTCAAATGAAAAAAGGACCAACTTTAAACGCGATTTTCTCGAATGTGTGTTCAGACAGTGAAATACTAAATTCGCCTCTTCGTGAAAACTGTGACGATATGTAAAGCCGATGTACGATAGTTCCAAAAAATGGGGAAATTGCCGTGGTGGACGCTACATGACCGGCCGAGGCTGAGATGTCGAACACGGCATGGCAACACACATCACACGGTGAGGGGCTCAGACCACGTGTAGCGAACTGTAAAAATGGAAGAGTGAAGGCTCTTTTTATCCCGCGGTTTTTGCCGAGGCGGATGTTCTACGTGACCTTAGAAACTGAGATAAACTGCTTCGAGTTGAACTTGCTATACTTAAAACGATTTCTGGACGCTCGGTAGTTTTATTTTTACGACGAGCCCCCCGTGGTGAGCGACCGTTTTAACTTTTACCGTTTTAGCTAATACGGTGTCTGAACCTCGTCCCCAAGGGCTTACCTCGTTTCTAACCCCTGGGTGGGAAACTTGCTTTCTTCCTGTATCCTGATTCGATACCGCAATAGCAAGTAATGGTTCATGTTGTGTACTTTGTGATTTTATTTCCAGTGTGTATTACATGTTTAAACGTTTATTGTGAATTGAACGTCCAATAAAAAAAAAGAAGTCCTCCATTTTCCATTTTGTTGTAGTGTAAAACTGCATAATGTATTGTAAAACTGCTAATCGGATGGGCAAAGATTGTAATAGGCCCATAACTTTTTTGAATCGTGTTTTCAGATCCCACGCTGCGACAATTAAGCCTCCTACTCATGACGTCACACTTTGTGTTTTTCTATGGAGCTACAAAACCATTCCCGCCAGGCCCCCATAAGAAAGCCCACATGTAAACAAAGTGACATCATAAGAACCAAGGCTTATTTATTGATCCCGCGCATATTATCCAATATCCTGACAGGTCATATTCTTAGGATCAGACATTCATGTGTGCAGAGCCACGTCGAAACATGCAAATTGTTTGCGACCACGTGCGCCAGCCAATCTGAGTTGACTAGAAAATTTGACGTCGTTTCGATCAGAAATGTGGACTGAGCTTTGGATTGGTCAGTTTCGATGCCATGTTTTTGTAATACAACAACGGGTTACCGAAGATTTGGTATACAAGGCGCCTGCTGTCTGCTGAATGGTCAGAATCTCGAGGTCACGTCAAGAGGCACTTTTGTTTTGCATAATATTAATAACCGAATCTGTGAGCATAATCATATACCCTTGCTGTGCAACGGAGGTATTCCATAGACTATTGGCCAGTGCGAGAGGGCTGGTAGTGGGAGCGTACTGCTCGACACCATGGGACCCAGGTTGGGAATGACTTTGCTGGGGTCATATCAGATTCTATCGATTGGACGCAGACTCGCACTCACAGTCGCATCACATCGCAAACCCATCGTCTAAGATCGACGAGGAAATAATGAAGTGATCTAGTTTTGTCACCTAATAAGAGAAGGGCAAAACCTAATTTGATTTACATCACCCCGACGCAAAATTCCATCTTTTGAATAATTAACGCGGTAACCGCATATGTACATAACATTAGAACCAGCCAACCGATCCCGTTAGCTCGGTGTTCGAGTGGTAAGACGTCTGCTCTAGAACGCAGGAGGTTGTGGGTTCGAGTCTCACCCGAGTGATTTTTTTCCAACTTTCACTCGGGAGGTAACACACTGAGTATACAGTGTTTATACGTCGGTGAAGGGCAAAACCTAATTTGATTAACATCACCCCCATGCAGAATTCCATCTTATGAATAATTATAGAAATGTTATCAACTCCTTTAAACCTTGTGACTATTTTAGGAATGCTATGTTTACACTTTGTTCATATATTCATGATGATGTCTTAGATGTCACGAATTTCAAATCACTCGCTGTCAAACCTCCACTCTTAAAGGAAAAGTGCATAATGTGGACTATGACAAGCGTGCTCATGGCCGGTGTCTGCAGCTTCTGTGCTACCGCACTTTTTGAAGTGTGATTTTGAAGCTGTCAATGTAGTTTTGTCCCCTAATATGAGAAACGTTATCAACTCCTTTAAACCTTGTCACTAATTTAGGAATGCAATCTGAACTTATTTACACTTTATTCATGATGATGCCTTAGATGTCACGAATTTCAAATTACTCTCAAACCTCCACTCTAAAAATCAGTGATTCATCGTTCACCTGATCTGACTTGAACTGATTCAATAATAATTGTGGAGAAAATGTTTTGTCCCGGTTTTTTTCACCGTGCTTCATAGTTAAACAATACAATGAGCAAAGAATGTGAAAGGGCGACTTTTCTTGCCCGAAAAATCTTGACAACAAACAGACGATATATACGCTTTCTTTTTGAATCCTTGTCTATACTCAAAGATTAAGCCATGACTATGAAATTCCCGTCACCGTTCCAACACAGCCTTCAACATACTGCAGAAGCTAAACAGTCCCATCGCTTTTCGAATATCGTCCCATTACCGCAAGGCAAGTGGTATCCAGAACTGGAAGAACTTCTTACCGATCTCAATACATTTTACGGTAGAATCCTCACTGGATGACCTTCCTTGTGCTTGAGGGGCGAAGTATATTGGGCTTTAAAGGTAATGGACACCATTACTTTTGCACAAGACAAGTGTATTTTGCCGATTCAAGGAACAATACAATACATTTTAAGCAGGTTATTAAAAAAAAACTAACCTGTCGAAATTTCTGTCCCGTTGTAATTTTTCTCGACGCAAAGCAAGGTTTTCGTTGAAAGCAGGCCCCCTTCCAAAATGTTCACTAAACGTGTTGACACTGTCTTGTAGCAATGATCCCCAGGTTTTTCATTCGGCAAAAAAACCTCATTCACTGACATGTAATTGATTGCAAACTAAACTATATTCGATGAAATTTTAGACAGTATTAGGGGGAAAATAGTGCCAAAAAAGTCTCGAAAATGACTCCATAGCTTACTGCAAAGATTTCGCAGGATGCTTGATTCCATCACTTATACTTATAATCAAGTAATGATATTTTTGCAGTTTCGTTTTTACCTGTTTGCAAAATGGCGTTCATTACAAGGTCAATATATCGGCCGCTCGGTATGACCTTCAGACTGTAGCCCTTTGTTGAGCATCAGGGATGTAACATTTAAAACCGATTTGAAATGGCAGGTGCTGGGTTTTCTCATCTTGTAATTGATAACTGGGTCGAATCTCACCTCATATCAGTGCACGTGGATTACATTGCGCGGGTTTTTCATCAAAATTAACACGGAGCTCATTGCGTCTAAAAATGGCATCACCTATGGTATTGTATCGCAGTATTTGGATTTGGACAAGATAATTAATAAGTAAAAATGGTCATGGCTCATAATTATTTTGCGAATACTGTCATGCGAATACTAACATTTCGTTATACCCTCAAACATCGTTTGTAAAAATGTCACGTGACTGTTTTGCGCATATAATGGCACGTGGCCACAATATTTGATTCATAATTTTAAACCAATCTTACTGTTTTACTCGGACGTATAGGTCTACAGACACATTGTAGAAGTCTGTGAAACGAATGAATGTACATGTATTAACAAACTGAACGAAATTTATGGTGTGACCTTTAACACAATATAGAATTAACCTATCGCCGTTTGCGAGTTAGCCACGCCCCCTTAGACAACCTTGTGAATATGGACTTTTGTACGGTATTGTTTGTACATTGTATCAGATATTGCGCGTTCCGCTCCATTTTGTAAATCAATCGTGTAATTGCCTAATTGGACAATATTTCACAAGCTGCGTTGACGCGATTCTACTGCGATAGTTTAATTGGCGTGAGATAGACTTTTGTGTCACGTGGCCATAATTTGAACCAATCGGAACGGTTATACTGTACTGGGAGGTGTACCGACACATTGTATAAACTGCTCCGTTATTGAAGTCTTTTTTGATTGATTATGACTTTTAGAGGCTTATGTCACCTGTCACCTTCATGAAATATTCAGAAATACATAAATACCTGAGACAGTTTACCCACTCCTATTGGTCGAGAGTCCGTCACGTGCATGTGTGGTTTTAAACACTTTAATTTTCAGGTGTCGCATGAATTTTGGACTCCTATAAAATCTGGTCCCTTTTACTCTTTTTATTGGTTGGATGTTCACAATCTTCACTGCATTCGCAATACTACCAATGAGTCCGTATTTCGAGAGTCTTAAATTCTCACTACACCGTCACCGCCGCGTTCTGCGTCACATCGCGCAGTACGAACCAATTTCCATATAAGGAGATATGTTTACGACTACATGAAGTAAAGTTTTGAGCAAATCGTCGGAAATGTATAATCTTGACTTGTTTTGACTTTTTGACTCGTTTTAATGGGAATAAATATGTGCTTGGTCGGTATTAAACAAGCACGTTTAGGCATAAGACCGGTTCAGGGGCCTGATGCCGATAAAGAAAAAATAAGATGCAGAACTGAATTTTAAAAAAATCATCGTTTACTACTATCCACAAAAGTTTCAGAAATAGGGCTTTGAAATATGGTTTGACCATCAATCACGAGCTATCGACCCTTTTAAACAACCCAGGCACAGAATCACAACACCGTGCAACTGCTCTAATATATCAACTGGTGGCACAATGTTTCAATCAATGTAGTGTTTTCTTTGATCGCACGGCGATTCTGTGTCCTCTGAATATTGGTACTTCGGGGGAAAAAGAAATGGTATGAAGTGACTGCACGGTCACACGTCAGTACAATGTGGTAATATTTGCACACACAAACATGTTTTGGGGGCCTGCAAACATCAACCAGAAGATTGATTTTGCAGGTTTGCCTTCGCGATTTATGTACATTTTGTGGGATGACACATTTTGAGATATTTGCAATTGGGATTGTGGAAACAACACCGACAAGTTATGACAAAACTATTGCACAGTGTGTGAAGGCTTTAATTGTGAAATAATTTAATTTACCAATGAGTAATATGTGGCAATATGCGCTGACAAATGATAGGCCTACTTGCCAATATCCTTGCTCTATAATGATTATAAATGGCAATGTGTTTTCACTTGTTTCATTGTGCTTTACACAGTTAATGAAAAGACCCATTGCAGAATTGCTTTGTTATCCCTCTCTCTTTGATTCTTTTGATTTTGATGTAAAAATCACGGAAACAAACAGCAGTAAACACAACAATGGAACGTCAACTCGCATAATATATCGGGTTCTCGAAACAGCTGGTCGTCTGCTAGTTCGCTGCTCCCGATCCCACTCATGTGTAAAAAAAATAGCGTGGGTACCAACGATACAAGCGTTTCACACCGTACGTACCGTTTACAAAGTCATAGCACACTTCACATACGTGATATCTCACAGGGAGTGTGCCATGACTTTTTATAAACTTAACACGTGATCGTTCTGGGCCAATGAAAACACAGTATTCATGACAGAGTTATAACAAACGGCCGGTTGAGCGATTTCAGTGTGTAATTCCCAATGGAATGTTTGAAAAACGCATATCCTTTTTTAATGTTACAACTCTGGTTTGCATGAATGGGTTTCCATGGCATTTTCACTGATTTATACGCAAGTGTACAATAATGCCCCATCGAAATGAAATACTCACGTTAGGTACTAAATAACGATATCTGCTTGCAAAACATTTTGGGGGTCACCTTGTATGGTACATGTGGAGTGAACATTATTACCAGCGTTGAGCTAGCTGTTCGCAGGCCTATAGTTTAATGTTGTTACAACCGGAAGACGAAATCCTTTTTTTAAGCAGGACGGCGGGGTCTGCCTAGTTTATATACATGATCCTGTAACAATCCAAATGCTATGGGTTTGAACTGTGATTCATATGCAGCTGTAGCGATTATAGTCGCATTACTTGACTTGGATGAACACTCGATCGAAGATTGCTTTCAATCAAAAATGTAAATAGTGTGATATTTGCGTTATAATCAGCAGTTAAGTAGGGCGTTATTTTAAACAACACTCCGTGTAAAAGACACTAGGGTCGCCAGAATATTATGACGACACTTTGCCTCTGTCACCGGGTCGACTTCAAGCTTGGTATCCAAACTGTATGTCTACAGCTAGCTCTGGGGAGCCTACAATCCTGGCCGAATCTCGCTGGCCCCCAACCCCCTAGCCCCGGTCAATGTTGTCTCTCATTGCGCGGTGTGTGCTCCATCCCCTGAAGAGAACATTGACCGGGGGAGCGGGGGAGTTGGTGACCGTTGGAGGCTAAGGTTATTTCCAAGTGTCCCGACCATTTTGGCCGGGATTGTAGGTTTTCCGTATGATACTGCAATAACAAGCTATACAATTTATCGCGTGTCTATGTTTTGGTTGTCCGACGTTATACTTGGGTGGTCACCACGACTTACGTTTACATGTAAACCCTTGTTGGATTCTAATGCCTATCCGAATATTTAGGACATCCTAACTGGACTCAAGACAGTGTCATATTGCCAGAATACATCGTCCACGGTGCGCCCTTATTAACGTCATCACGTACCAAATCTTTAAAAAATACATGCCACTTTAGGGCCTTCAAATGAGAGGTTTTTGCCCTAAAGGCAAACTCATGCTTTGTTGGGGGACGATTGAGAATTCATTCAAATTGAAACGAAGTTAGCGAAAAGGTGAACGCTTTTCAACTCTGGCGAAATTCGCCGAGACCATTTCGCGACATGGGCCTTTAAGTTAAGTTCGCATTTCCGTGAAGTAGGCCTATTACACAATGTATTACCTCTGCCAAGGAGGTTATGTTTTCATCGGCGTTGGTTTGTTGGTTGGTTGGTTGGTACGGCCTGTTTACAGGATAACTCAAAAAGCTGATTTCATGACTTATTTTTAGGGGTGGTCCTTAATTTGGTACAAGTACAAATCGATTATAGATTTTGGAAGTGACCCACATCTGGGTCTGGATGCAGGATTTTTAAAAAGGATCCTTCAACATTAATTTTGTGCGAGTATTTCTTTTGGGTGTACTGACAATATGGCGGGGACGTGTTTAGCATTGGCGGAGGTTGTAGATGTGAAGTTGATCTTCGAAAATTCAAATTAAGTTCAATTCTCAATCTCTTTACCGGACATGTGCTGACTTTTACCGTCGAACACCAATGAAACATTGTGGAGGCTGTTTTGTTCAAAATTGACCGTATGTCAATTAATTTGAAATTTATGCGGGGATACCTTTCAACTCACTGGCATTGGCTTAACACAAATAGCCTTGTTGGTTTGCTTGCACTTGTAGATCAGACAATGCCTTGGCTCAAAGTTTTGATTCACATTTTATCACTTTTCAACTTTTCGAAAACAGGGATATTAGGCTACCTATGTCGAGTGATACGGGTCGATTCTGTGAATAGACAAAGCGTGACGTCATTGCCGTGAAAATTGTTGCACTGTCTTTTGCAATTAATCCCCATAAAATGGTGGTCTATAAGGCTTATACAAAACGCAGTGTAAATTCCTTGCAAACAAGTACAAATCGATAGATTTTGGAAGTGATCCGAATTTAGGTCTTGGTCCAGGATTTTTTTAGAGGATTCTTCACCATTTATGCGTATTTTTGGGTGGACTGACAATAAGGCGGGGAATTGTTTAGCCGTGGTGGAGGTTTGCGCTCTGTGAGTGCGTTCTAGTTCAAGATGTTTTCATTGTGTCATAAGTTAATATTCAAATTGTAAACACGACTCTCATTGCTTCCCCAAATGAACCTGGAAGTCATCGTCGACTCGTAGTAGATCCGAAGCGCAAGACGGCAGTCCGATCTGCCGGTAGATCAACGGGTTGTAATTCTCTGACCAGTGGCATAACACGCAGGGGAACGGATCCCCCCTCCCCGTCATCATTCGGTGGGTGAAAGGGGGATCGCTGTGATGAAATAACTATTGTTTTGTACAACAAATGAACATTGAACGGCTGAAATACTGTGCAACATTGATGGAGAACCATAAGCCGACAATATTAGACACGCACTGTATGTGCAATTTAATCTTGAATGTTTTTCAGCTGAGCAATGCAAATGCCCGCAAAGTTGCTTTCAATTTTGACGACAAATCAGAACCTCAGGTGTTGCAACGAATTTTGCAGAGAAATATGAGTGAAGCCTGTCGACCTCGTTCCTGTGACGAACTTGAATAAAACCCATCAACCAATGCTTCTTTATATCTTTAAACCATGCATGAACCGCCTTCTCCTGAATTTTATGGAGGAAATTTAAATTTCCCGTGCTCTTCAACAAATCTGATATTTTTTTCTATTAATATATTTCAACTTGTATGATATATTCCAACCAAAAGCTCTTTTTTCATATTTTTTTTTTTTACGTTTGCAGCCCTGTGAAAAAATGTTTTGTTTTTGGCACAAACAGGCCCGCTTTACGAGCAGATTGGATCCCGGTTCGTACATTATCGATACTGATTGTGGGTCGGGAACCAGCCTACCCCACGAGAACGGAATGCAATAATTCAATAACTAAACACGGGGCGATTTTTTTCGGTTGACGTCTCATTAGAAAAGTGAATAACGTTTGTTTTGCTATAGGGGAAAAAAAGCAATTTAGAAAAGGGATCTATTTTGCGGGATGAAACTCGAAAACATCCCGCGGGGACGCAACTTGAACTGCCACGATCAATAAACGTACTTTCCTCATGTAGGCCTAAGTGTTGTGTGACGTGGAATAGTTGACACCGCGTCACTGTTCAAAGAAAATCGGTCCAATGAAAGCCACAAGAGCTCACCACGTGCCACCAGTGCTCTTGAATTTGGTACGATTACCAGCCAAGTGTTGTTTACAACTGTGTGCGCACATCAAGGGAATACACCTTTCGCTTCAGAATAAACAATCCTATGTTCTTGCCAATTGTAAAATCAAAAAGATACCAACAAATTAAATAAGTTCTGGTATTGAAGTTAATTGGTAGAAGCAAATTACGTGAAAAATGGGAACGCACCATATTAACTATATTTCCATCTGCGTTTTGTTGGGATAAGAATTTCACAGATTGGGATAAGAATTTCACATAAATTACGTTCAATAACTGTTTTAATCCCGAAGTGAAATTCGTCAAATCTTGATGGGCACATGCGCAGTTTGCCAAAATCTGACAAGCAAGCCTTTCCTGCAAATACAAATGTCTGTGCTGGACAGCCCCATAGTCTACCAAAGTGGAAGGGTGGAATGTGAAATTCTATACTGCTGATGATGGAGCAACCTTGGTATTGCACTGATGTCTGATTGCCATAGTGTCTCTCGCTGCTACCCTTGGAAAAAGGTAGTTCATTCCTTCATTTGTGTTTATTGAGAATTGGCATTTCCATTTTGGTGCATGCAGGTGTTGAAGTTAAAGATCTGGCTGAGTGCTGACAATTGATTCATCATGACGATCATTCTGCGATTACAGCAACTGCCATGGTCGGCAACGTCCATGGACATCCGGCGCTACTTCACCGGATTGAGCATCCCCGATGGAGGAGTCCACATAGTCGGTGGGGAAAATGGAGACGTCTTCATTGCATTCTCATCTGATGAGGACGCCCGTAGAGCAATGCAGATACAGGACAGGCCACTCTGTGGTAACAAGATTGCCCTGATGCTGAGCAGTAAAAATGAGATGCAGGAGGTGATTGCTCGAAATAGAGCGGTGTCTCAAACCAAGTCAGATCCGTTCCAGCAAGATAGCCCCGGTCAGAGCCCAGGCCCTTCCAGTCAGCCGTTGATCACCCCTGGGGGAGATTCTCTCGATCAAAACAGAGATTATGAGGGTTTCAAAGATCCGAAGAATCAACATCCCAGTGCCCAGTTTGAATCCAAAGGTCGAAAAAAGCCTCTACTGCCCAGTGAAGATGCTCGAGTTCCCGGCTTTCCTCCTCGGAGACCAGGTGGAGATAAATCTTTACTTGGAATGCCTCCATACAGCAACCAACGTGCTGACCCAGCTCTTGGGAGACAACCTCCTGGTTTTAGCTCTGACCCTCCGATAGGTGGGAGACGTGATGAAGTGTATCCAGATTTCAGGAGAGAGGGTGAGCTGGAAAACAGGCCATCCGGTGGTCCTGGATCACATAATGTCGGTCCTTTTGGTGCTGGGAAAGAACAACATTTCGGGGAGCAGTCAATGGGACATTCCTTCAGAGGCCATGACGAATTTCCAAAGCATCACCCTGGTCAAATTCCAAGTGATATGGATTCACGAATTCCATCTGGTAGAAGACCACCTCTTCTTGAACATGAACCGGGCAGACCTGATGGGAGACCTCCTTTCGGGCCTCACAGTGATCGTAGAGAAGGCTTGCTTGATGACCCTCAGAGCAAGCGATTCAAAAGAGGATCAGAACATGATCAAGCAGCTCCATTCGGAAAAGGTCCATTGCATCCAGAAAAAGAGAACTTTGGAAAGCCAAATGTACCAGGCAGGTTTGATGAAGGTAAACATTGGGATAGGCCATTTGCAGAACCCCAGTCAGGATTTCCAAAGGCCCATAAGGATTCAGAAGGATTCCCAAGTAACAATGGACGTGGAGCTGCCAAAGGAGGAACTGAAAGAGGGTCTATGCGTAGGAGCCGCTTTGAGCCTGAAGGACAATGGGATCAAAAGGGAGCAGGAATGGCGGAGGAAACGGGCAGATTTAAAGGGGATCCGTTTGGTCTGAATGAAGGTTTTGATGATCCAAGAGTGCCACCTAGTGCTACAAGAGATCACTCAAGCGAACGAGGTGGCCTAGATATAGGAAGGAGGGGACCGGTACTACAGCAAATGGGTCCAGAAGGGTACAGGAAAGGAGATGAACCATTTGCTGCTAGTAACAGGAATCGAAATCAGCACATGGATGACCGAATGGTTCCAGGAGATCAAAGAGGACCAGAACGCATAGGGAGAGGAGAGCGCAGCAGTCCAGGAGAACAGAGAGGTCCTAGAGATGAACGCAGAGGAAGAGGAGATCATATGAGCTTTGATGAACACAGAGGACCAGGGGAGCACAGGCATCCTGGAGATCGTATGGGTTTAGATGGACTAGGACGTCCAGGAGAAAGAAGGGGTCCCAGCCATCTTGGTCCCGAGGAAACCAGAGTTGTAGGGCAGCAAAGGGGTTCAGATGGTCCTTTTGACCGCATGGGTCTGGGTAATCGCATGGGTCCTGGAGATGACATGGGTCCTGGAGATGGTATGGGTCCTAGAGAAGGCATGGGTCCTGGAGAAAGCATGGGTCCTAGAGATCGCATGGGTCCTAGAAATCGTATGGGTCCTGAGCATGAAATGGGTCCAGGAGTTCGTAGGGGTCCTGATGGACATGGTGGTCTTGGAGATCGTATGGGTCCAAGGGATTATGCTGATCCAGGGAATCGCAGAGGTTCTGTTGAGCACATGGGTCCTGGAAATCGCATGGTTCCTGGAGATCGCATGGGTTCTGGAGATCGCATGGGTCCTGGAAATCGCATGGGTCCTGGAGATCACATGGGTCCTGGAGATCGCATGGGTCCTAGAGATCGTATGGGTCATGAAGATCGCATGGGACCAAAAGATCATAGGAGACAGGATGATCGCAGTGAGCCCATTGGTCCGAGAGATCGCTTTGGTCCAGGTGATCGCTTTGGTCCAGGTGATCGCTTTGGTCCCGATGAGCCTTTTGGTCCAGGTGAACATTTTGGTCCGGTTGATCGAATGAGTTTGAATGATCCCATGGGTGAACACATTGATCGCAGGGGCCCAGGCGGACGTATGGAAGACCAATTTGTTCCAAGTAATCGGTTTGGAATGGAGGACGATTTTGGTCCAGGTAAACGTATGGGTCCAGATGGCCCTAAAGGAATTGGCTCTCGCTTTGGTCCAGAAGGAAGATTTGGACCACCATCTGATCGGGGTCCTCAAGATGATGTGGAACAACCAGATCTATGGAGTTTGAGGGATCCCCGTGATAGAAGAGAACTGAAAGATCGTCCAAGTGACCATTTTGATCCAAGAGGGACAATGGGGTATGAAGGAGACCAGTGGGAGAATAGAGATAGAAGACCTGCCCTTTTAGGTGATAAAGGACTGCTTGAGGTAGAAGGTCGGCCGAGTCCAAGAGGTCCCACAGAATTTGGTCCAGATGTTGGCATAAGATCAGACAGTCGGATGAGCCCAGGAGAGATGGCTAGAGAGGACCCCATGATTCCTGAAAGGTCACACAGAGATCAGCATGGTCCAAATAACAGGGTGATGCCAGGCGACTACATGGGATCAAGAGAAGTTCCGAGTTTCCGTCATGAAAGTCATTTGGGCTCAAGTAGTCCAGGAAAGCATGAAGAAAAAGCAAGGGACAGTGATATGAGAAGAGGTCCCGGAACACGCCCTCTTCTTGAGGGTCCTCCAACACACGGAAACGTCTCTGCTAAACATTCTGATTCCAGAAAAAAATCCAGTGCTCCTGCTTTTGTGCGTGTTACAGGCATGCCATTTGATGTAACTGCAGCAGACATAGTTACATTTTTTGATGGCTTGCGTATTGCTGAGAATGGCATCCGTTTGACTTTGGATAGCTCTCGTAACAAACCAAACGGCAATGCCTACATCAAGTTTGTCAGTGAGGAAGATGCATCAAAAGCCTGCAAGCTCAGCATGAAATACATGGGGAAAAGATACATTGAGGTAAAACCATGTCGGAAGGAAGACTGGGATAGTTCACAAAAAATTTCAGTCCCACCTGCTGAGTATCCATCGGAGGTTCCAAAACACAGTCGTAGATCTCGATCCCGCTCACCTATTCGTTCCACCTGTGTTGAGTTGCGGGGCCTACCACACCATGCAGACATCCAACACATCAAAGACTTTTTCTATGGTTTAGATGCTGCCAATGATAAAATATACATTGTACAGGGCGATGATGGTCGTTCAACTGGTATTGGTTATGTCGAATTCCCAGATAATGTGACATTTGAGAAGGCATTAAGAAAAAATGAAAGTTATATTGGAAGAAATATGGTCGAAATAAAGCCAATATTCAAAGAAGTCATGAATGTACGCATTGTTGAAAATACGAAGCGCATCCAAGATAGACAAGCAGGCAGTAGATCATCATCCAGCACAAAAGATGTAAACTCAAGAGAAAAGATCACAGGATCAAGAGGATCATCCTCGAAAGACGTCAAAACTTCTGGGTCTAAAGATCGCAATGCAAGAGAATCTAGCTCCAGAAGTTCAAGGGATCAAGATTCTCGGCAATCATCTAGACATAATAGAGATAGCCAAAGAACCAGTGACCGGGAGTCAAAATCAGGCGACTCTCAACGATCTGCCTCCAGGAGCAGAGACCCACTTAAAGATGCCAGCTCACGATCATCAGATTCCCATAGTCGTTATGCAGGAGATTCAAGTTCACAGAAGCGAGACACTGAGTCTAAAGATCAAGATAACAGACGATCAGGACTCGGATCCAAACAAACCCCAAAAGCTACTGAATCAAAACGCCCAGAGAGCACCTCAAAAGATGTTACACCAAGGTCTCAGCAGGATTTACAGTCCCACCCAAATAAAATAGGGAAATCTCCAAGGGATGTACCCCAAAGGGATACAGCCCCAAAAGATGCACCCCCAAGGGATGCACCTCCAAGGGATGCACCCGCTAGAGGTCTTATTAAAGAAATTCCCGAGCCTGCTCCAAAACTGCTGGCTCAAAATCCAAGAGGTGTGGAGGAACGAAGGTCGCCCGGTCTTGATGAAAAGTCTTGCATCAGCATGCGCAACATGCCATACAACACATCCGATGAAGAAATCCACAACTTCTTTCAGGATATGGAAATTCAACCCCTGATGGTACACTTCTTGATCACACCGGATGGCAGGCCAAATGGACAGGCTTATGTCGAGATGGCAACTGTTGCCGATGCCCATAAAGCAACCAGTAAGACCAATGCCCGCATCCAGGATCGCAACATCGTCATGAGCGTCATCACAAAAGGGTTCATGAAGAATTGCCTTGCTCAAGGCAAACCACCTCAGCAAGCAGGACCTGGGCTTCTCAGCATCCCTCGAGGACCACCATTCCCTCATGCCCCTGGAATTCGTCCACCCATGGATTTAAGACAACCTCTCCTTGGTAACAAAGCACCTCCATTTGGGATGAGAAACAACCCAGGGCCTATGAGAGGCCCACGACTCCCTCCTGTTGAGGTACTTATAGCTCGTGGATGTGTTGTGGAAACCAGTAACCTGCCATTTGACATTCCCATACCAGCTATAATTGATTTCTTCGGCAATCACAATGTTGTGCCGGAGACTGTGAGGCTGAAGACCAACGAACATGGGCGGTTCAGTGGAGAAGCCAGGGTAGCCTTCCGTACTGCTGAAGATGCCAACCGGGCGATAGCAGATCTGAACAAGAGTATTCTGGGAGGCAGAGTTATTCGCCTGCATTTGATGTAAGTACTGCACACACAAGAAAGCCGCTGCTGACTTTCACTTTGTTTGTCATAAATTTCCTAGGCAGTCCACATCAAGATAAGACTAAAACACTCAACCAGTAGGCTGGTCACTGATGGGAAGTTCATGCATCATGTACCACACGGAAAACAAAACTGACAAGTTGCTAGGCAGTGAAAATGAAAGTGTTTTGGATTGCTTCCCTGAAATCACTGCCTATTGGCCGATCTCTGGGGAGGGTTTATGGGGTTAAAATGACTCATGTTATGTATTTATTATTAATACAACCTTTGAAAATGCACTTTTGTGTACCATTTAACCTTATTCACAATTTTCATGTTGCCATTTTCAAGGGTTCTTTGGTGATTCCTTGTTATGTCAATACATGACAGTAAGCCAAGAGCAAACCTTTCTCACAAATTTTTGGGGTTCACAGTTTGAACAGAAAACCCTTTTAATTGAACATTGCCTTTCTATTAAAAATGGCATCACAGCAACAGCGCTCTCAGTTGTCAGGAAGCGCATGGAAAATTTTATATGTTTAAAGAATTGCACTTTTCTGTAAAATTAACGAAACAGGGATGTCAGAGTTTATGCATTTAAGAGGAGTAGAAAGGTGAACAAAATATGTTCCAAAGTAAAATTCATGTTATAGACCCTTTAAACCTCCTCTTGGGCTGCCAAAAAAGGGGAAAATATCAGGAAAAACATTAAAATAATACCAGGCACCATTTACCCTTTGATAAGGTAAACCCAGCTCTCGAGCAAAACGTGCATTCGCCCCTGCTGTTCCTCTTCAGTTCTGACAGGCTGCGGCAAAATCACTTAAACAATGTACGCCAATTGTAATGCGCATTAGAACACTTTGATGGTATCTGCACAAAATAAATGCAATTGTTACTATTATTATTAACAAACATTCTCGCAGGCAACCTATGTGAGGCGTCACTGTGATCCATCACTCTTGAGGTGTCTCTGTCAGATGTCCTTGAAACCATGGCAACGGACGCATCAGATGAACACCTTATGGAGTGAAGACGTTGCTCTCAGTCACCATCTCTACTTAATTCCTTTCATTTGATTTGAGGGTGGATCCAAAAGGGGATGGGTTGTGAGAAAAGTGTCATTATTTGACTTCATTCTAAATTAACCCATTAGCACTTGTACTGCATTGCATTACATTACATTCCTTGATGAATATAAAAATCTACGCAGTGCTGGGGCAGTTTGGGGCGGTACTGGGAGTACCAGGCAGGGCAGTTTGGGGTGGTACAGGGAGTAACAAGCAGGGCAGTTTGAGGCAGTACACAGACTAATAGGTTAAGCTTTTACAAATATTTGCAAGTAACACACCCTAGGAAAAAAAGAACTGCTTATAACAATAAGGCCACATTTACATTTGCCTTTGATAAAAACAGGCATGCAACTTTTCCTCGGATCCGCTGATTTCCTCAATTTTTACTTCTCATGAATGGCATTACATATTGAAAAATACATGTACTGTACAAAGTCTTGTGTGATTGGGACTTTGAAGTGTCCTTGCTCTTTCTAGTGTCCTTGCTCTTTCTAAAGTCCCAGTTACATGCCTGCATAAAATTGCGTTTTCCTGATTGTAATCTTAGATTAGAGAAGCCTATGTGTTGGAAAAGTGGAGTCAGATGATCCTGATTAATTATTATTTCCACCAAACTGATCATAAATACAGGAGAGAAAAAAACACAAGATTTTGAAAAGTGTGTACTCTACATGTATATATACAGTCGAACACCTTTATAACAAGGTTCATGGGACTTTACAAATTACCTTGTTAGGTACCTTGTATTATCAGTAATGGAAAACAAAGAAAAACAAAGACTTGGGACCTAAAATGTTGTTTGTTATAAGCAGGATGTTGTATTAACAGTGCTCGTCTTATCAGGGTTCGACTGTAGGCCTACATGTATTTGATTCTCCAAAAAAAAACCCACATTAATTTGAATACTTGCCAAGATAGAAAACAGGGCACGGGTTCCATACTAGGATTTAGGGAGGTAAATTAAAACTGGCATTGTTCCAAAATGTTTAAATTTAAGAGGAATGTTGTTTTATTTTTAATTTTTTTTTTATTTGGCACAGATTTCAAAAACTTTCTTGTCATTGTTTCCAAAAAATGTTTCTGGTCTGGAACTGCATCTAGAGAAAGTGCAGAATTTTTTGATGCATAGGACAAAGGGGGAAAATACATAGAGTTAGCAGCTAATTTTATGAGAGTAGGCTTGGAAATCCAGTGTATTGTGATTGTTTAACATGTGTTATGTTGTGTGCTGAACTCGCTATTGTGTTAAGCAGTACAAGACAAAAAATGTATATATGTCAGCCCATCACAATCAGACTTGATCACTCAAGATGTACAAACATGTAAATAATTAATTAGTGGTATTTGTCGGGTAGTTGTATTGCGTAGGTAACTTTAAATGTTCTCGTTAACTCCCAACTTCTGTTTTGTTTTTATTTTATTTTTATGTACTCCAAAAGTTTTGTACCGGCTTTTTAAAGGCAGTTAATCCTCGTTTTGTTAAGCTTGTATTGTTTGCATTCTTGTACTTTGTAGTTTTAGTGTAATCAAAAAGAAACTAAAAAGCTGGTTTGTTTTCGCATGCACAGTAGTAACAAATGAATGTAACGTTTGATGCTTTTAAAAACAGTTGCAAGTTCTGATCAGCTTTTAACCTCAAAAGTTGCAAGAAAGGTATAAAAAGGTACAAACTAAACAACAGCTTCTTCGAGATTCTGGGTACTTTAAAAGGCCCATACTTTATCTGTAAATATTTCTTCATTTTGCAAGCGCCAAAATCAGAAAAAGATAGGAAAAGCATGCAGTCTTGATGCTATTTCTCCATGAATTAATCTTGAGTTTTAGATCTCACTGTGTTTTGTAGAACTTTGCATTTTACTATGTATCACAGCAGACGTAACAAGAAAAAAAATGTTTTTGTTAACTTGCCAGTGGTAGTTATGTTATAGAATCAGGCCTTTGTATTTACTTTCTTTCTAAATTCAACTTGTCAATTCTCATGCTAAATATGGACAGGGGTAAAAAAAAAAAGGCTGTTACCTTAAAAAATGGAGAAATTTGTCAGAAAAACAGTTAATTTCATCTGAATATTTGTAAAAAGATAAGTGTGCATAGAAGGTGCTGCACCATTTTCTCTCATCTCTGAAAACGGAAGCAAAATTTGGTTCATGTTCATGCCAAAAGCAACACGTAAACATTGTTACATGTTTAATACTTCTTTGTTAATTTTCCTCTTTAAAAGCACAAAAGCTGTAAGACACTTTTAGGAGTCATATTATTCATTTTCAGTTTTGTGAACTAACAAGTGTTACTGTTTATGTACCAAGAAAAAAACCTAAGTTCATGTTTGTTAAATATGACACCCAGTATTGTTCAGATAAAGAATTGTAAGCAAGTATACGTGATTTTTGTTAACATTTTCAAGTCACTAAAAAAAATACAGTTCTTTGTTGTTTAGTGTTCAAACTATTTAGAAGCAGAACTTGATGGTCATCACACAATTCTGTCACACTTATCAGTTCTACATGTGTTTAGTTTGATTGCTGGTATTAAAACAACTTGTTGCCTTTTTGTCAAAAACTCTAAGTACATTTAACTTTCTTGTTTGCAATTTTAATAGAAGAGACTTCCTTTATGTTGTCCTTGTTGGTCCGTCCATGTGCCTGTTGGTTTGTATGTATCTGAACCATTCTGACACTATACAGGGGTGTAAGTGACCACTGATAAAAATAGCTGAAAACACCTGAAAAAAGGTGTAAAAAAGCTGAACTTTGGATATCTCCTATACTTTTGTACACAGCAAGTGAGGGAAGAAGCTGAAAAAAAGCTGAAATCCAAAACAAAAAAAGCAGAAATCAGCTTTAAAGCTGAGATTTCACACCCCTGACTATAATAAGGAACCACAGAATAGACCGTCTCATAGACGTATTCTTTGTAGGCAAATTGCAACTGCGTATTCAACGCCATCAGGTATGTATGCGCGCAGTGTGCAAAATGCTCTAGACACGCACATATTGCTTGCAATTTCTTTGAAATACGGCACAGCCTTTGTGCGTCACGAAAATTTGACTCCCAAAATGCCGATGCATGTGACAATCTGTAGAAAGAAACGTCATTTGAGAGATATCTTTTTGAAATTACTGAAATACAATTAATATGTTCCAGATTATTTAACACAAATGACTCGAAGAAAAGACAAAACCTTCAAAATTACTCAGATTTAGGAATACTCAGTTGTTTTAATTTTCACACGGACATGCAATGTATTAAGTACTTTGCTTCAACAATTTTTAAAGGCACTTAAATTACATTAAGGACGGTTTTGTGACAATTGAAATGGGTGGCTGCTCATGAAAGCTTAGGGATTTGGTTAAATTTCACTTTGGCAAGTTCATCATGAAATATTTATAAATAAAACTTTCACTACGAAATTTAAAAGTTGGTAATTCTTAAAAAGGATTAAAGTACAATTGTGGCACTCACATTGCATACATGGGCACATTTGGACACTTAGATATATCTGAACGTATCACAATGCACAGGTACATGTAGAACGATGTTTTTTCTTTGGATAATTGTTATGCTGATTACTAAGGCAAAATGTGTGCAAAAAAAATGACGCACTGAATGGGAATATTTAAAAAACGATGAACAGTCAAAAGATCTCCAATAATAATCTAGTTGCCAATGGACCCTGAACTTGGGATTAATACTAAACAATAACACATAGTACATATCTAATTTTTAAAATACTTTTCTGTCCATTAATTAAATTCAATACTAAAAATAAGTAAGCATTTCTTCAAATCTACTAACCCATCAATTTCAGCCAGTAAATGAATTTAAGGCAGTAAAGCTGGGTTGCTGTATTTTTGGGGTGTACAAATGTATTTACACACATGTGATGACTGCACTATTCAAACTTAACATACATGCCAATCAATCCTACACAAAGCACATTTAGGTATTTCTCAATTTTCCTCTGCGAGGTTTCTGGTTTCATATCTCTCCCCCACCCCCCAGCCTTGTCCCTTTCCCTACTCCCCAGCCTTGTCCCTTTCCAGAAAACTTTTTTGAAAGACCTTCAACTTAAAAGAGAAAAATGTATACAATTTATGTATACAATGTGATATGGTTTTATTATTCCATGTCCAACCATTATCAAGTCAGAAACTGTGCAAAGCACACCCCCCCCCCAAAAAAAAAAACCTCCTCCCCCCACAAAATCTACTTAGCAGTTTATACGATAAACATACCTCTTTCAAAAAAGCTTTATCCCTCCCCCAATGATTAAAAACTGACTGACGGCAAAAAGTCTACAGTACATATATCTACACAGCAAAACAATTCAGCAAACAAATAAATAAATAGCATTTTATTAAACTTACTGACTTTCATCATCTTCATCGTACTCATCATCATCATCGTCATCATCTTCGTCTTCATCATCTTCCTCCATATCAACGATGCGGCTCGTATCTAGCCTATCCTTGCCGTGTTTCTGTCTTGAAGACGAAGTGAAGGAGGCGGCCGTAGGCTTGTTGCTGCGGTCCGTCGAGTTCAGAGAAGTCCGCGAGTTGGCCAAATTAGAGCTGGAACTGCCGGCGGTGGCGTTGAAAGGACGGAGACTATTACGGAATTCCTGGAGCAAACAAGGTGAGAAAAGCTTTAAGTCTTTACACGATTCATGCACTGATGTACATATATACTTGGTAGGATGGAGACAACATTTACTGCCAAGATGGGAGATGCATAAATATAAAAACTTTTGACGACCCCATGCAACAAGTGAGCTGCATTTTGTAATGCCATCCTCCTCCTCACGCAAATTTTTTTTCTCCCAAACGACATCCGCATATGGGTGTGCACTATGACGTTTTGGACTTTACTTTTCTAAAAACATGTGACGAAAATATAAAATTAGAAGGAAAAAAATGAATTTGAACGTAATGAAATTCGGACTTTATTTCCGTTTAAAAAAAATTCCTCCAAAGCCTCAGGTTAGAAAAGAAAAGAATTTCGGGTACAAAACGGCGATTCGAACCCGCAACCTCGCAGTGCAAAATCACGACCCTGTATCGACTGATCTATCGCACTACTCGCCAAAACATGGGGGAAAAATAATTACCTGCGTGCGTATCATAAAAGTATTGTAGAGGGCGCTAAGCAACCATTATGCGGATGTAGTTTGGGAAAAGAAAATTCACCCCCCTCACAGGGTTCCCTGCACTTTATGAAAACAAAATTCCCCGAGTTTCCCTGATATTTCCCTCAGAAATTTCAAAACTCCATGAGACTTTTTTTCAAGTACATGTAGCACAGCCAATTGTTATTGTCTGGAGAGGTGTGTTCATGTACATTGTACTGCATAGGCAATAAAAAGCCCACGTAGCCAATCAGTTAGTGGACGCAACTTAGACACATGGCATAAGATGCACATACATCAAACTGGACAAAACTGTTCCCTTCTGGGTCACTGTCAAATTCCTGACTTTTCCTTGATATTTAGGCGTTTTCCCCTATTCCCTGCGTTTTCCCTGACTGCAAAATTGGAATCTCATTTTCAATGTTTCCCTGATTTCCAAAGTAGCTGGGAACCCATTCGCCAACTCCTAATTTTAAAATCACTTCTCACTCGCTCCCTACGTTCCCCTTCCCAAATTTCCAAAAAGATTTCTTCTCTTTTGAACCACAGATAGCTTTTTTTCTAAACATTAGGCAGCTGACCAGTCCCCCCCCCCCCCACCCCTCCACCAAATCTGTGGCTGAGTCCTGATAACTTGACTATGGCTTTTAATCACACACGGGCTTATGGAAGCGGATGAAGCCACTTGTCATAGCCACATTGGATGCTCATGGATACTGTACATGTTTGATTGTTTTGCAGTTCATACCTCCAGGTCATCCTCATCACTGATTGCATGTAGATGCTGCCACGCGTCGGTGTAGACCTCCAAGGCTTTAGAATGAAACAGCATCTCAATCTTCACAAACTCGGACAAGATACTCTGTAATGTAAAAGGTTATCTTTAAAACTGTTTCTATGTGATTTGCAATAGAAGAATATCAAGCACGATACTCTTGGACACTAACACTTGAAGAAAGAAAAACTTTGGCAATGGACATGCATATATTGCAACTGTGCAGATGCAAAAGTTTCCTTTGAAAAAAAAAGACAAATTTTAGTCTGCATGCTACTTTCATCATTACCAAATACAAAGAGTTCAGACCTTTTTTTTTCCACAGATTTTCTGTGATATTTTTACCTTAAGGTCCTGTAATCTTTTCCTCTCAAACGAGTCCATTTGATCTTCAAGGTTCCTCGAGGTTCGTGACGCATCCACGTTGGCTCGTTGGAGTTTGGATTCAGCTTGTGCCTTAAAAGACAAAACCATGGCTAAGGACAAACAAGTTATTTGAAACGCTTCATCCATGTTGCAAATACGTAAATAAATATATGGCATTGGTTCGTAAGCACCCTCTGACGTGCTACATGTGTGCAGAGATATGATGTCTGACTAAGACTAAATGAATGATAAATATCGGAGCCGAAATGAATGGATAAGGGAGACACGATGTGCAGTATGGATACCTCGTGTGGGAGTGTGTAATTTAGTACATGCCATTCAGGTCAAGGGTCATAAGCATATACTGCTCTAGAACACATGCAGTAGAAGGTGACTATACAAATGCATTGCAATAATGTAAACATTACAAGAGAGTAACCGGTTCCCAGTTGGGCCGGCCCAACTAGAACACGTTAGTTGGTACCATCCCAGGCTGGGTCCGTCTGTCCCAACTTAAGCTATCCCAAGTGTGGGACCTTCTCAACATAAGTTTGGACCGATTTGGTATATACATCCACGGGGCGTAAATATGTCAAAGAGTTCACGTTTTACAAGTCAAGCCTTTTTTGGGGGTTCCAATATGATGAATCTCTGCAAAAGTGAATTTGAGAAAGGATTTTGTCGAAAGTTGTTGCGTAACGAATAAACTCTCACCACGATGCCTCCCTGACCACCTCCCCACCAACTGACCCCACTCACCACTCTCACCCCATACCATCCTGCTTCACCCAAAATCGTTCAAATTTGATACAAGGATACGATTTGCTGCCGATTGTTGGGGTTCTTCTTCCTGATGTTCTCCAGTTTTTTCTGTTCGTTGATTTCTTTTGTCCTGGCTGCAAATGTCGCCTTCATGTCTTCCTGAAATACATATATGACAAAAGTACTAAATTCCTTCACTTGCTCCGGCTCTTAATTGAACGAAACAATTGACTTAAAACAGGATAAGTGTCAGTTGAAGCTTTACATTGTGGACCTTCCTCTAACCACCAGCTCTCTTCAGAGCCAAAACCTCCTCACAAAGTAGATTTGTCCATGGGGTACCCGCAAACTTACTTCCCTACTTCAAACAGGATACAAGCCTTTGATGCCGCGATACTTTACTGGTACTGCAGACTGGGCACTGAACTAACTAAACAGTTTGATCTTTCATTTATACAGGGTGGATCCAAAAAAACAACAACACAGATTTATTGCTAATTGGAACAGAAGTAGGGCGCCTGTGAATCATAGGGAGATATCTTCTGTTAGGGTTGAATCTCCTCTTTAAAATGACACCCTGGTCATGTCATTACTTCACGGTTGACTGAGCAGTGACCAATTTTATGAAAGGGTCTATTTAGAGAATTGCACCACTTTTCATTTGTGGTTTTTGTTCAATTGTCACAGAGTGAAAGGCTATGGTTGCCAATCAAGCCAGGTGGGGAAAAAAAGAGATTTCACCATGAAAAGTGGCTTTGCCTCGTGAAATGGAAAAGTCCAGATTTTACCTTGCGATAATATTCCTCCCATTTTACGCTGAGCCACTCAATATTTGTATAATATCCCACTTCTGGCTTAAAAGCCAGGGGGATAAAAAAAGAGCAATATTCAAAAATATAACGATGAACACATAAAGGTGAAACTTCAGTGCATCACATGACCCTATTACTTACCCTTGTGTGCTTGAAGTTCTGGCCGTAGAGTGTAAGTGGATGAACAACGCGTTGAGACAGCCTATCGACCTTGAGAAAAACAGTCAACATTGAAATAAATGTAATGAGTAGTTGTCCATATTTACAGCTGTAAAAACAAGAAGGTCTTTATGTGGGATACAGGAAGTGGGACAGATAATTGTCAAAAAAGAGGAGAAAATATCTTGACGAGTATTAATTAAAACAAGGTTTGCACATGCACAACAGGGACGTAACAAAATAGAGGAAATCCCAAGTTTTGCAAGACTCTCTCTGCAGTGTTTTTCAATCTAAAAAAAGAAGAGAAAATCAGCTGATCCGTGGAAAAGTTGCATGCCTGAATGTTTCAATCAATTTTTTTCTAAAGGCTCTTTGCATGGATATTAAACAGTGGTGAAGTATGCATGCCTGAATTCGAAACTAAAAAGTTACAGCTCGTTCCTTGTCGCAATTTTTAATGTTTCATACCATCGCTTGTCTGTAGTCTGACACTGAAGACAGTTTCTCGGCAAAACCTGTCAGGCCTGACTTGGTGGACGATGCCTCGCTCCCTGCATAGGTAAGTACGCTCTTAGCCAACACATCTCCCTTGTCACGTACACGGGCAACCTTTCGTGAATACGCTGAAAACTGTTGGCACAAGTCAGCAAAATGCTTCTCCACATTGTTGATACGCTGCTGGATAAATTTGGCTTGGTTTTCCCTGCAAATAAAAAGAAATTTGAAATATCATAATCATCCACGCGTAAATATTGAATAACTTATTATTTGTTCCTGGGCACCTTACAATAATTGTTTTACAAGTAGCGTTAGTTTCCTGAGGCTTACTGTATATTGACAATTGTTAAATTATATTATTGTTTTTAATCATGGAGCAAAGAAACATGAGTGAATCTGCAAATGAAAAAAACTTGAGTCTGAATTAGACCCAGTAAGTACTGGAGCGCTAGAACTCTTTTTTCTGAATACTGAATAGGTCGGTCGTACTGTAGGCCTATGACCGACCAAAATCAAAAGTTGGAAAAAAAGGAGTTCTACATGTTCTTCTAGCGACACTATTCTAGCGCCCCAGTTACTGGGTCTAAGTCTGAATGATGCATTATTTTTTTGGCCAGGATTAAAGTCTGTTTAGTGAAGTTACACTTACAGGAAAGAACATTGCAACCTGACGCCACTTTTTTTCTTCATATCATCTCAATGAAGGTCAGTCATTGCAAAAATGATGAACATACATGAATCTGGGACTCAGAAACATTTCCAATTTTGGTAGGAAATACTTAGAGAATTTTCTTGACTCTCCATAGACTTTGTACACAACCACTGAAGTGGCGTCTGGACATGCTGGATACTGCATTCCAACTATACGATAACGTATGCATTTAGTACTATGAATTATCGCGATGTGCTCAGTATTTCGTGCACAATGTTTGCGCGCAGATCAGTGCAACCGTGCCTGTGGATTTGGTGAGAAACTTGTCTGGAAAATACACTTTTTTTGAGAAAAATACACACTTTCAAAAAAAAAACATAAAATATGATGAAAAATCAGGTAGGGGAGTGAAAATCGAGGCGGGAAGGTCATGAAAACCTAAAAAAATCAATGTTGATTGGCCTTACCCCCGTCAGCAAAATAGCAAAGCTCATGCGTGAAAGGACAATAACACTCAAGTTTACAAAGACGAAGTAAAGCCGGACAAAATTGCATAAATTGTTGAATGACAGACTATGGACATGATGGAGGTTAAGGTAGAACTAGCTGCAGTTACCTCAGCCCAAGATCCTAATTTATACAATGATGCCTACAAAATTAATTCCCTACCTCGCTCGGGCATCAGCAGTCCTGAGACTCATGGCGATCTTCCCTCTAACTCAAGTTTAATAAGAGTAAAGAAATCAACCGTGAAGAGTCAAAGCATTCGCCGCCGCCGCGCCGATCGCGAACAAAAATTCACAATACAACTGAATAGCGCCCTCTGTTGGTATTTCACAAACAAAAATAACTCGCCATCATCTTGAACGTGTGTACCACTATATAAAGACTGGATAGCGGATATGCATACAACATTCACACAGAAGACTTTGCATATTGACCAATTCGCCCCCGGTCTCACGAAGATGGCCGCGTATATACGAACGTTGGTACGCGTAAATACGCGCGCGTTGTATCAACAGTTGACGCGCATTTTGGTCAGGTACACATATTATGATGTTCTAAAAGGGACACATTTCCGTGGTGATTATCACTGCAAAACACCGAAAAAGTGATATTTGCGGTATTTTAGTAACCACGACGTTAAAAATAATTGTAGTTAACCTTGGTCAGTGGGGGTGGTCAAAATATAAGTCAAGTAAACCGCGACGTTACAAAAAAAATCATGCTGTCTTTAAAAACGGCAACTTGTCCTTTGTAGATCACCAGCCGGTCTCACCAATATGGAGTCAAATTCGTACATTGTGCGGCTCTTTATTAGCTATCGCACCACTGATTATGAGCGCCCATTGGATAAACACTCAAGTTGCGTTAACTTCCGGTTCCATTGGTGCCATGCTACAACATGTACAGTAAGTTGCAATGACGTCACACTTACGAACCGGATAGAGATCAGTGGTGTGTACGTACATGTACATGTACATCGTGTACATGAACAATGTATGTACATGTACAATGTACATGTACATGTACATGTACATGTATTTACGTGTACGTGACAAGTACAGTTAATACGTCCCACCGCACCCGCCACCTGCCCGCCGCGCCGCCAGTGTATACGGCATGCAGGCTGTCGTTGAGCCGCGCCTAGGTAATATTGGCCTTCGGACATCAGTTTTCTGACATCAGATGTATTTTTTTGTAGCGACATGCTATAACGTATACTAAGGTGTCCTAGTGATACTATCTTGCATGTGATCGCGCATGTGGCCGATTTATTATACAATTATATGCAAACTGATCCGTCCATAGTGCAGGATCGCAATAGCCATACCACCAAAATTGAGATGATTAATGGTCATTAAAAGTAGCTGGGCCCGCGAGCTCACTTTTTAAAAACTACCTGTAGTCAGAGTATGGAATCGTGACCGGCTGGTCAAAGCACCAAACTTGGCAGATACATTAATAAAGTCATAGCCCTAGAGAAGATAACCGCCGTGTGATATATTTATTCCCATATTTTTGTATATTAAAAAAAAAACATTAAAAGTATATTTTTGGGGTTCTATACTGACATCCTTAGGCCTACTTAAATAACATTTTCTAGATCTAAAGCATAAAGTGACTTATTATGAGGACATATTTAAGATCCAAATGGGTACCATTATACCATACAGATGCGCGCATTTACCTTTTCCCCAGATATCACAAGTACAGTCTTGCCAAACCTCACTGAGCTTAGTAACATTCACAAAGTTACTTACTGGTACAGTTACCCTAATAAATCTATATGGAAAATCATGTGAATAATGATAACATCTTCATATATTTAGCCAAGAAAACAAAAAGGGGCCCGTGCAGCAGGT
Organism: Patiria pectinifera; assembly: GCA_029964075.1. Classification (NCBI taxonomy): domain Eukaryota; kingdom Metazoa; phylum Echinodermata; class Asteroidea; order Valvatida; family Asterinidae; genus Patiria; species Patiria pectinifera. Next base: position 23,221,865 of record CM057141.1, on the reverse strand, counting down.
GTCCATATAAATTAGGTTAAAACTATAAGCGAAGGGTTACCTATAAACGTGGGGAAACTTAACAAGTTCAAAGAAATGCCCAAAATAAGAGATTATGGTTGTTTATAACAATTACGTCTACGGTCAAAAGTTTTCTTACAGATAAATTTGGGGAATTTGACTTGTTAAAGTCCCCCACGTTGGTTTTGGTACCCTTCGCCTATGTTTAGCCCAATTTACGGACACCTTTTTTTCCCCCTAAGGTTTTTTGTTTTCTGGGCCAAATGTCATGATGTTATCATCATTGTTCACGCGATTTTCCATATAATTTATTTGGATAAACGCTCATCAATACTGAGGTTTGGCAAGACTACGGAGGAAAGGTAGTCTATGAGACCACGGCGACTCTAGGCTCCGTGGATACTGAACGGGTGATGCTCAGAGGAAAGGCATGCATGCGCCAACTGTGAGGGTATATAATGGTAGCCATTTTAATTGGATCTTTCGTATGTCCTCATAATTATCCAGTCACTTGCTTAAGAAAATGTTATTTATGTAAGGATATGTAAGTAGAATCCCCAAAATAGACTTTTCAAAAATAATATCGAAAATACACCAAATTAACCCAATTATGGGAATAAATATATTTCACGGCAGCTATTTACGATTTATGCAAATTAGGAACCCCTCTCAAAAGAGGTTATCAGGAGTCACCCCTTCCATGATCTTCTTTAGGGCTACATGTATACGAATTCCGAATCCATCTGCCAAGTATATGGATCGCGCCTATACGGATCGATGAGCATTTAAGACTTTCAAGTTTAATTGCCGATCATCCTATTAATATAGGTACGTTTCTAGTTTACGTGCCCTAGATGCCAGTTCTTGATGCACGTTTTAACCGTACCGTGAAACCAACACACAGCCTGGCTGGTTAGCTATAAGTCCGGGTGGGTAATCATCATGCCGGCGTTGCGGGTGACCTCTGCTTATATATGCGGGGCTATATATATGGCACGAAACCGCCATTTGAAAACATTTGAATTTAGGGGTATAGCCTATCTTTGTCATGTACAAACTGCAGATGCTTTTTAATTTTTTGTGTTTTAATATTTGCGTGCACAATATTGACATATGTCATGGAGGAAGGAAAACAATTTGGATATCTGTGGCACGTTAGCCTATACGTTTACCGTATCTTGGTTCTTGGTTGGTTCTTCTCCTATCTAAGGCCTATTATAAAAAAAAAATCATGTGCGACTTGATTTTCTACCAATTCGCAACTTAACAAAGAAAAATGTATGCGTTGTAGCAAATTTGAACCTAAACCTATAGCCAGCTGTATGTGTATATACTGTGCATTCATACGTCTGCACGATTATTTTGTACACGGCCGGTCGGCCATATTGGCCTCGTCCTCACTTCGCTGGTAACCGCAATAGATACCCCATACTTAATAATAGGGTGACGTCACAAACGCTTCCCTGGTACATATCATTAGACGACGACAGTGCTTTGTACGTGCACAAGAACTGCGCGGTCTTTGTTGCGAACGACTGTCAAATTTCATGAAAATCTCACTGTATCAGTAAAAATACATGGGCATCATCGGTGAGTGTACATGTTTATTCAAGTACAAACAACCGGGCTCGAAATATTGCGCTTAAAATTTCTCGCAATGCTCCTTGACCTTTGTCGGGTTTGTTTTGACATTTAATGACGAACGCCCGTCTGTCTCATGAGGGCGCTACATATAATGTTTTTTAAGCATGGTGCCATTTTCTCTGCATTATCTGTGGTGTTAAACTGTGTTGGCCAATATGGATACAAGACAGTGTCAAATTGTGTGTGGGGGGGGGTCCTTTTTGTTACTGTCAATAAAAGAATCACCGTTCATGCTACTTTTATAAAGCAAAAGCATTATTTGGGGTTTACAAACAAAGCAAAGAACAAAAAAATATGAATCAATGAAATGTCAATGAAAATTATTAGCAAAAAACAATTTGTTAATGTTAATGCTAATGTTGATCAATTCAAGTCAAATGCTATTGAAAAAGTGAAATTGAAACTTTTTGCGTCGTCATCAGATTGGAACAATAAAGGTCAAATTGGAACAGTACGATTTTAAAAATGTGTAATTATGAAATTTAAAACATAATTTTATTGAGAATTTTTTTTTCTTAATAGTCTGAATACTATGCTGTGTTTAACGGCCATTAATCAGTACGATTACGGAACATTCCGTTGATTTTTTTGTTTTTTTTTTAAATTTTACTCTTTAAATTAATGAGATTGTAGTCTTTCCTTATGATTGTGCTACCCAGCATATAATGTTTATCGTTTCTTTGTTTTTTTCTTTTGTTGAATTTTAAAGGGGGGAGTGGATTTGTGTCAAAACATGTAAATTCATAACATTGGCAATACAGTGGCGTCTAAATTGATCAACAAAGACTTTTTACCCTCTGTAGCAATGACTGTTTATATTGAACTGAGTCAAAATAGGAATTACCGGCGCAGGATGCAATCAGATGCTTTTTGTTACTTTTTCTTTACAATCAGGCCAAGTAAAAAAAAAACCAGTTTCTCGTCACTACCTGCTTCCTTTTTTTCCCCGGCTGCCTACTTTGTTACTTTTTTTTTTACATTAATTCATTTTTAATAGATTTTGCACATTATAGTGGCAATAGTTTGTCTTTTTATTTGTTTTCAACAAAAAGTGTAGCTATGTAGAAAGGGTCATGGCTCCAATTGGACACAATGTTGTATCAACAAAATAGTCAAGAAAATTGAAGAATCCATCCGCTACCTTGAAAAGTCTGCCATCTTGGGGGGGGGGGGAAGAGTTAAAAAAAAGTGCCTGCCTCCTTCAATTTTTAAAAAAAGGCCAGACGAGAAACTACTTCTTTTTTTTACTTGGGCAAAATATATAAAAAAACACCATATTTAGCCTCCCCGCCAGCTTCCTTTATGGAGGCCACTTTTTTTCTTTTCTTTAAGCACGAAAAAATGATAAAATTTAAACGGTGACATCATTTGGCCTCTTTGTCTGTTGCATCTAGCCATATACACGTATAAAGCTGGTATGTCATTCCTGAGTCCATTGTAAAAAAAAAATGGCCGCCATCTTGAAAAAAATAGCCCGGTTGGGTGGCCATTTTGGAAGGGGAAAAAAAAGGGCCTCCTTCCTTTTTTTCAAAAATTCAGGACGCTTAACATTTTTTTTTTTAATTTCACCTGATTAAGTTATTTTATTAATGCTAATGCAAATTTCTAGATAAAAAAATTCTGATCATAGTGTCATTATGATCTTAACTGACCTGACCTTCCATGTAATCTGTTGATTAAACGGTGTGAGTGATAAAATTTTACCTCCAGTCCAAACAATAAATCACTCGGCTCTATAACAATCCTATCAATCACCACCGTGTAAATTCACCTCTCCAATTGATAGTTTCACACCAATGTTCTGATGTTGCAGGTCGCTTTGAAGACCACGAAATTCTCAGTTCTGATGGAGCCGGCTGACAACTTTGACCGTGACCTTTTGGTCTAGTTGAAGGTGAGTCAGCCAATTTTAATCAAATTGCAAAACATGTGGGGCCAGCAATTCACTATCGAAGTGATTACTTAAGATCTGCCAGAACCGGTCGTTGGCACAGCAACGGGATCACTCACTATGTACTCGTGTATTTTCTGAGTTTTTGTTTTGTTTGTTTAGGAAACTTGAAGAAAACATCTACAGGTGTGACTTAGGCCCCCCCCCCAAAAAAAATAGTTCCGCTTCCAATTTACATGGCATTTGAAAAAAGGGTAGGTAGGTAGGTAGGGAATTTTTTTTTGGGGGGGGGGCAAATTTTGTTTGTGTATGATCATATGGATGAGGTGTCTGCATGTAGTCAAGGGTAAAAGGTAGTAATTGATGGTTTTGGGGGGTTTTCCCTCATATTTTCCCCCCAAAAAAATTAGGGTAGGGGCTGTCAAAATAGGGTAGGTGCTGTCAAAATAGGGTAGGTAGGGTAACCGGAAGCAGAACTATTTTTTTTTTTTTGGCCTTATTTGTGTGATTACAGTCCGCAGCAAAACCGTTGCATGACCATCTTATGGTGCTGCATTTATTGACCAATTTTTCAAACAATGTATTTCGCTTCGAATACACAAACAGTACCAGTAGCTGGATCAGTTGCTAACTGTGTGGCATGATCCATCACTAGGATTACATAACACTTCTCACTCACTATTACGTAACACTTCTCTAGTGAATAGACCTATCCGTTTAGCCCTGCCTTTTGAATTTTTGACCAATCACAGCCAAGATTAATATTGGACAAAGTCTGACATGCGTGCACTTATGTATGACACTTCAGACGCTCGTGTTGTCCTCTTGCACAGTGGGCGGGGCCTAATTTATGGATTCGTCTATTTGAGCCAATACCTGAATAAGCCGGAAAATTATCTTGCCATTAATTGGCTTGTTATAAATATTGTTACTAGTGATACATGTATTTTAAGCAAAAAGCACCATTTAGAAAGGCAAAGAAGTTTGCGAAATAATTACGTACATGAGCCTTGTATGAATACAGTATGTGACCTGTACTGACATATCTTTACTCTGTACAAGTTGTGACGAAAAGATGCAAGCACTTGCTCTCGCCAGACGTACAAAAATTAACAAAAAAATATATGTTCAGAATGCAGCTTCTGCTTTCATACCGTGAAATTAAATAATTTTGTTATTTTGTTGAACTTCATAAAATCATACACGAAAAAAAAATATCCAAATCATACATGCAAAAAAGATTCAGATACTTAATCATATAACTTCGGCTCATTGTGTCATTTAGCTGTTGTTCATGGATCTATTTTTTTATTTTAATTTGTTGGCAGGAAAAAAACTCAGTGCTGGTGTTACTGCTTGTTCAAGATCTTTTGTGGCAAGGAGATGGATGGTGGAGGCAACAGCTGGCCTGTAGATGGTACCCTGCCCCAATTCTCCGCACCAGTTGCCGAGGGACTTTCTCAGGCACTCACATTTCAATCTGGGGGTTCTTCACCGTACCTCAGTGACTCAAAGAATGAAGGAGAGGCTCTGGATCTCTTCAAGCAGCCCCTAGAGGGTTTGGCTTCTTCTTACACCGACCAGTCCCTCGATACCGAACTCTCCGATTTCCTCAAACTGCCCTGGGAAGGTAATGAACAAGCATCCAGTGATCCGCTGGGAGGTTTACCAAGTCTTCTAAATATCGAAAATCTCGGTAATGTCAGTAGTGAGGAAATCTCGGCTACATGCCTGGAGAACAATAACCGGAAGGAGCCTGGGAATTGCGGAGATGAATCATCGTGGTCTGGTGATATTTTGTTGTCGCAATCAGCACACGACAGCAGATCATTTGACAGCCCTAACGAGGCCATACCTGGGCAAGAGGAGTCAAATCTTGCTGATAAACTCCTGTTTTCAACACCCCCTTCCGTGGAGAGCAACAAAGCATGCATTGCTCAAAACACTAGAATCACACCTGTTAATCCCTTTTCACAACTTGCTTTGCACGCTAAGAAATCTACAGGAGAGAACACCCAAAACAGTTCACCCGCGTGTATTCCATCTCAGGAGAATTCATATGCTGCATCATCCGTGGGAGGCAATCCCACAGAAACTGAACAAAGCATTCCTATGCAAAGTGACCAGTTAAGCTCACTGCATCAAGCGTCAAGTAACGTATCAGTACCTACACCAGAACTCAGCCATTCATCTGGTTATGCAACATGTGCAGGGCAAACAGACCAAGACTTCATCAGCATGGAATCAAACCTGTCAGATGAGGGTGTTGGAGAGACGAGAGAGATCAGAATCGACGATACCTTTTCCCTTCAGTGTGACCCCCCAAGTTTCAGTGACGATGACAGCGACATCAAATCACCAGAATTATGTGCAGACCTGACCAGAATCAGCAGCATTGCAGAACAGTGGTGTTCTGACCCTAGCAGTTCACAAGATGACGAACAAATGCCTGGAATGACAGACTTTGAATATCGCAACTCCTTGTCATCTGTCAGTCATAAGCAAAGTTTCCAGGACATTGTTATATCACCAAGGCAACAGAAACAAGATTCTGAGACTCAAAACAAAGATAGCATTTTATCACTTTCAACTGATCTTGAACCGACCCCGATTCCCCAGTCCAATTTGGAAGCAGTAACAGACAATTCAATGATGCAGTTGGACACAAACAATAAAGATGAGAATAGTCAAGAGTGCAGACAAGAACATTTGCAGTTAGAGGAAGAAGAAAATACACCATTTGCACAGAATTCCAACTCCTCTGTCTCAATGAAAATGCTTGACGTTCATCAAACTCAAGAAGTATCTGAGAATTCAAGCTCTGAAGTCCAGCAGGAATCTGCACTTGATCCAAAGAAAATTGACAGCCACTTTGCAGACAATACGCTCATTGAGTTTAACACAAACAAACATTGTGATGAAGGCATTCAGGGTATTCTTAAGGAGACAGAGCAAGAGATGCCTCATGAGGCAGAGCAAGATGTGCCTCTTGTTCAAGCGTCTGGCTCATCAGACTTGCTCAGTTCCAAACATTGTAAAGATAATGGTGACTTGTGGAGTGATTATGGTGGTTCGTCAGCATCAGAGGAATCTGTCATTTTATTATCTGACATAGAGTTTGATGCAGAGGACAAAGGAAAAGGGGTTGCGCCCATCATGGTGAAAATAGAAAAAACCCCGACACCAGATAGAACTTGCCAGAATGAGGCATCGGAGGGGACTGAACCAGATTCCACAACGAACAATTCTGATGACAAATGTGTAACTGAACCAGGTGGAAGTCTACTTGTTGATGATTCACAAAACACTGATTCATCATCAGATGTCCGACTTAAATCTGGAGCAACTCTCGATGATGACAGATTCAATGCAGCGCTTTCTCAAGATACGAGTGGTGTCTTGGCTAATGAAAGTGTTTCCTGTGAGGCAAATGAAGATTCACCATGCACAGACTCTTCTGATGTGAGAGAAGAAACAATGACCTCATCAGTAAAAGACCAAAAACACAGTCAAAACATAAGTATGGCTAAAGAAGACTGCATTCTCACCGAGAGAGGTACCGCCAAGAACAAGTCAGAACTTGAAAGAAATAAAGATGGCATCAGTGCATCGAGCAAAGACAAGTTGAGTAAGGTGAAATGCCAGGCAGACGTAATAGAGATCAGTGATGATTTAAGTGATTCAGAGTGTCAGGAGTGCACAGATGTATCTAAGAATCAAGATGAACATAGTGAACAGGACACAACAGAAGATGTTGCAAGGAGCAACCAAGGAGGAGATGTCTCACGAGAAGCGGATACACTGATTGCCCTCAGCGATTCAGAAGAAACCAGTTTCAGTCAAAACATGGTGAACAAAACAGCAGATGCTAATCCTGCAGTTGTTGATGGCTCAAACAAAGACACGGATAAATGCCCCATAAGTTCAGAGGATATACCGACTAAGAACTCCACCTCACAAACCCCTGAAAAAGAAAGCCATCAAGAGGAAAATGAAGAGGATGATGATGTGATCATAATCGATGAAGATCCAGAAGTCATTAGTCTTGGCAGCTCAGATGAGGATGAAGCAGGGGATAATTCAGTCAGTGAACTGCAGAAAGTTACAGCAGAATCCAACTATACACGTACCACTCGCTCAGCTTCAAAAAGGAATCCAGTTTCAAGAGCTGCCAGTGCAACCACTGTGAAAAAAACAGAGTGGGCATGCCACATGTGTAGTGAACGCAGCAGATCTCTGAACTCGCTGAAATTGCACGTGAGACGTGTCCACAACTTGATCATGATTCACAGGAAGGAGGATATGAAGTGTAAACTGTGTTCCTTCACAGGAACTTGGCAAAAGATCAAAGAGCACATAATCAATGACCACGAGACACCGCTGAAATGGTACATTAAGAACCACGAAACAAGGGAGATTATAAAGCTACCTTCATCTGCCTCAGTCCCTCCAGAATCCCCAAAGACTCCGGAGAAGACTGTAACAAGTGCACGATCCAGTCAACCGGGTGAAGCCTGTAAACAGAAAACAACACCTGTTTCAAAGCAACATTACCTTATTAAGAGGGTTGCTAACATAGATGTAGATAAGCAAGGTCAGAGCACTCCATCGATGATGACGAGACGGAAGCAGACATCTTTAAGAAGTCCAACAGTGACTTCTTCATCAGTCAACACATCTATAAGAAGTCCAACAGTGACGTCTTCATCAGCCAACACATCTATAAGAAGTCCAGCAGTGACTCCTTCATCAGTCAACACATCTATAAGAAGTCCAACAGTGGCTGCTTCATCAGTCAACACATCTATAAGAAGTCCAACAGTGACTGCTTCATCAGTCAACACACCTATACGACATGTAACAGTGACCTCATCAGTCAACACACCAATACAACGTCTCACAGTGACCTCATCAGTCAACACATCTGTAAGATGTTTGGTCAAGACATCCTCTGTTACATGTACATCACAGTCCCTAAACTCTTCATCAGTCAAAACATTCTCCGTCAACGCAACCCGAACCATTAGCTCCACCAGTACCTCTACGACAAATGCAGTGATGAGATCAGTTATACCACCTGCTGTAAATAAACCAGTGCCAGGCTCAGCTTCCACCCAGTCAAACCCTAGCAGCCAGAACAACTTTATTATTATACGTCATCAGAAGCCAATAACCACAACTGGGCTAGGGGTTACAAACAGCAGTCCAAGCAGCTCTCAAAGGTTCTACCCAGTCTTCCCAGGTGCAATACAGAGTACAGCAGCAACTACTGTCAGGCAGAAATTGGTGTATGCCAACACAGTACGGCCTGCAGCTCAGAAGAGTGTACAAAACTCTATCCTGAGACACCCAGTGACTCCCGGTACAGTAGGTGTCTCTCATCTCCCATATCCTCAGAGAGTAGGACCATCCACCAAGTTATCACAGAGTATTCCGAAACTTGGACCATCCCAGCCAGCCAGCCAGAAGACTATTCTTCGGGTTGTTTCAAATTCAACTGGTCAAGGCTCGACGAGCAACGCCCAGGTTGATATGAGCGCTGCCAGAGCATTGTTAAATGCTATCTGCAAGTCTTCTATGTCTAATGCTTCAACAAAGGTTGCCCCACTTTCAAAAGCTAACTTCGCCGTTTCAGCTCTCCCAAATACACTGTCAAAGTCTGTTGTAAGCTCACCTTTAGTCAATCCAACAAACACACGTAAAATGTACATACCATCAACTTCAACAATAATTAGGACTTCGATCTCAAGTCCATCCTTAGGTGTGTATGGTAATCAGAGCTTTGTTCCACTTACAACAACTTGCAAAGCTCAGACTGTAACCACACAGTCATCAGGTCCAGTGACTAGCACTGATGTAGCTTCAAAAATTACTGTACAGCGAACATTTTCGGAGGGTGAAACAATGGCATCATACGTAATACGTGTACCAAAGGCAAGATCAGGCGGCAACATCTATTCGGTCTTGAGTGATGAGAAGAAAGACGATGACTACTTCTACCTGGTAAAAGTTCCGATCAATAAGACTAATGCTCCCAAGAAGTTTATGGTACACCTGCCAGTTGATAAGGATTCTACTGTGAAGCATGCAGTGTGTATTGTGCAACCACCAGCTGGTGGATCTGATGGGATGAAGCAAGGTTCTTCGACAGGTTTGACTAGATCGGATGCTTCTCATTCAAGTCAAGGGAAACTGCAATCACCCTTCAATAACGTGAAGACTTCGCTGGGGCAGATAAAGTCTATTGCCCCTGGGCATGATAGAACCAAGGCTGATGGTAATGTCCAACATGTGGTGCCGTTGAAAATCACAAAGACCAGAGAAGACCCTGCCAAGAAGGCCGAATGTTTAGCTCATTTGCAAGAGCCACCTGTAAGCATCCACCTCCTTGAGTCTCAGTTCAAAGACACTAAAGTATTTCAAGCAGCAGACCTTATCAAAGTGGATGATCGGGTGCAATATGAGTGTGCTCGCTGTAAGGAGGCCTTTCCTCAGCTAATGCTCTTGCGGCTTCATCACATCGACTGTACTGTACACCCTCCATCTAACAAAGTCCTACCCATCGTTCACATCCCGACTGCTCTGCTCGCTGCTTTCTTCACGCTCTCTGCTTCGGGGTATTCCAGTGCATGTGCCATCTGCAGAGTACTATTACTTGGGAATGCCAGGAACGTAGAAGACCAGCAAGATTTTTGCAGTCACTTGGCTAAGCACGCAGAGCCTCAAGTGGCAATCACAAGTCTAGATGATACAAGAAAACTTGGTATCCTTCAGACAAGGATGACAAGCCAACAAGCCAAAGAGTGGGTGGACTATCTTGTCCCTCCCTTCAAGATGTGGAACAAACCGACCTCAACGTACGATGGTAGCCTTGAGGAACATACCTGCACAACAGGTATCTTGCATCGTGAATCAGTAATTAGAAAGGGTAAACGCAAAAGAAGCCCATCACCACAAAGAAGGAAGAACGAAAAGCACAAGAAGCATAAGAAGCATAAAAAGCATAAGAGGCACAAGTCTCCTGACATTGAAGTCGTTGATCGGAGAAGCAACCAAGGTGCTCGCAGCAAATACCGAAGTACCCTGAAAACAGCAGAAGGTTGTGAGGGGGAATGGGTGGAGCCAAGTCCAAAAGATTCTGGCGAATTATGGACAAGGAAAAAATCTCACCCTGGCAGGCTGAAAGAGAGTATTATGAGGAGTCCATCTCATCCCAAGCTTCTGCAGCATGGCATGAAAGTGAATTTCAACAAGACATCTAAAAATAGTCCTTCCAAAGCTTCTCAGAGGTTCATGTCTGTCAAAAAACCAGGGAGGCGTAGCCTGAGAGGAATGGGACTTGACTTTGGACAGGGACTCATGATGTTGCCCATGACCAGAAAGAAGAAGAAGACTATTAACAAGCCTGCGTCCACAGTGTCCACTGGCGATATAGAGGAGGGTCACAAAACCAACTCAAAAACAGACGCTGTTCACAATACGAAGGATCTTGATGACATTGTCATAATATCCAGTGGCGATGATGAAGATGACGGTGAAACCAAAGATGACGACATTCAAAGTGATGACAAAGAGGACAGTAACAGGGCACCAGACGATGGAATGGTAGATGCTGGTGAGGAAAGTGATTCTAAAGATGCGCTCTCGGATAATCTAGATGGTTCGTCAGGTGATGATGAGGACGCAGATGAGCAGCAGAGTGATATGGATGGTGAAGCAGATGAGATTGATGAAGACAATGATGAATCAAACCGGAGAGACATTCCCTTGACTATGATGGCTCTACACTACCGACGGTTGAATGAAACAATGGCCAAAAACAAAGATTCAGATTCTGAAGATGAAACAGGAATGGAGGAATCTCCATCCCGAGTTCTCGGTCATTCTGACAATGAACAAGAGGACAAAGAAACAAAGATTTCAGAAGATCGAGATGAAGAAATGACACCGGAAACTCGTCAGAAATATCAAACCAGCCCAGATGACAAGCTTCAAGAAGTTTGCAGCTCGCCTCAACTCAGAGTGGAATCTCCCGTTCCAGTGAGAGATGCGAGTAATTCATCTGAGGGCTCATCACAAGGCAGTGATCCTAAACATCCTCACATCAATAATGAAAGCAGTAACAAAGAATCAGAATCTCTGGAGCATGACACGTTTCTTCATGACAAAAAGGCCCAGCATAACACTTGGAAACCCTACACACCATCTGAAATTCAGCCTGAAGAAAGCACCAAGTCTAAGCCAAAAGCGAAGGATGAAAATAGTCAGCCATCAGAAACTTGCAGAGATGTGGATTCAGAACCGCAAGAAAATGCCCTAATTTCATCAGAGGCGGAGGTTGTTGATAATCTTCCCCAGGACAATGTCAGTGAAAGTAGAGATCAACAAAATTGCATTCTTGATTTTGAAGATAATAGCCATTCATCAAAAGCTGAAGACACCACGTCAGATGCCAGGAACTTAGATAATGCGGAAGATTGGAATTTGGAAGACCTGAGTGACATTGATGAAATGTCAGTTGAAGGTAGCTTTGGCAGTGAGAATAGCAATCAAGGAAATATCTTTTCTGATTCTCCGGACAATAGTATCTCTGAAACGAGAAACTACGAAGATGGTCAATCTCAAGACACACTGTCTGTGGCTGGAATCTTTGAAAAGCAGACAAAGGAGGGCAGTCTTCTTGAAGGTGATGACATCTTGGGCAACACCCAAGAAGACGAGAAAAGCAATCAAGACAAAATCACCCTCGATGCTCCAGGCAATAGAATCTCTGAAACCACGTGTTTCAAAGATAGTCATTCTGGAATTAAGGCAGAACAGATGAGTGAAGACATTCTTCTGGCAAGTGACGAAGAAGATAATGAAATAATGGACAACACCCAAGAAGACCGCCCAACAGGCTCTGATGCCTGTGGAAGTGAAACCTCCAAAGATGCAAAGTCTAGCATGAAGGATGATGATGTTGAAATTTTGTCAGGGAATGAAAAGGAAGACAGTGTTCTGGAAGATGACGAAGGAGATGACATCCTGGACTACATTCCAAAAGACAGCCTACTCGACTGTGATACCCACAGAGTTGAAACACCCAAAGATACACAGTCTAGCAGGCAGGACGAGGCAGTAATTATGGAAGCACAGACAAATGAAGACAGTCTTCTGGAAGGTGACGAAGGAGATGACATCCCAGACTACATCCTAGAAGGCAGGCTACTTGACTCTGATACCAACGAAGAAGAAACCCCCAAAGATGCACAGTCTAGCATGCAGGACGAGGTAGTAATTTTGGAAGCACAGACAAACACAGACAGTCTTCTGGATGGTGACGAAGGAGATGACATCCCAGACTACATCCTAGAAGGCAGGCTACTTGACTCTGATACCAACGAAGAAGAAACCCCCAAAGATGCACAGTCTAGCATGCAGGACGACACAGCAATTTTGGAAGCACAGACAAACACAGACAGTCTTCTGGAAGATGACGAAGGAGATGACATCCTGGACTACATTCCAGAAAGCAGCCTACTTGACTCTGATACCAACGAAGATGAAACCCCCAAAGATACACAGTCTAGCAGGCAGGACGAGGCAGTAATTATGGAAGCACAGACAAATGAAGACAGTCTTCTGGAAGGTGACGAAGGAGATGACATCCTGGACTACATTCCAGAAGACAGCCTACTTGACTCTGATACCAACGAAGATGAAACCCCCAAAGATACACAGTCTAGCATGCAGGACGACACGGCAATTTTGGAAGCACAGGCAAAGGAAGGCTGTCTTCTGGAAGGTGATGAAGGAGATGACATCCTGGACGACACACAAGAAGACGGTCCAGCAAGCCCTGAAACTTGTGAAGATGAAACCCCCAAAGATACACAGTCTGGCATGCAGGATGAGGCAGTAATTCTGGAAGTACAGACAAAGCAAGGCAGTCTTTTGGAAGATGATGAAAGAGGTGACATCTTCACACAAGAAGACGGTCTACCAAGCCCCGATACTTGTGATGAGGAAGCACCTAAAGGTACACAGTCCAACATTCAGGATGATCACAGAGACATTGTCACTGATGACTCTGCTCAGCTTGATGACGAGTTCCGGACAGACCTCCAAGATAACGATACATCTGGAGATAGTTCTGCTGATGAAACATGGAAAAGAAAAAGTCGGAAGGAGAAAACCTCAGAGGATGACATTGTCCAGGACAGTTTTAAAGAATATGAAAACCTGGAAAGTGTCTCAGAAACTGATATGTTGAGAGAAGACGTCCCTGGAACTAGGAATCTGAATGATGATTTAGGAGAAAACATCTTGAGTGAAGAAATGACCGAAGACTTGAAACAACATGAAAAGTCTGGAGAAGAAAGTGACCAAAGACACAGTTTTTCAGCCAATAAAACTCCATGGGATAATTGTTCAATTGATTCTGTTACTGAGAGGAGCACCCAGCGGGACAGAGTTTCCCGGGAGAAGAACCTCACAGAGCAAAATATCTCTGATGGTAGCCAAACTGACGAGACACAAGGACAAAGTTTGTGTACTTCTGAGGACGAAAGTGACGTGAACGAGACGAGTCGACGAGATAGATTTTTCAGCGAGAGAAGTTTAGAAGACAGTCTGGGTAGCCACAGAATTGATACAGTACCAGGAGGTGCTGTTGGTGATGAGACTGCTTCTTCAGTGAGTTTTTCCGGGGAAGATGGAGTTGAGGATGTCTTCCAGAATGAGGATAGTGGTGGAGTCTTTGGTCAGGACTCAGATGATGGTGTAGAGGAGAGACGAGATACCAGATCTCATCAAGATGGTGATGATGATGATGAAGATTCAGATGATGTCATCTGCTTACTCGATTATTCAGACGACGAAGAAACACCTTCACTTTCATCAGGTTGGTTACCTTATGAAATTGATTTCTTTTACCTCCGACTATAGGGATTTGCTCCAACATTAGTATAATTATAGTGATAACATCGTAATGCATTATTTACAATCAGGAAAAAAGTGGCTTTTCCAATGTTTAATGATTCTTGTGACTGGACAAGGACTGTTTTTTCAATCACGATTTGTTTGCAAGAAATACACAAGATTATTGTTTAGATGTATATGGCAGTCATTGTTACTGAGAAATTGTCAATTTACTGAAGTCGATGAAGTTCAAGGGTAAGATAAAAAAAAAAAAGATTTCACTCGGACACGTGTCGCTCAAGAGATCAAAATACTTTTAATACCGAGGCATTATATCCAAATTTTGTTTTGAAATAAAAAGATGAATTTTGAAAGATTCAACTATTTTTTTTATCATTCCAACAGGCTTTGGACAATTTATTTGAAAACTATTTCAGTGACGGCCACGGCACAATTGCTCTATCAGCTTATTGGTGAAATATTTTATCATTTATTACAGCTATCCAAAAGAGCAACTTTGTTTTGGAAAATGATAAGTTCACTTTCAAATTATTATATTTTTAATAAAAATTTGTTTCTCCATTTCTGTCGTCACAGATCCACAACCCACCATGCACTCCTTGAAGTATCATCCCAGCCTAGCTGCGTCAGAAAGTCATCCATCAAAGACTCCCACAAATCAGGCGCGGAAACACAACCTAAAGAGGAAATCCTCCCACGATCACGAGGAAGATGAATCGGAAGACGATGCTTATCGGTTGAAGCGTTCAAGAGGAGATGAGGATTGCGCATCCGTAGCTCATTCAGACTCATGGGGTCTCTTGGAGGAGTCGGAAGACAGCGAAGGACCTTCGGATCCCGATACAGTCTGGAAGCGAGAGGTTGGTTCTAGCGTCTTCACGCATGAGGACATTGCACAATTACGGGCTGGTGGACTTTGACATGAAACATTTAATCCTGAGACATGTAGGCTAATGTTTCATGCCGGAATGCAAAACCAAGGATATATTTTGTTATGTACATGTATGTACATAGGTGCTGAAAGTGATGTAGTCTCGTCAATCACAAGTCCTCACAAGTTCTCTAATAATAATGATGTGTGGTGCTTATCTACTGCTTTCCACCAAAGGCAGGTCATAAAGCACTCAACATTTATTACCGTGTTCAACAGGCCACAAGACCACTTTCCTGCAGCTAAGAGCAGCTCAATTTGGTCTCTTCCCTCACATGTACCAATTTACACTCCTGGGTGGAGAGCGGCAATTGTGGTAAAGTGTCTTGCCCCAGGACATAAGCACCGTGCTCCCTGCCAGGGTTTAAACCAAAGTATTATGGCATATGGGTCAAACACAGTAACTATTGGATCACGGCACTCTACTCAAGTCCTCCAGTCCCAAGTTATTTAAGTGAAGTGTGACAAAAGTCCTTTGCTCCTGTTACTTGTGACTGGACTCGTCAGCTGACCTGACCAGAGTTGTGATAGACTTGTGATGGACTTGACTACAAGACTGGTTCAAAGTATGTGTGATCTAGAGCCTGATGTTGTGGACAGTTTAAGGTACTTAAAGTGTTGATAAAACTATGAGAGTTTGCCGACAGCTTGAGCAATAGACCCTTTGCATTGCAGCCATCTTTGAGGTGTGTGCTTTTGTTCCACTAGGGTATGCTGTGTACTCGGTGTTGATGAATTAAGTTAACAAAAGACACCTACAACATGGCAGCTGATTGCAAAGGGTCTATTTAAATCTTAGAGGAACTGCACTTTATGCATATTTATGAAAAAAAAGGTAATGTTTTGCCTGGTGTTGGTCACTTAAAAAGGTGTTTTGTGCAAAGTGCAAAGCGTGTACAAGTAATATTGAACTGCAGACACAAAGTGTATGTGGAAGTTGTTTCATCTGTTTAAGCTTGTCATCAAATTTAAAATTGACTGATGATATTTTGCAGGAAGTATTTCACTACTTATTAACACATCTAGCACCGAGTAAGCGACCCTACATTGTGGTACTTTTGAAAAGAGAGATAGGATTTGGACGTTTTTGTTTATTTTATTTTTTTCAAAGAATTGATTCAATGTGGATAGTATTTGCCGACAGATGTAAAGAGCGCCCTCAGGGTAGAGGATGTGCTTAGAAGAGAGAATACATGTACATGTACATTAATTCCCTGAGGTTTTATTTTCTGTTCAATATGAAGTGAGTTTTTTCATATAACAAATCTGTATGCGTTTCATCTTCCGTTGTCTAAACAAGCAAAAGCGAATTCAAATAGTCCTGTATTGTTAGGTTTGCTTTAAGAAGGCTTAAAGCCACTCCAGACTTCGGGAGGATTTTTCTTTTCAATCTTTACATCTCATTAAAATTATCATATTCAAGCAAACTTGAAACCTTGGTCCTGATTGGTCGATTCGTGACAACAACAGTGTGGTGTTATGCCATATACCAGGCTCCAAATCACACTCTGCGTATCGCACTATTCTAAGGTGCACGCGCCATTCTTGCTGCACGCACCCGTAATAAGATAACCGCTGAATAGTTTGTGTGCGGAGTGTGTGTTCCATCTTTATCATGTGTCAGCTTTGCTTGAAGATAAATTTGTTATCCCACTTGCGCTGGTGAAACACACACAAAATGTAGTGCGCCTGTCTTCCATAAGCCACTCGGTTCAGCCTCAGACATATGGGACATTCACTACATGTACAGCATTCTGTGTTCCACTTGCGCTCGTGGGATAATTAATAATGTTGTGAGCCCTTGGAGTAGTCTATCATCTACTGACTCTTAAATATCACTACCGAGGCGGTCCCTTCATGATTTCAGCAGCGAGCATTAATCTTTCCTGAGCACTTATTTGTGCTACATCCATCAGCGTGGTCACATCCTGACCTAAAGAAAGTGATCTGAAATTGAATAATGGAGGTGATGAAAGCACAAGACCATCGCAGTAATAGCAGAAAATTGAGCTTAGGAGATATTGCCTTTGGCCGACGTTTGATGTTTAAGAAAAGGAAAGCATTTACATGTATAATCAAATGAAAGTAAAAACATTAGGATTGAACTCAAATGATCATTGTTAACAAGAATAGATTGTGTATATGAGCAGTTCCATCTTATGAATGGTAATTTCAGCATTACGGAAGAAAATGTAATGTCCATGATAGAGCTTTAAGAGCTAAATGAATATACTTGATAATGTATTTTTCCAATCTTATACATCTGTCATCTAGTAATGGTCAAGGAGATTACAGACTACGTGTTGTGGATCTGTCATCTAGTAATGGTCAAGGATATTACAGAGTACGTGTTGTGGATCATATCTCTGAATCATTAACCAGATATCATGGTTAAATGACTCTGTTTATGGACATTTCGTTTCCTTCCATAGAATTTCCAATAGATGGATTGCATTCAACGGCCATCTTGACAGCGTGTTTTGTTATGTTAATTCATTAAGGACCCCCCAAAAAAGTCTCCGGTTTCTGGTATGCGCACGCGTCGCGTCGTCGTAGCCATGCGCTTCGGCAAAATGGAAAAAAAAAAAAATTCAATGAAAGATGTCTCAAAACCGCCAAATTCACTGGTTTGACTGGAATCCTGCTGCTGCACAATTTTAACGTGTTTTTAGATGGGGTTATGATCGAGAATTAGCTTTATGTGGCTTCTCTGGACTCCCATGTATTTGCACTAAGTCTAGTCGGGCACCATTTGCAGTCACCAGCCGACATTTGAGGCAAAAAAAAAATCAGGTAAAAAAAAAAAAAGCCGCGTCGCCGCACCACTTTTTGGGCAAGCTCCATACCAGAAACCGGAGACTTATTTTTTTTGGCCTAACAATGAATGCACAAGAGATCCGCTCATGCGTACCCCTGTTGATCAAAAGCACACACCTCAAAGATGGCCGCAGTGCAAACAGTCTATTGGTTGTTCGGTACAGTATCGTTATCAAATGACGTGTGTTGTACATAACATGTATACCGAGAGTTCAAGGAGATGTTTGTGTCGGTCAGGGTTTGGCAACCCATTAGTCCACAAAGTGCTCTCCAAGACGTTTCTGTTTGCTCCTGAAACGGCCACAAGCTGACCTAGATTTTCATTACAGTACAACGTATACAGTACCTGCTTTATTACACAACAAATTCCGAAAACCACAGAAGAGTGTGTGGTTTGTTTTTTTATATATTTATTTATATTTTGATCGGTTGTGGACATATTTTGATTTGAAAGAAAAGATGGAAATATACGTGAAGTCTCTATTCCGAATATATGTAAAACTCTTTGAGGAGTAAACGACTTCATTTAATTTGGTGAATATTCACCAAATTAAATGAAGTCGTTAACTCCTCAAAGAGTTTTACATACATTCAGAATAGAGACTTCACATATACTTCCAACTTTTTTTTCAAATCAAAACATGGAGGTCCGCAAAATGTGTTACTGCACGTCTGTTATTGTCTAAGAATTAATGGAGTGATCTCAGTAATGTTTTTTGTTTTTTATCTGAACATTTTAAAACCGAAAATGGCTTTCTGAAAAGGATATCCTCCAAAACCCTTGATGACACATTTTACAAATAAATGTAGTAACATTCTTTCCAACCACTTTGACTTCCAGTATAGCTTGATCCTGTATATCAATCTGTAAAATTTGTCATTTAATGTAACAAACGTCATATATAACTTGCCATATTAATTGTTAGCAAGTGTACATAATAATTAATAAGTTTGAAGCTTTGTTGTTTTTGTTTTTTAATGTGAAGAAAAATTTAAGTGATTCTATGTTGATGGCATTGCGAGAAAAAGTAAAAGTGCTGCATCCATTTTTGTAATACTCTAATTCTGTATTTTGTTGCGTTCCATTCAGTTTTTAATTTCAACTGGAAATAAAAGAAAGTTCAGAAAGATTGTTAAAAAGACAGGTGGTTTGATCATGTACATGTAGTCCTCTTGAATATTTCGAAGGTAATTTAGACTTGGAACAACCAAATAATCTGCAAGGAAGAATCCTAATTATGCGATTTCTTTCAAACATGTACAAAATTACTTGCACATGCATGTACATGTACATGTAAAATGTACCGCGTTATTTGTTAAGCTTTACGATGAGCCCAATGGAGTACCGAAAAGTGACATCATTTAGAACCAGAAAGTGTAGTGCAAACGAATGGAGTACGCACGCTTGTTGGTTCACGGGCTGAATCACGCGCTAATGTCTTTCACACATTTTGTGCGCGTGACGTATTCACTTCGGTACTCCATAGGGCCCATGAACTCAGTTTCAAACAAAATTTCAGGCAAAATTCAATTTTTCTCAAAATTTCAAAATTGTACAGGGTTAACGTTGCATTTAAATTAAAATTGGGGAAAATATGATTTTTCTCAAAAACATCAAAATTGTATGGGGGCTAACCTTGCATGTTATTAAATCAGGTAAAACTTTATTCGTCTCGAAATAAAAAAAAAATGGTTAGGATCAACCTTTATTAAAATAATGGCAAATTTTCATAGTTTGCTCAAAAATATCAAAATAGTCAAGGGGTTAACCTTGGGTTTGTATTAAAATGGGGGGGGGGGGATATTCCAAAAAAATGTCAAACTTTTAAGGGATAAATACCTTGTATTTTTTTATAAATTGGAAAAAACTTGATTTTCCAACCAAAAAAAAAAAGTATGGGGCTTAAGGCAAAAAAAAAAAAGTCTCCGGTTTTTGGTATGGAGCTTGCCCAAAAAGTGGTGCGGCGACGCGGCTTTTTTTTACCTGACTTTTTTGCTTCAAATGTCGGCTGATGACTGCAAATGGTGCCCGACTAAACTTAGTGCAAAATGTACGGGAGTCCAGTGAGTCCACGAAAGCTTATTCTCGATCATACCCCATCTAAAAACATGTTAAAACTGTGCTGCAGCAGAATTCCAGTCAAACCAGTGAGTTTGGCGGTTTTGAGACATCATCTTTTATTGAAAAAAAAACTTTTTCATTTTGCCGACGCGCAGGGCTACGGCGACGCGCGCGCATACCAGAAACCGGAGACTTTTTTTTTTTGGCCTAACATTGCCTTTTTTATTCAGACAAAATGCAATTTTTCCCAAAAAGTCCAAATTTTAATAAAGTGTTAACCATGCGTCTTTATAACATATTGGTCAAGATACCATTCTGTGTTGCAACTTTAAAATTGTTTAGGGGTTGACATTGCATTTGTATTAAAATTGGACACAATTTTGCTTTAATTAAAAATTCAAAATTGTAAGGGGTTGACCTTGGGTTTTATTCAAATTGGGCACAATTGATTTTTTTTTCTGAAAAAATTGAACATTGTAAGGGGTTAACCTTCCCTTTTTTTTAACACAGGCAAACTTTCACTTTTTCTCAAAAAAAATTGGGTTTTATTCAAATTGGGCACAATTGATATTTTTTCCTGAAAAATTTGAACATTTTAAGGGGTTTAACCTTGCATTTTTATTACAATATTTCAGTAAACGATTCTTCTCAAAAATCCCAGTTTTTTAGGAGATACGGAAATGAGAATTGGGAAATGTTTCTTTTTTTCTCAAAAATCAAAATTATACCGATTAAGCTTGGGTTTTTATTAAAAGTGGGCAAAAGTAGATTTTTCAGAATTTTTTTTCAAAAAGTAAGGATTAATCTTGCATTTTTATTAAAATTGGGCAAAATTAGATTTTTTGCACAAATATTGTTTGTTAGGGGTTGACCTTGCATTTTTACTTCCATAAGGCAAAATTTCTTTTTTTCTCAAAACATGTTTAACTTGTAAGGCTTTATCCTTGGGTTTTTAATGTGATTGGGCAAAAAAAAATTTCAAAAAATCTCAATTGTATGGGGGTATAATAAACCTTCAATTATATTTAATTTTGTAAATCTTTATAAAATTTGGTACTAACTTTCAAAAAGTCATTTGTAAGGGATCAATCTTGCATTTTCATTAAACCTCGACAAGTAAAAAAACAAAAACAAAAAAACCACAAAGATTAAGGATTTGAGTCATTTACAAATATTGGCATTCTTCTTTTACCTTTTCCTTTTAATTCCTTTTCAATTCACTATCTCCATGCTGACATTTCTTGGCCTATTCTCACAATGATATATACAAATTTTGAACCTTACATAAAAATATAGTTTTACATTTCCACAATATGGTTTTTAGTAATTACACAATGGTTAATTTCAAAGCTTGATGCAAAACATTTATCATACTTCTTGGTAAAAACAAAAATTGTTCCATAACTGACTCTTAATATGAAAATGACTGTACCTATGCACCTATCGATTTCCTCTCCACTAGGGATTATTTATCCTAATGGTGGGGATTGTCACTATCAGCGAGACCAAATCCCCACCCTGGGGGCATCATCGCCTGTACAAAAGCACTTATTTTTCCAATATAAGAAAGTGGTCAAATTTATCACTCTGACAAAAACTTGACATGCATGTATGGGATGGTGTAGTTTTCGGTGGGAGGAGATAATTGCATACAGGTTTTAACCATTTTTACAAAGTCTCCTTATTACCACATTTCTTCAAATGACGCATTTTTTTTTCTTGGGGATGGATTTCTCACGCCATACTCCTGAATTCTTGTTTGAAACCACAAGGAGTACAACCAAGTTGTCTAAACTGCATGATTCATTGGCCAACTAATTATTTTCATTGTGGGAAGAAATATACATATTAGGCTTTAACAGTGTACATCAACAAGAACCATGATAAAAGATTCACAATTTTATCATATTTAAAGGCCTAGAATAAAAATAAAATATACAAAGCAATGTAAAATACCTAGACATGCTATTCAGTTCAAATTCAAATACATCTGATTAACAAAATTCTACAAAATTTGTAATGCAAACAAATCAAATTTGCTTGCATTTTGCGATGCCTATCAAAGGACACTGCTCACTGTACACATGCATGTAATTACAAAAGAATCTACAAAACAATACAGAGCCGGTCACGATATCACTATCACGAAGCTTAGGCCTACTTCAATGGGAAAGCATTGTGCTAGCTATTGCTCAGATAATCCATCACGGGGCAGTTGCTTTGTACAATAGCGTGCACAATGGTTTCTCCATTGAAGGGGGCCTCGTGATGCGCAGATATCATAAGCCCAGATTCATCAATGCTATGCCTGCCTTTCCCAACCGTTACAACACACCGGAGCGTCAAGGCACGACGTCAAATGTCAAAGGTCACTGAATGCCATCACTTTTATAGAGGGTGTAGTTGTCCATTCCATGACCCTCTCTTCACTATCCATTTACCTATCAGTGTTACTGGATCCCTCGTAACCGTTGGAATCCTCCTATTCTTCAGTTCTCCTCTGTTGATATATTAATACCTGTCCGACTATAGAACTCTGTCTGAACGTGAGCGATACGCACGTGGTCCCTGCCCGGTGGATCGTTGAAATTCTGCAACCGGTGTCCATATACCGTGGAAGATAACGTTGGAATAATCTTCTCCTTTTCCTGAGAAGGGGGGAAAAAAGAAGAAAACATAAGGCTCTGGTTTCTGGTCTGTGTGCGCGTCGGCAAAATAAAAAAGTTTTTTTTCAATGTAAGATGATGTCTCAAACCGCCAAACTCACTGGTTTGACTGGAATCCTGCTGCTGCACAATTTTAATGTGTGTTTAGATGGGGTTACGATCGAGCATAAACTTTATGAGGCCTCTCAGGGCTCCCATACATTTTGCACTAAATTTAGTCGGGCATCATTTGCAGTCATCAGCTGCCATGTGAAGGAAAAAAAAAATAATAATAATAATAAAAAAAGCTGCGTCTCCGCACAACTTTGGGGGCAAGCTCCATACCAGAAACCCAAGACTTTTTTATTTGGCCTAATTAGTATGTTATCCATTTTTTAGATTTTTTTTGTTATTTTTATTATTATAACGATTTTTTTTCCATTTGCACTAAAAACCAAAGTCGGTACTCAGT
Source organism: Patiria pectinifera (assembly GCA_029964075.1). Lineage (NCBI taxonomy): Eukaryota > Metazoa > Echinodermata > Asteroidea > Valvatida > Asterinidae > Patiria > Patiria pectinifera. The sequence goes on along the minus strand of CM057141.1, from coordinate 23,198,480 downwards.
GTATTCCACAAAATATACCAGGTTATTAGTGTAGAATTTAAATGACTACATCTTAAAAGGCAATATAGGATCATTTGCATTTACCCCAAAAGTAACCTGCAGCATTATTATGAAAAGTTTACTTAGAATTAGACCAAAGATCGTACTGGTACTGCATAAATGCCCTGTGAAATTATTTTGAATGGCTTGCTGTCATTTATAAAAAAAAACACCCAGAATGTAGGTGATTTCCAATGATCTGTCAACTGATTTTGGAAATAAAGAGTGCTATAGACGAAATGTGATGAAAAGGTTGTGCATGGTTTTTCACTGTTTCCTGAAAAAGTGTAATATCCACCAAGCTGAAACTTCAACAGGTTAGGTTTTTGAACATTCTTTTTTCCGATTTTGAGTGGTTTTATTAATTGGAACAAACAAAATGTACAAAAAGCAAATGATCCTATACGCCTTTAATATTGTCCATCTGGAAGCGCTAGGAAATGGAGATCATTTAAAGCAAGTCATTATAGCATGTAATACTGCTGGAGTGACGTGTTAATGGCTGATGATGGATCACATAATATCTTCCATATCAAGACTCAAAATGATAATAAATGGTGATCATTTCACCAGCGTAACAACACAAACACACGCCACACTATATCAACCGACCAAGGCTGACATCTGTCACACAATTTCAGCTGACATTTTTTTCCATGGAGAGAAACGTTATCTTGAACTCATTTTCCTTCAAGAACCAAATATATTTGCTGAAAAATAAACATCATTTGGTGACCTAATTATTTTCTGCATTCACTGCATGTTAGCACAAAGAAAAACTCCCTGGTTGACCTTATCTTTTTGTTTCAGTGATGTAGCCGAATTTGCTCTCTTTTTTGTTCGTAGAAATTGTTCAAAGATGGAGGGGGTATTACTACTTGTGCTGGTTGTGAGGTAGCATTGCAATACCATCATTTCTCTCTCTTAGAATGGCCAAATGTTACTGTCGGAGGGGGTGGCCCTCACCTAGCCCCCGAATTGTTTTTTTAACGTAATGTCTCAAAGAAGGCAGCCACTGCGTATAGCATTAGGGGTAGATGCACAATTAAACAGGCGGTTCTTCTGTGTTAACCGCAATAAACCATGCGATACGGCGCGGTAAACCTCGAGGTTTTTCAGGGTCTGACGGCAATATTCTCCTCCAGTGCAGGGGCAACTTCAGCTCAGTCCACCCAGGTAATTGCGAACAAAAGAAGCGGGTTGATTGGGACACTTTGGTGCGCAAAAGGTAATTTCGTCAATAGTCGACTCGGACTCTGTATAATTCGGGGATTACAGGATTAGTGGTCAAGCTTCTGGGGTTTTATGACCTTAAATATTTATTAAAAAGCACCATATTTGCAACTACATAGAGATAAGAGTTTAAATTACATTTGGAATTGAATGGTTTTATTCATATTCTGTTACAGCCATACGCCGAATTGCTGGAATATTTATGATAAAACATAAACATTTACACAAAGTCCATTCCGTTGAAACAATTAATATAGCATTACAAAAAAAAGATGAAAAAGACAAATCTAAAAAGATAAAAGCCGACGAGATATTACAACTACTGTATTATCCATAAATTTGCTTTGAAGCGATAAAAACACACTTAATAGGTTATGAAATTGTAAAACGGTAAGAATGTATTTGTCTTAAAATTCCTTTATATTATCCCAAAGCGTATTTCTTTTATCAATGAGTGTCTCTTTTAAAAGTAAACACATATTACTTATCTTATTTGCAAACATTTCTATTTCTTTCGAAATGCACAAATATATTGACTTTACGTTTACGAATACATTTGTTAGCTATTCGCGTGAGATCCGGGCCATTTATACACCGACAGCAAAACATAAAGTTTCAATTCTTTGTGTACCTTTTACGTTTAAGAAAAATAATATAAACAAAAATTGAGCTGATGGTTCCGAAAGCCTAGAAATGAAATATGTTGAAGTGCCTCTTTTTGTCTTCCTTTGATGAGAACATGTGATGTGGGCAGTGTGGGCGTTTCCCGAGTTCCTTTGCTATGGATGACGGCATTTTGTCCTCCCTGCCCATGTCATCTGGCGAAGCCGCCAACTCAAGGTACGTACGTTTGGAAGTGTCCAGTGTGTGTTGGTGATTCTTCAGGAACGCTCTATAGGGCCGACCAATCTATAGTGAGGTTTGGAACGGTCAAATTGAACCCGGACGGAGTCTATGACCTGGTTGTTCCTTATTTATGTTAATGTTTGCGCATTAAAGTAATGATTAAATAAAGTTTTGTCTCAATCAAGGTTTGTAGACGTGAACAGATTGTGTTTTAATCGAAAACTCAAATACTATTCCAAAGGTTGAGTCACTGGGCGGGGAATCTTAGAGCCTTTATTTCAATGACAATGAATAGAAAACTATCCGCTGATTAACATGAATAAGAGGAGAGAAAATGTATGTACATTTAGTGTCAACATATCAAGTCAAGCCTGTGTTCCTCTTACTCTCAATTGATCGATAGATTCCATTCAAGTTCAACGCCTTTGACGTCACCATGGGCACTGGGGGATTAGCAGGAGATTAGGCCTTGCAGAGGGGCTCTATTGTTGGCGCTGCTGGCCTGCCAGACGCTTGTGACGACACACGAGGTTCAATCTCCCAGAACCGCCTGTTTAATTGTGCATCTGCTCCTTAACATTGCACCAATGCCATGAAGAGTCCTACTCTCTCCCTCCCCCCCCGGATCCTGCCTTGCCCCAAACTGATAGTGATACGCCAATGCATGCATCTCATTAAACCATCCATGTGCATTTCAGATGTGATCTACAGGTGCCCCTGAAACAACATAAACATCTACTGCCTTGTTCTGCTTTTACATTCATATTTGACTTATTTTTTTGTTTTAAGACAATTTTCAATGCTCCAGTGGGATTAAAGAGTAGATCATTTGCAGCTATCCAAAAAGTAACTGACCAACTTAGTGTTTAAAAGCCTAATTTGTTTAAAGATAGTAGGCCTAACGGCACTAACATCCCTGTGAAATGATTCCTTGAAATTCCGTGAAATGATTCCTTCAGGCATGCTGTCATTTTGAAGAAAACGGTAAAAGAAGGTTGTTTCCAAAGATGAGCCAAGTGACACATTTTTTTGAAATTTCCGTTAGTAGTTGGTTAGTAATTAGGCTAATCCATGAATGGATGTGCACAAGCGTTGACACGACACACACTTGCACGCAGTTGCTAATATTCGTCGGTTCAGTGCTTGACATCGCGTAGACCAGCTGAATTCGTCGGTTCAGTGCTTGACATCGCGTAGACCAGCTGAATGAGAACGTGTTCCGGATGCTGATTTCATCATTTGAATTGAAATCGAGATCCTAGAATATTGTTTTCTCAGAATATACTGCAGCATTCACAGAGCTAAAACTTCATCAGGTATTTGTTGTTAAGCACCCGCCTTAGATTTTGAGAGCTTGCTTCAAACCAAACAAATGCACAAATGACAAATGATCTACTCTACTTTTAGAGTTCTAGGCTAATTTATCTTTGCCCTTTCCATTTGCATCTGGATACTCCATCACCATTGAAAGATAACACCAACGTACGATAAAACTAAAGCACGCAACATTGAATTACCTCATCATTAACGGTCAAACCCTTGGACTTTGCATGCTCTCTGTCACATCGATGTAACTTGTTGTTATATCCCTCTTGCTTATGAAACAATCGGTCGTAGGTGGAATGTGGTCTGGGCTGTAAAACAAACATGAAAATGAAATATAATATTCAAATTCAAAATTTACAAGAACTAATCTAAAATATTTATGATTTTCAAAATAGTTTCCTTTGATCAGGTTTTTGCTAAGGATGTGACGTCTACACATTTACATGACAAAAATTCTAAGTCCGTTTGCAAATTTTCCAAAAAGTTTAAACAAAATCAGAATGATAAAAAAGGCACACGATCTTCCTTTTAGTTAAACATAAATAGCACAAATGATTAATGATGTTGAAACCTTAGAAGCACCGCAGTGCGTCAGCCTTTGTGAAATGGCTAGAAACATTAAACATTTAAATGCTTTTAAAAGTTGTAAAATTACCTTTGTCCCCCGGACACTTGGCCTCCGTAAAATCAATTAGGGGGCCTTCGGGGGCTTGTACCATACTTTCAATGGGGGCACTGTTCAAATCAGACAATCATGAACACTACATTACAAATACCCCCGTACCCCAAATGGCTCAGTCCGAATGTTGTGCACAGCTGGGGACATTTATTTTTTCCTTTGGGGGTTGACACAGCAGGGAGGGGGGGGGGGGGTTTCACATAACTGTGTATATATTTCTATGGAAACAAAATTGAGTTAGAGCTGGGGTGGATGTTTTGAACCCCCCCCCCCCTCTGGATCTGTGCCTGTTTATGTGGAGAAAAGTGGTGTCCTATAAAAGTACATCCGATTAAAGATCCCTGCACTATAGCATTTCTCATAATTTATGTAGCGACAATTAACCAAAAGGAATCACTGTCAAAGGCACAACACATAAAGGACAACTTGCGATGTACAACATTACTTCACCACTTTTTGATACACATGGAATTCCACGTCTGTTAATTCCATACACAAACTACATGGCTGTTCACCGTCCAGGCAAAATAAGGTTTGACTTGACACAAATTGCAACAGAGTTTTTATCACCACATTGCGTTTCCATAGGTCCCTAGAATGACATAATCGTCTTAAAAATCCAAGTGGTGGAAATATGCCTAATTTGCGTAAATTGTAAATACCTCTCATGTTATATATTTGTTCCCATATTTGGGTATATTTTTTTATTTTTACATGATTTTCAATAAGTTTAAAGTTGAATTTGAAGCTCATCAATACTGCGGTTTGGCAAGACTACTTGATGATATCTGGAGACAAGGTAAATGCACGCAACTTCAGGGTATAATGGTAGCCATTTTGGATGCTACTATGTCCTCATAATTATTCAGTCACTTGTATGCTTTAGAAAATGTTATTGAAGGATAGGCCTACTGTTAGTAGAATCACCAAAATAATCTTTTCAAAAAAAAATATACCCAAATATGGGAACAAATATATTACACAACAGGTATTAACGATTTATGCAAATTAGGCAATTTCCCACCACTTGGATTTTTTGAGACTTTAGTATGTCAGTCTAGGGACCTTATAGAAATGCACTGTGGTGAAAAAAAATAAAAATCTGTTGCAATTTGTGTGAGGTTCTCTTAAAAAATTTAGTATTTGCCTGGACTATGCATTTGTGTCATCAAATTTTCAAAGGATTCACCGTGGTTGCTAGTACTCAATAAAAGGAGTGTAGCCAGCGCCGGCTAAATTTCAGTAAACGTCATTTTGCCAGGTAAGTTGTACAATGCCCTCTACGTTATAAAAGGTATTAAATTACCACCATCGGATGTGAAAGACCTTTGGCCTAGTGGATAGAGCGTGTAACTCATGGTGGCAGAGCAGGGTTCAATTCCCAGCCATATAGAGACGTTTTCATTTTTTTTCATCCAAACAAATTAAGAATATTCTTCTTTTATTATTTTCAATTGACTCCAACATTTAATTACAGAGTACATGTATTATATTTTCTTTTTGTGATTTGTGGCTCTGGAGGATTTTTTTTTTTTTCAAGAAATAAATTAAGTCCGAATTTGTAAAATGGTCTGATTCCCATCTTGTGAATACGAAGTCACAACGACAATGTTGGAGTGGAACCAGACTAACATTTGTTACGGTAAAACATTGTTAGTCCCCAAAAAAGTCACTGCGCATATTCAGTGCTTAGCCGGCAAAATATCGTTTTTAGCAAAGATCCTCTATTGCCGTAGGCGTGGTTTTTAGTTAGATTTGGCCGACGCCTGCTAAATATACACTGCTTTCAATCATGTAGCCCCATTTGTGTGGCCTCGGTATTACTGCGCTGTACGTACAGCACAGCAATATGGATAGTCTGGTTCCCTAGACCTGACAATTATTCCCGACGCTCACGTCTAAATTGTAGGTCAGGCAGCCTCCAGCCTCTAAAAATAAACATGACGACATTGATGGCCCTTTTTCAAAGCTCGGCTTCGTTTCCGATTTCGCTTTATCACTGACAGCTTTTAATGTTCTGATCAAATTTGTAAATAAATTACTTGCTTCGTAATATCATACAGTTATGATCATACAGTTTGATATTTCTGTAAGATAACATTGACTAATGTTGATCTGGACTCTTTAAAAATTAGGCACCCAAATAGCACTGTTAGCAGGCGGAGCCAAATGAAGACCGAGTTTTGGAAAATCTCGGTAAGGCCCAAAAAAAAGTCTCCGGTTTCTGGTATGGAGCTTGCTCCAAAAGTGGTGCGGCGACGCGGCTTTTTTTTTTTTTTTACCTGTTTTTTTTTTTTTTTTTGGCTTCAAATGTCCGCTGATGACTGCAAATGGTGCCCAACTAAACTTAGTGCAAATATATGGGAGTCCAGAGAGGCCACATAAATCTTATTCTCGATCATAACCCCTTCTAAAAACACGTTAAAATTGTGCAGCAGCAGAATTCCAGTCAAACCAGTGAGTTTGGCGGTTTTGAAACATCATCTTGTATTGAAAAAAAAACTTGTTCATTTTGCCGACGCGCATGGCTACGGCGACGCGCGCGCATACCAGAAACCGGAGACTTTTTTTTTTTTGGCCTAATGGTCGTCAAATTCAAAATAGCACATGACGCAGCAAAAAGTTCGCCCCTACGATCCGAGTATAGGCCTACTTTGATGCACAGAATCGTCGTTGAATTTCAAGTTTTCTTTATAATGAAAGCAATGAATATTAATTATCAACTCATTTTTAAAAGTTTTTAATAAGCAATTAGCAGTTAATTAATCCTATATTAAACTCGGAAATACTCGGGCGCTATCCGATTGTCGACGAAATGAACTCGGCAAACTTCGGACATTTTCGGAAAAAGGAAGAATTCCTCCCGTTTTAGTCACGTGACGTAAGATGTAATACAATGTATTACCGGAGGCTACCTGACCTAAGATTCATCAGGAATAGTCAGAATCTTTTGGTCTGGGAACCAGACTACAATATGGAGGCCACACAAGTGGGGCTAGTATCAATGGGGGTCAGACAAGTCGACCGTTGAGACAACTCGACTCGGGACAAGTCGACCGTTGAGACAACTCGACCGTTGAGACAACTCGACCGTATGTGCGATAAATGGAAAGACAAGTCGACCGTTGAGACAAGTCGCCTCGCATGGGCCTAGTTTCGGGGATAGTACCGGGGATTTTGACGGCGGCTGATCGCCGTTTGGGAGTGATGACACATGAGTTTTTTTGTTGCATATAACAGAGCCGATACGGCGCAGCGTGATTGTCCGTGCACATCATCGTTTTTTTTTTTTCAAGGCCACGTGCGCGCATCCCCGGTCAACGTGGCCGTACCATGCACGGTGGCATCGTTTTTGCCGGGCCTGTGCGCCCATTTGCCGCGCTGGTCGACGTGCCCGCGTGTCGGGCCCGGCCCGGTCCTCGCGGGCGGGCGGGGCGCACCGGCCCGACGCGACGCCCTCTGTACATCAAGTATGCCCGCGCCGCACCCGTGATCGGTCTTGCCACAGATTTGTGCAACTTTTTCTGCTCCACGTGTATTCATTTCCATTAAGTCGAGCAGTTTCAACGGTCGAGTTGTCCCGAGTCGAGTTGTCTCAACGGTCGACCTGTCTCAATGGTCGAGTTGTCTCAACGGTCGATTTGTCCCGAGTCGAGTTGTCTCAACGGTCGACTTGTCTGACATTCGTATCAATCATTCATGGAGCTATAAAAAGCATACAACTTGAGTTTAAATACAATACAAAAAGCAGCCGCAAAAACATGTATTATTCTTTGAAAATGACACTGTATATAAGATTAACAATTATTAATGTTGAACATCACGTAAACGGTGAAAAACAAAGGTAGATATAGAACTTAGAAGCAAGATATTTAGGAAGTGAACGAATTTGTTTACCTTTTGCGTGCTATTGAATACTGAATGTTCCTTCGGATCACCTCGAACTGTTGGAACGTAACTAAATGCTGATTTGGCCGCTACTGGTTCACCATTGTCCATCAGACCGGGATATTGGTTGAGATCACCTCCCTTTTCCTTCAGATTTTCTAAAACTGCTGTCACAACTTCCATTTTGAGGCTTGAATTTGATGAAGAATCTTAGAAATTACACACTCGCAAACTACCGTACTTCCCTACTACATGCGTGCGCTAATTGGCTGCGCTGGTCCACGCGTTTCTGTACGGTACATTGCACACTTGCCGCGTACCAGTGTCTAGCTCGTCGATGTGTTGTGTACGGTGGGAGTGGCGTATCCAAGGCAAACACGGCTTCTCATGAATATTTAACACCAATCAATTACACAGCCAATGAGCGCTCTTCGCGAAAACTTTCCTCGGCACAGGTGTTTCTTACGATATTAAAAATGAGCTCCTCAATGTGTAAAATAATACTTAAAGAGAGAAGTTCATTCCTAGATCCTTCACAAGTTGAAAACCCCAACACCCCCCGTCGCCGCATTACGCAAGTGCAACATGATGAGTTCCGTTTGAGATGGAACATCTTACATCAATTGCAAATAACCAAGTGATCTGTGATTCGTCTGGGTGCTAAGGGACCAATACTTAGCGGTTCCGGCTGGACGTTAACCTTCAAACCGCCCACACATTCTCCCCAACGACCTGCAAATTACTTCATGCTCTGGTACACTGCACCTGATGCCATTTTTTAATCAAATAATACAAGTTTCCTCTTTCGCTCGTACCCCCCGCCTGCAAACAGGGCGCTGGGATACGCTGATGAGCTTCACAGAATCTTGTGAAGGAAGTTGCCTATGACCTATGTATAAAGCATCCGACTGCAGCTGTTCAAGGCCGCAGTTAGACAATGTGCGCAAATGTTATCCAAAAACTTTTCATCGAAATGCGCACATTCCATACCGGATGTAATTTCTGTTTCATTGCGGACCATAATGTGAACAAAATTTCGAGCGTCACATAATGCAATCCGACCGTTCGTGATTCGAAACGGAGCCTGAGTAAGTAAATTTGCAACACAGATAAGTTTCACAGAATTTTCTACATTATTACGCTTTTCAACGAAAAAAAATCTCTAAAATGGAATAAAAGAGTAATGAATCAGTCTTAACGGCCGTTTCAAACCTTGCAGAGTCATGAGCGTGATGACGTGCAGGTCACAGGTCGCGCGAAATCCAACCAATCAGAGCGCGAATTCATCAGAGTATCCCAGCGTCCTGTTTCAAGGCAGGGCGGGGGTACGAGCGAAGTATTCTCTAACATATATAAACCGTTCGTCATTCATTGAGTCGTGTGGATAAACCTTCCCATGGAACAGTTTACAGTTCGACCACTGTTATCAAACCATCCTGACGAGATCGTTTGAGTTACCATCCGACACTAACATTGGGTGAGTTTGTGGTTAAAACTTTAGTTTGATGATTAATCTTGCCAACAAAAATCAACTTGATTTTTAAAGTTTATAGATTGCATGTTCGTCAATCCATTAGTATGACTATGAGACCAAAATTGAATACCGCACGATACTGACAGAACAATTGGAATATCGGACAATTTTTTTTTTACAATTAGAGTTAGAGATGCGCACTCCGTGCTCTTCAAAAATTTGATTTGTTATCCCAAAAAAAATTCAATTTGTATGTTTTGTTTTACAGAAAAAAGAACTTCATTTTGCGCGCAAAATGAACACGCCCTGCGAGAGCCAAATTATTTTCTGGCAGCCAATAATACGATTAATAACTAAACTTCAGCGGATGTTTTTCGTTAGATGTCTCATTCAAAAGTGAATAATTTGTATATGTCTTGGGCAAAAGCAAATTGAACAAAATATTCAATTTTTCGAGGTGAAACTGGAAGTGAAACTGAAAAAAGCACGGGGAACACATCTTGTAAGTAGATTATAATTTATCCAGTGAACAAGAACTTTGCATTCTGTAACTAACATTTCTGCCTTTTACTCTTTCTGAAGAATTCCCTTGAGTGCTGGTGGGAGAGGCTTTTGAACCCCAAATCTATGTGATCTGAGAATTTGCCAGTCTACGAAAATGAACACAGAAAGGATTGCTCACAAGGATGGTGGGTGGGGCTGGTTAGTGGTGGGAAGCACTTTCATTGCCACGTTCCTTCGGTCATCAACGGTCAAGGTCTTTGCCGTACTCCTGCCCAGCATTCGAGACGATATGCAGCTGGATACTTGGGTTGTTGGCTGGCTGATCAGTGTCATGTTTACCATATCCGACTTTACTGGTGAGTTTTCCACTTAACATCGAATGTTGAAAACATCAGAACCACTTTTGAAGCCTACTATGACCATACAGTTGTAACGAAAGGTAGACGGTTAACTTTCATATATTGTTAAGTTTCCATACTTCAAAATGGCAGGCAAGATAAAACGTATAACTGATTTTTTTTTCTAAGAATATAAAGGCTGGGTTGAACTTGTAATATTCGTCAAAATTAAGGTTCATAATCAAGTTTCGGAAACAAAAAGCTATCTTGTTATGATGGGAAAAGTCTGACATATGGAGAACGTTTCTAATGCACGCAAAGGCCTACAATTCATTTATCAAGTTAAATATTGTCTGGAATAAATCTTGTTCAAAAAAGTGCATCCAAATTCAATTAGAGCATTTAAATGAAAGTATATGAAAGTATTGTCACGGTTTATTTTATTTAATTAAATTTTATTTTATTACACTTCTCCACTGGCTGATATAAAAAACAAATATTACAAGATATACAGAATCACAGATAAAAAATACAGAGAATTTACAATTTCAATAAATCATTAAAAAAAGAGTTTATGCCAGAATATGTATGGATTAAGCCAGTGAGTGGCAAGATGGAACAGGTGACTAGCATCTCTACAGAGCCATCCTGCCACAGGAAAACCAGAACCTATTAATCAATTATATTTTGTTTTCTTTTTTTCTATATAATAATAATAAAATTAAAAAAACAAGAGGGGGCGGGGCGTATGATAGGTAGAAAAAAAGCCAAAGGGGAAAACAAAGAGAAGAAGAAAGAAGAATTAAACAAAGTGGGCGGGGCGGTAAGCGATACTAGAACTGAAAAGTGTTAATTTCAAATGAAGACTGGCGAGCGGAATAAAAGAAATTGGTATTTATTCAAACCTGCAGCCAGCACAACGACAGTGAGAACATTATCAAAAAAAAGAAAGAATATCAAACCATTTTTATTGTATAGTTGTTAACTTGATGTGACCATGGGGCAATAATGTCTATCTCTTCTGTTTACAGGTCTGCCTGCGGCATGGCTGTGTTCTAAGAGCGGTCACCGCCTTGTGGTCATGACCGGTGGTTTGATGGTTGGTATCGGTATCGTCTCTAGCTCGCTGGCAGTCGGGACAGCTCACCTACTCCTGTCGGCCATCGTAACAGGTCAGACAAATCACGTCTAAAACAGCATGATAATGATGAATGAGAGCAAAACTTCTTCGTTGAGAGAAAATCTGTGATCGATAACTGATGTAATTACCCTAGAAACACAGAGAGTTGAATACATAAACAAAGTCCACTTTTAACCGTTGTCAGATTTCGATTTTAATTGGAAAATTACTCATGATTGTACCGTCCTTTAGGTCCTAAACTTCTAGCTGTCTGCGAAGTTAGAAATCAGTTTCGATGCATGCAAAATATAATTTTCACATTTTGTTTTAGTCTGCAACTTTCATTTCTTTTCAATTTGTACAAAAAAAGCACTGAAATAAATGTGACAAAGTGCGAATCAAGAGATAATTGGTTTGACTTGTACTCAAGGTACATGATTTACCTGCGCACTTTAGGTCCAAGGTGCGACAAACTACCCCAATCCCATCGATTCCTAAATGTCCTCCTCAAGACTTTGCAAGAAGTTCTACAATTTTCTTCTTGTTCGTTTCAGGTCTCGGTATGGGAATGGTGGAGAATCCACCACTTGCATTGATCGGTAGGTACTTCCAAGCTCGTTACGCCACTGCAAACAGCCTGGCCTTGTCGGCTATCCCTATTGCCATCATAGTAGCTCCGCCTATGGCTCAAATTCTTCTAGATACCTACGGGTGGAGGGGGACCCTTCTAATGTGGGGAGGGGCTTGTCTTCATATGGCGGTTTGTGGAGCTGTACTTAGGCCTGTTGTCATTCGGGGAGTCGAAAGACGAGACACGCCTACTGCTGACGAAGTATCTTCACCAGACAGGAATGAGAAAACAAGGACACGGAGGATGAGGCAATTCATCCAATCAAGCCATCTGTATCTCTTGAAGAACTTTAGTTTCGTCTCGATCGTCTGTGTGCTGTGCTTCGAGAGGCTGACATTCTTAGCCTGGTTGATATATCTCGTGCCTCACGGTCTCGAGGCTGGCTTGACACCGTATCAAGCGGCTACACTGCCGTCTGGTACCGGTGTAGCTAACCTCCTTGGCAAGGTGGTGCAAGGCGTGTTCGTAGACAGTAAACTTATCACGAGCACCACTCTACTCTACGCTACCGCTGTGACAGCAGGAGTGAGTCTGATGCTAGACCCGCTAGCCAAGACCTTTGCCAGCATGTTCGTGTTGGGGACAGTCTATGGCTTAGCCGTCGGCACTTTGTACCCGCTTGGAATGACGGTTCTCAGAGATCTTGTTGGAGATCAAAGATTCATCGTCGCGCTAGGATGGTGCACTGTGGCTCTTGGGATATTCCGAATGCCTATGGGATTCTTTCCAGGTAAAATTGTAGGCCTTTGAATATTCATAGCAGTAATTGATTAGATGACCTGATTGGATATCCCTCTGACACACAGCTTAACTGCTGCCGCTAATTGGTCAGAAGTTTTAGCCACCGGAAAGAAAATAACCACGTACACCGCCGTTTTACTTTCAGGCCAAATGGTGGATGTTTCCGAAGCACTTATAATATTGGACTCAAATTTTTTAAAAGCCAATAAACATTTGAAAAAAATCTCTCTGCCAAAGTTACCGGTTCGAAGCGCGCTTCCTCATTGTTCACGCCCCTGACATCATAGGATTGAGGATTAGATTGAGTAAGAAAGCTTATAATTTTTAAACATTTCGCTTAAATCATATGCCAATTTTTGTGGAATAATGAAGATATAGGCCAAAAAGGGAGATTACTTTTTCACTGTATTCATTACATTGTTTGTATCGTCCCAGGTTGGCTATATGACGTCAGCGGTAACTACGATACGTCATTCGTCGTGCTCGGAGGTATAGAATTACTTCCAGTCCCTTTGTTGACGATTGATCTCATTCGGAGGAGCAGGTGGTGGAGAGGCAAAGCTAACGACCGGAGGGAAGACTACGAAAGGCTCATTGGGATCTCCGGTGACTCTTTAGGGAAAGGCGGTGAATGACAAGAACAATGTGACTCATTGGCGCTCCATACCTTGTAATTATACTAACATGTTAGGGTTACATCTTCGACACTTGAACTAAATGATCCAGCGAAACAAACATTAAAATAAGAGGTTCGAAATCAAAAGAAATGTGGATTTCAAAAATGGCAGGGTATTAAGATTTTCAGGAGCGGGCAAGTTTTTGAAAATCATTTGTATAAACTGCAAGTTGTTTTTGGAAAGGGTGTTTTATCCGAGTTTAATTCGAGATACGACTCATGAGGCGTTGTATCTGCATTCAGAGCTAATTAGGTATATCAGCATTCAAGTTGATGACATTAGAATGCGCAACCCGAACCAAAATTACAACATACATACATGTACTTATATCACTATTTCTGTAAATGTATCTTGCATGCACTTATACAGTACGTCAAAACATGGGTACTGGTCTACGGAGTCCGTGCAAACATTCGTGTTATTGGAGAATACTTGGGTGCCATTTCCCGGATTCCTGGAACAGACACTCAGTGCGTTTTCTTGAGGACATAATCATTTCGGTTTTGAAAACATTCAATTGAACATAATGTCCTTCACTGGCTCGCATGAGAAGGCAACGTACGCAGCGCCACCAACCGTCCCGTGAGGGTCCACCACTTACACGAGCAGCTGTCTTGGTGGGGGCGGGCTGACGTCATCCGATGAAAACATCTAATCATTTTCATCGGCTGATATGTGTAAATGCCATTCAGCACTCCAGACTCAAGATTGAGTTTCAAGAAAATAGGTCTAGGACTAGGAGCTAGATAAGCCAATGTAAAAATAACAAAAATCCCGGATGTCCGCGCCGACCTATATCCACGAGGAATAAAATTGATGTAGATGTAGATGTAGATGATTTCCCTCTTGTGTTTTAATTGCTGCAAGTTTTTTCTCTAGGAATTCAGTGACAATTTGCATCTTTGCAAAACAATAAGTAGGCCTATACTGTTTCAGTAATGCAATACGCTGTTCCAGTAACCGTAGACCAGTTTGAGTAATGCAAGTTATATCTCTTTAGACGATCAGATTTAAATTCGATCAATGCAATGGTCAAGGGATTGACGTGACCCGAGTCTGCTGCAAACAATTCCACTCTTCTCATTCTTTACACGGGACAGACGTAAAATATAGGTCACAACTCTCAGACGTCCGCATTGTTTTGTTCAGAAAAAGTAGGCCTACACTTTTCGGCTAAACCTGTGGGACTTTGGCGGACTGTATAAAAGTAGAGCAGTATCAACATGCCCTAGATCTGTCAGATTATGTTTTATTCTTGATAATGTGAAGACTGAAGAGCAGATCATGGACAGCCTGGCTCATTCACACGATGTCCCAAGAATCTTTATTCTTAGCCCTTTTTATTGATGTAAATTCAGAGATATAAGAGCTACATCAAATAGTTGAGGTCCCTAAATTTTGAAGAAAAAAATTCTACATTGTTTAAAGGTAAACATACAACATGTTGTGCAAACATCAAAAAAGGGAAACTACCAAATATTATTATGAATACCTTACTTGACTGTAAGTGGATAATAGTCTCACGCATCCTCAAATCCTGGCACCTGGTATGCTGTCATTTTCAAGGATCGGCCGACCATCGTTGAAAAAAAAACTGACTTTTTTCAAATACTACCCCCAATTTACCAAATTTAGTTAGTCCACATTTTGTTTGCAATTGGTTGCACATCCGTGAACGGGTGTGAGCCAGCTAGTCTGGTTCCCTGACCTGACAATTCCCTGACCTCACAATTATGACGTGAAATAAAATTGCTGCTTGTATGAATTAGGGTCAGGGAACCAGACTACAAGAAAACATTTTTTACTTGTTTTTTCCCCTTATCTTTGAACACAAAACTTTAAACAGGTCAGTGTAACAATATTTGCTATGGAATTCTAGCCCCCAAATCCAACCATTTCTGAAAAATACAGCAAAAGCAAATATTGTATATACATAACACATACCTAAGTCATGTAAGTAAACTTAGGGGGAACGTTCGCTTTTGCAGCCGTTTCGAGGCAGCTGGTATTTTTGTAACTGTTTTTCCCCGTTGTATACAATTTCTGTTGATTTTACGTTTCCTTGGCTACATGAATCCACAAGTTGTGTCTAAAAAACTGTACTTTGCACGGACCTTTAACACGGTGCTAACATCAAGATAAAATGTCAAATGTGAAATCCCAGCCCGTATACTTTGTTTTAACAAATTCAGAAACACGCAGCTGCATTGTTATTATGAAAAATCTTGAATTAGGAAAATTCATTCGAGCGAGTCACAGCACCGTTCAGAACAGGGTTCAAAATTAATCTGGCGACGTTCGTGATCGTTGACTTATGCCCTTCACTAACGGGAGTTTTTTTTTTTTATTAATAATCAAGGCCTGCCTTCAGTCATTAATATGAAACAATACCACAAACGCACTCAGTCGGCGTCATGACCCCAAAAAAGTAATATTGAAATTTACATCTCTCCGGACGCCAAAATCCATTACAAGTCACGAATCAATCACTCATTCGTCAGATGTTGAATATTGTTTTAGTCACGTAGGTCATGTTGATACGGTCTACCAAAATCAAAATTACCTTGAGTTGTGCTGGTCAAGGGAGTTGCGCATTGGTTAACGCGTGATTCATGAAACACAGACAACACTATAATTATTACAAACAATAATCTAAATATGACTCAACTTCAGCTGAAGGCTGTAAAAAAATAAATTCCAAAGTCAACAGCCGACCCGTATTCACCTCATGTAAGTGTGAACTGTACGCTTTGCCTATGGGTGTCTTGACAAAAACCGAAACCTCAAAGCGTCCTCTTTTCACAGCTTTTATAAAAAAAAATTACATCGCAAATATCAATAGACATTTAGAGAGTAAAGTCCATTAGCTTTTCAACAATGAAAAGAACTTCCAATCGGGCAAATATTTATTGAATTATGGCCAATTCAAAATAAGTGCTGATTTTTCAATCTGTCAACGGTCTCTATAGACCATTATCATGTTCAGGTTATCTTGATTTTTCTCCCATTCAAATCAACGTAACCAAAGCAATATTGGAAGGAAAAATAGTCAGGTTCCTTTTTGAACAAAAAACAGTATCATTCAGTACTGTTATTGAATACAGAGAACATGACTGAAATGGTGGCAGCACGATAAAGTGGTAGCATGATAAAATGTTATGGATTTGGGTGAGGGTAGTTTTGCTTTCTTTAAGGTTTTAATCTTTCTTTCTTTCTTTTGTTCATTTTATTTTTATTTTTTTTTGGCAACAATGGTCATTAATCCTTTGGAAGTAATGGTAGTCCTGAAAAGGACTAGTTTGGTTAACTACATAGATGTTTACTGTGCTGCTCTGTCTCTGCCCTCTACTTTGTAACCTTTTTTCCACAAATGCAATTTTCGGTCCGTGTTCTTATGGCGGCAGATTAAAATAAAGTCGCCGTGGACAAAATGAAAAAGCGGTACTTGTTTTCAATTGACCATAACTCAATAAATATTTACCTGATTGGAAAAATGTGTTCGTTGTTGTAAAGCTAATGGACTATACTCTCTAAATATGTATAGACATTTTGTATTTTTAAAGCTGTGGGAAAGATTTCCATATACGAAGTTCACGCAACACCCTTTGTACAAACCCTATGAGATTGGACTGAAAAATTCTAAGTGTTTTCTAAGAAAATGCTTGTATTTTCTCACTGCTCAAATTGACTTTGATGACATGAAATTGCTATCTGGGGGCTTGTTAGTCAATACAGAGGAAAATTAGTGAACTTCGTATATGAAAATCTTTCCAAGCTGTGAAAAAAAGTCGCTTTGAAGGTTCGATGGTGTTTTTCTAGACACCCTGTATATCTACCCGACTACCCGTGTTATTTTAACACGGGCCCGGTTCCGATTGAGGTGGATTTGTGTTGATTCCAGCACGCCAACAGTGTGAAAAGGCCCCATAGGTTTGCCGAACATAATTACCGCATCGGGTCACACGTACGTATCACAGAAACCGTCTTCAATTAACCTCTGCATTCCATGAAATTCAGTGACAAAGCATGCTGATAGATACAAGATTTTCTTTCTTTTTTTCATTAAAAATAAAATTAATTACACAGGAATGACAGGATAAAGACAAATTAAGCAATACTCTGTGATCTTAGACTAAAAACTTAGTGAGCAGTTGCATTGTATTAAAGGGCCCATGTAATGTATTTTTTGTTTTAATACAATCCTTGAAAATACACGTTTGCGTCCCATTAAACCCTATTTTCAATTTTCGTTTTGCCATTTTCAAGGGTATTTGGGTATTTTTTTTAAATTTTATGCTAATGAGAATATCCACAGTCACGAGCAAAAGTGTGATGTCATTCAGGTAGAAACCTCAATGTTACAGGTATTTTAGCACCAAAAGTTGCAAGAATTTTGGATATTTTGCTGCCATAAATTTTCTTTTCTTACGGTGATTCGTTGTTGTGTCAGTACATGGCAGTAATCCAATGAGCAAACTTTTCTCTCAAACGTTTTCAATGAACACATTTTAGGTTCACAAATTGAACAGAAAACCCCTAAACTGAAAAGTGTCTTCCTGCAATGACATCACAGCAACAACACCCTCAGTCGTCCGAAAAAAAAGCATGGATAAGTTTAAGTGTTTCGTACATTTAAGAGCACAAAATAATGTTCCTTAGAAAAGTTCACTTCATGAACCCTTTAAAGACTTTATTCAAATGCTGCGTTGCAAATCGGTCGAAATTCTCAATACTGCAAGTTTTAACGGGCTCTGTGTTTTGAAATAATACTACAGAATTATTCGATTCATACTATAAGGTCTCGCTCCCAAATTCAACAAGAAAGTTCACGATCTTCACTTGCGTCAGTCAGTATCCCCTTAGATGAACGTGACGATCCAGACACCCCGGTCACGTCTGTCTGTTCCTGTTGCAAATTTAATTATGCATATATACCTTTCATTCCTTCATCGCCAACGGTTTGCGTTTTGTCTCGAGTGTGAAACACACAAACTGTCCCGAACCAATATTGAATCAAACTGACAAATTGGCCGTGGTTTATGGTTACACTAAAACACAACATCGTTTTATTTGGGGGACACGCGCGGCACGAACAAACAGGCTGTTTGCGGCAGGCCTATGATGTGTTAATACGGAACTATATAAAGTTCTTGGAAAACTGACAGTATATACAGAAGAAAAACCCATTATCATATATGGAACGCCAAAAAAATGGCTTGAATAGTTCACATCACCAGGGGCGTCAATCGCTTCTCAAAAGTGTGTGTGTGTGGGGGGGGGGGACATACCTTGATCAGAACTGATGCGAGCGCGAAGCGCGAAGCCCATACGGTAAGGGGTTCGGGGCCCGCTTACGGGCCCCGAAAAAAAAAAGATTCTAGATGCTCTGTGGTGTGATCTGAGGCAGTTTCTTACCTCTTTTCTCCAAGCGTTAACTAATATTTTCTTCGCAAAAGATAATTATTTGAACAACGTTTTCGAGGTTGGAGTCATTGAATCAGCTACCGGTATTCTGAGCTATAGGCGTGTGGTTCGGAGCCCGCTTAAGGGCCCCGAAAAATTTTGGATTCTAAATGCTCTGCGGTGCGATCTGAGGCAATTTCTGACCACTTTAACCAATATATTCTTAGCTAAAGATAAGAATTTAAACATAATTTTAGAGGTATTCTCAGCTAAAGGCATAGGGTTCGGGGCCCGCTTAAGGGTCCCAAAATCTTTTAGATGCTAAATGCTCTGTGGTGCGATCTGAGGCAATTTCTGACCACTTTATCCAATATTTTCTAAGCAAAAGATACATTGTAGTACATAATAGGGCCCTGTTAATGAGACACGAGTTCAAAAATCAGGGGGGGGGGGGGACATTTGATATTGTGTCCCCCACCTTTCAAAAAGTGTGTGTGTGTGGGGGGGGGGGGGCCTTGTCCCCCTGTCCGACCCCCCAGGATTGACGCCCATGCACATCACCCAGCTCATCATCATTCATTATTTGTTTTGCTTCGAATTCCTCATTCTTTTCTGCGAATTCCATTTTCTTTCTGCAAATTCACCATTCTATTCGGCAATTTCATCATTCCATTCGTCAATTTTATCGCCTCATTCTGTGAATTCATAATTGCAATATTCATACTTATAAACTTTACAGAATATGTATACCTTGCAAAAACATCATTTGTACATCGGGCACGAATTTAATACATATACGATGTTTCATTCGGCAAATTCATCACTCCATTCGGTAATTGTTAGTTTTGTTTTATTTATTTATAATTATATGCTCAGGGCCCCGTGGAAGACCACATTATGTGAATGGGCTACCTTGATAAAAGATCAGGAATAAATAAATAAATAAATAAATTTCATCATTTCATTCAGCGCATTCATCTTGATGAAATCGCCGAATGGAATGGAGAATTCGCTGAATGAAACATTGTATACGTTTTGAATTCGTGCCCGATATACAAATGATGTTTTTGTAAGGTATTCTGTAAAGTTTATAAGTTTCTTGTCAAACGACGTCTGAGCTGTCTCCACATTCTTACGTACCAGTGTCTGATTTTCCGATCCGTAAGCGCGTATATGAATGGATTTATGGCTGAATTGGCGTACATGAGACACCGCAACCATAACTGAATTCTGTGGGAGAAACAAGCCGGACAAACAATATGTACATAGATGTAATAAATGGCGAATGGGAACCAGCAGAGAGCAAAGACCGATACGATACCGGCTAGCATGACGGCAGGCCGGACATAGCGTGTCCTGTGTCGATCTATATGCCTTTGGGTTTCCGATCTTTGTGGGTTGGAGTTTGAAGCACGACTTGGCAAGTCTGGTTGCGAGTCCGGTCTTGAGATATCTCGCGGAGAACGCACTTTCTTTGGATCCACTGCGGCACTCGGCCCGGGTTGAGCAGTCTCCTCTGAAGTGCGGTCCTGTCTTGGACGAGCATCTCTGCCACGCCGCGCACTTGACAAGCCATCCTGATGATCATGAACGACGTTAAAGGACAGTGAGGGGATATTTGATTCTTTCATTCTAGCCGACAGTACTTCAGGATGATCATTATCACTCCTCGGGAATGCAGAATGTTGCTTTTTCATCGGCGCCAAGTTGGAGGAAGGAGGACCACGAAACGCCACCCCGTCAGCAATCTGGCGTCGGCGCTTGAGTTTACGCGCAACACCGATGAAAGTGAAAGTGTTCAAAACAGCGAGAAACAATCCCGGGGTGAAGATAAGAAGTACGGCGTACAACGCGCTGAATGGAATGTCAGCATCAGAAGGTACATCTTGACAGTCTGGTGTTGTCTCCGCGTCTCGCTCATCAAGCGGTACAATGATGATCCACACCACAGCCATTACACCGTGACCCACGGCAGGCAAGAGCCAAGTAAGACCCAACTCTAGCGACACGCGCCTCGGGGTACTTCCCCTGATATAACTACTAAAATCCAACCATAAAAGTCGGAACCTGTCCACACTGATGAGTAGGGTTACTAAAACTCCGTTGTTCTCAATCACAATTCGGAAGTAGTCGTAAGCCATACACGCCTGCCGACTAAACGGCCATAATCCTTGGGCGGCTATCAACGCGTTCACCGGTAGCGGCACCAGAGCCGTACCCAAGTCTGCCACAGCTAAGCCCAGGATGTACACATGACACTTGTGGATTCTCAACCAGTCGTTGCACTTAAAGTTACAGATGGTTGCAATGTTTCCCAGGAGGGCCACAACCATTACCAAGCTGTATGCAGTGGCTAGGCCAAAATCTGGCTCCGATATTGCCACTGTGGAATTACTTAGAACAGCCATGGCAATCAACGAGTCAAATCTTTCCTCTCAAGTTCCTCCCACGAACTCCTCACACACACTAGTCCCTGCATCCATGGAGGAAGGAATCGACTGCATCTATAAGGATGTGGCAGAACAACACTCGGTGTTCACTTAAGACGTCACTTTAGATGATGCTCCTTGACGTATTGATGAACTGCTACTCTTTATTGGTACGGCAGCGCGTTCTTCAATATGCTCACTTCTTCAACCACTGACGTACGTACGAATTGCGTTTTGTGGTATTAAAGGCGATGCATTACACACGGGCGGATGGACAACGACAATACTACTGGCTTGAAAAGTACAAATAAATTATTCATCAGTAAATCATCAATCATCGCTTTTTCTTGCAAATCAGCAAGCGCCTGGGGTATTCCATTCGATAACTCCATCAAATCTATTTGAAATGGAGTTCAAACTGGCAATTGGTTCAACGTTGAATTTCAAAAGATGTAGGCCTATTTGTGTATTTTTTTTTTATATACGGCTGTGTAGTACATTTCAATGCACAGTATTTCCATATGAGTGGCAAAGATAGGCGAATACTGTTAAACTGTTTGGTAGCAACGTTCAAAATGAAATGTGGTTTATATCTACGAAGAATATTAAAGATTGAAAAACATTTTTTTTTATGAATGCCGAAAAGTACCCAGTTGAAGGAAAACTATACCACATGAACTCCGTCTGTTTGCAGGTTTCGGGCTTAAACTGTAATTTGGTTGGTTCCTGCAATGTTGATACGTAGCGACACTTGATCTGCGTCCTAATTGTCAAGCCATTTTCTGGGACTTTGACCATTATACAACCAGACTACGTAATGGGAACATGTCGCCAAGTAAAGAACAAGAACTTGCTCCATATGGAATAGAAGGTCTAAGATATCATGACATGCGAACAGATTCGGCGATTAATAATTTATGCAAAACAGACTGCGTCTTGACCTCGAGATTCTGACCATTCAGCGGGCGCCTTCTATATCAGGTCTTCCGTAACCAGTTGTTGTATTACAAAAACATGTCAGACAAACTGACCAATCAACAGCTTAGTCAACATTTCTGATCAAAGTGACGTCATAGTTTCTAAAGTCGACTTCAATTTGGCTGGCGCGGGGTCGCATAAAATGTGCATGCCAGGATATAATTATCAGCCACGTTCGTTCGTCGGGCTCTGATCTGCACACGTGAATATCTCATACACAGAGTAGCTCTAGCTGTACTGTGGAGGGCCGTTTCGTACACAGCATTAATAACGGGGGCGAATCTAACCACTTGTTTAGGAGCGGCGCTCGTATTGTACTGTAATCCTCATTATTAACTAGGACACTCGGAAATGAGTTGCTGAAGAAAACACACGGAATAGGGCCAGGACAGCCTCCCGAAGTTAAAGGTTAATTCGTACTTCATGAGAGACTTCAGTTGTTGACGTCATGAAATTGGCTTCGCTTCCGAGTTTGTGTGAAGTACAAACCAACACCAGTAGGCCCCTAAGCTTTTTTTTCAGTAACCGAAAGTTATAATGGGCGGGTCGTCACCGCGTTATGTGGAAGTTTTTTTTTTATTGTTAGGCAAACGGACCGAGTTATGGGGACTTCCTGCTGTCCCCACAGTGTCTTCGGTCCCCATAGTACCATGGGACAACTTGTTTGTAGTCCTCCACCGAACAAGAATTGGTGATCATCCATATTTCAATATTTTCAAGAAAAAATATGAAATTACGGAAATCCCCTGGGATGCTTTCCGAGTTTCTTGATAAAAGGACGTCTTCCCGATTTCAAGTTTTGTTACTGATAAAATAATGATCTTAGACAAGGACATTTCCATAGCAACCAACCTTTCAATCAGCTGTGTAATGAGTGTTTTCAGGCTTCAGACAAAACCGGGGGGGGGGGGGCAAAGCCGCGGTCTCTTGAAACGAGGAAGTCCATTAGGGCGATCGGACCTTGAGCCTAACTAAATAAGGCATACTCACATTCTGTTATTTCTCCTTGTAATCAGGAAATACTTTGGGTTTCTATTTTTTTCCCAAACAACCAAGCGTTTTATCCTAAAATTGCAAGTTGCACCTCCACATTTTCAATTAACGCAGTTCTCATTTGGAAAACAAATCATTGTGTTACACTGATTTTATTTCACCGCCTGAAATCACAGTAAGTTAAGGCATATAATAGATACAGCATTCATATACAATCTTGTTAGTACTGCAAGTAAACAATCACTTCAAAGCCATTCCTTTCCAACCCAAGCGAATTTGTGTCAACTTATTCGACATCAAATTTAAAGTCAAAATTTTTACATTTTAATACAGATTTTAAAAATCATAGCTAACCCTCTGATATGAAATAGATAGATGAAGGTCTTAGGTCCTTCCCTTTACTTACAAAAAAACCAGACAATGGATGAATGATGACGTTACCATGGCTACATGAAGTAATCACTAAGGAATTAATTAAATGAGAAGTTGGGAAAATCAAAAACATCATGATTTCCCAAGAGGGTCAAATCGGAATAATACATCCCATTGGGTCATTATAAAGACTTCAATGAAAAATGCAAGCTACACATTATATGTTGAACACATAAATTTAGGGCTGTCCTTTTCCGAATAAAAAAGTTTTCGATTATTCAAAACTGCATTTGACCGAATATTCGAAACTCGCCGATCAAGTTTTACATCTGCCAGCTGCAACAATGGCCGCACAGGTTAAATGTTGTACGCAGATTGCACCAGTAAAAATGTGTGTGCTTCGTCGATATTATGGGTAGCTGGAGTGTTTTGCAGTAGGCCTAAGTATAACTGTCAAAAGCTTTAGCCTACTAAAAAGATAGGAACAATGAACCGTTGTTGAAAAAAAAAAAGAAAAAAAAAAAAAAAAAAAAAAAAAAAAAAAAAAAACAACTTTACGATTAAAATAACATCAGAGTTGTTTGTGTACTGCGTACTTTTTTCTTTTTCTTAATATTCAAACTGGCAAAAAACTATTCCAATATTCGGTTTGGTGATTGAATATTCGATATGTTCAGGACAGCCGTAATGAAATTAGTGGTAAAACTGTTCCTGTACAAAAGCACAATTATCATTTTATTGTACCTGCTAAATGAGATCTCGTGCCTCCCTCCTTCAATTTAAAATCTTAAATCGAAAAAAATATACACTGCACTGTTGAAATATGCATTCAGTGCCCCATGAAAACTGACTGCATCCCCCCCCCCCCCACCCCGGTGCCCCTTCAGAAGTTTAACCCTAGATACGCCACTGAATGTGGCGTTACATACTGAACCCTTTCAGGGTTGCTACGGAAACCAATCATTAAGGCACTGGACACAATAGCTCAGTCGATGACTGCCCCAGATGAAAATTTTCTAGATTCTATGGTAATTCAATCTTACCGCTAGGAGCACAAAACCATTACCCTAATTGCTTTTAGAGTGAACATAATACAGCATGTTATCGTTACTACATGTCTCCCATAAATGAATAGACGAGCCGGAACAAAAATTAATTTCCTTGAGAAAAAAACGTGGCTTAATCCTTCAATATCACTTAACACTATGTGATCCTCGTGCTATTTACAACTGTAATAATGATTAGCCAATGTTTCAGGCCTACTAAATTTTTGATGTTTCTTTGCAGTTAAACACAGTTAAAGAATTTGGTGCCACAACTTTCATTTTATTATTAGTGGATCCTGTGTATTCTGAAGGCAAAATGGGCAAAAATATACAAAGCTGTTTTTAACTAAATAACAACTTAAATTGAATTTCAGAAAAAAAAGGGCTTCAAAGTCTTTCAGGTTAATAACTAAAACTCATTGGGTTTGTACAAAACTAACATTGATTCCTGCAATCTATCTCAGTATTACACACTCATGACTATATCGATTCATGTGATGTTTTTGCTAGCATAAAAGTACACAATTCACTCTAAAATGGACACAATGGATAATGCAGCAAGGCTATTCAACTGATTGCAATCCATCAATCGGCTCAAATTACAGTGACTGACCTTATCATCAGTCTTCTACCCTACTGATAAACAAATCCACCAGCTGTCCTTTAAGTTCCTGGTGACATTGTACTTAATCAGCTGTACTATCATCACCTTTTGAATTTTGGCTACGCTGTGCGTAACCACTTTAATTTCGCAGCTAATTGGTTGTGCAAATTTGATCCGTCTGACTACAACAAAGCATGATGAGAGTCTTAACGCCGTGAAATCGATTGACAAGCAATTCCGCAGGGAAAAATTTGCCAGTGACTTGCAGGGACTTGTGATGGACTCGGCATATTCCTGAAACTCGCCATTAATTCTTTCCACCCCCACATTTCTTCGCAGAAGAGATCGATATTCACATTATGTTATCCACAAACCGCGGTGACCGGTCCGATATTATAATAGTATACTGGTCTTCAAATACCGATATTGATTAAATTGTACATTAGTAATACTTGAGAAATAATGAAATCCCCTTCATTGATTCTCTGACTTTATATACCAAGGAAAGGTGAAAAGCACTTACAATCAGCAGCAAAATATTTTTGATTTGATACTTAAGTATCAAATCACATTCGCTAACACGGTTTTCATATAACATTCTCAATAAATCCGAAGCAATGTTCTGCAAAAGCGCAAATAGTTGGTTTTTTTTCCAAAGGAAATCACTAAAAAGTATTTATTTCATCCAAATTCAAAGAGTAGGGATGGAAATGGCAGTGGGCGGGTATTGATCTATTTTTTTTTAGAAGGCTAGGTTAGTATATACGTAATATAAAGCAGAAATGAAGTAAAATGTAATTTGTGCAGATTTATTTTTTTATTGTATTACTTTACTTTACTTCTTTTATTATTACTTCGGCTATTTCTGCATAAAGTTTACATCAGACAGCTTGTGTTAGAGTGGGCGGAAGGGAGACAGACCCACCTTTCACTGGGACTGAGCTCGGTCTCGTGGATTCTTTTTCTCCAAGGGAAGTTTTTCTTTCACTTCCTACAAAGAACACAAAAATAACAACTACAAATCAATCCATATGTAAAGGTCATGAAATACAGTATCTCGCAGGTTTTCTTTGAAAACTTTGAACAGTGCCTTCTTTCCTAAACGTTCCTCCTTGACAATCATGATAATCAGATTCAGTTTTAGCTTAAAATATCAGAGAAAACATCCATTTTACGGTACCAGATTTTATGAAAATATAGGAATTTTCAAAATTTGTTTATTGTTCAAATTTTCAGATGCAACAGGAATTTTTGGGAGGACGTTTTTTGAAATTCTGGGGAAATTTCACATACATGTTTCGAAAATACTGCTTAAATTACAATAAAATCTCAGAAAATGTTTTCCATAAATGTAACACCAGTAAGAGAGGATGCATATTTACGTGAACATTGTTGGAAATAAATGGAAAAAAAAATCAAATCCAGCAGTTTTACAATGAAATTCAATAGAGATTTGATAAAAAAAGTTTCTGACCTTAAGTAGTCGAGTTCTGTATGCCCCCTCTCCCTCCTTATCAGCTCTGGCTGGTACCGCAATCTCATTGCGTTGAAGGATGATTGTAAGTTCATGACAGGTATACTCATCAGCTGGATCAATGTGACTCTGGTTGATCATGCTGACTAGGTACTCCGTGTAGTGCACACTGCCCGAGAAGAAACGTCAAAGAATGGTTACAGAGTCACTCGTACATCACTCACAAGTAAGGTCACAAGTCACTCACAAGTAAGCTCGCGAGTCACTCACAAGTAAGGTTGTGAGTCACTCACAAGTCACTCATCATAATTAAGGTCACAAGTCACTCACAAGTCACTCACAAGTAAGCTCGCGAGTCACTCACAAGTAAGGTTGTGAGTCACTCACAAGTCACTCATCATAATTAAGGTCACAAGTCACTCACAAGTCACTCACAAGTAAGCTCGCGAGTCACTCACAAGTAAGGTTGTGAGTCACTCACAAGTCACTCATCATAATTAAGGTCACAAGTGACTCACAAGTCACTCACAAGTAAGCTCGCGAGTCACTCACAAGTAAGGTTGTGAGTCACTCACAAGTCACTCATCATAATTAAGGTCACAAGTCACTCACAAGTCACTCACAAGTAAGGTAAAAGACTCACAAGGTTGCAAACCACTCATAAGCCAACTGTTAGACACTCAATAGTCGGGTCACGAGCCACTTGCGAGTCACTCACAAGTGACTCGCACGCAAGTTTGCAATTCACTTACAAGTCAATCACAAGTCACTCACAAGTAAGGTTTCACGTGACTCACAAGTCACTCACACGTAAGCTTGCAAGTAGCTCACAAGTCACTTACAAGTGAGGACGGAGTCACTAGCGAGTCACTTGTAAGGTCACAAGTCACTCACAAGTTACTCACACGAAAGTTCGCAAGCCAATTACAAATCACTCACGAGTCACTCAGAAGAAGTAAAGACGCAACTCACTCACAAGTAAAGTTTCAAGTGACTCACAAGTCACTCACAAGTAAGGTTACAAGTGACTCACAAGTCACTCTTTATTCACTCACAAGTGAGGTCACAAGTGACTCACATTTCTCTCACAAGTTAGGTCATGTGAGTCACCTGTAATTCACTAGGTCACTCACAAATCAATCACAAGGCACTCGCAAGTCAAACACAAGTCACTCATAAGTAAGGTCCCAAGTGACTCACAAGTCAATTGCAACTGACTCGCATGTAAGGTCGCAAGTGGTAGCAAGTGACTAACAAGTCGATTAACTTGGCACATTTCTATCTATGCCGAGTGTCTTCTAGACCATCTATTTTGTTCCATCACGATGCAAACTCACTGCTGGTTGGCTGGACTGCTACACTATGCCCCCACCCCCATTTTTCATTCAACCCTGCCCCTTCTATTGACTAAATCACACCCCTTTTCATAACTCACTTGCACTGCTGGTTGGCTGGATTGCTACACTAAGCCCCACCCTTCTCTCAAATTCAACCTCCCCCCCCCTTCTATTGACTAAACCCCACCCTTTTCTTAACTCACTTGCACAGTCCGGTCTGTTGGACAACTTCTCTCCCACACTCAGCGTCTTCCAGACCATTAGGACCTTCCTTTTGCTCCTTGACGCTGCACACTTGCTGCTGGTTAGCTTGTGGATTGTTACGCTTGTACTCAACGTTGTGTTTCTGTAGCGACAAGAACATCAAAAGATACACATTAGGCAGGGAACTGAAGTGACTGAATCTGTCTACTTGACCAAATCTGCTTGCCCGGAGCTTTTCAATTTTCAATTCTGTAACATTTATTTCAATGATGTCATTTTTTATACAAATGTGCAACATGGTTAAATAATATACCGGTAAGTTGTACAATTATTGATATTTGATACATGTACACAATGATTAAAACCCTTTCATTACCACATTGTTTATTGACTCAGCTCTAGAGCGTGAAAAAAAATGACCTCATGCCGAAAACTCACTTTTTTGAGCCCAGATTTTCACTGCCAAGGAGCTGATTGAAATCATAGGTGTTGTGTGTAAAGTTTGTTCCTTAACATTTAAGCTTTAAAGCTTAACCAAACAAAACAACTGTTCTGGGATATGAAGTCTTATAATAATAACAATAATACTAATTTATACATTTATATTGCGCAAATTCCATATGAATATGATCAAATGCGTATCACAATTATTATCCCTGTTCATCAGGAATGAGACCATTTTTTTTCTGCAGCAGCTCGAGATCAGCACAATGTGGTCTCTACCTTTACAGGTACCCATTTATGCTCCTGGGTGGAGATGATTGGATGGACTTACCTGAAGAAGCTTCTGTAATGACTTGATGTCTTGATCTCTAAGATAGAACAGACAGTCTCTAGGATGATGTGCATGCAGACCTCTATTCAAACAGGATGCAAACCGACGACATTCCTGCCAAATAAAAACAGATGTCACAATCACAGCTGACTTCCAGTTCTATCATACTGGACGTCTGCAGCTGGCATTCTACTCTATTTCTCTGCCTCAGTCAGTTCTACAAAATTCATCAGTTTACTCACAGACGCCTTCTGCCCTATTGGACTGAGTTTCCCAAGCTATTCTTTATTCCAAGCTATTGCTTGTAATATGCTTTTTAATTAATTTATTCTTTTATCTTCTACCTTTTCATATATTTTTTTGATTGTGTGTTTGTTTACTTATTTGTTTGGCCTTGTTTTCCTTAATGTTCATGTGCTTGTTTTTTGGTCATATTTGTGAGTATGATTTGTCCAGGCCCAATAAATAAATAATAATAATAAAAATGCACGGTAATCCTATACAATAGCACTGCTCGGCTCACAGATGACAGTGAGGCAATTAAGTACACAGAGATGTATATAGGCTGGATCTCTGGGGCAAACACTATTCAGATTTGCAACTAACGCTTGCATCCTACCCTACATGATTGAGTTGAAGGCCAAGTGTAAACATATACTAGTTTCTCATCCCCGCCCGGTTCCTTTTTTTCCCAGCCGCTTCCTTTTTTCCCCGGCCGCCTCCTACTCAGATCGGCTACTCACATTTCCTTTGTTGAAGAGACTGCCACAGCCGCAGCAGAATTCAAACGTACACTGGACACACTTGAAGTGCATGCAGCCTCCCTTGGCCAACTCGTACCTCATCTTGCACTTGGGACAATCTGAGGCACAAGAAATGATGTACTGTCTGAAGGCACTTAATATAATTGTTAATTATATCTAGTAATGAAACAAGCGCCCAGGCACTGTAGCTCGCAAGCCTGAAGAAACCTAAAGCAGAGATGAAACTGGCCTTAGCAAACAAATTCTGAAATTGGACCTTGGGGCTGAGCTGCTATAGCCTTTAGTCAAGTCCCACGCGCCTTTACCCGGATCACGTAACGCACCCTGGATGCTGGCACGTAAAAAGACTAGCACGAGGTGCGTCAAGTGTCCGGGTGAAGCCGCGAGAAGGATTGCGGGAATCCTCCTCGGAATCGTCCTAGTTAATTCTGTCCCCCTCCAGGTGAATCCTCCTCGTGGCTATACACCGCTCGTCCTAGTCTTTTTACGTGTCAGCATCCGGGGTGCGTCAAGTGTCCGGGTAAGCGCGTGGGACTTGACTAAAGGCTAGAGCTGCTACAGCATTGCGCAGTGCAGCACAGCGCATCAATGTCATAGGTCAGTATTTAACCTTTTCTCCAGACGGAAAAGGATCTCAGCGTTGGAATAGGTGTTTTACACTTGTGCAAATTTTTACGTGACATTTTCATCGACTTTTCTTGGAAATTATAATGAAAATAAATTTTGTGCTTACATTAAAAAATCTGAAATTTCATTGGAAAACTTAAAAAAAATCTGATTTCAGATTAAATCTGAAAAGTTTCATCTTTGCTAAAGAGAGAAGACAATGAAACAAAATTGAGACAAAATGACAGCGCAAGGCATGATGGGCACCAACGTGGTGCTGCAAGATCGTATCCATGGGGAACGAGGTTGCCAGTGCCTGTACCTCTACCACAGTAGCCACGCCCCTAAAAAAATATACCTCGACATACCTATTCCGTTCTCCTTAAGATGAATGGCTAATCCTTCAGCTTGACTGTTGGGATCGTTAGCTTCTTTCCAAGCCTGAAATTCAGCACAAGTTGTGTTCTCATGTTGATCCATCCACTGGTATATCAAAAGAAAAAGGTACCCTCAGTTATAATAGAACTTTTTAACCCTAATAAAACAATGCTTGTAACTGCCTCAGATAACCCTCTATAAAAAAAAAAATTGAATATCAAAGATTGGAAGTTTCATTCCCAATATGTTTATATATTTGAAGGGTGAAAATGAAAGTTTTTAAGACGTTTGTTCTACAAGAAAAACGTATTTGTAGAACAAACATTTTACCTTACGTCACTGCTATACAATTAAGCACAAAAGGTGTACGTGTGTGCTCTTATAACTCTTATAGGGATACGCTGCCAATTATATTTAATTACGTAGATGTAAACTACGGTATGTACATGTGTATTGCTTTGGTAAATAGTGAGGCGTTCTGGCAAAATGAGGGTTTGTGGGTATTAGGAAAGAGAATAAAATTGTCCTTACAATACTGTTTGTTGGATGTTTAACATCCGCATTTATCAACATGTCAAAAAGGTAAAATACTGAGAGAAAGGCTTTTAAAGTTTCAAGATTTATAGCTGTGAAAATGAAAGATGCCAATTGTTTTCCCTTAAAAACGCGTTAACATGGCCAGTTTTAAACGGTTGATAAAGACCGGCTGGCTGGTCTTAAACACTTTTCCAGTATCATATGAAATATGCACTCCTATGAAATCCGGTGCCTTTTACTATTTTACTGGTTCAAAGTTCACACTCCTCACATAGGCATGCACAAATTACCAGTGAGTCAGTATTCCACAGGGTTCGAAATTAGCGGTAGCCCGCTAGCCAAATGCCAGTCAAAACAGTGGCGGGCTAGTCAAACTATTGCTTAACTAGCCCGGCTGGCAAATCAAAAGAATTATTGGGATACGGCAAAGATGAACGGATAGGAGGAAATAAATCATTAAATTCATCAATTTGTATCTCATTTTATCAACTGTTTTAAAAAGTTAAATTATTAGATCTATTTTTTTAAAAACACTGACAAAATTGCCTCAGAATTTAGCCTGAAAATACGCCATTTTGTATTTGAGCTAAGAAGTAAAATGAGGGCTAATTAAAATGAACAAGAAAGTTAAGGTCGAACCCTGTATTTCATAGTCCAAATTCACAATACACTTGCACAGCTGCGTTCTGCGCCTCATGGCACAGTACGAGCAACATGCACACCAATCTCCATGATATGGAGTTGTTTACGACTTCTCGCAAGAGGGACACACCATAATATAGCAAGAGGTGTGTTTTGAAAAACATGAGGTAAAACTGTTGAACAAAATCGTAAAAAAGTTATAATTTTGGACTTGTTTTGTATTTTTGACTGAAAAGTTTTGATTTTTTTTTACAGAAAAGGTGTTAATAAATAGGAATAAATATGTGCTTGGCCGTATTTAACACTATATTTAAGATTTGTTGGAGTCTGGATGCTGATAATTACCCTGGCCTTTGGCTCGGGGAATTATCAACAGCCAGACTCCAACTGGTCCTAACTATAGTGCTTAAACTGGCCAAGCATACATTTATTCCCTTATTAAATGGTAAAGTGTTGTCTGTATCTAAAAAAAACCACCCAAAACAACCAAATTAAATGCATGCATGGTAGCATACACAGCAACAATGACTATTGGCATTGTTAATCATAGCATGTACAGAATGGTTAAAATGAAGTGAATCTTACCGGTTTCTTACAGTCGAAGCATGTGATCTTATTACATTCATGACAGCGCATCTTACGACGACCTGGAGCCTCGTTGATGAAACCGTTGCCACACTGTCAACAAACAGATACAATTGTAATATTGTTATGACACAACGGAATCTAAAGCACATCAGAAACGCTAAGACTTTTTCCAAGATTGATTATTTTTTACATTTTCTGTTTTTAGACTTTGACAGATACAAGTTCTACTGCGTTAAAAAAGTTTCGGGAACGGAATTCCAAAATGTGAACTCACGTGGGCACACCATCTAAAGTTGTTCTCTTTCATCAGGTTCCAATCTCGCATCTTGGTCTGAAATAACTGGTAGGATAGAGCGTCCAAGATTCCCTTCAGCTGTGATGAGAATAAAAAAAATAAAAAAAAATATTTTAGGTAAGAATACAGCTCTGCTTTGTATTTCAATGTTGTTTATAACCTTTAAAAGCACTCAACGGTTAAAAAAAAGAAAAGTTAGGAAGACAACTAGGCAGAGTTGTAAAGAGTCACTGAATTTCGAGACTTGATTCAAGTTGAGTCATTTTAAGGAAGTGATCGAGTTGATTGGAGTCATTTGGTCAAAAAGGTCGAGTTGAGTTCAAGTCATAATGTTTGGTCGAGTCCAATTTATGCTTGTGTCAATTCAAGTCACTCTCTTCAATTACAGAATAGAAGAAGGAAAACAAGGCACCAGTTTATTATGAAGATCCAAAGACTTAAAGTATGCTGCATGGTACCCAATAGAAAGCTTCTGCTGGGCGTTTCTACCAAAGATCTACGTAACAATATTAGGTTTTGTCCTTCACTGACGTATAAACACTAATTTAAATCCGGTTCCGGTCAAGTTGTTTGTGTGCTAGAGAGATATCCGGGAAAAGCTTGATGATTTACCCGTCAACTGCCCCTGCAAATATACATTGCCAGATCGTGTTTACATGTCCTCCAGTAACTGATTAATGCAACAATTCGTTTCTGTAATCTTACCACCATAACAACGCAATGCTTGTGCAAATTGATTGACTTCAGGGTTTAACTTTAGCCTGCATACCACGTGACTATAACATTACTGCACATATTTTGCTTCCATTTACAATTTTTCATTAACAACTTTACGAATTGTTTACAAACAATTTTTGGCAAATATTTAATTTATCTTATTTGCTTTTTGTTTTGAAAATAAAAATTTGGTAAGTGTACTTTGTCGGAAACTTAGGGGGCTCATTTTTGGTCAATTTTCCAGGGACAGACCGACCACGAAGCGACATGCAGATGCTCCTGCCAGAGCTTAAAATCATGGGGGCTAGCGAAAATGCCCGCGGGCTAGATAAGAGTCTGTTTCAGTAGCCCGGCTGGCTAGCGAAAAAAAAAATTAAGGTCGAACCCCGGACTTACCAATGAATCCAGGAAGCCAAAGTAATCCGTAACCTCAGGATCGTTCCTGCGAAGATCCGGTTTATCGCAGACTGGGCAGGCTGCTTTCATGATATTCCGATTAGTGATGATTTCATGAAAGTAACATTTGAGGCAGTCCAAGCAGATCAGACACTGGCAATGTAATGTACTCAACTAAAATATAAAAGCAAAGATATCAAGACAAAATGAAAACAAGTCAGGTGTGTTTACAAACACAAATGCCCCGCAACCGTGACTGTTCCCATGACATAACACCACTCTTTTAACATCAACTTACACGTACCGTACCTTGGTCACATGGAACGTTCATTGACAGCATTAGTGTCTTCTGTAGGTTTTACGTGTATGTGAATTAATCCCTAATCCCTATGATGTCAGAATAAATACAAGATTTTTATTGTTTTAGCCACTGTGACCTTGACCCTTGACCTTTCGATCCCCAATGCGATAGGCCTATTTCGATTACCAAGAACGATCCACAAACCAAATTTGAAGTTCACATGTGAAGAATTTCTCAAGTTATCGCGCTGACAAAATTTCTTTTGTTTTAGCCACTGTGACCTTGACCCTTGACCTTTTGGCCCCCAAATGAAAAAGGCTTCTTAGGATTGCCAAGGACAATCCACAAACCAAATTTGAAGTTCATATGTAAAGTATTTCTCAAGTTATCGCGCTGACAAAATTTCTATTGTTTCAGCGAGTGTGACCTTGACCCTTGACCTTTCAGCCCCAAATGCAATAGGCTTCTTAGGATTACCAAGAACAATACACAAACCACATTTGAAGTTCATATGTAAAGTATTTCTCAAGTTATCGCGCTGACAACATTTCTTTTGTTTTAGTCACTGTGACCTTGACCCTTGACCTTTCGGCCCCAAATGCAAAAGGGTTGTTAGGATTACCAAGAACAATACACAAACCAAATTTGAAGTTAATATCTAAAGTATTTCTCAAGTTATCGCGCTGACAAAATTTCTTTTGTTTTAGTCACTGTGACCTTGACCCTTAACCTTTCGGCCCCAAATGCAAAAGGGTTGGTAGGATTACCAAGAACAATACACAAACCAAATTTGAAGTTCATATGTAAAGTATTTCTCAAGTTATCGCGCTGACAAGATCTTTCCGGACATAACAACCCACCCACCCACCAACCCACAGAAGGACAAGGCGGAAACAGTATGCCCCTTTGGCTTCGCCGTGGGGCATAAAAAAAGAAGATAGATAACATGATACAGCCATGTCAAAATGCCATGCTAGGAAAGAATATTGCAACCTGACGCCACATTTTTCTTCATATATCATCTTAATAAGGGTCAAGTCATTGCAAAAATGTTGATAAGATATGAATCTGGGACCAATGGGACTGGGTAAACTGTCTTAGGTATTTATGGATAACTGCTGAGTGACATATACACCTCATACATACTATGATCAAGAGCTGAATTCTCACTTCACTTCACGTGTCAGTGGCTAGTTTTGCTTTTCACACACTGGGTTAATATGCCCGTGCACGAGTCTACTACGCATGTGCTTTATGAAGCTAAATAAAGTATCACTTAAAGAGGTTGTGGAATGCTCGAAGACATTTCCGTCATTTTTCGGGTATATGTAGCCTAGGGTGTGATGAAATAAAAACTACTATTGTTTCTTTCATGAAATGGATACAAAAGGTACTTTTGAGAGCTGTTTTTCAGGTCCTGTTTCGACCCGAACGTGCAATTTGTGTAAAAGTCGTCGTTGGGGGCAGCAAACAAAACATAGTAAATCGTGAAGTAATAAACAGGACTCCCGATGCAGCGTAGTTCCAGCGAAACTTTTTGCAAATCACTCCGCGCAACGACATGACTTTGTTTACAATTACACTGAGCGACATTTTGTATGGGCAGCCAGATCGTGTTTACATGTCCTCCAGTAACTGATTAATGCAACAATTCGTTTCTGTAATCCTACCACCATAACAACGCAATGCTTGTACAAATTGATTGACTTCAGGGTTTAACTTTAGCCTGCATACCACGTGACTATAACATTACTGCACATATTTTGCTTCCATTTACAATTTTTCATTAACAACTTTACAAATTGTTTACAAACAATTTTTGGCAAATATTTAATTTATCTTATTTGCTTTTTGTTTTGAAAATAAAAATTTGGTAAGTGTACTTTGTCGGAAACTTAGGGGGCAAGTACCCATAGTCTCGGATTTCCTAGGAACTTAGAAACGCCACGCTCAGTGTAATTGTAAACAAAGTCATGTCGTTGCGCGGAGTGATTTGCAAAAAGTTTCGCTGGAACTACGCTGCATCGGGAGTCCTGTTTATTATTATAAATTCAACCGTAGTTGGCAACAGCTTTTACCCCCGAAATTCTAATGGGCAAGTTCAGAATTTAATAGGAAGATATCTCCATTGACTTTTTGGTACTTTCTTTTGATTATTCAGTGTTTTGATAGTTACACATCATTTTATTAAGATCGGGGATCATTCTTTTGTGTTTGCCCCAACGGCCAACCATAGTAAGAAATGTCTGCGTAATACATAAACATCGTTCGATCGTTCACATGCACATCGCATCACCGTGACACGCGCTATGTAAAACTGGCTTGAAATTCACGGGTGTACTTGTGCCGCTGGCCCGGCCGCTGGGACCGTAGATTTTGACACCGGTAAACGGTGTTGGAATTTCAAAATAATTCGTTGTTGATACGTGTACGGGTAGCGAACGCACTAGGCCAAGGCAAACCTATATGCCTATAATTGTGTCAGTCGCTGGCTGTAATCACACCACATTTTGTTTGCAATAAATTTCCAGCTTTCCCGTCCGGGTGTCTGCATGGAGGAATAAGAATCCTCCGTAGCCATGCAGTTTGTCCGAAGGGTACCGTGCGAAAACACGAGATCGGATTTCAGCCAAATTAACGGATAGAGTGCTGATCATGCACTGTACATTTTGTACGGCAAGAGTCTTCTTTTCTCAAGAGATTTGTTGAAATTGAACAAGAAATAATAGAGATATGATTTGTTAATGATTTATAGGGAAGACTGTTTTGGACCATTTGTCCATTGCCAATCTTGAAGAACCGTAGACCCGTTCAAATGTATCCTCGACCCTCCATTATCTGCGCAGCATACGCACACGCGTTGTCACACACAAATTGAAGGTAAATGCGTAGAAAAAGGACCGCGTAGTTTTCCTTACTTTAGTGCTGATTAATGTGACGGGCCTCCATTTTCCCTAGTGCTTTTGACCGAATGACAAATTCTCTGCCACTGGAATTTCTTGAGTAAAGTCTTAATTAGGTACTGAAAATAATGATAGTGCTCGTTAAATTTCGGGACCAGTGAATTTTGTTTTCAACCGGGATCCCGAACATGTCGTAAGTCCAGAGATTTTTGTTTTATGAACGGAGTATGACTATGATTTATGAATTGTACTTTTTTTTGTAGCCACGTTTACACTTACACTTACAGGCCGAGGTGAAGCGGTAGTCCCATGGTCTCCTGGCGTTGTTTTACGGCTTTTTTTTTTGGTAAACAATAAAGTTAACAATTTCAAAATTCAAGTAAATTCGTAATTATCGTTTCAGGATGTTAAAACAAGGGTTAAAATGCACAAGGAAAGAAAAGAGAAGAGGACTAATTTTTTGTGGCGAACATATACATAAAAAGCACCAGGCAACGCAAGGAACTTGACCGGGGCCCGCGACGCTGCTAACCGTACAACATTAGTTCTGGACACGGTCTGGACACGGTCGACCACATCCACTGCCGTGATGCGTTATGCGTGCCGTACGCGTATAATTCGAAAACAACCTGGCGATTTGTCGTCTCTTTGGACTGAATATTCACCAGAATAACGTTTGAGATTGTCTGTAAATCACGAAGAAAGTTGCGGTAGGACTGTTGATGCTTATCTAAAAATGTTATCATGAACATAATACTTTGAGTCCTTGGATAAAACGCAGCTGTTTTTTTTTCACGCAAACGTCGCAGACCTACCACTCATCAGAGCCGCGTTGCCTGGCGTTTTCAGCTGGCCAGTTGCAGTATCCGTGTTTTCGCTGGTCTCTTTTTCGGGCAGTTGGGGCTCAAATTTATACGGAAGAACAGCTCAGAGGTCACCGTGTCCTTGTTCAATATACTCATCCAAAAATTAAGCAATGAGAAGGAATATCAATCTCCGCGAGTCTTTTACAAAATGTTGATTTTTCACTGCTTGACTGCGAGTCACACGTGTTGACGGGGCGGGTTGGGCAGCATTAAACAGTCGTTGTATAATTGAGTCCTGTTTATTACGTCATGCTTTTTCTGATTTTACGAAGAGCCCGACGACTGTTGATTTCAATTATGCGCTCGCTGACCAACAAATTACTCGATGAATTTCAGTTTTATAAACATATAAACGCACATTAGAAAAGAATGGGAGTTTGCCATTATGCTATATATGGGTCTACTCTACAATATAAAAACATAAAAAACCAAACGATTCTCAGCATTCCACAACCTCTTTAATCATGTTTATATTTGTATAACAGACATGCATGTAATATACATGTTCCATGTTCCACTAGCGCTCGTGGGAAAAATATCAGAATCCATTTTGAACAAACTCAGCCAATCTTTACCTTATTCATAGGAAACTCTGCAAAGCAAACTTGGCATTCTTTTTCCAGGTACTGTTTGGCTCTTTCCAGGTCACCACACTGTCCAGCAGCTGTGATGGCATCGTCAATGTCATATTTGTTCTTGTCAATCAACGCGACTGCCGTTTGAGCACGGCCCCAGCTTGGCAGCTCATACTCAGCCAACAAGATGCGAAGACGTCTCTGTAAATAAGCAATGTAGGACTTAAAAAACAAGAGTCTGTGTAAACGGAAAAGAAACAGACTGGTGTTGTAGTGACTGTGTCATCTCAGGAAAAAAATATCAGACTTGTGCAACAAAGCACAACGTGATCAGGGTCAAAATATCAGACTTTGTAACAAGGGACTGTGCGAACACGGGAAATACATGCTTCAGATTTAAACAACTGACTGTGTGAACAGAGGGAAGAATTATCAGACTTGTGTAACAATGACTGATTGAACAAAGAAACACCAGCAAAAGAGTTACCACAGGAAATTGTGTGAACAAGGGAAACCATCAGACTTGTGTACATTTAGACTGTGCGTGTAACAAGTCGAGCACTCTCTGCGACTAAACTACCGAACTAGAGCGTGTTACTCTTGCAGCTCGAGTGCAGGAAAATGTTGCGTGCGCATTACTCTTGGTGCAGGAGTATACTCCCGGTATGATGGAGACCATACTCTTGCTAACCCGCGGGTCATACTCCTGCCGTTTGTGTGCTCACGAGTATACTCGTGTTAACACGAATAACACGCTCGAACGCACCCGTTGTTTCTACAGATTTGTGTATTATACCATAACGATCATAGCGACATTGAGGGAGTCAGGGAACATGTCCAATATGGTGTCCACCATCCTTGATTCACCTACCTCTTTACTCTCATTATCTCGACACACCCCAAGGTCAACCACCTGTTTCTTTTGATAAGTAGAATTCTCCGCAGCCCATATACGATCGACAAACTCTGCCGCCCTCTCTTGGTGCAGTTTGATTAGTACTTCGTCCACTCCACCATCGCATGTGGAGAGCAACTCGCAAACGCGCTTATGGGAGAAGCCAAGGTCGACGAGACTCAGGACCTGGATGAAACATTGAAAACATCAATTCAGAGTCATAATGTAAAATAACCCAACAAAATTTAGACGACGAATCAGAATTTGCATTGAGGAGATACACGGGGTGAGTCAAAGAAAGTAGAACCCAAACCCCCAAAATTAT
Organism: Patiria pectinifera; assembly: GCA_029964075.1. Taxonomy (NCBI): domain Eukaryota; kingdom Metazoa; phylum Echinodermata; class Asteroidea; order Valvatida; family Asterinidae; genus Patiria; species Patiria pectinifera. Next base: position 23,158,581 of record CM057141.1, on the reverse strand, counting down.
ATTTCATATTAAAAAAAATATGTAGCACCAAACACAATAATGACTGGAAAGCCAATATCATAAACTACTTTTAAATGAAAAATTACTGAAATTGCTCAATCCGTTCAAAGAATATCACCATTTAAATGCTATGACCCTAAACCTGTTTCATCCAAAATAAAAAAGCAATTTATTGTGTATTCTGACTGTTTGGAACAACAAAGAAAATGACACAGAATACTTGTTTCAACAACAGTCAACACCTGTAGTACACAATATATTTATTAACAACCCTACTTAGGCAAAAAATATGATTTTATAAATCTTTTTTAAATGACGGGCCTTCAAAGGGACTTTTTTGAATATTTTTAACTTTAAACTCAGGTTTTATCGCTGGTGATGTTTGAAAACAATTGTGATGACGATTCTTGAAATCGCATTTATGGACGAAAGAGGTTTTAGGGTCATTGTGTTCAATTGATGATATTCTTTGAACAAATTGAGCAATTTCAGTAATTTTTTCATCTAAAAGTAGCTTATGAAATCGGCTTTTCAGTCATTATTATTCTTGGTGCTATATATTTTTTTTAAATATGATATACAATTATTGAGATTTAGGTTTCCCTTTTTTTGACTCACCCTGAAATTTCTTTTAAAATTTTTTTTATATTTTTTTATTTTTTTTAGCCCTTCGCCAATTTATTTGATAAACACTGTACACTCAGTGATGTCCAGTGACTTGTGAGAAAAATTTCACAAGCTTACTCAGGTAGGACTCAAGTGAATGCTTTGGCAAAGGGGAATCTTTTTTATAAACACAAACAAAATGTTTATTAACACAAACAAAATTAAAATATTCATCACGTCAAGAAGGAAAATGTAAAGAACTTATCTCACCCTCTTTTGTATTTCAGTCACACATTCCTCGACGGCTTTCTCGACGTTCCCACAATGCTTTCTGAGCGCCTGGCTAGCATCCTGACTCCTCACCTTGCTAAAACTCTTCCCTATCTCCTTCTTCAGATGATTGGTTGCCATGGTAGTCACAGTGGAGACGTAGTTATCCCAGTTTTCGTCGAGCCACTGAAGTTCATTGGTCGCCTCGCTGTTGCTTCCTTGCATCTGTTCTGAAGCGGCAACAACCTCCTCAGGAAAATATCCAGCCTCCTCTGCGGCCTTTTCAAAAAAAAATTTGCAATTTAAATGAAATTTGAATAACAGAACAACTCAAAAACATTCCACTGCTTAGTGTTCATCTAATCTTCAATTTTACTTTTAAAATTCACTACAATGATTTCTGAACTGCTTGGTATAGGTGGTGCAGTGCGTAAAGCACTCGCTTCTCACTGCTGACACAGAGGTTCAATTTGGGGAGTCAGGTTGGCATTGTGGTACTTTCCTCGCCTTCCACCGCTGTGACCCGGGTTCAAATCCCGCCTGGGGCAACATGTGGATTGGGTTTTCAGTCCCTTCCTGATTCTGTGGGTTTTTCATAGAATATTCCTTCAGGGTTTTCCTCCCACCTCTAAAACTATAATTTCTTCTCACTGTCGTCTCTCCACAGGTTTCTTGCGAGCTACAGTGCCTAGGGCGCTTTTGAGGAATACTTGGGTTTCATTACCAGAAATAATTAAACAGTTTCCCGGCTTGGGTCATTATGTGCGTCAAGTTGTTCGTTGATTCTCTCCTGTGCCATGAGTGTTTTCTCCTAGTTCTCTGGTTTTTCTCCCTCCGCAATTATCAACACACTTGCTCCAGCTAAGCTCCCCGGTAAGACATGGGTCGTACGGCAGCTGCCTAAGGCACCTTAACTTGCCTTCCGGCTCGACTACGTTGTACCTGTGTCCTTCGCAATTCAGCTTCTGCTGCGAGTATGAAGGGCAATTAGCTAACCTGACAGCTTACCTTCAGTATTTCAATGAGGTCCAGACTCTGGGATCTCTGTTCATCTAGTCGTTTCCTGTCTTCCAGCGACATGACGTGAGACCGGCCTGGTGATACTGACCGGGGAGCGGCAGTGAAATCCTTCGCGAGTGGCGTTAACAGGACATCATCTGTAACAAGTAACAGAAGACAAGAAAGAGAAACATTTGAGTGAACTTGGTGGGGAAATTACAATAGCATCCCTTAACGTGCTGGTGAATTTGTAAGCCACATGCTGGTGAATTTGTAAGCCCTCGTGTGAAACACATCAATCCAAAACATTTTGATGTCGACACCCTGAACTGACAGCCTCCTCCCTCATCCTGTGGGAACCAACCCAAGGAAAGGTCGAGAGGCAAGAGAACAGTGTCCTGCATGGAGGAACGATCCGACTGGAGGGAGAGAATCAGATGGGCCACGTTGTTGGAGGATCTCTTCCGCCACAACCTTAACCTGCACCCGATTTCATGACACTCATCGTAACTTACGATGCATCGCAGCGCTGCGACACGTCGTATCCCTACGATTGCGACGCATCGTAGGTTGCGACGTGTTACACTTCGTAACTCGGGTAGCAATGCGTCGCAGCGCTTTTTTGAAATCGGGGGCTGACCTGACTTGAATATATCAGTCCAGGTACATAGTCAAATTTTATGGGGTTACTCAGCAGATTTTTATGATTCGCAGCTCTACCGAATCGCTCACACTAAAGGCAGCCAATAACAAGTATACGGGAAGCGGCTGCAGCCACAAGCCAGTGGCTTCCATAGATGCGTGTGTTATTCCTAGCCATAGCCAAGTTATTAGGACACAGCCCTACAGCGGCATTGTTGAATGTGAGTCAGTTTTGGTCTTCACTACCTTGATTGGGTGACAGCTTCATTCTTGGCGACATCGGAGCTCTTTCCGATGGCAATTCTTGCTCCTTCTTGTGTGCCTTTTTCGTTCTTGGTGGAGGCGATGGCGTCTTGGGCTTCTCTTCCCTCTGTGCTGCCATTTGCAGCTCATACTCCTCTTTTGCTTTCTGCTTTTCTTTCAGCATCTAAAATCAGTGGAGAAGTGTACTCAGATACTGAGATACAGTAAGTCTCTTAAACAAGGTGATACGTGGATCGCATGTCGCCTTTTTTGCGGTCGATCCCTACATGTTTTGTGGTCTTCAAAAAAGTCAGATTATGTGCATTTTTAAACAGTGACCTCAAATGACCCCTAGATGACATCTGACCTCCAGTTTTGGAAGAGTTCTGATGAACCCCCACCCAAGGATAACTTCATCAAAGTGACATTAAAGCCACTAAATTTTGGTAGACAAAGTTACATTTAAAGCATGTTTGAACAATGACCTCTAACGACCCCTACATGACCTTTGACCTCAGTAATCCAATGAAAAATTGTGCCTTCCCACCCAAGGGTCACTCCATCCAAGTTTCATCAAAATCAATAAAAGCATGTAAAAGTTATAAAAAAAAATTCAAAAACTTAACCTTAACTTAAACATACATACTATACAGGGATACGGTCATACAGAAGTTAGGATTGGTAAGTGTCCCCTAAAACTTTGTTTAGGCCAGACAAAAATTGTGCTATGATAAGTAGATTCCATGAGTTAGCTATTAAAGACCTTGGGTTTGTGTTGCAGAGAATGGGGACCAGTGGAAAGTCTTTACAATGTCTTATAGGCTCCATGCACGAACAGCAGAGGGTGCTATTTGATCACTTTCAAGAGGCCAATGGACTAGACACACCACGTGCGCATAGTGGTTGCACTTGTACAGCGCAAAGTATGCACAATTATTTTACTCTGAATGTGCACGCAGCCAAAGCGTCTTCCCGTGAGTGTCAGGCGTCATCGGCAATGTGTTCAAATGACTCTCCCAGTGGTCTCCCCCAACTCTCCCTTTGTAACTGTTGAGGGGGTACTTGCGCACAGAGCCCATAGGCTAGTCTTTGCTGTAATGGACAGGCACACCGTATTGATGTAACAAAAGCTTGAATGCTGCTCCACAATGAGCAACCATATGTTTGAAATACGAAAATGAAAAGACCTACCGCCTCCTCCTCCATCTGTAGGTAGGTGAAGACACTGACTGGCTTAAATGGCTGGCTGGGTGGGGATCTGGAGGGAACAGGCGTGGCACCAGCTGCAGTCACAGGTTCTTCAGGCCAGGCCGTGGCAGCTTGAGCAGTTGAGGCTGCCTTCATCTGGAAGGTACCAGGTTGTGGTTGACGTGGAGGTGCAGCCATCGGTAGAGTATGACTCAGCTGTTGGCTTAGGGCTGCTACTGTCTGCCTCTGTGTGGTACCCAAGGGAGAAAGGCACGTCATGCAGACGGCGTTAGACGAGGAGGCTGTGTTATGGTTGCCGCAACTCTGGCACACCCAGGCCCCGTACGCTGATTGGCTGCCGTTGATGGGTGCCTGGCTGGTGCTGTTTGGTGCACCTCTCACCGTGGAACCTGAACTGCTGCGCTTAACCATTTGTTGTACTCTTCCTGGCTGCACGATAGGAGAGCCGACATCAATAACTGCAGGTTGAGCCGATGGGGTGATCTCTGGGGGATTTCTGACAGCAACGAGCGGAGCTGAGGAGACAGATGCAGGCAAGAATTGAGACCCTTGATTGGGAGGTGCAAATGGCTCCTGGTAGGTATACGGTATCCCAGCAGATGCAGGTTGTGTATTGGTGACTTGGTTCGTCTGCCTGAGTGATTCCGAAGTGCTGACTGATCTAGGCTGTGGTCTGGGAGCGTTACTTGAGGCTGTAGTGTTGGTAGGGGGATAGCCTTTCGGAGTGGTGGCAGCCATGGTTGTTTGTTGAGATGGAAACTCCTTGTAATCCTTCGCTGGTGGATACCTGACCTCAGGGTGCTCTTCGGTTGTCTTCCACTCTGCAACCACACTTAATGTGGCACTCTCCTCAAGGGCTTCTAGTTCCTTCTGCCGCCTCAGGAGCCCTTCGTGCTCGCTCGTTAAACGGCTTACTTCCGCTTGCAGGGTTTCATACCTTGGTGAGCCTTTATCGCAAGTGCTCATGATTTCACGACCTGTTTGGATCTTCTGAAGGATCTCGATATCCATCTTGACGACTGCTTCCATCTCTGACATGATCTCTTTCTTGGACGTTGGGAGCGAGTGGTAAGCCTTTGGAGACACGGGGCCACTGGCTGTATGCTCCAAGTCAGTCTCAGACTGAGATCGAGTAGTTGTCCGCTGCGTGGATGGTGGATGCTTGATGTCTGGTTGAATCCATTTGGATTCATCCACAGTGAAGACATCGTCCGAGAGAGTCGTTCCTTCAGGTATCACGGCTTCAGATGGCTGCAAAAGGAAAAACCAAATGATATACTCACTGATTCGAATTCAGATTAAAAGTAATCTTAACCAACAGAATCTTTCGTATCAGCTACAGACTGCTGTTATTTACTCCCAGATTATCATGATATTGCAAATCAAACCGATATCACCGATAAATGTTGTCAACAGTTTGGATCTCGTGCTGGGCTGCACTTGATATTGAAAAATATTGAAAGATGCTTTCAAGGGTCGATTCAGATAATTACAATGTGGAATTTAGTGACACATTTTATAAATACAAATGAAATTCACTGTTCTAGCAATACTTTTATACTAACATTTTAACCAAACAAGTAAATGTACTCACCTCCTTCCGAGGTTGACTTTTATTGAAGGAACGTCTAGGAGCAGGGATTGGTCTTTTCTTAGCAGTTGCAGGACTGCAAATAAGGAGAAGAAAATCGAACCAAATCAAGCGCCTTGCTATCACTTTCTTACATCCATGGTACAACGGTCATACTGTAAACTACAGTACAGGTTTCAATAGGGTCCAAATCCAGTCGACCATTTATTGCCTATCAATTTGGGTTGTATGGGCTCCGTGCACTAACAAAAGAGGGCACGTTTTTACCACTTTTGAGAGTCCCTTGGACGGGACACCACATGTGCGTACTGATGAGTACGCAGGAATCATTTATCCTAAATGTGCACAAAGCTAAGCCATAGCGCCTTCGCATGTGAGCATTAGGCGTCGTCGGCGCGCATATATGTTCAAACTTAACTTGAGATGGTCTCCAAGACTAATCCCTGCGCCCAACAACTTTGGATCATTTAAAATACGCAGTGGATGGACCAGGAACCAGTCTAGGTCTCCCCCAACCCTCCTTTTCTGGCCATTGAAGGGGTACTTGCACATGGAGCCCATAGTGGTCCGACAACAGCAAACAGCCGTCACTTAAGCTTGCTGACTACTCTTGTTGACAGGACGATTGCATATCCATGCCCTGTGACAGGCCGGCTAGACTCACTACAAGGACATTATTCCACAAACATGTGGTTCTTGTCAGAGGGGCTGGGGTTTGGCTAGGATTTTCAGGGTTGCTAGTTGAACCCACTTTAAAGGAGCACTCATTGCGTTATTTGGCTATGTTATTTGAATGAGGGACTTGTGAATGATGAATTTTTTTTTACTGAAAAATTACTTACCGAGTAATTACAAAATTTAGCAAACAAGAATTGATTTTAGAGCACAATCGGTCACCGGAGAGTTTTAATGGACTCTGGGACAGCATAGGCAATGATGCTGTGAGAATGCAAAAAGTGAGGATGTAAACCCATTTTGTACTTGTACTAGAGCAGCTCCTTTACTTGTACGGTGGAGTGCATGGCAGTTTTGCACAAACCCTCCAGACTTTTTGTGAGCTGAATGCACCTTAGCATTAGTCTGTGTAATGGACCCTTGCTGCGCCAGGGTCTATTATATGCTAGCTGATTAGGTGATAAATTATGCAACTTGACTGCGTATGACCTCGAGAAACTGACCAAACAGCAGGCGCCTTCTCTACTGCGTAATGCGAACTCCTTGCAGGCATAAACATCACACCCACGATAAGCAGCATTTTGTTGTTGTGTTACTGAAAACGTGGCATCCAAACTGACCAATCAAAATCTTAGTCTAAATTTCTTTGCTTGCTCAGATATATCAGACGTTGGACCGGAGAGGCCAGAGAGGGCTCCATGGACCATGGGTGACATGATACTCAGACTATCTGAGCATGGGCACACAAAGTGGTAATGTAACTTCTCTATAACTTAAATCATAACAAAACTTTTAGGAAAAAGGAATGCATGTTGAGACAGCAGCAATACTTACCCTGATTCCGTCGGTTGGGAAGAATCTTGTGAACTCACTGGAGACAAGACGATGTTTTTAGGTGGTGGTTTGTCCGCGGGATCCGTCTTTATTAACTCCAGTGGTTGTCGAGAATGATCTTGCCGCAGCGGGTGTCCGTGGAACACAGCGTCGCAGTGGCTGCAATACCTGCCGCTGTCGGTGGAACTGCTGCAGTTGACACAGAATACAGACGCTGGCTGAGTCCCGCAAACGTCGCAGAAAACAATGGGTGGGGTCACCTCGCTGACTGGTGGAAGATCGATCGTTTTTCGTTGATGAGCGCGGCGGTTTGGATGAAGATGCCACTGTTTGTCGCAGGAATCACATCGCAGTCCCGAACAGGTGCTGCACTGAAGCTTAGCGGTGGCTTTACCACACATCACACACTCGCTTGTCTTTTCTGAACGGACGGGGAAAAAAACAACGTTTTTTAAGTTTGCGTCCCACTAAAAGTAAAACTGAAGTAATCTAAGCAACCCTTTTCAAACTGTGTGCTTGCAAAGTCGAAATATAATGCAAGAATACATGGGTGTTTGGAGAAAGACGGTAATTAAGATCAAAACAGTGTGCAAAGAATACATCATTGATATCCTAGGCCATAATAACCTAAGGCCAAAAAAAAAATAATAGTTCTGCTTCCGGTTTCCCTACCTACATGTACCCTAGTATGACAGCCCCTACCCTAATTTCTTTATTGGAAAAATGAGAAAAAACACCAAAAAGCATCTACCTTTTACCCTTGACTACACGCAGACGCCTCCATATGATCATACACACACAAAAATTGGCCCCCCCCCAAAAAAAAATATTCCCTACTTACCTACCCTATTTTTGAATGCCATGTAGTAATCGGAAGCAGAAATATTTTTATCATCTTTTTTTATCAAAAGATGAGTTTTTGCAGTATTTTGATGAATTCAGAAATAAAGCCTTCAATACCTTTTATGGTGTTTAACGACAGCAAAACATTATGGCAGATTTGGGTTGGGTGGGATAGGGTGGGGGGGGAGGGGGGTTTGTTCTTGACAAAATGCAAACAAAGGGTGGGCTAATCTCTCAAATTTGTTTAACCTAGTCACTGTAGTGCCCGAGACCGTCCTGCCTATTACTCCCTGTAGCCTCTGAAACTGCCCAAAACACTCTATAGTTTTATTCACTTTTCAGTGAATAAACCATTGTAATACAATGTAGTACAGTTGCTGATAGGTAATATACCTGTATTGATAGTAGGCACCTGCGACACTGTCTGAGATGGAACAACAACCGACTGGTGAGCTGTGCTTGGAGCTACGTTCGGAACCTGTGCAACCTGCCCGGATGTATTGGCAAAGTATCCCAATCCAACGTCAGACTTTGCGGGGCCGGAGGCCGGCATCGGATCTCCGATCCTACGTACGATTCCTTCTCCCTGGGACGCTGGTTGCAATGATGATGCGAAGGGATTGATTTTGACCGGGGCTAGTGCCGGTACAACTTCAAGAGCATCTCTCCAGTTTCCATCTGTCGTACCTCCGAGGTTTAACTGCTGATTAAACCTCTCCGAGAAGTCCACCTTATGAGGAGGTTGCATCAGGGTAACGTTCTCATAGATGGTCTTCCCGCCCTGAGCAGGACGTCTCATGAAGATGTTCTTAGGCTGACCGGATGGTGAATCTGGAGGAAACTGAATCATAGCGATCGTTCCGTCCAGACAATCCTGAATTCGATAGGAATACGGATGATCCCCTTGACTGAACAGCTCTATCTCTCTCTTCGCTATGGCTAGGTCAGCGGTTACTATGGCAACAAGATCCAAACTGGGTGATTCCTGATCAGTGGGGAAACTCAGTCCGTCTTCAACCACCTCGGAATAGCCCATCAGCTTTAAGACATCTCTTGCGCCCTATGCAAACAAATACACACTTGAAAGATACATCACTTGAAAACATGTACACAATATAATTAATAAGGTAAATTTTATTCTTAGTAACAACAAAAACCACCCAAATTTTATGTTATTTGGATTGTCTGCAATTTTATTTTTTTAAATGCATAAATTTGATTCAATAAATTACATAACGGTATCTGAGTAAAATTAAAAGTTAACTTTTTGTTTGATGAGATTTGAAGGTCTGCATGATGAAAGGTAATAATAAGGGAAGTTGTTGCGGTAGCACCATGTGGAAAAATCTCTTTGTGAGTATGTGTGGTTCTGAAAAGAACCGAAGGGTATTCAACGTTTCGGACAGTGTGCTCTGCCCGTCGCCAGGAGATAGTCCTACCTGATGTCTCTTGACGACGGGCAGAGCATACCCTCCTAAATGTTGAGCACCCTCCGGTTCTATTCAGAACCACACATACTCAACAAAGAGATATTTCCACATGGCGCTACCGCAACAACTTAACTTTATGTTTAATTTCATTTTGTTTTTTTTAGCCCACCTTGATGATGTCTACTCTCATACGGAAAACACTATTTGCAAAGTAGATGCATTTCCACAATTGCGGTCGTTCGGGTTTCAATAAGTTACGGCCATATTTTTCCAAGAGCCCCAGAGCTGATGCTAAAGTGGGTAAACTGTCCTCGCCCTGCACAGAGAAGGAAAAAAAACTCAAAATTTGTTAAGTGTCAATTATGGAAGCAATAGACTAATAGGCAGCAACATGTAGGCCTCTCCAATGTATGGTCCAGTCGTGCACGTCAAACATCCGTGCGTGCATGTTGGACTTCTGTGCATGCACGTCAGACATTCAAGGGCCCATGTAATGTTTTTAATGCAAACTTTGGAAATGCACCTTTGTGTCCCATTGAACCTTATTTTCAAGTTGCGTTTTGCCATTTTCAAGGGTATTTTTGTGCCTTTTTTATTTTTATGCTAATGCAAATTTCCATATTCGTGAGCAAAAGTGTCATGTCATTTTAGGCAGAAACAGCAATGTTACAGCTATCAGGGGCGAATCCAGGAATTTTCGCAGGGGGGGGGTTCATCGGCCAACAAATCTGAAATGTAGAAAGGTTTTTTTCTGCTGATACTTGGCCTCCGAAAAATCAATGGGGGGGGGTCGTACCATACTTTCAATGGGGGCGCTGTTCAAATCCGACGATTATTAACACTATATCACAGAATAGTGTACATAATTATATACCCCCTATCAAACCAAGCTGGGTCTGTATTTTGTGCAAAGGCGGACATTATTACCATTCAAAACTTAATGGGTGTCAGAGCAGGAGGGGGTTTCACATTTTTTTTTTCATGAACTTATATGGGAAAATTATTTATAACACCCCCCCCCCCCAGATCCGCGCCTGATGGCTATTTCACTGAGCATTTCAAAGTTGCCAGAATTTGGATATTTCTGTCGTAAATTTTCTTTTCTTTGGTGATTCGTTGTTATGTCAGTACATGGCAGTAAGCCAGTGAGCAAAATTTTCTAAACCCCTAAACTGACATGTCTTCCTGAAATGACATCACAGCAACAGCCCTATCAGTTGTCTGGGAAAAGCATGGAACATTTTAAGTGTTTAAAGGAGTGCACTTTTTAATAAAGTTAACCAATAAGGGATGTCAGATATTTTTCATACATTTAAGAAGAGTAGAAAGTTGAAAAAAATATGTTCCTAAGAAATATTCACTTCATGGCCCCTTTAATCACGGCTGTAATTGGTCAAAACACCATAATTATGGTGAATTAGTCTATAATCGTAAGCAGACGAGCAGATGCAATGGTCGTACATGTGCTTAGGTTTGAAATCAACTTACATATGAATAAATGTTCAGACAGTGTCTAGAATATCTACATCGAGGTGTCAGTTAAGCAGCTAAAAACCACTTTTCATTCAAGTCACACAGACGGGCTTAATGTTCTTGTATGGCCAACCAATTTAGTTTGCAAAGCTTAGCAGTTAATAACTTTTAATTTTGGACACAACTGAAGTTCTCTTCAAAAGTAACATTGGACCGATATTTAACTTGTATCCTGCTTTCAAACGTTCCACAAATTAAAAGAGTATCAAAGCCAAAAAAAAAACATTTTCAAGAAGAAATTGCTTGGAAAGGGTTTATGATATCTCTCCCAATGGTCTACAAAACCCCTCAAACTGGATGACAAAACATGAATCATGTACAACAGCCATGCTATGTGACATAGAAACCGTATGCGATTTTTTTCTTGCTCTTGAAATTGTGCCAAAAGAAACAAGCGGAAGTAGCGATTTCTCACAATGTGTGTGGGTGTTTCAGTCGACAGAGAGTGAACAAATATTTAGCATAGAGAGCTACATGAACAAATTACAAACCACAAAAGCCTAGATTGATCAGCAGTATTTAAACTGTAAATAAAACACTTTTTGTCCATGTTATCCAGCCTAAAGCAAGGACGCTAGTCATTTTGAAACTGAAATAAAAATTCCAACTTACACAAATCCAGCATATTCCTCAATGCTAAAAAAACAACAGGCAGCCAGGTTGAAATTGGTCAGATTTAAAAAAAAAAAACACATGTATAATCTGTGAGCCAACTACATATTATATCAGTGTCCAGGGTGCATTTTTTTTGTTTTATATACCCACTTTAAAGTACGTCAGAAATGACCACTCGTACGTCACAACACAATACGTTGCAAGCAACCCTTGATTTTCAACAGCTAAAGTTGTCAAGAATTACTTAAACATGAACAAAATCTAGGGACTTCACTAAAACAGTGATCCCCATGTACATGCGTCACTTGAATCCTATCATGAAGTACCAGGGCTTCATAGAATAACCTGAAACCCCAACAACTAAATCTGTTATCTAAGAGAGGAAATTTAATCAAGTGCCTCGCAAGGTACTTCAGTTGACCCTGTTTACACCTGTGATCTGCAGAACAAGGCACTGCCCTGGATGACCTCACACGTTAGCACAAGGACTTCAAAGTAGCACAGTTACTCATATCTGCTGAAAATAGATCGACTGATTTCTCTTTAGAAGTAACAATGTACAGGATAAGTGCATCGACTCTTGTCATGAGTTTCGCAGCAATATGCATGCAAATGTGTTCATGCGGTTCACTTATGGGCTCGGTGTACAAGTACCCCCTCGCGGGTAAGAAAGGGAGAGTTCGGGGAGACCACTGGGCGAGACATTTGAACGCATTTTATCGATAACGCAAGAGGCTCATGCAATTATTAATCATACATTTCAAATATATTCTGTCTTTTTATTTGTTTCAAATTCAAGCAAAATTGTAACTATGTTTGCAAGTTAAGAATTTGGAAGAAAGGGCGACAACTCCTTTAGACACATCTTAGGGAAAAGGGGCTGCTTCCTTCCTTTTTTCAAAAAGCCCGGAGGAGAAACTATTTTTTTGTTATACTTGGCCTTACCTTTATATTCTTGTTTTTCTTGATAAGGTCAACGACGTTAACCTTGGAGAACTTTGCCGGTAGGGGAAAGTCCAACGCGACTATTTGGTCGACATGTTCAGCAATGCTTTTCTCATTCACGGGCAGGGCTTTCATGTAGTTCTCCACTTGTACGTGAAGATCTTTCACATGTTGGAACGCCCCTGAATCCAAATTGGTTTGGTCCACTTTTGAAGGGAGTGGATAGGTGTCTGGTAGGTAACATTCTGCGGCAGAGGGGTTCTCCATGCTAGACTGCTAGATCATGTTTATTGTCTAAATGTAAAAAACACAATTCTTTATAATTGAAGTAGAATACAAATATAACAAGCAAACATGTTGTGACTTGAAAGATAAGTGTACATTTCAAAATTCATTCTACTTAAAAGACTTAAATTGATCGTATCAATTGCATGCTGGCCAAATATGTATTGTTGGGGGGGGGGAGCTCTTTGGCAATTTGGAAATTAAATGCATTGAGAAACAAACTACAAACAATAACACTTATTTCCCTTTGAGAGAGGTCCTGCTAATTTTGTTGATAAATTTGTTTATTTCAGGTCAATCAAGTCATTGCTAAGCAGCTTGTAGCAGTTTAATTCATTTTCCTTTATTTAGTAACCCTAAAAACAGATGAATTAATGAATCTATTCATAGACTTTTTCATACACTATCAAAAAAGTTGTGTTGATTTTTACATTCTTTTCTTGGAAACTATTTAGTCTTACGAATAGATACATTAAATACATCACCACAGAGTCAGTTGATGCCAATCAATTAATAATCTTACAGGAGATTGTTGCTTAAAGGGCCCATGCAATATAAATTTTTTTAATGCAATCCTCGAAAATGAACCTTTGTGTCCCATTTAACCTTACTTTCAATTTGCGTTTTGCCATTTCAAGGGTATTTTGGTGCCTTTTTGGTTTTTATGCTGATGAAAATTTCCATATTCATGAACACAAGTGTGAAGTCATTACAGCAGAAACTTCGATGTTACAGTTATTTCAGCTCCAACAGTTGCCAGTATTTTTACTTGGCCTAGTAAGTAGTAATGTCATCTTTAGGCTGTCCATTGAAACCTGAGATTGTATTTTGATGAATTCACCTGCTTATAAACAACATATCTGTTGAGTGTTAACTTTTAATAAATAAATATAAAACTAGATATAAAAATTAATAGAAAAGTAGGCCTATACTACTGACAAGTCACAATTTTCTGTGCTAGTGAAAACAGCCAAGAACCCAGGAGCACGTTTTGGCGCTGTGACCGTAACCATGTTTCTGGTTCGCGGCCGTTTTGGCGCTTCGGTTACACTGAAATGACGTCATTGTTTCGACCAAAGTTGAACCGAGGTTTCCGGTCGGTTCACTTATGTTTCAAGATGGCGGAAAGGTAAACAAGCTTAGCAGACGACGTTACTTTTTACCATAAATGGGGTTTAAAAAGTGGGTTTTTATCTTCAATTGGTACGAAAGTTGATACAGAATATCAGGCCTACTCTTTTTTAGAACTTAAGGAAACGCTATAAAAAACTCCCACTTTTGCTTTGAATGTTACTGTTAATCATGTCCGGTCGCCGCGGGATTGCTAAAAAGTGAACTAAATCACTGTCAAGTAGCTCTCCCATAGCATGACTAAAAACCCTATTTTGCAAAAACACAAACATTATGGCAGACTTACACTGTAACACATAATCCCATGGGCGAAAAGAAAAACCCTTTAAAATAGCACAAATTCCTGAAATTAATGTAATAATTTTATATATTGCACCAAATTAACAAGAAAAAGCAAGAGACCATGAGACCAAAAAAAAAAGAGACCATGGAAGACCCCCCCCCACAAAAAATCAAACAACCGACAAACAAACCCCCACCCGACAAATGTAAGACGTGCAACTGGACAAAAAACAAAGAAACAAAACAAAACACCCCCCCAAAAAAAACCATACTCCAATTTTATTTCCAAACAGACAATCCAACAAGAAACAATGGCCTCACTGACAAAAAAACACAACCTCCGAAAGGAACAAAACAAGAAGCGAAAACAAAACAAAACAGACATGACAAAAAAAACCCAAAAAAACAAAACAAAGGGACGAACAACAAACCAACAAATGGACCGACAAACAGTCCGCCCACCCAGCAGACAGACCATGAGACAGACGGAAGACAAACAACCCAACAGACAAACGTACTAACGAAGAAACGACCCAGGAAACAAGCAACAACCGCACAAGCATACAAACACAAGCCCCAACCAAGCAAGATAAACAAACAAACAAACAAGCACATAAAACAAGAACAAAACGCGAAAAAAAAAACAAGATTAAAAAAAGGGCCAACTGTATAGTCGGGTTCCCTAATGTGGCGCACTTCGAAGCTTACCCAACTTTCCTCGTGTAGTGTTGCCAAACCTCTTTGTTGACAAACCTCAAATTCATGCAGTAAAATACTGGTACTTTTACCTTATTAATGCTTGCTATTTAACCCCTGTGAACAATTTCGGTTTCATAAAATTTAAGCCAAAATTAAAAAACGGTGACGTCCGGAAATTGGGCACAAATTCGCGGAGTGTTCCCTAACGTGGCGCACTTAAATAAATCTCGGAAAATTCAAAATTAACATTTAAGAATTTCTGTCAACTTGGTAAATTCTGATAAATCATTATTATCTCTACTTACATACCCAGCCAGATGTTTGTCAAAAAAATATTTCCTTATTTTTCGGGGTATTTTCAAAGGGTTCACTTTGCACTTGAAAATTAGATCGGAAAACCACGCCAAAATAAATTTTTCTTCTACATTTGTAGCGGGTAAATAAACTCGCGATTTATGAATGGGAGTGTTTAGAACTTGATGAAATTTCACTTTCGGTGAAATTTCAGTTAAGACTTTTGCTCTAGCTAGGCGCTACAGGCAAAAAATCAAAGTGCGCCACGTTAGGGGCCGCGCCACGTTAGGGTACATCAACAATATTGTGAATAAGGTTTAGCAAAGTCCCGTCTGAATGTTCATTGTGAAAGAACACTTATCACAGCATGCAGAGCAACACACTCTACTACAAATGCACACAAATAATAAATGCATTCTTACGATTAAAAATGCTGGAAAGAAACATCTCGTTCTGAAATATCTGCACAAACCTGCAGATTGCTGGGCGATGGCGCATCACTCATCCACAATCGACGGAAATGTGTACGCTAGGGAACCCAGGCGTCATTCAACATTATACGATATCAGGGTTGTGTGGGTATCCGACTATTTCGAAAAGCCGGAAATTCCAAAGTGCGAACTCAACCTCAGGGAAGGTTATTTCATTGATATTGGCTGCAATGGCGCCTTCTCAACCTCGTACCATGTGCAGGGGAATCCCCGATTATTTTTCCCCATTTCACACCCACACGAAAAAAATCCTGCGCCAATGGCCATTATTATTTGACATAATGCCCTGATGTACATGTATATGTATTTTACCCTACGATTTTACGGGATCGTTTTCAGTGCGATATAGGCCACCTATATACCCTGAAGGGAAACAAACCTGTTTATTACAATTTGAACACATCGGCCCGTTACGTACAGTAAAAACGGGTTATTGTAGCAGAAACTACACGGGCAATGCATGTAGCATTTATAGGCCTATAGAACTATATTCAGGGTGACCGTAAGGTCATGGCCAAATTCTGCTAAATGCACATTAAAAATCTGCCAAATTCCCCAGAATTACTCGAAATTACACTCTAAACACTAAAAATCACATGCAGATGTTGTAGTATTGCCTTAATTAAGGCTCAAATTACAAATATAAACAATCTATAGTCACATAAAGATGTTATGAAATTGCGTACATTTCCGGCAAAATGCGGTTGCGTCACGCTGAAGTCCGGTTCCCAGTGAACCTCGTTTTCAGCACCTAGACCAGGCAACCTGTCCCATTATGCAGGGGTTTGTTTGAAAAGATTGAAGCTTTTTAAAACAAATGTACCATTTTTTTCAAATGTTCTATGTTTTTCTGTCAAATATAACCATTTTTGCAGAATTCTGCCAGAAATCTGCCCAAAAATATCCATTCTGTCAAATTGTCTGCCAAACTCATTTTTTAACAAAAATATGTCAAAGTTAGCCGAAAATCGGCTAAAACGGTCACCATGATTATATTAGTGAGGAGTAGGATTTCGCTATTCCATGAAATCCATCCGCACAGTACCGGTGGCGGTTGCGCAATTTAGACCTAAATCATAATTATAATGATGACGTCACGCTAAGTTGCGCCTTGCAGCAAGGTAGGGACGATTGGCTGGAGTCACCACTTAATTGTCTCCCATATCACAGGAAAGCGCACAATGTAAACGAGGCGTGACGTCATTATGTCTTAATGGGTCTATTACGCCGCGAAAATCTGGATCTGGATCAACTGCAAGCAATCTGCCGTTATGGGATGTATAGGTTGCAGGTGTCCGTCCCTGAATTGGTTTCCAGTTTCTACTAGACTTGGGCCAGAGAGGGCAAATTAACTGTGCCAGGGTAAAGTATGAAACCCAGAGACGTACCTAATTTATAACAAAAAAATCCTTGCCCTAAGTGAAGACATGGTACTGAAAAAATACTTAAGTCCTCATTTAATTGTACCATTGAGAAGAAACAATGATTGTAGATGGTTAGAGAAAATTTGCCAGCGGGCACTGTTTTTTAACCTGCTTTTAAACGTTTAACAACGGATTCCAGTACGAGACCCTGACAATTATTTTGCAGAAGATTTTCTGTTTTCTCAAAATGTAAACATGTATCCACTGATGAGCTGAAACTCAAAGTAGACCTAAATTGTTTTTCACCCTTCTCAAGATTTTGAGCAAGTTTGTTACTTCCAACGATAAAGTGCACTAAAACCAAATGTTCCCCTAGGGCGCTATACCATGCAGGTACCCCCCCCCCCCCGACAATCTACAGCAAACGAAATGTCCCACATTATCAACGCAACTTCAAGTTCCCAGAGAATCATATTAAGAGAGTGTACCTTGTTCCGTGCCACTCCATACATGCATCAAGTTGATTTTTATTCCCGATGGTATTTCCAACTCAAACCTTGTAAAATAAAATAA